>JAIUJO010000022.1:1052470-2479970 GCA_023846275.1 Vanilla planifolia
TAGAGCTTCGCCTTATCTACGGCCACTTCGAATCATCCCTACATCTCTTCCTTCAGCAATCCATGCTCAGTTCGTCGTCAGACCCGGTGGTCTCAAAGGATCTCAGTGACCTCACGATGTTCCTGGCGCACACGACCCCATACTATCCCCGACGCCTAGCTGAATTTCCTCATTAGTCTTTCATCTTCTTCAACCCAAAGTTCAGACCCTCCTGTCTTCCCTTCATTCCCATCTAGCACAAGCCGTCATCCTCCTTGTCAATAAGAAGGTTCATTATTTTATTTTATTTTTTGGTCGAATCTATTATAGTGTTCGGTACACTTCAATTTGGAGGGCCACCATTATTCAACATATTTCTGTTCAACATTTTAATGGTTGGAAATATCTTTTTTGGTACAGATTAAAGTTATATTTTGAACTGGGCGTTCGAGAAAATGGGAAATTTCCACTTCATTGAGCTTTAAGAGAAGATCATAATTCTTGATAAGTTGTTAGACTTGATTAGGCCTTTCTAATTGTTGATCAAGGTAAAAATTTGATTTCCCTCTGCAAAGAACAAAATAGGCATTTTTTCCCATGATTTCTTAAATATAGAATCTTAACTATTTCTTGTGAGACTATATGTTTCTTTTGCTAGATTCTTATATTAAAAAGGTTTAGGCTGCCAACACCGAATTAATATTATGTTATCATAATTACAACAACAGTCTTTTAACACGTCAAGTGAGGTCAGATACATTGATTCTAAGAAGCTATTATTTCTTTTCATTAACTGCCTTTCTTTTGGATCCAAAGTTGTTAAAGCCATTTCCAATAATCAATAGTCATTTTTTTTGTTCTATATTTTTTTCCTTTTTTATATGGAAGATTCAGTAATGTACTTCTCTTATAGAATCACAAAGTAAAGTTCTTAATATAACCAAACCATCTAGATTGATTTTCTTTAGGCTTGTCTTCAATTAGTAAAAAGTCAACTTTCTCTGTTATAATAAGTTACTCTTCAAACTTAAAAGCTTTATCTCTATAGCAATTATTCTATTTGTGTGTTTGTACTCATACATTGACATTTGATACCATTCAATCTTATAAATTTGCCTTTATTCTTGAGTGTGATATTTTGATGACCAAACACTCAGAAGTATGTTTTATTTTCATCTTATTTGTTAGGTGCTTGGATCATATTATTGACATATTTTTGTTAATTTTTCTATCATTTTGAATTATAGGCTCAAAATAAGAAATTTTTGTATTGTTCCTTTTTTTATGATAACTATTACAATCAATATGTTTTTGGAATTACTTGTCTAAATATAAATTCTTTATATTTATTATAAGAACTAGAAATGTGATACCATTTAAATTTTAGAGTCATTATTCATAGACTCAGTTCTTTATCTATTTGCTTAGCCTCAGTTTTGATTTATCTCTTTGCTTAGTCTTATCAATTGGTATAAAATTATTAACAAAATGCATAATAGTGTTTTATCTTAAATTTTACAATTGCATCAATAATTAGTGTAAAATTAAAGTTGTATTTTACTACTTATGTTGTTAGAAAGTTTTATGAAAGTAGGAGCGCAAAATTACTTATGAACCATTATCTTTTTATGTGCAAAAATGGTAGTTGTGAGAAATTTTCAAAATGTTTTTGATGCTTTTGGTGCATAGGTAGAAAACATTTTTGAAATTAAGTTTATGAACACATCCAAGGACTCAAAGCAAAGCTATAATGAAATTCGATTGTAATTAAGAAATCTTTAATATGTTCTCCTTAGGCGTGCAAAATTATTTTTTAATATATGCAATTTTAATTTATTTTTATTCTTTTCTAATGCCTTATCAATATAAAGCCTTCTTATACACTCATCATTGCTTTGTTATGCATTTTTTAATAATTTCAATATGTACATTGCTAGATTCTTTTTTTCCTTTTCTAATGCTTTTTCGAGCCTGTGAGAGAAATATCATAATAATAATTAATTTGAGTTCATGATGATTCCCTTGTAGAATTAAGAAAATGTTTTTTGTTCCTTCAAGTAATGATAAGAAAATGTTACAATCATTTTATTTTCTTCATTAAGCTCTTTAATCCCATAACAAGCATTCATTATATAATCATTTATAGACTTAAACACAATTGTACTAACCCATTTCTATTTCAATTCTTACTTATTGAAGCTTGAATCCTAAAATTGGTAATATCATGGTTTTCTAACAATGTGCCTAGTTTGTTGAACAATAGTAACATTTATCTTCTTATAAATCATGATGTTAATTAACTTAGTGAAATTTATGATTTAATTCTAGTTTCTTGAAATTATTTCTTTATATGTATCCATCCATGATTGTGTAAGAATCCTTACTTCTTTTCAATTAACTCATTGTTGATATAACCATCTTTGTTAATCTTTTAGTATATTTAGACAATATATCACATTGCTTATAAGAAGTCCTAAGCATTAGCTTTAATACAATTTTGGACAAACATTACCATGGTTTGGCTACCTTGGGGACAATGGAGTGGTGCAAGTCATAGAAGTAGAATATTGGGAGGTGTCTAAGATAAATGGAAAGATACATCATAGAGTTGCCTAAAGGTCAACTGAAAGAATTGGGAAGGAGAGATGGATAAGTGGGGTTTTAAGTGCATACTATAAGCTAAGAGAAATGGCTTATGTGAAATATTTTACCAACTTCAAATGCCTAGATGAAGGCTATGAAAGTTTTTGGGCTTAAACCAAATGATCTTAAAATAACCAAAATGGAATTTTTTTTCATAATATTATTTAGTATTGCAAGAGGTATGTTGTTCCAATGATTCTACAAAAATTGATCTTCTCTAACATGTTATTGATTTTTCTTATTTGTTTTGAAAGTTTAAGCTTTTAATTATGATTTGCTTATTTGTATAGGTAGATAGTTGAGTTAGATGTGCCTTTTGAATTATATATGAACCTTCAGATCTTTGGTGATCGAGACCTCAGAAAACTTACATTTTCCAATGTTGTGCACACTTCAACACAATAACAAAAAACATAGAAATGGAGCAAAAAATAAGAAGCTTTAAAATATTCTTTTCTCATTGCTACAAATGTGTGATGTCATATATACTCTATTTTTGCTGATTTTTCTTAATTTTGTTGATTATAATAACTGATGTATGATTTCTTGTTTGAAAATTATGGTTTGATGATCGAACTGCTAATGCTATTTGCAAAGAACGCTTTCACAGTTCTTGAAGGTTGATATTTTCCTTATCTCTGCAATTGGTTAAGTCCCATTAGTTATCTTATTATACCCTTTTTATTGTTTGTTTTTGTCGAACACATGGTCATGGTATTGGCTCTGTGTTTCCTTCTTGGTTATTCGTGTGTTGATGGTGGTGATGATGATGGTGAAGCCTCAAGTGATGAGGATGATGAATATATCAAAAATCCACAAATCGTTCTTAGTGGGGAAGCTGTTTATAAGGCATGTAGTTGGTGTCCACAAATTTTTTTTTGCTTTCTTATGTGGAGTGATGAAGATGCAATAAGCATGATGTGATGTCATAATTATTCCATATGATAATCTAGGTGGTGTTAGAGTCCACGATATGTTGTGGTGTTAATGGTCAACAAACAATGATTGACATATATTGCACTTTAACTTTGAGATGATGATGGGGCTTTCAAAATATTTGCATAATGTCTTGGATTTTGGATTGAATAGTTTATATTGAAACTATTATGCAAGTCTTGATTCAATAAAGTAAAAGCCTTTTTGTTCTTGTTGCAGAAGTTTCAACCGAGTTTTTAGTTTTTAAGTTTTATGTCGACTTCCATCTACAAGGACGATCATTCCAGCAAGTTATTCTTTCGTTTGACTAATAAAAGCTCTTTATTAATGTTCCAAAAATTCTAAATAATTAAAAACTAAAGTGCTATTCTAATCAGGTCTTTGCAGTAAGGTAAATTAGGTAAATTTCTTTAATTTTGTTCAATTTGACTTGAGGACATTCAATCAGTTTTTTGCACCTAGTCATTGACTCCAAGTTTGTGCTTTGGTTAAGACATGCTTGAGTTAGCATAAGTACTTCAGTCTATTTTTCACATGTTTAAATGGAAAGCTATATTGGAAACGGTTTTCTTACTTGTTGATTTGCTATATTATTCTAATATTTTTTTCCCTAGTGTATTTAGAAGAGTGGTTTTTTGATACTATGTTCATTCATCATAAAGATTAACCTAGTCACTTGGAGGTGGAGTAGTTGATATGCATAAATTCGAGAATTTTAAAATGTTATCATTATACCTTAAGTCAAAAAATATTCACAGATGGCCTCTATAATTTGGTTGGGTGATATAAGCTAACCAAAAATATTTCAAAGAAATTAGTCATCAGAACTTCGGTATGTATCTTCTCAATTTTAGCTCTTTTGCATCAATTTTATCTGTAGATTTTCATGTTGCTCACTCTATTCTGCTGAACTTTGAGCATGAGTTTAGATTTTTTTTAACTGAAGTTTATGCTATTAAATTGAAAAGGATGTGCTATTTCCACTGAAAGGTCTCGATAGTCTCTCAAGTTTTTGTAGGATTTTGTTTTCTTTTACCTATAGTTTATGTGATTACAAAAATGCTTGTGATGGTAATTGTATGGTAACGAAAAACTTGACTTATGGAGCACTTCCATTGATTAACGCATGTTCTGTATGATCATCGCTATAGAATTGGGTTTGGTACTGGAATTCCTAAATATTTTTCTAATAGTGATATCTTTGCACATATTTGGGCACAACACAAGGGCACTACTTCGAGCAAGAAAAAGAAAAAAGCAAAGTTGCAACGTGTTGTTTGTGGTATGAAAAGGTAGCAATGTCAATCATCAAAAAATGAAGTAGCACACTCCTACCCTCCTCTTATTCATCTTAAAGATGCACTGGTTAATAAACCTTGAATTGAAGTCCTACTTTTCTTTGAAAATTCTTGTTCCAAGCCGTAATTCATACATTGTCTAACTCCATAGGGCTTTGTTGAGATGCACTTCTTTCATCTTCATGCATGAAATGAATGATTATAGGTGGTTAGCTTTTTTGTCAATCTCCATGTAGTTATTTTATGTCTTTAATATGCAGGCACCTATTAGATAATCAAATTTATACTTCTTGGCTGTGATTGCTTCTATAATGGTGTTTTCTCCCAATTGTTAATGATGTCTACTTCCCTTACTTGGTTGAATGGTGATACCTATAGTTTGATGGCAGTTTTTTTGGTTCTCTTAGATTTTCCCTTTTTCATTCTTGCCTTATCATTTTTTCTCTTATTTTTAAAATTCTTTTTGAGGCTCCCAATTGTTTGCATTGGTGTGTTGGGGGTCATTATTATGTAAATATCTGAAGATTGAATGAGGAACATTGAATTAGATTCATAGTTCATCTGTATTGTTAAAAACTACTTTGTTTGAAAATTTGTAATTGTACAATATTATCTAGTTTTTTTAAATATTGTTGGAGTCTTTTAATGTTGTAAACATGCTAACAAAAATATGAAAAGCTTTAAAATGGGTCCATGTTTTGGTCAAGCGAGGTTAATTCCACATAGAGCATAATATATCAACCTTCCAAGTAAAAACGTTAAATATTCCTATAGTTGAGTTCGTATTTTTTTAACAAAATGGTTTAATTTCAAGGTCATGATCTGTTGAAGCAGTAGCTAGTGCTTCCTTTTATCATTTTTTTAATTTTAAAAATTTTTATTAAGAATTGTTGAAATTTGTTTGAAGCCTATGGTCACTAAAGGCAATTGCCAAATTAATTGCTCTCTATGATTAGAATTGTACTTCTTTGCATATTCATTTTGATTCTTCTTTTGGCTGCTCAGAGATTGAATTATAAAGTGGATAACGTCTTGGGGCTGGTATAGAATGTCATCAAATATGTTGGATTGGGGTGTGCATTGTTCCCACTGCACCAATTTTTTAGAGATTTGATTGAAGAAAAATTTTAATCTCAGTTTCTCGCCACTACTAATCCTTGAGTACATGGCAGCCTATTACATTTCATTTCCCTTCCTAATGTCACTTTTGTTTTGATATGAATGCAGTGAGTTATCCATAGTAGATAATAATACTAAGAATGATAGGTTTGGTTTTGGATTCCATTAACTGTATTTGCTGGTGGAGTTATGTTTAGTTATGGATGGATTAAATTTAATTACCTGCCAATTTGCAATTCGAGTAAGTAGTGAATCAATTTGTGCATGATCATTCTCGTCCTAAGGTGTTTTATAATTTTTTTAGATATTGAATATTTTATCATTACTGAGTGGTGTATTGATTTCAATCGACTGCTTGTGTTCTATTAGGCAATTGCTCTTGGGTTAAGTGTGGTACATGTGATGTGCTTGAGGATGTCATTGGTATGTGTTTTATTCATTTGATTAGGTTTCTATTGAACTTGTTATGCTTTGAAGCAATTTTATTTGTCAATTGCTTTGGACTATTGTCGAGTATTTTTGTTTTGTTTTAATGGATGCTTTTGTCCTTGCTTGGTTTTATTTGTGATGAATTTTTGTGTCCAACTTAGTTTTTTCACAGATGGTGCTGGCTTGCAAGTGGCTCCCCATGAAAGCGACAGCACTATATGCTTTTCTGCCAGCTCCAATTTGGTGTAGGTGGAAAAGAGCTATTGGTAAGCCAACAGTGTCCATGCACTCCTAAAGTTCACATTTATTGTATTAGCACTTTTGATGGTCTAATTGTCACTCCCCATTTTGCTTAATATTAAAATTTACCAACAATATCAGAATACCATACAATTAAGAGAGGATGTGACAAATCTAAAGGACACAATTCCAAAATTGAGTTGGTGTGATGAAAAGCATCAAATATCCAATATAATATCTTAAGATAAAATAATAGCATAGAAAGCAGCAAATGTGAGCTCAAGCTATCAAATGAAAGATAAGTTGAAAAGTATATAAATGAATTTTTTGTCAACTAAGTATAACAATTGTCTTCACATTTAATGTCTTTCACAAAGTTTGAAAAATAATATGCTATTGAATTCAAAATTTTAAGTTATATTTTAAGAACCCTTGTCTTTGTATATGCATGTATCTTGGCTTATAATATAAGTAAATAATCATAATATACTTAATTTGTAAACTACTAATTTCATGAAGATAAAATAATATGGATGTGTGGTTAAATAATGATGGACCAATAATTAAGAATAATATATGCTATCAATAAAAAATATAAAATCCTAAATCATTGTTTATATGCTCATAATAGACATAATTGTTTTATAATATTAATATTAAATATTTATTTTTCTTGGTGTCATATTTGTATTCGTTTTATTTTATTTTTAAAATTTTTTTACTTATTTTTTAAAGATTTTTTAATTTTTTCATATGATCACTATCCTCCCTCGGGATTCCATATCAGATTATTTATCATGGAGCCATCGCTCACATTGTTTAGTATTTGGTAGTCACATGTTGCTGTACTTGTGGTGCTATAGCTCACAATTTCGCTATTACAGACAATAGGGGTGATCGTATCATATACTGTTATACCATTGCAAGCATTGTTAAGGATCCTGTATTCTTGGTGGAGGGTTTTTTGTTTTTTTGTATCTCATAATTTAGGTACCAACAATACAAAAGGTGATTCTCTCAAATCGAACAATCACGAGATGGGGTTATAGAGAAATCATCACATTCTTATTTCATCATTCTTGTGTTCTAGATTTATTTAGTCAATCGTTCTCTCTTTTTTTAATTTCTTTTTCTACCATATATTTCTATTTTTTATTTTATTTTTTAATTGCCTTATGTGTGTGTATGTAATTATAGTATGTTGTCATATAAATCAGAACATATGTATAGATAAATATATGTTATGTTGTATGTTCATATCACAGTACATCACAGTCAAAAATAATATTTTAAAATAATTTAACAATTTAACTAACTTATATTGTAGTTTTAGTTTGTTCATATGATTACTCTTTTATGTCACTTTTATTGCCTTGTCATTTTTTTATCTTTTTTTATAATTTTTATTACATGCTGTTAGTAGTTAATTATATTTTATTCATAAGATTTTTGAAAATCTTAAACATTATTTTATGTTTTTTTTATTATTTTTCTAAACTATATATTTTTTATACCATAAGTATTCACAAACATAGTTCCAAAATGTTTTTAAATCCATCCTTTGCTTTACGGAACCATCGCCCACTTTGCCTAGTATCTTCTACTTATGATGATAGTGTCCTTGTCGTACCATAGCTCATAATTTAGCTACTAATGACAACAGGGTTTATCTTATCATATATCACTATAAGATTGCCCATATTTCAGGTGCCAATGACTGTAAAAGTGATTCTCTCATATCGTATGGTAGATTTTTGCTTGTCATATTGTGCGATTAAGCCTATTGTATGGTATGTGACATAGACTTTCTTAACAACACTACCAATTCAACCTTGTATTTGGTTAAATCGAAACCATCGCTCGAGCAGCTCAATAGTAAATTTAACAGCATTCCAAGGGAGGAATATCTTTGTCAAAAGTATACTTTTAATAGTCCTTTTCATGCAATCCAAGATATGAGCTCTTTTATGAAACTCTTTTCCCAGATTGAAGTAGTGACTTTCTTAGGTGAAGCTTTGCTTATTACAACCCTCCAGACCCAAGCACAAGTTATTTCCTTTTTCTTTTCTCCCAAGTTCTTTTTTTTCTAAGACCTCCTTATGCATAGAGCATAACTAAAAAGCAATTGGGAGGGTAAGCTTATTCTTTTTATAATAATAAAGAGGATTATATAAAATATTTTTAAAATTTTCTTATTAAACGTTTATAAAAAAATTTAAAAGACTTCAAAAAATCACAAATAATGTACTGGCAGATATCTCAAGATTTTCTCAATGGTTTGCCCATGTTTCAAATCTCGCTATTAGCCACATGATATTTTTTTTGAGATGTATCAAAATATATTGATTTCATAGTGTTTGATCTGTACAGTTTACATTCAACATTAAATACACAAATGCAAATGTATTTTATAATTAAATAATTTAGGCTATCATACTAATGCTCTTGCATTTAATGCAATTGCCTTTCAATTATACCTAAATATGCAAACATATTTAATTAAAATGGCTTGGATATTGCCAAATTCACTTTTTGAGAAGTAACATCATATGTAAAAGACTAGTTAGTGCACATGACGATATAGTAATAAATACTACAATTTTTCATGAATTACACCTTTGAAAAGGTGGAAATATATGTGATTTAAGTGCCTGCATATCTTAAACAAGCATTCAAAGTAAAGGAATAGTAACATGGTTCAGATGCATGATAGATAGATAGTTGGAACTAATGCATTATGGAATTTGTACCTTATATATTTACTCAAGCACTTCTATGACATCATGAATCCTTGTCTCTTTACATTATGATTTCCATTCATATTTGCATATCAGTGGTAATTTATGAACGATTTTTCAGTTTGCAATTCTGATATATAATTTCTAATTGGCACTTAAAAAAGTTTCTAGGTGATCAAAACCTAGGAAACAAGATTTATTTGTATTTATAGACAGCCTAAACTCAGCTGTTGCTCTTTCATTCTTGCTCTTCATAGCAACATAAAAATTTTTGGATTCCTTTATTTTTTTTACTATAGCATGAAAGGAGCAGTTACCATCATCTTTCATAATTTTTTTTTTCATTGTGACTTAGTTGATGAATAAAGACCTCCTTCAAGACTTGGTCTTGTACAAAAAGTCGCATAAAAAGGTTGTTTTAATTGTTGTGCTCTCCTTGGTCACCTTATTAAGAGAGGTATGTTTTTGACTTTGCTAATTTTTACGACATCCTTAATGGTGCAATGGAAAAAGAATGACAAATTTGTTATATTTTGGAAAAAAATTCAATTTTTCTTTTTTCATTTCTATAGATATGCTCTTAATTTTTGGTCAAGAAAGATTGAGGTCATCCCATAGATTCAAAAGCTAGACCAAAAGCATTTGGAGATGTCAGTGTTGCCAATGACGTGCCCGGTGTTGAGTTACTTAAACAAGACGATGATAAGCCTTTATATAGTAGTTCTGAGGATGAAATGGCTGCTTATGGTTCTGAAGCTGAAAATGATTCCTTACTAGTTGACAATGATATCTATGCTAGAGCTGCATATGAAGAAGATGAGGATTCTATAGAAAATGTGGAGAGAGGGACAAAGAATTTTTTTGTGAAAGTGGACAATCTAGTGGTATTGATGGTTTGGAAGATGATGCCTACAGGAATGATAGTGATGAAGAAGGTTCAGATGATGGGGAATTGGCTAATGTTTATGACATTGAAGAATTGAATGAAGAAATAGAAGTGCAAGCCATACATATTGATGGGCAAGATGAAGATGCTGACGATGGGAAAGATCCGTCAAATAGAACGAAGAGGAAGCTAGGCAATTTTATTGAATGTCTGAATGCTGTCGGTGCAAGTCTGTGTTCTTTTAAAAGACTTGTAGTAATCAAGGCTGCTGAAGTTCGAACTGATGAAGCTAATGGTATTGTTTCTATTGAAGACTTCTAACATATCAAAGAGCTGAAGGTAGACTTAGTCTTTTATCTTTTATATTCAATTTTCCTAGCAGCTCATCGATTATCTAGTATTTAATGATAGCATGGCTTCTGCAAAGATTACCTTGTTCATGTAGATGTTGTTGACCAAGCTTTTAAATTGAAGGTAGTCTCTGTTGTTATCAAATAAATAAGCATAAGTTATATGTAGGGTCTTCAAGTCTTGACTAGAAGTTTAACTTGAGAAATCATATTCAAATGTTCTGAGCAGCTAAGTGCAAAACGTTTGAACCCTGTTAAACTTGAGGTAATTTTCTAACATTGCTGCTTTCTATTCGTTTGATGGCCCTTCTGATTTCACTTCTCAACGTGTATTATTCATGCATATTTCATAACTTTTAATGGCCTAATGATGTTAATGTTGATCTTGTTTGGAGAAGTGAAGCCAGATAGTTAGTCCTACAGGTGTATCAGTCGACTTAGTATTTTGAAGATGAAATGTCGATGACGTGGTTTTATTAGACACATAATTCTTCATAGGATATAACTTAATTTCATTGTTAGGGGGATTAAGTCATGTTTTATACTTTGACCATGCATTATTTGAAGTAAAATTAGGCAATAGCAAGTAATGTCTAGCACAAGTAATTAGATCCAAATGGAGTTTTATTTCATCCAGCAAAAGTGCATAGTTATATTCAATCTATAAATTAACTAATGGAAGCATTATTACTGAGCTGTGTCAACAATTTTATTGTCTTAAGCACGAAGAAATCTGTGCTCAATTCTACACAAATATAGTTCATAGGTTCCTGCTTTTAATCTCTTATAACATGGTTGCTTTCTTTGATGTTTCTCACCAGCCATTCTTTGGGAGTGATCTCATTGAAATGGCAGGAATAAGAACAATCATAACCTTTTGCATGTATTCAAGTTTATTTTACTTTTGAGTTGAGTGCATACAGTGACGTTTGACCCATCCAAGTTGGTTTGGCACTTTTAAAAGCAAGTTACTATAAACTTCATTGGTTAACAAATGATAATCATGTGTTGTGTTTAGGCGCACGTCAGGAGCAAGCTCAGCAAGCAGGAGAGAGTAGCTCTTGTTTGAGCAGGCAGAGGGGATAGAGAAAAGTACAAGGCTAAAACTGTCGTGAAACAAAAAAAGGTATGTCATAGTTATATTTGCCATTTTTAATTGCAAGAGCATCATGTTTTTTGTTTTGTTAAGTGATTTTGTTATTGCAAAGCTTATTTTTATTGGGGTTGGCTTGAGATAAGTTGCTATTATTTTTTAACGAAACTGGTGGGCAAAGAAATAGGCAGAAGCAGCACTCGAAGGCAATGCTGCTGGCTACCAAAAGAGTAAGAGTAGCTCATTCTCAATAAGAGAAAAAAAGCGGCAAAGGCTAGGTGGTATGCAGTTTATGGGAAGGATAGCATGGAAGGGAAGCTCGGGAACTCCAATCGATTTCAGCAATCTGGGATCACATTTTTTTAGGGCCAATATCTTTACTTAGCTTTCCTTTTTCATTCTGATTAGTTTACACATCGTTAAAGATATATATGCGATGTATGAGGCCAATAATTATTGATTAATATTTTTCAGTTAATTAATATTTTCCCTTTAAAGAGGTGTAAAGGATGTGAAAACCAAGGCCACTTTGTAACTATGTTTTGAATTTCTTTTAACTTTTATATTCAACTTCTAGTATTACAATGATGTGGACTTTTTTAAGTTTCAAAGTCTAGAAATTTTTATGTGAACATGAATAAAGATTGAAGTTAATAGAATAGATTTCAAGGCAATTTTTTAAATCATAATGAAGGATAAATGATTAAAAAAATTTGTTCATGATATTTGATTAGTATTTGAATTTTTAGCTTGTGGTTCATTAAGTATTACATAAGTAATATAATAACATTATTTTGTATATTTGAGGATGAATTGTGTCAATGAGGTGTTTTTAATAAAAGAATTTCATATTAAAAGTGATGTATTTGTAGTAGAGGTTAAGAATAAATCTTAGTTGTGATATTATTAACATGATTATTTGTATTTTCTTAGATTTAAGTTATAAAACAAAAAATATTGAATGATATTTTTTAATTTTTAATGTTGATTATATTTGTGAAAGTTATATTTTTGATAAGCACAAATAATCATCGTTCTTAAGTTTTAGAAAGTTATGTAGTCTCTTGAGTTAGTTCAGGCTGATATTTGTAATAAATGAATATTTTATTTCAAAAAAACAATAGATATTATTTATTATTTAGTTATGACCTTATTGATATGAGTTGGATATCTTTTGTAGTTCATAAATTAAAGGTATTTTAAAAATATAAGGAATTTGAAGGTCTTATAAAAAAATTTGTTTAATATAAAAATTATTTGAGCTAACAGAGAAGAAATTTTTTTTCTAAAGTATTTGATTTTTCACAAAAAAGCATTAAATTCATAAGCAATTGTTTATTAGAAAAATAACAAAATAAAATAAAATTGTATAAAAAGATGAATAGAACAATTGTTGAGATCACTTATATTGAATGAGAAAAAAATTATAAAATAAAATTTGAACAGCTATTAATATTTTTGTTTATATTTATGCTTTCATAACTTTAAATGAATACAACAACTTGAATATAAAGAGTAAAAAAATATATTTTTTTCTTTCAAGAAATATAAGATTGTTTGTCACTGATATTATTAATTTATTATCATTACATATTTCTATGTGATTATATTATTCTTTTTGAACAAACATCCATATATTATTTTTTTCAATAAATTATATTTTCTTTCTTTCATCTTTCTCAAAGAGCAAATGTACAAAAACCATGCTTTGAAAGACTGTTTGTTTTGGGGTGTCATTATCTTAAATATTGCTATGAGGACCAATTTTTGTAGACCAGTTCAAGGAGAATTTGTGATTTTACCAAAGTTGAATCTATTGACACATTATTCACACTTGTTCACGAGCCGTCATCAGAGCGGACGATTTCTTAAATATAGTTTAATGAAGCACGATAGCTTTTTAGCAGTATCCAGCGCACCACCCATCATTTACCCGCCAATATCCAAAGCATCCACCACTCCCACATGCTTCACAATTAGCCAAAAAAAAGTTAGAATGTCGCCTCCCCTACTATGCATGCTCGCTCATGTATTCCTCGCTCCTAGCATCAAAAGCTCCAACGATGCCGTTGTGATCACATGCCACCTTTGTTCTCCCCAAGCACAAGAATCAGGTGTGCGAGTGCTCGTGCAATCTAAAACAAAGATGGATATGTGATCCATTCTATAGGTTCGGCCAGCATCAGCCTGCACGCCTTCCGCTCAACCTCATCATGGCTGTTCATAGTCGACATCAAATCCTTTTCATGTCGTTCGATGAACTGTACCATATCATAGCAAGAGCGCCAGTAAATCGATGGGCTTGCTCCTCCAATGGTTGCCATTATCTCTTGTTGCATCAACACCAGATACAACCTATAGTTGGACAGGCACTTGCATGCCTGCATCTCGTGCCAAGTGCTCTTCTGTCCTCTTAACCCCTTGGGTTGTCGTTGTGTTTCTTGAGGATGATGCAACAGGTGCATTTCCAGGGGCTTCCAGTGGTAGCATAACTGTGTCGCAATATGCCACACAAGAACTTGCTGATCAACTAACAAGCCTTCTGTCAAATTAAGGAATGCAGGGACAACCCATACTTGTGCATCGACTTGCCGGAGTGCGGTGAGCCCTGCCTTATCGTCGAACTGGCCCCACGATATTTGTAAGCATTTCTGAGCATGTGCAGTGACGAGCTCTTGAAGAAGTTGATTGCCTTTGCTGACTTCTGTGAATACAAAGTTTAGGATGAAAATCAATTTGTCCATCTCGGGAACAATATTGTTGCCTCCTAAAATGCTCTCATGGGTCGTCTAAGCTTGGATTCTATTCTGTGTGCCCATTTGTTTTTCCTCCTGTTCTTTGGATTGTCTGGTGATACATGTTCCTTTGGCTGTACTACTGCAATCCTGAAGCAGTTGGTGATCAAGTTGAGTTGTGGCATCTCTAAAGGCCTCCATATTATTTCACACCACAATCTTCTCCTTATTCTGAGAATGAGCTGGGCAAGAAGCAAAACCCTCTTGCCTAGTCTCTTAAATTCGAGAAGGAAGATCACTGGCCAGTCAGAAAGTAGGGACATGAGAGAAGCCACGGTGTCAAGACATATGGAAGCTCCAAGCAGGACATATGTGATCATGATGTCACTAGTGTCAAAGCCATGCTTTGGGGAGAAAACGAACAACAAGAAACCGAGAAGGATGCCAGAGGAGTAGACCACCATGATGATGACGCTGGCACATGAGCAATTAACGACACCCTTCGTGTAAATGGCATCATCGGCATAGCTGAGTTCCATGCTTGTCAGGCCTAAAACTTCCGTGACAGTCATCTCCTTCAACATGTCTCTGATTACCTTTTATATGTCCACAAGTGGAATAACAACCACAAAGAAATGCTTGCAAACTGAGTACATATCGAAAGCTCCTTTTAAAGTATTCAATTCGCCTTTTTCATTTTCGTCCTGCACATGTGTCACAATTGTCCTATGGTTGGAAGAAATCTAGTTTAATTAACTTTGCTTGCTTGAGATGACAACGAAGGGGTGGAAACCGTCAGTGCTGGCTCTATAGAGCGAGTAAGACCGCTTTGCGTACTTGACGATGGCGACAAAGAATATTAGCAGGAGGTTACTTGGAAGAGACCAGAATAGATCATAGACGACAATGATGACCTCATAGGCGAGGGCAAGAAGGTGTCGAGCCCACAGCTCATTGTCCTCCATGGAATAGGCAATGATGGTGTCTAGGCCACCAAGGTGAAGCAGAAGGAAAGGCGCCCAGAATGCAAGATGGTGTTGTTGCTATTGTCGTCCATGCAACTGCAAAGCTAGCCTAGAACGAAGCCGGCAACTCAGTTGACCAAAAGATAATTGCTCCAAACAGCCATTCCTATCCATGCTCTCGATGCTGAGGTGTTTCTAAAATGTCCAAGGAAGATGGGCACAATTTCTATCGCGAGGCTTACCATTATCAAAACAGGTACATCCCACCTGCTCTAGAGTTTCTTATTTTTTTTTCTGAAATATACATTAATTTTGTGTCTTCTATGAGATGAACGAATAGCAAAAAGTAAAAATATTTTCTCTTTCTCTATTCATTTTTATCTCCCTGCTCCATTTTCCAGCAGGTGAGTGTGAATATATATTTGATGGGGAACCAAAGCAAGTTTGAAGCAAAAGCGAAAACATGAACAACTTGCTCGTGTCAAAACATGACGAAATATATATTTGTTTAGGGGACACCTCCGACTTATAATTGACACGCAAAGGTTAAATAAATTCCTTGCTTGTGTGGGAGACCAATAGATAGTTAACACCCTTTCCTTCATGCCTTTCAGTCTTTCTTACAGTCATTCTAAAAAACTTACATCATTGATGACTCAAACCTGTGCAACTCTCCTCTATGGCACAACTTTGCTTCTCAGTTGTTTTATATGAAAAAGCTCATTGGATTGGGCCTACTAGACTATTTATGAGCCGAGACAACCAAGTCGTGATAACTTGAACTCTTCAAAGCTCACTATTGAATTAAGCTTGGGAAGTGAGGGAAGTTAAAATCATTTTTTTATCCTATCTGTACAATGACTAATGAGAATTTGAAAATCATATTCCCCATGAGTTTCAAAAAGACATTTTTATAAAATACCTAAATATTCTATTATTTACAAATATATCATCTTATTTAATATTCTTCTATAATGATATCTAGAAATTACATAACATATTGCGATTAAGGTTGTAGAGGCAAATATTATTCATTTGTGTTAGAGTACAATATACGCAATTTGTGCATGCCATACAAGATGCTCAACATATTGAACGTTAGGTTATAAAAGTTAAGGAATCAACAATAATATAGGATTAGTCGTAGAGTGGTTTTACATAAAACATATAATACAATGAATTTAAAGTATGGTATGCTATTAAAAAATTTTACCAAATATATAATACATTAATATAAAATATGGCATGGTAATACTGTAATAAGGGCAAAATAAAGATGATAATTTGAGTGAAATAATCGTAAGAAATATAATGTGTGTGTCTATATATATATATTTAAAAAATTATTTGGTGATAAATATGCTTGTTTATATTTGTAAAAAATAAAAAAATAAATTTGAAAAAGTGGTTTTCATCCTAAATTCAATAAGTAAAACTTGTAATTATGATATATGCACAATATTAAATTAATATATAAAATGTTTCATAATGAAGAAAATTTTGCATATTATTTATTTTTTTACTCTTACATAGAATATGATTTTTCTAAGAGGTTGATTTATTTTATTAGTATATCATTTAATATTTTAATAATATTTATATTTCATGATATGCATTCTAATATATATGCTTTCATGAAATAATGCATGTAGAATAGAATTTTTTTATTGTAATATCTCAAAATTTTGCTCTATATAATATATTATAAATCTTGAGATTTGATTGATATAATTGTAATTTTGAGAATTTAAATAACAATAAAATTATTTTTTTAAATAATACAATTATTAATTAAAAGAAAAAAAAAATAATTTTATTTTGAGAAGTGTGTCATATTTTTAAATGAAAATAAAATTTTATTAAATCATATAATTAAAAAGAACTCTCTTTGAAGAATATATTTGTAGTGTGCTAATAATGTTTTATGACCTACATAATTAATTACAATTTTTTGAATAATACATATATATATATATATATTCTAAATATTTAAATTGCAAAAAAAAACTTTTTAATTTAAGCCAATTATCTTTAACAAGATTTGTGTTGAATAAGTTATTACTAAAAGTTTATGTAGTTTAGAGATGTAGCTAATGAAAGAAAAATGGAGGGAGAGAAGGCGAAAAGAGAAAATAAAGAGAAGAGGGAAGAAGAAAGTTTCAATTCAAGAGGACAATAGGAAAGAGAAGAAAGGAATTGTGTTGGTCATAATGAGAGCAGCAAGGAAGACAGAAAGGAGACTTACTATTACTATCGAAATAAACAAGGGGAAGAACGTAATAGAAAGCTACTACAATGAGTGAAAACAGGGCAAAAAAAGTTGAAACTATTTTTTTTATTGAATTTATTCTTTTTGATAAAGGAATTAGAGGTTTTATTTTGTTGTACAAGAATGCTATGATAATTAATTATGGGGGTTTAGAGTTTTTTTATAGTAAAATATAGTTGAATTTAAGACTTATGGCTTTGTTTGGATGTGAGTCTACTATATGATTAGACTCAATATATAATATGATTATCAATAATTTTTTTAGGGAGTTAATAAATATATCTTACAATTAAAAGAATTTATAATACAATTAGAGTTAAGTTGGTTCCAGAAGAAAGCTTATTGTGTGGTCCAACAATGTCATCATATCATAGTTGGAGTGATCATATTTTACCATGGGATTCTCATACGATATGATTAGATAAAGGGCAAAGAGTAAGATGGGCTTCTGATAACCATATATAGGGAGTTGAAGGAATCATATTGTTTGATGGAGAGGCCATATAATACAATAAGTGAAGAATTAATAACAAAGATTTAGTGAGATGCCAATTATACAACACGATGGAGGAATAATATAGTTGATGTTTTTGTAGTAAAGAAAGTAGAGAGAATGCTTTGAGTTATATAGTCTTAAAGAATTTTAGATATTTTAATTATTAAAGATTATATAGTAACTCATGTGCATGCATCTATGAGTTTGTAGAAAAACTAAAAGAAAAGAAAAGTGGATTAAGAATCTTCACCTTGAATTTAGGTAGAAAAGTTTGATAATGGCAATGTAAATATAATATTAAATTAATAGATAATTTATTCTTAAATTAAGATATCTTATGTGCCATTTTATATTGTGTATTTTGATATATGACATAGTTATCTTGAGAAGAAGTATTTGTATTACATTGGCTCATAGTTTTTGAATTTTTGTGGATCTTTTATATGTTTATTTTATGGTAAAGTACATATATTAAATCATATCGATAGCATGAGAACTGATTTATATTAGAAATATAATATATATATATATATATATATATATATATATATATATATATATATATATATATATATATATATATATATATATATATATATATATATATATATATATATATATATATATATATATATATATATATATATATATATATATATATATATATATATATATATATATATATATTTTAAGATATGACATGATATTTAAAAAAAGTTTAGATTAACAAAAAATAAATAAAAAAATATTGAGTTTTCTGTTACACTCTTGTATTTGATGAGTCAAGCATAAATGTTTATATCTCATATGGGTTTGTTTGAAATGAAATTGTTAATATTTAATGAAGTCGAGCCATGAACTTTAAATGCCTAAAATAGTGGTTTTCAAGACTCTTGGAGTGATGGCAAGCTTCATGGAAATTGAAGGCATGCACCAAAATCTTTATACTTGAATATCTCTTTTTTTGTCTTTAATTTGATATGTCCAAATTTTGAGATTATGTGGTACACTAATATTGTTAATATTTGAAAATGTTATAAGCTTAATAATTTTTAAATTTTTATTTTTGGGTAAAGTATTATTGATGAAAAGTATAAATATCGGTATTTTATTTTTTAAAATTATTTAGGGATAATTTTTCATTAATTTCTCTTAATAGTTATTTAGGACACTTGTAATACTATCATAATATAAAATTATTTTGGTGTACTTATATTCAAAACCTTGACACAAAAATTCTCACAAAATACTATAAAACAACTTTAGTCTCGAGAATTTTCACTGTAACGTTGGGCAGGTCGACCCGACCCGACGGTTGATCCGTCCAGGCTTTAAACTTTTAAAAAGTAAAATAAAGTAAAAATTGTTTGACATACCCAAAAGGGGCGAGTGAAGCCCAAAGGCTGTAAGCAAAGCTGTTGAATGGAAAAAGTAAGAAATTAGCCCGCAGCTACTGAACTGAAAGTGTTATAGAGAGCAATGACAAAGACACTTGGACGATTTGGGACTAAAATTCCACTCGACTATCAAAGAAGGCGGAGGGGCAGACGAGATCGGACGGCTTAGATTAATCAAGACAAATTACTGCATGATAATAGAGGAAAACGCTAAGCAGGAGATTCAAAACCGAGCTAGATCTGCAAGAGGTTACGGATCCATAGCAGTAAGTTTCTAATTTAGTTTATTTCTGGAGAAATTATTTTAATACATCCAGAACAACCAACATGCCATATAATGGCCCAGATCAAGGCCGCCTAGATCCAATGGCCAGGATTGATCTCAAACGATAAATTAGAGATTCAATCAGAAGCGTCCATTTCAGGCTCCAAATCGAACGGTGACTACTTTGTGTCCGTTACCCAAAAGGCTAGTTCATAGAGCTCAAATTAAGCTCTATAAATGGGGAATGATGAACTCCTAGAGGTTACCATTGTTAAGATTTCAAAGCTTTCAAATCACAATATCGAGCAATTCTAACTGCATACGATGCTTCCAAAGTCACAAAGTGAAAGCTTCAAGAAGGAACCCGATAGTAGAGGTTTTTGCATCAACTAATTTTCAATCTCTATACCTCTCTCTTTTGGTATTGTGTGTGCCTCATGTTTCTCTTAAAATTGTCTTAAGTTTTGCCAATTTTTGTATTTATTTATTTGGGGTAAGGGCATACCAACAATTGTGCAAAAGCCTGGGGTTTGAGTTGAGCCTGGAAAAACTCAAGAAGGTTCGGGATTAGCCGTAGGTAAAATCCCAAGTAGGTTTGAGGTGAATTGTACGAAAAACCTCACTTGTAATTTGGTGATTTTAGTGTTCTTTTGCCTACACCGGTTAGGGGTGGATGTAGGCTCCATTTTGAGTCGAGCCACCTTAAAAATCTTATGTGTACTATTGTTTCTAATTCTTGCTTAAAAGTTTTAAGTTTTAATTGAAACCAAAAATCGTAAGAAAATTTCATTTACCGTAATTCACCCCCCTCTTGTGAGATTGTCTTAGGCACAAAGAACTTCAATTGGTATCAGAGAGAGGAATCCCAAATTACATGAGGAACATCACGTGGGAGATCCATTTGAGCTAAGTGAAGGCTTTCTCACATTCTTGGTGGTTTTGTGATTTTTGGTTTTATGCCTTCCTCTTTGGTTGATATGGGTGCAACGTTGTGTGAAGGTTTTTCTTCAATTCGGCCTCCCTTGTTTAAAGGAGAATTTTACTAATATTGGAAAAATAATTTTAGAATTTTTATTCAATTTATCAATTCAGAATTATGGGAAGTTATGACTAAGCCCACTGAACTTCCTAGAAATTCTTTTACTAATGAAGTCAAGTCCTTTAGTGAGCTTAATGTTGAGCATAAAATGTTGGCTCAATTGAATGCTAGGGTTGTGAACTATCTTCATTGTGGAATATCTCCTAGTGAATTTACACAAATTATAAATTTGCATACGACATTTGAGGCGTGGAAAAAACTCGAAGTAACTTATGAGGGCACCTCAGAAGCGAAATAGATGAAGATCAACATCCTCACCCATGACTATGATCTTTTTAGAATGAATCCTGGTGAGAGTATTAAAATTATGTTTTTAAGATTTAATGATGTAACAAATGGCTTGATAAATCTTGGAAGGGCATTCTCAAATGGTGACCTAGTAAGGAAAATTTTGAGAATCCTTCCAAAGGGAAATGATCTCCTTACAACGCCTATTAAAGTGGCTAAAGATGTCAATAATGTTTCATTGGATGAACTCCTTGGGGAACTTCTTACTGTCGAAATAAAAATGACTAGGAGACTTACGGAAGAGGCTTCTAAAAGCATGTTAAAGAATGAAAGGAAGAAGGAAGAACCCATGTCCTTCAAAGCCACCAAATGTGATTCAGATTCCACTTCTACCTCTTCCATAGATTTGGAGGATGAGGTAAATTTTCATGTTAATGGTTTAGCACAAAATTTTGCAAAAAAAAATTGCAAATAATACTTTTTCATTTAAGCCAATTATCTTTAATAAAATTAGTGTTAAATAAGTTATTACTAAAAGTTTTAGGTAGTTTATAGATGTTGCTAATGAAAGAAAAGTGGAGGAAGAGAAGGAGAAAAAGATAAAACAAAGGGAAGAGGGAAGAAGAAAGTCTCAATTAAAGAGAACAACAAGAAAGAGAAGAAAAAATTGTGTTGGTCATCAGGAGAGTAGTATGGAAGACAAAAATGAGACTTACTATTACTATGAGAATCAAGAAGGGGAAGAACCTATTAGAAAGCTACTACAATGAGTGAAAATAAAAAAGGTTGAAATTATATTTTTTTTGTTGAATTTATTCATTTTTATAAAGGAATTACTAGTTTTATTTTATTGTATAAGTTAAGAATGCTATGATAATTAATTATGGGGCTTGGAGTTATCTTATAATAAAATATAATTGAATTTAAGCCTTATGATTTTGTTTGGGGGTGAGTCTACTATATGATTAGACTCAATATACAATATGATTATCAATAATATTTTTAAGGAGTTAATAAACATATCATACAATTAATAGAATATAGAATACAATTGGAGTTAAGTTGGTTCAAGAAGAAAGGTTATTGTGTCGTCCAACAATCTCATCATATCATAGTAGGAGCGATCATACTGTACCTTGAGCTTCTCATAAAATATGATTAGATAAAGGTCAAAGAGTAAGTTGGGATTCTGATAACCATATAGAGGGAGTTGAAGGAATCACAATGTTTGTAGGAGAGGCCATATAATACAATAAGTGAAGAATTAATAATAATGATTTAGTGAGATGCAAATTGTACAACACGATGGGGGAATCATATAGTTGAAGTGTTTGTAGTAGAAGAGAAAGTACAGAGAATGCTTCGGGTTATATAATCTTAAGGAATTTTAGATATTTTCATTATTAAAAATTATATAGTAACTCATGTGTATGCATCTATGACTTTGTAGATAAACTAAGAGAAAAGGAAAGTGGATAAGAATCTTCATTTTAAATTTAGATAGAAAAGTTTGATAATCGTAAAATAAATATAATATTGAATTAATATATAATTTATTCTTAAATTAAGATACCTTATAAGCCATTTTATATTGTGTATTTTTACGTATGACACAGTTATCTTGATAAGAAGTATTTGTATTACATTGGCTAATAGTTTTTAAATTTCTGTGGATTTTTTATATGTTTATTTATGATAAGGTACATACAATAAATCATACAGATAGCATGAGAAATAGTTTATATTAGAAATAAAATATATATATTTTATTTTAAGTTATGGCATCATATTTAAAATAAGTTTAGATTAACTAATATTAAATAAAAAATAATATTGAGTCTTCCTGAAACATTATCCTCATGATATATGAGTATATAGTTCCATTAGAATGTGTAGGGTGTTCAAGATACTTATTGGATATTGGCTCATTACATTATTTAGTGTCATTAATACTTTGTGTTTTGTGGCTTAGGTATTAGTTTAAGACCTATTACCTAAATGGATAATTCAGATAATATTATAAGTATTTTGTTTGGGAAAATAAAACTATTTTTTATAGTAAAGATTGTGGAAAAGATTTTTATCATCCTTTATCCAAACTAGATAAGGTTGTCTTGACAATCAAGTACGTTATCCTTATAAGTGTCAAATATATGACCCTTATAACTAACTTCTTAAGGATGCTGGTTGCTTTAGATTACTTCATTAAATAGCTTAGTTAACTTGTCTAATAATTGAGTCCAATTGTTAATCTCAATGTTATCAATTGCTTCATTATCAATCGTCTTTATCTCTTTGCAACACATGTACAATAATGTAATCATGTTGCTTGATTTGCATAAGATTGGAGCATAGTTATGGTGACCAAGCTTGCCTTTCTTGGGATTGGGTGTCACATCCTCTATTTTTTTATTTTTTCTTAGTACATTAATTTTGAAATGTACTTTGTATTAAAAATTAAATAAATACATTATGTTTCAAAACATTTGGTATGCTTACATATCCAAAACAAATGAAAAAATATGCCTAAACTTTGAAATAAATTTTATGTGAAGCCAAATATGTGAAACAGCATAATGATCATATTGCAATAGGTAATTAACATGTCCAATAAAACCAAGTAGATGTCTAACTTATTGTAAAACATTTGAGGCATAACGAATAAGAGGGGATGAGTGAATTATTTATTTATGAAAATTTTCATTTCCAAAAATTAGTAAAAAAACATTTCGACCTTAAAATTCTTTTTAATTGATGAAATAAATTTTCTCAATAATAAACAAAATACATACAAGATTTTTAGGTGCTTCAACCAAATCCTATACCTACATCCAACCTCGATCCCTTATCAGGCTTCCACTGACCATTTTGTTCTTGCTGAAGCTAGTAGAGATAAAGCAAACAATATCAGTGTTTTAATGAAACCAAAATTAGAGAAATTCAGGTT
Organism: Vanilla planifolia; assembly: GCA_023846275.1. Taxonomy (NCBI): domain Eukaryota; kingdom Viridiplantae; phylum Streptophyta; class Magnoliopsida; order Asparagales; family Orchidaceae; genus Vanilla; species Vanilla planifolia. The sequence goes on from JAIUJO010000022.1 coordinate 1,076,583, forward strand.
ACTCAAAAAAATGTAATACTTTAAAATTTTTTTTACAAAAGTCCCTACATCTTTAATTCTTTAAGTAAATTATTATTTTAAAATTTAATAAATATGTAATAAATATAAAATAAGATAAATTAAAAATATAATACAACAAAATAAAATGAAATCAGTTAAAAAAACCTTTAAAACTAAAAATATTTAGAACAGTTAAAAAATAAATATTTAATTAGACAAACTTATCGGGATAAGTGTAACCAAGTTTGTTCTCTCTCAATCTTTCCCTATTTTGAATTACTTCAAAAATATTAATTTACATAACTATAAAAAATAATAAATTAATATTTCAACATTTAATAAATCTAAAATATGATAAATTAAAAATAATAATATAACCAAATCAAATGAAATTGAGTGTAACATCATGGTTCATCAAATAAGATATAAATCAAAATGTCTCGTAAGCAATTCAAAAAGCCGAGAAATGAAACATTTGAAAATATAAAAATAAATATTAAAATGAAAATAGCTCTTTGAGATGAGTCTAATAATATTTGTTATAATTTGATCAAGCATTGTATAGGATTATTATGAATTATCAAAAAAAATAAACATATATATTTAAGAAATATTATTTCAATTTTAAATAAATATATATTAAAGCTAAATGAGATAAAATGAAACAATGTAATATAATTGAATCAATGCAAGATAGACCTCACACAAAAAAGATTATAGTGTGATACTAACATAACAAAATAAAGAAAAAAAATTTAAATAAAAAAATTAAAACGTATAAGAAAGTTGCATTCAAAAAACCTAAGGAGATAGTGTAACATTTGTTATCATTGAATAAGATGTGAATAAAAATGTTACATAAAGCATGCCAAAAATATTAAAAATAAATGATTCAAAGACACAAATGAAATTTTAATTAGGTAAAACTTGTTTAAATGACTCCAATGGCTTTTGTTATAAAAGAAGAAAATAATAAATAATAATAACAATAAAACTTTTCAATATTAAGAAAACATATATTAAAGTAGAAAAGAGATAAATCAAATCAACATAATCTAACCAAATCAAAGTGAAGTAATCCTCATAGGAGAGGTGACTTAAGGTTATATAGTAATATAACTAAATCAAAACAAACAATTTGAAGAAATAAGATAATTATAAAGGAAAATTATATTCTAAGATACCAAGGTGATAAGGTATGGTATCCTCGATTATCAAGTCATGTATAAATCAAAAAATATTTTAAAACAAGCAAAAATCTTAGAAAAAATATTTAAACATATAAAAACAAAATATTTTGTTAAAGAGAGCTCAGTGAGATGAGACTAACAAGGTTTTTTTAATCTTAATCAGGCCTTGTTTAGTATTACTACAATTCAACAATATAAATAATCACAAATAATAATATTTTATTATTTAAATATTCAATGAAGATATATTAAAGCAAAGCTGATATAAATAAAAGTTATGTAACTAAACCAAATCTAAATGATATATATGCCACATGAAAGGAAACTTCGAGTTGCATTGCAATATAGCCAAATCAATATGAAACATTTGTGGAAATGAGATAATTTTTACAAAAAAGTTGTGTTCAATTATCCAAGTCCAAATATCTTAAAAGGCAAACAAAAATAAAAAAATAAAATAATGTAAAATTCAAAAATGTATATTTAATAAAATAGATCTCGTGTAGACGAGTTCAATAATATTTATTTTATCATGATCAGACTTAGCTTGGAATTACTGTAAATTGTAAGGACAAATAAGAAAAACTATGTATTAATGCTGAAAAGTTTATAAATAGAAATAATAAAATTTGATCAAATCAAAGTAATGTTAAGTTTACATGAGTGGATAATTTGAGTTTCATAGAAATATAACCAAATAAAAGTGAAACATTTCAAGAAATCCAAATATGATACAAATCCAAATATCATAAAAAGAGAACAAAAATCTTCGAAAATAAAATATTTTAAAATTCAAAAATGTATTTTTAATAAAATAGATATCTTGTAGACGAGTTCAATATATTTATTTTTTCTTGGTCAGACTTAGCTTGGAATTACTGTAAATTGTAATGACAAATAAGAGTAAATATGTATTAACATTAAAACGTTTATAAATAGCAACAATAAAATATGACCAAATCAGAGTGACTTTAAGTTTACATGAGTGGATAATTTGAGTTTTATAAAAATATAACTAAATAAAAGTAAAATATTTCAAGAAATGAGATAAATTATGTGAGAAAAATTGTATTTCAAAATACTAATTGAATAAATTTTAAAAAAATATAATAAAATAAAAACTAAGAGATATTATATTTACATGTGTAGAGAATTTGAGTTTCACCATAATATAATAAAATTATTTTTTATGAAATGAGATAAATTATTTCAAAAAAGTTGCATTCAGAAATACTATGGAGGATGTGTGCAACAACCTTGTAAGAACCAAAATATCTTATAAGAGTGCGAAAACCATGGATAATAAAAGATTTACATTTATACAACTTATTAAACTAGAAAGGTGATGATGTTTGATATGCCTCACTTAGAACTTTTTTTGATTTATTATAAAATATCAATTTAAATAAGTGTAAATAATAATAAATTAGTATTTTAATATTTGATAAATATATAATAAAGCTAAAATATGATAAACTAAAAGAATTTATAATATTTAAATAAAAACTATGTAACTATCACACCATAGAAGAGTTAGAGTTTCATAATAATATATCCAAACTAAAGAAAAATCTTTGATCAAATGAGCTAAATTATTTAAAAAAAACTTGTATGGTAAAGTTATCCACTAAGGTACTAAGGAGATCAAGTATAACATCCTCAATGATGGAATCAAGTATGAGCAAAAATATCTTATAAATTATGAAAAAAAATATAAGAAAAAATATATTAAAATATGAAAATAAATATTTAATTAGATAGAGTTTATTGAGACAAATAAAACAAACTTTTTTTTATCTCATTCAAAACACATTTTATAGAAAATATGAATTACAAAAATAAATAAGCATAAGTAATAATGTAGTATCATCTTAATAATAGGTAAATATATATTATAATTCAAATGAGTTAAATTAAAATAATGTATTACAACTAATAAAAGTGATTAAAAGCTCACATTGGAGGAGATGTAAAGTTAATAAGTAATATAACCAAATCAAATAAAAAAATTTGTGGAAAAGTGATAAACATTATAGAAAAATTATGATCCAAGATTCTACAAAGATCTAATGTAGTGTCATTGACTATCACATGAGGTTTGGATTGAAATGACTTGCAAAGCATATAAACACTTTTGAAAATAATTTTTTTAAAGTTATAAGAAATAAAATTTTAATTGAGTGGAACTCTATAAGATGACAATAATAGTATTTGTTTCATCACCATTGAAACTGGGTTATAAATTTTTTAAATTACAAATGCAATTAAATAAAAGTAATAATTGATCGTTATTTTAATATTATGTAAATTATGTTAAAGCTAAAGTCAGACAAATTAAAATAATGTAATACAACAAGGCTATAGTGATGTAAGGTTACAAGAGAGAAGATTTAGAGCTTCATAGAAATATAATAAAATCAAAACAAGCAATTTAAAGAATTAAGATAAATTGTATAGGAACAGTTAATTTCGTGTTGATTTGGTGGTTGGTCTAACATTGTCAATCGTCAAATTAGGTAGAAAAGAGGACAAGAAAAAAATATTTAAAAATATCAAAATGAATAATTCACTTGATAGAGCTCATGCAGACGAATCCAAAGATGTGTGTTGTTTCTTGATCAAACCTAGTTTAGAAAAACTTTACATTACCAAAGTAAATAAAGATAAATCATAATAAACTATAATTTTATTGTAAAGGAAATATATATTAAAGGAGAAATGTGAAATATTGAAGAAATGTAATGTAACCAAATCAATGTGATGTAAATGTAATATTACATGAGATTTAGAGTTACATTATAATATAAAAAAAATCAAAATGAAACATTTGATGAAATGATATAAATTATATGTGAAAGTTATATTCCATGATACAATGGAGATTGGGTATAATATTCTTGGTCAACAAGTTAGATATGAACAATGGAGATTGGGTATAATACAATGGAGATTGGCATAGTAAAAATTCTTATTGAGTGCAATATTAAAAAACATTAAGTAATAACTTGGGGTCTCCTAGGTCGAGGATGACAAAAGAGGACAACAAAAACCAGGAGAATAAACTAAAATTCTATTTCTCTTTAGAAAAGTGTTTGTTCTTCAAGTAGGCAAATTTATTGCCTTCAATTAAACCCTAAGTGTCACTTCCTGTTTGAGTTTGTGCATCTATAATGAATGACCAAATATTATCTTTCTTCTTTTATTTCTTTGGAGGTTCTGTTGCATTTGGTGACACAAGACCTTGTGAAAAGGATAGTTAAACTTTATACTTACCTCCTTAGGTGCCAACATTGCCAGAAGTATTGTCTTGAGGGCAATGGTGGTTTATGATTAATGCACAAGACATGGGTACGAGATGGATGAATCATGTGCATTATCTCCTTAGGTGATCGCATTTCTTGCGATGACAACTAACTCTTAGTTATCCAACCTCAAGCTGTTGGATCTTAAGAATCAAACATTAAGCAAAAAAATATTAAGAGTTTGACTTTTATCATAAGATTCTCAAACTTTACATCTCTATTATTTATCTTTTTTTTTTTGAAGAGGATCTCTATTATTTATCATATAACAATATTGTAGACTGGTGATAAAAAATTGCGGTGCACATTTACACATTTTAAAATTTTATAAATTTTATCCATAAAGATGTGTTTATCGATAGATTATTATTTAATAATATTATAATAAAAAAATATTATTGTTATTAAAATTTAGTAATAAAACCCCAATCTTTTTAATTAAATATATTATTACATTTATTTTTATGAAAATATTTTAAAAATTTTAATCTCGTATTAATGCGTAGAGCAATCCTAGTGTTGCCAAGCTAATTCAAAATAGTACTCCCTTCTTTTGTTTAATAGATTATTAATATTTTGTAATTATCTTTTGTATTTAAAAATTTGCCATCGCAAAACTACATAAGCTTTCTTCTGAGCTTCTGTTCGACTAGGGTTTTGTTAATTGATCTATAGAACTAATGACGGTGGCGAACCTCCTCTTATTGGATTCCTTCTCTGCATCTGGAAAGGCAGCCGATAGGCTGAAACTTCCTCTACTTAAATCCAGGATGAAGCTTGATGTAGAAGGATACGAGGCAGAGCTTCTCCTTATTTGCGGCCACTTCAAATCGTCCCTACATTTCTTCCTTCAGCAATCCGTGCTCAGTTCGTCGTCGGACCTGGTGGTCTCGAAGCATCTCGGTGACCTCACGATGTTCCTAGCACACATGACCCCATACTATCCCTGACGCCTCGCTGAATTTCCTCATTAGTCTCTCATCTCATTCAATCAGAAGTTTGAACCCTCCCGGCTTCCCTTTGTTCCCATATAGAACAAGCCATCATCCTCCTTGTCAATAAGAAGGCTCATTATTTTATTTTATTTTTTTGACAAATCTGTTATAGTGTTTGGTACTCTTCAATTTGGAGGGCTACCATTAGTCAGCATACTTCTTTTCAGCATTTTAATGGGTGGAAATATCTTTTTTTGTTCTGGTTAAAGTTATATTTTGAACTGGGCATTTGAGAAAATAGGAAACTTCCAATTCATTGAGCTTTAAGAGGGGATTATAATTGTTGATAAATTGTTAGACTTCATTAGGCCTTTCTAATTGTTGATCAAGGTAAAAGTTTGATTTCCCTCTCCAAAGAACAAAACAGGCATTTTTCCTATGATTTCTTAAATATAGAATCTTAACTATTTCTTGTGAGGCTGTATATTTCTTTTGCTAGATTCTTATATTAAAAAGGTTTAGGCTACCAACACTAGATTCATATTTCATTATTATAATTACAAGAATAGTCCTTTAACACATCAAGTGAGGTTAGATACATTGATTCTAAGATGCTATTGTTTCTATTCATTAATTGCTTTTCTTTTGGATCCGAAGTTGTTAAAGTCATTTCTAATAGTCAATAGTCATTTTTTTCTATATTTTTTTACTTTTTTAATAGCAAAGATTTCATTAATTGATTTTCTTTAGAATTGTCTTCAATTGGTAGAATGCTAACTTTCTTCTTTATGGTAAGTTATTTGAACCTTTATCTCTATAGCAATTATTCTATTTGTGTGTTTGTACTCACACATTGACATTTGATACCATTTAATCTTATAAATTTGCCTTTGTTCTTGAGTGTGATATTTTGATTACACAATACTCAAAAGTATGTTTAATTTTCATCTTATTTGTGCAATGCTTGGATCATATTAGTGACATTTTTGTTAATTTATTTATCATTTTGAGGTATATGTTCAAAATAAGTAAATTTTGTATTGTTTTTTTGTTAATGATAACTATTACAATCAATATGTTTTTTGAATTACTTTTCTAAATATTAATTCCATATATTTATTATAAGAACTAAAAATGCGATACCGTTTAAACTTAAGAGTCATTGTTCATAAACTCACTTTTGTTTTGTCTATTTGCTTAGTCTTAGTTTTGCTTTATCTCTTTGCTTAGTCTTATCAATTGGTATTAAATTATTAGTAAAATTCATATTAATGGTTTATCTTGAATTTTATAATTATATCAATAATTAGTGTAAAATTGAAGTTGTCTTTCATTGCTTATGTTGTCTGAAAGTTTGATGAAAGAAGAAGTGCAAAAGTACTTATGAAGAATTATCTTTTTATGTGAAAAAATGGGAGTTGTGGAAATTTTCAAAATGTTTTTGATGCTTTTTGTGCACAGGTAGAAAAAATTTTTGAAATTAAGTTTACGAACACATCCAAGGACTTAAAGCATAGCCATAATGAAATTCGATTGTAATTAAAAAATCTTTAATATGTTCTCCTTAGGCGTGCGAAATTATTTTTAATATATGCAATTTTAATTTCTTTTTATTCTTTTCTAATACCTTATCAATATGAAGCCTCCTTATACACTCATTATTGCTTTGTTATACATGTTTTTTATAATTTCAATATGTCCAACGCTAGCTTCTTTTTTTCCTTTTCTAATGCCTTTTCAAGCATGTGAGGGAAATATTATAATAAATAATTAATTTGAGTTCATGATGATTCTTTTGTAGAATTAAGAAAATGTTTTTTTTCCTTGAAGTAATAATAAGAAATTGTTACAATCATTTTATGTTCTCCATTAAGCTCTTTAATCTCGTAATAAACATTTATTATATTATCTTTCATAGACTTATCCAAAATTGTACTAACCCATTTCTATTTCAATTCTTACTTGAGTATTGAAGTTTGAATCCTAAAATTGGTAATACCTTGGTTTTCTGACAATGTGCCTAGTTTGTTGAACAATAGTAACGTTTATCTTCTTATGAAACGTGATGTTAATTAACTTAGTCAAATTTATTATTTAATTCTAGCTTCTTTAAATTATTTAATTATACGTTTCCATGCATGATGTTGTAGGAATCCTTACCTTTTTTAAATTAACTCATTGTTGATATAACCATCTTTGTTAATCTATTAGTAATTTTAGACAATATAAGACATTGCTTCTTGGAAGTCCTAAGCATTAGATTTAACACAATTTTGGACATTCATTGCCACGGGTTGGCTACATTGAGGACAATGGAGAGGGACAAGTCATAGAAATAGATGGTTGGGAGGCATCTGGGATAAATGGAAAGATACACCATAGAGTTGCCTAGAGGTCAACTGAAAGAATTGGGAAGGAGAGATGGATAAGTGGGGTTTTTATGTATATACTTAAAGCTAAGAGAAATGGCCTATGTCAAATATTTTACCAACTTCAAATGCCTAGATGAAAGCTATGAAAGTTTATGGGCTTAAACTAAATGATCTTAAAACAACCAAAATGGAATTTTTTTCATAGTATTATTTAGTATTACAAGAGTTATGTTGTTCCAATGATTATATAGAAATTAAAGTTCTCTATCATGTTATTGATTTTTCTTGTTTGTTTTGAAAATTTATGCTTTTAATTATGTTTTACTTATTTGTATAGTCATATTTGTTTAGTTGGATATGCCTCTTGAATTATTTATGGACCTTCAGATCATTGGTGATCGAAACCTCAAAAAATTTGCATTTTTTTATGTTGTGCACTATATTCACCACATGAACAAAAAACATAGAAATGAAGCAAAAAATAGGAAGCTTCAAAATATTTTTCTCTCATTACTACAGGTGTGTGATGTCATATATACTCTATTTTTATTGATTTTTCTTATTTTGTTGATTATAACAACTAATGTATGATTTCTTGTTTGAAGGGAGAGGAAGAACTAAGGGCGAGGAGATCACTTGTTGTACTGTGTGATCTTAATTGACGAAAAGTATGGTTTTATGATGGAACTGCTAATGCGATTTGCAATGCATGCTTTCACAGTTCTTGAAGGTTGGTATTTTCCTTATCTCTACAATTGGTTAAGTCCCATTAGTTATCTTATTATGCCTTTTCTATCGCTTGTTTTTGCCGAACACTGGGTCACGGTAATGAGCTATCTTACTTGAAAAGATTCTAAGTTTTGGTGTTTTAGTTAAAAGCTTAAGCATAAGGTAAAAGAATTAAATAGAAGAATCCAATCTCCAAGAGTGAGTTTGATGTTTAAAGGAGAGAGAGTAAATGACAAGTCAAAAGTTAAGAAGATGAAACAAACTTTTTTCCCAAGTAAATGGTATGACCAAAGGGGAAATACTTAGGTACTTAGAAGTTATAAATAAGATTTTAACTTTGCAAAAAAATAAGATGAAAAGGCAAAAACTCTCAACCTCCATGTAATGGGTTAGTGATGAAATTAGAAAGGAAAGGAAGAATTGTTTTTGCCATTTGTAGCCTTCACATAATGGAACAATAATGAAGGAAATAAAAAGTGAAAGTAAGATTTATGCTTGTCAAAGCATGCTTACTATGGAATAGTGAAGAAGATCCATGTAATAAAAAGTTCACATAGATGTCAAACTCAATCAAAATTTGATTCAAATGATGTGAACGAAAGCAAGTTGAAATGGTTATTTCAAGTAGTGAAAAGGCACTTGCATTTTTATTACTTGAGCATTACTCAAAATCCATTTCATATAAAGAAATGATTAGGACTGGTTATGCTAATAACTTTTACTGAGCCTATTCTCATGGGTCATTAACATATGAAATATAACTATCTAAATAAACATCAAAAGAACTTGTTAACTAGCTCTATAATATCTAAATATGGATCTTCCCTTAAACATTTTATGTTTCGATTTATTGTGACCCACTGGAGGTGGAGTAGGTTTGGGCTTAATATCAGTGCAAGACTATGCTTTTGGATGACATATGGTCTGGCTAAAAAAGTTCAAGGGCTAAGTTTTAGGTACACTCACATAGATTTGACATATATTTTCTTGATAGAATTTCATATCTCGAATGATGATCCATACTCGAATTTCAATTATTGAATGATCATCACTAATGTTGACTTGTAAGGATGAAATATATTCAACTGCAAACTAGATGTAATTAACTTGAATTGTTGATTTGTCAATGTCAAGTGAGAATAGTTATGTTGATGTTTTGCCAAAAGAAATTAAAACCCAAGTAATTTGGAATTTTATAGAGCACATCAAATAACTTTTGATGATGAATTAGCTTAAGAGATGACTTCTTTTAAGATAAAAATTTTTTTGTTAGCCCTCAAATAAGTCTTTACTTTTAAAGTACAATTTTATTATTTCTTAAGATATCTAAATATTATAATTAAACAAAGAGAGTTGACTTCGTTTAAGTAAAAAAAATCTTGAGAATGTAAAATCATGATGCTAAGTATGAAATTTTATTGATAACTTTAGGGAATGTCAAATAATACCTTTGATAGTAAGCATAAGAAGAAAAGTGTGTAACTTTTAGCATATATTGAGCCTTTTTAAGTGATCCGTACTCTTTGATTGTTGGAGCTCAACATCTTCCTCTTTATGACGTTGATAGACATTTGGTCCTAGAACATGCTTGATCAAGTATAATTCTTTCAAGTTTTTTGCAAGCTTATGGAGGCTTTATTAGCATTGAGAGCACTTATTTTGTCGAAGACTTATATTGTCTATGAATTAAATCTTTGACCTTGAAAGGACAACTCTCAATATGTAATATTTTTTGATACTTTACTTTATATTTAGTTTCTTTACATGGTCTATCAGACACTTTTCCTTGATTAGGTCCAACTTTTTATGTGCCAGTTTTAAGTTCAAGCTTTTGAACTTGTTAAGTGATTGACCTCCATAGTGATTATTGCTTTGAATCCTTAGAAAAACTTGATGTGTTGCAGAATGTGTAGTTCAACATGCTCACAATATGCGAGGAGATCACCTACCCACCCACCTTTTTTATCATCAAGACGAGGCTTTAGAATTTTTAAGATGCCTTTGTTCATTGCTTTGGCTTGTCCATCAATGTGAGGATGAGAAGGAATTCCTAAGAAAAGAGCCATACATTTTGCATAAATCTGGAAATTCTTTAGATTGGAACATTATTGTGTAATTTGTAACAATTGCTATGGAAATATTAAACCTATATAAATGTTTGTGCAAAGAAAACTTTAAATCTTATTAATAGTCTTGCCAATAAATGCTTCACTTTTATCCATTTTTAAAGGTTGTTAACCACAATGAGAACGAACCTCCTTTTATTTTTAGCAATTGGAAATAAAAAATGGAAATTCTTACCATAGTGTAACAAGAACCAATAAATAATTATTTCTTCTATCTTTGTGAATAATTAATATGAAAGGGGAGCATGAACTTGACACCCTTTGCACCTTTTGGTAAATAAAGTAATATTTTTATCATTATTGGTCAAAAAATCCTTGATACATAATCTTCATGGCAAGTTTATAGCTAGAGGCACATCCATCACACTCTCTTGAATGGATCAACTTAATCATATCTTTAACTTCAAAAGGATGGTGTGATGGCCTTAGTTTCTTAAACATTTTTCCTCTTCTTTATTCACTAGGGCTTAATTCTTATTATTAATTATTTAATTCTACCAAAGATAATTATATATATATATTGACTAAAAATTATTTTGTTGATCAAATGATGAGTATACAATTAAAAAGATACATAAGCACTCAAATTTCTTTAAAACTCTTTTTCTCACCACTTTTCATCCATACTCTTTGGGACCAATGGTGCCCTCAATATATACATATAAAAATATTAAATTATCCCTTTTAGAAAATATTGAATAATAAGTGGCAAGTCTACCATAGACTTATTATGTTAAAAATAATAACTTCAAGCCAAAAATCCATGTTATCTAAACATATTATAATTAATCTTTTAATTGATATAACTTCAACGATTCATGTTAATGTAACATCCAAAGAAGCTAAGAATGTGCAAGATATCATCAAAAGACACTTCATATAAATCAATAAAAAATATTCATATAATCATAACAATTAGTACAATAAAAAATATCATGTTATGAGAATGTAAGTGAAGCAAGTGCTTGAGACTTAATAATAACAAATAAGAATGAGAGAAAACCATCCAATTATGGTGACATCAAGCTTCATATAAACTATAAGAATGTTATCAAGTATCACATTATTATATCAAGTATCACAATAAAAATGTCTTGTTATTAAAATGTCCCATACAATTTATTCTAGATTTTTGTAATCTTTTTTAATGGGCTTATTACTTCCTAACTATCCATTTAATTGTAAACTTGATTATAATGAAAACTCTTATTTTATCATGTCTTTTAAGCTTACATGTGAAAATCAATATATGCAACTAAGATACACCTAAAATGATAACTAGTATGTGGTGTTTTCCCTACTCAATTGTTACAAATAATATTAATACATGGTGTTTAACTAAATGGTTTTGCATTATCTTGTTGTCCTAATAGTGCCCAATTAAAAGATTTTGTCTGACCTGATTATCACAAATATCAATGCACAAATTAAAGAGTTTTGCTTTACTTGATTGTCACAAATATCTCATTCATCTTATTAAAATAATATCAATCAATTGGTATTATTGCTTGATTTTGATGTCTATTACACTTGATTATAATCAAAACTTTGATTTTATCTTTCAATTTTCAACACATGAAACTAAGAAGTATAATAATATAATCATTCTTATTAAAGTGTTACAAATATTTTTAATATAATTTCATTAATTTTGTTTAGCTTGTTCTCACAACATTATCGATTACAAAATATCTAATATCTCATATTCATTGACATATGTCCAACATCACATATGCATCATCACATATCATTACATGTGCTCATGACATCTTATGTATATTATTTTATGTTATATTCATATCTTTTGTTCATCATGCACTAATTTCCAGCACAACTCTTTATACATATTTATATTTTTTCATGATTGGCATTTAATTTACGCAATCAATATCATCTAATCGTATCATGATTCTTCAGATAAGCTATGTTCCAAAAAATTTGTGCATGAAACCAAATTGTGGAACTAAGTATCAAAAATATGATTAAATATAAGTAAAAAGAATTTTATTAAACATAATAGTAAAATTTATTAGTCACTCATCTCAAGAGACACAATTTTTATTGATCAACTTGGTGTCGAATTAGCATCGGTCAATTTGAGTTGGTTGGTCATTTGGGTTAACTTGAGTAGTTGGTTAATTTTATATGCTAATGTAGGCTTTGGGTCACAAGTGATGCCTACATTCTAGAATATTTAGTAGTTAGCTAAGACTTGATTTTGGGATAATTTTTTCATATCAATATTATAAGAACAAACTTAGTTGAATTCACCCAAATTATTAATAGTATTGTCATGATGTTTTTCTTCCATACAGTTTCTTTCCTCCCTTATCGTCATCTCCCTCATCTTCGTTTGTCATGAAAAAATAAGTTTTGGATTTACTTAAATGTTTTAATGATATGCTCTTCTCATTAGCATTAGCTTTGTGGAAGCTCCCTTAGCTCCTAAGTGTCCTCTCATGGGCACTCTCCCTTTCTCAAATTTCTCTTTCTATCTCTCTCTTATCTTTTTTATTAAAATTAATCACAACTTTGTTCTCTCACCTTAAGATCAACCTCTATCTATTTATAAGAGAGTTTATGCGAGGAAATGGTTAGCCAAGCTTGTCTTTATTATTATTATTATTATCATTATTATTATCATCATCATCATCATCATCATTATTATTACTATTATTTCTCCTTGGTGGTAGCACAACAAAAAGTTGTAAGGCATCGTGGTGATGGGTAATTAGCTCATCATTTTAGATTAGACCATGTGTAATGGATGGGCCCTTATAAAGTATACCAAGAGGGAGTGTGACATGCTAAATTTATGATTAAGGATGTTTGGAAAAGTTTTAAAAGGTTGCATTTTTTTCTTCATTTAGTGATATGCTCAATATTTTATACTCTTAAATGATTTCATCTAAGAATTATGGTTTCAAAATAATATAATTATTTTTATAATATGTCAAACTCGTCTAAGGTTGTCTTAATTACTAAGATTTGTTAAACCATAACTATTAGCTTGATATAAAATTTTAAATGTCATAGATGAATACATTTGTGTATGTCTTGAGATATGATTTTTGATAATATCATTAATCAACCAAAGTATATTATTGAACGTATCACTTGACCTTTTTTACATCTAACTTTATAAGGGTTAAAATCCCAAACTTTAGATAAGTGTCATAGGGATTTATCAGTAAGAAGGCCTTTTAGGTCGAAGAACTAGGTGATTTATTAACTTAATACTCAACTTCTTAAGCTCAGAAAAGTCTTCACTAGAATCTCTATTATTGGCTAGTAGATCCACTTCTTGATTTTGTTCTTAATGAATCAAAAATAGATCTACAGTATCATACTTTTGGAGAAGAGGCCAAGCTAGTATTCATAGGATTTTAGTGTAAATCTTTACTTTTTAATAAGACACTACTTATTAGTTAGTTGGAAACTACTAAAGATTTTTATGTGCTTCATTTTTAGCCCTCAAGAAAACTAGTGACTTGCAATCAAGGCTTCATGCTTAGCCTATTTGTTGGTGATAATGAAAACAATTATGATAACACCTTTAAGCTTTATTTACTATGAGCTAAGAAGGATTGAACTAATGCTACAAGACTCACACATGAAAGCTCCATCAAAAAAGGTTGTTAAAAGTTTGTAAGGGTCTTAGGTTTTGAATTAAAAGAGTTTCTCTCCATTAGAAAACCTTTAAGAACTTGAGATTTCATAAATGAATAGGAAATGAAGTTAAGTTCAAACTCATTATGCTTAATTACCAACTTTTGCAACCTATTTATATCGTCTATTGGTTGAAGGATGTGCCTCATAGGTTTATTGGTTTTCACATCTATGATGTAAATATTGGTATAACTGATATATTGACATAAGTAAAGCAAGGGTTAGATGCTATATCAGAGAGTATCTTAGCTCTACATCTTTTTGAGTGAGAGTAACATAATAGATTAGTTGTTGAAATCCATTATTCTCTTGAATTAAAGCAGAGTTAATTATCAAACTTCAAGCAATTAGATATATACATAAAGACTGCCTAAGGACTAGTTTGTTCACGATTGGAGGCTGAGATAGTTAATAATTAAGCTCTAGAAAAGCCTTTTAACAATCTTCGATTTACTATTGTCTAAACATATTGTAGAGTAGCTTGATGAATTGTTGAAGTTTCTCTCCATGTTTGAAAATAAAAAGGGTGAACCTGATAATTTTTTTAGCTAGATATTGAGCATCTCGATGAGCTTTTTAGGAAGGCATGTTTACCAAATCCTTTGCCATGTCTACATTTACTTAGATTTCTTTTTTTTGAGACCATGAAGTTAAGAAACTTTCTCAATAAAGTGCTAAAATTACTTTCAAAATATTTAGTCCCATGGTACACTTTTTACAAGTCTTTAAAGCTCTAATTTTTATTAAAGATTGTTTACATAACGTTCTAAATTTTTGCATCTCTAACTTTAGAAGATAAAATCAATCATCATTTAAAAAAAAGCTCTAGCATTATTTAAATCAAATGACATTCCTCAAAATGTCACAAAGTAATTATGGCTCATGTCATTTCTTTCTCTATCTTTTGATTTTGAAAACACATTTTTTTAAATAAAAAACCATTAGCTTGATCATTTTTAAAAATCATAGTAAAGATAATATAAATTTTTATATTTTGAAAATTAAAAAAAATCAACAGTTGTATACCACTAAAGTATCATTTCATGTTATTCAAAAGTTGTATACCACTAAAGGAGTAACCCCTAAAAAGAAAGAGACAAACTAAGAAATAAAACGAATTAATTATTTGAATAAAATGATAATATGTTGAAAAAAAAAATCTTTTGAGTATTAAAATAGAAGACAAAAGATTTATAAGGACTAAGTTATGATCTTGAAAAGTTTTTAAAATAATTAAAAATATTACATAAACTCACAAAATTATGAAATTTTAAGAAGGCATAGAATTTACAAGTATAAGCATAGTAAAAAGTTTCTACCTAAAAAAGTAGGCGTGATAGTCATTGAACCAAAAGTTAATGAGGATTTAAAAATATTTTAGGATTGGTTAAATTATTAAAAATATTAAATTTCATTAAAATATATGAAATTTGGCAAAAGGTGGAGTTGGCCAAGAAGAATCATACAAAATTACCCACTAAACTTTTGAAGTTCAAATTATTAAAAAAAAGCAAGAAATATTAAAATTTCCTAATTTTCATTAAATCTTATTTTTTTAATTTTCCTAACCTTATTGTACTAGCAAAATTGACATGACAGTAACCTAATTTTTTGCAAAACTATTACATTCCAAGTGATATGAAGGCAAGAAGTCGCTAAACTGAAGAGGTCTAATTGTTAAAGGGAAATGAAGTATCGATATTTAGTATGTGAGAGGATGAACATGGATGATGAGGGTGTTTTGAATATAATTAAAATATTTTGATCATGGTTGAAAGCTTAAAGAGAAGAGGAGGGAGAGTAGTGTTGTTAAATTATTGGGAAGAGTTTAACTAGTCAAGTGAGTGAATTGAGAAATAATCTTAAAATGAAGGAAATATGGATCATACAAAGGGACATAATTTGATATCTATTTTAAGGGGAGACCTTTACAAGAGGAATTAAGATAGCAAGCTCATACATCTATATATACTTAGTATTATATAATTCTTGGCAACTATAATAAGTAATGAATGGAAATCTATCAAATTGAAAGATGATTGACATTCATGCTTGTAATTCTTGTGTTTGCTTAAATTTTACTAAACATCATATGATCATGATTTTATTATAGATGTGTAAAACTTGTTACAATAATACGTATGATGATAATGGCCATTAAAAAAATGAAAAAAAGGCAATGATTATTCTTAATATATTTAGAAAAGAGAAAAAAGGAAAAGAAATTAAGAACAAAGGTTGCTAAAAGGTAAGGTATGATTCTATTTGTTTAATGATGTTAGTTTTCAAAAGTAATGTTTATCATTCAAGGAGCTTAAATTATGACACAAAACTAATATATTGTTGATTCAATTTGTTTGTGTATCTAGCAGATCAATTATTTTGACTATTCGCTTGCTAAGGGGTTTGATGAAGAAATCTAGAAGGGAAATGATACAAGTCCAATAATAGTGTTTTGAAAGGCCTTGTGATAGGAAAAAGCTTATCATTAGATGCATTGAAGTTATGAAAGCTTGCATATAAAAGTAATGATGCATATGTGCATTCAAGTATTATTGATTAAAGTTTTCTCAATTGTAATTTTTTGCATTGGTTCTATATTCACAATGGTGCATTCTTATTTTTACTTTTGATGAAGGTTTTGTTGATAGCACAAAGAAAGAGGTTATTTTATTTTGTTTAACTAAACATGGAATTCATTTTTAATAAAACCCAAAAGAGTACAATTGCTAAGGATTATTATTATATGATACTAAAATATAAAAAAAATGAGAGATTTCATTATTTCTAAAATAAATTAAAAAAATAGAAATATTTAAATGATGGTTATAATCTAATTCAAACATGTTGAAGGAATTGAGGAATGCTTTTGTTATATTGTATGATCAAAATATCTTACACATGTTTACATATAAGTTTTTTAAAACCAAGTGGAATAAAAAATATTATATGATTTTAAATATTGTCTTGTGAATTCAAGTAAACAAATACAACATGTGGTAGATATACTCGAAATGACATAATTAGAAATAATGAAAGTGATAAAAGTGTTATTGCCAAGAGTGTTTGGTTGTATGATTTGAACCAATTATTTTTGGATCAATTAATTTGTTAAGAGAGAAGAGTTGTCATAATTCTCTCATTCAATGGTGGAAGAGGAAGACCAAAAAGAGGTGAGAACAAATTAATGTAAGGGACTTGACATTTTTGAATCTTAATATCTAGTCAATATGGTGCAATGGTGTCATAGAATTCATGTAATGGTCTTGGATAAATGGGATTCTAATGCAATGCACACCCAAAGGTTTGGGGGTGTCTAGTTGCAATCTTTGGATATTATGTCCAAGACCAAACTACGAGGACTTATGAAATGTGTTTAAAATTTAGAGTAAAGAAATGCTAATGCAAATGTGGTAACAAAAATGAAAACAAAAAAATGCATGCAATAAATTTTAATAGACATGTGTTTTGTACCTAATTGCAACTACGACATATGTAAGTTATGATTTTTATGAGGCATGATGACCAATTTAAAATAATAACTCAAATAATTGAAACCTTCTCTATTGAAAATCAGACAAATTAACCAAGTTCTTGAAAGGCAACTATCCTTTGTCTTACAATTTGCTGGTAGATTCCAAGTAAAAGTAGTTAATGAAATTAACTTTAAGCATGCTATTAAACTCATGCAAGCAAATTTAAATATAAGAGGAAATCTGAATTTAAATTTTTGTGGTGCAATGAAGATGAAAGTGAGAACACAATGAAATCATATTTATTGAAACTATATTTTAATAGCAACTTTTATAGGACCAACAAAACTAACATGAGAAAGATGTAAAATCCTTTTGTTCTTACTTTAACAGTTATATAGATACACAAAGAAATAATAAGAAAGAAGATTTAAAGCTAGTACAACAAACATGACTGACAAGATATACCAAGGGAAAGACTTGGTCCCTCTATACGTACGCATGAAGCGACCAGCACCTCTGGTTCTTTAATCTCTAGTCATCTTGGGCTCAACAACAATGATTTCTTCTCTAAAAATGTCATAAAAAATAATATTAAAAAGATAAACCTTTCATAATGGGATTTGGCTCTTATACAGTTTTATATAGTGTCATTTCGTTGAGCCCATTATTTTTATGTGTGCGTGTATCTACAGACATTTAATACAACTTATACACGCATTAATTTTTGTTAGACTTTTTTTTATGGTCAATGGATGCATTGTTTTCATTTATGCATGATTGTACATAATGATTTTTGTTCTCATATAATCATGTATGTATGTACATAATGTAATTTGTGAATGCATTAACTTCTTTTTGCACATATGACTATACTCATAATGCGAAAGATATATTAAACATTGTCTCCACTTGTATAGAAATAACTATTGTGGAGTAAATATTTTTATGGGCATTTCTCCCTTCGTGCACATAGAATTTTACATGCATTGCTTTATTTGACCATATGTAGTTGGGAGGCAAGAATCTATATGTGCATTATGCATCAATAAATAAATCTAATTTGCCTAAGTTGTTTTTTAATTTGTTGGAATTGAACATGCCCATAATTGGCGATGTAACTACTCATATGGTTTGAACATTCCCACCCTTACAAACTGATCATGTATTGGTTACAACAATGGGCATCTCTTCATAATACCTAGTGACTAAGGCCAACATAACAAAATAAAACACATTTTTCTTTTCAAATGCTTTAAAAATACAAAATATAATCAAATATATAGAAAAAATACAACATCACATTTTTTAATATGTCGTGGATGAGTATTAAAAAGTAGTGGGATTGTGTTGCATTGAATTGAATTTTGTTGTTGTTATAAAAAGCATATAACATATTCTAACTTTCATTTATGATTTCTCATTTATGCAACGATAATTCTTTTGTAGAATATGCTTTTTTGTGTACAAAATTGGAGAAAATTTGTTAAATTACTCAAATTAGCTTTGTTTTTGTCAACATTTTTTTATATTTATATATATGTAGAAGAAGCAAAAATAGTAGATGAGAAAACATGAATTTGGAGTTTACCTTATAATTGAGTTTTAAGATATACTTGAATTTTTTTGTTTGTTTAAGCATAATCTACTTGGGCCAGCTAAAGATGGTTCATCTAGTATGTTTTGGTTTTAGCTCAATTTTCATTGTTTGGACGAGGCAATGAATCAGATGCTTGCACTCGACTAGTGAAACAACAAGCTTTGTTAATATCTGTAAGATTGAATAGTGCACTTTAGGTTTTATTATATTAGAGGTGGTTTATACTTTCTGGGTGATGTTAATATTAATGATAAAAGAAACAAAAGACTAAAATGTGTCAAAACTATTACTTCAAAAATAGGTTTGCATTAGAATAATGATCAACCTAATAAATGTTAATGAGCATGACCATGTTGACTTTATGAGTAGTAAAAAAATGTATGAGATAAGGAACCTCGAGCATTCTTTTTCCTATGTAACATGTACTAAATATAAGGACCATGCAATTTAAAAAATCTTTATTAGAATAACCACAAAATTTTATATGAACATATGAATACACCTATTTGGTTGTCTATTCTAATTATATGAAACACAAAGTAAACAATTTTAATGTAACCTACTAATAAAACATATTTTTTTAAATGGTTGCAATTTTAATGCGACTAGAACTATGCATTATGTGGAGAGAGAACTATGAATACACACAATTAAGGTTTCACACTTACAAAATATCACTTTTATTGCATGTAAAACATTCAATTATTTATAAGTATAAAATCATTAACTTTACCATACAAATATGAATAATAGTTTACTTTTAATTACAAAAAAATGCTATAAAAAATTTATGCATAAGTGTGAATGTTATGCATAAAGATTCTAACTTATAAAGACTAGAGCAAAGTGAATGGTTATTTTTTCTTTAAGAATGTTTGAATAACATCAATCATCATGCATCTTTTCTATTTTCCATGAAACTAAAATTATTTTGATGCTTGTCTATCATGCACCCCTTTTAGGGTTAGGAAGAGTATTCGACACTTGTTAAAAGAATGTGCAATACATCCTAGAATTTTGTGGAGGATATGAGATTGTGCTTTTTGCAAATTTAGATTAGTGATGCAACATCGCACTTCTAATAGATGGACTTGAAGCCCAAGTTTAAGAGTTTGACGAGGATACAATACCTCTGTTAAGAGTGTTTGTACTTCATGGAATTTTCTATTTGTTGAGATCTATTTGAATCCTCTTCTAAACTAAATGGATTGTTGAAATTTGTAGGAAAGCTTTAGAAAGGCTTTTGAATTAAATATTTCAGTATAAAAATGCAATTTTAGTGGTAATGATGTTTAAAGATTATGGTGTAATGTTGGAAAAATTTATTGCTACTTGGATAAGCTTCAAGTATATTGGATTTATTATACAAATTGTTGGGACATAACTTGAGGCACCATCTTTTGGAGTTAATGCCATGCATTTAAGTTTCAAAAGTTTGCTTGATGTTCTATTTGGTAAGGCTTTGTTAGGACTGGTAGGCAAATTCATGTTGCCAATGTTTGACGAGTTATGTGACATGATGCTCATGCTTGGTAATAAAGAAGTTATTGTTGATAAAGGGTGACATAATTGAATATTAGAATGGGATTGTTTTCACCAAGAAAGAGAGCTAACAAAGACGTTAGGGTCAGGGCAGTAAAACTTTTGATTTTTTTGGTAAAGCTTTGCCTTTGCCATGCGCTTTAAATAATTATTTGATTTTCGATAGGTGGACTATTTTCTTAATTGATATGTTGATTATGACCTTGTACCAAACAATGCAAAGTGATATAATTTTTTTCTCTTGTGAAAAACATAATTGTACTTTTTTACAATTTAAAATGATTTGAATTATTTTTGTAAGAAGATTGATATTATGACATAACGTTGAACCGTCCCTTTTGAGGACATGGTTAATGTTACTTAGGTAACAACTCATTTGCTTTTAAATTATTTCATCTTGACATGTCTTGTCTTAAACTTTTTGCAACATTCAAAAACATAATATCTTCTCAATATTATTATGTTTCTCTTTATCACATAAATTAGAATTAAGTATTTTATACTTCAAAAACAATATCAACATATTTTTTTGTGACTTGTACAAATTTTTAAAATTTTTTATTAGGTATACTACATGATGAAGATTCCAGTTAATTAATCCTTTATGTTTCACTAGTTGCAATTTTTCCAGGACAGCTTTGTGTGGCCAAAGGTGACCTAGAACAAGCATCAAGCCAATTCAATATTGTTTTAGGTGAAGACAAAAATAATGTTGCTGCACTTTTGGATTAGGTACTTTTACTTTGTGAAGTTTGTACTTTTATTAAATCAGTCCTCTATATCAATGTAGAGCTTGTTACATGTATTGAGGGGAATGTTATAAAATTTTGAGGGCAGCATATTGAGTGATTACAACTAGCTTGTGACCTTTTAATTAAGTATTTTTAATAGAATAATATTGTTTTTAAGTATTTTCTTTGAGGTATGTACATAATTACAAATTTTTAGACTATTATTAGAATTAATTAAATTTGGGAAAAATGCATAGGTTTTTGGTGTTCGGGGTTATTCTCAACTAAAGTTTCTTGAGTTTTATAATTGGCTATTTAGGTCTTTTTAAGTACCCCATAGAAAGAAAGTAGGTTCATACACCTCAACAATGTTAAAAAGCAAAATATCAAAATTCTCTTCTTCTTTATATATTGGCGAAACCTGAAACCCTTTGCTAATTTTGAGGTTGTTGAAGTTCATGGAGGTGGAAAGAGAAATGATAATGATGTATTATGGTAAGGGGTGGCAAGGATAATGGAGAATAGTATAGAGATGTTGTCACTTCTGCTTGCACCTATTATATGAATATACTAATATTCTATTATAGAAACACTATTGAAGATACTAATGTCAAAATAGATGATGGTGATAAAAAATTAATTTGAAACTATAAATATGTATACCTATTCTAACTGAAAGTCAATGATACTATATGAAGTACAAAGCTATATACATAATATCATATTCACAATCGTCTTACATGTCTTTAGAAATTATCTCTTTGTGAATTTGTGATATGTCTTGTAATATAAATGGAAAAATAAGTTATACAATGTTTAATAAGAAAATATTATATGTAACAATTAACATGATATGATATAATGATATAAATATGAGTATAAACATGACATCTCTAGAATACTCAGAGAAGAAATGAGTCACCAATAGTAATAAATATTATGCTTAGTAATGTAAGGGTCCACATTTATATATTATATATTTTTCATATACATATTGTATATCATTTCTTATTAATTTCTCTTTTTATCTATGTTTTTCTTTTTTGTTAATTTATTATAATTGAACTCATATTTCTTATATTACTATTATCATATATTTCTATCATATGTTATCTCATATCTGTATGACATCTAATCACATAATCTCTACACCTTTACCAATAAGCATGTCATAACTGGTTAGTCCTATTAATCACATCATATCATTGTAGAACAACAAATTTGCAAAAGGTGCTAGTAGTAATAGGGAGATCTCTAATGCCATTTCATAACTTGATAAAACTAATGCTAATCATGCTTAGCATATCATGTGTTGAGCTCATCGTATATAGTGGAATCAAGAAATAAAATATAGAATTTTTTTTATTTTTATTCTTTTTTAAATTCAGGATATTTAACCCCGTTATTATTTACATCATATTATAAGATACTATTTCATTTGTTTATCTTTTCATCTTCTATTATATTTCTATTATGTTTTGTTTTAATTACTCAATGTCATAAAAGCATTGATGTATCAGAACTGGAATGCAAACATGAGACTTGTATGTCATACTTGAATTCTCAAATAGTTATATCTACTATATTATCATCTATTTGAATTTACATGGATTCCAAAAATCTATCTTTTTTTCAATCCTTTCTTTTTGTTTTTCATTACTTACATAGAAATTCATTCATAACTCATAAGGATCTATGGTTTTAATATCCCAAACTATTTTATTTCAATTTCCTGAAACTCTTAAGAATGTATGTATCAATAATAAAGGAATTGCATTTAGATATTGATCTTAGTAATTCTTTTTTTTTTGTGCTTGCAGTAGTTAAAATCACCTCTAAGTTCTTTTATCATAGTTCCTCACTATTCTTGCTATTATTTTTCGGATTTAAGCCACAACAACAATTTAGACAAAATATTTCTTAGTTGTGGCTTCTTTCACTTTCTGTAGTTTGTTGGAAGTATAGCAATAGTATTTCTACATTATAATTATTCAAAACAGTAATACTTTTCTTAAATTTTAACTGAAGCTGAAGCTTAATTTAACTAGAGTTTCCCATTCCCAGTTTTGTGGAATGCCTTTTTCCCACTATGCTTCAGCTTGCTACAGCACTAGCCCTTGCTGGCTTGTAAAAATTCACAACAGCCTCTTCCTTTAGGAAAGAAAATAGAAATACAAAGCTGAGCTCTCTTGGTAGCACAAGTATAACCAAAAACTTCTCCCGAATAGGTTTATTATCTGCTCACCTGCTTTTACTGTCTAGCTTCATTCAACATTGCAATTAACTTGTGTTGCTGATTTTCATTTTGTTTCTCTTTTGTTGTTCTGCTGCTCTCCTTTCTTCTTCATTCTACGTTTTCCTATCCTTGATTCCCTTTCTTTATTAAGGTCTTCTCCCAAGCAGCTGATTCCTTTACAAAACCTTCTCAAGTGAGGGTCACAAAGGTTCTTGAGGTTGACCCAAAAAAAGGGAATAAGGGAGAATGAAAAATGCTGTTATTACTATTACCAAATAAATAATAGAGAGTATTTTTATAATTCAATAACTTCTAAAATTAATTAAAAAATAAAGGAGAGTTTAAAAAATTTTTCAACAAGGATCATACGCTTCAATTTAGAGATGTAATCAAAGGAGAACATTCATCGAAAACCTTGGTTGCATCTTATTTTTGAATGGAAGCGATTCAAATGAATGCCTTGTGGCGGCAATTTAAGAAGCTTCGATGATTAGATGGAAACACGGATGAGATCATAGAAAATGGTATCATTGTCAGAGAGCTGGAGTCCTACTATGACAAATGGTATTTTAAGGATCTTATAAATATATTATTATATTCCACTAGCCTAACCTATCCAAACTTGATCAACTTTTTATTTTAATTAAATCTGTTAAAATTAGACTTGCTTATATTGGCAGATTTATGAATCTACATGTATTATCATAAATCTTGAAGGAACTTGTTGAGAATTAGAGAAAAATGTAGACTTATAAGCAATTTATAATTGGAGAACATTCATTGGGCACCTTAGTTATATCTTATTTTTAGTAAGGGAATTATGAAAGACTTAAAAGGAAGCGATTTAAATGATTGCCTTGTGGAGGACTCCAAGGAAGCTTTGATGAGAGATGAAAACATGATTGGGATTGTAGAAAATGACATCATTATTGGAGAGGTGGAGATAGGTGGATGCTGACAAGAACAAAGAGTACTTTAAGAATATTATAAATATACTAAGATACTCCACAAGTCTATCATACCTAAACATTGTGTTTTAATTGAATATGCAGTTTCGACCTATTTATTATTGGAATACTTGTTGACTTGCATGCTTTATTATAAATCTTGAAGGAACCTACTGAGAATTAGATCATAGCTCATATTTATATGCAATTTACTATCATATTTATGTATAACGTGATACATTGATGTTAGTTAGTATTTTTGAAGTAACTAGTTATTTCACACTAAATCTTCATTTTTTAGTTGCTTAAGTGTTCATTATTGCTAATGAGATGTTTTATTATTTGATATGGTTGTTGACATTAATAACGTTTTATGCAAACATACTACATAATTTATCTCTTTCTTAATCTAATCTCCATTATTTAATAAATTAATACACTTAAGCTGGATTAAGCCTAGCTTAGGAGTTTGAGGCACTACCAAATGACACTTAGACTTAGCATTGGAATTTAATGCTTGCTTATTCATGTGCATTAATTATTTATGGAAATTAGATTATAGTTTTTGCCATAATGATATTTGAATTTCTAGTCTACTCTTTTTTTGCCCTGTTATGAATTTTTTGCTTTTTTACTTTACCTTCATGCATGAACTTCTCTCTTTAACCAAGCATTAGCATACGTTAATAGTTAAACACTTACTTTTGGTTAGCCTGCTTTAGATGGATCAAGCATAGTGCTTATTTCTGAGAAATTCATTTTGGCAGTTTGCATATCTAGTTGGAGTTGTTCAGAATTTTTTTTAATTGAAATACTTCTATTTAATTATTTTCTTAATTTCTATGAATATTCTACATAATTTTATATTTCACTTGACCTTTATCTTGAGTACTACTTTCTAGTTGATAGTATGCTTTTTATAACAGCTTTAACTCATTTTTCTATGATTTTGTTGTTTCTTCATAAAGCGTGATCATATTATCAAAAGAAGGGATAATGAACAAGGAATAAAACGAGATAATTTTTAAGAAAAAAAAGATGCATAGAAAGAAGGAAGTTCAATGTTGGAAATCTCTCTTGCATAATAGATAAAAATGCATGGACTTAAACCTTTATGGTTTTGTATAACTTTTAGAATTTTTTTCAATTACATAAAATCATTATTTATAAACAATGAATTTTGTTATTGCCACCTTGATTGGAAGTTCTTCATTGTAGGCTTGTGTTGAGTTTGGCACTGGGGAGAATGAAGATTGGTATCAGAAAGTAGTAGAGTCATAAAAGAGATCTTTAGACAATCATAAGGTCTGTTTAAGCAGTTTTTATGCCCAAACATATGATAAAAATATTTTTGTGCATTGAGTTTTTTTTCTTGAAGATTCGAAATTCAATATTATATAGTAAATACTATTTAGGGAATGCTTTACTCATTGTTCAGGTTAAGTTTTTTTGTGACTTGGAAGTTGAGTTCAATTCATAAAACCTTTATGTTATGTAGGGTAATGCGTGCCTGAAACAGCTTCTTCCTATATTCAATTTTTTGGGAGCCTATATTATGCCCTTCTATTTGGTATTTTTCTATAGAAATGTGGCAATATGAGTCATCTTATGTCCTCTTGAGCATATATTTGGTTTGTTGCATTGTGGCATTTCAAGCATTTAATCACTAATGTGGTGTAAATTTTAGTGAAACTTGAGAGTGCCAATTTATGTTTGTAATTGGTATATAGTGACATGCATTTGATACCTTAATGTATATGTATTAGTACTTCCATGTTTATTGTGATATGCATTACCATGATCTGAATTTTTTTAGTCAGGCAACTCTTTTAACGAACTAATTTTAATATTAACCAGAAAGTGCTAAGAGCTTATCCTAGTTGTCCTGGAGTTGCGAGTCTTGGTATAGGTCACTGTAGATGCAAACTTGGTCAATTTGAAAAGGCTCAAAAACCATTTTATCAAGTGCTTGATGTAAGTTAATTTTAATTTATACTACAAATTTTATGACATGCCCCGTATTTTCTTATATTCCCCTTTTGTTTGTTTCCATTGTGTAGTTAGATCAAGAAAATATTGATGCTCTTGTGGCTCTTGGAATTATGGAATTGCAAATAAATGAAGGTGTGATTGTACTTGTCAATCTAGGAGGTAGCGTAAGTAGTTCATTTTTTTCTTTGTTCATAATGGGGTGGGTTTGCTTCACTGAAATTTTGTTTTTATTGATGGCTAATTAATCTTAGTGTTATTTTTTTTGTAGTTGATGGTATTCAAAAAGGAATGCTGAAGATGCAAAGAGCTTTCAAAATATATCCATATTATTCAATGGCATTAAATCATTTTGCAAATCAATTCTTCTTTACTGGTCAACATTTTCTTGTTGAACAGTTAACCGAGACAGCACCGTCTCTAATTAATCATGGGTCGATGAGAGCTCATTCCTACTACAATTTGGCAAGATCATGGCACCGCAAGGTATGAACAGTCCCTTATCCGTGATGTTTATATTATCAACTATTCTTGTTTATCCTCTCGACACGATGCTTGATCATTGGTCCCAACAATTGAGTGTTTTTGTACTCTAGTATACAATATGCTCTATTTCTTTTTGTTTGACTTAAATCTTGTTGTATTTGATTGCTTATTAGGGTGAGTTTGAGAAGGCTGGGTGGTATGACATGGCTTCTATCAAAGAAATTGACAAGCCTTAGGAGTTTGCTTTGCCATTTTATGGTGTTTTCATATATCCGCTCACTGCTTTTTCTCTTCAGTAGTGTTATATTTTTGAAAGAGTTGTGTACATTAAAAAATATTACATGCTATTAACATTGCATTAGGATATTCAAAATTTTACTTTTTGTGGAATTATATTTAACTATTTCTTAATGAGATAATTTTATCATGGTCTGCTTTGGAGGTGAAAATTTCCTATAACAGTTATAAACTTAATTAATTTTGTTATTCAAGTTCTAGTTGTATGTGATTAGGCTTTCTTTGATGTTTCTCACTAGCCATTCTTTGGAAGTGAACTCATTGAAATGGTAGGAATGAGAACAATTAGAACCTCTTAGATGTATTCAAGGTTATTTTATTTTTGAGTTGAGTGCATACAGTGACGTTTGACCCAACCAAGTTGGTTTGGCATTTTTAAAAGCAATTTATTAAACTTCATTGCTTAACAAATGATAATCATGTGTTGCATTTAGGTGCACATCAGGAGCAAGCTCAGCAAGCAGGAGAGAGTAGCTCTCGTTCGAGTAGGCAGAGGGGATAGAGAAAAGTACAAGGCTAAAACTATTGTGAAACAAAAAAGGTATGTCATAGTTACATTTGCCTTTTTTAATTGCAAGAGCATCATGTTTTTTTTTTGTTATGTTATTTTGTTATTTCAAAGCTTATTTTTATCTGGGTTGGCTTGAGATAAGTTGTTATTATTGTTTTACCATACCGGTGGGCTAAGCAGCAGGTAGAAGCAGCACTCGAAGGTGATGCCGTTGGCTACCAAAAGAGCAAGAGCAGCTCATTCATTCAAGAGAAAAAAAGCGGCAAAGGCAGGGTGGTAAGCAGTTTAGGGGAAGGAAAGCATGGAAGTGAAGCTTGGGAGCTCCAATCGATTTCAGCAATCTGGGTTCACATTTTTTGGTAAGACCTATATCTTTAGTTAGCTTCCCTTTTATCATCCCGATTAGTTTGCAAATCATTAAAGATATATATGTGATGTATGAGGCCAATAATTATTGATTAAGATTTTGAGTTAATTAATATTTTCCTTTTAAAGAGGTGTAAAGGATGCATAAACCAAGGACGCCTTGAAACAATGTTTTGAATTTCGTTTAACTTTTATATTCAACTTCTAGTATTACAATGATGTGGACTTTTTTAAGTTTCAAAGTCAAGAAATTTTTATGTGCATATGAATAAAGACTTAAGTTAATAGAATAGATGTCAAGACACCTTTTTAAATCATAATGAAGAATAAATGATAAAAAAATTGGTTCATGATATTTGTTTAATATTTGAATTTTTAGCTCGTGGTTTATTACATATTAGATAAGTAATATAATAACATTATTTTGTATATTTGAAGATGAATGGTGTCAATGAGGTTTTTTTTAAAAAAAATTCATATTAAAAGTAATGTATTTGTAGTAGAGGTTAAGAATAAATCTTAGTTGTGATATTATTAGAATGATTATTTGTATTTTGTTAGATTTAAGTTATAAAATAAAAAATGTTGAATGATATTTTTTTTATTTTCAATGTTGATTATATTTGTGAAAGTTATATTTCTGATAAGCACCAATAATCATCATTCCTAAGTTTTAGAAAGTTATGTAGTCTCTTGAGTTAGTTCATGTTGATATTTGTAATAAATGAATATTTTCTTTCAAAATAAAAATATATATTATTTATTATTTATTATGACCTCATTCATATGAGTTGGATATCTTTTGTAGTTCATAAAATAAAGGTATTTTAAAAATATAAGGAATTTAAAGGTCTTATAAAAATAAAAAATTTGTTTAATATAAAAATTGTTTCAACTAATAGAGAAGAAATATTTTATCTAAAGAAATTGACTTTTTGCACAAAAACATGAAATTCATAAGCAATTGTTTATTAGAAAAGTAACAAAATTAAATAAAATTGTAAAAAAGAGGAATAGAACAATTATTGAGATTATTTATATTGAATAACAAAAAAATTATAAAATAAATTTTGAACAACTATTACTATCTTTTTATATTTATGCTTTGATAACTTTAAATGAATACAACAACTTGAATATAAAAAGTAAAAAATATATTTTTTGTTCTTTCATGAAATAAAAGATTTTTTGTCATTGATATTATTAATTTATTATCATAAAATATTTCTATGTGATTATATAATTATTTATGAACAAAATTCCATATATTATTTTTTCCAATAAATTATATTTTCTTTCTTTCATCTTTCTCAATGAGCAAATTAACAAAAACTATGCTTTGGAAGACTATTTATTTTGGAGTGGCATTATCTTCAATATTGCTATAAGGACAAATTTTTGTAGACCAGTTGAAGGAGAATTTGTGATTTTTCCGAAGTTGGATCTATTGATACATTATTCACACATATTCACCAGTCATCATCAAAGCAGACGATTTCTTAAATATTGTTTAATGCAGGATGATAGCTTTTTGGCTATGTCCAGTGCACTACCCGTCATGTATCTGCCAATATCGAAAGCATCCACCATTCCCACATGCTTCACAAGTCGCAAAACAAAAGTTAGAATGTTGCCTCCCCTACTGTGCATGCTCGATCGAGTATTCTTCGCTTCTGGCATCAAAAGCTCCACCCATGCCGATGTGATAACCTACCACCTTTGTCCTCCCTAAGCATAAGAATCAGGTGTGCAAGTAGTCATGCTATCGTCGCTGTTCACAGTCGACATCAAATCCTCTTCATGCCATTCGATGAATTGTACGATATCATAGCAAGCATGCCAGTAAATCAGCGAGCTCGCTCCTACCATGGTTGCCATTATCTCTGGTCGTATCAACACCAGATACAGCATATAGTCGGACAGGCGCTTGCATTCATGCATCCCACACCAAGTGCTCTTCTATGCTTTTAACCCCTTAGACTGTGGCTGTGTTTCAAGAGGATGATAAGACGGGTGCAGCCTTAGGGGCTTTTAGTGATAGCATAGCTGTGTTGTAATGTGCCACACAAGAACTTGCTGATCGGCTGACCAGCTTTTTGTCAAATTAAGGAATGTAGACACAACCCATACTGGGGCATCGACTTGTCGGAGTGTAGCTAGCCGTGCCTTATCGTTGAACCGCCCCCACGATATTTGTAAGGGTTCCTGAGCAGTGCAGTAATGAGCTCTAGAAGAAGTTGATTTCCATTACTGACTTCTGTGAATATGAAGTTTAGGACGAAAATCCACTGGTCGAGCTTAGGAATAATACCGTTGCCTCCTGAAATGCTCTAATGGGTCTTCTAAGCTTGAATTCTATTCTGCATGCCCATTTGTTTATCCTCTTATTCTTTGGATTGTATGGTGATACAAGTTCCTTTGGTTGTACTATTGCATTCCTGAAGCAGTTGGTCATCAAGTTGAGTTGCGGCATCTCTAAAGGCCTCCATCTTCTTTCACATCACAATCTTCTTCTTATTCTGAGAATGAGCTGGGGAATAAGCAAACCCCACTTGTCGAGTTTCTTAAATTCGAGAAGGAAGATCACCGGCCAGTCGAAAAGTAGGAACAGTAGAGAAGCCACGGTGTCAAGACTTATGGAAGCTTCAAGCTGGACAGTAGTGATGGTGACGTCACTAGTGTCAATGCCGTGCTTTGGGGAGAAAACAAACAACAAGAAAGCGAGAAAGATACCAGAGGAGCAGATCACCCTGAGGATGATGCTGGCACGTGAGCAATTAATGACGCCCTTCGTGTACTATCTCATCATAGGCATCGTTGAGTTCCATTCCTGTCAGGCCCAAAATTTCATTAACAATCATCTCCTTCAACATGTGTCCGATTACCTTGTATACGTCCACGAAGAAAGGCTTGCAAATCGAGTACATATCGAAAGCTCCTTTTAAAGCATTCAATTCGTCTTTCTTATTTTTGCACTACAAACATGCTACCATTGCCCTACGGTTGGAAGAAATCTTTTTTAATTGACTTTGCTTGCTCGAAATGACCACGGAGACGCGGAAACCGTCAGTGCTGGCTCTGTAGAGCGAGAAAGACCACTCTGCATACTTGACAGTGGCGACAAAGAATATGAACAAGGTGGGAACGAGCAGGAGGTTACTTGGAAGAGATCGGAACAGAACATAGATGGCAATGACGAGCTTGTAGGCGAAGGCAAGAAGGTGTCGAGCCCACAGCTCATTGTCCTCCTTAGAATAGGTAGTGATGGTGTCTAGGCCACCAAGGTGAAGTAGAAGGAAAGGCGCCTAGAATGCGAGGATGGTGTTGTTGCTATTGTCGTCCATGCTACTGCATAGCTGGCCAAGAACGAAGTCGGCAACTTCGTTGGCCAAAAGATAATTGCTCCAAACAGCCATTCCTATCCATGCTCTTGATGCTGAGGTGTTTCTCAAATGTCCAACGAAGATGAGCAAAATTGGTATCGTGAGGCTTACCATTATCAAAATAGGTACATCCCACCTGCTCTAGAGTTTCTTATTTTTTTCCTGAAATATACATTAATTTTGTGTCTTCTGTGACATCAATGAATTGCAAAAAGTAAAAATATTTTCACTTTCTCTATTCATTTCGATCTCCCTGCTCCATTTTCTAGCAGGAGAGTGTGAATATATATTTGATGGGGAACCCAAGCAAGTTTTAAGCAACAATGAAAACATGATCAACTTTCTTGTGTCAAAACATGACAAAATATATATTTGTTTAAGGGACACCTTTGACTTACAATTAACACACAAAGGTTACATAAATTCCTTGCTTGTGTGGGAGACCACATAATTAACACACAAAGGTTTAATAAATTCCTTGCTTGTGTGGGAGAACGATAGATAGTTATCACCCTTTCCTTCATGCCATTCAATCTTTCTTACAGTCATTCTAAAAAACTTACGTCATCGATGACTCAAACCTTTGCAACTCTCCTCTATGGCACAACTTTCCTTATCAGTTTTCTTACATTGGATTGGGCCTACTAGACTTATTTATAAGCCGTGACAACAAGGTCATGATGACCTCAACTCTTCAAAGCTTACTATTGAATTAAGCTTGGGAAGTGACAGCTATTAAAATCATTTTTTATC
This sequence comes from Vanilla planifolia, assembly GCA_023846275.1. Lineage (NCBI taxonomy): Eukaryota > Viridiplantae > Streptophyta > Magnoliopsida > Asparagales > Orchidaceae > Vanilla > Vanilla planifolia. The sequence continues at coordinate 1,109,220 of JAIUJO010000022.1, forward strand.
CTACACGTTCAATGACTATTGAGAATTTGTAAATCATATTCACCATGAGTTTCAACATGACATTTTTATAAAATACATAAATATTCTAGTATTTAAAAATATATCATCTTATTTAATATTCTTCTATAATGATATCTAGAAATTACATAACATGTTGCCATTAAGGTTGTAGAGGCAAATATTATTCATTTGTATTAGAGTACAGTATATGCGATTTTTGCATGCCATACAAGATGCTCAACACATTGTACGTTAAGTTATAAAAGTTAAGGGATCAACAATAATATAGGATTTGCCATAGAGTGGTTTTACATAAAACATTTAGTGCAATGAATTTAATGTATGGTAAGCTATTAAAAAATTTTACAAAATATATGTTACATTAACTATAAAATATGGCTTGCTAATACTATAATAGGGGAAAAAATAAAGATGATAATTAGAGTGAAATAATCATAAGAAATATGGTGTGTGTGTGTGTGTGCGTGTGATGTCTGTATGTATATATATATACACTTTAAAAATTATTTGGTGATAAATATGCATGTTTATATTTGTAAAAAATAAAAAAATAATTTGAAAAAGATGTTTTCATCCTAAATTCAATAAGTAAAACTTGTAATTATGATATATGCACAATATTAAATTAATATATAAAATGTTTCATAATTAAGATATTTTTGCATATTATTTATTATTTTTTACTCCTACATAGAATATGAGTTTTCTAAGAGCTTGATTATCATTTTATTAGTATATCATTTTATATTTTAATAATATTTATACTTCATGATTTTTCTAAGAGGTTGGAAAAACTGTTTTAGAATTTTTATTAAATCTATCGATTTTGAATTATGGGAAGTTATGATTAAGCCTTGTGAACTTAGAAATTCTTTTACTAATGAAGTCATGCCCTTCAGTGAGCTTAATGTTGAGCATAAAACATTGGCTCAATTGAATGCTAGGGCCTTGAACTATCTTCATTATGGAATTTCTCCTAGTGAATTTACACAAATTATAAATTTGCATACGACAATTGTGGTGTGGAAAAAACTCAAAGTAACTTATGAGGGCACCTCACAAGTGAAAGAGATGAAGATCAACATCCTCACCCATGACTATGAGCTTTTTAGAATGAATCCTGGTGAGAGTATTAAAAGTATGTTTTTTAGATTTAATGACGTAACAAATGGCTTGATAAATCTTAGAATGCCAATGGGCATTCTCAAATGTTGACCTAGTAAGGAAAATTTTGAGAATCCTTCCAAAGGAACATGATCCCCTTGAAATGGCGATTAAAGCGACTAAAGATGACAACAAATTTTTATTGGATGAACTCCTTGTGGAATGTCTCACTGTCGAAATAGAGATGACTAGAGACATACGAAAGATGCTTCTACAAGCAAGTTAAAGCATGAAAAGAAAAAAGAAGAACCCATGGCCTTCAAAGCTACCAAATGTGATTTAGATTCCACTTCTACCTCTTCCATGGATTTGGAGTATAAGGTAAGTTTTCATGTTAATGGTTTAGTAAAAAATTTGGCAAAAAGTTTTCTTAATAGGAAATAGAAGAAGATGAGCAACAAGAAGAGGAAGAGGGCACCAACTTGTTTTGTGTGTGGTCAAACCAATCATATTAAACCAGAATGTCTAAAACTCAAGGGCAAGCATATGAAAGAGGTAAAGAAGAAGAAGAAGAAGAACTTGAGGAAAAAGAAAGCTTTTCAAGCTACATGGAGTGCTTTTGAAGATTCAAATGTTTCAAGCTCAAGTAGAGTAGAAGAAGGGATGATTTATTTTATGACAAATGAGGCATCTTCAATATCTTCAAGTGAAGAAAAAGAAGAAAATGAGGTAATCACTTGGATAAGAGATATTTTAGAAAGTAATTATATTAAAATTATGAATGCATTGACTTCTTTAATGAGCATTCATAAAAAATTGAAAAAGCCTTACAAAGAAAAAGTTCAATTACTTGATTTTGTTATAAAAGAATATGAAAAGAATGGAATAGAAAATCAACATATATGTCACGAAAAGGCTTTCGTTACCATTGAGAATACTTCTTTAAAGCTTGATATTTTACTTTTGAAAGAAAAAATACAATTTTTTGAGCATGTTAGACTAAGAAAAACTTCACATACTTCTTATGCTTCACATGCTTATTGTTCTTCACATGTCTTCAATTTTCAAAAACCTAAATACATAAGCATGCCTAGGCCATAAAATATTGTTTGTTTTTATTATTATAAATCTAGACATACTGTGGAAGATTGCTTTCTTAGAAGAAATATATATTCACAAAAAAAATTTTTAGATGGATTGTTAAGAATGACAACATGAAAGTTCCATTTAGTGCTCATCCCAAGCTTTCTTGGGTTCTTAAGAGTAGAACTTAAAAGACTAGAAGAAAATGTCTCTAAAATATTTGGAGACATTCTAGGATAGGTATAGGATATTTATAAAACTTAAATTGATGATTTAATTCAATGGTATGTTTCTAATTTAGATTTTACACCTTATACAAATAAAACCAAGAAGAAAATAAAAATCCACATCTCTGGTATTCATCTATTAGAAAAGAATATAGAATCTTTAATCTAGAATCCCATAAGATAGGAGGAAATAATATATATTGTGTTTGATTAGTCTATCCAACTAGTTAATGAGAAGTATTTAGAAGATAAAATAAAATTTGTAAAGAACATAGATTTGAATAAGAATGAAGAAATATTAGAAAATCTTGAAGTAGAAAAAGAAAATAAACAAGTAACATAAAGGATGAAAATTTGCAACCACACATCCAAAGGATTTGATCATTAGGAGATGATTTACTAATTGTTTAGATTTATGTTGATGATATTATATTTAGTATTGTAAAAAAAGAAATATAGAGAATTTGGAGATCTTACGACTAAAGAATTTGAAATGAGCATGATGAGTGAGCTAAATTTATTTTTCATAGGATTTCAAATAAGACAACAACTTCTAGACTATGCTTTAGAAGTCACACATATACCTATTAGAATTGACAATACTAATATGTTAACATTAGCCAAGAATCAAGTTCATCATTCTAAGACTAAGCACATAGATGTTAGATATCACTTTATTAGAGACCAAGTGGCCAAAAGATTAGTAGAATTAGAGTATGTTCCCATTAAGCTTGAATTGTTTGACATTTTTACCAAACCCTTACCACTAGAGCAATTTGAAACATTAAGGGAGCAATTAGGAATTTTAGACATTGATTAGGGTTCACTCTCTTTTGATAGTGTCAAAGGGGGAGAATAGTTAGGAGTTAGAGGGAGTATGTTAATTCTTAATTTCCTCCTTAAAAATTTATTTCTATTTTCTTTTTCCCATTTTTGTTTTAAAACATTTATGTCTTGCCATCATCAAAAGGGGTAGATTGTTACACCCTTGTGTTTGATGGGCCAAACATAAATGTTTATATCTCATATGAGCTTGCTTTAAGTGAAATTATTAGTATTCAATTAAGTCTAGCCATGAACTTTAAATGTCTAAAATAGTAGTCTTCAAGACTCTTGGAGTGATGGCAAGGTTCAAGGAAATTGAAGGCATGCACCAAAATCTTTATACTTGAATGTCTCTTTATTTTTCTTGAATTTGATATGTCCAAATTTTGAGATGATGTGCCACACTAGTAGTATTAATATTTGAAAAATCTTATAAGTTTAAGAAATTTTGAATTTTTATTTTTAGGCAAAGCATTATTGATGAAAAGAATAGACATTAGTATTTGATTTTTTAAAAAAATTTAGGAATAATTTTTCATGAATTTCTTTTCATAGTAATTTAGGACATTTGTAATGCTATCATAATATAAAATTATTGTGGTATACTTATATTCAAAATTTTGGCACAAAAATTCTCACAAGACACTATAAAACCACTTTAGTCTCGGAAATTTTCACTGTAGCGTTGGGCGGGTAGACTCGACTCGACGATTGGTCTGTCCAGGCATTAAGGATTTAAAAAATAAAATAAAGTAAAAATTGTTTGATATAGCCGAAAGGGGAAAGCGAAGCCCAAAGGCTGCAGGAAGAGCTGCTGAACAGAACAAGTGAGAAATCAGCCCACAGCTACTGAACTGAACAAGTGCGAACTCAGCCCGCAGAGAAAGCTGACAAGAACAAGCACAAAATCAAGCCAACGAGGACCAAGTGATGAAATGTTGGTCAAGGAATGGGGGAGCCACCCCAAATGGCTTGAGACACAAGTGAATTGATAGTATTATAGAGAGCAATGACAAAGACATTTGGATAATGTGGGACTAAACTTTAATTCGATTGTCAAAGAGGGTGGAAGGACAATGGTGCAATCAGAGCCAACCCAAAATGGCTCAAGAAACTAATGAATCGAAAGTGTTATAAAGAGCAATGGCCAAGACATTTGGGCGATGTGGGACTAAACTTCCATTTGATTGTTAAAAAAGGCAAATAGGCAAGCGTGATCGGACAGCTTAGATTAGTCAAGGCAAATTGTCATGACAACAATAAAACGTCGAGCAGGAGATTCGAAACTAGCCAGATCTACAAGATGATGTGGAACCACTGCAGTAATTTTCTATTTTAGTTGATTTTTGGACAAATTGTTTTAATATATGAAGGACGACAACCACGCCATCCAATGGCCTATATCAAGGTCGCTTAGATCCAACAACCAGGATTGATCTCAAATGGTAAATTCAACATTCAACCAGAAATATACATTTCAGGCTCCAAATCGAATGGTGACAGCTTTATCTCCATTACCCAAATGGTTAGTTAATTTTAGAACTATTGGGAGTGGATTTAGTGCTCAAATTAATTTCTATAAGTAGGGAATGATGAATAACTCCTTGAGGTTACCATTGCTAAGATTTCAATGCTTTCAAATCACAATATCAAAAAATTCTAAGTGCATACGGTTCTTCCAAAGTCACGAAGTGAAATATGGTAGAAGGAACCCAAAATTGGAGGTTTTTGCTTCAACTATTTTTCAATCTCTATTCCTCCCTCTTTTCGATATTGTGTGCCTTAAATTTCTCTTAAAATTGTCTTAAGTTTTACTAATTTTTTGTATTTCCTTCTTTAGGGTAAGGGTATCCCGACAATTGTGCAAAAGTCTGGGGTTTGAGTTTAGCCCAAAAAAACTTATGGAGGTTTGAGATTTGCCGTAGGTAAATTCCCATGTAGGTTTGAGGTGAACCGCATGGAAAACCTCGCTTGTAATTTGGTAATTCTAGTGTTCTTTTCCCAACACCGATTGGGGGTGGATGTAGGCTCGATTTTTAGTCGAACCACCTTAAAAATCTTGTGTATTATTCTTTCTTATTCTTGCTTAAAAGAATTAAGTTTTAATTAAAACCAAAAAATTGAAAGAAAATTTTATTTACCACAATTCACCCCCCTTGTGGGATTGTCTTAAGCACAAAGAACTTCTTGAAACATTATCCTCATGTTATATGAATATATAGTTCCATTGGAATGTGTAGGGTGTTCAAGACACTTATTGGATATTGGCTCATCAAATTATTTAGTGTCATTAATACTTTGTGTTTGGTGGCTTAAGTGTTAGTTTAAGACCTTGCACCAAAATTGATAATTTGGATAATATTATAAGTATTTATTTTAGGAAAATAAAACTATTATTTTCCATTAAAGATTGCAGAAGAGATTGTTATAATCCTTTATCCAAACTAGATAAGGTTGTCTTGACAATCAAGTATGTTATCCTTGTAAGTGTCAAATATATGACCCTTAATAACCAACTTCTTGAGGATTTTGGATGCCTTTGATTACTTCATTAAATAGCTTAGCTAACTTGTCTAATAATTGAATCCAATTATTAATCTCAATGTTATCAATTGTTTCATTATCAATCATCTTTGTCTCTTTGCAACACATGTACAATAATGTAATCATGTTGCTTGATTTGCATAAGATTGGAGCATAGTTGTGGTGACCAAGCTTGCCTTTCTTGGGATTAGGTGTCACATGCCCTATTTTTTTTATTATTTCTTTCAAAATTAAAGATGTTAAACTATCTCCTTCTTCTTCCACTTCTTCTTTTTCTTCTTCTTTTCCTTTTCTTCTTCCTCCTCTTCTTCTTCTTCCTTTTCTTTCTCATCCTTCTCTTTTTCTTCTTCTTCTTTTTCTTCTTCTTTCTCTTCTTATTCTTGGTCTTCTTCTTCTTCCTCTTCTTCTTCTTCTTCTTTTTCTTCTAGTTCCTTTTCTTCTTCTTCTTCTTCTTCTTCTTCTTCTTCCTCTTCTTCTTCTTCTTTCTCTTCATCTTCTTCTTCTTTTTCCTCTTCTACTTTGTGTCTTCTTATTCTTCTTCTTCTCCTTTTTCTTCTTCTTCTTCTTCTTCCTGTTCTTCTTTTGATTCTTCTTTTCTTGTTCTTCTTCTTCTTCTTCTTCTTCTTCTACTTCTACTTCTTTTTCATCTGCTTCTTCTTCTTCATCATCTTCTTCTTCTTCTTCTTTCCCTTTTACTTCTTCTTTCTCTTCTAATTCTTCTTCTTCTTCTTCTTCTACTTCTTCTCCTTCTTCTTTTTGGTCTTCCACTTCTTCTTTTTCAACTTTTCCTCTTCTTCTTCCTCCTCTTCTTATTTTTTGCCTTCTTCTTCTTCTTCTTCTTCTTCTTCCACTCTTTCACCCTAATTTTTCTTCTTTTATTTTTTCTTCTTCATCTTCTTCTTTTTCTTCTTCTTCTTCTTCTTCTTTTTCTTCTTCCTCCTCATCTACTTCTCCTTCTCATTCTCCTTCTCCTTCTACTTCTCCTTCTCCTTCTCCTTCTCCATCTCTCTCCTTCTCATTCTCCTTCTCCTTCTCCATGTCCTTCTACTTCTCCGTTTTCTCCTTCTCCTTCTCCTTTCTCTTCTCCTTCTCCTTCTCCTTCTTCTTTCCCTTTATCTCCTTCTCCTTCTCCTTCTCCTTGGCCTTCTTCATGATCTTCTTCTTCTTCTTCTTCATCATCTTCCTCTTCTTCCACCACCTCCTCCTCTTCTTCTTCCTCTCCTTCATCTTCTTCTTCATTCTCTTTTTCTTCATCTTCTTCTTTTTCTTCTTCTTCTTGTTCTTCTTCTTTTTCCCTTCTTTTTCTTCTTCCTTCTTCCTTCTTACTTCTTCCTTTTTACTCCTTCCTTCTTCCTTCTTCCTTCTCCATTCTTACTTGTTCTTCCTTTTTCTTTATCCTTCTTCCCCTTTTTCTTCCTCTTCTTCTTCCTATTCTTCTTCTTATTCTTTTTCTTCTTCTACTTCTACATCATCTTCATCTTCATCATCTTCTTCTCATGATACTTCACCTTCTTCTTTTTTTATTCTTCTTCTTCCCCCACCTCTTCTTCTTCTTCTTCTTCTTCCACCACCTCTTCTTCTTCTTCTTCTTCTTCTTCTTCTTCCACTTCTTCTTCTTCTTCTTCTTCTTCTACTACTACTACTACTTCTTCTACATCTTTATCTACTTCTTTTTCTTCTTTTTATTCTTCTTCTTCTTCCTCTTCTTCATTTTCTTCTTCTTTATCTTCTTATTCCACTTCATCTTCTTCTTCTCCTTGTTCTTCTTCTTCTTCTTCTTCTTCTTCTACTTCTTCATCTTATTCTTCTTCTTCCTTTCATCTTTTTTCTCGTCTTCTTCTGCTTCTTTTTCTTCTTCTACTTTTTCTTGTTCTGCTAATTCTTCTTCTTTTTCAACTATTTCTTCTTGTTCTTTCACTAATTTTTCTTTTTTTCTTCATCATCATCATCATCATCATCTTCTTCTTCTTCTTCCTATACAACTTCTTCTCCTTTTTCTTGTACTTGTTCTTATTCTTGTTCTTCCTCTTCTATATCTTCTTCCACTTCTTCCTATTCCTATTCTTCTTCTCCTTCTTCTTCTTCTTCTCATTCTCCTTCTCTTTCTCCTTCTCCTTCTCCTTCTCCTTCTAATTCTCCTTCATCACTACTTCTCCATCTACTTCTCTGTTTCCTCCTTGTCCTTGTCCTTCTCATACTCTTTCTTCTTCTTCTTCTTCTTCTTCTTTTCTTCTTCTTATCTTTTATTTCTTTTTTCTTGTTTCTTCTTTCTCTTTTCTTATTTCTTCTTCCTTCTTGCTTCTTCATTCTTGCTTCCTTCTTCTTTCTTCCTTCTACCTTCTCCCATCTCCCTTTTTCCTCTTCCTCTTCCTCTTTCCCCTTCTACCACTTCTTCTTCTTCTTTCTTTTTTTCTTCATCTTCTTCTTCTTCTTCTTCTTCTTCTTCTTCTTCTTTTTCTTCTTCTTCCTTCTTCCTTCTTACTTCTTCCTACTTCGTTCTTCCTCTTTCCTTCTTCCTTCTTCTTTCATACTTCTTAATTTTTTGATATTTTTCTTCCTCTACTTCTTCCAATTCTTTTTCATCTTCTTCTTCTTCTCCTAATTCTTCTTCTTCTTCTTCTTCTTGTTCTTCATCTTCTTCTTCTTCTTCTTCTTCTTCTTCTTCTTTTTCATCTACTTCTTCTTGTTCTTCTCCTTCTCATACCTCTTCTAGTTCATCTTCTTCTTATTCTAATTCTTCTTCTTCTTCTTCTCCTTCTTTTTGTTCTTCCACTTCTTCTTCTACTCCGACTTTTTTCTCTTCCTCTTCCTCATCTTCTTATTCTTTTTCTTCTTCTTGTTCTTCTTCTTCTCCTTTTTCTTCTTCCATTCTCTCAGCCTAATTTTTCTTCTTATATTTTTTCTTCTTCATCTTCTTCTCTTTCTTCTTCTTTTTCTTCTTCTTCTTCTTCTTCCCCTTACTACTCCTTGTTCTCCATCTCCTTCTCCTTCTCCTTCTCCTTCTTCGTTCCTTTCTCCTTCTCCTTCTCCTTTTCCTTCATCTCTTCCTTCTCCTTCTCCTTCTTCATGATCTTCTTCTTCTTCTTCTTCTTCCACTTCCTCCTCCTCTTCTTCTTCTTCCTCTTCTTCGTCTTCTTCTTCATAGTCTTTTTCTTCATCTTCTTCTTTTTCTTCTTCTTTTTCTTCTTCTTCTTCTTCTTCTTCTTCTACCTTTTCCCTTTTTTTGTCCTCCTTCTTCCTTCTTACTTCTTCCATTTTACTTCATCCTTCTTCCTTCTTCGTTCTCCCTTCTTACTTCTTCATTTTCCTTTATTCTTCTTAAACTTTTTCTTCCTCTTCTTCTTCCTATTTTTTTTCTTCTTCCACTTCTTCATCTTCTTCATCATCATCATCTTCCTCTCCTGCTCCAACGTCTTCTTCTTCTTCTTCCTCCACCTCTTCTTCTTCTTCTTCTTCTTCTGCTTTTTCTTCTCTTCTTCTTCTCTGACTTTTGCTTCTACATCTTCTTCTTCTTCTTCTTCTTCTTCTTTTACTACTACTACTTCTTCTACATTTTTATCTACTTCTTCTTTTTCTTCTTTTTATTCTTCTTCTTCTTCCTCATCCTCTTCATTTTGTTCTTCTTCTTCTTCTTCTTCCACTTCTTCTTTTTCTTTTTCTTTTTCTTCTTCTTCTTCTTCTTCTTATTCTACTTCTTCTTCTACTTCTTCTTCTTCTTCTTCTTCTTCTTCTTCTTCCTCTTTATCTTTTTCCTCGCCTTCTTCTTTTTCTTCTTCTTCTTCTTCTTCTGATCTACCTCCTCTTCTTCTTATTCTTCTTCTTCTTCTTCTTCATTTGCTTCTGCTTCTTTTTCTTCTTCTACTTCTTCTTATTCTAATTCTTCTTCTTTTTCATCTATTTCAACTTCTTCTTCTACTAATTCTTCTTTTTTTCATCATCATCATCTTCTTCTTCTTCCTCTTCTTCTTCTTCTTATATGACTTCTCCTTCTTCTTGTACTTGTTCTTATTGGTGTTCTTCCTCTTCTACATCTTCTTCCACTTCTTCCTCTTCCTCTTCTTCTTTTTCTTCTTATTCCCCTTCTCCTTCTCATCCTCCTTCTCCTTCTCCTTCACTTCTACTCCATTTCCACCTTGACCTTCTCCTTCTCCTACTCTTTCTTGTTCTTGTTCTTATTCTTCTTCTTCTTCTTCTTCTTCTTTATTTCTTCTTGTTTCTTTCTTCTCCTTTAATTTTTTTTCTTCCTTCTTACTTCTTCCTTCTATCTTCCTTCTACCACCTTCCTTCTACCTTTTTCCATCTCCCTTTTTCATCTTCCACTTCCTCTTCCTCTTCCCTTCTTCCACTTCTTCTTCTTCTTTCTCTTTTTCTTCATCTTCTTCCTCTTCTTCTTCTTCTTCATTCATCCTTCTTCCTCCTTCATTCTTCCTTCTTCTATAATAATTCTTCATTTTTTGATATTTTTTTCCTCTTCTTCTTCCTCTTCTTTTTTCAATTCTTTTTCTTCTTCTTCTTCTTTGTTTTCTTCTCCTTCTCCTTCTCTTTCTTCTCCTTCTCCTTCTCCTTCTCCTTCTACTTCTCCTTCTCCATGTCCTCCATGCTCTCTTTCTTCATCTCCTTATGCTTCTCCTTTTGCATCTCCTTTTCCTTCTCTTCTTTCTCTTCCTCCTCCTCTTCCTCTTCCTTCTCCTCCTCCTACTTGTCCTTCTCCTTCTCCTTCTCCCTCTTCTTCTCAACCTCCTCCACCCCCTCCTCCTTCTCATTCTCCTTCTCCTTCTCCCCATCCTTTCTTCTTTCTTCCTACTTTTTCAATCTTTCTTTTTGTTTCTTCCTTCCCCTTTCTTCCTTCTCCCTTCTTCCTTCTTCCTTCTTTCTTCTTCCTTCTTACTTCCTCTTTCCCCATTCTTCCTTCTTCCTTGTTCTTCTTTTTCTTTCTCTTCCTTTTATTCTTCTTCATTTTCTTCTTCTTGTTCTTCTTCTTCCCCATCATTTTCTTCTTCTTCCTATTCTTATTCTTACTCTTCATCTTCTTCTTCTTTCTCTTCTTCTTCTTCTTCTTCTTCTTCTTCTCCTTCTTCCTCTTATTGTTCTTCTTCTTCTCCTTCTTCTCCTTCTTCTTTTTCTTCTTCTTCTTCTTCTTCTTCCTCTTCCTCTTCTTTGTCTTCTTTCTCCTCTTCTACATCCACTTGTTCTTCTTCTTCATCATCATCTTTCTATTCTTTCTCTTCTTCCCCTTCTTCTTATGCGGCTTCTTATTCTACTTCTTCCTCTTCTTCATCCTCTGCTTCTACTTTTTCTTCCACTTCTTCATCATCCTCTTTTTCTTCTTTGTCTTCTTCTTCTGCTTCTTTTTCTTGTTCTTCTTCTTTTCAATCTCTTATTCTTCTTCTTCTTCTTCCTCTTCCTTTTCTTCTTCTTCTTCCTCCTCTTCTTCTTCTTCTCCTCCCTCTTCTTCTTCTTCTACTTGTTCTTGTTCTTTTTCTTCTCTTTCTTCTTTTTTTCTTCTTCTTCTTCTCCTCCTTCTTCTTCTTCTTCTATTCCTCTTCTTCTTCTTCTTCTTCTTCTTTTTCTTCTTCTTCTCCTTCTACTTCTTCCTCTCCCTTTTCCCTAAACCCAAATCCCTACCCCATATCAAATCCTTAATCTTTAATCCCTAATCTCTTATGCCTAACGTGTAATTTCTAATCTAAAATTCCTAATACCTAATTCCTAATGTGTAATCTTCTTCTTCTTCTTCTCTTCTTTTTCTTCTTTTCTTCTTCTTCTTCTTCATGTTTTTCTTCTTCTTCTTCTTTTTCTTCTTCTTCTTCTTCTTCTTCGTACTCTTCTTCTACTTTTTTTCTTATGTTCTTCCCCTTTTATTTCTCCTATTATTCCTCTTCTTCTTATTCTCCTTCTTGTTCCTCTTCTTCTTCTTCTTCTTTGTCATCATTTTCTTCTTCTTTTTCCTCTTCTTCCTCATCTTTCACTTCTTCTTCTTCTTCTTCCTTAGTCACTGAGCTAACACCCTCTCAAACTAAACTCCCTTTGGATTTGTGCACAGATTCATTCTAAGGAATTGAAGAAAAGCTTTGTTCTATACCGTTTGTGCCATTTCTCTTCCCCACTCGTCCCTTTTGCTTTGGCAGCAAAAGTCAGGAATCAAAAACATCAAAAGGAGGACATTCGATTATGAATTCACCATCCCTTGAAGGCCAACTCACTTTCTGTGACTTTAATCGATTCGACTATGACTGAGACGTCTCTGAAACTTCTTGACCCGCGGACCCCAAAACACATTTGGTAGGTTGTGTTCCTTCAACACTCTATTTAACGACCTTTTCTGGATCACTCGCCGACTTAGAACCAACTTTTGTAATTTGCTCGATTAACACTTTGACATGTTCAATGCCCCAACCCCAGGTGACTTTCAATGAATAGTAATGGCAACACATTCTTGTTCCCTTCATTTCATATGTTTCATTTGATAGTAGAGTAGTGTCATTGTTACATAATACCCCATGGGACTCCCTTCTAAGGATCATGATTCTGAACTTTAGAAAAGTGGTCTATAATTCATGAAGTGAAAAATCCCACCTCTTTGTTTGAAGGTTTGCTAGAAGCTTCAAAAAGGTTTTACAAGCTTTGCTTTTTGTAATTCCAAAAAATGAGCAACAAAGATTAGAAAAGTTGATCTTTGATAGCAAATATAGGGAGGGTTCAGAAAAAGTCTGATCATAGATAGAGACTGAAACTAGTGCATGGGGGTAGGAGCAAATGTAGCCAAGTGGATAAAAAAGTGGATTGTGAATCAACCATGCATAGCTTCAATTCCCGTCATTCACCCATCCAATTCTTTGCAGTCAATTAGATTTTTAATGTTTCATGATAGGGGTGGAAGGGATGGGGGTTTTGACTTTTGAGCACCAAACAACTTCTAGGTAGATAGCCATCCTTTTTGTTAGATTGCTTCCTCCCTGAAAGATGTAGTTCTAGATTAACATATTAAGTCAGTACTTTATTTTCTTATCTTATTTCGTTTAATAACATTGAGCAAGAATCATAGTGGAGACTTGCATGTCTGAGTTTTTACCTAATGCTTGTCTATATGTCTCCCAGGTTCTACAGTCTATAGTAGAAAAGTTGATAAGCAATAGGGACTCGTAGTCCCCCCTCCATGTTCTTGCTTTCATGACCAAGGCTAGGAGGACCATCACCCAAATGTCAAAATTACTGGGTGACCTATCTGATGAGCTTGGTGACCTGAATAACTACATGGAGAGGTTGATGCGACATTGGTATGGCAGCCCACTGAGGTTCGTGACACATGCTAAGGAGGAGCTCGAAACAGCACGTTGTTCAGAGTCTCATATTGTGTGGAGACGATGAACATAATTGAGGGGGAGCTTATGTTGGCAGAGCACGAGCTTGCAGAGGCACGCCTTTGTGTTGAATCATTAGAGGCCAAGAGGACAGCTTCTAGATATGACCTTGCTAGAACTGCTACCTCTGCATCAGATCTTCACATTGCCTTGCATAATTGTAGAGTCGTAGTTATGGCAATGATGACATTGGGAGTGAGGATATCTTCGTCAAGCTCTGTCATCATCCTATCATTTTTTAGGCCCATAATGTTGGTAACCCTTATTTCTTTTTTAGTAAGAATTGTGTAGGCTTTGATAATTACTAACATATTTGCATATTTTCCATTTTCATCTATGAATTGATACAACACTTTACATGTTTATACCCGTTCAATTTCTATGAAGAGTACCTACAAATGCTTGTAGCAATTTTTGATATTAATATAGTTCCAAGAGGGGCCTCGTTACTTCAAGCTCTTGAAGTAGCCTACAATAGCCTCTAAAAAATGATTGGTGGGCAAGGAACTTGAAGGTGGTGATGAAACTAGTTTCTTGCAATGATGAGATTGGTGTGCTGCCTGCCCTGAGTCTAAAAATGCTGATGAGAGTTTACTCTGCCAAACTTGAATAGGTCATGGGATTCACTCTTGGCTCTGAGGCCAGGGTTTGCCTTTATCAAGGTAGTAATGAAACAGACTTCCGTCCCATATAATGAAATATGTGTAGCGGGATGGGACTGTCCCTGAACTGAGTAATACCTCTTCCAATATTGAGCATGAATTGGTGTGAGAACATTGTTGCATTATGGGGACACTTCTTTTCTTGAGTAAAAGACACCTCCTAAATCAGAACAGGTCCTTCCCACTCATGTTTGAATGTGTGGCATCTGGGACACATTCATAAGTCTGATTACAACTAGCACAAGATCTCATGACTTGAAAGATCATCTCTGAATCCTTTGATCGAAGGCTCTTGATACACTTGCCTAGTAGATTTCAAGCCTTTGTCAAGAACTCAGTCATTTCTTCTCCAGAGCATCTAGCTCTTGGAGCATAAGTTGCACTCTCTGCACCTCTATAAAGCCTTCCTGAATTGCCACTCTAAGCGTGGAGATTTGGACTTCCAGTAGGAGGACTACTTTTCAACCAATGTCAAGGCACAAGGCATATAGTACGCCCATGGTCCTTCGAGAAGTTTCTCATGAAGATCATTTCTAAGAATAAAGGTGATTGGAATGAGAAGCTTACACAATGTCTTATTGACTGACAACCTCTTCATGCCAATTTTGTCGTAGCATTGAAAGATGTCAAGAAACAATGTTGCATCAGAAACTTTCTACAAGGTCGATCTATTTGTTGATTTTTCAATGGTGTTCCATTCCACTATCGGAGATCAGGTGAGAAGGACTTCAAACTGATAGATTAGATGATTTTTGGTCCACATCATTTCCCTTTACTCATTTCAATGGTGTGGCCTCTGCCCACTTGAAAAAGAATCTCCTGTAGCCAGAATATACATATACCTCTTAGATGTAAGAGGCTGGATGTGGCCAATCACATATATGCCCCAAACGTTAAACAAAACATTACCATCAGATGTCGAGGTTCTGATGGTTCATGTATCTTACAAAAGTGGTATGTCTTGGGGAAATTCACGGAGTCTTTGGACATGGTGAACTAGTATTACCCTAGTCACCTCAATGACGGTAGAACTTTGTCTCTGACTGGTATGCACCACAAACACCAGCATGAGCTTCCTCCAAAGTTTCTTTAGATTCTTTCTTTGACAAGCGTCTTAAGAGGAATCCATCATAGCACTCCTATAAAAGACTCTATTCTCACAAGAGTCTTGTATAGCTCAATGTCTAATATGGTTTGGAGTGGGCACCTTCTTATATAGAATCCCCTACCATGCTTTAGATATTCAAGCAATTGTTGTCGCCAATCCTTTTCTGCAGTCACTTCTAAGGCTTCAGTGCCACTTGAGATTAGCTGAAAATGGTGATCTTCATCTCTTCGCCCTTATTGTTGTGTTCTGCGTAAATAGGATTAACTTTTGGTAAAGATTGTAGAACCCTTTATCCTTCTACGCAAATGTATATGGTCTCAAATGGGCTGAGGGCTATAACTACTGCTAGGCTGGCCAGTACATCAACTTTATGGTTATAGCTTCAAGAGTTGTGTTCTATGCGTCAAACCCTAAATCCTAATATGAATTCTTTGACCCCACTTAATAGGGGACTAGCTCCTATTTCTTTACCAAGAAATTGGACCCTTTGAGGCAAACCAAAAAATCATTCCATTGAATGAAGCCCACATCCCTCTTAGAAAGCCACTTTTGAGGGAGAACTCTTGCTCCATGACTCCCTGAATCAAAGAGACGAGATAGAAGATGCATGAAATGCAAAGAAGACTATGGATGCAAAGTGGTCCTCTATCCTATGTCTAGGAGTAGCAAAGTGACCACCTTCAATCAACAAAGCAATTATTTCTTGCTCGCCAAAGATGTGTGAAAGGGAACCCTTCTTCCAAAATATCTCTAAAGGTGGATAATGGAACTATTATTTTGCTACTTTGATTTAAATTTTTTTCAACTACTATGAGGTAAGAAAGCAAGGAAACTCAGCTTTTTGTAGGTCTGAATAATCGGGTCACTAAGGTCCACTCGTCAAGTAAAGCCTAACTTTTTTGGATTCACTAAACCTACCTGTTGACATCGCTAGAAGGTCTAGTATCATAGATTAGAAGGCTAGATTCTCTATAAGCATGTCTAATCATTGAATTTCACAGCCACTTGAAACTAGGGTACAAAAAGCTAAGGTACTTCTAGTCCACCACAAAGAACTTCTGGCCATCAGATTAGTTGTGATCAACTTCACCCTAACAACTCGACTTGCATAATAACATTACGCATAATATGAATGCACTCCAAAATTTTCCTGAGGTGCAATTACATGAAGACCCACATGTGACAAGACCTCAAGTAAGGAAAGACAGACAACAGAAAGCAATCCCTTCCAACAAGTCAAGCTATGGAGTTCAACAAAACAGTGACTTCGACCAGGTTCTTCTATCAATCTTCTAGCCCTTGTTAAACTCCTTATTTTGCAAACCACTCACTGGTTGATCTGATTGAACCCTGTGAGAGCCCAACCTGATTCAAAAGTTCTCCAAAAAAATTCTTAGAATCCTGTCTAGTTAACCAGTGGGGAGCCCCAAGTGCAATCCTCAAACCCGGCTCCCCTCAATTGTGAAGTGATTTTCCCCTTCTCTTCTCGAAGAAGAGAAGGATGGTGAGTGGTAGGATATCATGTATTACATGAATTACCAACCTGTTGATTCAAGAAGTTCCAGCTACAAAGAATGGAGCCATATGATGCGAGAGTGCCACGTAGGATTGATATGAATTCAAAGAATACGTATACGCGTGGCGATGAAGTACATCAGCAGATGTCATATATTCTATGTATTCATCGGGTATATTTTCATAGGGAGGATCTAGCCCACGAAGATGACTTCAGAATCAGCTTGTTCATTAGTACGCTAAAAGAAAGTGCATTCAACTGCTATGTCATGCTTCCAGAAGGCTCCATCAACCATGGGCTGAAATGGATCGAAAAAGAATTTTGTATTGATTCGATGAAGATTACTCTATCTCCACAGCCAATTGTGTTCAACAAAACAAACCAAGTGAGTCGGCACGGGGTCCCCCTTTGGGGTATTGATTTTTGGGAACTTCTTTACGATACTATATTATAATATCATTAATATAAATAGAAGATTCTATTCTAAGAAATAGTCAAATAAAATGAGGTGTGCGAGTACCTTTGTGACCTCGTACTCTTTTTGGTTTGTTTGTTTTTTATTTTTTTCAATCCTTTGAAGTTAGTGTCCTTATGCTAAAAACATAATAAGTAAGGAAAGTGTATGCTAATGATCCCCAGAGGGGGCCCCAATTTGCAAACTCAAGAGGGGCTTAGTTTGCATGCTTTCCTTAGCAATTAGAGTGAGCACAGAGAATGAGAGATGGGTTGCTCTATCACTTGGGCTAGGATCGCTTTGCACCTTAATCAATTTATCACCTGGTCTGGGATTGAGGGAACTTATTGCTGTTTATTTTCTTAGTTTGGCCTTATGGAATGTTTGGTGCATTGTTATTACTAGTAGCTATGCACCTTCACTAAAGACTAGTATTTGATCAAGCCTTTCTACCCTGATCCCACTTCTCCTTAGGGCCTTTGGGGGAATGTCACAAAGACAAAAAAGAGGAACTTATGAACAGGTCAAATAGAGCGATTTATGCCTTTGAAAGATGGCCTATCCCTTCCACAAAATGTGAGTTGTCTAATTAAGAAACCCTAGATTTTCTTCTCCCCATATAGATCCATGTTCCACCTTTTTGTTCTCAATTCTCAATTAGTGAATCGGCACTCATCTGCTGGTCTATTTTTTATCAAAAAGGAAAGCTACTGGCTCAAAAGCATTTGGACATGAACTGGTTCAAGCCTAAAACCTGCTTTGCCCCTCCATTAAGGATCCCCACCCCTGTGACTTGAGTTAATCAAAATGGGATTCCCTTCCAACTCTGCATGCTCCTTATTAGTTAAATGAGTGGATTCTTTTTGGCACAAAAAGTGGTCTTATCACCTCAAGGTCCCTCTCTGCATAGGCTAACCTCCTCTTGGCTTGGTTTCCTCTCTAGTACATGAGTCAATACGTCTCCTTAACCTCCTAGTCACTCAAAAGATTGATTAAGTGAAGCAAACTCCCATCATTCCTATCATTTTCATTCGTATGCCGGGGAGCTATGTTCTTCCCATGCTTCTTTCAGTTTTGAGTGCCATGAAACCATACTCTCTCTATCCTTTAGTTCTCTCTATTACTATTTTTGCTATCTTATAAATTCTATTCTTTGATCTACATAATAACACCATTCACATGACAATGCTCAGGTACACAAGTGGACAAACAAGAGAGGGGTTGGCGCTATCTTGTGGTTAGCTTTCTCCACTAGTAAGCGATCATGATCTCACTACGAAAAGCTCTTTGACAAATAAATGAAAGCATAAGTCACTTTTAATTGGCCTTGTCCCCTACAAGGCAGATAGGGCACTTAGCCAACCTTTTCGATTAAAGAAATGGCTAAGCAAGTAACCTCACCTCTCTATCTTACCTATTCTTATTAATTCTGAATCACCCCAGAGGTCTTTTTCCCATAGTGGGCCTCTCGTCAAGCCAAGCCCCAGAATGGAGTTCACATTCCTTTCGTCTGGTCAAAAAAAGGGAATGTGACTCCTATATATTATGTACGACATTCCAGAGAAGTCCATTCTCATTCATGACGATCCATGTCAAACCATAGTGCTCGGAGAGCCTTAGCAAGCAAATTAACAAGGATTTTTTGATTGTAGAAGCTAGATAGCTATTTTCTTTGCTTTGATTAGCCTTTTTCACGCCATCAGCTTAAATCAAATAGGCCAACAATATAGATCGAGATTCGCTCATAAGACAAATGACTACCAA
Organism: Vanilla planifolia; assembly: GCA_023846275.1. Classification (NCBI taxonomy): domain Eukaryota; kingdom Viridiplantae; phylum Streptophyta; class Magnoliopsida; order Asparagales; family Orchidaceae; genus Vanilla; species Vanilla planifolia. The sequence continues at coordinate 1,127,889 of JAIUJO010000022.1, forward strand.
CATAATGTATATATGGTTTGGAGCACGACAAGCAACCTCTTCCATACTCGCTAAATAGATTAATCATCTGGACTCCAAAGATTCAGTCATCCCTGATGACTCACAAGAAATAGGGTGGGGGTTGGTAGCCGTCAATAGCCCAGATCAAAATCTAGACAGGAGGACTCTGACCTCCATGAGAATGAGGATGATAGGGAAGTGGTTACCCCAAATCCAAAATGAGGGGTTCTGGTCAATTGGAAATATATAGGCAGTTAGAACTTGAGCATCTCTGAATCTCAAAAAGGTTTCTTGGGAACCTTGCGTGGGCCTTGGCATATATGCAACCTAAGAGCTACAAAGAAACATAATCAAACTACTTTACAGGTTTGTTTTCATCCTCTATCTATTTTCTGACTTCCATCTTTGAATTGGTAGAATTACAATACAAAATGATATCAACGAGACAAGCCTCCTAGGAGTTCACTTGTTTCATTTCTTTCTCTTGATGTAATGGATGGGCTTAATGAAGTTAAAAGGCTGCTACCAATGCTTTCTATTTTTTGCATGTCTATATTTCATTTTGATTAGATTAGAATTAGATTGGATTTGCATGATCACTTTGCAATGTGGATATGAGCATGTAACAAAACCTAACTATTCATTGATCCTAGGAGGAAAGCTCTGGAAAGGCTACAACAAGATATATAATATGAAATTGAGTTATCTTTTTGGTACAAATAGGAAGGGGCCCCTCATTTTTTAGTGGTTACTTTTCCCTCTTGTGAGATGTGAAAAAAGCATCCCAACGATGAATCCTATTTGATAGAAGTCGTTTTAATGGGCTTGGAAAATTCTAAATGAAATCAAGCCAAAGCAAAGCCTAATCTAAAAGTAGGGAAAGGATAGAAAGAGGCCCATAGAACTACAACTTCTACTAGTAATGGGAAAAGCAGCAAGACTCGCTCCTTAGTTTATTATTGTAGGTAGTGCACACCTACTTGTGTGGTTCAGTTTCTCGTCCACGATCTCAGTGGAGCTTTCAGAGTCGCAAGATATGAATCCCTTACTCTACATGAAGTGGGATATATTAGATCTATATCTATGCTTCGGCCATTGAAGCATGAATTGGTCGAGTGGGCAGTCCACTTTTGAACTTTGCTCTTCGCTTCTTTCTTCCTTCCTCAGATCATTTACCTGGTGAGATGAATCCTGACAATGTGTACTTTTCATCATCAATGCATACTCAATTTACAAACTTGGAATCAGCTTACTGTCATGTAGCTACTGCTCAAGCAGGTCTTTGTTAGTCTCTTGTTCAATCCTATAATGGAGTAGCCAAGGTCTGACAGGTGATCTGATGATTAGTTGTTGATTCAATTCCCATTGTTTCGACTGAGCTTTGATACATGAAAAGAACAAAGGTGGCTAGGGCCTCCCTTCCTAAAGGGCCCCACTCTGGGGTGACTTTTTTCATGTACTATAGCCCTAGCACTTGAAAAGAATCTGGCACACCAGAATAGTAAGCAATCACATCGAAAAGTATGGAAGACATACCTAAGTTTCACTTATCTCTCAATCTTTTACATAGATGTTTCGTACACTAAGTAGTGTGCTCAAGATTAATATGATTTGGATTGGAACCAACATCCCGCTCTTCTAAGGCTACTTTGATTTCAAATTCTTTGAACGAAGGATTTGGGAAATCCTATGGATGGCTTCTTTCTTTAGACTGATTACCAAGGTGGAAAACCATTTTTGTTTGCCTTATATCAAGAGAGATGTAGCCAAAGCAAAGATGTAGGGAGATGTTGGCTTGTCAAATAGCGAAAGAGGAAAAGAAAGCAAAACATCGGCATATACACACCTCTGCCAATTCCCTTAAAGATGCTGGAAGGTGTCAGTATTGACTTTGTGTTAGGCTTACCCTGCATAGCCAAGGGAATCAATTGTATAATGGTTGTTGCTGATAGATTTTCAAAGATGGTCCATCTGAATGCATGTTAGAAAGTAAGTGATGCTTCTCTTATCGCCACTAATTTCTTGAATGAGATAAGAGAATAATGAAGCATCATGGCTTACCAACGACAAGAGTGTTTGAGAGAGATGTCCAATTCATGAGCGACTTTTGGTAAGGGGAGGGGCCCCTATAGGGAAAGACCTTTAGGGAACTTCTTCGAAGTGAAGGTCTTATAACAAATCAGCTTTCTAGAGTGCTCCTTCCTTGCTGGCCAAACACTTGAAACAAAGTGGAATTCTACTAGGGTGTGAATCCCCGCTCTTTTGTAAATATGACTTAGTAATATGAACTTCCTCGTAACCTCACGGCTGATCTGCCTGCTCTCACTCAAGAACTTCATCCCTGCAATTATCTTGATCAGTCGTTTTTCTACATGTAATAATATATTTACCGATCGACAAGAATTCGGCACATGGATTACTGAATTGTTCAGTGTTTTTGGTTGTTTGGAATCATACATAATTCTATCGATCGATAAGAATTCAACACTGGTCACTTGTACAAACATATACCACCTGACACCCATTTTTTTCATGCACTATGGTTATTTCATATCTTCCTTTTTCTGGACATACTGTTCGACTCACTAAACCGGCCGATGTAGCATTAGAAACTGTATTGTTACTCTTAATACCATCAAGATAAATCTAACCCCTTCCTCTGTTCCTGCTTACATATATGGGATATTTTCATATGTGAGCATCTTCTTTCATAGTAGCGTCAAGCGAAAGAATGATGAAGACATTTTCACTATATTTCTTACCTGGAACAGGACCTATCATAAGATGATTTTTGTGATTAGGATGATAACACTGAAAAGAAAGATTGACCATCTTTTCTTTCATTTCAGAGAAATACGATCGGGGGGCGGAGCTAGGGGTCTTATTCGAATCGCTTGGGTATAATAAGGACAGCTCCTACATTCAAAGATCCTATTTTACCATTAGCAAGTTTTTTTCAATTGCATATCATAAGGAATATGAAAAATCTCTTAAAATATAATATAAAAATGTACAGCTTGTGGAACTTCAATAACCACTAGGTTATTAGCTAAATGATAATTAGCACATGCAATTCAACCAGTTGGTTCTCGGGGGGTAGGGATAGGGGCTAATTCGAATCGCTCGGGTATAGTACGGACAGCTCCTACATTCAAAGTCCTTTTTTACCATTAGCAAGTTTTTTTTCTATTGCATATAATAAGGAATACAAAAAATTGCTTCAAATATAGTATCAAGAAGTACAACTTGTGGAACTTCAATATCCACTAGCTTATTAGCTAAATGGCAATTCGCACATACAATTCAACCAGTTGCTTCTCGAAGATTTTTGTAACCCTGTTGTGCTAAAATGGGATATTCATTTGAAATAGATGCTCAAGTTATTGCATATACAATGATCAATACAGAAATGGATCGAGTCATTTGTTAGTTTACACAAGAAAAAGTCTTTCATTATTTCATGGTACAATCATTGATCCTAAAAATTTTTACAAGAGATTGGATAGGTAGCTGGTAGAATTCCCTATTGACAGATTGGCCATTATATTGATTGTACAAAAAATAATTGGGATTTGACTGTAATTGTAACACAGTATGAAGACCTTGAACCGAAAAGGTAGAGGTATAAGAAGTATTAAGAATAAGTTAGATGAAAAATAATTTCTTTATACACGAAAAAAGAATCTAATTGGATTGATATCGAGAGATCTGATGAATTCTTCATTCATTCATTGAATGATAAATTTTGACAAGCGATGGAGATACACGATTTCCAAAATGGAAGATCCCATATTTCTCAATTACATATATAATCACTCGAAAAATGGAAATAAGAAGAGATATTATTTGCTCGTTTTGAACAAATAAAAAATAATTGCAGATTGAACGAATCATTAGATCCCAACCATGGGTTGAGTGAAACCCAAAACATAAATCAGCAATGAAAAGAATAAAAAAAGCTTTGATTGTGTCATTGAAGTTATATGGAAATTCTTGTGAAAATATTGAAATAAATTAGATAGGTAGAGAAATGCAAAATGATATGGAAATAAGATTCATTGTGTGTTTTGACCAATTGTATCATTTCATTGTGCATTTTTATACAAAGCCTTTGTATATCTATCTCCGAGTCATCCTTCATCATCTCGTCCAACAAGAAATGTTCTTCGAATTCCATCCATTTTCCTTAAACAATTTCCTCTTCAACATCATTCAAAAGGATTTCAAATTGCCTGGTATTCCACCAATGAAGAATCCAAGTTTCTAGAGCTTTGTTAAGTGAGAGAGAAATCAACCAGGGCCAAAAGAGTATAGGCACAAGATTTGGGAGAAAAGCTGATGCATTCCTTTTTTCAATGGAAGAGGTACCTTCTTTTATGGTTCTATTCTAGATTGAAAGACTCAATTCAGACACAAAATCTAAAATAAGAAATTATGATACCTTGTTCTTCTTTGAATTATAACCTCTTGTTCTAGAACTTGTATAGAAATGTTAGATTTAGACAGAATTGACAAAAGAAACAAATTCATTCCAAATTGACTTCACATATACAGAATGAAAAAAACAACAAAATGAAAGGGTTCGATATTGTTCATCTTAAAATCCAAACAAGATTCTTTACTTCAAATGGATTGTTCGAGTCCTCGTCAAAACGAAATAGAATATAGCCTAAGAATCTTTTACTGAAATGAATAGTTTTAAAAGTACCCCCACTTTTTGAAGAAGCTTCAGTTGTCTGAAAAAGGTAATTCATAAGTTTTTTCCCACATACTTAGATTGATTCTTCAATTCATTTCATGTCAATTCACTTCTTTATACCATTCATTTGGTATGTGCCAGAAATAGGCTAATTCGACAACTTTTGTTTATAGCGGTGTCCAATTATCATCAGTACGATTGAATGGAATCGTTCCTCGGCTCTTGATCTCCATTCTAATTGATTAAATATCTTTCAGAAAGAAATGAAGGATGATGCGACAATTTATTCTATCAAATAGGTCATCACCACTACCTACATTCCATGCAATTGTACACAACAAATCAGAACTAATGAATAGACCTGCAATCCCTTAGAAAGACATAACGATTCCTTGAAAAATCTACGATTAAAAGGATAGAGCATAGGAAATGGTGCTATACACCCTTTTTCTTTGAAACAATAGAAGGAAAGAACAAATAGAAGACTCACAAGGACGAGAATTCCTTATAGAATTTGAACTACAAGGTTGAGCTTTCAGCCTTCTCAAGTGGGGCCCATGTAGGGGTACTATTGAGGATCGGGGTTAGGGCCTCCTGTAGGAGAAAGACCTTTGGGGGATCTTTTTTGGGGAACTTCTTGACCCATTCTCATTAGCTGACTAACTGATCTGTATTAACCCAAAGGTCACAAACCCATAATGGCCCAAGAAGTTCAAGATCGATGATGGATGACATCGCCTCTGACTACCTTCTGAACTACAAACCCAAGAAGGGTGGAAGAAGTTTTTTCTTTTTCTCTCACTTCTCCATGCTCTCCAAAACTCGTCGAGTCAGGGGCTCTTTTGTCCACCGCATTCGTCTCGATCAATGACGAACCATCTCCACCAGTCAAAATCCTCTGAGGACTTCACCTCCATGGTGAACCTAGGATTTCCTTAGGTAGGGAACCTGTTGGAGGTAACTCTTTGTGCCTTAACCCAACTTCAACATAATTCGTGGAGGAGCCCTCTATGCTAATACCATGTGCCTTTTGCAGAAAGATCCACTTTAGGCTTCCCTTGTTTATAAAGGGCCTCCTTTAGTTTTTCTCTTGGCATCTCATCCTTCCTGCCAACATGCAGGGAGGTGGTTGTCTGCACTTTTAAGCTCCTCTTGAGGAACCTTGCAAGACTTTGTCGCTGGTTATCTTTGAGAGGTCAAGACGTTCATCCTGTGAGGATAAGAAGAATCCCAGTGGGAACTTTGGTCGAGAAGAAAGGGATTCCTTAGACCTCAGTTACATAATGACATACTCCCAATCCCATACCTTCTTCCTTTTTTCTTTTTCTTATCAAAGTTCCTAAGGGTGACCCCTGGGTTGCCTATAAGGGGACCCGATGCTTAGTACTGATGCTTATGGAATCGACTTTGGCTAGCGAGTTCATATTCTATATTATAGACCTTGTTTTGCATCAAGTTCTATATTTGCCTAAGGCACTAGCTTAGCCAAACCCTGGTATATATATTTGGGCTTTCTTTTCCGACTTCTTATATCGATCATTCGTTTCGTCAATTTTTTAAGCAAGAATCACAGCGTCATCTTCGTTGATTTCCATAGTCAATGTCCCCCAATCCTAAGTGAGGTACATCCTAGAAGCTGACTCTTTTATTAATATGAAAGCACTAGGGCACCTCTTCAAAAAGAAGTTCCTTATATTGTGCCCAAACCCGAGACCCTGTTCGGTTCCTTTGAAGCTATTAGCCCTATGGATTCAAATTGACCCGCCTACCCGACTGAGTTGTTTAATTGAGTCGAGGTTGGCGATCTCCTTCATCTGCTTTCATTGCTTAGCTCTCTTTGTTGTGTGCCTAGCTCTTCAGAAGCAGGTTGGAAGGGCTTAGTGATTCACCTTTTCATGGAATTTTTAGTGTTTCTAGCAAATATTTATTTGAAAAGAAAAGAACTTGTCTTTGCACTTCTGGTAAGATAAGGTCAAAGTCACGCCAATGAAACCCAAACGAGCCAACAAAGACATAGTCCTGGACAACTTGCCTAGGAATAAGAATCTTTGATTAAAATTCCCTCATGAACCTTCAACAATAGTAACATGGCCATCCAGCTTCATTGTTTCCTCTCATTGGATCGACACATGTTTGATATCCAAAATTCTCTTAGCTATTCTCCTACTGGGTAGGCACAAACCATTAGAATCAGTAGGATCACATAAAAAAGTAGTAAAAGAATTACTATTCATAATAATGATAAGAAAATCGACCGGGCTCCAACCCAACCCCCCTTTTGTTTATATCTGCTTCTCTTTTCTTTTGTGCTTGAATTGTGAGAAAAGTTGAAATGCAGCCACAATCTGACTACCCTACATTATCATATTTTAATCTATTTCAATATGGATTTCAAACTTCTTCGATGAAAAGATTTTGTTGTTCTACTTGTGTTTTTGTTTTGGAGTGAAGAATTCTTCTTTAATATTTCACCTCAAGTTTGAAGGATAACAATTAAGGTTTTTTTTTTGTTTAACTATTGCCCTTCAAATAAGTAATCTACCTACTTTGTGTTCTTTGCAAGAGTTTAGCTTGCTCAAATGGCCTTCACAACTATATGAAACTAAGATCTACCCTTCCACAACCTTACCATCATTTTTATTATCCGAGTACCATCAAACCCCCCTCCACTTGTTCCCTTGACTTCGCCCTTAAGCTTCCTTTCGCCTACCATCAACCCCTTACTCCTACTCCATTCATCCAAACCGGTTTGACCCACAACTCTTTTCAATCCAAATCTTTCTGATCAGCTAGCAAGTGTTCCTCTCAAATACCATTTTCTCATTGACAAGTAGGGGCTATTGCTGGATGTTATGGTTCTGCCCTCCTCCTTACCTTCTCGAACAATCAAGGGCTTTAGCCTTCAGCTTTCATAGGTGAGAACAGCTAACTCATCGAGGAAGTCAATCGCTCCAACTTCGCATCGTGTCGGGCCCTCTTCTCGTTAGTCAAATGTAATATGTATCGCACCTAAAGAAAAGTTGAGTGAGGCAGTCCCCATTTAATTTGGCAAGAATAATCTAGAATTGGATCCCTTTTCTGAGATTATGTACCTCCATTTACTACAAGTTTGAACTGGTATTCTCCTAACTAGAATATTGATTGATCCTAATGATATGCTAAGAAAGTCTAAACCACCAAAGTAGGCCTGTTTGTAGGAAACCCTTTGCCTTACCTTGTTTATCTGGGGACTCTCTAGCTAATTCGACCATTAAATCTTGCAACTGCTGAAATTTCTACCAATTCACTTGTCGCTTTCTATTTGTCTAATCTAAGAAATCCATGAATAGCACCAACTAAGAAATCAGATAATCTATATGGAAGATATATATGAAGACTATCCAAGTATAGTGAAACTAACTAGTAGTGACCAGGACCTATTAAGCGAACAAGCCAAGTTTTTCAATGTGGTCTATCAAGAAGACAAGCTCCACTCTCAAGCTCAAGTCAACAGATCCTCAAAGGCCCCCTTCCCAGCCCTGTCCCTTATGGAGTGCCTAACCAAAATAGTCTATTACTATAGAGCTTGGGGATGCACTTGATCCAGAGATACGCTTCTCAGAGGGAACCTTCGATTAGCTACTAAGTTACAGTTAGAAGTTCTCTTATGGGGTCCCCTGAACACCCTAACTTAGAAAAAAGAGATGAACTAGTATGATTCTTTGTCCCAAAGGTTTTGTAGTAAAGGGAAATCTTCATTAGTAGTGGAATGGAATCATTCAATCCAGGAGATAAGAAATTCTCTCCCATTTTGAGGTATTCTACTTTTAGGCTGAATACCTATTCCACATAAGGCCGATCAGTTCATAAGGCAGGGGCATAGAATCTGTCCTTAAGGCAGATTGAATGGATAACATATTATAGATCGAAGTGAAGGTAGGCATGTTTCTGTCCCACCCAAGATAACTAACAGTTTCGAAGGCTTAATCGAATACTTATCTATAGTATACTCCATTGAATGAAGCCTCCACTCACTCCCCCTACCCCTAACTCAGAGTGATCAACTACTATTATTACTCGACTATTAATTCATAATCAGATAGGAAGTTGATTAGTAAGAAAAGTGTCCCGACAGCTAAGTCAGTCTCAGCTCAATTAGTTTACCAGGTTAAGGGGTGGAGGGGTACTTTTGAGAATAGTTTTTAGACAAGGATATGAAAGGTTTTTTGTGGCATGATCAGAGAAGAAAACTCTCTCCATATATATGTCCAATTCATGTGGACATGCTGGTGATAAGTGGGGTATGACACCAATAATTGACAAGCAAAGCAGTTCTCCATATCATCTATTGTCAAAAGAAGAAAAGAAGGAAGTTTTGTAGATAACAGTTTGACTTGAATGAACTACTTCGACCCAAACTTGTCCTCGTTAAAGCGGCAATCGCAGAGTTTACTTTTTCCATAGAGTGCCTCCCTCAACAAAGAGCGCCTCCCTCCAACTAAACCAAGAAATCGGACTCCTTGAGCCGAACCAACAAAGCATTCCATTGAATGAAGTGCATTTCCCTCTTAAAAAGCAACTTTTGGGGGAGACCTCTTGCTCCTCAGCTCCCTGAATCCATGAGACGAGATAGAAGATGCACAAAATGCAAAGAAGACTATGGATGAGAAGTGATCCTCTATCCTATGTCTATGAGTAGCGAAGAGACCACCTTGAATCAACAAAGCGCTTATTTCTTGCTAGGCCAAGATGTGTAAAAGGGAACCCACTTCCAAAATGTCTCTAAAGGTGGATAATGGAGCTACTATTCTACTACTTTGACTTTAAATTTTTTCAACTATTGTGATGAAAGAAGGTAAGGAAACTTAGCTTTTTGTAGGTCAAATAATCGGTTCACTAAGGTCCACTCGTCAAGTAAAGCCTCACTTTTTCGGATTCACTAAACCTACCTTTTGACATCGCTAGAAGGTCTACATCATAGATTACAAGGTTAGATTCTCTATAAGCATGTGTAATCAATGAATTTCAAAGCTATTTGACACTAGGGTAAAAAAAGCTAAGGTACTTCTAGTCCACCACTAAGAACTTCTGACCATCCGATTAGCTGTGATAAACTTCACCCTAACAACTCGACTTGCATAATACCATGACGATTAATGTGAATGCTTTTTGAAATTGCCCTAAGGTGCAATTACACGAAGACCCACATGTGACACAAAGTAGTTGACAGAAAGCAATCCCTTCCAATAGGTCAACCTGCAGAGTTAGACACAACAGTGACTTCGATTAGGTTCTTCTATCAATCTTCAGGCCCTTGTTGAACTCCGTATCCATCTCACTGGTTTATCTGATTGAACCTTGTGAGAGACCAACCTGAGTCAAAAGTTCTCTAAAATAGATTCCCAAAATCTTGTCTAGTTAACTAGTGGGGACCCCTAATTGTTATGCTCAAACCCATCTCCCCTCAATTGTCTAGTGAAGTTCCCCTTCTCTTCTTGAAGAAGAGAAGGATGGCGAGTGGTAGGATATCATGTATTACATGAATTACCAACCTGTTGATTCAGGAAGTTCCTACTACAAAGAATGGAGCCATATGATGCGAGAGTGCCACATAAGATTGATATGAATTAAAAGAATACGTATATGTCATGGCGATGAAGTACATCCGTGGATGTCATATATCCTATGTATTCCTCGTGTATATTTTCATAGAGAGGATATAGCTCAAGAAGATGCCTTCGGAATCAACTTGTTCATCAGTATGTTGAAAGAAAGCACATTCAACGGCTATGCCATGCTTCCAGAAGGCTCCATTAACCATGGGCTAAAATGGAGCGAAAAAGAATTTTGACTAATTTGATGAAGATTGCTCTATCGCTAAAGCCCAATGTGTTCAACAAAACAAACCAAGTGAGTCGGCACAAGGTCCCCCCTTTGGGGGATTTATTTTTGGGAACTTCTTTATGAAACTATAATATAATATCAATAATATAAATAGAAGATTCTATTTTAAGAAATAGTCAAATATAACAAGGTACGCAAGTACCATTGAGACCTTGTACTCTTTTTGGTTTGTTTGTTTTTTATTTTTTCAATCCATTGAAGTTAGCTTCCTTATGCTAAACACATAATAGGTAAGGAAAGTTTATGCTAATAATCCCCAGAGGGGGCCCCAATTGGCAAACTGAAGAGGGGCTTAGTTTGCATTCTTTCCTTAGCAAGTAGTGCGAGCACAGAGAATGAGACATGGGTTGCTTTATCACTTGGACTAGGATCGCTCTGCACCTAAATCAATTTATCGGTTGGTCTGGAACCAAGGGCACTTATGCTTTCCTTAGCAAAAACAGCACAAGGAAGAAGACAAGGGAAATACTTTGCTTTGCCAGGGAAAAGAAAATTTTCAAAATTTTCATTTTCATTAATCATACCAAATTACACACTTAAATAGCCTAGACACTGCCTAACAAACAAATCCACTATACCACCAAATATGCCAATCGACTAACCCACTAAATACACCAACCTACTAACCCAGGTGAAATAATGCAAATCTATTTGGAATCAAACTCTAACACTCCCCCATGATTAAAACTTCACTACAGCTAACTTTAGTCCAAACATCTACTGTATAATCTTCAGTCCCAATAAGCTAATCTGGAATCTTAGCAAAAGTTGAATCCTAAGAGTAAATGAGGCCGATCCTTTTGGCGAAGTCACCATCTTCATCATGTTCATCGGGGTCGACATCCATACATTAAGTGATGTCATACTTCTTGTAATCCACACTAGCCTTTGCCTCGCATCCACCATCTGTCATATTAGAATGCCAAGGTTCTTCATCTTTTGCAGCAACTTCTATTTCATCTCCAATGGCATGCTACCCAGGAGTTAATCTACCACCATCTGCATGATTCAAAGCTTCCTCTTTTAGCACATGTTTCGACCTTTGGTTGATTAACTCCAATGCGATCATTGTTTTCGCAATTTTTTTTCATGCATCTCTCCTTGAATACTTGCCTTTGTGTGCATCCCTCCTTGAATGTAATTTCACTTCATTATCTTCTTTTCTGTTATTGCTGGCAACCAAGATTGCTCTATTTTGAGGCCCAATACCCTTTTTTCGATTCAGAACACTAAGTGTCCTTGGACCTTCAAACAAAACAGAAACATCATAACCTGGAAGCTCTGTTTCCTTCAAGGACTTCATGCGCTCAAGCTCTGGAGAGGAGATAGAATCAATATTCTTGGTTGCATCAACTCTTGCTCCTCTCAGCTCTACAAGACTTCTCGGACAGACAAAATCTAAAGGATTCACAGCATCTCCATCCTTCTCTTTTCTATCCAACTTTCTTGCATCGTAATGGGAGTTGTCTGCAAGCTCTTCCACCCAATCTCCCTCCAAGCCTTCCTTGAATCTCTTTTCTACCCATCTTTCTTTCGTGTCTTTGAAATCTTTCCCTTCTTGCAAACTTTTTTGCACTGCCCACCTTCGTGTCTTCGAAATCTTCCCCTTCTTGCAAACTGTTTCCTTCTTTCTCCTATGGCAATCACTTTCCCTTTGCCTTGAAGAGTCCCTCACTCGTTGCTGTCCACTCTCGGTTTCATTCCTGCCGGCTCTTTCTCTACAGGATTTGAAGCCCTCTTGCTCTCGTACCTCATCATATTCCTCAGGTTTCTCCTCATAGCCTTCTCGAACTGCTTCGTCTTTCTTGGGTTTTACGTTCACGCTGACACTGCCGTGGTCGACGTTGATTCTGGTTCCCTTACCGGTGTTGACTTTAACTCCTCCTTGTCCACGTTTACGTTTACGTAGATGCTGCTGTTGCCTATCTATCTTTATGCGAGAGACTTAAAGATCCACTTCGTTTCTCTGCTTCTTCCTTCTTCCTTGGCCTGCCATGGCCTGCTCCTCTGCATGTTCCTTCTGCCGTGGCCTGGCTCCTCTGCATCTTCCTTCTAGACAAGATGTCAGAACAGTAATTAAAAAAACGAAACCACGCAGTGATACCAATAGTTAGGGTTTGGAAGCAAAAACCATAAGATGGAAGATGACAAAAAACCTGGTTACGTTACCAGGAGAAATAAAAAATAAACTTCAAATTTCATTTTTCATTTTAAATAATCACACCAAATATGTTGCTAGACTAAAAGCTAGCATTAATAAATTGACATCTGATGTTCAATGCTTGAACAAGTTGTGTTTGGAGTGGAAAGAAGTAGAAGATTCTTTAGGAATGAAATGGAAGAAAATTGAACAGTTTGACTCTCGCAGATCATAACTTGAGTCTATTTACACTCCATTTTTACCTGCTGACATTGTTAAGTCTCTTGCACACCATATCCTCATTCAAATGATATATTGCTGTTATGTGAACTTGACGTGTTGCTGAGTTACATCCTTGAGTTCATTCTTCTATTTTTAAGAATAAACATAAAAGAATTTTATAAAAATATAAAAGTGTGATTTTAACCTAGGAAAAAATAATTGAAAATATGAATCATGTTTCTTAAATCAATGAATAGTTTAAGATTTAAACTAATAAAAACTTTGAGAGATTAAAAATTTGATTCTTATTTAATTGCTAAATCAAGAAGATGCTTGAATAATTTGGATGCCTAAATATAATTTGAAATTAATATTAAAAAATTGTCTTAAAATAAATAAGCTAACATTCTATGTTATAGTAAGAAAATCTTAACAATACTAATGCAAGTGTTATAGCAAGAAAATCTCTTCCTAGGTTTTGATCACCTATAAGCATTTTTTAAGTACTGTTTAGAAATTCTATATCAGAATTACGAACTAAAAAATAGTTCATGAATTACCACTGATATGCAAATATGAAGGGAAATCATCGTGTAAAGAGACAAGGATTCGTGATGTCACAGAAGTTCTTGAGTAAATATGTAAGGTGCAAATTCCATAATGCATTAGTTCCAACTATCAATATATCATGCATCAGAAACATATTACTATTCCTTTCCTTCGAATGCTTGTTTAAGATATGCAGGCACTTAAATCACATATATTTCCATCTTTTCAAAGGTGTAATTAATGAAAAATTGCAGTATTTGTTACTATATCGTCATGTGCACTAACTAGTCCTTTACATATGCTGCTACTTCTCGAAAAGTGCATTTGGTTGTATCCAAGCCATTTTAATTAAATATGTTCACATATTTAGGTATAATGCAAAGGCAATGGCATCAAATGACGAGCATTAGTATGATAGGCTAAATTATTTAATTATAAAATCCATTTGCATTTGTGTATTTAATGTTGAATGTAAACTTTACAGAACCAACACTATGAAATCGATATATTTTGATGCATCTCAAAACAATATCATATGGCTAATAGCTAGATTTGAAACTTGGGTAAACCATTGAGAAAATCTTGAAATGAGATATCTGCCAGTAAATTATTTGTGACTTTTTGAAGTCTTTTAAATTTTTTTATAAATTTTGAAAAAGAAAATTAAAACAATATTTTATATATTCTTTTTTATTATTATAAAAACAATATGCTTACCCTCCATAATGATTGTTAGCTATGCTCTACCCATGTTGAGGTCTGAGAAAAAAAGAAGAGCTCGGGAGAAAAGAGAAAGATAATTGCTTGTGCTTGGTGTGGAGGGCTGCAATAAGCAAAGCTTCACCTAAGAAAGTCACAATAGAAACTACTTCAATCTGGGAAAAGAGTTTCATAAAAGAGCTCATATCTTGAATTGCATAAAAAGGATTGTTAAAAGTATAATTTTGACTAAGATTTTCCTCCCTTGGAATGTTGTTAAATTTTCTGTAGAGCTGTTCGAGTGATGGTTTTGAAGTAACCAAATACTAGGATGAATTTGGTAGTGTTGTTAAGAAAGTCTATGTCACATACCATATAGTAGGCTTAATCGCATAATATGACAAGCAAAAATGTACCATACGATATGACAGAGTCACCTTTACAATTGTTGGCACCTGAATTATGGGCAATGTTATAGTGATATATGATATGATCAACCCTGTTGTCATTATTAGGTAAATTATGAACCACGATACGACAAGGACACTATCATCATAAGTAGAAGATACTAGGCAATGTGGGCGATGCGTAAAGCAAAAGAAGGATTTAAAAACATTTTGTAACTATGTATGTGAATACTTCTTGTATAAAACATATATAGCTTAGAAAAATAATAAAAATAGAAAACTTAAAATAAAGTTTAAGAATTTCAAAAGTCTTATAAATAAAATATAAATAATTACTAACAGCATGTAATAAAAATTATAAAAAAAGAAAAGATAAAAAAATGAAAAGGCAATAAAAGTGACATAAAAGAGTCATTATATGAACAAACTAAAACTATAATATAAGTTAGTTAAATTGTTAAATTATTTTAAAATATTGTTTTGGATTATGACGTACTGTGATATGAGCATACTACATAGCATATATTTATCTATGCTTATGTTCTGAATTATATGACAACATACTATAATTATATACACACACATATGGCAATTAAAAAATAAAATAAAAATAGAAATATATGATAGAAAAATAAATTAATAAAAAAGAGGGAATGATTGACTAAATAAATCTAGAACATGAAAATGATGAAATAAGAATGTGATGATTTCCCTATGACCCTATCTCGCGATTGTTCGATATGAGAGAATAACCTTTTGTATTGTTGGCACCTAAAATATGAGATACTAAAAAACAAAAAATCCTCCACCATGAATAAAGGATTCTAAACAATGCTTGCAATGGTACAATGGTATATGACACGATCACCCCTATTGTCTATAGTAGATAAATTGCGAGCCATAGCACGACAAGTACAGCACCATGTCACTACCAAATACTAGACAAAGTGAGCGATGGCTCCATGATAAATAATCTGATATGGAATCCTGAGTGAGGATGGTGATCATATGAAAAAATTAAAATCTTAAAAAAATAACTAAAAAAATTTAGAAATAAAATAAAATGAATACAAATATGAAAACAAGAAAAAAATAATACATGATATTAATATTATATGACAATTATGTGTATTATGAGCATATAAACAATGATTCAGCATCTTATATCTTTTATTGATAGCATATATTATTCTTAATTATTGCTCCATCTTTATTTTACCACACATCCATATTATTTTATCTCTTGCAATTAGTAGTTTACAAATTAAGCATATTATGCTTATTTACTTATGTTATAAGCCAAGATACATGCATATACAAAGCTAAGGGTTCTTAAAATATAACTCAGGATTTTGAATTAAATAGCATATTATTTTTTAAACTTTGTGAAAGACATTAAATGTGAAGACAATTGTTATACTTAGTTGACAAAAGATACATATATATATTTTTCAACTTATCTTTCATTTGATAGCTTGAGATCACGTTTGCTGCTTTCTATGCTATTATTTTATCTTAAGATATTATATCTGATATTTGAAGCTTTTCATCACCCCAACTCATTTTTGGAATTGTATCCTTTAGATTTGTCACATGCTCTCTTTATTGTACGGTATTCTGATATTGTTGGTATATTTTAATATTAAGCCAAATGGGGAGTGACAATTAGACCATCAAAAGTGCTAATATAATAAATGTGAACTTTAAGAGTGCATGGAAACTGTTGGCTTACCAACAGCTCTTTTCCACCTGCACCAAATTGGATGCTAGCAGAAAGGCATACAATGCTATCGCTTTCAAGAGGAGCCACTTGCAAGCCAGCACCATCTGTGAAAAAACTAAGTTGGACACAAAAATTCATCACAAAAGAAACCAAGCAAGGACAAAAGCATCCATTAAAAAAACGCAAAAATATTTGACAATAGTCCAAAACAATTGACAAATAAAATTTCTTCAAAGCATAACAAGTTCAAAAGAAACCCAATCAGATGAATAGAACACATGCCAATGGCATCCTCAAGCACATCTCCCATACCACATTTAACCCAACAGCAATTGCCTTATAGAACACAAGCAGCAGATTGAAATCAGTACAACACTCAATAATGAAAAAATATTCAATATCTAAAAAGAGTATAAAAGACCTCAGGATGAGAACGATCATGCAAAAATTGGTTCACTATTTACTCGAATTGCAAATTGGCTGGAAATTAAATTTAGTCCATCCCTAACTAAACATAGCTCCACCAGCAAATACAGTTAATGGAATCCAAAACAAAACCTATCATTCTTAGTATTATTATCTACTATGAATAACTCACTGCATTAATATCAAAACAGGAGTCACTTTAGGAAGGGAAATGAAATGTAATGGGCTGCAATGTACTCAAGGAATTAGCAATGGCAAGAAACTGAGATTAAAATTTTTCTTCAATCAGAACTCTTAAAAATTGGTGTAGTGGGAAAAATGCACACCCCACTCCAACATATTTGACGACATTCTATACCATCCCTAAGACGTTATCCACTTTACAATTCAATCTCTGAGTAGCCAAAAGTAGAATCAAAATGAATATGCAAAGAAGTACTATTCTAATCCTAGAAAGTAATTAATTTGACAATTGCCTTTTGTGACCATAGGCTTCAAACCAAATTTCAACAATTCTCAATAAATATTTTTAAAATTGAAAAGATCATAAAAGGAAGCTCTAGCTACTGCTCAACAGATCATGACCTTGAAATTAGACCATTTTGTTAAGAAAATACGAAATCAACTATAGGAATATATAACGTTTTTTACATGGAAGGTTGATATATTGTGCTTTATGTGGAATTAACCTTGCTTGACAAAAAAATGGACCCAGTTTAAAGCTTTTCATAGATTCGTTAGCATGTTGACAAATGCCAAAAACTCCAACAATATTTAAAAATACTAGTTAACATTGTACAATTACAAATTTTCAAAGAAAGTTGTTTTTAATAGTACAGATGAACTATGAATCTAATTCAATGTTCCTCGTTCAATCTTCAGTTATATATATAGTAATGACCCCCAACACACCCATGGAAACAATCTGGAGCCTCAAAAAGAAATTTAAAAATAAGCAAAAAAATGATAAGGCAAGAATGAAAAATGGAAAATCTAAGAGAACCAAAAAACTGCCATCAAACTAAAGGTATCACCATTCAACCAAGTAAGGGGAAGTAGACATCACTAACAATAGGGAGAAAACACCATTATAGAAGCAATCACGGCAAAGAAGTATAAATCTGATTATCTAATAGGTGCCTACATACTAAAGACATTAAATAACTACATGGAGAGCGACAAAAAAGCTAACCACCTCAAATCGTTCATTGTAAACATGAAGATGAGAGAAGAGCATCTCAGCAAAGCCCTGTGGAGTTAGACAAAGTATGAATTACAGCTTGGAACTAGAATTTTCAAAAAAAAGTAGGACTTCAATTCAAGGTTTATTAACCAGTGCATCTTTAAGATGAATAAGAGGAGGGTAGGAGCGTGCTAATTCATTTTTTGATGATTGACATTGCTGACTTTTCATACCGCAAACACGTTGCAATTTTGCCTTTTTCTTTTTCTTGCTCGAAGTAGTGCCCTTGTATTGTGCCCAAATATGTGCAAAGATATCACAATTAGAAAAATATTTAGGAATTCAAGTACCTAACCAAATTCTACAACAATGATCATACGGAACATACGTTAATCAATGAAAGTGTTCCATAAGTCAAGTTTTTCCTTACAATACGAATACCACCTCCATCATTTTTGTAATAACATAGACTGTAGGTAAAGAAAAAAATAGTACAAAAACTTGAGACACTATCAAGACCTTTCAGTGGAAATAGCACGTCTTTTTCAATTTAATAGCATAAATTTCAGTAAAAACAAAAATGGAAACTCATGCTCAAAGTTTAGCAGAATAGAGTGAGCAACATGAAAATCTACAGATGGAATTGATGCAAAAGAGCTAAAATTGAGAAGATACATACCAAAGTTTTGATGACCAATTTCTTTGAAATATTTTTGGTAACTTATATCACCCAATCAAATTGAAGAGTCCATTTGTGAATATTTTTTTTACTTAAGGTAAAACGATGACATTTGAAAATTCTCGAATTTATGCATATCAACTTTTCCACCTCCAAGTAACTAGGTTATTCTTTACGGTGAATGAGCATTGTCTCAAAAAACTGCTCTTCTGAATACACTAGGGAAAAAATATCAGAATAATCTAGCAAATCAACAAG
Source organism: Vanilla planifolia (assembly GCA_023846275.1). Taxonomy (NCBI): domain Eukaryota; kingdom Viridiplantae; phylum Streptophyta; class Magnoliopsida; order Asparagales; family Orchidaceae; genus Vanilla; species Vanilla planifolia. The sequence continues at coordinate 1,146,757 of JAIUJO010000022.1, forward strand.
TAAGAAAATCGTTTCCAATATAGCATTCCATTCAAACATGTGAAAAATTGACTGAAGCACTTATACTAACTCAAGCATGTGTTAACCCAAGCACAAACTCTAAGTCAATGACTAGGCAAAAAAAGCTGATTGGATGCCCTCAAGTCAAATTGAATAATATTAAAGAAATTTACCCAATTTACCTAACTACAAAGACCTGATTAGAATAACACTTTAGTTTTTAGTTATTTAGGATTTCTAGAACATTACTAAAGAGCAATTATTAGTCAAACAAAAGAATAACTTGCTGGAATGACCGTCCTTGTAGATGGAAATCGACATAAAACTATAAAATGAAATATCAGTTGAAACTTTTGCGACTAGAACAAAGGCTTTTACTTTATTGAATCAAGTCTTGCACAATAGTTTTAAAATAAACTATGCAAACCAAAATCCAAGACCTTATGCAAATATTTTGAAGGCCTCATCATCATCTCAAAGTTAAAGTGCAATATATGTCAATCATTGTTTACTGACCATTAACACCACAACATATCATGGACTCTAACACCACTTAGATTATCATATGGAATAACTATGGCATCACATCATGCTTATTGCATCTTCATCACTCCACACAAGAAAGAAAAAATAAATAAATTGTAGACACCAACTACATGCCTTATAAACAGCTTCCCTACTAAGAATGATTTGTGGATTTTTGATATATTCATCATCCTCATCACTTAAGGCTTCACGATCATCATCATCATCATCTACATGCTAATAACCAAGAAGAAAACACAGAGCTGATACCATGACCATGTGTTCGAAAAAAAGAAACAATAAATAAGGGATATTGAGATAACTAATGGGACTTAACCAATTGCAGAGATAAGGAAAATATCAACCTTCAAGAATTATGAAAGCATGCTTTGCAAGTAGCATTAGCAGTTCGATCATCAAACAATAATTTTCAAACAAGAAATCATACATCAATTATTATAATCAACAAAACTAAGAAAAATCATCAAAAATAGAGTATATATGACATCATGCATCTACAACAATGAGAAAAGAGTATTTTGAAGCTTCTTATTTTTTGCTTCATTTCTATGTTTTTTGTTCATGTGCCGAATACTATGCACAACGTAGGAAAATGCAAGTTTTCTGAGGTTTCAATCACCAACGATCTGAAGGTCCATATATAATTCAAGAGGCACATCCAACTCAACAATCTGCCTATACAAATTAGGAAAACATAATTAAAGCATAAATTTTCAAAACAAACAAAAAAATCAATAACATGCTAGAGAACTTCAATTTCTGTAGAATCATTGGAACAACATACCTCTTGCAATAGTAAATAATATTATGAAAAAAATTCCATTTTGGTTATTTTAAGATCATTTGGTTTAAGCCCATAAACTTTCAAATCCTTCATCTAGGCATTTGAAGTTGGTAAATATTTCACATTAGCCATTTCTCTTAGCTTTTAGTATACACTTAAAAACCCCACTTATCCATCTCTTCTTCCCAATTCTTTGAGTTGACCACTAGGCAACTCTATGATGTTATCTTTCCATTTATCTCAGACACCTCCTAACCATCTACTTCTATGACTTGTACCACTCCATTGTCCTCAAGGTAGCCAAACCATGGCAATGTATGTCCAAAAATGTGTTATAGCTAATGCTTAGAACTTCCTATAAGCAATGTAATATGTTGTTTAAATATACTAAAAGATTAACAAAGATGGTTATATTAACAATGAGTTAATTAAAAAGAAGTAAGGATTCCTGCACCATCATGGATGGATACGTATAAAGAAATAATTTCAAGAAACTAGAATTAAATCATAAATTTCATTAAGTTAATTAAATATCATGATTCATAAGAAGATAAATGTTACTGTAGTTCAACAAACTGGGCACATTGTCAAAAAACCAAGATATTACCAATTTTAGGATTCAAGCTTCACTCAAGTAAGAATTGAAATAGAAATGGGTTAGTACAATTTTGGATAAGTCTATAAATGATTATATAACAAATATTTGTTATGGGATAAAGAGCTTATTGAAGAACATAAAATGATTTTAACATTTTCTTATCATTACTTCAAAAAGCAAAAAACATTTTTTTAATTCTACAAGGGAATCACCGTGAACACAAATTTATTATTACTATGATATTTCCCTCACATGCTCGAAAAAGCATTAGAAAAGGAAAAAAAAGAAGCTAGCATTGTACATATTGAAATTATGAAAAACATGTATAACGAAGAAATGATGTGTGTATAAGGAGGTTTTACATTAATAAGGCATTAGAAAAGAACAAAAATAAATAAAAATTGCATATATGAAAAATAATTTCGCACTCCTAAGGAGAACATATTAAAAATTTCTTAATTACAATTGAATTTCATTATGGCTATGCTTTAAGTCCTTGGGTGTGTTCGTAAACATAATTTGAAAAATATTTTCTACCTATACACTAAAAGCATCAAAAACATTTTGAAAATTTCTCACAACTACCATTTTTGCACATAAAAAGATAATGCTTCATAAGTACTTTTGCACTCCTCCTTTCATAAAACTTTCTAACAACATAAACAATAAATGACAGCTTTAATTTTACACTAATTATTGATGCAATTGTAAAATTCAAGATAAACCATTGTTATGCATTTTGCTAATAATTTTATACCAGTTGATAAGACTAAGCATAGAGATAAATCAAAACTGATACTAAGCAAATAGATAAGAAACTGAGTCTATGAACAATGACTCTGAAATTTAAATGGTATCGCACATCTAGTTCTTATAATAAATATAAGGAATTTATATTTAGACAAGTAATTCCAAAAACATATTGATTGTAATAGTTATCATAAAAAAAGGAACAATTCAAAATTTACTTATTTTGATCCTATACTTCAAAATGATTGAAAAATTTACAAAAAAATGTCACTAATATGATCCAAGCACCCAACAAATAAGACAAAAATAGAACATACATCTGAGTGTTGTGTCATCAAAATATAACACTCAAGAATAAAGGCAAATTTATAAGATTGAATGGTATCAAATGTCAATGCATGAGTACAAACACACAAATAGAATAATTGCTATAGAGATAAAGCTTTTAAGTTCGAAGAGTAACTTGCTATAACGAAGAAAGTTGGCATTCGACTAATTGAAGACAATCCTTAAGAAAATCAATCTAGATGGTTTGGTTATATTAAGAAGTTTATTTTGTTATTCTATAAGAGAAGTAGATTATTGAATCTTTCCTATAAAAAAGGAAAAAATATAAAACAAAAAACTGACTATAGACTATTGGAAATGGCTTTAACAACTTTGGATCCAAAAGAAAGGAAGTTAATGAAAAGAAACAATAGCATCTTAGAATCAATGTATCTGACCTCACCTAATGTGTTAAAGAACTTTTCTTATAATTATAATAACAGAATATGAATTCGATGCTAGCAGCCTAAACGTTTTTAATATAGGGATGTAGCAACAGAAAGATATAGCCTCACAAGAAATAGTTAAGATTCTATATTTAAAAAATCATAGGAAAAAGAGCCTTTTTTGTTCTTTGTGGAGGGAAATCAAAATTTCACATTGACCAACAATTAGAAAGGCCTAAGCAAGTCTAACAACTTATCAACAATTGTAATCTTCTCTTAAAGCTCAATGAAGTGGAAGTTTCCCATTTTCTCCAACACCCAGTTCAAAATATAACTTTAATCAGTACAAACAAAAGATATTTCCACACATTAAAATGCTGAACAGAAATATGTTGAATAATGTTGGCCCTCCAAACTGAAGCGTAACAAACACTATAACAGATTAGACCAAAAAATAAAATAAAATAACGAAGCTTCTCATTCACAACGAGGAGATGGCTTGTGCTAGATTGGAACGAAGGGAAGGCGAGAGTGTCTGAACTTCAGATTGAAGGAGATGAGAGACTAATGAGGAAATTCAGCGACGTGTCGGGGATAGTATGGGGTCATGTGCGCCAGGAAGATCGGTAGGTCACCGAGATCCTTTGAGATCACTAGGTCCGTCGATGAACTGAGCGTGGATTGCTGAAGGAAGAGATGTAGGGGTGATTCGAAGTGGTCGCAGATAAGGAGAAGCTCCGCCTCATATCCTTCTGAGTATAGCTTCATCCTAGATTGACAAAACACTATTCGAAGGGAAGCTCAAAAGAACCAAGCTAAGGAGCTTATGAAGTTTCGGGATAGCAGATGTTTAAATGCAAAAGATAATTACTATATATTAATAATTTATAAAACAAAAGAAGGGAGTATTGTTTTGAATTTGATATGCGACACTAGGATTGCTCTACGCGTTAGTACAGGATTAAACATTTAAAATATTTTAATAAAAATAAATTTAATCATATATTTGATTAAACGATTGGGATATTATCACTAAATTTTGAAAACAATAATATTTTTTGTTTATTATCTATAAATAAGCACACCTTTATTGATAATATTTATTACAATTTTAAGATGCATAAATGTGCATCACAAATTTTTGTTATCAATCTATAATAAAATTATATGATAAATAATAGAGATGTAAAGTTTGAGAACCTTTATTGATAATACCAACAGCTTGAGGTTGGACAATCAAGACTTAATTTCCATCGCTTACAATGCTATCGTCTAAGGAGATAATGCACATGATTCTTCCATCTCGTACCCATTTCTTCTAGTAACGTTGGAACCTAAGGAGGAAAGTGTAAATTTTAACTATCCTTTTGACAATGTCTTGTGTCGCCACATGCAACACAACCTCCAGGGAAATAAAAAAAGAAAGATAATATTTGGTCATTCTTTGTTAATGCACAAACTCAAATAGGAAGTGACACTTAGGGTTTAATTGAAGGAAGTAAATTTGCATACTTGAAGAACTAGCACTTTTCTGAAGAGAAATAGAATTTTAGTTTATTCCTCTAGTTTTTCTCGTCCTCCTTTGTGATCCTCCACTTAGGAGACCCCAAATTATTACTTAATTTTTTTCATAATCGCACTCAATAAAAATCTTTACTATGTTTTTGTTGATTCCCTTGAATCAAAATTTGACATTAACATCTTTTGACATCTTTTGTAAAAAACTAGACAAGTAAGCTAAAATGGAGACTAAGAATCTATGATATTGTTTTTTGAAAGAGAATCTCTCAACACTTTTGGTTAAGAAGCAAGCAAAGTTCCTTACATCTCCACCTCATTAGTTTGTAATCTTTCTCCTTCATCCACCAATAATCATTTCCATTTATTTTAATAATAAATAAAATATTTTACCAAATTTATTTCTTCTTATACTTTAAAGGGGCATATAAGGTAATTTAATAACTCTAGCAAGGGAGGCAACACCAAATCCCTCTCTTTTAATCGAGAGCCCCTTAAGGCTCTTAGTATCACCATTTGACATAATCACTTTGATTCCATTTTTAGAAATCTTATACCTTATAATCCTTCACAACATCATCTTATTAACACCACAACAATGATTTATGAATCAAAGCCTACAACCTCTCCCCTAATTAAATTTTTTATTTCCCTTAACTTAATCTTAAATGTAACAACCCTCAAATCTCAAACTATATCAAATAGAAAACTTTTATATTTAAGTCCAAAAGAAAAATTTTTATTTTTACATAAAAATATTAAAATATAATATTTTTATATAAAATTATTAAAATAACAATAAAGTGCTCATAATATATCATAAGTTCAAACTTAGTAAAAAATATATTATTTGAGTATATCAATAAATAGAACTCTTGGGAGATGAACTCAATGACATTGAGTTTGTAATTTCTAAATATCTAAAAAATTTCTTATAAATTATTAAAGATACATGTATAAATGTAATTATAAAATGGACATGTAAGATAGTTTTGAAATTTTAAAAATTATGATTTATGTCAAATCTAATTAGTAGTTGATACATTTATAAATATTAAAGTATAAAATGGGTCATGTTAAATTTATAATTTTAGAAATTTTGACTTAAATTAAAACTAATTAGTGAATAATATATTTATAAATATATAAATATTAGATTTTGATGGGGTATATATGTAATTTCTAGATATCATTATAGGAAAATTTTAAATAAAATGATATATTTGTAAATAATATAATTTTTAGGTGTTTTATAAAGATGTCATATTGAAACCCATGGGAATAAGATTTTCAAATTCTCAACAGTCATGGTATGGGTAGGATAAAAAATGATTTTAAGCACCCTCACTTCCCAAGCTTAATTCAATAGTGAGCTTTGAGGAGTTCAGGTCATCACGACCTTGTTGTCTTGGCTTATAAATAGGTCTAGTAGGCTCAATAGAGGCTAAGTTCAAGTGAACTTATGTGCTCCAATGAGCTTTTTCATATAAGAAAACTAAGAAGCAGAGTTGTGCCATTAGAGGAGAGTTGCAAATGTTGAATCATCGATGATGTATGTTCTATATTTTTCTATTATGTTACTATATTGAATTCATTGAAAAAAGAGGAGTTGTGGTATATATACGATAAGCTTATTATAGAGCTATCAGAAGGTTGTCAAAAATAATTGTATTTGCCATTTTGCTAAATCACACTAATACTAAGAGCACAATTATTGTTGCATAGATGAATCTATGAAACAAAATAATATAAACATCATATTGTATGATCTATTTCAGTTGAAAGAGAAGTGATAAGTCTAAATAGGTAGATCAGTGCAATGTTGGTGATCGTAAGGTGCAATTTCAAGTTATATAATTTTAATAGAGTTGAATCATATAATACGGTGCATTTATCAAATTAGTATGAAAAGCCGATGTTATTTGCAGAGAGAAATAAAACCATTTAGTAAAATATGATTAATCATATGATACAATCATTAAAGAAGTCTCCATATCATATAGTGCAATTATATGGATCATAGTATAACATAAAAAATATATTAAAATATAAGGAGTTGAATTAGAACATATAATACAATATTATTATCGTAGAGTATGATAGTTTTATTAGATTTGTAGATTCAAATAAACTAATATATTAGGAAATGAGGAATAAAGTGGATCATGTAATACAATAATGATGTCATATATGTAGTACGATATAATATGGATTACTTAATTTTAAAATTGTATGATGCAATTTAAAGAATTGTTAAAGTATGATATAAATAACAACTTAATGATAAAATGAGAATTTACATGATTTTAATTTCTTATAATTAGGATGTATGTTGACCCTTACATAAATATAATATTTTAAAAAATTTAAATAAATTAAAATTTAAAAGGGAAGATAATTGTCATATTTAGGTAAGAAAATTGGATAACTTGTTATGTAACATGATAGTATTGTTTTAGTAATATTTTTTTTATATATTTTATTATACTTTTTTAAATAAATAAAATTTTAAAATATAAATAAATTTATAATTTGTGATCTAAGAGAACATTATTTTATTTTGTTTCATTAAAATTATATTTATTATGATGGAAAATATTTATATATTGTAGTTTAGTATGATATTTTATATTACTTGGTACATGACTTTATTAAATGATTTACATTATTTTGTTCATGTATTTGTTACATGGCATCATAAAAAAGTAAATAAAAGCAATATAAAATAAAACACTTAAAATATAAATAATGTATATTAGTTTCGATAATAATAAATAGGCTCACATATATATATCTATATTTCAGTAGTTTCGATTAACATATCATAAGATATTATTTAGCTGAAAAATAAAAATAAAAAATAGCTTTTTAAATATATTGTCCTTAATATTATGCCTAAGAGATGTTATGGTATCGTTCTTCAAATTAGACATGTTTTAGTGTGTGTTATGATAATGATGTGACTAAATCCAATAGATGTTATTATGAAGTATTGATCTTCAGATTAAATATATGCCTTGTGTATGTGTTATGACATCATTATTTTTAATAGATGATACTAAGCCAACAAAATTTTATCATGAGATATAGCTACCATACTTACCATAGAGCACTAAACCTAAGGAGTTATCGTAGAGTATCAATATTTGGATTAGAAATCTACTTAATATTATTTAGATAGATTAAATAGATGATGATTAGAGGCTATATATTGATATAATTGTTGGATCTAATGAGAATGATGACTTAAAGAATACTAAACTTGATGATTATATAAAATATTAAAAATTAGAAAGAATAAAAAATTTGAACTTTATATATATTGTTATAAAAGTTATATTTGTATTATATTATGATGATAATTCATTTGTATGATTTTATTTCAGTTAGTACTAAGGATTTTGTGATATCGTCATGTCTCTACATAGAATTTACGTTCCTCAATCAATATTTTTTATGCATAAAACACTTTATTTTTTTATTTAATTAAGTGATTAGGTTGGTACCTGACATTAAGACAATACCAACTCTAATTTATTGAGGATTCCTCTATCACTTTGATGAGAAATCCAACCTATTGTAAGCATACGAGTATAATCTACACATTTTTTTATGAGACTTCTCCTAATAAGAAGTAGATATTATCAATTCTAATTACCTAACTTTTATTATAATTTTGTTAACTCACCCTTGTATTTTTCTAAAGGAGTTCAAGATTATTAATTCTTTACAAGTCACTTCAAGACATATAAATGCAAGTTTTTTTCACTTTTTTAAGAGATGTAACTTCCAAATGATTATAGAAGTAGCCTCCAATATCAAATTTCTCTTTTATGTAATACAAGAGCATATTTTCTAACTTCTTTGCTAATTGCATTAAAGCTAAGTAGTTCTTTGAATCTCTCAATAATCTAAGATAACATTAATTTGAGCCCCTTCAAGCCTTTCTCTAATTCTTCAATGATGCTTGTAAGGAAGTGATTCAAGAAAATTCTTGCATTACACAAGTGAGAAATCTTTAAACAAGGATTCTCCATTGTCCTCACAAGAAATCTTTAGAAGAATTTTGTGGCTCATTAATGAGAAAGAATTCTCCTTTGTTCTTATTGGGAAGCCAAAAGGAAAAGCATATTTGCCTTAAAAGTGTCTCATCCAATGGCAAAAAAGTCTAAGACATGATAAGAACTTTCCTCAAAAAGCTTATCCAAGTGACCACCATCCTCAAAGCTACTAAGCTCAATGCGTTAACACCTTTAAATGCACCACCTAAAGAATTATTGGCACAATAAAGAGAAAGAGCAAATGCCTAAAGTTGAGGTAAGTCTTGATGCACAACCAAGGCAAAATAAAGTTATGTAAATTCCATGATGAAAAGGAAATTGTTGGTAATTTGCTATCATTTGCTTTATTATATATTTACTTAATATTAGAAGAATACTTCATTATTTTTTGTGATTATTTATTTTGATAATTTGCTATAATTTGAAACAAGGGGATCAGGATGAAATAAATGTGGTTGTACTCATCTCCATGAGCTTTATCTATTTAAATATTATTTTTTATAATTTTAAATATTATTTTCTAGGGGTTTGGCATGTCCTTAGAGACATTTTGATTCATGTCTAATTTGATGATTTAGGATGTTACACTCATTTATCTTAGTGCCTTGGAATGCAACTTTCATATATAATTTATCTTATTTCTTTTAATTTTTTAATTGGTTTGGATATATTACTATGTAAATCTTTATTACTTTGCATGTGATTTTCGAATCGCTTTAATCTATAGTTACATTACATTGACTGAATTTATCTCACTTATGCTTCAATAAACATTTACTTAATTTTTAAATAATAATCTTTTTCCATACATTTATGTATTAAAAATAGTAAAAGGCTATTTTAGTATTAAAACATATGCAAATGATATGATGCTATGCTAATGCTCATATCAACATGTCATTGCATAATGTTAGATTAGAGTTTAGTAAAGCAACTCTCTTATATCATAATTAATTAGTTAACTTATCTAATGGTTTTGAGATATTGCTTTCTTGGACACACCTTTTCCTTTATCTTCTCTTCTCATTTTTTATACAATTCATATTATATTTTGTCATCATTGCCACTTTTTATGAAAAAGCGCTTACAAAAACTACTTCAAAAAATCTTTAAAAAAGACTATATACTTTAACATTTTTAGCTTCATATTATATGTTATGATCTCTATATCAAAACATATGATCCATGGCATGTATAGGTCAAATTATTGATGATATGGGAAATCTCTATTAGGCCTTCTTCTAAACCCATCATATTCATCTGATCAGCTCATCATACTTGTATGATGTTAACAATCACTTGTCAAAGAAAGGATTAAATAAGGAAATTGTTATTGTGTCTTTCCTAAATCAATTGTATTTGTTTAGTTAATTAGCACACTAGAACAATGATCAACTAACTGAGCCAATTACACAAAGCCAAAGCCCCATCACTGGCTATGTTTTACAGATTGTATCAAATGATTTGGTTGATTGCTTGGTTGAATCATAAAAACAAAAAACTAACAAACTCTACCATAAATCCACGATAATCACACAAGATCTACTTCCAAGAAGCCCCAAATAGCAAATATATTATTTATGAAGATGAACTAAATTATAAACTTACCTTAAGATGTGATTCTATAAAAGCGAGGTCAAAATTTTTTTTCTTGATTTTTCTTTGCTTTTCATTTTCTCTATGTTTTCTTTGAATTCCTACAAGATCTCAAGCCAAATCTCCTTTAACACTCTCCCTAAGCTCTTCCTCTTCATGCTTCATTTATGCACTGTTGAACATTACCAAAATGCTCGAGAAAATAGAGAGCATTATGTTATTTGATAAGAGTATTATTTTATTATTTAATCTAAATTTCTTATCTTTTTAAATTTTTTTAATTTTAAATATTTATACAAAATTTAAATAGTTTTTGAAAAATATAAACCGCATACATAAATATTTCTCAAATTGAAACCTTCATGATAATATACTTAGATTTTGTATTCTATTATTAATATCTTGGCATGCCTTTTAAAAAGCTTATTCATCAATAAATTCTCAAGTTTCAAAAATGACATACACAAATTAAATAATTTAAACTTATTTAGAAGGAATTTTTAAGTTAATAAAAAGATTATTACATATGCACTTTGTTATAAAAAAGAGATATTGCATAAGCTTTGGCCATAACTCTTAATTAGTTGTAGAGAAGAAAAGAAGATGGGCACTTCGTGAAAATTCTTGAACGAAAGTGTTTCAATGGCTTTAGGAATATGAAGGTGTTAGAGAATTTCTCATAGAACATGGAGCAATACTTAATCTACTCATGTGTTGGATGCATAGAAAGTGATCATTTTTACCATGTATCTCATTGGAGATGCAAAAGTATGATGAAAACTGTAGAGTGTTGATGATGCAAATGATGGAAGTATGAAAATTTAAATATAAGAAAAATTCAAAACAGAAATTGTTATTGCGTCTTCCCTAAAGCAATTGTATTTGTTTAGTTAATTTAGCACACTAGAACAATGATCAACTAACTGAGCCATTTACACAAAGCCAAAGCACCGTCACTTGCTATGTTTTCTAGATTGTCTTGGCAGAATCACAACAACTAAAAATTAACAAACTCAACCATAAATCCACCAAAATCACACAAGATCCACTTCTAAAACACCCCAAATAACAAATATATGATTTATGAAGATGAACACAATTATGAACTTACCTTAAGATGTGATTCTAGTAAAGTGACTTCAAAAATTTTTTTTCTTCATTTTGCTTTTTTTCTCTTTTTATATGTTTTCTTTGAATTCCTACAAGATCTAAAGCCAAATCTCCTTTAACACTCTCCCTAAGCTCTTTGTCCTCCTGCTTCATTTATGCACTACTGAAGTTTGCAAAAATACTCGAGATAATAGAGAAAACAGTCCGCTATTTAATAAGAGGATAACTTTATTATTTAATCTAAATTTTTTATCTTTTTATATTTTTTAATTTTAAATATTTATAAAAATTTTAAATAGTTTTTGAAAAATATAAACCGCATACATAAAGATTTCTCAAATTGAAACCTTCACGATAATATACTCATATTTTGTATTCTATCATTACTATCTTGGCATGCTTTTTAAAAAGCTTATTCATCAATAAATTCTCCACTTTCAAATATGACATACACAAATTAAATAATTTAAACTTATTTAGAAGGAATTTTTAATTTAATAAAAAAGACTATTGCATATGCACTTTGTTATCAAAAAGAGAGATTGTATAAGCTTTGGCCATAACTCCTAATTAGTTGTAGAGAATAAAAGAAAATGGGCACTTCGTGAAAATTCTTGAACAAAAGTGTTTAAATGGCATTAGGAATACGAAGGATTTATAGAATTTCTCATAGATCATGGAGCAATACTTAATCTACTCATGTGTTGGATGCATAGAAAGTGATTATTTTTACCATGTATCTCATCAGAGATGCAAAAGTATGATGAAAATTGTAGTGTTGATGATGCAAATGATGGAAGGATGAAAATTTATATATAAGAAAAATTCAAATGAGGAATAAAAGATAAATTTGTCCTTTACAACATTTTGTGAATGTGTTGTGATGCCTTCAAAAGGTTAAAGCATAGTGGATTTATGAAAGATTATGTAAAGAAATTTAGTTCTTTGATACTAGATATTCAAAATATATCTAAGAAAGATAAGCTTTTCAACTTCTGGTATTGGCTGCAACTAAGGATACAATTGGAACTTTTTTGGTAAAATGTGAAAAACTTATCAAGCATAATCATCATTGTTGATGCACTTGTAGACTAACAGTCTCTGAAGTTTTAGATGCCCTTCAAAATCTTGAGTAAATGACAAGGAAAAGAAAGGTGAGCAGAAGCAGTTTGCCAAGAAGTTTGGTAGGCACGAGAAAAATGAAGGAAATGAAAGCAAAAGTTATCTTCTTTCCATGGTACAAATAACTCTAATAATCAACAAGGTTGTTCCTTGTGTAATGAACCTCATCATGCTCAAGATTGTCCTAAGCGAGAGAAGCTTAATGCTCTTAAGGTTGAGAAAACCAATGAGGAATTTGATCGAGAAGTTGTTATACTTGTCAATCTTTTGTAAATGCTCGATCCTTAAATGGTTGATTTAATCAACTATTAAACACAATGAGTAATGATGTGATAGTTACACACTCTATGTTGATGCACAATATGATTAAAGCAAATGGACAAGAAATTATGGCCATGGTTGACATGGGTGCTACACATACATTTGTGGATACTATGCTTGTTTAGAAATATCGATTGCAAGTGAGAAAGTTATCTAATTTTCTAAAAATAATGATGCAAAGGTTCAAGTTGTTGTAGAAATGGCCCATGGTGCACCTTAAACTTTGGACAGTTAGACATGAAAGATCAACTTGCTGGTGAATCCTTTGGATAGTTTTGATTTGATTCTTCGGGTCAACTTTCATAGGAAGTTTAAGATGGCCCCGATGCTACACCTTGATGATATCATGGTGAAATAAGAAGACACTCCTTTTCATTTATTACTATTATCCTTATGGAAAGAAGATAATTGAAACGAAGAATAAGCTATAATGTATTTTAACAAAGAGATTGGAAAATGATTGAAATTAAGTGAGGACATACACTTTGCTACATTGATTGAGATTAATAAGGATTAAGTCATTATGTACTTGATGTAGTTATAGAGGTTCTCAAAGAATTTTAATATGTCTTGCTTCTGATGTTGCTTAAAAAGCTGCCTCAAAAAAGAGAGATTGATCATAAAATCAAGTTGCTTCCTAGTGTTGTTCCTCTTGCCTATCTCCTATATTATTTGTCACCATTAGAGTTGACGAAATTGCTCAAATAATTGAATACGTTGTTTGATGCTAGCTTCATTCAATCATCTAAAGCTCTATTTGGTGCCCTAGTGTTATTTGAAAAAGCATGGTGGTTCCTTGTGAATGAGGATAGACTATCATGTATTGAAGAAAGTGATAATGGAACAAAAGTGCCAAACTCCTTTAGTGCAACATTTGTTGGATCAATCATATAAGGTAATAGGATTCACTAAGCTAGACCTACGATTAAGATATCGACAAGTCAATGTTGTGGCTATAGATGAAGCCCAGATTACTTATGTTGCTTAATAAGGATCTTTTGGGCTTTTAGCCATGCCTTTTGGCTTAACAAATGTACATGCTATATTTAAAATTTAATGAATAATATTCTTTATGAGTATCTTCATGAGTTTATTGTGGTATATCTTAACGTTATTATTATCTACAATAATTCTCTTGAAGAACATAATTGTCAAAAATGCTATCTAAATTAAGAGAATTTCAACTTTATGCAAATATGGAGAAGTGCAAATTTGCTAAGGAAGATATCAAGTTTCATTATAATTCCATAATGAGTTCATTTGACATGAAACAATAGTTGTTGGACTAATATGGATAAGCTCTCACAAAATAAATAAATATTTTTTTTATTTTCAAATATTTATCTCCTTAAAATATTAGATTTTTTTCTTTCTTAGATAATTTACCTTATTTCTTCAAATTTTCCTCATCAAATTTAGTTATATAAATATTTACATTAAATCACCTCTCTTATAACCTTGAAAAGATTTCAATTTGGCATGATTATATTGTCTCAATTTATCTTATTACATCTTTAATATATATATACATATATATATAGTTAATATTATAGCTATAATTTAATTATTTTTTTCTTATAATTCACTATAATTACGAACGAGATCCAATCATGAAGAATCAAAGTTTTTTGACTCATCATGATGTACTTTATTCTATTACATTGTTATTTTAATAATTTTAAATATTTTTTTGGTTTTCACATAATTTATTAGACATTTAATTCTCACCTAATTTCAAGTTTGAGTATTTTAGTTTTTATCTCTTTAGAAACTTATAATATAACTATCTTGAAATATTTATCTCATTTTTTCACAATTTTGCTTCAATTTGATAATATTATATTGCACCAATTTATCTTATTTGTTTTTTAATATATATATTTATTAATATTAAAATAGTAATTTATTAGTATTAATGCTTATTTATTATGTTAATTTAAAGTAATTCCAAATGAAGTCTATCTAAATGCTTCACCTACTCGATCTATTTAGAAGTTCATTTTTATATTTTTAAATATTTTATTTTTTGTTGTTTTGAAAAACCTTATAACTCATTTTAATAACTATGTGGTTTCATGATCAAGAATATTACATTCAATCTCTTTATTATTTTGGAGAGTAACATTCTTGCATCATTTATCTCATTTTCTTCAAATATTTTTCATCAATTTGGTTTGGTTATTATGTAACTCTAAATCTCTTCTCATGTGATTTTTATATAATTTTAATTCGATTATATTCATTGATTCAATTTAACTTTTTATCTTTATTATATATTTACTTAATATTAAAGGAATATTTCATTATTATTTGTGATTATTTATGTTGGTAATTTACTATAATTTCAAACAAAAGGATCAAGATGAAACAAATGTGGTTGTACTCATCTCCAAGAGCTTTAACTATTTAAATATTATTTTTTATAATTTTAAATATTATTTTCTAAGTGTTTGGCATACTCTCAAAAATATTTTGATTCATACCTAATTTGATGATTCAGAATATTATACTCATTTATCTTAGTGCTTTAGAATACAACTTTAACATATAATTTATCTTATTTCTTTTAATTTTTTAATTTATTTGGATATATTGCTATGTAAATCTTTATTGCTTTGCATGTGATTTTTGCATCACTTTAATCTAGTCATATTACATCGACTGAATTTACCTCACTTATGCTTTAATAAATATTTACTTAATTTTTAAATAATAATCGTTTTTTACATTTATATATAAAGGAAAATTTTAATATTAAAACATATGCAAATGTAACAAGCCATGCTAATGCTCATATCATGATGTCATTACATAATGATTGGTTGGAGTTTAATAAAGTAACTCTCATTATCATAATTAATTAGTTAACGTATATAAGTGTTTTGAGATATCGCTTCCCTAGACACTCCATTTCCTTTATCTTCTCTTGTCATTTTTTTTAATACAATTCGTATTATATTTTGTCGTCACTACCAATTTTTATAAAAAAGCACTTACAAAAACTATTTCAAATAATCTTTAAAAAAGATCGTATACTTTAACATTTTTAGCTTCATATCATATGATACGACCTCTATATCACATCGTATGATCCATGGCACACAAAGGCCAAATAATCAATTATATGGGAAATCTCTATTAGACCTTCTAAACCCATCATATTCATCTGACCAGCTCATCATATTTGTATGATGTTAACAATCACTTGTCAAAGAAAAGGTTAAATAAGGCAACTGTTGTTATGTCTTTCCTAAATATATTGTATTTGTCTTGTTAATTTAGTGCGTTAGAACAATGATCAACTAACAGAGCCATTTACACAAAGCCAAAGCCACATCATTGGTCATGTTTTATAGATTGTACCAAATAATTTGGTTGATTGTTTGGTTGAATCATAACAATTAAAAAAATAACAAACTCAACCATAAATCCAACAAAATCACACAAGATCCATTCCCAAAACATCCCAAATAACAAATATATGATTTATGAAGATGAACTCCATTAGGAACTTACCTTAAGATCTGATTCCAGTAAAGTGAGGTCAAAAATTTTGTTTCTTCATTTTGCTTTTTTTTTTCTTTTTCTCTATGTTTTGCTTTGAATTCCTACAAGATCTCAAGCCAAATCTCCTTTAACACTCTCCCTAAGCTCTTTCTCTACATTCTTGTATTTTTATATTTTTTTTAATTTTAAATATTTATACAAATTTTAAATAGTTTTTGAAAAATATAAACTATATACATAAAGATTTCTCAAATTGAAACCTTCATGATAATATACTCAGATTTTGTATTCTATCATTATTATCTTGGCATGCCACTTTTAAAAAGCTTATTCATTAATAAATTCTCAAGTTTCAAATATGACGTGCACAAACTAAATAATTTAAACTTTTTTAGAAGGAATTTTTAAGTTAATAAAAAAGACTATTACATATGCACTTTGTTATAAAAAAGAGAGATTACATAAGCTTTGGCCATAACTCCTAATTAGTTGTAGAGAAGAAAAGAACATGGGCACTTCGTGAAAATTCTTGAACAAAAGTGTTTCAATGACATTCGAAATATGAAGGTGTTAGAGAATTTCTCATAGAACATGGAGCAATACCTAATCTACTCATGTGCTGGATGCATAGAAAGTGATCATTTTTACCATGTATCTCATCGGAGATGCAAAAGTATGATGAAAAATGTAGAGTGTTGATGATGCAAATGATGGAAGGATGAAAAATATCCAAAAATCTAATAATTTTTCAATATTTGTGTTGTGAGTCCTTATCAAATGCTCGATAGACAATCCAATAATCTTTTAACGAGCATTTAATGATCTAACATGTGGATTGCATAGTATGACTTGGACATATGAGGAATTAACACAAGTAAAATAGAGAAGTTGGAAAAATCTATCATTCATTAGACATACATTAAACAATTAAATGAATTAAATCAAATGATCTAATAGGTTGTAGATGATCCAATCGAACAAGTAGACTTTAATATGATGGATCTATTAAGACTCAAATTATGGAATTAATTATAATAATATAATATTTTAATAGTATGAGTATTATTTAATAAATTTTTGTTATGATTAATCTCATTTTCTACAATATAAATTAATTAAGTGCATTTATTTGATGGTGCAATAGAAATTAAAGAGAAAGGAGATACATTATTTTCATTAAAAGTCAAAAACTATGTTAAAAAATAGTTTTTTAAAGTTTATAACTTTTAGTGATTTAATACTACTTTATAAAACATTATAAATTTTTAGAAGATAGGATACAAGTCCTACGAGGAAGAAGAAGAATATAAAATAAGGAATATCAAATTTTTAAGAATTTATTATTGTAATATCATAAAATTTGGGATTAAATTGGCAAAAAAAAAAGATTTAAATTATAGAAAAATATTACTTTAAATATTTTTGTGAGAAAAATATTAAAATAAATGATGATCTTAAAAAAATAAAAAATGATACATTTTTTAGAAAAGAAATTCTTTTTTATGAATTTTTTTTTAAATATTAAACAATATTTAAAAAATTAGAAAAAATTATGTGTAGTATAGTTTTATGAGTTTTACAATTTGTTTAAAAAATTGGACATCATTTGTATTGAAAGATTTAAGAAAACTAGATTTTGTTTAAAATTTTGATTAAAATATAGTATTTTCCCATTTCTAAAAATCCAATTTGTTTTAAAATTAATTAGTGTTCAAATACTCATGAAATGGCCACTAGTGGCTATGAATTTGTTAAGAAACTTTAAAGAAATGTTGAGTATAGTATAATCTTCATTTTGTTGAAGTTTAGTGTATTTAAGTGGAGTAAATGGACTATTTTGTCGATTCAGAAAATCATAGACATAAAATGGTTTTGATGGCAAATGGTCCAAATTAAAACTTCAAAAGATGAGATTTTATTGTGAAGGTAAGTTTTAAACATTGCAATAAAAAATTAAAAAGAATTGTTTTCTATTATGTGAGAATTTAAGCAAACTATGTCGACAAACGTTTGTGAAATCCCAAAAATTTGGGCTTTTAAAAACTGGGTAATTTGGCATGTGGAGCAAACGTGGGAAGGAAGGTGACAACATTAAATTTCAAGTTAGGTGACTGAATTTTCCTGTACATATGCTTAGTGGTTGATGAAAGTATAATTTAATAGCCTTTAACATTATAAATCAATATTTTGGCAACTTTAACATTTGGATATAGATGTTAAGTTATATATTATATATTGTTCTGGTATTTAATTTCTTGCATATTTTTTATATGACGTGACATGTTTGGCATGCAAAAATATTCATTTAAGCATTGTCATATAAGATAGCAAAATTTTCATAATAATTTCAATAACTATGTTAATAAAAAATTTTGAAAGTATAAAGATAATTACAAGAATAAGTTTAATAACATCATTAGATAAATGGATGGGATCTCTATGTTGATAGTCTATGCATTTTTCATATCAAATGGACTCAAAATGATTTTAGACATAATTTAATATAAGTTACTTATTCAACCCTTCATTTCTTTTTTTATTTTGATTTTGTTAATCTTTTTTTAATATTTTAAATAATATATCTTTTAAAAACACTAGTTAAAATCAAAATCATATTGTTAAATTCGTAACAATATTTCAAGTATAATCCAAAATAGTTTTAAAAAGTTTAACTGATATTAAAAATTATGATGTTACATTAACTTAACTTTATATGAAAGGAATCTCCTTAAGAGATCAAAATCCTTGTGATGTATCATTGACATCTCAAAGTATAACATATAACACTTAATTTTTTCTTAAATAGAAGAAATAGATTTAAAAAATATTACCTAATTTGTGATATTATAGAATTTTGATAGGTCTTGATTACATCAGCAATTATAACCTCTTGGATTTCTTCAACTTTTCCTATTTATAGAGCTCAAATTTGAGCTCTAAATCTACTCTCAACTACTTTCAAATGAACTAACAGTTTGGTAACAGACACATAACAGTCACTGTTCGATTTGGATCCTAAAATGAAAGTTTCTAAATGAATTTTGATTTTACCATTCGAGATAAATCTTGGCTGTTTGATTTGGGCGGTTTTGTTCTGGGCCATTGGAACAAGCATAGGTTTCTCCTACATGTATTAAGATATGATGTCCAAAAATTATTCGTATTCAAATGTTTGCTGTGGTGGTTTCTAATGGTCTCGTAAATCTACTCAAGTTCGATTCCCTTGCTTGTCATTGTGCTGTTTAATTGCAACATTTTACCATGATTAACATAAGCCTTCGAAAAGCGCCTGCCCTTCTGCATTCTTTAAAGATCGAATGGGAATTTAGTCTCATATCGCAGAAAATACGTTGCCATTGAAGTCTATAAGGATTCCAGCTCGCTTATCTCCTGAGCTGTTTGGGGTTGGCTACCCCCTGCCTCGACCAAGGTTTAATTAGTTGGTCCTGGTTAACTAGAAGTCGCCTTGTTCCGTTCAGTTTCCCTCGGGCTGATTACGCGCTGTTCTTTTCAGCTTTCCCTGTGGCCTTAGTCCTTCGTCTTCGGGCTTCACTCACCTTTTCGAGTCAATCGAACAATTTTTTTTCTGTTTCTCAATCTCTAAAGCCTGGATGGGCCAGCGGTCAAGTCGGGTCGACCCGCCCAATGTTACAGTGAAAAATTCCGAAACTAAAGTGTTTTTATAGTTTTTTGTGATCATTTTCGTACCAAAATTTTGAATATATAAGTGTACCAAAATAATTTTGTATTATGATAGTGTTACAAGTGTCTTAATGACTATGAAAAGAAATTCATAAAAAATAATTCTTAAATAATTTTAAAAAATGAAATACCAATGTCTATACTTTTCATTAATAATTTTTGGCCCAAAAATCAAAATTCAATAATTATTAAACTTATAACATTTTCAAATATTAATACTACTAGTGTGTCACATCATCTCAAAATTTGGATGTATGAAATGTAAGAAAAATAAAGAGAAATTCAAGTAAAAATTTTAGTACACGTCCTCAATTTCCTTGAAGCTTGCCAAGACTCTAAGAGCCTTGAAGACAACTATTTCAGACTTTTAAAGTTAATGACTTGACCTAATTGAATATTAAAAATTTCACTTAAAGTAAGGCCATATGAGATATAAAGATTTATGCTTGACTCATCAAATACAAGGGTGTAACAGAATATAGTATAATTTTCATTTTGTTGAAGTTTAGTTTATTTAGGTGGAGTAAAGGAATAGTTTTGTCGATTTAGAAAATAATAGACATAAATTGATTTTGATGGCAAATTGTCCAAATTATCAAAATATGAGATTTTATTGTGAAAGTTAGTTTTAAACAATGCAATAAAGAATTAAAAAGTATTGTTTTCTATTATGTGAGAATTTAAGTAAACTAAGATTAGTTAATATTAGTTATTATCTAATTATATATGTTATAGAAATCTATTAGATATGAGTCATTAGTAAGTATTCTTTTCTATTATTATTTTTATTCCTAAGTTCTAAAACTCTAAATAAAAAAATCAAGACATATATCATTCTATAGGATTTAAGTAAAATTTATTGTTATTGTGTGCTCACATATATTTTCCAAAAGATGTAGCATTAGTCACTTTATTATTTTTGGATTACCCTCATGCAAAACATAAATTCCCTGTAGAGTAAGAAATTGAAGTTCTTTGTGCTTAAAGTAACCCCACAAGGGGGTGAATTGTGGTAAATAAAGTTTTGAGATTTTCTTTCAATTTTGGTTTAAATTAAAACTTCAATCTTTTAAGCAAGAACGAGAAAGAGAAGTAAAATAGTACAAAAAATATTTTAAAGGTGATCCAACTCAAAATCAAGCCAACATTCACCCCCAACCGTTGTTGGGAAAAAGCCACTAAATTTCACCAAATTACAAGCGAGTTTTTTCATACGGCTCACCTAAAACCTACTTGGGATTTAACTTATGCCTAATCTCTAACCTACTTGAGTTTTTTTTTAAGCTCAACTCAAAGTCAGGGCTTTTGTATAATTGCCGGGATGCCCTTACCAAAAGAAATAAATACAAAAATTGGCAAAAAATTATAAACTTAAAACAATATAAAGAAGCATGAGGCACACTCAATACAATAAAAATTTCAAAGAAAATTCGAAAAGAGAGAGGAATAGAAATTGAAAATAGTTGAAGCAAAAACCTCCAATTTTAGGTTTCTTCTTACAACTTTAACATTGTAAATTTGGAAGTACCATATGCACTTGAAATTGCTCGAAGTTGTGATTTGAAAGCTTTGAGAATGTAGTAATTGTAACCACAAGGAGTTCTTCATCCTTCTCTATTTGTAGAGCACAATTTAAGCTCAAATCCACTCTAAACGGCTCTAAAATGAACTAGCCATTTGGGTAACAGACACAAAGCAATTATCGTTCGATTTGGAGCATGAAATGGACATTTCCAATTGCATCCCGATTTTACCGTTCGAGATCAATCTTGGCCATTGGATCAAGACGGCCTTGATCTGGGCCATTGGATCAAGCATAGGTTGTCCTGTATGTATTAGTATAATGTGTCTAGAAATTAATTGAATTAAAATGTTTACTACTTTTCTTATGCCTCTTGACGCACGAGATCTGAATAGGTTCGATTCTCCTGTACTTCATGTATTTTACCTTGATTAATCTTAGTCGTCGGATTGCGCTTGTCCTTGCACCATCATTAACAATCGGATTGGGATATTAGTCCCATATTGCCCAACTAATTTTACCATTGTGCTCTATAAAGAATTCGATTCGTATGGCTCTCGAGTCATTTGGGGTTGGCTCTCCTCTTCCTCAAGACACTTGGTCCTAGTTGACTTGATCTCGCATAGTTCCATTCAGCTTTCCCTGTAGATTGATTTCACCTATTTTTATTTAGTGTTCCCAGTGGCCTTCTTCCTTCGCCTTCAGGCTATGCTCGCCCGTTCTAGGTCAATATAAAAATTTTTATTTTATTATATATTTTTAAAAAATTTCTAAAAGTCTGGACCGGCCAATGGTTGGGTCACATTGACCCGCATAATGCTACAATGAAAAATCTCGAGAATAACGTTGTTTTATATTATTCTGTAATGATTTTTGGGACAATTTTTAATATAATTGTACCAAAATAGTTTTATATATGATAGTAATACAAGTTTCCTAAATGACTATGAAAAGAAATTCATGAAAAATAATTCTTAAATAATTTTAAAAAATCAAATACCAATGTCTATACGTTTTTATCAATAATGCTTGGCACAAAAATAAAAATTCATCAAATATTAAATTTATAACATTTTCAAATATTAATACTACTAATGTGTGGCATAATCTCAAAATTTGGACAAATCAAATTCAAGAAAAATGAAGAAAATTCAAGTATAAAAGTTTTAGTACATGTCTTCAATTTCCTTAAAACTTGTCATGACTCCAAGATCCTTGAAGACCACTATTTTAGATATTTAAAGTTTATGGCTTGACATAATTGAATATTAACAATTTTACTTAAAACAAGCCTATATGAGATATAAACATTTATGCTTGACTCATCAAACACAAGGGTATAACAGAAATATTAGGGAACATTGATACTCAAAAAGGTATTCTTCTTAGTAGAAAAATTGTCGTTATATGAGATATTACTTATTGATTACACTCAAATTAGGCTAAAGTGTAGTGCAACTATTTATTCTATCACTAAGAGAACAATGGAAAAAGAGCAATGATGAATGGACCATCACTATCATAGACAAGTATGGTCGATGAAATAGAACATGATGTCACAATTCATCTTAATTCAAATATTAATAATGGTTTTTAACATATTTATTATCTTACATATTAATTTATTAAAAATTTACTCCAAAATAATAAGACAAAATCCTAATATCATATTAAAAAATAATATTAAGTTAAAGATAAAATTTATCTAGACTAATAGCAAAATTTTAAATATTGTTTCTATTTTTCTCAATCTCTAATTGTTAATATATATATATATATATATATATATATATATATATATATATATATATAATTTTTTTATTTATATAAAACTCTTTTTTCAAAGCTTTATTTTGTGATCTCTCATTTTCAAATTTAAGCTAAAAAAATTAATACAATCATTTTTTTCGTTTAGTTCAGTTTTTAAATGTTATTTCAGTTTGTTTTCTTTTTTTTGTTGAATAATATTTATTTGAAAGAAAATACATATAGCTGCTTCATTTGTTGTGTAATTATTAACTGGGCATGTTTGGGTCATTTCGGAATCTTTGGCATGCTCGTTTCAATAAATCACAAATCCTGAAGCTCACCCCTTCGCTCGTGCACAGATGGGAAGAGCAAGAGTATCGTCGTTCTTGAGACCAAACAATTCCTTGGAAAGATAAAGAAAAGTTTTTTTCTTCTTCTTTGGTTTGCAATTTGTTTGTCTGATGCTTTTTGTCTTCTGTTCCTTATCCGACTGTTGTACCTCATCAGGGTTCCACTTCAGCCCTACCCCAATGTAGCTCCATTGGATCATTTTCTCCCATTGACAATGCACACGAGGAACCAGAAAAAACCCCCGATTACCGTTGGGTATAATGTTTCTCAAAGCTGCTCAAATGTAAGGTTTACTTCTCGCCACATTTAGTTTCAATCCATTCTATGGCTAGTGTTCTCCTTGGCTTGGAATTCTTACGTGTAGATTGATATGGAGAAGAGCGAGAACTTGGATGAATAGCAGTTAAATAGGAGACAGAAGATTTAAGGTGGGAATATGGTAGGAAAGGCAAACTCCGTGCATTGTTGCCTACCTTTATCGAGTACGAATACAATATCTAGGGATAATGGAGGTGTTCTTGATACTGCCAGCTCTAATGGAGATTGTGATGGTGCTGGGGTTGTGTTTAACTAAAGGGAGGATGTAGCGAAGTTACTGTCTGAGAAATCAAATCTCAAAAGCAAAGCAGATGTCCAAGCAACTAGGCTTCCTAATCTTTATGTTACAATAACAATTTGTCTCTTTTTTTTCATGAGTTATTGTGTTTATTCCAATTTTTACAGTTTTATTTATGGAGGGAAGGATGAATGATATGAGAAACTACATAAAGAGGCTAAAGTCCTTTATTAGTTGCTACATTGATCTGGAAGATTATCATCTTGCGATACAGGATGAGCTCAATAGTTTGTTGGAGTCAGAAAAGAGAAGGCATTCTAAAATTGGTGAATGTTTTCAATTTACATTTTCATGCGATGATGAATTTTGTTTACTATTAAACTTTGGAAAATTTCATTTCTTTTCAAAATTCTAAATAAATTCTGAAATAGAAGAGTTTTTTTCGCTGTTGAGGAATACCAAACAATGAAGTTGCCCTTAGAGAAGAATCTTAAGAAGGAGGAGTCGAAGAAATTGGTACCTTCTAAAAATTAAACATAGTTTCTTTATTGGCTTATATATAACGACAATACTCATGAAACATATTAGGTTGCCATTAAAGCTCAAGAGAAGGAAGCTTAAGCAAGGGTTGCTTCTAAAAATTTATGTTATGGTCTCATGGAAGATCTTCAGTAAGCTACACAAGAAATAAATCATCCTAATAGTTAGGTAGAGCAACAGCATTGTTGAACTTAATTGAAAGAAATATTTATATATTTTTTTTATATATTTTGTATTTTGTTACTACATAGATAAAAATGATTCAAGGGACAAACAAACTACTACCAGAGTACAACAATAGTTTGCAACAATATAACCTTCAGCTATAGGCTGATGCTTTCAAGAATGATGACGCTATATCAAAGTTACAGAAGGAGAAAAATGCATTGGTCGATATTATTAATAGATTAATGGATCATCCTAGCATGTTTAGGAATCAACTAGAGAATAAGAGGGTGAGATTATCAATTTAAATTGAGTTTACTATCATATAAATGCACTCTACCAAATTTAAAAACAAAACCTTTTCTTCATGTAATTTTCCCTCAATTATTTTCTTTCTAACTCTATATTTTTGTTAAAAATTTTGTATGCTACCACTCTTAATTTATATACATAGAAATAGAGTTTAGTGATTGTGTTATCATAGCCTAAATCAATCTATCAATAACTTAATTTGTCATCTAACAAATGCCTTTTAATCAGCAGCCTTTTTCTAGTCTAGTAATTTGCCATAGAACATGGTTGAAATTTTTGTAATAATAATGTTGTTGAAAGCTAGCTTGTTTTTGAAGAGTTGAGACATGCACAAGAAGAAATTCAATTATACTTTTTTTCATTTTTTTCAAAAATTTACAAAGATAAAAATAACCTTATTTTAAAAATACTATTTTTTTAAAAGTGTGTGCACTTGTAGTATAACTAACAAAAAATAAGAATGAAGTAATGAATAGAAATTTTTAAGTGATTTGGACAATTATTGTTTATATTCACTCATAATCATAAAAGATAAAACTTACTCCATTGTTGTTTTTTGTAAAAGTAGGTAAAAAAAATTCATAACAATCCATAAAAGAGTTATATTATATAGTTCATTATCCAACTCAAAGGGGGTACAATAGATCAAAACATCCCACACATTACCTAAAAGTGCTCATAATAAAGGAATGAAAGCAATAAATATAGAATATATAATAGAAACTTTATATTTATAATAGAGTGAAACCTTTAGCTACAACTTGGCATTTTGAACAAAAGATCAATATTGCAAAAGATCTTCTCCAAAATCCCTAATGATAGTGAGCTTTTTTCTTGTAATACACCTGATGTTGGATGCAAATGTCATTATTTTGCATATTTTGTTTGTTTGCATGTTATGTTTCTCCATTTTAAACAAACATTGACAACCTTTGAAGTTGTGAGTGACTTTACTTTAGAGCTTATTATGATCTTTATAGTAGTCATAATGTCTTAGAAGTACTACGAGTTAGTAACAATAAAAGCAATGTGAGTGGTAAAAAGATTTAGATATTTCTCTAACAAGGTACCTTGTGATATCATTGGGTTTTTTTGTCATTGATTTTTTCTTAGATTTGCTCTTTTCTTCTTGCAAATGGAACCATGATCCCTATAACTTGGGGCTTATAAGTGCTTGCTTGTCTGATGTGAGTACTTGGGCATAAGGCTAGTTGGGATGTTGACATGCTTCTCCTTTCCTTGTTAGTTGCCCAATGTTAAATTGCAAAGAAACATGATGAGTTATTATTGATAATTCTTAGTCGTGCCACTTGTTAATGCTTCCAAAGTCGCACTTGTTCTAGAAACTTTGTTAATAAATAATGGTTGGTGACTTTGCACAATTGTGACTCTAATAACAGTGTTGTCATTATCATTAGAATCAATTATCAATGATCTGCTTGTGAGGTTTTCTCTTCTTGAACCCTCTTAAACGGGCTTTTTTTTAGAATGATAACAATAGAAGTAGAAGTGAAATAATGGAGAGCAAAGAAAGAAGGAGAAAGAGAAGAATGAGATGGTTTTTACCACAAGGAGGTTGAATTCTGCAAAAAGATTTCCTTTAAAGGGTTTTGAATTTACGAAGTTCTGATTCTAAAAACTCGTTGAATTTCTCAAGTTCGGACTCTCTAAGATCTTTGACTTCTCAAAATTTTTTGAAATTTGAGTTATTTCATTCATTATTTCTACCTTTTTATATAGTGGTTAGGATACAATTTTTAAATATAAAAAAAAATGTGATTTTGATCAAAATGCCAAACTGGAATGAGCCTGCTTTCGCGAATGGAACCCAGCTCAGCTCTGCCAAGCAAAAAGGATCTTTTTTTCAACCGGGTGGTGGCGGTGAACTTGATGCGGGAGAGAATGAAACCTGGTGGCTGCTCGCTATTTGATCAGTGATTCGTCGCGCCTACTTGCTTTGACTGCTCTGAGGGAATCTAGTAGGCCATGGACCGGCTATAATAGACATATTGAAGAATCTTCTGAAGAATTTTCTGAAGAATTCCTGACTCTCAGCTGTTCAGATCCAATTCTGGGGTGATCCCTGCACAAATTTGTGCCGAATGCAGGGCCGGGCCCCCCTTTCCATTGCCCTATATGAATACGAAATCATTGGGCTTATGGTCAAACAATCTCGAACGAGACCAGGCTCTGGATTTTAGTCAAGCCCTATCGAATCGGGGGCTCAGCCGACAGGAAATCGAAAGAAACCTCAGAAACGGAGGGTACAACTTGAGAGGGGTCGGGGCTCGATTCAAGGGATTCAGCGAAGGCCTCTTTTTGGTGTTTTCATTCTCTGATTCTCAAAGAAGTTCCCCTCCGAGAAAGCCTTGAGTTCTCCCCCAAAAGTGTCTTTCTAGGAGGGAAGTGGTCTGAGCAGTGAGCTGTTCGGTTTGTTCACGGTGTTCCTCGTCGGTTACCGATTCATCACCATCGTCGGCTTCATGGTCATTTAAAAATTTCTCAAATTTTACAAATTTTGCACTTATCAGCGTCTGTCTTTGCCGGCGTGCATCCCGAGGTGCACAAATTTTTGATCGAGCCAAATGTCTATCCATGCATGCAGGTTGCTTGTGTGCGTAGAACACGAATGCGCTTAACTATTGATAAGGTGCACGTGCAGTATTGAAAAGAAATGAACTATTGAAAATAAATGATATATTTTGTAAAATTAATAAGGTCACCATTTGTCCATATAGTTGTGGGATTGGGTACTAAAAAAGAAATAATATAAATAACACAATTAAAAACAATAATGATCACTTGTCTATGTGGCTAGGTGATGCAAAAAATAAATTATAAATAAAATATTGTTAAAAAATTGAGTAGCCATAATCTATCCAAGTGCCTAAAAAGAGTATTTTTGAAAAGCTAAAGTAGGTAATACAATAAAAGGATAAGATTCAAAATAAATGTTATATAATTAAACATTAAAATTAGGCAATATTTATTTATGTTATTCATTAACAAATTATTAAAAGAATAAACATAAAAGTAATGTTATGGATAATTGAGCAAGAGAAATATTAACAAAAGAGAAATTGAATGCGAAACCATTCTTTGGTGTTTGAAATTCGGTGACACTAACTCTTGTAAATCTCATCCATTAGAACCATTATTGTAGCAATCAATAGCATTTTCTAACTTACCCACTTGAGCTCCTTTATTGTTAGAAAATGAAGGTATTTAGGTAATTTTGTAATGGATTTGGAAGCAAAAATTAGGTTGAGGGTGGTGGAGATTGATTTTAGCTAAGATTAGCTGAAACCTTGAGTTGAACCAAACCAATAATTCAGCTGAGCATTGGACTGAGATCAATTTTAAACTATTTGAAATTCTGGTTTTGGTCCCAAGCCAATAAACATGCATGTGTATCACTTAATTTCTTCTTTTCCACAAGCCATGTATGTGTCTCCATTTGCAAGGATAAGTTTCTCCATTCCAATGTGTTTGTTAATATTTTGATATTTAAATAAAAGCTGCATCATTGGGCAGAAAAACACTTAAAATTTGACTAGCGATTTGGCATTTGAACCTTAGACAGCTGTCTTAAAGAAAAAGTTCCTTTTTCTTTGGAACTTTTTTCCTTAAAATCTTAGAGCCTTTGATTGCCATTCCATTGGAAAGTTGTACAAGAAACATGTCCAAAATGTATATTCCTATCTGATTTTTATACCACACATATTATACTTTTACTGAGCTTTAATGTTTTGCAGGAACTAAATGGAAACATTCGAGTTTTTTAGTAGAGTGTGGCCTTTTTTGTCAGACATTAATGTCAGGGGAGCAGATGGTTCAATTATTTCATATCCAACAAGCATCGAGTTTCTTGGGAGAGGCATTGATTTGATGTACAATGGTAAGGAATTTTTTTTCTAATTTATTACATGCATCTTTCATCTATTTTGTAATATCTTATGGAAACTATAATCTGTAAGGATGAGCCTTCTATAGCTGATGCTTTTTCTTTTTCTTTATTTGTAAACAACTCAAAAGTATTATTTTGCTTTTGACAAAGTTTTTTCTCACGAGTCATGTCAGGAGGATGTATCTTTAGAAATCTCGCAACTAGTGCGAAGTGCACTTGATGTATGTATGGTGGTATATTCTAGGCATTAAATTCGTTATGTAATATATTTTATTTCAGTTTTCTTTTTTGAATTTTATCTTATCCATGTTTTTAATGTTTTCATCATTTATTAGTAACTAAATTAAATTTAGATATTTTCTTATGTTCTTCATATGGGTATGCAATCTAAATAAGATTTTATTAAACCTTATATTCATGGATGCATAAATATTAATAGATGGTACATATATTATCCCAAAATATGGAGCAAGAGTCATTTGTTTAGATATTTTTATTTCAGTTATTTGTAGAGCATGCAAGAGTAAAACCATGATCACTTATTTAATCCTATTTTAGTAAGTGTTATGATGGCTATTTTCCATTTATGTTGCAAGAATATGCAAAGTTATCATGTTAGCTTACAATTTGCTGGATCATTATATGCTTGATGATTAACATGAGGCATGTCTTTTTAAAATTGGACTAGCCTTCCATGACAATCCTTTTCATCAGAACAAGGTTAAAAGGTGTAAGATTTCTAGAAATCAAGTGTTAGAGAAATAGCTCTCAAGGTGTTGGGTCACACAAATCACTCTCAATGTCCAAATTGATTAGAATTCATCAAGCTTGATTGGTGGTATTATCATTGTTCAAGTTGAATAGGATAAACCATAGTTCAGAGAAGGACAAAATATTAATGAAATTTGCAAATTTATCATGTGTAAAGGGTCTTGTTCTTTGGTTATAATTAACTTGCCACTCTGTTATGGTTTAGTTTATGTAACACTTGGGTGCGGTGGGCAATTTTGCTAAATATAATTTTTTCTCTTTTAGGGAATTTCTCTTTGCTTATCCCTCTTTGTTCTTACGTAATTCTTATATTTGAACTTGAAGGAGCTTCCTTTTTGTAACAACTCTAAATTACCTTCTTGTGATTCTTTAGTTAAAGGGAAGTAAATCATTTCTTCTTCTTGAAATTTGTAATTAGTTTCAACACTTTTCTAACATTGCATGTTGAAATTAGTGAGTAGATAGAAGATGAGAACTAAGTTCAAAAAGTTGTGCTTGTTGATGATCTTGTTTTTAATGTTTCAACGATGTAAGTGATCACTAATTCTATCCCTCCACCTCTTAAGAATGTTCATCCTTTTGAGCCATTCTTTCACATCTTTTAGTAACATTTGGAAATATTTTTGTGTAGGTCATTTCTATCCATTTGAATTTCTTTTTCAACTAAAGTCTATGATTTTAGCTCAAGTTTCAATTGCCTTAAATGAGCTTGTTCATTTTCTTATGATGAACTATCATTTTTCAAATCATTCATTTCCCTTTATTTCTCTACTAGTTAATTAATTTCTGCAAGTGTGATACCTTTTGTTTGTGCCACTTCTTAATTTCATTTTTACCTTTGTTTTCATTAGATGTGTTCATTTAGCAAAGAGCGTGGCATGTTGTATGATGCGTCTTAACTATTCTTCTTATGTTGGCATTGTAATTGCCCCTCTTTTAATGGGGATTTTTTTATTTTCCTTTTGAATTCAAATTCCTACTTTCTGTTATGACAAATCAGACCCATAAATTTTTTTATGTGAATTCGAGACACTTACGTCTTTTTTTCTTGCTTTTTGGTGTAATTAAGTGCACAATTTTCTCCATCATGCTTCATTGATGCAACATCGAAGTGGCTTTAGAAGGTATCTCATTATTCCCAATTTCAAGTTTTTGAAAAGGATCTTTGCTTCTTCATTTGTTAGTTATGCCAAGCCAAAAAATTTTGGTTGAATATTTGCTAGAGCTTAGTCAAAATTAAAATTGAAGCCCCAAATTTTACCTCCAATGTTTCCAATAAAGCTTAAGTGAGGTGGAGCTAGAAGAAACCCAGGTGACTCAAGCATCCTTAGTATTTTTTTCTTTGGGCCAATGAATTTGGGAAGCCAAGGCTTTGCTTACCATCTCATATCTTGCTGAAAAACTTTTATTACTCTTAGTTAATGAAGAAGACTTATCTATTTCCAACACATTTGGAAGCAAGAGAAGGCTTAAGGAAATTACCAATGAGCTCACCTTAACAATGAAGAAATCTAAATATTTTCATTAAGGGAGTAATTATAAACATCATTATCATCCATCTTAAACCATTAGTTACCTCTTCAAGACTTTGAGAATACTCCATTGAATGTATCTCTCAAGTAAATTCTTATTGCCACATTGCCTTTGGTTATCATTCATGAAGTCTTTGATTAAAAAATTTCTTTAAGAAGGTTAGCTGTAATAATATTATGGTAAGAAGGGAGAAAGAGAGACATAAAGTAGCTCTCCTAGGTCTTTGTTGGATGGTTAATTGGCTTTATTTAAGAGGAAGCAAGGCTTATCCAGGGGTTTGTAGAGAGAGAATGATGAAAGTGAGGGTTTTGAGAGTGAAAGGGAGCAAAGAAGATAAGAGGTCGTGATTTAATTTTAGGTGAGGCAAACTTGAGAAAGGGAAAGCATGTGATAATTTTGGAGGTTTTGGAGTGAGGTATTTGGAAAAAATTTAATAAAGGATCAAAGAGAGAGGGTTTTGAAATTTAAGATGGTTTTTAGGTTTATTGAGTTTCCTTAGAATAAAAAGGAATAAAAAAGTAAAAAAAAAGAGGAAGAAGGAGGTCATTAAGAGTTTCAATATATTGGATTGATATTCAAGTCTAGTCAAACATAAGCCCTCAAGCTATGCAAGAGTTATCACCAAAAACAATTATCCAAAACTTTCATTTATCTTATGTTTTTTTAATACAAGAGTTTTGAAAAAGAATAAAAATGGAAAGAAATGTTCATGGAAATAAAAATCTTAATTAAACTCTTCTTAATTTTCAACAACTTATTTTAAGAAAGAAAGCATGAAGAAATAAAGAGAAGATCATAAAGAAATAAAAAAAGATAATGATATTCGAAACCTTGGCACTTTTTATGTAATTGGTTTAAAGGAATTCATCCAAACGGGAGCCAAAGCAAGTATCAAAGAGATTGAAAATCCATGAAAAGCTCCCAACATGCCTCCTATTGTCTTAATCTATGGAAAGGCGTCCAATGTGGTGCCAAGTGAAAGGAACCAAGAAAATTCAAATTGAACTATGATGTACTATAATAAACTATGATAAAGCACTCATAAATCATGAAGAGCTATCATATAAAATGATCCAAGTTATGTGTCATCATCTACAAAGATTGTGAAGCAAGGTTTGATCTCAGTAGCTTTGTGATTGGTTTATGCTTTATGTAGATTCTATGGATTAAAGGAGGTTCAAACTCCACATTTAGTGTTGCATCACCTTGAAGGAAAACCATTTAAGACCTATCGAGAATTTTCATCTCTCTTTAGGGCCATGGAGACAAGTTAAAGTATATGTTAGTATTATTTTGGTGATCGTTGGAAGGAATCAAGCATGCCCTTATAAATTAATTCTAAAATATTTTAATGGAAACACTTTGTTAAATATAATAAAGAAAATATTTTATTTGCTTCCAATTTCTTTTGAGCCAAAGCATCTTTGTTGTTTAGAATTTCTTAAAACCACCATCCTGTTCACATGACTTATTGCAAACATTGATGTGTGTTTGGTATTGTGGATATCGTAGTTTTGTTGATTCTTTATTTTGGAATGCCTTCAATAAGATGGCATTTGTTTAAATCGTGTTCTCCCATATGTTGGTCCTCCAATCAGTTTTGTTGATTCTTTATGTTGGTTCTCCAATCAGCTTCTTTTTTTGCATATGGGAATGAAATATATGTAGTCATGTAGATAGAAAATTTTATGAACATCACAATATCATTATTTGTAATTTTTTATTTACCTACAATAAATAAATTTCACATTATGGCTTCAACACCTTATGTGTATAAATTTTACAACCAAGTTTTGTTATGTCGAGATATTGTTTCATTTCATCATCTGATTCAGACCAAAGAGGGTTTTATTCTCAAAACATTTTCAGACATTTTAAGGCTAAATTATCACATAAATTTCAAAATCATTTTCTTTATAGTCAATGTAGGATTATTTATTTTTATACTCTTCAAACTAAAATTGATGTAGGACTAGACGAAATTTGCTTAGTTAGTAAATTCGTGACTGATGCACAACAAAGAGCAAGGCCATCTCCCTAAGGGACACACATCTAGATATGATGAGGGTTGAATGTAAAAGGCACCAGCCAATGAATCCTAACTAAATTTAGGATCGCTAGCGGCTAAGAAGTCACTAAATCGATTACGGCTACACACTTTCAAACACGCAGAAATAGGGAGTACTTAGATTGGTTAAGTACCTGTTGAACTTAAAATATAATTTATAGTAGAAGTTGCACTTCACAGAATGAAAATATATTGAAGACAAATTAATAAACTAGGAATGGAAATTAATCGTAAAAGGAAGACGAGGAAAACGAAAACTTCAACTTGAAGATGGTTGAGCGGTGAAGGAAGATGATAAACTGGAGTGGCATCACACCACTTGGACCTCACGTCCCTCCTCCCAGTATCAGAGCTTTGACGAGTCGGCATGCCAAAGACACTCAGAGCACTCACGAACTCAGAATGGAAGCAAAGAACACTCAAAGCTTGTATTAACTATTTCCTCCTTACAACAGAAGATGACTCCCCCTTATATAGGAATCCATAAGGGTACAAAAGACATTTGACTCATAACATGGGAATACTAAAGTACACATGGGTAAACCAAAAGTCACCTAAAAATAATGAAAATTAAGTTCATTCATGGGAATACAAAAAGACTCCTAATTTCTGTTGGCTGGACGAGCGACGACGGCGGCGGCGGCGGCAGCAGCAGTGTGGGTCGGTGCGGGTAGGCGCATGTTGGCGCGGGTCGGCGCGTGTTGGTGAGGGTCGGCGTGGGTTGGCACGGGTCGGCGTGGTTGGCGCGGGTCGATTGGGTAGGCGCCTGGCTGGACTCATGCACAGTGGTTTGGGCTACCCCGATCTGGATCGGGCACGATCGGTTCGAAACGGCGGCGGGTGGCTCACTGTGGCGACAGAGGTTGCGGCGGAGGCGGCAGCCGATGGCAGGAATAGTGATTTTTGCTCCCGAGAAGCCATTCGGACTCCAATTTTGAATCCGAAAGTTGTGTTGGCTTCCAAAAGATATGACGGAAAATAATAATAGAATTTTTGT
Organism: Vanilla planifolia; assembly: GCA_023846275.1. Lineage (NCBI taxonomy): Eukaryota > Viridiplantae > Streptophyta > Magnoliopsida > Asparagales > Orchidaceae > Vanilla > Vanilla planifolia. Next base: position 1,181,556 of record JAIUJO010000022.1, read on the forward strand.
GCAAGACCTGTTCCTTGGAAGATGAAAGTCCTTCTTGAACATGATGTCCTCATCATTTCCCTTGGGTTGGGAAAAACTCAGCTTTGATGAGTAATCTCTGGCCCTCTCATAGTCTTCAAGTGCTCCAGGGTTCAAACGATGAAGCTCCTCTCAAGATATCAAAGTGTCATCTTCGTTTAACCTGTCTTTCCAATGTACAAGATATTTTTGATATTGTTTATTCCTAGTGTTAGTAATTTTATCATCAATAATTTTTTCAATCTGCTCACTCGATTTCTTAAAACAGGCCGGTGGACATTCGGGTAGAGGTTCACCCACAAGGGGAGTAGATTCAGGCTCAAACGGCTTACTAGGTATTTCAACTGGCTCCTTGTAAGCCACCAAGTCCGAGATATTGAAAGTGTTGCTAACTCCATAATCGTCTGGCAATTCTAAAGTGTACGCGTTCGGGCTAATTTTAGTTATGATTCTAAAAGGTTCGATGCCCTTTGCATGCAACTTTCTTAATGTTCCCAGAGGAAACCTCTCAGGCCTCACACATATCATGACAAAATCTCCCACAGAAAACTCCTTGTTCTTTCTATGTGCATCAGCCAATTTTTTATGTTTCATTGCTTAGATTAATTTTTTCTTTTATACTCTTATGAATATTTCTTATATGTTCGGCAAATTCTATGGCTGATTCTGATGAACGAAAATGTTTAGGTAAAGGAATTAAGTCTATAGGACTATGGGGCTTATAACCGTTATAGGCCTCGAATGGGCTTATTCCAATTGTCCTATTGACTGAGCTATTATAAGCATATTCTATTCTTGGTAAAAGTAGGTCCCAATTTTTAACGTTATCACCAACTAAACTTCTTAATAAGTTTCCTAAGCTTCGGTTGACAACTTCAGTTTGGCCATCAGTTTGTGGATGATAAGCTGTGGAGAATTTCAGTTTTGTTCCTAATGATTGCCATAAAGTTCTCCAAAAATGTGATGTGAACCTAACATCTCTATCAGATACTATGGTCTTAGGTACTCCATGTATTTTGACAATTTCGTCAAAGAAAAGTCTAGAAATATGAGATGCATCTGAGATCTTATAACATGGAACAAACCTAGCCATCTTAGTGAATCTATCGACGACTACAAAGATTGAATCAAATTGCCTTGTCGTCTTAGGTAATCCTAGCACGAAATCCATTGAAATGTCTTCCCAAGGTCTCGATGGGATGGGTAAAGGCATATATAGTCCAATATTTTGTTTCCTAAGTTTGGAAACTAAACAGTTCCTACAGCCTGCCACTATTCTAGCCACTTGTCGTTTTAATCCAGGCCAATAAAACTTATATTCTACGGCTGATATAGTCTTATCTCTTCCAAAGTGGCCAGCTAAACCTCCCGCATGTATCTCCCAAATAAGAAAGTCTCTTAATGAGGCTTTAGGAATGCATAATTTCTGATTATAAAATAGATGACCTTCTTTTATCATATAATCGTTTATTACCATAGTTGGTTTCTCTAAAATTTTAGAATAAATATCTTTAAAGTCCTCACATGTTGAATATAAAGATGGTAAAACATCGAATCCAGTGATTGAAACAGATAAGGTAGTTAAAAGATTTATTTTTCTACTTAACGCATCAGCTACCTTATTTTCTAAACCAGGTTTATGCTTCAGCACAAATGTGTAACTTTGAATAAATTCAACCCACTTAGCATGCTGAGGTTTAAGTTTCTTTTGAGAATTTAAATATTTGAGGGCTTCGTGATTAGAATTTAAAACAAATTCTTTAGGTAAAAGATAATGTCTCCAATGTCTTAAAGTCTGAACTATAGCATAAAATTCTTTATCGTATACTGAGTATTTTTGTTTTGCCTCATTTAATTTCTCACTAAAGTATGCAATAGGTTGCCCTTCTTGATTTAATACACCTCCAATTCCAACTCCCGAAGCATCACAAGAAACCTCTAATACTAGATTAAAATCTGGGAGTCTTAAAACTGGGGCTTGGGTCATACAGGTTTTAATTTTATCAAAGGCGTCGTTAGCTTTATCAGTCCAATCAAATCCACCCTTTCTAATACAATCCGTGATCGGGGCTGTGAGTGTGCTAAATCCTCTTATAAATCTCCTATAAAATGTTGTTAATCCATGAAAACTTCTAACATCGTGAACACTTTTGGGTGTAGGCCAGTTTATTATTGCATTGATTTTTTCAGGATCGGCCGATACTCCAACATCAAAAATTATGAATCCTAAGAAATTGACACTTCGTGTCATAAAAGCACATTTTTTTAAATTCACATATAACTTGTTCTCTCGAAGCACCAAACAAACTTTCTTAAGATGATCCAAATGGGTTTCTATATTTTGACTAAAAATCAATATATCATCAAAATATACCACTGCAAATTGTCCTAAGAAAGGCCTAAGAATCTGAGTCATAATTGTCATAAAAGTGCTAGGTGCATTGGTAAGGCCAAAAGGCATCACTAGCCATTCGTAAAGTCCATTTTTAGTTTTGAATGTTGTTTTTCATTCATCCCCAGGGCGAATCCTAATCTGGTGATATCCACTTTTTAAATCAATCTTTGAGAAAATTTTTGCCCCATTCATTTGATCTAAGAGGTCATCAAGTCTAGGGTTGGGAAACCTATATTTTATAGTAATTTTGTTAATAGCCCTGCTATCGATACACATTCTCCATGTACCATCTTTTTTAGGGGTTAATAATGCTGGGACGGTGCAAGGGCTTAGACTTTCTTGAATAAACCCCTTCTCCATTAAATCCTTAACTTGTCGACTTAACTCTTCGTGTTCAGTGGGACTCATTCTATAGTGAGGCAAATTCGGTAAGCTAGTTCCAGGGACAAGATCAATACAATGTGGTATATCCCTAAGTGGGGGCAAACTGTTTGGTTCTTCTAAGAATATATCATTAAATTCATTTATGGTAGATTCGATCTCAGGTGGGATGACTATGTCAGGGACCTCAGTTTGTACTTTTTTAACTGTTAATGCCCATATTACTAATCCATCAGTGAATTCACACATGGCTTCTCCTTTAGATATGATATGAATTTTGTTACTCTTAATTTGATTTGTCTTCTTGATAGGTTGAACTTTATCCTTGGGAGGGGATGGATATAGTTTAATCTTTTGTCCATTATGCGTAAAGATGCATGTATTGGATTTCCCTGTTAATAAAGCGTCGTGGTCATAAAGCCATGGTCTCCCTAATATGATGCTTCCTACTTGCATTGGGACTATGTCACAAACTATATCTTCTGAATATTGTCCAAATGCTAAAGGAACTACACATTGTACGTTAACTGGAATAGATGTCTCGTTAATCCATGAGACAGTGTAAGGGTGGGTATGTGGGGTCGTAATTAGGCCAAGTTTGGTCACCGAATCTATAGAAATGGCATTAATACTGCTCCCACTATCGATTACTACATTGCAACCCTTTTCTCCTATTTTAATGAAGGTATGAAAGATTGCAGTTCTTCTCCAGTCTTCACTTATGTCTATAGCGGCTTCCCATTCTAAATATTCTTTAGGGTTAAGGGAACCTTCAAAACTAGGGATTTCAAATTTGATTGATCTGAGTAATTGGTCATTGTCATTTTTGGTCTGGTTTCTGTGTCTTATTGTTGATTGATAGTCTCTTCCTTCTTCTATTATCTCTGGTTCCATTCTACGTTGTGGTGTCGGTGTGACTCTAAGTCTAGGGGGTTGTATTTCTTCTTCAGCAATTTTTGGTTCCACTTGATTTCGTTCTAATCGATTGAATCTTGCATTTGTTTGAGTTGATAGATCCTGTATAGATAATTGCATTTGTTGCATCTGTTCCATGAGTTGTTCAAATTGATTATCCATTGTATATTCCCTACCAGATCTAGTTCGCATAAACGTTTTCGTAAAGTGGGTGTGTGCAGCTCACAAAGTAACCGAATAGGCTCTGATACCAAATGTGATGTAGGACTAGACGAAATTGCTTAGTTAGTAAATTCGTGACTGATGCACAACAAAGAGCAAGGCCGTCTCCCTAAGGGACACACATCTAGATACGATGAGGGTTGAATGTAAAAGGCACCAGCCAATGAATCTTAACTAAATTCAGGATCGCTAGCAGCTAAGAAGTCACTAAATCGATTACGGCTACACACTTTCAAACACGCAGAAATAGGGAGTACTTAGATTGGTTAAGTACCAGTTGAACTTAAAATATAATTTATAGTAGAAGTTGCACTTCGCAGAATGAAAATATATTGAAGACAAATTAATAAACTAGGAATGGAAATTACTCGTAGAAGGAAGACGAGGAAAACGAAAACTTCAACTTGAAGATGGTTGAGCGGTGAAGGAAGATGATAAACTGGAGTGGCGTCTCACCACTTGGACCTCACGTCCCTCCTCCCAGTATCAGAGCTTTGACGAGTCGGCACGCCAAAGACACTCAGAGCACTCACGAACTCAGAATGGAAGCAAAGAACACTCAAAGCTTGTATTAACTAGTTCCCCTTTACAACAGAAGATGACTCCCCCTTATATAGGAATCCATAAGGGTACAAAAGACATTTGACTCATAACATGGGAATACTAAAGGACACATGGGTAAACCAAAAGTCACCTAAAAATAATGAAAATTAAGTCCATTCATGGGAATACAAAAAGACTCCTAATTTCGGTTGGCTAGAGGAGCGGCGACGGCGGTGGCGGCGGCAGCTGCGGTGCTGGTCGGCGCGTGTTGGCGCGGGTCGGTGCGTGTTGGTGAGGGTCGGCGTGGGTTGGCGCGGGTCGGCGCGGGTTGGCGCGGGTCGGCGCGGGTTGGCACGGGTCGATTGGGTAGGCGCCTGGCTGGACTCATGCACAGCGGTTCGGGCTACCCGGATCTGGATCGGGCACGATCGGTTCGAAATGGCTGCAGGTGGCTCACTGTGGCGGCAAAGGTTGCAGCGGAGGTTGCGGCGGAGGCGGCAGCCAGTGGCAAGAATAGTGATTTTTGCTCCCGAGAAGCCATTTGGCTTCCAAAAGATAAGACGGACAATAATAATAGATTTTTTGTGCAAGACCTGGTCCTTGGACGACAAAAGTCCTTCTTGAACATGATGTCCTCATCAAAAATCCTACAAAAAATTACTCTTTGTTAAGCAATTTCAATCTTGGTCATCACCCATCAGGTACTCCTAACACTCTTTGATCCCTTGTGTTCAAATAAAGTCTTACGCCATTAAGTTTTGCATGCTTAAGGAGAACTGCTTCTGTTGAAGAGTTGCTACCTTAATACAATGATGGGAAATCGTGGCATTTTGTCAATTTATTGGACATCTTGGTTCTTCTTCATAGATTGTTTTTTTCTTGTTGATCTTTTAGTTCCTTCCAAAGCACATGTATATTTGTTAACTTCAATGGAGAGCAAAGGGTTTGAATAATAGCAAAGGGAGACCATTCTCTCACTCCTAGATCAGCACATTGATATTTTTGCAAGGTCTTGTTTTGATATGGTCTGTGTTACTTGAGTTATGTTTTACCAACATCTTAATGTTAACTTTGAATGCTTAAGAATATGATAGAAGAAGACACACTTAGATAAGAAAAACAAGGCTTAGCTAATGAGAACTAGCTTATATTCTTAAGGTTTGATTCATTGTTGTTGTATAATACCTCAAGTGGTTGGAAAAGTTTTTTCTTGTTAAGAAAAGAAATGATAAATGACACATTTGTGTTGACTCTTTGTTTTATCTTATTTGGCTTGACCAAAATTTTCTTTTTGTCAAGAATTGATGACTCAATGAGTTGATTACAACTTTTAATCATTTAAGCTTTTTTTAATGCCTTTTTTGGATGATAATATATCAGGATTTTTTAGTTCAGTAATGAAAAACTTCATCTATCATCAATTTTCAATATGTTGCTAAAAGGCCATGTCATTTTTTTTAAAAACTGAAAGGGCAACATATCAATTCATGGTTAATATAGCTTTTAGCCATCAATAAGGAATGAATCTTGATGCATATGTCAAGGAGTTTTTAGTAAAAAGAAATCATTCTTCGCCTATGTTGAGGATCTTAAAGAGAACTTTCAAGAATTATGAAAATTTGTGTTGTATTTTAATCCACTCGAGTGAAATTTTGGCATCTTATCAAGCACTTTTAAAGAAAGGAAGTGAAGCTAACCCTTATGGTGTTTAAGACTTTTTGAAAATGCATTCACCAAAGACATTTTGAGACTTATATAAGTTAGATGGTCATATTGCTATGTTGTGTAGAATATCTTGCTATGACGTTTAGGATTAACCATTTTCAAGCCATTGAGAGGCAAAATCAAATTGTAGCTTATAAAAAACTATGAGAATGCGATGGAATTAAGAAGCTTGTCTGTTATGTTTTTCATGTTCTTAAAAATTTGGAATCATGTTATCCAACCTCTCAAGCTGTTTGACATTATTAAATCCATTTGTTTGGTGGATTATTTAAGCAATTGTTTTGGTTATAACCTAGCCATGAGATCTTTTAACAAGAATTGTGCTGGCCAACAATGCAAAAGAATTTTGCACAATATGTTGAGATTATAAAAATTGTCATTTTAATAGACATTTGCTTCAATGACTAATAGGATCAATGAAAGCCATTAATGTATTATGGAATTTCCTAGTTTATGAAACAATTTTCCTTTGGCAAACATTGGTATTTTGTTGTGATAGTTGATTGCTTCACAAAATAGATTGAAGTAAAATCCTTGGTTAAAAGAGCACAACTAAATGAACTTTAGAATGCTTGTGTAATGTAGTGCAAGCTCTTGAAATAACATACCAAATTAGATTTTAATCCGTATACATTTTCTATGAAGTTCTAAAGTTCTTTGAGGTGCTTCTTAGACACATGATTATCTTAGTAGTAAAACATTTTTGTCTTCACTTTAGAGTATTCTTATCTACTCCACAATAAGTGATCTATGAGTCTACCCATCTTATGATAATTTATAGAATATACGAAATAGATAAATTAAATTACATAATAAATATTTAAAGTGTTTATTATTATCAAAATAAGATATTATTTTTATTATCATGGAATTCAATACTACATTGTCATGTTAATGGGTTTTCTAATGACTTAATTGTCCATAGATATATTCTTGGCATTTAGCATATGGAGTTGAGAGGAGGGAGGAGAGAGAGAGAGAGTGAAAGGAGAATATTTAATTGGCTATATTTGATTTTCTCTCTTATGGTCATTTTTTCTTTGTTTATCTCTTTATTATTTCTAAGTTCAAATCGTGAACTTGAAAGAGCATCCTTTTTGTAGTACCCCACTGCACCTAGTAATTCTTCAACTCAAATTCTCTATTGTTTCTTAAAATCTATAGTTAGCATCAATACGTTACATTAATGATGCTAGTATAGATGGTCAAGATAGTGATTTTAAAAGTTATTTGAGTATAAGTGCTTAAATCAAATGAAGCTTTATGAGAAGGTATTTTGTACTTCTAAAAGCATATAAAATTTTTTAATTTTAATGAAGCTACTATAACTTTTGATAAAATGCATTAAATATCATCCGATGCTCTTTGAAGATTAGAAAATTCATATAATTGATCAATTTTTATAGCCAACTTATTTCGTGTTACATATCAAAATAAAAACTGTTATTTTGTTGAATGGGTTTTTTTTGGATGTTTCTTGATTTATGAACTTAATTATACTTTTGTTGTTTGTATTTATTGTTTTTTAAGCATGTTGGGGTGGGCTTGGCCTTCACTTGGAAGGTACTGAAGTATGATTGGTAGAAATAGCTTGTTGAGCTTGTCCAGTATATTGGTTTCTTTTACACTGTTAAATGTTGAAATGGCAAAAAATTGATTAATGAAAGTAGCTAAGCCAAGGAGTAGTGATTTAGTAGTATTTTGTTTTTATCTAACAAACATTTCAATTTATAGTAAATGAATCTGGAAGTTTAACTTATGGTTGGGACAAATTTTTCTGTTATTTTGTTTTTGATGTGTTTCTTTTTTTTCATTCACTTTTTTTCTCAAAAATCTTTTCATATCTTATTCATACAACATAAATAAATGTGGGCATAAAAAACATTAAATGACCATGCTGACATCACTAGGTCAGCACGATTGAATCAGATGATCCAAATAGTTCTTGAGCTAGTTGAATGCCCAGTTTAGTCTTCAACATTAATTCTCTATCTTGGAGAAAATGCATATAATAAGCTTCAGCTCTCATTCATTATTCTTAACTCCTTGTTTTACTATCTCTTCTTTAAAAAAGGTTTGTATCTTTGCTTATGGACAAACTGGTTCTGGTAAAGCTTATACCATGATGGGCCAGCCTGAAGCCCCTGAGCAGAAAGGATTAATAACACGTTCCTTGGAGCAGATCTTTGAGACTAGCCAATCACTACAGTGCCAGGGTTGGACTTACAAAATATAGGTGTGAATGTCAATTTACATGAAAACATAAATTGTGCTCAATCTTTCCCACTTTCAAACCATGCTTTTAATCTTTTACAAGCATCAATGTTGGAGATCTACAATGAAACAATTCGTGATTTGTTATCACCCAATCGTAGCACAAGCAGTTGTCTAACTCTTCCAAACAAGCAATATACCATCAAGCACAAGTCAGCTGGTAATACACATGTGCCAGACCTTACTGTTGTCGATGTGTGAAGCATAAAGGAAATTTCCTTTCTGCTTGATGAAGCTGCAAGGAGCAGGTAATTGAAATCAGCATAAACAGTAAATTGGAGCATGCTTTCATCTTTTATTTTCTTGTTTTTGGTGGCCAACTGAATAGATCATGTGTATTTAGTTTCCCAAATGTTCCATATTCTTGGGCACCAAGCTTTGTTTTGCTTGAATACATCCATTCATCTCCTGTTTTCTTGTTTCTGGTGGCTAACTGAATATGGCATGTGTATCTTTCATTTCATGTTCCATATTCTGGGGTGCCAAGCTGTGTTTTGCTTGCATGCTTTTAAATGCACAATTCTGTATCAGCATTTTTTCACTTCTGGATCATTCTTCTCTTTCCCAACCTGACTAGCCACAAGACTATCATTGCAAGAGATTGGAACTAATGATTCATGTTTTTACTTTTTTCATCTAGTCAGTTGGCAAGACTCAGATGAATGAACAATCATCAAGAAGCCATGTTGTTTTTACCTTAAGAATATATGGGGTGAATGTTGTGAGTGGTGGCTATTCCTTGTTCCTTTGAGCCATTAAGCTTGTTATTTAAGACATTTGTTGACCTGACTCTTTCATTGTTGGCCACGGAACAACAGGTTCAAGGTTTTTGAACCTGAAAGTTCTTGCTAGAAGCAAGCATCTTGCTAAAAGTAGCTCGACCGAAGATCGTCTAAAGGAAAACTAGGCAAGAATTGCTTCTCATTTATGCTGAAAATTATTGTTTTAGATGCATATGCAGAAATTCATTTTGTCCTTGAAATAGGCAATTAACAAAAGCTTGTCTTCACTGAGCAATGTTATATTTGCAATTGCCAAGAAGGAGGATCATGTTCCTTACAGAAACTCAAAATTGACATACCTTCCACAGGTACATGGCCATTGGATTTTTGGGATGTTTAGTATATTGCACTGTGTACAATTTCATTACATTAGTTTTAAAAGCGTTCTGAAAAAAGCTTTTTGTTTGCTAAAAAAATCAATTTTCAACTTTTACCATCTTCATTCTCATCATTCTCTATAATCTCTTGGTGTTTAAAGCCTTGCCTTGGGGGAGATTCAAAAATGTTGATGTTTGTTAACATCTCTTCGGAGGTTTCATCAGCCAGTGAATGGATATGCATGCTCCGATTTGCTGCTCATGTCAATGCCTGTGAGATTGGGTTTCCTCGTCGTCAAACCCAGATGCGACCACTTGATTCCTGATGAAACAATGGTTGAGTGATTAAAGTACATTTGTCCACGAGGGTTTCTAAAATAGCAACTGAAGCAATGCATGTTTTGTTGCCCCAAGCCATTAAAACAATTTGGTTGAGTGATTAAAATACATTTGTCCACGAGGATTTCTAAAACAGCAACTGAGTGCATTTTTTGTTGCCCCAAGCCATTAAAACAATTTTGGTTGAGTGCGTAAAGTACATTTGTCCACAAGGGTATTTAAAACAGCAACTGAAGCAATGCATTTTTTTGTTGGCCCAAGCCATTAAAACAATTTGGATGAGTGATTAAAGTACATTTGTCCATGAGGGTTTCTAAAATAACAATTGAAGCAATGCTTTTTTTGTTGGCCCAAGCCATTAAAATAATTTGGTTGAGTGATTAAAGTACATTTGTCCATGAGGGTTTCTAAAACAGTAATTGAAGCAATGTGTTTTTTGTTGCCACAAGCCATTAAAAAAATTTGGTGTTGGTAGAATGTATTTTGCAGATGATGGATTTGATCATTGCATCCTCTTCCATTGCCATAATATTCATGTCAGATTTAATAATTTGTTCGGCATCTGATCAATCTACTGTTATGTGATCTTCGTGTATGGTATTCAGTGATGAACTATATTCCTTTTCATCACCCATTGTTCTGAAAACTAAGCATTCATCTTCCTTTACTAAATAGCTGTTGAAGTTGCGTATAGTATTATATTTTGTCTTTGATATTTTTCTGTACCATTGGCAAAGAGAAACCATTGTCAATCTAAGTTGTTCCCTTATAAATTGTATATTATTAAAAAAATATGACCTAGTGAGGTTGTTTTAATTTTTAAAGTGCTTCTATTAATTAGATGGCATAATTGTAATTATATGGAGTCCTTTATGCCCTAAAATTGCAAGAATTGGCATGTTTTCGCTTGTATTGCAAATATATTTTACTATATGTAGCTAGTATTTCATTATTATCCCTTGTATCAACAAAAAAATGAAACTTTCAACTCAAATTGGAAACAAAATTCCGTCTGATAATCTGATTATGATCAATCTTAGCTTCGATATATGCACGTGTATGAGGATGCATACATTGGCATATGCATACTAGTATTTTTGAGAACATACTTTTTAGTGATACATTCTATAATATATTTTGTTTTATTTACAGTACTTGTATGGATCACAATATCAGGTATCATTTTACCATAGTGCAAGAACTTAATTTTAAAAGAAAAGGACAACATGAGTCCTGTTATTCTCACAAAACGTGCTATTAGTGTGGCAGTTTTTATTCATAAGAAACCTTCCAATTTTGTCGATTAAGTTGCCAAATTGGAAAACCGTTGTCATGATTTAACTCAGTTCGCTATAAACTTTGATGCCTTAAAAAATATATATGTTCCTAAACATGGATTACAGCCTCTAGTGACAAGCAAGCATTACATTGACTTCAAATTAGTCATAATAAAAAAATAGGAGAGTTCAAATATACTTTTGAATAACAAGTTTTGGACCAATGGGTATATTTATGATGGCATGCATTGGCTAAGTGACAAAAAAGGAACTTTTAAGAATAAAGAGGTTGTATATGCCATACACAAGTATCATTAAATAGAGATAAAAAGGTCAACTCTACTAACAAATTAATTAAACTTATTTTTTGGACCAATGTTTCCAATAAAACAAAGAGAATTACTAAAATATCCTAAAATCAATCAACTTGATCTTAGAAAACTAATAAATCAAGCAGAAAAACACAATATATGCCAAATAAGTATAGCATTTATCTACATTGCTTTAAGATCCAATGATTCTTAATACATATTTTTTGATGTGACCAATTAAGTGAGAAATATTATAAGCTATACATTCATCATTTTCTCTTAATTAGCTTAGAAACTAATGATTTAGCCTTGGTGTTCAAAAGAAACAAGGAGAATGTTTGCACCATTTATATTTTTTAAGAGAATTTGAGGAATTTGCCTCTATTTGAACTTGAACCTCCAGTTCATACGAGACCCATTAGCACATAAATTATATACTTGGCAAATTTTTATTCGAAACACAATCTAGATATAGATATGGAATGGAAAGGGGAAAAGGGCATATTTGATTCAAACTCATACTAAGAGGAACTCATTTTTCACATAAAAAGCATAAGGTTCGCTCGTTTGTGAGTGTATGTAGTCCAACTATATTCATAAATTGCTATGTTTGATATTTTAGAAGAAATTTGTCTTTGAAAAATATTGATCATGAAATGAATTCTATACTAACAATTGTCTTGAGATGTACATTACAAAAAAAAAGGTAATATCTTTTGGAATATCATTCAGTGGATGGGCATTTTAGTATTTAATAAAGAGCATACTTTAAAGCTTAAATGAAAATAATTTAAAGATCAAAATATATAAGGATGTCACAAGAGATATTAAAGATTCAAATGGAAAATGTAGAAAACAAAAGTGATAATGAATTAAACATATAAATCTATTAGTAATATATTGGATAATTTCTAAAGCTAAACAAACCTTAAATTATTGATCTATTATTCATTAGATGAAGAAGGTAGTGCTTCAAAAATTTTAGAATGTGAAGACTGAGATGCATATAGAGTGGTTCATCCATTTATTCTTTAGATGAAGAAGGTAGTGTTTCAAAAATTTTGGAATGTGAAGACTGAGATGCATATAGTGGGGTAGACTTTGGTAGTGATGAAATGGTTATGGATGCAATTTTTATGGTCTACTAATGGTGAAATAATTGTAAAAAATTGAGGATAACAAAGGGATGATAGAATGAAAAAAATCCTGAAACTTTGTAGCATGGACAAATGCTTGATTCACGTCATTTGAGAGATGTTGGCTCAAAGCTTGTTGGCCCTTATTGAATATTAAACAATTTAATAAAAATAAGTTTAAAGAGTGCTATTGAAATGTAGTGTTTAATGATTTGTTGTCTAGAAATACTTATTTTGAATTTTCCCAAAACATCTTTGCTTATTAGTTTAAAAAATTGAAAACTTTGACTTACTTTGTGAGAATAAAAGATCTTTTTAAACTATTAAAATAATAAAATGAAAACAGATAGTGATAACCCCATAAATTTATAAATAAATATAATTAGTTTAGTTATTTAACATGACCTAAAATAAGTATTTTTGTGATTAAGTACAAAATTTAAGCAATCAAACCAACCTCGATCTTATGCTATCATGTGGAGTATTATTCTTTATAAACTCATTAGTTATGGATGGATAATACATGAAAACATGATTCCATAGTACCTAGAAAAAATTGTTTATGACTTTATGCATATACTTAAAATAAATATAACAATATTGTAATATTCATGTAATGATTGATTATCCTCAACTTTATACAATTATTATATGAATATATTTACATAAATATTTGTTTATATTTTTTTTAAAAATTAAATCATCACGATTTGATTCGAATTCTATAAACTATACAAATAAATATCTTCCATTTGATGGTCGTAAAAACTATAACAATAATTTTTTCAATATTTTTAGAAACCAAATTTCATTCTATCATATCTATTATAACATGTGGTAGTTAAGTAGACTTGTCCTGAACTAAAAATCCCTATTTGAATGAAAGTAGAAATTATAAGATTAAGGCACAACATGCAAAAGTACTATGCGTGAACTTATAATGGATTTTTAAGAAGAATTAATAAATATTTATAGACAATCATCACAGGAAGGTGTAAGATAGTATAGTGTAACCAAATTCTCACAAACTAATTTTCTTCAATGAAAGCAAGAATTCCTTTACAACTTCCCTAACATTAACATAAATAAGCAATGCAACTAAATGTTATGACATGAAACTTGATAAGATTACAAATACATTAGAGAAGCCAAATAGGCACCAAACATAAAACGTTGGGAGGAAAAAAGTCATGTTTACAGATACCTTTTCGTGGTCTACTGGTTGACCAGGGCGATGAATGTGCAGGGGAGGCCCCCTTATTTGCGGTGGAGGGATGGGCCTCACTTGCCTATTTTGTAGTTCAGTAACTCCCTCTACTTTCTGATACTTAATCTCAAAAAATAAACTATATATTATGCAGATGGCAAAAGATGGATTTGTATTGCTACTTAAGAAAAAAAAGACCTGAAAAAACTATATATGAGAAGATTCATAGCATGCTAACAGAAGACGACGAATTCCAAAACAACTTGAGAAGGCATTAACATAAAGTCTAATTAATTGATTGTAACTGTTAAACTTTTTTCAAAAGAGAGAAAATTTTCTTATTTTTTTGTTTGATTGCGTGAATTTACAAATCGATGTGCACTTTAGGTTCCACAAAACTTTTGTTTCTTGCAAAGAAAATTGTGAAAACCAAATCAAAGAATAACTATACCCAACAAAGAAAACATAAATTGAACTTAAAATGTCATAATTTATAATTCCATGATTTAAATATTCATAAAATGTTAAATTCTATCCAACCAAATGAAACATAAATACAGGAATCATGATATAAACATTGAATATGGAAAGCAAACTATGTTTACTATGACCATGGGCAACTCCCCCATACTCTTAAAAGGCTAGTACTATCATGGGAAGACATCCTATTCAAACAGTTGGCCACTCTAATAAGAGGATCAAGAATTCTTTAAGCTAAGCTAGCTCCAAAAAACCCTATACCAGAAAATGGGAAAAAAAGGTCAATCCTATATTTTCACCCTGCTTTCTATTCTAGATTATCATCAGCTCACATTCATGCTGATAAAGCCATTCACATCAACATATTCCCTAAAAGTTTTGGCTAGATAGACAAGAATATTAAACAGTGTCTCATGGACTAGTCTCACATTGACATTACTTTTAGTGTACAAGTTAAATTGTTACAAATATAATCAAATAATATTGCCCTAGTAAGATAGCAATGCTTCCATTTTGCAACTCCAAACTTGAATTGAAGTGCAATGTTACTGCTGATTACCAAAAAGATGGCCAAAAATGGCAAATGGATAGAGCTTTATGTTTAGTCAAAATGAAACAAAAACACGGTTAATAGTATATTCTTTTATATTTCAATTTTCATCAAAGGAGGAGACAGAAAAAACAGGTTGCTGAACATCAGATGAACAAAATAAGCTATTGCTTATCTAATGGCTCCGAAACTTTTTACCAACTTTTCAATAGGAATTGAAAAAGAAAAATATCAATGACTACAAAAGCTATGAAACCTTACCAACATTCCAACTTGCTTATGAGGATGCCTAAAATAAGCATCAAATTAAAAGTAACCATCATTATCATCTCTGAGAGAGCTTCCATATTAACCCATAGAACATATCTTGTACAAGGTCATCATCATCATTATATAAATAAAAAAATAAAAAATAGGTATAGAGGTATAAACATTTAAAATATGTTATATTTGTAAACAAAGTATGTATGAAAGCATATTAAATAAAGATATTTTAGTACCCAATCCCACATTAAACTAAATCATAATACAAGCTAAAAAAACATGGATGGGGCTATTAGTTCCATGGACAGTATGATTGTGAAGAATAAGATTTATGCCCTCAAAATATTCATTTTAAACTTTACAAATTGCAAGCTATAAATGACTTGATCCAAGCAAGTAGAATAGGGCTTAAGTTCAATTATGTTAGGTCTACTGAAGCTCAATTCAAGTATAATGGATGGTATTAATGTTTGTATCATTTAAATCATAAATTCTTAAGTTCACAAACCCCAAACAAGCAACTTGATCAACAAATATATGAATGAGCTGTAAAAAGGACAACATACAATCAACTAAACAAGTTGGCACCTGTTAAATATTTTAGACTTAAAATAAGTATGTGAGCATAAAATGTTTATGAACACCAATTGATACATTAAAAAGCAAATATATACTACATTCATGAATATAATTGATACTTTAAACAAGTATGCCTCTTCTGAACAAGTAGATCATTCTTAAAAGAATGTATTAAAAAGACACATCAGGTACATAAACAATCTCAGTTGGCATTTGTGAGCTTCTAGAAAAGAATAGTTAATGACTATGACTAAAGATAACTAAAGATAAATACTAAGGCAAAACACAGAAAACAACAAAGCATAGTAATCACAAAATGTATATTAAATAATTAAGCTTTTATAAATGCATTGTGTCCGAGAATGGAGCAATTTAACAAAAGCTAAATAATCCAACTTCAAGATTTCATTCAACACCATCTTAATTAATAAGAAATATACATTAGCTAGCTTTTATAATAAGACCTTCAAACATGTCATTCACAAATCAAATAGAGATCTTGGACCACTCTATTCAACTAGCCATAATACTGTGCTTCTAATTGAGAGTGGCTGCTGTAGTTGAAAGCAAGCACATTTTAATTTCAAGATCCGATGAAATGGCATGAGACAAAATCATCATAAAACTCAAAAGTTAGACCTTAAGTTATTCACTATTAAAAGTAAAGGAGCGATTTCAAACCTCATGGACCTTTTGGTTGTGAAAATTGTAAGGCATACCTTTCCTAAATGATATTTTGATTATGAAGTAGATTTAAGGAAAAGCCATTCAGTGTAAATATCAACATGGAAACTGACCCACACTGCACAAATTAATCAACATGAAACTAAATTAGCCCATGTTGCCTAATCCAGATAAACAAATTACGATAGGCAAAAACAAAACTCTACATAGAAAGATATTCACAATCTCGGCTCATAAGAATTACAAGGAAATGTGAAGCACCAGATAGATAACAAAACATTAGAACAAAAATACCAGTATCAACTTGAGAGTAGGTAGGAAAGAGTAATATCCACTTATAATCAACATGGACAGTAAGCTATTTAAACTCCTACAAGAACCATTGGCCTGAAAGAAGGAAGGTGAGAGAGAGCGAGAGAGAGAGAAGCAAAAACCTTCGGCCTTGGAACACCTGGAGAGCACAAGAGAAACGATGAGGGTCGAAGAAGACACACAAGTCATGGAGCTTGAAACGTCGAAACAGTGGCATTCCGTGCATGGAGATCAAGATCAACAGGGGGCATCGCTGAAGGCAGACAAAATCCTAACTATAGGGCCATCAAAGCAAGAAAAGGAGAAGGGAAAGGAAGACCTTCTGTCCAATGAAAACCTTATAACTCCATAAACAAAGCTTCAAAGATTGTAGCAACAAAAAAAATCATTTCTAAAAATCAAAACAAAAACAAAAGAAAAAAAATAAATTATGTGAGTAAATAAAACTTTAATCCTCTTAAAAATAAAAACAACTATTTATTATTAAGAGAATAAAAAATGATATAAAAAAATTTAATATCAAGTTTTATGTATTATTCAAAAAAATTATATTTATATATATACATATCATGAATAACATATATAAAAAATATTATCAAAATAAAGAAAAATATGCAAACAAATCATTATTATTTATTACCAATTTTAATGATGAATATATTAAGAGTTGTATAATTTTTGTAGTTACCCAATAAAAACTATGGGTAATTAAGAAACTATGATTTAGCATGATTCAACAAAAATTTTAATACGAGATTGATGGAGGGGTCTTTATCATTGAAATGGTAATTAGATATTGAAATTGAGACAAAGTCATTTTTCTTAATTTATGATAAATCAAATATTAAAAATATAATTTTTATTTTTTATCTTTATTTATTTACAATGAAACAAAATAGATTTATAATGAAATGATTTTAATGTATGTATTTTTTTATTATTAAGCATGATTATAATATTTGATTAAATATTTTATATTGTTTATAAATTGAGCCAGCCATAAGACTATTTAAAGTGATCTATTGATTAATAGTTAATTATTGGAATAAGTTTTTTAGTAAATCATAAAACTAAGATCTTCTATAAAAAAGATTTTGTCAATATTTCAAAATATAAATTTTAATTCAAAAGATGAAAAAATTATAAAAATTACTTTAAAATATATATATATATACTTATAAAATAATTATAATATTAACCATTCTATTAATCTATTTTTAGTAACA
Source organism: Vanilla planifolia (assembly GCA_023846275.1). Taxonomy (NCBI): domain Eukaryota; kingdom Viridiplantae; phylum Streptophyta; class Magnoliopsida; order Asparagales; family Orchidaceae; genus Vanilla; species Vanilla planifolia. Next base: position 1,199,493 of record JAIUJO010000022.1, read on the forward strand.
TATTTATCAAGACTATTTCAAGCACTAATTTCAAACTTAATTTTTTTTAATGAAATTGGTTTTCAAAATATTATCAATTGTTTGTTTAGCTAAGTTTAAGTACATACTTTTAATTTAAAAAGCAGAAAACAATGTCAAAAAATAAAATATTATTTTATCATCTTAAAATAACATTAAAAAGTTTAATTCACTTTTTATTAAGAGATAAAATATTTTCTAATCATTTTTCAAAACAATTAATAACAAATTTATAAAACCGATCAAGATCTTAGTAATATTTTTTAATAACATTATTTAATTTATATTAATTGATTAATTAAATTTTTAACATAAAATTATTATAAAAAATATAATCAAAATGCATAATATTTTCAATTGCCTCTGCGGCCGGAGAACTAACGCTAAGAACTGAGCAACGAATTCCCAGACACTCCTCACTCCAGTTTTTTCGATGGCATTCTCCTCAATCCCTCCTCGAATACCTTCATTTTTCTCTACTCCCTTAACCCTTTCTCATCCCTACGCCTTCTAGATCAAAACTCATCTACCACTTTATCTGCTTCTTCCTTTAGCCTTCATGTCGACTTTGCTCATGTTTACAGCTCTCTGTCGGCACTTCTTTACATTTGAACGGCAATCGTGAAGATTACATTCTTCTCCGACAGAGTATTTTTCCATCAGTGTACACTATGGATGCTCAAGGAGGGGGCGGAGTCCCGAGGCCGGAGGCGATCGTGGATTGGCTTCAGAACGAAATGGGATACCCTGGTCAGCTTTCTTCTGTTGATCAGAACATTTATGATGTTGTACTTTAAAATGAATAAACATTTTATGACATTATTAGAGCCAACATAAGACATGGAATGACTTGTCCAAAAAAATCTTTTTCATGTGGCAAAACAAGAAACTAGTGAGAAGAAGAAGGAAACATGATGTCAACAAGATATATGAAAAAACTCTAACCTTATAATTAAAGAAAAATTTAAAGAAATCAACTTATAAAAAAGATTCTCAAACACTTGACAATAATTTCAAGGCCAAACCACCTCTCATACGTAATAGATACCCTCATTACTCTTGTCCCGTAGCCACATGTTGCGTTCAAGTTTCGAGCAACTCATATCAATACTAAAACTTTACCTAATGTTCCCTTTTTATTAACCGAGTCCTTGGAACATTAGGAAATAAGAGATGCACATTATAATTCCAAACTTAAAATATTAGGAACTGAATATGTTTAAATACAAACATTTTAAAAACAAAAATCTACCAAACCTTTGTTTTTTGTTGCCAGGTTTTAAATTCATGCTTATCTACAAAACTCTTGCACAGTTACAGTAAATGGAGCATAACCTCTACAAATATTGAAATTTGATAATCCAAAAAGCAATGGGAAGCAAGAAAAATTCTCTAAAAGTTTCTAGATCATAACTCGACAAAAATTCAACTAAAATGTGTCTAGAAAGCCTTGCCTTGACTATTCTTATGGACACTCCTTGAGCTTTGTCTTAGTCACCTCGAAAACCATCCTTTGTAGCAATGTCTTGCAAGATGTTCCTTCTTCCCTAGGACTAAGCCTTAAGAACTTCAGTTATTAACTCAAACATACCCTCAAGATGATAGTTTACTTTAAGCATTGAATGTGAAAACCACCTCAAGTATTCCCTCTCACAACCACAAACATCTTCTTCAATCTTCCTCTTGAAATCTTCATTCACCTTGAACCTCAAATATCTCTCGAGAATAACCTCTCAAGGTTCTTTTTATAACCTAGAGCCTTCACTAGGCCTACAACATAACCTCTTGATGTTCTTTTTATGATCCTTGAGCCTTCACTAGGCCTACAACATCCTTTCATGATTTCTGCCTTTTAAGACCTTTTTTGAGTAAGATTCTCTTAGAAGATATACCCCTCTTTTGAAGGAGGGATTCACTCCAATATGATGTTTCGAGCTAAGGAATACTAAGTTCTCACAATACATTTGTTGCCCCCTATGGTATCCATTGTCATCCAATGTGTTTCACAATCTCCTTCCGCTTGCCATTGTCGTTCATGCTCCAATGCCCTTCTCAATATCAAATTAAATATTTCCTTCAATCTACAATACGAACTAGCATACTTGAATCAATTATTTACAAACATCTTGTAGACAACACTTGTCAATCCTCGTCAAATGAGTAAATCTTCTCTTCTTTGTGAAGCATCATGCTTTGTTGTCCTTAAAAGTAAATTGCATCATGGTGCCACATGTACCCATTATTAAAATCATTTTACAAGCTTGAAGAGGCGCACATTAGAGATCACCGTGCCAACTAAAATTGCTTCGACTTGACCCTTGCACGACAATGAATCCAATTATCATACATGGTTGCGAATTCAACATAGTCTCCAAATCCAATGTAATCACTAGGATTGATTGCATTAGCATCCATCATTAGAGATAAATTTCACCAATATCTTCTTGACTTAGATTTGAATAGAAATAACTCAAGGGCAGTCCCCTCCTCTACAATCTTGTTGTCTTTATAACCTTCTTATCATTAATGATAGACTGTGGTCAAGTTCCCTCAACCTAACAAAAATCACATTATTCTTAACAACAACACCAATCCAATTTTCCCTTTCTGATTATCATCCTTGCCCCTTAATCTCCTCAATTTAGAACATAATTCCCAACAATATCTCTTGATATAACTAAGTATCTGAGAAAGGAAAAAATTAAAAAACTTTAGAAAAAATGGAAATGCCTTAATCTAAGGATTCCTTCTTTTTGTTTTTGCTCTTGAAGCCATCATCCTTTGGCATCCCAACTCAACAATAATTCTTCTCAATAGCAATTATAAACATGCTTGATTGCCCATTATTATTTAAGAGATAGAATCATAACCGTGACAATCTAAGTAAACCTATAAAATGCTTCATCAAGAAGCTCTTCTTTCCTATGAAATTAGTGAAATACTACTACGACTAATACAACAATCTCTAGTTGTCCAAGTTTCTTGTCCAAAAGAACCAAAGAAATTAAAAAGGAAAAATTGCAGAAGACAAATTCTAAGCTTACATTTGTGTTCTTCCTGGCACAATAAATATTATAAATGATCTACTAAATAGAAGAAACTATACTATTAGCTGCAAGAAACAGAATCACAACTCAAGTAGTACATCCCTAATAAAATCTTCTCCATGCAGCACTTGATTCGATTACTACTAGCTTGTTATGCCAAGCTTCCCTCATTGCTTTGCAAGCTTTCCCTTTGGCAGAAAAGAAGGGCAAAGAAAATATCCTTATGGTAGGATGGAGATATGCAATGTTCTCACCTCAAAAGAATTCACAAGTCAACTCAAGGTCAAGTAATTTTAGAAAGAGGGAGAATGATATGCAAGCTAAAGCATTGTCCAACATATGCTTAATTTTCTTTGTTTGGTAAGTTACTTGTTCTTTGGAGTAGCTTTGATGACTTCCCAAGCAATTTTAATGTCTTCTAATGTAATTTTGGATAGGTTGTAAATGGAATTAGTTCTTTGCAAACATGCTTTATTAAGAAAAGAGAATTATTTCTATCACATGGTAATATTTCTAATTAGAAAGTACAACTCTTATAGTTATAGTATTCAATAAATGTATCCCTTACTTCATCATCCATTCCCCAAATTTAGGCATTTTTTCACTAGACTATCTTTTGCTTACCAAACTATATAAACTATTTTGCCATGGATCATTATGAAAATCACTCTCACTGAAGGGCAAAGTCCCATCTTCTTCACAAGTACCATATTTGTTAGAATAGTTGATATTTATAATTTAGCCATCGAATATGTATTTCTTGAATTATTGTAGTAATTTTAAAAAAGACTTACCTTAACTTATGGTCAGGTAGTTTTTAATGGATTCTTAAGTTACTTGCTTAAATATTTATTATTCTTTCTTCATTAGGCTAAGATTACCAATGTCAACACAGAGATGCTTGTGGTGACAATAGTGAAAAGATCACAAAAAAACTCCTATTTTAAATATAACAGGTGAGAGATCCCATGAAAATAAATAGTGGTAGAACCCATAAGAATAAATAATAAGAAAACCCAAATCACTTTGTTAAGCACTCTATCGTAATAATCTAAAATTAAAATTTTATTGTACGTCTGAATATGCCATATGAAAAGGGATGACCTTACGAATGAAAAAAATGAAAAGGTGCACATGAAACATTAATCACAAAAATGGTGTAACAAAACACTTAAAGTTAAAAAGGTGGAAAATAAGGAAAAAACAAATGAATATGAGAATGACTATATGGTCTCCTCTGATAGATAATCACAAATAAAATTTTGAGAAATATAACCAAATATAGGATATCAAACAATAAGTATAAGTAATCTCTTATATGAGAAATAATAGGCAACTATAATAGCAAACTCTATATTATTGTACATATAAGGTGAAGGCATACTTGTTTTTTAAGTAGTTGATTGTAAGTTCCTTGTAAGGATAGATTTATACCACTCCTTGGACTACCATAAACCTGATATAGTAAAGGTGAACTGACATCCCGAGTTGTAGTCTCTGTTGCTATATCATTCTCATATTTGTACCTGAATGGAATAGTTGATAATCCATTTAATATGATAGACCAATAAATTGGGTATTTCGAAAACATGAAGTCATTCACAAATGCTATAAAAGATTCTAAATCTTAATTTTAAATTAGTTGTTCATGATTGATTATTAAATAAAATATTTTGTGGTAAAAATGTAAAACTAATAATTCACAAAAAAAAGTAACCTTTTAACCAAAAAATGGATAAATAATAGTTATTCTAAAATATTATTTATACTAGTAAAAGAGTAATATTTAATTATCTTCTTAAAATTTATCGATATAACTTACTTCACCAAACACAACCAAAAATATCATAATCATTCGTTAACCATTTTTTATATGCTACTTTTAATTTTATCTTAAAGAATGATTAACCATGCAATTGAAAAGAATAAATTATCCAACTTCCTACAATAGCCAATAAAATATATTATTCATCACAAATCTAATTCTTAATAAAAAAACTATTCGAAAAAGAATTTAATTAAAGTGAAATAAACATCATTATCAAAACTCATCATAATACCAGTCTAACATCGATTTGGCACTAACAAGACATTTGCTCTACACATTAATTCGACCTTGACATTAGTTTTTTACAATTCTAGCAAGAATACAAATCTGATCATAATCCTAAACTTTCTTTAATAATAAAAAGGGAATAATATATTCAACCTATCCACCATCCTTTCTAGAGCCTTTTCTAACCTCTCTTTTTCACCTTAGTTCATGCTCTATTAATTTTGTATTTCTATCTTATCAATGCTTCATGAACAAATTCTTAATTAAGTGGACATCATCAAACCCAAATAACCAAATGCTAATATGCTACATAAGGAGTTAACATAGACTACAAATTTAAAAAAAAAATTCACAATAAGTGTACATTGAATTAGTTTATAGATGGAAATAGACAAAGATTAAACAAAAAATGAAATAAAGTTAAACTTTTGGTTAATGTTTCACTAGTACATTTTAATGAGAGCACCTTTAGAAGATTGAAATGACATCAATATGGCCTTTGCATAAGTTATACAACCAAAAAAAAATTAAAGTGTAATATCAATATGACAACAAAGAAAAAGTAGCTCTTAAATAGTATCAAACAATATTTATAAAAATACATACACAATTTCCATAAGGAAACAATTGGTAGTGCGACATTGACGTTGAACTTTGTAATATTTTCCTTTCTTCAACCATTATGTTCCAATGTATTTTCAAAGCTATAAATGTATGCTAACTACCTCACAGGACTTCCAAAACTTGAGAAACAAACAAAGATTTATCAAAGCTAAAGAAAATCTTTTATAAATTTAGCCTATGGGGAAATAAAAAATAAAACAATGATTTGAAGATAAAAAGAAATACCTCAAAAGCTCTCTATCAGCTCAGATGTAAATATTTTTAGTCTCCCTAAGGGTCAATTTGTTGTAGTGCAATGTGTATGCAGTGATTGACTGAAGTAACTGTGAAGGATTTCTAAGAGACTCAGTTATCACAGCCATTACATCTTAAGGTACATCACCTTCCAAGTCATCGAGAAACTTGGTAGCATCTACTTGAATCTAGAGTTCATTCCAAGCCCATCACACGTCGGGAAGTTACTTTAGATTCTTTCAATCATATTCCTTGCAAGGGACTCGCATGTTGATCTGATGATTCTATCTCGTGATGTCTCAATTAAAATGACATCATCTGATGATTTTCTACCCTTGACCATTGTGTAGACTACTTCTTTCTCACTATGGGAATGGATCTCACCAACAAAATCAGCAGCATTATCTATAATCAACCTCCTAATGTCTCTTGCTTGGCTTACATATTGATGAAGCTTTTTTTGGTACTCTACAAATATCTTAGTTGCCTCATCACATTGATGATCATAAGCTTCTAACATCACCTATTTGTACCTTTTATGTTAACCAAAAGAAAGGAAATAGTTATTCATTAAACGAGTACAAACCTAAAGGTAATTAGCAATTACGTCGTCATTTTAATGGAAAACACATTAGTAATATCACACAACATAAAAAAAAATATGCATTTAGTGAACAATAATGTATTCATGACCTCACAAAGCCAAAAAAAACCTCTTCTCCAATTCCATATTTCAACATTTGCTTTTGTATAATCCACCTGCTACAAGAATCCCCTAATCTAAAAATCAAATTAAAAAAAGTAGAGAACTCACCTTGCATAGGCCCTCTCATCGGCCATTCACTTCTGCTCCGACTCCTCTTTTTCAACCTCCACCGCCGGGACCTCATCTCCTTCCTTTGCCGCCTAACGACATTCGTCAACCTCACCGCCTCCTCCTCCACAAGGTCCCTCTCCCACATCGCCACTTCCTTCTCCTATAAAGATGATCCATCCTCAAAATTCGATCTCTTAAAGTAGACCTCTTCTAGAATTGGAATGAATTACATAAGTAATAAGAATAAATAATAATAAATTTGTTTTTTTAAATGTATAAATATATAATAAAGTTGAAATGAGAAAAATTAAAGCAATATAATATAGTAAAATCAAAATGATGTAAAGCATCACATGAGAGGAGAATAAGGTTTTATAGCAATAAAACAAAATCATAGGTAAATATTTCAAGAAATGAGATCCGTTCAATAGGAAAGTTGGACACCAAGATACTTAACATATTGAGTGTAATATGCTTGATATTCAAATCAAGTACAAATTTAAATTTCTCTTTTAACCTGACAAAATACAAGAAAATAATATATGTGAAAAATATAAACATGGATATTTAATAAGATAATGCTTATCAAGATCAGACAAATGATCAAACATAAAGGTTAAAAGAGAGGCAAAAAGGAAGAGAGGAAAATACAAGTAAATAGTTTTAAAAGGGGACACTAATTGATTGATAAAGAGGGAAATAAGAGGGGAAGAAGCAATAATAAAAGAACAACTTATGAAGGAGAAGATGAATAAAAAAGATATGATTTTGGGAAAAAGTTGATAAACACTATGATATAAAATATCAATGAAAAGGCACAAATATTTTGACAAAGAAAAGTGTTAGATAAAGGTGCATAAATAGAGTGAGAAAGAGAGAATAATGATGGAGAGTAAGAAAGGAAAAAGCAGAATAATTAATTATTAATCTAACAACCAATATTATTTTGTTAAGAATATATAAAAAAATAATAGCATTAAAAGTAATTTTCAAAACTCTTTAAAATTATTAATTAATGTTTTAACAAACAAAACTTTGTAATAAGAATAACTGTTCAATCAACTATTCTTAAAAAATATAGTAATTATTAAATAAATTATAGTTTTTTAGAATGTTTTCTAATTGAATTATATTAGGATTAATTCGAATTACTTAGTCTTATAATTTAAAAATATGTCATTTAAATTATAATGTTTTATTAGCTAATAATGTATTATTTATTAGCATAACTAATTTTTAAATTTAACTATTTTTTTATCTTAAATAATTTTTACTTATTTAAATAGCTAATTTTTCATTATTATAGTTCATATAAATAATAATTAATTATTTTTAGTAGTTCTTTAAGTATTATAGATAACAACAATTGTTACTTATAATATTGATTCTAACTAATAAAAATTGCTCTAACAATCATTTAAGTATAAAAAAATTATGCACATCTGAATTATAACTTTATCCATGTTAAGTAAATAACTAAATTTGTAAATATGAATAATTGCTATTAGTTATTTTTTAAATGTCTAAAGAAAAAAAATCATAACTACTAAGAATAAAATAATAATCACTTTATTCATAATCTTATAACTAAATATTAAAATTATAAACCTTATTTCTTAGTTATAATAAAATGTATAAATGAAATAATTTGTATATCAAGCTTTAAATTCTAAAAAAAATAAATAAATAATTTTAATATAAAGATACCAAAAAAAAATTAAAAATTTTTTTTCTTCCATTATTCGAATACTAGCAAAAACTATTATAATACAAAATAAGAAAAATTAAATAAGTACTAAGTATAAAAAGATGTTTATGAAGAAGAAAAGTAAATTTTATAATTTATTGAAATCTTGATTTTTGTAATTATAAAATAATAATTTATTTTGAATTATTAAAATTATTTATCAAAGTTATGATCATAATTAAAATAATTAATATCATTTTTAAACAATGTAATAAAACAAATTATAATAATTTTCTTTTGTATTTTTTAGATTTTACATATTTCTAATGACAATAATATGTTTAAGAAATAGAAATTATGTAGGAGTAATTATAAAAAGAAGATCGACTATAAGAAGAATAAGAAAATATAAAACACAATATTTAACAAGATAAATAGAATAACAATAATAAAAAAATAGAATAAATGAAGAAGATAGGAAAAGAATAAAATTAAATGTCAAATATTTCAAGTGTAAAGACGATTATGAAAGACATAGAAGAAAACTAAATAGGTGGAAGAGGCCCAAATACAATAAAATGAATATGAATAGGAATATATATAATTAATAAGAATAAATATAATTTTTTGAAATTATTAATAATACTATTAATGATTATCATAATATTTTTATTTTTCTTCTTTAATTTTATTTTTTAAACTCTTAAAAAAATATATGTTTTCTTTTACTTTTATATTATGAATTTTTTAAAATACTAATTATTATTCATAATAAAAGAATAGGTACATTATTTTTTAATTTAATATAATTACTTTATTTGAAATAGTTTTATTATATCTAGTTTAATTTTTAAATAATTATTGATTATAATACTAATATAATTGATAATTGCCCTTATTATTAATTTCAAGTATCACTGAGAATTATTAAAAATTATAAAATGATTCTAAAAATTAATGGAACAATAATTAATAATTTATGTACTTTATTAAACTACTTTTAATATATTAACCATAATATTCTTATTTAGATTCATATCATGTTTCTAATTCTATTTCTAAATTTTCTTATGAAATAAGATATTGAAGATAGACATGCAATGAATGATAGAAAAAGAGAAAGAGAGAGAAAGAGAAAAATAAATAAAGATGAGAGAGGTGAGAGATAAAGTAAAAATAAAGTATATCAAGATAATTACTAATAGAGTAAGCTAAGAGAAAAGATAAAAATATTAATGGAAGATAGGCAGCAAATGAGAGAATGTATGTTAGACTGAGAGAGAGAGGTAGTGAGCAAGAGAAAAAGATATAAGAGATTGATATATGAAGAGTTGAGAGGAAGAGATAGAGTGAAAAACAAATAAAAGAATAAAGAGAGAGAAAGTAAATGAGGAAGTGAGGTAGAATGAGAAAGTCATAATAATTAAGAGCAAGAGTGAGGGAAAAGAGTGGGAAAGTGCATCATATAAAGGAAAATGTAAGTTGAACGATGATGAGGAGATAAGGGAAGAGCAAGCAAGATTAGAAATAATACCTTTAAATAGAGCAAATTAAAGAGATATAGAGAATGAAAGAGTGTGGAAGAGAACACAATAAAGAAAAGATAAGACTTAATATGTTAGGGAGAGAAATTTATGAGAGATAGAAATGATGGAGATAAAAGATTGCAAAAACTTTATCGTAGATGATATAGAAATTAAGAGACATATTTATAAGAAAGAGAGAGAGGAAAGGAACATGATTGGAGAGATTTAGTGTAAAGAATGAGAGTGAAAGTGGAAAAGGAGTTTGAAAGAAAAAATAATGAGGGGGTGAAAAGTGAAACACAAAAAAGTAATAGAATGTGATATCAAGGGGTAAAGAAATTAAGTTCAAATAAAGAATATAAGAGAAAGGTTTGTTGATAAAGAAGTAGAGAAAAGTTGAAAAAATATTTTTAGTTAAGTAAAAATAGAGAATAATGAGAAAAAAAATGACAAATAATAGTAAGAGATAATTTGTACGATAAAGAGTGCATGATAAAGTGAGTGATCGAATTGTTGAGAGAGCAAGATAGAATAAATTGTTATAAGGATATAAGAGAGGAGGAGAGAGAAAGAAATAATAGAGCAAAGGCAAAGAGAAAGAGAATGAGTGAGACATGTAGAGTAAGAAATAGATAATTAAAGGCTATTAGAGAAGGAATAATTAAGGGAGGATGCATTAATTTATAAAATTAAAAGGTGAGGTGATAGTGTGGAGATAAGGGAAGAGAGAGTGAGCTGTGATAGAATTTGTTGAGAGTCTTGGACAAAAAGAAATGGAAAAGAAGAGAGATTCAGAGAGACTAAGATAAAACAGAGAGTTTGTGAAGCCATACGGAAGAGATGCAATGCGAAAGAAGGGTGATAAGAAAAAAGGATAGAGCAATATAGAGAAGTCAGAAGATAAGGAGATGGAGATATGAGGCATATATTGAAAAATGGATTAAGAGAGTCAAAAAGACAAGATGTTTAGTGAAAGGAGTGTGTGAGAGAGATGACACATTGAGAGATAGTTGGAAAATAATACAAAAGTAAATAAAGAACATAGATCAAGATAGGGAGATAAAAGGTTAAAGTGGTAAGAAGATTGAGGTAATGGAGAGCACATTGAAGACATAAGAGAAGAGATAAGGGAGGAGAGAAATTGTAGAAAAAAAGATAGAAAATAGAAGAGTGATAGTAAGAGAAATAGAGAGAAGAGAGAGAAAGAGAGAAAAGAGTGTCAAAGTTTTGATAAAAATTATTATAAAGGTAGAAGAATGATGGATATAGAAGAAGAAATAAAATGGGGAGCCAAAGATAATAGGAGTAAGATTGATGATATTAAAGAAAAAATAAAGAAAGTATACACTGATAGAGAGTACAGTGAGATAATGAAATGACAAAGAATTAGTGGATGAGAAAGAAGTTGAACTGATATAAAAAGAGGTATAGTCAGGGAGAGTGATGAGTCACAAAGAGAAAGATAGTCAAAGTCAAAGAATTAGACTAATACATAGACCAAAGAGGTAAAGATATTAATAAATATAGAAGGAGAAGCAAAGTGTTGTATGTATAATAAAAGGCTTTGATAGAGATTAAAGTGGCATACAAAAATAACACTTGAAGAGTAATGAAGTGTAAGTGGAGAGAAGGAAAGAAATTCAACTATAAGGTAAAGAGAGAAGACCATGAAAGAAGAATCAAAAAATAAAGAGAAGAAAAAGACTATGACAAATAGTATAATAAATAGAGACTAAATACTTTAAAATAAAAAGAAATGGAGCAAAAGTGTGGGATAGACAAAGAGATATCAAATCAAAGAGACATAGAGAGAAAAAGGAGAATGAAAAGAGAGAAAATAAAGAATAGTGGAAAATAATAGAGAGAAAATGGATTTTAGAAAAAGGTTTAGAAAAAAGATTTTTGGAAAAGTAGATACCAAAAAAGAGAGATATAGAGTGTATGAACGAAAGAAAGAGAAGAGAGACAAAAAAGGAACATAAAGATATAAACAAGAAATAGAAAAAATATAAATTTGGTGGTAGATGGAGAAAGATAAAGAGATAAAAATAGAAAAAGAAAGGAAAAAACTTTTGGGGAACAATATAGGAAAGAAAAGAAAAAAGAGAATAAATGGGAGTGAAATAATGTGAGAGTTAGTTCAACAAATTAGAACGAAATAGAAATTGGATGACTTTGGTTATTGAGTGTTAAGAAAAAAGTGAGAACGAGAATTTGAAAGTTCTTTAGAAAGATTGAGAAGGATGAGGAAGACGGAAAGACGAGTGATAAGAGATGGAGGGGGAGAGGAAAAGGAGATAGAGAAGTGAGTAAGAAAAGGGAAGAGAGGGAGACTAATAGGCTAAGATTATGAGCAATAGAGATAGATTATGAGATAGATTTTAAGAGAGAAAAGAGAAAAAAAATAAAGATACAAATGACTCATGAAAAGACAAAGAGAGAATTCAATTGAATGATGAAATGTAATTCTAATAGAGACAAAGTGGGATAAATAGAAATTTTTCATTGAAGATTATACTGTGAAAAAAGAGAATGGAAGAATGAGAGAGAAAGAGGAGAAAGGTGAGTAGCATGAACTTTAGAGTTGAGCAAAAAAAAAGTGAGGGTAAGAGATTTGAGAAAAAAGTACAAAGAGGTATAGGGAGAGATCAAATTGGTCACAGAGAGAGGAGCTAGAAAAGAGAATAAGTCATTGACAAAGTGAAAGAAAAATTATTAAAATGAATGAGAAAGAGCCCAAAAGAGAAAGAAGGTGGAGAGAAGAAGAGTAAGTTGTTGGAATGGAGAAGGAGAGGGAAATGTGACAAAGAGAGGGAGAACAAAATAAGGAGCTAATGAGAGACACAGACATAGGGAAAGCCAAAAAAATATGAAAAGAAAAACACATAGCTATGATTCATAGATAAATGAGGGAAGATTGATAGAATGTGAACAAGAAGAGAGTGAGACAAAAATGAAATCAATTTAAGATAGTGTTTAATGGGTAGAAGGATAATAAGACAATGATGGAGTGATCAACAAAGAGAGAGAATAAAGTCAAGGTGTGATAGAGAAGGAAAAACTAGAGTGCAGCAAAGATGATGAATCTAGTGAAGGAATACACAAGGTAACAAAGAAAAGTGAGGGAAGTGAGAATGTGACCAAGATGGGCCAGAAAATGGTGAGAGAAAGAAACATATAAAGAAGCGAATAAAAAGAGAGAGGTAAAAGATAAACTTGTTAGAGAACTATATGGGAGGAGGGCAAAGTTGCATAGAGATGTTCAACTTAAAAAAAGAGTTATAGGTTGTGAGAATTAGATAAAAAAGAGACATTAGAAAGCAGAGAAAAAATTACAAACTTGAGCAGGTGATATACAGGATAGAGGACTAAGTGCATGATATGTAACTTATGAGGAGATAGATAGAGAAAGGTGAGAGATTGGTGAGTCATAGAAAGAAAGTGACACATGATGGAGATTTTTTTAGAGCAAAAAAAGAGAAGAAATATAAAAATGTAGGTAAACATCATGATTATAGAGAGAGAAAGGAATAGGGAGAGTTGCAAACAAATAGCTTTAAAGAGAAACACTAATTGAATGATAATGAGGATAAGAAGAGAGAAAGAAGCAATAAAAAAGATTATCTTAAGAAAGTGAAGATCAATAGAAAAAGCAAGACGACTTTGGGAGAAGTTAATAGAGGCTATGACAAAGAATGTGGAGAGAAGCACAAATATTTTGTGAGAGAAAAGCTATGATTAAAGGGACAAAGATTGAAAGTGAGAATAATATTAGTAAAAAACTATAAAATTATTATTTTGCAATAAAAATATAAAAAATAGTATCATTAATAATAATTTTTCAAAATTATTTAAAATTATTAAGTAATGTCATAACAAACAAATTTTTTTAAAAGAACAACTATTATATAAACTTTTCTTTAAAAAGTAGTAATTCTAATAAGTCAAGATTAATTCTAATTAATTGTTGTTATTATCTAAAAATGTCATTTGAATTACAATCCATTACTAATGAATAAAATAATATTTATTAACGTAACTAATTTTTTAACTTTAAAAATTATTTGGTTCTTAAATAATTTGTACTTATACGAATAGCTAATTCATAATTATTATTTTTCTTATGAATAATAATTAAATATTTTGAATCATTATTTAAGAGATTAAGATAACAATTATTACTAAATTTATTAATCCTAACTAAACAAATGGCTCTATCATTTGATTATAAAAACTTTACTCACATAAAGTACAACTTTAATCTTCTAAATTAAATAACTAATATTTCAATTATGAATATATGTTATTATTTTTGTTATTATTATGCTTAAAATATCTTAAGAAAAAATATATAAACACTAAGAATAAAATAATAATCCTTACATTCATAATCTTGTAATTAAACATTTTATTTATAAAATTTATTTCTTAATAATAGTAAGGAAAAATAAAAAAAGAAAATTTAATATGTTAAATTTTAGTGAAAATGATAATAACTTTATTCTAAACCAACCCAAAGAAATGTCTTTTTTTTTTAATTTTAGAAAAAAAATATTATAACAAAAAAAGAAACAATTTAATAAGAACTAATTATAAAAACAAGATTAAAAATTGAAGGAGCAAATGTAGAATTTCTTGTTATCATTTTCTTATTTTAAAAAATTAAAAATTATTTTTAAATTAATAAAATAAATTTAAAACTATAAATATAATAAAAATAATTAATATGCTTTTTCAAAAAACATTGCAAAAAAGTAATAATAATTTTATTTTGAACTTTGTCTTTGTATATTCTTAAAAACAATAATATGATTAAGTAAATGAAATCTTGAAGGAGTATTATAAAAAGATGAATAAGAAAAAAATACAAAAATATAGAATGCAAAATAAGAATAATAAAAATACAAAAACATAGTTAAAGAAGAAAATTAGAAATTAATAAAATTAAATGCAAACTATTTCAAGTATAAATAGTGCAGTAGAAGTTTTTAAAAGAAACAAATGAGGCCATACAAAAAATATTGAAAGGAAGATGAAAAAGAATATCTATAAATAATAAAAATAGATATAATTTTTTAAAATTATTAAAAATACTATTCATGATCATCACAATATGTTTTATTATTGTTCATTAATTTTTTTAAAATTCATAATAAAATATTTATATTTTTTTTATTTTTGTATCATTAACACTATGAAATAATTGTTATTTTTGACAATATCAGAATAATTAATAAAAATATTTTTGTAATTATTGTGAAACTTTAATTATTTTATAAACATTTTTAAATGCAAATGTTGTAATAAAGTTTACTATTCATTATTTTATTCAAAATAGATTTATTATATCTATTTAAATTAATAAATATTGCTTATTACAACTATAAAAATAATTCTTGATTACACATCCTATTAATTGCTTTGATTTTGATAATTATTAATAATTATGAAAAGGTTCTAAATTTTAATAGATTAATAATAAATAATTTATATAATTTATTTTACAACATTTAATTTATTTAACTTGTTATTCATTTTTTGGTTCATATCATGTTTCCAATTCTACTTCTAAATTATATTTTGAAATAGAATATTGAAGGTAGACATACAATGAATGATAAAAAGAGAAAGAGAAGAAAGAAAGTTGGGAGACATGAGAAGCAATGTGAAAATAAAGTATGTTTAGATACATAAAAAAGAAATGACTAAGAGAAAATGGGAAAATATTAATGGGAGATAGATAGCAAAAGAAAGAAGGTATATTAGTGTGATAGAGAGATAAAGGGTGTGAGCAAGAGGAAGAGACAGAAGAGATTAATGTATGACAAGTTGAGAGAAATGGAGAAAAAATAAATATAAGAGTAAGGAGAGAGAAAGTGAGTGATGGAGTGAGCTAAAATGAGAAAGAGATAATAATTGACATTGAGAGTAAAAGGAAAAGAGTAGGAAGGTGCATCAATTGATAGAATAAAGTGGACTAAAAATGAGGTGATAAGGGAAACAAGAGCAGCATGAGAGAGAATAGGTTTATAGTTAGATAAAGAGATACAGATAAGAAGACAATGTAGAAGAAAGGAAGATAAGAGAAGATAGTAAGTAGTGTGTTAGAGTAAAAATATTAAAGAGAGATAAAAAAAAGGGGAGAAAAATAGCCAAAATTTTGATATGAATGAGATATAAATTAAGGGAAATATATTAAGAAGAGAAAGAGAGAGGGGGATGGAATGTGATTAGAAAGATTTAGTAGAGTTAGAGAGAAAGGAGGAAAATGATTTTAAAAGAACTAGTTGATTAAGAAAACAATTGGGTAAGAAAGGAAATGTAGCGAAAAAAATAATGAAGGACAACATGATTGGAGAAAAGTAAAAGTAGGAAAAGTAATATAAGTGTGATATGATGGGGAAAAGAAACTAGATTGAAATAGAGAACATAAGATAGAGGTTGGCATAAAATATTTTTAGTTAATATAAATAAAGAATTCTATAAGAGAAGTCATAAAAAAATTATGAGAGATAATTTTCCTGTTAGAGAGTGCATGACAAAGTGAGTGAAGGAATAAATGGGAGAGAAAGATAGAAGGGATTCTTATAAGGATATCATAGTTAAAGAGAGAAAAAAAATAAAAAAGACAAAGATAGTGAGAAAAGGAGTGAGGGAGAAAGGCAGAGCAAGAAAGAGATAATCATGGACAATTGAAGAAGGAATAAGGGAGGAAGCATTAATTTTTATAATTAGATAGTGAGTGATATTATAGTGAAAAGAGAAGAGAGTGAGTAGAGATATAATTTGTTAACAGACCTAGACATGAAATAGGGATGGATAGAGTTTGGAAGAGAGTAAGATAAAAGAGAGAGAGTGGTAAAGAGATTATTATAAAAAGGAAATAGTTAGATATAAATGTTAGAAAATTTAGAAAAATAAATAGATTTTTTAAATGAGATAAAAATTGAGCTAGTTATAGGGAGAAGGTAACATGAGAGATGGGAAAGGAAAATGATATAAAATAGCTAATTGAAAGAGTCAAAGAGAAAAGGAAAGAAAGAGAGTTACGAAGAAATAAAGTTTAAAGGAGAATAGAAAAGTGAAAGAAAGAGTGAGGAAAGAGATTAGAGAAGCTTAAAGATGGAACAAAGAAGTGGAAAGTGAGTGAGCATGTTAGAAGAGAAGTGAAAGAAATACAAGAGAAATCTAGATAGAAAGAATGAGAGAGAAGTGTGAAATTGACAAAGTAAGAAAGGCTATAGTGATTATAAAATAAAGAGAAAAGTTAGGAAGAGATTCCATATAAGAAAGAAGGTATTTATAGATGGAGAAATGAAGACTTGGTGAAGGTATAATAAAGAGAGCAAAGAAATAAATGAGTATTGAGAAAAAGAGATTAGACAATATTGAGAAGCGATAAAAGATAAAGAGATAGAGATGTGAGATATACAATAAAAAGTAGAAAAAAAAGTGATAAAGATAACATAGAGTAGTGAAAGGATTAAGAGTGAGAGAAATAAGATATTGAGAGATAGTTGGGCAACAAGAGAGAAAAAAATGAAGAGCATAGGTGGAGATAAAGAGACAAAAAATAGAGAGGTAAGAAGACAAAAGCAATGTAGAGCACATCAGAGATATAAGAGAAGAGATTAAGAAACAAGAGAAATTTAGGACAAAAGGTAGCAAATAGAAGGGAATAATATAAGAAATTAAGAGAAGAGAAAGAAAAGGAGAGTGAAAAAATGTTGATAAAAATTATTAAAGATGTTGAAGAATGATGGATATAGAAGATGAAAAGTACTGAGGAGCATGAGATAATAGGAATGGGATTGGTGATATTAGAGAGAAAAGTAATGAGAGTTTAAACTAATAGAGAATACATGGAGATTGTAGAATAAGAAAGAATGCATAAATGAGAAGGAGGTTGAAATGATATAGAAAGAAGGAAGGTCACGGAGTGTGAAGAGTCATCTAGAGAAAGAAAGCCAAAGACAAAGAATTAGGCTAATACATAGTGACTCAAGAGGCAATGAGGTGAATAAATATAAGGGGAGAAGCAAAGAATGTTATATATAATAAATTGTTGAGACAGAGATTAAAGAGGCATGCAAACATAAAAAAGTTGACATGTAAGGAAGCATAAGTAAAGAGATCAATAGAAAATGAAGAATAAGGTAAAGAGAGAACACAATGAAAGAAGAGTGATAATATAAAGAGAAGATAAAAACTAAAAATAATACAATAGAAATTGACTAGATACATTAAGATCAAAAGAAATGCAGCAAAAGTGAGAGATAGATAAAGAGATATCAAGTCAAAAAGAAATTGAGAGAATAAGGGACTTTAAAAAGAGAAAAAATAAAGACAAGTGGGAAAATAGAAGAAAGAACACAAAAATAAAAAATATTGTCAAAATAGATATATATGAAAAGGTTCAAAGAAAAGATATTTGTAGAAATAGATATTAAAAGAGAGATAAATTGCAAGAACAAAAGAAAGAGAAGGGAGAGAGAGAAAGAACATAAAGAGACAATCAAGAAATAGAAACAATTCATATAAGAAATACATGGAGAAAGATAAAGAGATAAAAAAGAATAAGAAAGGAAAAAACCATTGATGAATGATGATACGGAAGAAAAGAAAAAGCAAAACAAGTAGGAGTGAAAAATATTAGAGTTCAATAAAAAATTGAAAGAAAAATTGGAAGTCTTTGGTAATTAAGGATTTAGAAATGAAGAGATAATTAGAATTAGAAAAGTCTTTAGAGACTTTAAGAAGAAAGATGGGGAACATAGAAAGAAGAGTGAGAAGAGATAGAGGGGAAGAGAAAATGACAACAAAGAAGTTAGTAGGAACATGGAAGGGAGTGAAACTGAGAGGCTAAGATTAAGAGCAACAGAGATAGATTATAAGAGAAAAATGAGAATGAAATAGAAAAGTAGATGATTGTTAACTAGAAAAAAATGAGACTATAAGTGAAACACTAAAAGTGAATTTCATAAGGACAAATAGGCATAAATAAAAAATTTAGAGCAAAGAGTAAATGGTGGAAAAGGAATGGAAGTGTGCGAGAGAAAGAGGAAAAAAAGTGAGGAGCACGGATTTCAGAGTGGAGAGAGAAGAAACAAGGGGAAGAGAAGTGGGACGAAAAAATAAAGAGGCTAATATTGATCAAATTGGACGTAGAGAGACAAGATAGATAACTAAGGTAAGGCATCGGTGAAGTGAAAGACAAATAATTGGGAATAAGGAGAAAAGATTCCAAAAGAGAGAGAAGGTTGAGTGAGAAAGATTATGTTCTTGGAATGGAGAAAAGTGAGATAGAAATGAGGCAAAGAGAAGGAGAGTAGAATAAGGAGCCAATAAGAGATAAAAAATAACATAAAGGAAGATAATGAAAAGTGAGAAGAGAAGGTCATAGCTATGATTGATAGATAAGAGAGAGAGGATTGAAATAATGAAAATAAGAAGAGTGAATGAGACCAAAAGAGGCATCGACTTGAAATAGTGTTTGAGAGGGTTGAAGGAAAATGGGATAATGGTGAAGAGATCAATGAAAGGAGATAATATTGTCATAATGTGATAGAGAAGGAAAAAATTAAAGATAGAAGCAAAGATAATGAATCTAGTGAGAGAATGCATAAGGTAACAAATAAAATTTAAGGAAGTGAGAATATGAATAGAGAGATGAGTGAGAAAGTCATGAGAATGAGAGATAAAGTGAAGAGATTAATGAAAATTGAGAAAAGATAGATTAATGAGAGAATTGTAATGGAGGCAGTGCAAAGTTTTAGAGAAGATAACTCAAAAAAGAGCTATAAGTTCTAAAAATGAGATAAAAAAGAGAGTTGTTAGCTGGGAGAGAAACAATTACAAACTAAAGAAGGTGATATATATGGCAGAAAGACAAAGGGAATGATATGTATCTGAAGAGTAGATAGGAAGAGGAAAGAAACTGAGAGAGAATTATGAGTCACAAGGAGAAAGTGCACATTTATAGAGATTTTTGTATTTAGAGTCGAAAAGAGAAGAAAGATAAAATGGTAGACAAACATTAAGATTAAAAAATATACAAAAAGGAAAAGAGAGAAATGTAAAGAAATTGGTCTAAAAATAGACACTAATTGAAAGATAAAGTGGATAAGAAGAGCGAAAGAAGCAATACGAAAAAAAGAAAAGCATATGAAGAAGAAGATTAAGAAAAAAGAGAGATAATTTTGGAAAAAAATTTTCAAAGGCTACAATAAAGAATGTGAAGGAGAGTCACAAATATTTTGTTAGTGAAAATGTTTTGTGCAAAGGGATATAGATTGAGAGAAAAAAGAGAATAATATTAGAGAGAGATAGAGAAAAAAAACTAGTAAAATTAATTTTTTATCCAAAAAATTAATATTATATTTTGTGCAAAATATAAAAAATAATATCATTAATAGTTATTTTTAAAATTTATTTAAAATTATTATTAATGTTATAAAAAAACTTTAGCAAGAATAATTATTATTAATGTTATAAAAAAACTTTACCATTTTAGTCTTTAAGAATATTTTTTAAAATTCTAATTACTTAAGATTTACTCTAATTAACTATTCTTACTATTTAAAAAATATGTTATTTAAATTACAAATCTATGTTGACCATTAAAGTAATATTTATTAGAATGCCTAATTCTTAATTGTTATAGGTCTTATCAATAATAATTAATTATTTTATTAATTATTTATCAATTAGAGATTACAAAAAATTTTACTAACTGTATTGATCATTACTAATAATAATTGCTGTATCGATCATTTAAGTATAAAATAGTTAGTCCCATATGAATTATAACTTTAATCTCAGGAAAATTACTTATATTACAGATCTAAAAATTTCCTATTATTATTGTTACTATTCTTTACAAGGAGAATAAAACAATGTAGAACATAATAATTAACTAAAACAAAAGAATAATAAAAATGAAAGATTTGAAATAAAAGAAGAAAATAGGAAATGAATAAAATTAAATATGAAGTATTTCAAGTGTAAATAAGACAATAAAAAGAAGATGAAGAAAACAAATGAGATGGAAGGAGACTAAAAATAATAAAAGGAAGACAAATAGATTAAATATAATGTTTTAAAATTATTAATAATACTATTGATTATTTGCTGTTATTATTGTTCATTCATTTTATTTTTCTAAAAAATTTATAATATAAAATTTATATATTTTAATTTTTATATTTTTAATATTTGAAATAATAATCATTATTCATAATATAATAATAATTAATGTTTGTTATCTTATGATTATTGTGAAAAATTAATTATTTTAGAAACATTTTGAATTATAATGGTATAAAAAATTTTATTATTCACTTTAATTTTGACAAAAAAATATATTTTATAATATAATGGAATTATCTAATTCATAATAGATCTATTTTGTTTATTTGCATTTATAAATAATATTAATTATAATAGTAAATATAATCTATGTTAGCTCTTCTTATTAAGTACATGTGATTTTGATAAGTGTAAATAATTACAAATATTTTCTAAATTTTAATTGAATAAGAATTAATAATTTATAAACTTTAGTTTATTATTTTAATATTTTTTAACTTTTATTCTTATGTTGATTCGTATCATGTTTCTAATTCTATTTCTAAATTTTTAATGAGATTGGACATTTAATGTAGAAACATAATGATTAATATAAAAAGAGGTAGAGACAGAACTTGACAAGAAAGGAAGAAAAATGGGAGAGGTGAGAAAAAAAATAAAAATAAGGTATATCATAAAAAATAGAAATAGAAAAGACTAGGAGAAAAGAGGAAAATATTATTCAGAGATAGATGGCAAAATGGAGAATGTTGTTAGAGTGAGGGAGAGAGAGAGGGAGTGAATAAGAAAGAAAGATCGAAGTGATTACTATATAAAGAGTTGAGAGGAAGAGGTAAAAAAAACAAATATAGGAGTGATGAGAGACAAAGCAAGTGAAGTAGTGAAGTAGAATGATAAAGTGATAATAATTTAGATTGAGAGTAAGGGACAAAACATGGGAAGAAGCATCAATTGATTGAACAAAAAGGTGGACTAATAAGGAGGAGATAAGGGAAGAGAGAGGAAGATGAGAGAGAATAGGTTTAAAAGAGCAAGATAACTATATATAGAGAAGGAGACAATGTTGAAGTGTGGAAGATAAAATGAAGATAGTGGGTAGTGTGTTAGAGAGAGAAATTAAAGAAAGCAGAAATGAAGGAGAGAAAAGATAGCCAAACCTTTGAGATAAATGAGATATAAATTGAGGGAAATATAATAAGAAGAGAAAGAGAATGTGAGAGGGTTAATTAAAGTGATTGAAAAGATTTGGTGGAGAGAATTTGAGAGAAAGACGGAAAGGAGTTTAAAAGAAACAATTTATGGAGAAATGAATGGAGTAAGAAAGAAGATAAGAGAAGAGAGAGTGAGTTGAAATAGAATTTGTTAAGGAACCTAGACAAAAAGAAATAGGGAAAGGGAGATTCTAGAAGAAAGTATTATAAATAGAAAATAAAGAGTGGTAAAAATGATGGAAGGTTGAGATAGATAATGAGTTTTACTTAAATGAGATAAAAGTTGAGTTAGATACAAAGAGAATACAATGTGAGAGATGAGAAAGGAAAGAGATAAAATAATTAGTGGCAAGAGTCAAAGAAAAAAGAAGGAAAGAGAATTAAGAAGAAGAAAAGTTTAAAGGAGAATAAAATATAGAAAGAAAGAGATAGGAAAGAGATTAGAGAAATTTAGAAATAAATGAAAGAGAATGAGAATGATGGAAGATTTGTTAAACTAGTGAAAGAGACAAAAATAGATGAAGAGGAGAAGAGTGAGAAGTACAAAATAGAGATAGTAAGGGAGAGGTCGAATAGTGGCAAATAGATAAAAAGTTAAGAAGAGATTCCTTATAGGAAAAAGAAATTTAGAGGTGGAGACATTAAGAAATTATGATGGTATAAGAAAGAGAGGCAAATCAATAGATAAATGATGAGAAAAATAGATTAAGCAATATAACCAAGAGATAGAAGATTCAAAGATGAAGATGTGAGATTTGTAATAGAAAGTAAATAGAGATAGTCAAAAAAGGCTAAGATAAAGTGGCAAAAAGAGGGAGCACAAGAGAGAAGAGACATTGAGAGATACTTGTATAGTAATGAAGAAATAATAAAAAACATAGATGGAAACAAAGAGTAAACAAAACAGAGAGGTAAAGGATCAGAGATATAAGAGAAGTGATGAGAGAGGAGAGAAATATAAGAAATAAAAGATCAATAATATGAAAAATAGAGAGAAGAGAGAGGAAGAAAAAGGAAAGTGACAAAGGTTTCCATAAAAATATTAAAGCGGTAGAAGAATGATGGATATTGAAGATGAAAACAAATGAGGAGAAAGAGATAGTAGTAGTGGGATTGATGGTATTAAAGAGAAAAGCAGTGAAAGTAAAACTGACAAAAAATAAAGGGAGAGTTAAATGAGAAAGAATGAGTGAATGAGGGGGATATGATGTTATAGTAGTGACAAGGTTAGCGAAGGTGAAGAGTCATTGCAAAGAACGAGACTAATGCAACCAAAGTGGTAACGAGGTCAATAAATACAGAGAAAGATGTAAAGTATAGTACAAATAATAAATGGTCAACATAGAAATTAAAGAGACATGTAAAAATAAAAAATTTGACAAGTAAAGAAGTCTAAGTAGAGATATAAAAAGAAAATAAAGAATAAGGCAAAGTGAGAGAAGACCATGAAAGAGGTCTGATAATAAAAAAAAGATAAAAAAAATAATATATTAAAAAGAGGATAAATATATTAATATTAAAAAAAATGGAATAAAAGTGAAGGATAGATAAAAAGATATAAAGTCATAGAGAAAGAAATAAACAAATGTGTAAAACTTGAGAGAGAAAATAAGGTGAAGTGGGAAATAACAGAGAAAAGAAAGTAAAAGATAAACAAAAAGAGATATAAGAGAAGGTTAAGAAAAAAATATATTTACAAAAATATATTCACAAAAAGAGAGATATAAAGTGTAAGACAAAAAGACAGAGAAGAGAGAGACAAACATAAAGAGATAAACAAGAAATTGAAAAAATATAGATTAAGAAATAGATCAAGAAAGATAAAAAATAAAAATTGAAAAAAATGAAAAATCTCTCAGGAAATAATGGTACAGAAGAATTGAAAAATGAGGAACAAGTGGGAATGAGAATTGTGAGAGTACAACGAAATAAAATGAAAAGGAAATAATAAGGTTTTGGTGATTGAGGATTAAGAAAGGGAGAGAGAATTAGGATTGAAAATTTGCTAATAATGATTAGGAAGAAAGTTGGGGATGAAGGAAAGAAGAGTGAGTAAAAGTCTATACCACTAATTTTTATGTGATTTGGCTTAAATTTAATCTTTCATCTATCCTTGAGAAAAACTAGGCATAAAAAGAAATTATGTATGCCTTTTGACTAAAGAATGGCATGTTAGAGCATCACAAAAAGAAAATAGAATTAAGATACAATAACCTTCCAAAAAAAAATAGAATTTTCAAATAAAGGAAAAGAAAGTGAAAATAAAAATTTATACAAATAAATTTCTACATTCGATAAATACTCAAGGAAAATTTAAGTTTAACTTTTTTACTTCTAAAAAGGAATTTGAGAGCTTAGTTAGTTGAAAGAAGAACATGAAATTTGGACCTTGATGAGAAGGATGCAAAATAAGGAGGTTAAAGACTGATGAGTAAGATAGAGAAGTCAATAATTGATAAAGATTTTTATTTAGAAAGAGAAAGAAAGACCATTGCAATGGAATAGTTTTAAAATGAGACAAACTATTTGAATGATAAAGAGGATAAGAAGAGAGAGGGAAGCAATAGAAGTAAAACATAGCTTAAGAAGGATAAAATGAATGAAAGAGAGACAATTTTGAGAAAAACATTATGGAGGCTATGATAAAGAATGTGATGGAGAGGCACAAATATTTTTCGAAGAAAAAATATGGATAAAGAGACAGGTAGAAAGAGAAAAAGAAAATACTATTACAAAGCAATAATGGAAGAAGTTAATTATTCATCCTATAAGGCAATATTATTCTGAGATGAAAATACAAAAAATAGTATCGTTAATGGTAATTTTTCAAAATTTCTTAAACTTATTAATTAATGTTTTAACAAAATCTTTTAAATAAGAATAACTATTATAGAACCTTTTCTTAATAAATGTAGTAATTATTAATTACCATTATGGTCTTTAGATTAACTTTTATTATTTCTAATTATGTTAAGATTAATTCTAATAAATATTCTTACAATTTAAAACAATGTTAATTAAATTACAAATTCTTATTAACTAATAAAGTAATACTTATTAGCATAACTAATTTTAAATTAAATAATTTTTTTTTCTTAAATAAGTTTTACTTATTCAAATAATTAATTCTTACTTATTATAGTTCTTACCAATAATATTTAATTATTTTGAATAACTAATCAAGAATTAGAGATAATAATAATTATTATGAGCCATATTAATCATAACTTATAAAAATAGTTCTAACCATCATTTAAGTATAAAAATGTTAATCTCATGTAAATTGTAATGTTAATCTTCTTATATAAATAATCAATATTACAAATCTGAATACTTACTATTATTATTATTATTATGATTATTAATATTATTTTTCATAAAAATATCTTGAGAAAAAATTTATTATTACAAAGAATAAAATAATAGTTGCTTGATTCATAATATTATAATTAAATATTAAAATTATAAAATTATTTCTTAGTGATAATAAAAATGTAATAAAAAATAATTTTTTCATTATTAAATTATAATAGAAATAATAAATATTATTTTTTAAAAGATGCCCAAAAAATAATTAATTTTTTTTTCATTTTTCATTTTTAGAGAATGAGAGGAGTAAATTTATAAGTTAATATTACCTTACTTTTGACAATCACATTATAAGACAATCTTTGAGGTAAAAAAATAATTATAATTTATAATTATAATAATTAATATATTTTTTTAAAAATATGGTAAAGAAAGTAATAATAATTTTCTTTTCGATTTTTTTATTTTTCATAGATTCTTAAAAAGAATATGTGATTTAGAAAGGCAAACTTGAAAGTGTAATTATATAAAGATGACACTCAAGAAGAACATAAAAAAATGTAGAACAAAAAAAGAAACACAAGAAGTGAATAATTAAAAATTAAAAAATTAGAATAAAAGAAGAAACAAGAAAAAAATTAAAAATTAAATATGAATTATTTCAAATGTAAAGAAGACAAAAAAAAGGAGTTAAAAGAAACAATTGTTTTGAGAGTATGGCAAAAACAATAAAAGGAAGATGAATAATAATATTTAAAATTACATAGAGTAAGTACAACTTTTTTAAAATTATTAATAAGACTATTGATTATTATCAAATTTCTTTTTAAAGTATTCATTATTTTTTTTGAAAAATTTGAAAATATAAAATTTATATTTTTGTTTAATATTTATAATATCGATAATTTAAAATATTAATTATTTTTAATAGTGTTAGAATAATTATTACAAGTGTTGCTCCAGTTATTTTGTGACATTAATTATTTTATAACAATTCTGATATGAATATTATGCAATAAATATTTATATTCATTCCAATTAACATAAAGTAAATCTATTTTTAAGATATTTTAATTTTTTATTCTTGATAAATTTATGATACCTAATTTAATATATAAATAGTATTTATTATAATAGTAAACATAATTTTTAGTTACTCTTCTTATGAATTACAAGTGATTTTGATAACTAGTAGGGGTTATTATATATGTTTTAAATTTTAATGGCATAATAATTAATAATTATTACACTTTATCTTACAATATTTGTTTTATTTATCATATGTTATTGTTCATATCATGCTTTTAATTCTATTTCTAAATTTTCTTACAAAATAAGATATTGAATGTGGACATACAATGAATGATAAGAAAAGTAGATAGAGAAAGAGATAAAAAAAAAGAAACAAAGGTAAGAGATGTGAGAAATAATGTAAAAAATAAAATATATTTGGAAAAATTGAAATAAATAAGACTAAGGATTAGGGAGAATGATAATAAGAGAAAGATAGCAAGAGAGAATGCATGATAGAGTACATAAGCTAGAACGTGCATGGGTAGAAAGATAAAAGAGATTCATATATGAAGAGTTGTGAGGAAGAGAGAAAAAAGAAACAAAAGATTGAAAAGAGAGAAAGCGAATGAGGGAGTGAGGTAGAACAAGAAAAGGAAAATATCTAAGAGTGAGAGTACAAGAAAAGATTGGGAGGGAGCATCAATTTATGGAATAATGTAGATTGATAAATGAGTGAACTAGAAGAAGGTTGAGATGATATAGATATAGGTGAGGTCAAAGAGAGTGAAAAGTAATCAAGGGAAAGAAAGTCAAAGAAAAAAAATTAGACAAATACATAAAAAAGGTAAAGAGGTAAATAAATATAGAAGAAGAAGAAGAAAAGTGTAGAATATATAATAAAAGGTAGAGAATGAGATTAAATATACATGCAAATGTAAAAGATTTGATGAGTAAAGAAGTATAAGTAAAGAAATACAACCAATGTGAAGAATAAGATAAAGATAGAAGAGAAAGAAAGAAATGATAATATATAGAAGTAAAGCCTATGACAAAGAATATAATATAGAGAGTGTATACATTGAGACAAAAAGAAAAGAAGCAAATGTGAGGGACGAATAAATAAATATTAATATAAAGGGTCTTAGAGAGAGAAAGCGAGTGCAAAAGGAGAGATAAAAAAAGGATAAGGAAAAAGGTATTTATGAAGCTTGATATAAAAGAGAGATATAAGGTGAAACAAAAAAAGAGAGTAAGAGAGACAAGGTAGACAAAGAGATAAACAAGAAGTAGAAAAAATAGATTAAGAGATAAATGAGAAAAGATAAAGGGATAAAAATAAAAGAAGAAAGGACAAAATCTTAGAGGAATGATGATACAAAAGAAGAGAAAAAAGGGGAACAAGTAAGAGTGAGTGATGTAAGAGAGTTGTTAAAGAAATTAAATGATAGGGAAAGTGGATTACTTTGATGATTGAGGATTAAGAAAAGTAGAGAGATTTAGAATTAGAAAGTGCCTTAAAGATGAAGAAACATGGGGAAGAAGGAAAGGATATTAAAAAGAGATATTAGGTGGAGTGCAATAAGAGATAAGAGAAAAAGGACGATAGGGAGATTAAAAGGTTGAGATTAAGAGTGACAAAGATAGATTATGAGATAGATTCTTAGAGTAAAAAGAGAAAGAAAAAGAGATATAGACTATTGATGAAGAAAAAAGGGAGTATAAGTGAAAGAATAAAAGTAAAATTTAAAAAGACAAAGAGAAGAATTACTTAATAAAGAGTGAAGAGTTCAAAGCAAAAAGAGACAATGAAAGTGTGAAAGAGCAAGAGACAAAAAAGTAAGGAGCATGAATTTGAGAGTAAGAGAGATGAAAGAGGTGATAAAAAAAAAGTGAGAAGAGAAAACACAAAGAGGCAAAGTTAGAGATGAAATAGGTCATAGATTAAGGAGATAGAAAAAGAGAGTAAGGAATCCACAAAGTAAATGACATAAATAATAGGGAAGGAGGTGAAAGATTAAAAAAAAAAAGAGGTGTAGCTAGAAAGAGTAAGTCGTAGAAAGGGAGAACAAGTAAAGAAAAATGAGGCAAAAAGAAGGAGAACAGAGTAATGAGGTAGAGAGTTAAATAAAGACATAGAGGTAGGTAAAAGAATTGAGAGGGAGAAAGGCACTATGACTTATACATGAGAGAGATGAATGATAGAGTGAAAACAAGAAGAGCAAGTGAGAGCAAAAGAGAAATTAAGTAGAGTGTTCAAGATATTATAGAGATAATAGGACAATGATGGAGACGTCTAGAAAAGAGGAAAACAAGTTGTCTAATAAAGATAGAAAGAATATAGAGTGAGAGGCAAAGATAAAGAAACAAATGAAACAATGGCCCAGGTAACAATAAAAAGTATTTGAAATGAGAAAGTGAGGAGAGAGATGGGTGTGAAAGAGATTAAGAAAATAAGATAAAATCAAGAGATATTAGAAGCGAGAGAAAAAATTGCAAAAAAGAGAAGGTGATATATAAGAGAGAGTGACAAAGTGAATGATATGTAGATTAAGTGATAGAAGGATAATAGGAGGTGAGAGAGAATGATTGGTCACAAAGACAAACAACACATTGATATAGATTTTTATTTAGAGAGAGAAAGAGAAAAAGATAAAGAGATAAACAAACATTAGGATTAAGGGAGAGACAAAAAGTAAGAGCAATGTAATGAATTAGTTTTTAAAAGCGACACTAATCGAATGATAATGAGGATGAAGAGAGAGAGAAGCATTAGAAAAAAAAGAATAGCTTAAGAAGGAGAATATCTTGGAATAAAGAGTGAAACTTTTGGGAAATAGAAGATAGAATCTATAGTAAAAAAATGTGAAGGAGAGGTACAAACATTTTGTAAGAGAAAAAGTTATGGATAAAGACATAGATGGAGAAAGAGAGAATAATGTTGGAGTGAGATAAAAGAAGAACAAGAAGAATTAATTATTAATATTATAAGACTATTATTTTGAGAAGAAAATATAAAAAATAGTATCATTGATAGTATATTATGAAAATTCTTTAGAATTATTAATTAATGTTATAATAAAGAAATGTTTTAATAACAAGTGTTCTATCAACTTTTTTTAACAAATATAATAATTATTAATTGCCATTATAATCTTTCAAAATAATTTTTATTAATCCTAATTATGTTAATATTAATTCTAATCAATTATTTTTATTATTTAATAATATGTTAACTAAATTACAATTTTTTATTAACTAATAAAGTAATATTTATTAGCAAATAAATTTTAAATTATTTTTACTTGATTGAATAGCTAATTCTTACTTATTACAGTTCATTTCGATAATAATTAATTATTTTTAATGATTGATTAGGAATGACAGAATAATTTTTAGTAATAGTATTGACCTTAATTAATAAAACTTTTTTAACCATCATTTAACTATAAAAAGGTTATTCCCATGTCAATTATAACTCTAATCTTCTTAAGTAAATAACTAATATTGTAAACACAGAAATATGCACAAACGCATGCACACGAGTACATACATGCACACACACAGATGTGTGCACGGACACATGCACGTGCACACACACATATGCACACCCGCATGCATGCATACACGCACACATATACACATGTAGAAGCACACACATTTGCACATGCACATGTGCACACACACACACACACACATTCATTGATACACATAATCACACACACACATGGAAATGCACATAAATGCACACATGGACTCATACAACACACACACACACTCATGCAAACACACACACATGTGCACACATGCTCACATGTACATACTTGGCATTCACATATGCACACACATGTTAAAGCATGCATACACGCACATGCACACATGCACGAACACATATGTAAAGGAACACACACCCACATAGACACATGTGTATGCATATAAACCTACATGCACATGCACATGCACACGCACAAGCATGCATGCATACAAACAAGCACAAACACATCCCTTCATACACATGAATAAAAACACACCTATGCACTCACAAATGCACACATGTGCATACTTTCACACACAATCACATACATATACACATGCAAGCATGCATGCATGCATGCAAACACACACACACACCAACATAAACATCTACACATAGACACATACATGCATGTAAAGACATGCACACATGCATGTATAGACATGCACATGCATGTGCACACACACTTAAGCGCACACACTCAAATCATACACAGGCTTATACACATGACATGCATACAAACACACACACACATGTAGACATGCATGAAAATAGTCACACACCTATACCTACACAAATGCCAACGAACATGCATATGTATATGAATGTGCACGCACACATGCACACATGGATGCATACATGCATGCACATGCACGTGTGCACATATGCACATTGATTCAAACACACAAGTATGCACACAAGCGTACACATATACATATGTAGGTACAAGCACTCGCACACACATGCACTCACAAAAGCATTGCACAAACATGCATGTTTGCATAAGACACCCACATACACTCATGCATATACATGCACACAAAAGCACATACAAATTTGTACATATACACTTGACACACACACAAACAAAAACATGAATGTATGCAAATAATCTCACATGCATGCACCCACATACACATGCAAGTAAAAACACACATACACGAATGCAACCACACAGACACCTATGCACATAAACACATACACGCATGCACACACACACAAACGCATGCACATACCCACACATGCACATGCATGCATACGAATACATGCACACATGTATTTAGTGCACACACAGATTCACATGTACACACACCCATGCACAGATAAGCACACACACACGCAATGACACACATGTGCATGAGAACACACATTCATGAACACACACAAAAGTAGATAGATGCACACACACACACACACACTTTCATAGACATGCACATAAACATGCAAACATATGTACATCCACACACACTGACACACACCCGATTGCACCTATATGCATGTAGAAATACATGAACATGCACACACGAACACACACTAAAGCATAGGCACACACACAAGCATGCACTTATGAATGCATGCACTCATGAACACACGTTCTTGTATTTACATAAGAGCACTCATGTGCACACACACATGTACACATACATGCATACACACATGCACACACACATGCATATACATAAACACATGCACATGCATGCAAACATACACATACACACATGCACACCATCACCCACCCATGAACACACATGTAGAAACACCCACACAGCACACATAACAAATACACACCATCGAATGCACACTTTCCATGTACAAACAAACACACACATACATGCACATGCACACATGCATGCATGAACACGAATGCTTGCACACATGCATACCATGAACACAAGCACACACCCACCCACACAAATGCACACATGAACCCACATGCACACATAGTCTCATACCCACACATACACATATAGATGCACAAGCACATGCACAAGCACAAGCATACATAGCACACATACAGGCATAGGCTCACACACACAAAGCACATGCACATGTACACAAAAAGGCTCTCTAACTTGTACACCCATGCACCTACACACACACAGACAAAGATAGGCATATGCACATATACGCACACACACACACACACAAAAAACACACACACATGAGTAATCATGCACAGAAATAGGTGTAGAAAAACATAAACATGCATATGAATGCACATGTGCACATGTGCATACATACATAAGCACAGACACAAAAAAATACACACATGCACACACACACACACACATACACATATGCACACACAAAAACACATGTAAAAAATAGAAACATGCATCCACAAACACATACACATGCACACATGCATGCACACATATGCCTACATGCATGAATTCATAGACACTTCACATGTGCAGGCATACACAAATAAAAACATGTGCTCTCACATAGAAACATATGGACGCATGCACACACACTCGCACACACAAGAAACACATACACATAAACACACATATAGGCACACACACACATTCACATAGATGTACAGACACACACATACACAAACATGCACATACATGCAAATACATGAATACACTCATGCACAAGCACACACAAGTGCAAACATGCACAATTGTAGTTGCACAAAAACTCACACACATAAAAATACACACACATATGTAGACACATGAACATGCACACAAATGTGCATGCACTCACACATGCATAAGCACATGAACATGCACATGCACACATGCATGCTCACATGAATGCATACTCACAAATGTGTGCACAAGTACACGCACAAATGCATGCATGTAAAAGCACTTACACAGACCCATGCACACATGATTGCATAATTGCATAGTGATATGCACACACACACTGACAAACATAGCACATAGGAATACAAATAACCACATATAGATGTGCATTTATACACACAAACATGTACACGCATATGCATACACACATGCACTCCCAAACCTAGATACACCAATGCACACAAACACACACATGTGCCCACACAGCCATGTAAACAGACACATAAGTGTGCATGTGCACACACAAAAACTTATGCATGCACACACACATAAACACACAAATACTAACATAAACAAGCACTTGAACACACACATGCATGCCTGTGAACACACAAATAAACCCTCACACACACACACATGTATGCTTGTTGGTAGACACATAATGATACACATACACATGTGAACACAAATGCACATACATGTTAGCACACATGCACACATATGCAAGCACACACCCATACACATACAGTCACACATAGACACGCAAGAACATGCACATGCATGCAAACACTAATAGAGATGTACATGTGAAAACGTGTAAGCATACATTCACACATACATGCACCTACGTACACATGCACACAAACACATGTAGACACCCACACTAATACACACACTCATACGTGTCTGTATGCATAGACAAACATAAACACACGCACGAATGCAGACACACACACACACCGTCATACCCATGCTTGCATGTATGCATGCAAGCACTGAATGCATGTACACACACATGCATGCATCAACATACACATAAGCACACACACACACAGATGTGCACACTCATACTCATATACACACTCATACAAAACACACCAACACACACACACATGAAAACATGCACATACACATGCACACAAACAAAAATAAGTATATACACACAAGTACACACATGCACAATCATGCACAAGTGCATACAAATACTTGCACACACACACACACTCATGCATGCACATACATATACAAGCTTGCATAAACACACATACATATGTTGCCACACATAATAGCACCCACCCATATGCATACCTAAACACACACGCATGCACAACACACAAGTAGACACACGTGAGCATATTAACACAAATAGATAGAGATGTACATACACACACATGCACGTGGACATTTACACATACATAAACACCTTCACAGATGGATATACACACACATGCAAACATCTACATACAAGCATGTGCAAGCATTCACACACATGCATGAACACATGCATGCACACATATACAGAAGTAGGCATACTCACACAAAAGCATGCATAGACATATTGACCAATGCACATATAAGAACACATGAACACACAAGTACACACACATAGATCCACAATACCTACTCACACATGAAAACCAACATATAGACACATACACACACACCTGAACATGCTCTCATGCATTCATACATATACATGTATGCACATACACACAAATATACAGAAATACAAACACAGACACATAAAAGCACACATATATAGAGGCACACAAACACATGCATACACACACATGCATGCACACACAAACATAGGATCACACACATACACACATGAAAATACTCATGCTGACATAGGCACGCATGCATGCATGCATGTACATACACACGAGCACATGCACACACACACACATATCTGCATACATGCACACACACAAACTTGTGTATACACATGCACATAAACACCCATAAACTCCATAACACTCCCACATATGTACACACACAAATATGTTCAAATAAACACACACACATTCAAGCACACATACATTCATGTAGACACATGCACACATACATTCATGTAGACACATGCACATATATAGGGACATAGATGTATATACATGCACATATATATTTACACATGCCAAGAACACACACATCCATAAAGGCATGCATGGACATGTGCACATAGGTACACAGGCCTGCACAAGCAAGCACACACACACACACAACATATACATGAACATGCATGCACAAATATCCACACACACATGCTAATGCACAAACATAGACACACACTCATGCACACACATACATACCTATGCACTCATGCACAACTACACACATGCACACATACATGCTTGTATACACACACATATGCACTTGCATGCACACACGCATATACCCTCATTGACTTACACACATATGCATGAACACTCACAAATGCATAACATGCAAACAAGCACAAATACACAAGCACTCACATACACACCTAAAATACGCATATAAGTGTGCATGCACCCACAAACACATGCATACCTACATGTACAGACATATAGATTAAAACACACATGTGCGATTGTAGAGACACACACACATGCATAGTCACAAACAAGTGTGCACATAAACATGCTCACACATACATATGTGTGAACAAGAATCCATGCACACACATGCACATATACATGCAAACACACACTGTCATACACATTCACTCAAGCACACACAAACACACACACACACAAGAACACCCACACAAGCATGCAAACACACTCATCCACAAAAGCACATATACACACATACACAAATAAAAACATGTATACATAAAAACATATGCACACCCCACACACACATTGAGGTTCACAAACATGCACAAACACTCACATAAACACAAAATCATGCACAAATGTATATACACACAAACACAGGCACACATGTGCTTACATGTGCAAACACACACATAGATATGCATAAGCATGCACACACAAGTATGCACATATAACTATCATAAAGAAAAACAAACATAGGCAAATGAACACACATACATATCCACATCTATATACAAATGCAAATAAACAAACATACTAACACACGCATTCACAAAAACACACACTCATGCTTATATGCACACATACACAGACGCATGAATCCATAGACACATATGGACTCACATGCACACATGTATATGCATGAATGCACACACATGTGCACACACCCACATGTCCCACCTATACACACACACATGCACCTATATACTCATGCAAGCAACTTCTACACAAGCATGTCACCAAACGCACATGCCCACAAACACATGCATGAATGCATAGATGCACTCACACACACACATAAACACACATGCCAATGCAAAAGCACACACATGCATAGACATACAAGCACAAGAGCATGCACACACACATGTAGACAATCATGCCCACACACTTGGTCATATGCACACATAGAAATGCACATGTTGACACATTCACACACACAAAATGCATACACAACATACATAAAAATGCAAAAACATGTGTGCACATGCACTTAGGCACACCAACACACATGCACATAAAAACACACACTTTCATGAAAATGTTCACAAATAAACTCACATTAACACAAGTAAGAATATGCATACATAGTCGCATACACACACAAAAAATTTTTGACACACATACATGAAAGCATGCACATGAGCACACATGCACATAAATGCTCACATGCACACAAACACATACACAAACTAAAATCCACATGCACATATACACACACATGCATACACACCTAAACATTCTCATGTCTACATACACATCCACATGCACACACACACACACACATGGACAGACTAACACAAATACAACCACATCCACACTCACATGCACATACACACACATGTGCAAATGCATTCACACTGGTACACAAATAAGTACATACACGAGTGCACCAAAAGCACACAAAGGAACACACTCATGCACATCCACATGTTAACTCACATATACATAAATACACATGCACACACACAAATGTACACTAACAAAGGCATGCACATGCACACACACACCATCACAAACACATATAGATACATGACTATGCACATATTCAAACACACACACATGCACACCCACACATACGTGCATGCACACACAAAAATACACACATGCATATGCACATGGCATGTATGCGTATACAAATATACAAACACATACATACATACACATGCACACACATCTATACACAAACATGCATGTATGCACACATGCACAAACATGCACTTGCACTAACACACAAAAGAATTCACATGCATATCTACAAAAATGCATGAATGAACACACACACATGTGCATGCACACATTCACATACACACACATTCAAACACACTTGTACAACTAGATCGAGATAAGCACAAGCACATGCACAAATTCACACATGAGTGCTTGCACACGTGGACAACCTCCATGCACACACACATGCACATACAACAAGCATATCTACCCACACATGCATACTCACCCACACACACACATGCACAAACCTACACAAGCATGCCCATGCACACATAGATGCACGCCTACGTACTCAAACACACATT
The DNA here is from genome assembly GCA_023846275.1 of Vanilla planifolia. NCBI lineage: Eukaryota > Viridiplantae > Streptophyta > Magnoliopsida > Asparagales > Orchidaceae > Vanilla > Vanilla planifolia. Next base: position 1,236,778 of record JAIUJO010000022.1, read on the forward strand.
AGTACACCCACACACACATACATGCAAACAATTAGAGACATAGAGACACAACACACACGTACACACGCCCGCATGCTTACACATAAACACACACACACACACACACACACACAAGCAAACACATGCATGAAGATGCACACACCTGCACATGTGCACACATACACAAACCCATTCAGTGACCCACATACACATACACACACATGCTTGCACAAACACACAACATGTGCACACATGCAACCACACACACAAGAACACGTGCACACACATGCATGCATATGCACATGCACACACACAAACATTCACTCACACTTACATGCACATGCATCCATGCACACACATGCACATGAAGACACAACCATGCATAAGCACATGCATAGGCATAGGAACACACTCATACAAATCATATAAAAACATAAATACAAATGCACGCACATATTTACAAACACACACAGTTATGTACACACGTATACATGCATAAGCTTCCAAACATGCACATGCATTCACAAACACACACACACACATATAAACAAAAAACAACATGCATACACATATCTACACACATGAATGCACAAATAAACACATGTAAATGCATGTAAATATATAGAAACACATGCACACACACATGAACACAAGTGCATGCGCACACACACACAGGCACATATACATGCAAACACATATATATGTAAGAACAACACATGCATGTACATGGGCACACATGCATACATGCACATACAAATACATATGTATGCACACACACACACACACACATTGACACATGTATGCATGCACACACACACACAAATTTCCACATGCATACAAACACATATGGACACATTCATAAAGATAGCCACGTACACACATGCACATGCACACACACAAATGTACGAACTCTTACACATGTACACACACTTGCTTGCCCACTCACACATGCATAGACATACACTGGCTAACAAACCTGTGCACAACCACACACATGCATAAGTACACACACACCCACACATGTACATGCTCAAGTATACACACTAACACTTACAGACTTGTACACAAACACCCACACATGCACAAATAAACTCTCATATGCACATATGCACAAATGCATGCATGAACACACACATGGCGACAAGCATGCATGCACACGTGCATAACCAGTACAAATATGCGCATACAAACATACACATGCATATGCACAAATATGCTCGATTGCACATGCATGAAAATATATGCACACAAATGCAAAAGCATGCTCACACACACCCAGACACACAACAATTGCATGCAGCTTGCATAGACACATTACACAAATGTGCAGAAACGAATAGACAAATGCACGCTTGCACTACATACATGCATGCTTAAACATGCACATACCAACTAAAACACATGCTTGCATACATGCACATGCAGACATCTACATGCACATTTATAAGCACATGAACATAGAGATACACACACATGTACAACAACAAACACACATGAACACCACACACACATCCAAATAAACAAATAAACATGTATACAAGCACACACACACAATTGCTCATCCACACATGCAATCACGCACACATAAATATACACACATGAAAATGCACAAACATGCAAATGGACACACACATACATGCACACACAAGCACACACACATACACAAATCATTATAAATGCAAACAAACGCACATACACACATGCACATGCACATATATGCACATAGACATGCATACAAGCACAAACTTATACACATGCAAATCCATAGGTGCATATACACACACACAAGAAATACATATAAACACACACATACATAGGCACATATACAAACAAGTATGCATGCACACACACACATATGTACACATACACATGCATACAAATGCACATGCATGCTCACACATGTACATGAGCACAAACACTTACACATACACACACACATTCTCACACATCCACTACCACATTGCCATGAAGCCAACACATGCACATATGCACATCCATGCAAGCATTTACATAAGCACAAACAAATGAAAGACCAAAGGCATACAAACAAGCATACACACATGCATGTGCACACACAAAGATGCACGTGCATATGCATAAATACTAAAACACACATACACATGCTTGTGCTAATGCACAAGCACATATGCCCACATATATTGATACATATGCCCACACATGCTCACACACACACATTCACACATGTGCACAAGGACACACACAAACATGCACATGCTTACAAAGACATACAAAAACATTCACACGTGTAGACAAATGCACACACACACTTGCACAAACACTTGCACATGCAACACACACATGCAGACCCACACATGCATGCATATGCATACACTCACCTACAAACACATGCACAAAAATGTGCTCACACAAACATACACTCACCCACAAAAACATGCACAAACATATGCTCACACAAACATACACACGCACATATGCATAAGCATGGACATACACTTCATGGAAACATACACATATAGACACAAACATACAAGTTCACATACACACATGTATGAGTACACACACACAAACCCATACACTTCAAAACATATGAACACACACACACACTCACACACATATGTGTGGACACAGACACACATTCACCTACACACATACAAAAACCCACACACATATGCACACAAACACATATACACAAGCATGAACACACCCGTATAGATGCATGTACATGCACGTGCATGTACAACCACACATGCACATGAATGCACACACAAACACACATAAATATGCTCTCTTAGACCCACACATAAAAACATGCACATGCACACTCTCAAACAAACACAAGTATACATTCACACATGCAAACATACACGAGCATAGATACTCTTATGGATGCACACACAGGCACATAGAGCACCCACACAGATGTAGACATGCATGCCCAACCATGCACATGCATAATAGGTAAACATGCACACATTCACAAGCACACACATTCACATGATGGCATGCACACACACCCACACACATCTAGCTCACATGCACACACTCTCTCTCACATGCATATACATACATGCACACAAATTGCATAGACATACACACTTGCATGCATATGTACACACACCAAGAAAACAAAAAAATACTCACACAGCCACATGCATAGGTATAAACCCACACACATATGTAGATGCACATACAAACACATGTGCACCTACATGAACTAACACTCACACACATGCACATACACACCCACATACATGCACAAAAACACTCAAACATGCACATGCATGATTGCATTCTTAAAACACATGCACATATTGACACATGCATGCATGCACACTTGCACAACCATCACAAATATGTACACATGCACCTAAGTTTGCATGCACGTGCATAGAAAAATATGCACACCTGTAAGGACATGCTCACACACACACAGACATGACCATCTCATACAACAAGTTTACAAAATAAAACACATATGTATAAACACAAACACAAATATATACACATGGTCACACTCATATAGGAACATGCACCCAAACATACATACACACACACACACACTTGCATGTACATGTACAAACACTCAAACACACCCATACCCAATCTCACATGTGCTAGCATACATGCACACAGGTAGACACATCTACACACATGCTCAAATGCATGCATGCCAACACAGACTCAAGAACACATGAACACAAAATTATATAGACATGCATAACCACACACATGCATGCACACCCATAACCACATGAACATAAACACATGCATAAGTGTACAAACATACACACAAACAAGTACAAGCACATATGCACACACACTCACACAAATGTGCATACATGCTAATATGCAAATAGACACACACATACACAAATGCACACAAATACAAACAAACACACGCATGCACACAAATGTGTGTACATGTCCATACATGCATACTCATGGATGCACACACATATACATATGCAAACACATAAGCACACACACAAACACACATATGTAACGCATAAACATGCACAAGCACATAACATATGCACACCCACATGTATTCACACACATATACACACACGCATGCATACACATACACACATGCATGCTCGCACACACGCACATACTCACACATGCAATACCATATAGACACATACATTTGTATATGTACACACATGCATAAGCACAAATGCATTCATATATGCACTCACAAATCAAAAAGCATAAGCACACAAGAAAGCACACAGACATGCACACACAAACACATACAAATGCACATGCATATGCATAGGAACTCAAACACACATGCACTAATGCATAAACACATGTGCCTACAAACATTCATACACATGCCCACACTGCACACACATCCACAGACACAAATGCACATATACATATGCATACATATGCATAAATAAACAAACATGCATACACACACACATATATGCATGAATCCATATATAGGCACATGCATGCACACATGTAAAAACACATGCATGCATGCACACATGCACAAATATATGTACCAACATAGACACAACCTTATGCACACATGCAAACACACACACACTCATTTATTCACACATGCATGCACACACATACACAAATGCACATACATGCACATCCATTCATGTAATTAGACGGCGATTGTACTCTTTTCTTCACTATAGTGGCTAACTTTTCAAAAAACATATCCTAGTTGATGGGGGAGTTATTTTTGGTGTTGTTTATTTCAACTATAAATAGAAAACATATATAAAACAAGAATATTATTGAATCAAGTTTGAAAATTTTCATGCAAGCCTAACCAAAGTTCAAATCGTGAGCAACAAGTGTCTGTACATAATTATAAGAGCCCTGGATTTTTGTCGGTCTCTATTTATCGTACTTTTCTTAATAATCATTTATGCATTTTTGGTAACATTTATTTCATTCATTAGTAGTGCCACTCTTGCTTAAAGAATTAAAGGTGTAAAAATTTTGTAAGCAAAAAATTGTAAAGCTTTGAGGTTTTTTATTAACCTAAAATTCTCTAATTTTTTGTGCTCATTGGAGCACTGTTGTGTATTTGGTTTATCCTTATTAGCGTCGACAAAAGGGAGTCGTTAGTGGAAGCACAATTGGGGATCAAGTATGGATTTAGACATAGGTTTTGACCAAACTACCTAAAAATCTCGTGTGTATTTTATTTATTACTAAGAAACTTAATTTTGTTGATAAAAGAAAAATATTTTAAGCTCAAAAATTTTTTTCTTCTAATTTTTTAATAAAAAAATTTTATAAATGCACAATTCATCTCTTTTCACCTATTTGTTTTACCTCACATGTTTTATAACACACATACACAAACACACACGTATGCACAAATGCACACACTCACCCACATGCATACACACATACAAAGATGCACACATGCAAACATGCAAACATATATGTTGAAATGCATAAGCACACCAATGCACACACACATATGCACACCCATATGCATGCAAATGATCACACACACAGACATGACCGTGCACATACACACATACATACACACATGCATGCTCACACACACACACAACCACATGCTCACACATATACATCCACATATGCACATATACAAACAAGCATAAGCACACACACGAACGTACACACAATCATAAGCATGCATGTACACACACCCACAAGCATGCACCCATGCATACACATACACACATAGACATGGACATACATTCACACAACCACATTTGCACATAAAAACACACACATAGACAAGCACATAAACATAAGCACACAAACACATGCACATGAACACACACACCTTCACTCATTCACATATGTATACACACATATAAAGAAGTTGGTATACACTTGCACAAATAAATGTACTTACCCACATAGATGCACACATACTGAAGTGCATGAACATTCATGCACACATGTATGCACACACACAAGCTCACATGCATGCACATGTGTGCCGCGATGCACATTGTTACACCCCATATTTTCCTAGGCTGATTTTTGGCATATATTTTTTTTTTTTGCATATAGACAGCTCAGATCGTCCCATACCAACCTGAGTAGCCTGCGAAAAACATAGGATATAACACATCATTACACACCTACTTTCCTTAACAATGTGGGTCCCATCTCCCGGGTACACCGTCAAATCAGGTTCATGACTCCTGAATTAACAGATGGACTCGCGCAATGTTACTCCTACTAGACCCAATACTCCTAACCCATACCGACAGGAGAACCGGTCTAATAGAAGTCTGAACCCCCACGGTTAAGTTCATTAGTCATGTAATGACCTCACCATCAAAAATAAAATACATAACATCTTCAGATAAAATATGGCACTCCACACACTATACCATCAAGATAATAAAGTAAAACAGTAGTGAAAACTACATTACAAGAATAAGATCCAAGTCCAACAAGTGCAATATTGTCCAACCAGATACATAAGTCAGAATCACCCTCACATAATACCTGACATATGAGAATAACAGTCTCACTGACAACATCCAACAGCAACAATCAACTAACCAGAATTTCTCAGATAATCACAGATCAGATATCCTCCACAAGCCTGCTGACCACGATCCCACCTAATCTGGTAGCGTCAAGTCTGCCGAGCCACTGAAAATATATAATACGGAAATGAGCTACACCCAGTAGGAAAGACAGCTAGCAAAACTCACATGCAAGAGAAGGATAATAGCAAGAGTATAAGAATACAGCGTAACAATATATGGTGGATAGGCACTCTCAGTCCCAGACTCCGACGAACCACAGTCACCCCCAGTCACACCAGAGTAGCTCTCCTCTGGGCTTCCAGGTAGCGTGCCAGTGGGAACGCCCATCTCGAAACACGCATGGCGCCTAAGCACCCGACACCGCAGCGTCTCTCGTCAATCAATCTCCTGGAGACTATAGACAGATCCAGTCACAAAATCTCTAGCCAATGTGAGACACCCCTGCCACCCTAAGGCGCGTAGGCCTACACACTTGGCTAGCCACTGCGAGACACCCCTGCCACCCTCAGGCGCGCAGGCCTACACACATGGACCAGGAGAGATCGACTCAGCCACCGTCCCAAGGAGTCCTCTACCAACAACTTCCATAGAAGCTCACGCCCCTACAGTCATTGTCAATTCTCTAACTCCAAGATTCGGCAACATATGTCCAGGTACGACAAGGTGCATACCAGTCCACATGTATACTGTGGAAGCTAAGTCTGAACCGCACAGTTACATACCACAACTATCTTAAAACATCATATAGGGTCTATAGTAGTCCGGTCCAGTATGCCAATCCATAAAATATGCCCACACTGAGTAAACTGACTCAATCCATGTCGTTGCCATCAAGCAACACAACTGTCAATTACTGACTGTTCTGGTAGCATCCATGTACCATACCTCTGTCTGACTGTTTCCAGCTGTACTATCATCACTGATAACATTTTCCCTACTTCAGGAAGTTTTTAAATCCCAATTTCAATTTCTGCCCTTTATCCATTTTTTTTCCGAAATTCGGAATAAATTTCCAAATAAAATTTAAATTCCACATATATATCCTTTTTTCGAAAATTCGGATTAATTTCCGAATTAAATTTTCCGCATATTTTATTTATTTCCGAAAATTCGGATTAATAATAAATTTCCGAATTTTTCCTTCCGCTTCTCTCTCCTCCGCGCCGCGCCGTTCGTCCGCGCCGAATCCCGCTGAACCGGATCTCGCCACCGGTTCGGGCCTTCGCGCTGAACCGCGACACCGTCGAACCGAATTAATTAATAATCCGTTATTAAATATTATATAAATATCATTAAATTAAATTTACAATTACTTAATTAAATATAATTAACCTAATTCATCTCCTTCCTCGGTCCGACGCCCGCGAAAACCTAGCCGACGCAATCGCCGACCAAATCCAATTCTTCCGCCGATTTCCGGCGACCGCGAACAAGAAGAAACAAAATCTGATGTTCATACTATCCTAATGTTTCAATAATGCCACTAATTCCTAAGGTTCAATCAGAATTTCCGCCAAAGGAGTTTCATCCGATCCCCAATTTGACAATTTACGAAATTAAACAATTCCAGCATTTGTTACTACCTTAACATGAATAAAGCACATAATTGAATCATCGCATGCTTGGTAAAATTTCCGAATTCGACGGGTATAATTTTCCGAAAACCCTAAAAATGCTAAAATCAATAATTTGCATTAATCAATTCCAAAAACCAAAATTCGCATGCTCCGGTAGCTATTTGCAAAATAATCCATATTTTTAATTAGCTAAATAACTAATTTAAAACTAAAATTCCTACCTTTCTTCTCCGGCAACGGTGAAGCTCGCAAGGGACCAACCGCTGCCCCTCGCCGAACGAAACCGGTACCAATCGATTCTCCTCGGTCTCGCGAACCTCCAGGTACAAAAAGCCCCTTGAAAGGCTGTCGGAAAATATCGTCGTTCACCGCGAACACCCCGTCTCCGGCCACTGCTAGAAAACCCTAACAGCAATAAATCGGGTTAAATACCCAGCTTAAACCGGTAATAACCAGTTAAGAACCCATTAAGCACCGGTTGACCTTCTAATAACGCCGCTTAAACCCGATCAGCCGGTTAATCTCCACCGCTGATCTCGTCCGTCCGATCCGCTTATCCGCGGCTTATCCAACCGCACGCGCAAACGCACTCGGCGAACCGCCCCCCGCCTTTGCTGAACCGCTCCGGTCCGGTTCACGCGCGGTAAAAACCAAATTTCCGGTTTAATTTAAATGGATTTTCGAATTTCTAAAAATCCAATAAATATAATTAAACAGGAAAATTACTTAAAATTTACCTCGATGTTCCGGAAAATCCCCAGAAATTTCAGAAATTCCAATAGCCTCCAATTGAGCTCCTGGCTCACCCTACTATCGATCTGAAATCATCCAAGCCAAAAATTAATTTATTAAAGATTAACATAAAAATTTTTACTGGGTATAACACACATCCACCCATCCACACACCTGCACATGAACATCTGCATACAGACAAGTACAAGCACACACACACATGCATGCACATGCACAAAAGGACATACAAGTATGCATGCAACCACTCATACACACATGTGCATGCATCCATGCACACACATGTATGCATGCACATAGAAATGTACATACACATGCTCACACACACAAACCCACTTATACATGCATGTACACATGCACACACATGTGCACATAAGTACACAGATAGCTACACACACACACATGTAAGGACATAACCACACATACATGCCCACAAACACATGCAAAAATTAGGTGTACACACACATATGAAGACATAAGCTTAGGTAAAAGAACAAACATGCAAAGGCACACAAGCACTAAAGAACACATGAACACACACACGTATGCACATAATGGTGCCCACACAAGCAGGCACACACGTACACTTTCTCACACACACATGCACACACACAACGTACACTAATTTGCACAAACATGCATGTGCACATGCATAGGAACACAAGCACACATGTGCACATAAACTCAAGCTAACATAATAATGAAAACATGCACAAATGCATACACACATACGCAAGCATGTGAATATATAGTCACATGCATACACGCGAAACTTCTGACACATATACATGCAAAAACACATGCATGCATGGGAGCACACACGCACATACACTAATACAAATACACACATGCACACACAATTGTACATACTTATGTCCACATGAACATCCACTCACAAGCACAAACACAAAAACAACTACATCCACACATGCACACACATGTAAATGTGTACACACACACATGCACATGCGTTCTCATAGGTAGACACACAAGCACACATATAGGGACACACACAAACACACAAAGACATACACATATGCACATCCACATGATCACACACATAGACTCACATGCATATGCACACACCCATGCACACAAATATATCCACACTCACTTAGACATGTGATTGCACACACACACTTATACAAACACATATACATGCATAAGCATACACTCATTCACACACACACACACATATACACACATATATGCACACACACACACACACACAAATGCACACATGCACACAATCATTCACACATGCACATGCACAAATACAAGTGCATGCACTTATGTACAAATATACAAACACACACATAAACGCACATGGAAGCACTCATAGACATGCTTACAAATACACACAGATGAATGTACATTTAGTTCTAGACACATGCACAAATGCACATAGATGCATGTGTATGCACACTCACATGTATGAATCCACAAAGATGCACACACAGACACACATGCACACATTGGCACACACACATACAAATATATGCATATACACTCATGCACACACACCCACACAGACATGCACACGTACATAGACAAAAAAATAAATAGTCACACAAACATGCACACACACACATAAAACATATGGACACTTACACTTTCACAAATAGGTATGTACACATATGCCTAATAGTCAAATACTAACACCACCACACATACCGTCACAAACCCACATGCACACAGATACATACACAAGCACACACACACACAGACATATGTGCACATGCTCACAAATGCACACAAACAGATACACACAAATGCAAACACGAATATGTACAGAAACATGTGCATGCAAACGAACACACACACATGCACTTATGTGTGCATGAAAGCACACAGACACACATGCATATACACTTGTGCACACATGCATACACCCACACCTATATACATGGAAAGTCATAAACACAACACATGCACATGCACACACCGCATGCTCACACATGCATGCACACAAACACACACATGCACATGCACACAGATATGCAAACCCACTCATCGATAGAAAACCACATGTATACGTATGCCTGCATGCATGCATACAATCACACACATACACACAAGAACATGCATAAACATGCACCACATGAACACACATGCATGCATACACCACACATATATGCAAACACACATGCACAAACACACTCACAGACAATTCACATGAATCCATGCATACATATGCACATGCTCAAAGACACACGAGCAAGGACAAGCACATGCACATGCATAAGCATAGGCACACACACACAAATCACACAAAAGATACACGCATATGCACATTTACACACATACATAGATACATGTATACATACACATTCATAAGCTTCTAACCATGCACATGCATGCACAAACATACTTACACACACAAGAGCACTTGTACACATATGCACATGCACAGACACACAAATATGAACATGAAACAACATATACAAACCTTAATGTACATGCACATGTGCATGAATACACACACTTGCATGTAAGAACACATAAATAAACAATCTGCATGCATGCAAATATATGGAAATAAATGCACACACACACAAAGATACATGCATATACATATACACACATAACATAAGCAAGCACATAGATACACATGCACACACAAACATACATGCATGCACGTACATATATACATACATGTGTGCATGTCCACACACATACAAACACATGCACACACATTCATACATGTAGATGCACACACACATGCTCATGCGCACATGCACACATACAAATGCTTGCATATGCACACACACATGTACCCACACACACAGCACACATGTACACTGACCCATAAAGGAATGCACAAGAACACAAATGTAAACAAGCATGCACACATACGCACACATGCACACTGGCATACATAAACACACACATATGCATATACACACACACACACAAACACACAAACAAACCCACATATGCACAAGTGTGTGAGTATACAAACATAAACCCACACACATCGAAACACAAGAACCCACACACACATTTGTGCATGTGCAAAGAAACACACATGCCAACACACAAACCCTTACATACATGTGCATGCATACATAAATGTGTGCATCTACACTCACATACAAACACAAACACACCTACACAAGTATGCACACACAAACATAGATGCATATATATGCATATACATACACATCTAAACATGAATGCACACACAAGCACCCACACACAAACACACATGCATACACTCACACATACACACACATACACACATATGAACATGCACATACACACTGATGCACAAACACACAAAATAACACACACATATGCAAACTCATGCAAGCACACACACTTGCACAGGCACACATGCACACTCACAAACACACACACACTCATGATTAGACCCACATATGCATATGCACATGCACACAAACACACCAGCACATGCACCCACACAGGTACACACAATTGCATACACACAAATATAAGCACACACATGCACGTGTGCACATACAAACTTCTATGCATACATGCACATGTACACTCTTATACACATGCCCATGCCTAAACACACATACAAATACATAAGCATGCACAAACACATTCACACACACAATCACATATACACACGCTAACACACAACAATACACACACACACACACATGCACATGCACACGTGCATGCACATGTGCATGCACACATATAAATGCCAAAATGCGCACATAGATATGCATGCACACACACTTATGCACGAACACATCCATGCATCCATACATGCACACCAACACAAGAACAAAAACACATAGTTCACACAAATACACACATGCACACATGCATATATGCACACACATGCACATAAATAGGCAAATTCTTGCATAAATATACACAAACAAACAAAAAAGATAACCACACTCTCACAAAAATGCACACACACTCACACACATCTACACACAAGCCCACACACATGCACACACACACATATACATGCATCTACACACACGCCAGCACCAATGCACACAAGCCCCCCCACTCACACAAGCACACCTAAAACACATAGATACATAAGCATGCACATACACATATGCTTGTAATAACACATGCACATAAACAAGCACATATAGACACACATACCCACATGTGAGTAGACATACACATAGACCAACACACATAAGCATGCACACACACACATGAACAAATACATGCATGGACACATGCTTACACACAAATGTACACACACACACATGCATGTACATGCCTATGAATCTACATACATTCACAAACCCAAACACACACACACCCACACATATACAGGTACAAAAACACGTACACATGCACACAAACAAATAAAAATAGCCACACACACTCTCATCCTCTAGCACACAAGCACGCATATAGGAATGCACACATACAGATAATCAAGCCACACACACCCACACACATGCATGCACACAAACATGGACACATATGTATGCACACACATAGACACCCACACATACATGCACACATTATGAATACACAAGCTCACACACACATACACACACCCAGGAAAATAAACACCCCCTCCCCCCCCCCCCCCCCACACACACTCACAAATAAGCACACACACATGTGAACACATATAGAAAACCACATATGCATATGCATAGGTAGATGCATAGACATACACGCAAGCATCAACAAGTTCATGCACACATACCTGCACATAGTTGTACAAACACAAAGATATATGCATGCACACATATACAAACTCATGCTTGCTTTCACATGCACACACATAAACAGACACATAAGCACATGTAGATGTAAAAGCATGACTACACACATGCACATACATGAAAAGACACATGTACACAAACACACGCACATATGGCACACCCACGTAGACACACACGCACACACAAACACACACAAGCAAGAAAACACATTTGTGTGCCCACACACATGCACATAAGCCTGCACATGCATGCTCACAGAGACCCATATATAGTCATACATGCACACACATTCTCATATAGTTATAGGTACACAAACATGCACACACATACATGCAAACAAGGGAACATATGCAAACAACCATGAACACACTTGCAGCACACATGCTTAAAAAACACATGCATAACTAAACCCCGACACACTCACATAGATGTATGGATGCAAACTTGCACATGCACACCTGCACATATGGACACAAAAGAACATGCACGTGTGCATATACACATACATGCAAACATACATACACCCACACATGTGCATGCATACACGTGCACATGCACGCATGCACACACTCCTTCATAGACACACATGCACACACATGCACTCACATGCATACAATATCATGCTCATGCACATACATAGACATATAGAGTCATATGCACGTGTACACACATGAACAAAATAATGTCAACACACAGATGTAAATGCTTGTAGACACACATACACAAATAAGTACACACACACGTATGTGTGTGCACATTAGTAAACACACACAAACATGCACACATACAAGAAAATGCACACATGCAAACACAAGCACACAAATGCAAAAACACATGAACTCACACACACACACACAGAGATTCATACAAATTCTTATAATCATACACATGCATATGCACCCACAAATATGCCCATGTGCACAAGCACGTACACACACACATACACCCATGAACATACACACATCTACACACACACACATACATACCCATATACATGCATACTAACTTACACCCCTACACCTACATATGCACATACAATCACACACACATATGCACACATGCATATGCATGTAGACACACACACACACATATAAACATATACAAACATGCAAACACAAAGCTACACACAAACACACATGCACAAATGTAAATGCATACGCACACATGCATGTAAGAACTCACACAAGCACACAAATAAATACACATACACGCATCCATGAGTGCAAACACACACACATGCATGCATGCATGCACAAAAATAAACACTTGTACATACACAACTATAAATGCACATTAACTCACAAGCACAGATGCTTTCTTAGAGGCACACAGATGCAAAATGATGCATGCACACGAACAACCACATGCACAAGTACACATACATGCTCATACACATGCTTGCATGGAGACATGCATAAGAGTGCAAACATACATGCACACATGCATGCACCCACTCACTCACACAAGGACACGCATAAGTGCACACGTGCATGCTCACATATGCACACACAATGACACACACATGCATACATGCATGTACACATTCATGAATAAACATTAGCACACATATAGATGCACTCACATACACACACTTACACCTAAGCACATACACATCTATATGCACTCACATGCAATAAAATGAACAGTTATGCATGCACACATATAGGAATGGACACTAGTATGCGATGTCTCATGAACACATGCATGCCTACACACACGCACACATGTGTGCATGCACATTCATACACATGTACATGCACATATTTAAATACATACACACCTATCTGCACACACGTGCATATGCATACACAAACACATGCATGGACATAGGGGTGCACATGAACAAATATAAACGAACACACAAACAAGCACACATGCACACAAACGCTCACACAAACATGTGCACGCACATAGATGCTCATGCATTCACACAGGCACACACACACAAATGCACATACATATACTCACATGCATACACATGAATGCACACACACATACAAATGCTTCCACACAGGCACCCACACGCACAAGCACACATAAAGACACACACAAACACGTGCACATTCACACACATGAAGACACATGCACTCACAAGCACAAACATACACCCACACACACCCTCACACACATACACATGAACACACACCCACAAGCACATGGGTCTACAATCACGTGTACATGAAAAAACCTTTTTACATGCACAAGTACATAAACACATGCATAGATGCAAAGAGACAATCACATTGCATGCATAACACATTCACACACTTGTGTATGCACACACACACGTGCAAAAGGACACAAGCACATGTATGCACATGCATGTACTCACACACACAAGAATGCATACACACACACAATTGCACAAGCACACATGTGCTCACATGAACACTCATGCTCAAGTACATGCCTAAACACACACATATGTGCTCACACACATGTAGAAGCACACAAACACATACACACACACACGTGTGCACAAGAACATACACATGTAGACACATGTACACACATGCATGTACACAATCATACAAGAAAATACAAATGCATAATACATACACACTCACACACACGTGCACACATATGTCCACATGCATGAAAACATGCACGTAGGAACACATTCAAACACATATATGCACCTCAAACATATGCTCGCACATGCACATAGACATACACTCGCACACAGACATACACATACACATGCACACAAACGCACATTTGCAAACTAAAATATGCACACAAACATGCACGGTCACACACACAAACATTCACATACACAAAATAGGCACATGCATAAGCACACCCACACAAATATGCTTCTATACACCCACACTAACACACCCATGCACATATGCATACACAGCTACAAAAAACTTACACATATACACACATATTTCCTAAAAACATAAGTAAACATGCACACGCACACACATAAGCACACCTACACACACACATACACATGTAAAAACACGCATGCACACACACACAAAAATACACATTTTCTCATACACCCTTACACGAGCACAAGCATGCATATGCATGATGTTAACCACACACATGCATGCAAATATAAACATGCATAGCCACACATACGAACACTCGCCTATCTATACACACTCATACACACTCACTCACACCCACATAGACACATACATGCACACACAAACATACATGCACATCTAAACATGCACCCACCTATGAACACACAAGCACAAATGTATGCACACACACACACAGAGACCCACATGTAGACATACATAAGCATAAATATGCACATGCACATGCATACACACTCAAAAATACCTACAAATACACTCACTGACACACAAGAAGACATCTATAAACACAAATACAAACATTCATGCACACACAAAAATTTAAAGATATGTACATGTACACACTTGCACATGTATACAAACACAAGCACAAGCATATGCCTTCATACACACATAGACACATGAACACACACACACACATGCACACACATGTCCATAGAGTCGTGCACATAGTTAGATAGATACACATGAACTAACACACACACTTGCATGCACACACACACATGCACAAACTCACACATATTGTCATGTACACTCATTAACACACACAAACATTCCCATGCATGCTTATTCACACACATGCACACAAATACATACACACAAGCACACAAACACATCCCCACATGCACACACATACATGTACACAAAGACACAACCACATAAATGCACACAAACTAACACATGCATGCACGCATAAACACACACACACATGTGCACATGCATACACACACATTTGTATGCACATAACCACATGCACAAGCACACAAATAGATGCACACACACACACCCACACATTCACACATGCACTCACATGCATAAAAAAATCACATATGCACACACACACACCCACATACATATAAAATTGTATGTGCATGCAAAACATGCACACACACATACATTGACAAGCAAACACAGATGTGTAAATAGACTCACACATGCATACACACATACACTCACGCACACACATATACACACAACCACATACCCACACACCCACATACACACACATGCACACATGCATATATGCACACATTTAGACATATATGCTTAACCACACACATTCACACGCACACAAGCACACATGTGTAGATACACACACAAGTATGCAAGCATACACACACATGCAAACACTCCCACCTTACAAATACACAAACATAAATGCACAAACATGCACAATTGAATACTTTAGCTACACACATATCCACATGCACACATTCACATGCTCTCACATATGCACTTGCATGCAAACACAAACATATAAAGGTGCATAGAAGCATACAAAATAACACACAAACACACATAGAAATAATCACGCATAAGCATGCATGTACAAAGATAGACACAAACACACATGAACACACGCACACACATATAGGTACAATAATACACATACACAACCAACTACACACACGCGGGACATACAAACACACAAATGTTTGCATGCACATGGACATGTACTAGTGTATAAACACACACCCGTATGCTGAAATTCATCCATTTACATAGGCACACATGTACACATGAACATACACACATGCACACATGCACATGTGCATCCACATGGACATGCATGCACATGATCGCATGCCAACAAGCACACACACACACATGCACCCAAACACACAAGCACACATACACACACATATACAATCACAAGCATAACAACACATATCTACACACATATACTCAAACATAAACACACACACATGCACATGCATGCACATAAACATGCATGCACACATACACTTATACACTTGTGTGCACCCACGAACACATATGTACACACTAAACCATGCTCACACATATATGAATAGACACATCGACAAGAACATACACACATATACACAAAGGTACACACATGTGCACACATAAATGTATACACACATGCATAGGCACGCACACATGCATGCACAATCAAATAAGCAACCTCATCTACACACACACACACATGCACAGTCAAATGTACAAAGACACATACACATGCATAAGAACATTTACACCCACACTCATATGCATACGCACAAAAAACAACTTGCACATGCAAATACATGCACACAAAAGAGCACGCATGTGTACAGGCATGCACAAATATGCATGCACCCACTAACCAATGCATGAGCTTGGACACTCACACACACATGCATGCATAATCATTTACACATTTAGATATGGTGATAAATACTAACACATGCACACACACTTAAACACATGTTAAAGCACACACACATGCGCCTACATACTCACTCAAGTATATATGCACACACACGCACATGGGCATGCACACACACACATGCACACTTGCAAAAATGCATATATACACACACTCACAAGCACACAAACTCATACAAATGCACATGCACACAAACATACACATACACATTAGCATGCACACATAAACAAAAAACACATATATATGGACACACACACATAAAAGCACACATATATGCATAAATATCTACAAACACACACCAACACACACAGGCACATGCATATACAAAAATGTGCACATACAAACTTGCACACATAGACATAGACACACATGTACACATACATGCACACACACACACATATAGACACACATGCACACATACGCATGCAACCTCATACAAACATGCATACTCACAATCACTAATACACACATAGATGTGCCAACATGCACACACACACATATGTACATAGACACTTAGTCATGAGCACACACAATATCACACACACACACAAATAAGCACATGCATGTGCACATGCTTACAAACAAACAAACACACCCAAATACACTCACATGCACATACATATGCTCACATATGAACCCACACACAAACACATATAGAAATGCATAGATTTATGAACACACACACACACACAAACATGCACAAGTACAGACATGCATAGTCAAACACATGCACATGCAAACAATTGTTGCACACCCACATGCATGCACATGCATTAACAAATGCAAAAGTTAACACACATGTATGCACGCACAATGGAACATATGGGCGCACACCTCTAAACTTGCAAATGCAATCATGTATACACACCCACACTCATGCATGCACAAACATGTTCTTATGCAGACATGCACACACATGCACAAACACATGTAAGAATGGAAGCATAAAAGAAAACACAAATGCGTACACTCTTGCAACAACACACATAAACACATGTGCACCAATGAAATACACCAACAAAAAGGCATGCACATGCACAAAAAATGTGTGCAAACTCACACAAACCTACATATGCACTTGCATAAGCAAGAACAAGCAAACATAGAGGCACACAAACATGCACATGCACATGCATGCACACACACACACATAAGCACACTCATGCACACATGTATGTACACACATGTGCACATATGCACAAGCATGCACAAAAACACATACTCACACTCAGAAGTACACAAGTGCATGCACATATAGATAAGCACATGAACACACACACATATAAATACAATGCACATATGTGCACGCACATAAACACACAAAGATTGATGCATGCATACAAATGCACACATAAACACACATGGAAACACACATATAAACCAAATGCACCTATGCACACACACAAATGAATATTCACACATGTACACTCACATACATGCACGTACACACCCACACACACTTATTCACATACATTGGATCACACAAATTCACAAACTCCCACATGCAAGCCTATGAATGCAGACACACAGGCACACACACACACACAAATATTTTCACACATACACAACCACACATGCACACATACATATATATACACACACAAAAACATAAGAACACACATGCAGACACACTCAAACATGCATGCAAACACACATTCAAACATGCACAAACACACACGTTCACATAACCACAAGCACGCAAGAATACGCACAAACACACATGCATGCACACACATTCAAACTCACATTAACACACACACACAAACACATGCACACACATGCACATACACTCTCATACACACACATACACACCAATACACTCACAAACTAGTATACACACTTGCATACACAAATAAACATGCACACACACTTGCATCGCAAACACATACATATGCATGCATAAACACACACACCCATGTGCACACACACATACACATATAAGAACATGCACATGCACATGTATACTCAAAAACACACATACATGCTTACAAATTTTTACAAACATACACATATGAAGACATACATAGATGCATACAGCCACTAACACACTCACGTGTGTGTGCATGTACACATGTATGCACACATCTACACATGTATGCATACAGATATGTATATACACCTACATGAACACACAAACACATGCACATTCCAAAATGCACAAATGTATGCATATGCATACACACACATGCACACATGTGCAAACACATTTACATGTACACACAAATGCACACATGAGCATGCACAAACCCACACCCATACTCCCACATACACATGCATAATCAAACACACAAAAATAGATGCACCAGGTTACAGACATATAAATTAACAAACATGCACACACGCACACATACATGTGCATAGCCATACAAACACATTAGCACACACATGTAATCACAAACAAACATGCATTCATGCACACACACACCAATGAACTCATACACACAAACACAGAAGTGTGCTCGCTCACACACATGCACAAACACGTAAAACCACACACATGAGGTCACATAAACAAATGCTTGCACACCCATACACATACACTCACATGCATTCATGCTCATAGGGACACACATAAGCACACGCTCACACACATGCACACACACACCCATAAACAAATATGCACACAAACACACACATGCACACACATAAGCATATGTACAGACATATGCACATACATGCACACACATGCATACACATGCATGCAAAAATATATGGACACACAAAATCACACATAAAAAACTAATTGGCAAGCACACATACCCATGCAAGCACATGCACACACATTTTTACATAAGTATAGAAATGCCAATGCACACACATACACATGCATATGAACACATAACCACAACTACACTTCAACTCACACACACATGCACAAATAGATATATACACACACAAAGATGCATGCACATAATCACATCTACACACATACACAAATGCAGATAGCACACTTCCACACACACACACACATACATGTGTGCGTATGCATACCCAAAAACTAACACATGCAAATGAATGCACACACACGTGTGCAAGAAGACACATAAGCACAAACACATGCACATGCATACGATCCCACAAGCACACACTCACATGCACATGTGCACAAGTACATGCACATGCACTCACAAGCACTTGCACACACACACAAACATGCACACACACACACACACACTCACACATGCACACACACTTGCATGCAAACTCACATATGAACACACAATCGAACACACATATTCACACACACGCACACACTAAAACATGCATATACAAATGTGAACACGTATAAGCACACACACATTAGCATTAGGAAACCCCCTAAACACACACACATGCACGCATACACACACGTCCAAAAATATATGCACACAATCACAAATGCACATACACAAACACACACACACATACTCACACATAGAAACAACATGGACATGGAAATACACACATGGACACATGCAAATGGACTTAAGCATACACACAGGCACATACACATACACACATAAACATACACACTTACACATGCACACACACTCACAAATGCATGCATAGTACAAAAATATGCACACACACACATATATACACATGTGTGCATCTACGCACTTGCATGCTCACAAACACCTACTCACATGCACACAAAATCATACATGAATACACACATACAAACATGCACACACACACACACACACACAGACATGCACACTTATGCATACACCCAAAACGATGAATACATATGCACACATAGTTGAACACACATGCATACCTATTCACAAATATACACACATTGACACGTGTATCTTCACTCGTGCACACACACATATGCACACATGAGTAAAAGTATGCACACACACACATACACATAAATGCACATGCATGGACACACACACATACACATAAGTGGATGTACACACATGCACAAACACACTCATGCACACACACAAATGCACATGCACAAGCATGCACAAATGCACACATTTGCACAAGCACATGCACATGGACACACACGCAAAGGTGCCTGTACACACACATATATACACATGCACATACACACACAAAATCACACTTACACACTCATTCATAAGCACATGCACTTATAAACATGATGAGGTAAAAATGCATATATGCACAATTACATATGCTTATACACACAAACATGCACCCTAACACATTGACACACACAGAGACACATAGAGATAGGTGCACATGCACACACACACACATATGAATGCAAGCACACACATACATACACTCACACAATCATAGCCATGTGCACATAGACACAGATGCACACAACCACATACCACACACCCATCCATAACCACTCACACACACATAAGTACATATCCCATGCATGCACACACATGCACATATGTGCAGGCACATACAAAAACACACACACATGCATGCATGCACATGAACATACACACACACACATGCACACACATATAGACATACATGCATAAACACATATACACATGCACACATACATAACTAGACTTGTGAACATAGACAAATATACAAACATGCATGGAAGCACACGCACATGTAGGTACAAAAGCACACACTCACGTATGCACAAAGACATGTACACACGCACATACACATACAAAAGCATAGATGTGCAAACACATGCACTTCCATGCACACAAGCATGTCACACACATGTAGGCATGCAAACACATACCACATGAACACACATAAACATGCTTACAAACATACATACAAAAATACACACACACATGCACTCACACATAAAAACCCAAAAATTTGCACACATGCTCACAAACGCACACAAACGCATATGCACACACATGCACGCTAGAAAGAGCATGCACACATGGACTTGTGCTACAAAGCTAGACACAAACACATGTGCATACACAATTGCACACACAAACACACCTAAGCACACAAACACACATGCACACACACACACACAAACATGTGTAAAAAAGGGAATGTAAGCATATGCACATACATGCACATGCACTTGCACTCATAGACATGCACATGCACACGCACACACTCATACACACACATAGGCACACCAATATACATACACACTCGTACACACATGCATGCACATGCCCACACACATTAATACATACACACACATGCATACGTGAACACACACACTAATGCACCTACATTGATGCATGCATACCTAAATGAATATGCACACACATGCATAGGCTCACACAAATACACCAACATACTCAAGACTATGCACACAGACACACATGCATAACACACACACACAATAAGTTGCACTCATATACACACACATATAGACATATAGATGAATGCACATACCAATGCACACAAATGTATACACACATAAATAAATACACACATGTACACATACATGCATATACACATGCACACACACACATAGTACATGCATAGACATATGCTCCATAGGAACACACATGCAAACACACATGCACACAAACTCATACACACACAGACATGCTTACATACTCATAGGTGCATACAATCACACACACCCATGCACATAGAAAAACACATACACCCACACATCCACACACGCACACACACACTTAGAACATGCACATACACATACATAAAAATGCATGCACACATAGACATGTAAGCAAGAAAACATACACAAATGCTCAAACAAATGTGCACAAACACACAAACATAAACACACATTTTTAAATGCACACATGCATAAGCACATGCATAAGTAGACATACATGCCCATAAACTCACAAAAGACCAAACATACACATAAACATGTACTAAGATGCACACAAACACAATCACCCACATACACACACCTACAAAAATATTGGCATGCATGTACACATGCACAAAAGCACACATGCATACACACATTTGCAAACACATAGACACACATGCATTAGCACACACATATGCTCACACATTGACACACATTAATATGCATGCATATAGGCACACACATGCTCACACTGACATGCACACAGACACATGTGTCTATGCATGTAAATGTAGAAACACATGTGCAATCATACTCATGGATATGCCAACATGCACACACACACTTGGATCCACACACACATGTGACCACTTGTACACACATGCACATGCATAAACTCCATCACACACCAGCACACACATGCACACATGTGCACCCACACACAAACACATGTACACACATACACACACCTGCACAAAAAGACACATATTCGTAGGCACACATGCATGCTCACATAGGCCCCTACACATAAACACACACATATATGCATGCATATGCACATGCGCACACACAAGCCCAAACACACAAACATTCACAAGCATGTAGATGCAAACACACAGACACACACAAGTACACACTTGCATGTGCAAAACAACACACTCACACATACAAACACACACTTGACAACACATATATACACATGCACAAGCACATGCACACAATCACACAAAAAAGAAAATATGAACACAAGCACACACATGTATGCACAAGCACACACACACACCTACACCTACACCCACACACATGCACAAGTAGGAATGCATATGCATAGCACACACACATGCACATGTGAATACAAAAAAATACTCACATGTGCACACAAACACTCCCACTCATATGCTCACACTCACTCACAAACAAATACATACATACATGCATATGCATACACACATTCACACACATACACCCATAAACACACACTCACACATGTGCACATGAGCATATGCACAATGCACACACACGTACACCCACACACATTAGCATAAAAACATAGAGACATGTACACACTCACATCGACACACAAGCACAAACACCTACCCACCTGCCCACACACACATGTATGCCAAAGCTCAAAATGCTTGCACTCACAAACATACACACAAGCACACACTTTAGCACAACTACACTTCCATTCATAAACAAGCTTACAAATAGACACATATACACTTATAGCATATGCACATGCACATGTAAATGACAAGAACACATGCACACACATACAAGCGCACTCATGCACACACATGAACAAATAGAAGACACATACACATAAATGCTCACACATATATGCACACACACACATACAAATGTACTCAAGCACTTATATATACACACACACATACGTGCAAACACATATACAAATGCAAAGCATACACATAGACACACATATGCACATGTGAACACACATACATATGCACACAAAAATACATATACACACTTACAAATGCATGCACATGTTTGCCTAAGTCTAGATATATATTCGAATAAGTAGAAACATACACACACACAAACACATAAAGGCACAAATAAAGATGCACAAAAACATACACATAAATGCATGCACTCATACATGTAGTTACACATACACTTTCTAATATGAACACACACACATTCAAACAACATGCTCACACAGACACACACACATGCATAATAAGCACACATACCTCCACACATGCACACACTCACACACTCACACATAGGCCCGCACCTACATAAACACACACATGCACATAGGCTCATGCAAAGGCACATAGATGCATAGACATACACAACCACTCATGCATAATCATACACATACACTTAGATGCACACACACACACAAAACATGTGCACATTCATCTGCTTAGACAAACACTCACATGCACACAAGCGTGCTC
The DNA here is from genome assembly GCA_023846275.1 of Vanilla planifolia. Classification (NCBI taxonomy): domain Eukaryota; kingdom Viridiplantae; phylum Streptophyta; class Magnoliopsida; order Asparagales; family Orchidaceae; genus Vanilla; species Vanilla planifolia. The sequence continues at coordinate 1,263,130 of JAIUJO010000022.1, forward strand.
ATGCACAAACACATATGAACACAAGCACACACATATGCACATGAATACTCACATACATACACGCACTTACTAGCACACATACACATCATAACACATACATGGACACACACATAGGCACATATGCATACATGCATGCACTCTCACATATGCATGCACATGCACAAATGCACAAACACACACACACAAGAACACTTGTGCATATATGCACACATGGAAACATGCACACTTAGGCATGCACTCACACACCCAAACACAAACATACAATCACAATCATAATCACACACATATATCACAAACACATATTCACACACACATGACCATGCATGCACATAGACACTAACACACATGCACACACTAGCTCATGCACAAATGTGTATAAATGTATAGACAAACACACACATTTATGCATGCAAACAAGCAAACATTGGCATGCATGCACACACAAATATAGCCATGCACCCATACACAAATGTACACATAGAAATGCACACACATGCACATAAACACAACAAAAGGAATAGGCATAAATATATATATATGCATATGAAGATGCACACAAAAATATACCCACACACAGTAGACATCCACTCGAATGCATAAGTCCGAACACACAAGAACAAAGAAACAAACATAGGCATTAGATGCATGCTCAAGCATACACATGCACACACATATATGGACCTAGATATGAACATAAATGCATACACACATGCATGCACACACGTACTCATATGCACATCGATAAGAACATAAATGCATGTACACATACATAGATGCACACAAGTACACATACACATAAACACACAAACAAACACATATGCACGCATGAATGCCCATGCATAACAGGCATGTAAACACACAGACACACTGACTCACATGCACTCAGACAAATATGCTCACACAAATATATACACACACACACGCACACACGTAGACACAAGCATAACCACACACACAAATGCACATGCGCATGCACAAGGACACGCACATGCAAACATATACACACATACTCACAAACACAATCACACACATGCATGCATGCTAGTACAAAAATGCACACATGCACACTCACATATGCACACATAGACACATGTGTACACTTATGCATGTACAAATGCCCAAAGACATATACACACACATATGCATGCATATGCATACTTATGCAAACACAAGCATGCACACCCATGTACATGCATATGCATAAAAATACACATATACTCATGCTTGCACATGTACTCACATGTGCATACACACATGCATAACCATGCACACATGAATATGCACATACACATACACTAGCACACACTCGCATAAGGCCACACATGCACACATATAAACATATACACACACATGCACTCACAAACACAAACACACACTCATACCCATGCACACATGCACAAGCATGCACACTCACTAACACTAACATTGGCACATGCATGCAGACATATAAACACATGTACACATGCTTACACACAAGCACATGCACAAGCACACTCATGCAAATAAGCCTACATAAAGACATGGGCATAGAATCGCACACCCACATGCACACACAAACATAAGCATGCATGCACATATATGTAGTAGCACATACTTAGCCCACATAAATGCACTCACACATGCATGAATACACCTACACGTTTACACATGCATACAAACACAATCGTACAAGCACACAAGCACAACTGCACAAACATGCACGAATGCACAAGCACATACAAACACATGCCTGAACATACCACATAGAGATACTAAGATGCCCAACAAACACATACACACATGCACGAATGAAATCACATATCGACACACACAAATACACATGCACACTCAAACACACTCACACACACACATAAACACATGTACACTTACACAAACACATACATGCACATGTACACATAAAAATACAAACATATGCACACACACACACGCACACACATATAAACAAACACAACCACGCACATGCACAAAGACATGCACACACATCCACTCGCATGCATGCATGCACTCACACATTCAAACATACACAAAAACTGACAAACACACACATGTGTGAAAAGAAAGCTCACAAAAATATTGGAATACACACATACACCCAAATGCACCCACATATGCACATAGTCTTACAAACACACCCACACATACATATGAATGGGCATGCATACACACACATGAACACACAAAAAACATGCACAAGCTTGCATGCATGCCAACGTAGACAAACATGCTTGCTCACATGCATGCACAACTTCACTTGCATACAAACGCATGCACGCATGGACACATACACAGATGCACATGCAAACATGCACATAAAAATAAAAACACATGTACACACAAACAAAAAACATAAATGCACACACATACTCATACACACTAATGTGCACACAAACTCATTTATGCATATGCACACATGCACACATACACAAATACACACTCCTACATGCATGCACACAAATACAGAAACACATGCTCACACACACACACACACACACACACATAAATATATATATATATATATATTCATGCATGTATACAAACACACACTCATGCATACATGCACCATGTGTGTGCTTTAGCACACATGAATGTGCACACACATACACACACACACAACAAACATGGATATAAATATGCACACAAATATATGAAGACATAAACCATACAAACAAGTATAGATGCTCATAAAGACAAGCACAGACAGATAAAAACACACACGCAAATATGCATGCACAAGCACACACACATGAACAATCACATGCATGCATGCACCTACACATACACATGGCTTACATGTGTACACACATGCATATACACATAGACCAACTCACATATGCACATAAGCACCCACATACACCAACACACATACACACATGCGCTCACACACACTCACGTATGTGTGTGCATAGGCACACAAAATGTATGCACGTGCACACACACACAACCACCCACAAAAACCTAGACATACACTCACACCCAAATGCAAGCACACACACAAACAAACCCACACACATCGACATATACACACATATACATGCACACACAAAAGGACATAAACATAGATGCCAAGCCATGCACATGCACATAGAAACTTATACCCATGAATAGACACACAAAGGTATACATTCTCACATGCACAAACACATGCCAAAGCATAAATGCACATCTACACATAAAGACACACATACAAGCACAATACAATCATAAACTCACACATGCACATACATATATACAAACATATGTGTGCATGTCAAAATATGTACAAACACCTACACATGCCTACATACATGCACACTCACACAGACATGTGTTCATAGGCACATGCATATGCACATACACATATGCACACCTACATGCATGCACACATATACACATATACACACACCCACACATTTGCACACGCACACACTTTCATGAATACATGTTATCACACACACACATTGACATGCACATATGAATGAACACATGCACTCATACACACACACACACTCATATGCTCACACACTTACACACACACATGCTGTCACATGTGCACACATGCTGTCACATGTGCACACAGGCTCACATGTATGTACTTAGCACACACATATGCATGCACATGTAATAGCATGCATACATGTACAGGCACACATGCAAGAAAACACATGCAATGACACACACACCCACATAGACACATGTGCATGCATATACAACCACATGCACATGCATGCACAAAAGCATGCATGCATCTAAACAAGCACAAACACATACCTACACACACTCTGACATGAACGCATGCTTGCAAATAGTCACATACTCACCTGTGCATATGCCTACGAACATGCATATGCATATGCATTTTCACACATGAATGCATACAAGCATACACATACACACACACACACCACAAGACGAATGCACACGCATATGTACACATGTGCACATAGACACAAACGAACAAAGCATGCACACATGTGGATGTACGCACGTACACATGTAAGTACATGCACTGGCACACACACATAAGCATTGCACACACATTTCTGTGTGCATATGCACACTCATTCATATATATACACACACACAAAAGCATATGCAAAACTATACACTTACACACCCACACACACAAACTCATACATGAATGTATGCACATAATTCCACATGCATGCACCTACGAACACCTGTAAGTACAAACACACACATGCACTCATACACACACACACTCCATATGTGCATGTACACACACATGCACATGCACCTAAACATATGCAAACATACGTGCACACACTAGCACACGTAGATGCATGTTCACTTACACATGCATACAAGCACAATGCACACATTCACATACACACACTCTTGCACACACAAACTCAAGCATGCACATACGTATATATACACACATAAACACCAATACATGCATGCAAATATACTCACAAGCACACGCTTATGCACATGCACACACATGCACACACACATATACATGCCTCTACACACAAATGTACACACTTGTACACACACACATGTATACACACTTGCACACACTTGCGCACACAAACACATGCATAGGTATGCATGCTCTCAAAAACAAGCACATACACACACAAGATCACACACACATAAAAGCACACTTGAATGCACAAACACACACACACATACACACATGCATACACGTACACTATCACAGGCATGTGCATGCACACACACACAGGCATGCATGCACCTCCACATACACATGTGCCTTCATGTGCACATACATGCACATGCACATAAATCCACACACACACACATGCAAGCACTCTCATGCACCCACACACACACAAACACATAGACACGCATGCACAATCATGTACTTGTGTGCATAGGCACACACACATATGCACATTCACACACACACACACCTAGAGATATCCTCTTAAACACACTCAAATGCAAGCATGCACACACAAATCCACACACATCCACAAACACACATCCACAAACACACATACACAAACCCACACAAATCCACACACACACACACACACATACACATGCATAAACACACACACACAAAGACATACACATATATGTACAACCAAGCACACTAACACACATACAAAGGAATACATGCTCACACACACAAACACATGCCTAAGCATCGATGTACATATGTACACACACACACACACACACACATATACACATGCATGCATACAAGAATTTGCACAAATGCATGCACACGTATACATACATGCACACATGCACAACAACATATGCACACATATACACAAACACACGCTCATGCACTCTTACACCAGGAATGTGCTCTAGCACACATGCATGTATACACATATGCACACACATATAGACCCCTGCACTCAAACAGGCACACACATGTGCATGCAAACACATGCACACACACATGCCTAATCACGTGCATGCGCACACATAAATGCATACTCTAACTCACACACATGTGCCCACTTGTGAACACACATGCACAAGAAGATAGGCCTACACACACACTCAAGCATCCCCACACACATGAACACACACACACACTTGCACTATTGCACACTTATGTATGCATGTGCACATGAACAAACACTCATGCATGAATATTTATTCACATACACCCACACAAACACACCCAGGCACACACACACACACACACACTCATATGCATGCACACGTGCACCTAAAAACACATGCATTCATGTACACATATACATACACATTCACAAACACATGCACATACATGCAAACACACATACACATACATATGCATATTGATGTAGAGCCACACATACATGAACACCCACAAGGGTTCTTGCGTGCACTAACACACACACATAAACACAAAAAATACATGCTCACACACATGTAAACACATGCGCAAGTGCAGATGCATAGATGCACACACACATGTGCAAATATGCTCACACATAGAGAGCTGTACACATGCACACATCTACTTATAGTTCATAGAAATATGTGCCCACATGTGCATATATACACACACACATGCATGCATGCATATAGACACTTATGCATGTAAACACATCCATGCATGCACACACACTCACAAACACGCACATTCACGCACATACCGACTCCCCCCACACACACATCCATATTATTGCATGCACACACGTATTTAATATGCACACAGATACACATGTACACACAACCATGCACACACATGCACTAACAAGCATGCAGTGATACACACATACAGGTACACACACAAAAGAAGACAGATGCACACACACAAACATCCATAGAAATGCACATAAACATGCAAACACATGTACAAGTATACAATCACATTCACCCAATTGCATGCAAATGCATACAGAAATACTTGAACATGTGCACATGAACAAACATGCACCTAAACACACACAGAGGCATAATCACACACACAAGCATGCACTCATGGATGCATGTACTCATGAATACATATGCTTGTATTTGCATACACACACACATGTACATATACATACACACAGACATGCACACACACACATATGCACATAGACATGCATGAACATGAATGCTTGCACACATGAATGCACATGCACACATGTACACATTTACACACACACTCTCTCATACCCACATATACACATATAGATGCATATGCATAAGCACAAGCATACATAGCACACGTACAAGCATAGGCTCACACACAGAGAGCACATGCATAGGCATAGGCACAAGCACATGCTCACAGAAAGGCTCTCTAATTGTACACCCATGCACCCATATATACAAACACATACATGCATACGCAGATGCACAAACAAATAAACACACACACACGAGTAATCATGCACACATGCAAGCATAGACAAACACATACACACAAGCACACACATAAACACATTTACAAAAATAGACACACACCTATCCACATATACACATGCACACGTGTACACACGCATATGCCTGCTTGCATGAATTCATAAACACACACATGTGCATGATACACACACATAGAAACATGTGCTCTTACACAAAAATATATGAACACACACATGCAAATGCAAGAATACACATACACATGAACACATGTACAAACACACACACATTCACATAAGAGCACATGCACACACACACATAAGCAAACATGCACATGCAAACAAACACATGAATACACACATGCACATGCACACACATGTGCAGGCATACACATTTGCACTTGCACAAACTCTCACACACATGGAAATGCACACACTTATGTAGACATGTGAACATGCACGCTAGTATGCATGCACACACATACACAAGCACAAAAACATACACATGCACTCTTGCATGCTCATATGCATGCATAGTCACAAATGTGTGCACAAGTACACACACATGCAAGCATGTAGAAGCACTTGCATAGATCCATGCACACATGACTGCATAATTTCACACTTACATGCACACACACTCAAACTCACATATAGCACACAGGAATATAGACAACATACATAGATATGCACTCATACACACACACATAAGCATGTGCATATATACACACATGCACACATAAAGCCACATGTACCAATGCACATAAATACACATATGCACCAACACAACCATGCAACCAGACACAAACACTTACACTCACATGCACTCACACACACACACACTAACATACAGAACCACCCGAACACACAAATACACACATGTGAATAGACAAATAAAACAGCACACACACAAGGACAAACACACACATATGCACTTGTTCGTAGACACATAATGATACACATACTTTCATGCATGTGGAAAGCGACACATACACATGCGAACATGCATGCACACACATGCAAGCACACACACGCACTCACACATACACTCACACATAAAGAAATAGGAACATGCACATGCATCCACCCACTAATACACATGCATATGTTAAAACATGCAAGCACACACACACACATGCATGCAAACATGTGTGTATGTGTGTACACATGTACACAAATACATGTAGATACCCACACTAATATACACACTCATACGTGCTTGTACCCATAGACAAACATAAACACACAAAAACCCATTCACAAATGAACACACACACACACCCAACCTTATACCAATGTTTGCATGCATGCATGCAAGCACCTAAATGCATGCACACACACACAAGCATGCACCAAAACACACATAAGCACACACATATGTGCACCCTCATGCATGTATACATATTCATACAAAACACACCCACACATATGCACACGCATGAACACATGCACACAAACAAAAACAAGTATACACACACAAGTACACACATGCACAATCATGCACAAGTGCATACAAATAGATGCACACATACACACACACACACAAGCATGCACATACACATACATGCATGCACATGCACATGCATATGCTATCGGACACAATATCACCCACCCATAAGCATACCCAATACACACGTGTGCAGAAGACACATGTGCACACCTGCGTGAGTACATACACACACACATACACGTACACACGCACACACACATTGATGTAGACATTTGCAAGCACATAAACACCTTCACACATGCACATACATATACACACATGTGTGCATGCACAAGCAAACACCTACATACAAGCACATGCAAGCATTCAAATGCATGCATGAACACACACATGCACACATGTACACAGGTAGGTATACTCACACAAAAGCATGCACATATATGCACCAACACACACAACAATAACACATGAACACACAACTACACACACATACACCCACTCACAACGAAAACCAACATATAGACACATGCACACACACATGAACATTCCCCCTATGCACACAAACACACAAATATGCACACATGCAAACATAGGCATGTAAAAGCACACACATATATAGGCACACATATGCATGAATATACACACATGCACACATGCACACACATTGGAACACACACACACACACACACACTTATATGCAAATACTCATGTAGACTTAGGCACGTATGTAAGAATGCATACACATACATAAGAGTACATGCACACACAAAAATACATGCACATAAATGCACACACACATGCATGTACATGCACATACACATAGACACAAAAATCCATAAACACTACCACATATGTACACACACAAATATGTCAAACGAACATACACACATTCAAGCACATGTGCATTCACTTAGACACATGCACACAAACAGGGACACACATGCAAACACACACACATACACTTGCACATGCCAAGAACACACACATCCATAAAGACATGCACATGTGCACATAGACACACAGAGATGCAAATGCATGCACACACATATATGCACATGCATGCCCACACACACACTTGCATGTACACATACGCTCAAAATCATGCATACACACATGCACACTCATGCACAAACATAGACACACACACATGTGTACAAACATACACACACACACACATGTGTACAAACATAGACATACACATGCACAACAGGCATACATGCACATGCACGTACATTAACAACTATGCACATGCACACAAACGCACTTGAAACACACACACGCACACCAACACAAACATATGCATATACATGAACACACACATGGACATGCACCCTCATAGACTTGCACACGCACACATGAACACACAATTGCACAACATGCAAACTTGCATAAATACACAAACACACACATGCACACCTAAAACACATACATACATGTGTGCATGCACACACAAACACATGCATACTTTCATGCACACACACACAGATGAAGACACATGCATAGACATAAACAAATGTGCACATGCACATGCACACACATGCATACATGTGATACGAACCCACATGCACACATACATGCAAACATACACTCCTTACACACTCAAACATGCACAAACAAATGCACAAACACAAGTATACATAAACACCTGCACAAGCTCACACACACACATTCATCCACACAAGCACATATACAAAAATGCACACATATAGAAATGCACATGCAAAAACATGTGCACAACCTAACAAAGACACATGCACAAACATTCACACACACACATAGATACACATGCACACATGGAGGTTCACACACATGCACACAAACTCATATAAACAAAAAATAACACATGGGCACACATGTACTCACATGTGCACAAACACATAAAGATGCACACAAGCACATGTATGCATAAGCATGCACACATGCAAATGCACAAACAAGCATGCACATATAAACAAGCATAGAGAAGGACAAATAGAGGTAAATTAACACACATACACACACCCATATCACACAGGTATGCATGCACAAACACACAAACACATTGACGCATGCATGCACAAAAATACGTACAATCATGCTCATATGCACACACGCATTGGCACACATACACACACGCATGCATCCATAGACACATATGGACTCATATGTACACATGTGCAAACAAGCATGCACACATATGTGCACACACCCACATGCCTCACCTGTACACACACACACAAAAACCCACACACACATGCACCTACATATACATGCATGCATGCACAAACATGCAAACAAAAACACACACATATACACATGCACAAGTACCGACACAAGCACATAACCAAACACACATGCCCATAAACACATGCACAAATGCATAGATGCACACACACACATAAACATGCAAACCCATGCAAAAGAAAACACATGCATAAACACACAAGCACAAGAGCACACATGAACATGCATAATCATGCCTACACACGTGGTCATATGCAAACACAGAAATACACTTCCTCACACATACACACACACAAAACATGTATGCACAACATACACACAAATGCACAAACATGCGTGCATACATGTTGTGGCACACACGCAAACACAAACACATGCACATGCTCATGAAAACATGCACAAAAGCACACACACACACACAAACAAGAATATGCATACATAGTTGTATACACACATGCAAACATTTTGGCACACATACATGAAAACATGTGCAAGACCATGCATGCACACACACACACATAGACACACATGCATGCACACACACACATGTACACATGCATGCACATACACACATGTACACATAAACACAAATACAACCACACCCACACTCACAAGCACATACACACACACATACATATGCATTCACACTGGTACACAAACAAGTACATACACAAATGCACACACAAGCACACAAAGGAACACACTCAGACACATCCACAAATGCCCATGCACACACACACACAAATACACTTACACATACGCAAGCATGCACACGCACACACGCACCCTCACAAACACATAAAGATACATGATTATGCACATATTTGCACACTCACACTTGCACACCCACACATAAATGCAAGCAAACACACAAGTACACACATGCATATGCACATGCCACAAAATGCATATACAAATATACAAACTCACACATACATACACATGCACACACATCTACACACAAACATGCATGCATGCACACGCACACAAACACGCACATGCACTAACACATAAAAGAATGCACATGCATATCTACAAAAATGCAAGAATGAAAACACATGCATCTACATGCACACATGCATATACACACATAGACACACACACAAGCATAGCTAAATGGGGACAAGCACAATCACATGCACAAATTCACACACAAGTGCTTGTGCATGTGGACAACCTCCATGCACACACACACACACATACATATACAATTGCACACACATGCATGCATATATGCCCACACATGCACACTCACCCACATACAGACATGCACACAAATACACACACATGAATACTCACACACATATGCTCACATACATGCTGGAACATAGAATAGTAGACATACATACCCAACAAACACACATGTGCCCACATACACACAACCACACATGAACCTTCACACATACACAAGCACACAAATACATGCATAAATAAACCCATATGCTCACACATACAGCAACCGATATGCACACACACATGAACTGACAAACACACATTCTGAGACATTAATGCAAGCACACACACACACACACACGTGCTTGCATGCATGCATAATTGCATGCACACATACATACATACACAATGACACAAGAACTTGTGCACATGTGCATACTAACACATGCACCTGTACGCACAAATGCACATGTACATTCACTCACACACACACAAGCACACACATACATACATGCACAAGCACACACATGCAAATAAATATGAATATGGACACATATAGAAATGCAACACAAACACATATGCTAATGCACATAAACATATACACACAAACATGCACATACACACACTCACACATGCTCACAAATGTACCCAGACACATACACAAGAGCACATACATGCAAACATGCATGCACAAACACACACACATGCATACACACATGTGCAAACACACCTATGCATGCACACACAAAAAAACACGCACATTTGAGCACGAAAGCACATAGATGTGCAAACAAACACATGCACACACACACACACATGAACACACATGTGTGCTTGTAGCTACAAACACATGTCCGTGTATGCATGCATCCAAAACATACACATGTACACGTAAGTAAGTACAAACATGTACACACACACACATACACATACACACGAGTTCATACATACACAAACATATACACATATGCACAAATGCACACACAAGCAGACACACTCACACACAAGAACACAAATGTATACACAATGACACAAAAAACCTACCAACACACAAATGCACACACATCTACAAACATGCACAGCCATGCTCATGAACACATATGAACAAGCACACATAAACAGTTATGTGTTCTTGAAAACTCACACACGTGCACATACACATCCACCTATGCAAATAAGCACATAACACATAGATACATGCACACACACACATACACATACACATGAAGACGTGCACCTATAAATGCTCACACACATGCACACACACATGCACATGGCCATGCACAAACACATGTATAAAAACATGAAAACACTCACACAAAAGTGTACACATGCTCACACATGCACAAACATGAAGTCACACACATGTGTACGCACTCACATAAATACATAAATGTGTGTGCATCAACATACACACATTAGCACACAAGTATACATGAATGCATGCAAACACGTATGCACACAAAAACACACCCATGCATATTAACCCACACACATGTATGCTCTACACTCATACACATATGTTCACCTACATGCACATACATATACTCACATGCACATGCACTCGCACCTACATGTATATCTACACTCAACCCCATAGACATACACACACACAAACACACAAATGCACACATACCAAGCATCTGGTTATCCACACAAAACTAAACCCACTCACATGTTCATACACACACCCATGCATATAGCAACAACCACACACCTATACACACATGCAATGGATCACACGCCCATAAACACACATACAAACACACGTACATAAGCTCACATATTGCATGAACACATGAGCACAAACACATGCACACTCATAAGCACACACATACTCACATCAACATGCACACATACTTATACACATGTGTACACACAAACATGCACATGCTGACATGCATGCACACACACACACACACACATTCACACATATGCACTCCTACTCAATTGCACAAACATATGTGCACAAACACATGCCTAGGCACATGCATGCTACCATGCATGAACGCAAGCACATGTGTACAAACATAGAAATGTATTCACACACTCACAAGTATGCATACCTATGCCAACACACACATGCATACAAGAATACTCCAACACACACAAGCACATATACACTCATATTCACACCCATGCATTTGCATAATAAGTTAGATACACATGTAGACACACACAAACACATGCAGATGTATAATCACACAAGGACACACACATGCAAAATCACTCACACATACACTAACCCATAGACATATATACATAAAGGTGTGCTTGCACACACATGTGCATGCACATAGACATGTGCACACACACACACACACATATGCACACAAGCACTTGCACACAAATGCTCATTAATAAACACATGCACATGCACACGTGCACACATGCATACATGCATGCATAAGCACATGCACATGCACTAGAATGCATGTATACTTGTGCATACACACATGCACACACACACAAACACACATACAAATATGTATACACACATGCATACACATGACAGACACACAAACACATGCATACATATATACATACACACACAAGCATACACAAATGTGTATGTGTGGACATACACATGCGCACACTCATAGGTGCACACACATGCGCATACACACACACACACACACACCAAAATAAACACATGCTCAAACTAACACATGTAGACATGCACATGAACACATGCACACAAACTCACATACGTATGCATCCACACACATGCACATAAATGCATACACACATATACACACATGCACGTACACAACCAAACATATACAATCATAAACACATGCATGTACACAACAAATCATATACAATCACAAACACATGCACACACATGCACACATGTGAACCTACACTCACACAGTAACACTTGTGCACATGCTCATGCACACACATGCGCATGTGCAAATATACTCAAGTGTACACACATGTACAAATGCACACACATAATGGCACATGCTAACACATGCACTGTGAGCAACCAAGCACAAAAAAATGTAAATGTCCCCATACTTGTACACAAGCTCAGAGACACACATATCACACACATGGACACAAAAAAAGGACACCCATGCTCACACACTTTTATGTTGAAACATGCACATGTGCACATAAACATACACACAAACATGAACAAATACACACACACATACACACTCACACAGGCACATGTACATGCATGCAAGCGCATGAAGAGATCCACACATGTACAATTAAACACACAGATGCACCTAAATATACTCATGTAAGCACACACACACACATACATGCGAATGTACTCAAAGATGGACACACACACATCTACAAACCCACACCCATTCATAAATATGTGCACACACAAGGACACACACACATGCACACACATAAAGGCACACAATAACATACATACACACCCAAACACTGCCACACATGCACACACACACACACATGCTCATATAAACACACAAACAAGATCACACACACACATGAAGGTATGCACACACATATACATTGATGCATACCCATGTATTCACGTGCACATGTACACAAACACACACTAGCACATGCACATGTACATAAACACACAACACATGCATTGACATACATACAAACACACACACACACATGCATACACTTGCATGCACATGCACATACACACACACACACATGCATATTTCCATATACACATGACATACACAAACACTCTCAGACACACATGCATACACACATACACACAAAGATGCACACACGCCCTTGCATGCATGCATGAATGCACACATGAGAACACACACGTGAACCCATGTGCACACACCTACACACACACGCACAAACATAGGAATAGAAAAAAAATAGATAGGCACACAAACATATACACACATAAATAAAAGAAATAAAACACACACTCATATAAATAAACATGCACACATAGGCCCATGAACACTCACACATCCATAACCATACACACTCACCCACGTGCACACACATATATGCACATGCACACACACACATGCATATACACACATGCACATGCACGAATAAGTACACACACTCGTGTGTGCATAGAAAAGCACACATGTGCACACAAAAGCACACACACAAATATGCACATACAACATGCACACACACACACACTACACACACATGGACACAAACACACATGTGCTTACAAACACATGAAGGTACACCCACACCCATATACATTCATACAAGTAGAGACATAGACACATAGTAGATACATGCACACTCTCACACATAAATATACACACAAGCATACACATGTCAATAAATATGCACACACATGCTCATGTGCACACATACACAAACCCCCACCCACCCACCCACACATGTACATTCATGCTTGAAACACAACATATGCACACATGCAACCACACACACAAGAACACATGCACAAATGCATGCATATGCAGACACACACATAAACATTCACTCACACATACATGCACAAGCACCTATGCACACACATGCACATGTGCATGCACATGAAGACACAACCACACATAAGAACATTCACAGGCATAGGAACACACAAATCACACAAAAACATAAATACATATTCACACATATATTTACATACACACACACATACACACACATAAGCTTACAAATAAGCACATGCTTGTCCAAACACACTCACATGCACAAGCATAGAAACACACGCACATATGAACATAAAACAATATGCATACACACACCTACACACATGAACGCACAAATAAGCACATGTGTCTGCATGTAAATACATAGAAACACATGCACACACATACAAACACAAACACATGCACACACAAAGGCACATGTCCACACACACATATATGTAAGAACAACACATGCATGCACATAGGCACCCATGCATACATGCACATAAAAACACATGTATCCACACATGCACACACTTGACAAATGTTTGCATGCACACACAAACACACAAAAATTTGCACATGCATACAAACACAAGTGCACACATTCACACATGTAGACATGTACACACATATGCATGCAGACACTGAAATGTACAAACTCTTGCACATGTACGCACACATGCGCACCCACACACAAATGCACACACATACACTCACCCATAAACACGTGCACAACCAACACATTCACAAAAGCATGCACACACATGCATAGGAATACATAACCCACACATGTACATGCACACGTATACACATTAACACTTTCAAGTGCACACACACACCCACTCACATGCACATAAACCCTCATATGAACATATGCACAAATGCATGCACGAACAGACACACCTGCCCACAAGCATGCATGCACACAAGCATAACTAGTACAAATATGCACATACAAATATACACATGCATATGCACACCTATGCCCGAATGCACATGCATGCACACAAATGCAATGGCATACTCACAAACACCCACACACACACACATATACACACACAAAATAATCGCATGCACCAAGCATAGACACATCACACAAATGTGCACAAACAAATAGACAAATGCAGACAAGGTCACACACACGTGAGAACATACACACACACACACTTGCATGTACACATATGCATACTCCAATACGCATATACAAACAAACACAAGTGCTTGCATACATGCACATGCTCCAAGAAAGGAACATAGAGATACACACACATAAATAACAACAGATGCACACATGCACACACAAACACATGAACACCCACGCACATGTAGAAATAAACACACACACACAAACATATGGGCAAACACACACACAAATACTCATGCACACATGCAATCACACACACACTCACACATAAATGTACACACATGCAAATGCACAAACATACAAATGGACACACACGTACATGCACACACAAGCACACACACATACACAAATGCACACAAACAAATACACACAGACACACACATATATACACATGAACATATATACACATAGACATGCATGCAAACACAAACATATACACATGCAAATACATAGGTGCATATCCACACACACACAAGAAATGCATATGCACACACATATACAAAGGCACATGCACACATACGCATGCATACAGATACACAAAAACATACATACACATCCACACATGCATGCTCAAACACATACATGAGCATAAACACTCGCACACATGGACACACACATACTCACAGATGCACTAGCACATAGTCATGCATGCCAGCACATGCATGCCATGCGCATGCAACAAGTATGCATGCATTTACATATGCACATATAAATAAAAAACCAAAAGCACACAAACAAGCATATACAATGCACACACACACATAGAGATCCACTTGCATATGCATAGTAACTAAAACACACACATGCACACACACGCACACACATGTGTGCATTAACGCACAAGTACATATGCCTGCACATATTGATACATATGCCTACACATGCACTCACAGCACACACACATTCAACTTGTGCACATTCATACACATACAAACATGCACAAGCTTACAAAGAAATGCAAAAACATTCACACATCTAAGAATGTACACACATGCATGCACACAAACACTTGCACAAACACTTGCACTTGCACATGCACATGTAAACACACATGCATGCATACACATATACTCACCCACAAACACATGCACAAAATTATGCACACACACACACACACACACACGTTCAAGCATGGACACACACATGGATAGAAACATGCACCTAGAGACACAAACATACAAGTCTACATGCACACATGTATGAGCATACACACAATCCCATACATACCAAAACATACGAATACACACACACACATATAGGTGCATGTTTAGGCACACACACACACACATGCACCTTCACACATACACAAACCAACACACATATGCATAGAAATATACATACACAGGCATGCAGACTCCCATATAGATGCATGTACATGCACATGCACGTACAACCACACATAGACATGTGCACACGAATGCAGACACAAGCACCCACACACAAACATGCATGCATATGCTCTCCTACACACACACATGAACATGCACATGCACTCTCACAAACACATTCGAATACACACGCAGACATGCAAACATGCATGAGCATACACACACCTATGCATGTACACATATGCACAACAAGTACCCACATAGATGCAGACAAGCATGCCCAATCATGCACACATACATAGGCACACACCCACACACATAGCACAATCACATGAACACAAATTCTCATGAAGGCATGCACACATGCATGCATGCATGCATCCACACAAACCCATACACACCTAAACACACACACCCTCTCTTAGACACACACACATATAAATATGCACACAAATTTCATACACATACATACTTGCATGCACATGTGCACTCATTAATAAAACCAAAAAAAGCACACACACAACCACATGTAGGTATAAACCCACACACAAATGTATATGCACAAGCAAACACATGCACACATACACACACACACACACACATACACACAAACACTTGAACATATGCAAGCATGAATGCATGCTAAAAAACATGCATATATGGACACAAGCATGCACGCACATGTGCACAACCAACATAGATATGCACACATGCATACATATGCATAGATGCACCTAAGTTTGCATGCACATATACAGAAAGATATACTCACACATGCATGTACACGCTCATACACACACACATATGACCATCTCATGCAACCAACATAGGAAACAACACACATATGCACAAAGACAAACGCAAATAAGTGCACATGGTCACACTCATGTGGGAACATGAAACCAAACATACATGCACACATAAACACACTTGCATGTACTTGCACAACCACTCAAGCGCACACATACCTAATCTCACATATGCTTTTATGCATGCACACATGCATGCACCAACACACATACTAAAGAACACATGAATATAGTACATAGACATGTATAACCGCACACATGCATGCACAACCATAGCCATACACATGAACACCCACACACACATGCACATCCACACATGGACATGCATAGAAGCATACAAACATACACACACACATGCACACAAAGTCAGACAAACATGCGTACGTGCAAATTCACACACATGCAAAAAGACACACACATACACGTACACACACACAAATGCACATAAATACAAACAAACACACACATGCACACAAATGTATGCACACGTGCATACATGCAAACTCATGGATGCACACATGCACACACATACACATGCAAGCACATAAATGATTACACACATGCATATATGTAATGCACACACATGTAATAATGAGCACACAACATATGCACACACCCATATATATTCACACACATATGCACACACACATGCATATGCATAGATGTATGCATGCTCACACACACACACATACACATGCTCACACATGCACTACCTCGTAGATACACATGCTCACATATGCACATGCACACATGCACTCACAAATGCACACGCATAAAAAAACTTAGCTACACAAGAAATCACACATACATGCACACATGCATAAGCATAAGAACTAAACATGCACACACATGCACACCCACACATACAATAATACGCAAACACATGCCACAAACATTCATACACATAACTAGACATACACACACGCAAATGCACATAAACGTGTGCACACATACGAACAAAGTACACAAACATGTAGTCACACACATACATACACGTATGCATGAATCCATAGACAAGCACATGCATACAAACATACACAAATAAAAAAAAATATGCATGCATACACACACACACACAAATGCATGTATCAAGATAGACACAAGCTCATGCACACATTCAAACACACACACACTTTGACACACAAACGTACACACATGCAAATGGACACACGTCGATATGCACACACAAATACACACACAAATACATGCAAATGAAAAAAACATGCACACACGTACACACATGCATTTGCACACACGTACACACACATGAATGCCAGCACAATCATGTACACTTTAAAATCAATGGGTGCACACATACATAAGCACCTGCACACATGCACACACTGACATGTACGCACTCACACAAGTACACAGGCAAGCATACACATGCACAGACGCATGCACACATGCACTTGAGCACAAACACTTACACACAAGCACACACACACATGCACTACCACGTATTCATGCATGCCTGCAAATGAACACACACATGGACAAGCATGCATATGCACACACTCACTTGCATATGGACACACAAATGAAAAAACATAGGCACACAAGCAAGCACACACACCAAATAGATCCACATGCATATGCATTGGTACTCCAACATGCAAATAAATGCACACACTAATGCACCCAAACATACGTGCAAACACACACACTTGCATGTGCATACATAGAGACTCAAACACATGCATAACAAATCTCACACCTGCTTTCATGCATGCACACATGCAAATACTTCTATACACATGCTCAAATGCATGCATGCATCCATGCACCAACACACAGAGTTAAGAACACATGAATGCTGATGTACATAGACATGTATAACCACACACATGCATGCACACCAACACCCACACTCACGAACACCCATGCACACATGCACATGCACACAAGCATACACATATGCACAAGCACATATGCATACACACACTCACATATGCTCACGCACATTCACACAAACAAGCATACATGTAAATGCACACACATGCAAATAGAGACAGATATACAAAAAAATGCATGCACACACACACAAATACACGCATATACAATCAAACACAAACATGCACACAAATGTATGTACACGTGCATACATGTATACTCATGGATGCACACACATGCACATACATATGCATATGCAAACACATAAGCACACACTCTCACACAAGCACATATGAAATGGGCACACATTCAAACACAACCGCACAACCTATGCACACACCCACATGTATTTGCACACATATGCACACACGCATATGCATACACATACACACATACACATGCTCACACACACATACATACTAACACATGCACTATCACATAGACACACATGCTCATATATGCACACACATGCATAACCACACATGCACTCACATATGCACACATGAACAAAAATAATAAGCACACAAGAAAGCACACTCAAATGCACACACATGCATACAAATGCACATGCATATGCATAGGAACTCAAACACACACACATGAAAACCCACACATAAAATAATGTAAAAACACATATGCCTACAAACATTCATACACATGCTCACACATGCACATGCATAAACACACACAAATGCACATATATGTATGCACACATATGCACAAAGCACACAAACATTCACACACATAAACACATTTGCATGAATCCATAAATAGGCACATGCATGCACACTTGCACAAATACAAAAAAACACATGCATGCTTGCACACACACACAAACAAATGTATGTACCAACACACACACATGCTCATGCACACGTGGAAACACACACCCACTCGCACACAAATGTAAACACATGCAAACACAAGGACACACACATACATGCACACACAAGTACACAGACTCACACAAATGCTCATAATTGTAAACAAACACGGAAACAAATATGCACTTGCACACACACATACACACATGCATGCAAGCACAAACATTTAAACATTCAAATCCATAAGCACATATGCACACACACACAAATATGTATTGCACACACACATACATAAGCACATGCGCACACGAGCATGCATGCACATATGCACACTCTGACATATACGTGCTCAGACATATACACACACACATACGAATGCTTACACATGTACATGAGCACAAACCCTTGCACACATGCACACATACTTGCACTACAACACAGTCATGCATACCCACACATGCACATAGATGCACATAGCACATGCACTTGCATATACACACACATATGATAAAACATATGCACACAAACAATCACACACACCTACATAGATGCACATGCATGTGTATAGATACTCCAACAAGCAAACACATGCATGCATTGATGCACCCAAACATACATGCACACAGTTGGATGTACATGCACAAACATTCAAACACGCACATACCTAATCTCACATGTTCTTGCATGCTTGCACACTTGTAGACAAGTCTACACACATGCTCAAATACAAGCCCACAAGCATACACAAACACACAGAGTCAACAACACATGAATGCAGAAGTACATAGACATTTATAACCACACACACATGCATGCACAACCACACACACACATGCACATAAACACACACACATGCACATAGGCATATACACGCACGTGCACAATCATATATGCACACATACTCACACAAACATTCATACATGCAAATGCACACACAATCAAATAGATGCACACATACTTGTACACACACACAAATGTACACAAATACAAACAAACATGCACATGCACAAAAATATATGTACACATGCACACACATATACACATCCAAACACAAACACACACACATACACATGCATAAGCACAAGCAAACACAAGCACACAACAGATGTAGATACACATTTATTCACACACACATACATACACATACACACACACATGCTCATACACACACACAAACTCACACATGCACTACCATGTAGATACGCATACTTGCATATGCACATGCATGCATAAGCACACAAGCACTCACATATGCAAACACAAATGAAAAAATGTAAGCACACAAGGAAGCACAAACACATGCACAAAACAACATACAAATGCACAAGCATATGCATAAAAACTCAGACACACACGTATGCACACCCACCCATGCACTAATGCACAAATGCATATGCCCATAAACATTCATACACATGCTCACACAGGCATGCACATACACACACACACAAATGCACATATACGTACGTACACATATGCACAAAGCACAAAAATATGTACACACACACATATGCATGAATCCATATGCAGGCACACGCAAGCAAACATGCACAAACACACAAAAACACATGCATGCATGCACATACACACAAACATATGTACCAAGATTAACACATGCTCATGCATACATGCAAACACACACACTCACACACAAATATACACACATGTAAATGCATATACATGTAAACAAACACCACACACAAATGCATAGAAATGCAAACAAAAACACACAGACACATGCACTCACATGCATGTAAGCACAAACATAAACAATTGCAAATCCATAGATGCACATGCACACACACATACATAAGCACATGCACACACAAGCATGCATGCACTGACATGTACGTATTCACACATTTACGCACACATGCATAAACATGCACGCACTCATGCTCACACATGAACACAAGCACAAATGGTTGCACACATGCATTATCCTATAGTCAGGCAAGCTCGCACATGCACACACACACACTTGCATATGCACATATAAATTAAAAAAACATAGGCACACAAACAAGCACACTAATGAACATGCACACCCACATAGATGCACACACATATGCATAGGTACTTAAACATGCAAACACATGCATGCACTGATACACAAACACATATGCCCACATACATTGATACATATAAGCACACATGAACACACACACACACATTCACACATGTGAACAAACATACACAAACATGCATAAACATGCACATGCAAACAAACACATCCAAACATATTCACACAAGTAGACACACACACGAGCATGCATAAACACTGGCACATGCACACACACATGCACACCCTCACATGCATGCATACACATATACTCACTCACAAAAAAATGCATAAGCACACACATGCATAAAACCATGCACACACAGACACATGCATGCAAGCATACACGCACAGGCACAAAAATACAAAGCCACGTACGCATATGTTGTGAGTACACACACACAAACCCACACAAACGAAAACACACACACTAATGCACCCATACACACTTGTGTGCATGTTAAAAAACACACTCATGAACACTTGTGAGTGCACACACACATGCATGCACGTACACACATGAACAAACCCACACACTCCTACAAACAAACACAAGCATGTCCACACCCACATAGATACATGTATATGCACGTGCATGCATAACAACACATACACACATGCAATCAAATGTACACCAAAGCACCACACAAAAACACACATGAATATGCTCTCTCACACACATGTAGGATCATGCATGTACACACTCACTCACAAACACACATAAGCACTTATGCACATATGCAAACACACACAAGCATATGCACACCTATGCATGCACACACACACAAAAACCTACACAAATGCACACATGCATGCACAACCATGCACACACATACACAACTTCATATACATGAACACACACAGCACAATCACATGCATACACTCAAAAAGGCACATATGCAAACACACACAGACATAGGTGCACACTTAGTCATATGAATGCATGCACACATGCACACTCTCACGAATGCATGCACACCCACCCACACACACACACACACACATGAACATGCACATAGACACATACACAACTACATGCACTTGTACACACACCAAGAAAACTAATAGAACACACACACAACAACATGCAAAGGTACACACCCACACACATATGTAGATGCACATGCAAACACATGTACACATACATACACTAACACTCACACAAATGCACACAAACACTCAAACATACACAAATACAAATGCATGCTCAAACACATGCATAGATGGACACATGGGTGCACACACATAGGTAGAACCATCACAAACATGCACACACAAATACATATGTATACACACACCTATGCTCGCACGCACATCCATACACATATATGGACACAGACGACCATCTCATGTGCCAAGAACTAGAAACAACATACACTAACACAAATATGCACACCTGGTCACATAGTGTGGGAACATGCATCGAAACATACATTCACACACACACTCACTTGTATGTACATGCATGCACACTCAATCTCATACATAACCACATACACATGCTTGTACGCATGCACACACGTTTGCACACATACTCAAATGCATGCATACATGATTACACCCCCACACACATTCAAGAACATATGGACATAAGTACAAAGACATGTACAACCATACACACATGTATGCACACCCACACGCACACAAGAACAACCACACACATGCACATAAACAGATGCACATACATACAAGCATACACAAATACACACAGACACTCAAACCTATACACAATCACACACATGCACACACATCCTTATACAAATGTACATACATGAAAATGTGCACATATACAAATGGACACACATGTACACATGCTTGCTCATGCGGACACACATACTCACACATACACTACCACATCAATGCACATGCACTTGCATCTGCATACACAAACAAAAAAACATAGGCCCATAAGGAAGCACACACACAAACATGCATGCATATGTATAAGAACTAAAACAAAATGTGTATGCACACCCACACATGGACTTACACTAAGAAAGACATATGCACTCATGCACAAGCACATATGCCCACTTACATTCATTCACATGCCTACGCATGCACACACTTACACACACACACATAGATGCATATATGTGCTTGAACACAAATCACAAAGCACACAAATACGCACACAAGCACAAATCCATAGATAGGTATATGCATGAACACATATACAAACACACATACATGCATACATACACACACATACATGCATACACAGACATACTTGAAATGAGTGGATGCCCACATACATGCAAGTACACACACAAACTCGTGTAAATGTACATAAACACACACTCACTCACACACCCAAATGCAAGCACAAACATGCACACACACACACACACAAAACACACAAAGACACAAACTGAAGCAAACACACGCATGAACACATGCATAATCATAAACACACATGCAAACACACAAGCATACACACAAATCCATACAAGCACCATGCAAGTGCACATACACACACATGCACACATGAGAACATGCAGACAAACATACTTTCACACACACACACACACTTGCATGACATGCATGCACACACAAACACATAGATACTTATGCACATTCATTTGCACACACACTCAAATGCATGCACATACAAGAACACATGAACATAAAAGTACAGGCATATGAATAGTCTCACACACACAAACACATGCACCCAAACACACACACAAACATCACACTCCCACAAGCATGCAAACACATGAACATGCATAAAACCACACACACACACAAACATATGCACAAACACACACATGCTCACACACCCATATACACATGCACACAAACCCATATAAAAACGTGCATAAATGCAACTGCACACAAAATCAAACACTAGCATATATACACAAGCATGCATACGTGTAGACATGTATACACATATGCATGCATGCACGCACACACATCTATACATGCAAACACATTGATACACTTACTCATACATATGTAATGCACACACACATGCACAAACACATGCACAAATAAACATGTATGCACATACCCACATGCACATACACACATATGCACACACATATGTATACACATGCACACATGAATACTCACACACACAAAAGTTCTCACACATACTCATACATGCACTACCACATAAAGGCACTTGCTTACACAAGCACAAAGATGCACAAGCATGCACATGCATATGCACACTTGCACATATACACAAACTAAAAAAACAAAAGCAGACAAACAAGAATAAACACATTCTTACATATGCACACAAATGTACAAGCACATGCATAGGCACTCAAACATGTGCATACAAGCTCACCTACATGCACACATAGACAAGAACACCTAAACCTACACACATGCATACACGAATACTCACACACATATGCATACAAACTTTGCATACACACACATGCTCACACATAGACCACACAAACACACACATGTGCACATGCACCAAAGCATAGATACACATACACACACATGTAGATGCCTTATGCACACACACATGCTCTCACACACATAAACACACATGTGTAGACACATGCGTACACACACATGTGTATAGACTAAAGAAGCACAAAAGCACACACACGTGTACGCATGTGCGCCCACACACACACATGCATACACAGCTATACACACACATGCACATGCACAAGTATGTAGAAAACAAGTATAGACACATGCAAACACATACGCATCCACGCACAAACACATGCATTCCTTTATACACTCACATGCACACATCTGCATAGACATTCATGTAGGCACAAACCCACACACATGGACATGTGTCACAAATGGACATGCACACACATGCACACATAAGCACACATAATCATGATCTCAAACAAATGCAAACATGAACATGCACACACACATGAACACATATCCACCCACACACACAAGCATACACACTTGTGCATGCAAACAAGCATGGACATGCAAACACATACAAGTACACCAGCACAAACACATATGTGTGCATGCACATGCAAGCACCCACACACACATAACACACAAATACCCACATGTGCACAAGCACAAACACAAACAAACTCACACTCACATGTTCTTACATAAACACAAATACACATACATACAGATACACAGAAACACATATGCACCTTCACACACATGCTAGCATATAGGCATAGCAAGCACACACCCCTCCACCTCACACACACACACACACACTCAAAATGATAAACACATTAGTATGCATAATAATACATGTACTCCTACATAAACCCACACAAGCACCCACACACATAGAGAGATGCATGGATGCATACAAGCAAGAACACACATATTCACACAGGTGCACGTACATGCACATGCACACATACATACACATATATTGATGCACACACATACAATGACAAGCTCAAAATGTCCACACACATTCATATGCACACACACACACACACACCCACATAAATACACACTTGTGAAAACACACATGCACCCACACACTGGCACACACACATACACTAGCACATGCCCAAAAACATGCACACACATGCACACACTACCACACACACACACGCATGCACACATGCACACACACACACACACACACACCTACTTACCCATGCATAGTCAGGCATGTACACTCATATGCAAACATTCACCCAACCACATACGCTCAATCACACACATGCATACACATACAAAAATATAGACATGCACAAAAAAATTCACACATGAGCTCACACACACACATGCACAGGCACACGAACTCACACACACATGCACAAGAACTTGCACACTCATAGTTATAGACACACATGCACACACATTGGCTCATAAATATGGACACACATGCACATGCATGGATGCACACACACACAATTGTAGAAAAACACATGCACATAAAAATGTAAGCACATACACATTCGTGGACACACAAATACATGCACATACACACATGCATGGACATGTACACAAACACATAGACATGCTCACACACACATAGATGCACATCTGCATGTCCACAAGCACATACTAATACATGCATGTGCACACATGCCCACAACCACACATGCACACACACACATGCACATGAACTCATGCATGTTGGCAAATCTACAGACATGCACACACACTCACAAACTGACATGTATGCACACATACACATTCACAGATGTGCACATGCATACACACACATGCACACATGCAAATACACACACACATGCATGCACACATGAACACACACACACATGAACAAACACATCAATTCATAAACATATGCACATATGTACACAAACACACAAATGTACACAAGAACATGCACACAAACAAGTACACATATGCACTCATAGCAAGACACACATAAATGTACACATGCATACACATCCACACAGACACACACATACACACAAACATGCACACATTAGCATTCTTATATCCACACACACATATACACATGAACACACACATACATACACACACATGCACACATACACATGCACACAAACAAAAACATACATGCACACACCATCAAACACATTCCCAAACACATGCAAACCCACATACTAACACACACATGCAAGCACGTGCATGCAAGTGCATGTGAAATATCACACACATATGGCCACAAACATGCACCACCCACCGACCAACACACACTCAGAAATACACATATGCTCACACACTCAAAGACACAAGAACATGAAAATGCATGCACATGTATTAACATGCAAACATGAAAATAAATACAAGCATAAATAAATGCAAATGTGCACACACACATCCAAACATAGGCACACGAACACACACACACACATGTGGGCACCCTTGCTAACACACACATGCACAACACACACATGTGCATGCACACACATGTATGCACATAGAGACATACACATAAGCACACATACACACGCAAGAAACCACTCACATGCTCAAACATGCACAGACACATACATGCATAATGTGCATGCACAGACACACACATACAATGTACACAAGCATATGAATGCATCCACTCAAGCACACATGCACATATCCACCCACACAAGCATGCATATACACACTCATATGCACGCACAAAACTACATACACACTCCCCTACACCCACACATGTACACACACTTACACACCCATGAATATTCACACACACAAACCCACACATATGTATACATATATACATACACATATACAAGTATGCACACATGCACATCCACATAGACATGATCATTCACACACACACAAGTACACATGCATGCACACAACCAGACACACATAAGCAGAACATGTACTCCTACACCAACCATAAACATCGATACACACTTGCACATACTCACGAATACACACGTAAACATAAATAAGCAAACACACATATACCTATAGACACATGTGTACTCACACGTCCATGCAGACATATGAACACACACATTCCCACACCCACGCAAGGCCACGTGCATGCAAGCAGAACACACACGAACATGGACACATGCACGTGTGTGCTAAGCGCACACACATTGACACACACTAGCACATACACATACAAGCGCTTGCATACGGACACACACATAAGCATGCATACACACACAAGAAAGCACTCACATGTGAACACATACATGGGCACAAGCACATGCACAGACACACATCCACATGTGCACACACATACAAAAGTACAAACGCACATGGACACAAGCACAAAGCACATAGTTACGTGCCCACACACATATAAGCATACATACATACACTTATGCACATAGAAATCTACATGCACACTCCCCCCATACACAGTGTACACATACATAAACATATAAACATGCATGCACAGATATAAATACATACAGACATGTACACTCACACACACACACATACACAAGGCATACACACATCAATGCATACACACATATGCTTGAAAACATAGATTGACACATGAGTGTGTACACATGCCCACAACCACACATGAACACAAGAACAGCACACAATACCACATGCACTCACGTAAGTAGGCACATACGCACACACACCTACACCCACATGCACACACAGACACATTTATACACATGTACATGCATACACGCACACATGCACACACACACATGCACACTTGTGGACACACATGCACAAGTGTGAATGCACACACGCACATGAAAACACATCCACTCACAAGCACATGCACACATTCACACATGCCCATGCACACAAACACATGCATATAAATAACCACATATGCATAAGCACATGTATACACATGTGCAAAAAAATGCTAACACACATGCACTCATAGCAAAAAACACACACACAAGCACGTAAATAGGAATAGAAACATGTACACATGCTCGCAAGCACCCAAATATGCATATGCATGTGCACTCATACACTTACACACACACACACACACCAACACACACACATGCACACACACACACACACACATATGTTCATGCAAGCACACACACACTATCAAACACACTCTCATATAATCACACACATGAAGGCAAAAACACACACACAAGTCCACATACCAACACACACGCATGCATGCACACGCACTTACACAAAAGCACGTGAATTGTCACATATATACATGCACATGCTTACACACTCATAGACACATAAGAACATGCAAGCACATGCACACACAAACACATAGGTACACGCACACATACAAATAAAAATACACATGCATACGCACTTGCGATAAGATACACACACGCAAGCACATAAACATGAACACACACATATACAAACTCAAACACACTTACACACATGCATGCTTGCATTTAGAGACATACATAAGCTCACATACACACACAAGCAACCACTCGCATGCCCAATCATGTTCACACACATGCATGCATGCACCCACATACACTCACACACACACATTCACACTCACACATACAAATGTCTACACGCACATGAATGCATGCACATAATCACATGATCACACACACATAAGCTTACATACACACACTCATGAATGCGCACTAAACTTCAAACTCCTCACCCACATGCACACCGATAGACAAAGACACCCATACATGGATGAATATGCACACTCACACAAGCCCACACACATGCACACACACACACACACATGCACATGCACACATATATATGCACTCACACACACACATGTACACATGCATGCACATAGCCACATACATACATGCACACATGCCAACACACACATACATGTCGATACACACATGCAAATGCACATGTATATACACACAAACACAAACAAGCAGACATACAAAGTAAATCACACACATATGCATAAATACATGTGCATGCCCCTACATGAATGCACATGTACACACACATTCCCATAGCCATGCATAAGTACACATATGTATGCACAACACACATAAACATGAACATGAACTCGTGTGTGCCCCACACATGCATGCACCTACAGAGAGACATGCACACATACATAAATGTACACACACACACACAAAAATACACACGTATGCAATTACATTAGTAAGTGCACACACAAGAAAATGCATGTACATGCATACATACACCTACAAAAGCTTGAGCACACACATGCATAGACAAACACATCCATATGAAAGCATTCATATACACACATGCACCCATCCACACACACATATGCACAAGAGCACACACACACGTGTGCACATACTCAAAGTCACACAAATTTATATAAACATGCACACACATACATATAGACACACAATAACACAAGCACATGCATATACATGCTTAAACACAAGAGCATAAATACATGAAGATACTCTCACACAAGCAATGTGTAGACAAATACATGCACACCTACACACCCACATGCATGCACGCACATAAACACTTATAAACATGCTCATATGCACTCACACACATGCACATGCATACATCAAACACACACATGCACCCCCACACCTATAGAAATTCATAATATTAGATATGCACACACAAAGATGTACACACTCACATGCATGCATGCATACACAAGAAATGTATAAGCACACATATATGCATGAACATGCACACAAGCATACAAACTTGTACATGCACACAGACACTATGTAAGTGCATAGACACACACACACTCACTTACAAACACACACACACATGTATGCATGTACATATGTGCATGTATACACATGTTCATATTCACAACAAACACCATAAACACACCTCCATATCCATGCATGCACACACACACACACACGTACACATGCACATATACATAAATAATGATACAAATATGCCCACACACACACAAATGTATGCAAATGAAAACTCACATAAACCCACATACACACATGTAGACACATACATATGCATGTAGGCACACATACACATACACAAATGTATGCATGAAGCCACACAAATACACACAGATAAACACACAAGAATTAGCATACAAACACACTAATGCTCATGCACATAGGAACATGCATGCACACATACATGCACGCACATACACACTTGTAAACACACACATCTATGCACCTATATGAATGTGTACACACATGTAAGTACACACAAATAAATAAACACCCACAAACATGAACACACCTAAACCAACTAACACACAGCACACATGCATGCATGCACAAATGTACCAACTCACATGTGCACACAAGCACACACACACACATATGCACACTCAAACTCATATAGTTGCACAAGCTCACAAACACAACCACATGCCCACAAATACATGCACACAAGCAGACATGCATGCACCCATACACACAAGCACACATACACTCACACATGTACACATACACCTACATGGATACATTTACACACATAGACGAACACAAACACACAACACACACACACATATGCAAACGCACACAAAAGCATGCACACACACACAATTACACATGTGCATGCCCATGCAAAAAAATGCACACATATCTACAATGAAATATGTTAGCACACACACATTTACAACCACAAAAATAGAGGCACATACCCATGTGCACACACATGCACATGTAGATGCATGCCTAGGCATGTGCATGCACACAAACAAGTAGACATGCACACACACACACATACACATGCACTCACAAGGACACTCATGCACAAACACACATGTGCACACACATATATAGATGCATAAGAATGTAGACACAAAAGAACAAGCACATGCATACACTGACATAAAAACACACAAATGCACACACATGCACACGTATGCACAAGTGAACACACAAAAATAATCTCACAGAAAGGCATGAACACACATACATATGCACATGTAGACATAAATATATGCATAAACACATACACAAACACAAATACAAATGCACTCATGCATCTAAACACATCAAAAGACACATACTTTCAAACACGCACATGCACTAACAAATGCACACACCAATGCGCATACACACACACACACGCATGCATACACTCATGCATGCACGAACACATATTGATGTCCACTCATGCACACATACACATGCATTGGAACATATGCACACATACACACATGGTCACATGCAGATGCAAACATAGACATGCATGTAAGCACACACATGCATGCACACAAAAAACTCATATGCATGCAGACATGCATTTATGCCCACGCACTCACATTCACACACACATACAAACACATGCATGCACATACACAATCGTTCACACACACAAGCACACCAACACACACACACATATGTCTAGACACACATACATAAACACACATAGATGTGTGTGCATCTACACACACACACACATAAGTACATGCATACACATACATGAAAACATGAACACACAAAGACACAAACCTGTACACACACACACATGTAGAAGCACACATGCACACACATACATAGACATGAAAAATGTAAAAACATGCTTGCACACACACACACACACAAGCATGGAGACATAGACCATGCATGCACATTAACACACACATAGAAACATGCACAATCACACATGTAGGCACACACATTCATACACACATGAACTCAACCACACACATAGATAAACATGCATGAACACACAAATTTAACCAAGAAAATACATGAACATACACATGCACATGAACATGCAAAAATAAACAAACACACTTACAAATACACACACACATGCATGCATAGATAGATGGCTATAGGCAAAGACAAATAAAAACGATGCATATGGTCACACACAAACACACACATGCACACACACACTCATGAAAATACACACACCCACACATGCTCACATACATACACAAAAACAAGCACACATAGACACACACAACACACACACAAGCACACATAAACTCATGCTGACATACACACACACATACACACATGGATGCAAACATACAAACACACACCTACACGTTAACACACATGAGCACATGCACATACACACCTACATGCACATGCACACATGCATGCACATGTCCACACACATGCATAGATACTCACACATATACACATAGACACATGCACATGTAGACATAGACATATGCAAACTAACATGAACATGTGGAGACACACACATAAACCCATATGCATACAAGCACACACACACACACACTCATGTACACACAAAAAGACCCACATGCTTGCAAGAATGTTAACATTTTATATACATGCACACAAAAACACATGCAAACACATATGCATGGACAAACATCCACAAAAATAGAAACACAAACACATGCAACTGTACATGTACGAAGACATGTCCACATATGTATACGCATTCACATGGGCACACAAAAGCGTACCCATGCACACATACAAAAACACACTTGTGCACAGACACAAACACTCACATGCACACAAATACACATGTAATCATACATACACACACACACACACACTTATGGACATGTGCATGCTTAGATGCACATGCATAGAAACACACACGCACATACATATGCACATCTACACACACCTACATGCACACACACACACGAATGCATGTGCACACACAAGCATGCACATGTAGGCATGCATGTGCACACACACACACACACATGCACACATTTTGTTATTATACATATGCTTCCAAATTTAGACACACACATGCATGAACACACTCACATGTGCATATGCTCACACACACACATACACAAATGCAAAAATGCAATAGCACACACACATACACACATGCATGTCAACACACACATGCACGTAGACATGAATGCTTACATAGATGCACATACACATAACACTCCCATGCAAACCCATCTACACATGCATGCACAACCATGCACACACATATA
Source organism: Vanilla planifolia (assembly GCA_023846275.1). Classification (NCBI taxonomy): domain Eukaryota; kingdom Viridiplantae; phylum Streptophyta; class Magnoliopsida; order Asparagales; family Orchidaceae; genus Vanilla; species Vanilla planifolia. The sequence goes on from JAIUJO010000022.1 coordinate 1,299,333, forward strand.
TGTACACAAACTTGAATACATACCCATGCTTGGACATTGAAACATACAAATAAATAGATGCACAATGACTCAAATATACACCAATGCATACACATACATGCACACACACATACACTTTTACACACACTTATGCTCACAAACCCACACACACACAAGCACACATGCACACAAAGGCACACGCATGTACACACACATTAACATATACACACACAACCACACTTGCACACACATGCACAAAGTCACATACACTCACACACACTTGCATATGCACGCACACATGCATGCACTAGCACACAAACTTGCACACCCATGTGCACATCTATATGCATACACACATGCATAAATGCACACACACAATCAAACTTACCCACATGCATACACACACACATATATACACATGCACACACATGCAAACATGCACCAGTACACACATGCACTTGTGCACACACACATACACAGAGTCATGCACATAGCGACATGCACACACACACACATACATATAGACACTTTCACATGCATACATGAAAACTTGCATACACACATGCATTTACACACCTTCATGCACACAAACACACCAATATATGCACACACATGGACATAAAGATGCAAACACATATCCACATATACTTGTGCACACTAAAGAACACATGCACACAAATGCACATGCGTGCAAATGGACACATGCACACACATAGGTACATACTAATATACACATATATGTATAGATACTTGAACATGTGTACACTCAAATATTCATACACACATGCATACACACAACCACCACACAAAGAAATGTATACTTATGCACACACACACAAACAAATATTCCCTGTGCACGTACACAAATGCGTAAAAGTGTTTGGGAACATGCATGCAAATATACATAGATGTACCCATAGAGACACGCATAAGCACATTCACATACACACACACACACACACGAATAAACACACACATACAAAGACGCATGTTTTCACATTTACAAAACATTCAAACATGCATTCACGCACACACACATGCCCAAGAGCACAAACATGTGCAAGCACACACACACTCGCACAAGAACTCTCACACACACCCACACTCATGTGCACCAAAATGCACATATGCATACACACATACATACATACACACACTATACACACTTGCACATGCATATACACACAAACATTCATGTACACGTACACACACTTGTATGCATGCATGCATGCACACTCATATGCACACTTGTTGCATATACGCACACATTCACACATGCACACACACCCATATGCATGCACACACATATGCATACACGTACACACATATACACAGGCATGCACAAATACACAATCACACTTGCCCACATGTTCACATAACATAATAAACACAAGTGTGAGCCCACAAATACACACATGTGATTGCATGCACATACATAGATCCACACAAGCACAAAACTAATCCACACACACACATACACCCACACATGCCCACACATATGAACACACGTGTGAACACAACACACACACAAATTTGCACATGTGCACATGCATAAATACACACACATATATATACGCCCATCCCTAAATACACATACACACACACACACTCAATCACACTTACACAAACAAGCACATGCAGACACATGCAAACCCATAGCCACGTAGACACACACATGCACATACTAGCAAAGACACATACAAACATACGCACATGTAAGCAAACAATAACACACACATGTATACACACCTAGTCACAAGCACAAACATATGCACAATTAAACAAACACATACACTCATACGTTCCAACACACACTCATATGCACACACACAAGCACAGATGCACACAAATGTACAAAAACACAAGCACATACACCCACACATGCACATGGATATGCACATTGGAATGCTCTCATGCACAAAGACACACACAAAAGCAAGCACAACATAGAAAATGATTCACACACATTCTTAAACACACACATGTTAGTCCACAAACAAGCATGCACACACAAGTACACGTGTACACTAAGATACACACCACACACTCAGCTAAATTCTCATGCATGCACACATATGCATGAATGGATGCACACATGTGTACACTTACACACACTTGGACACACCCAAGCATGCTAAACCACACACACACACACACAAAAATGCATAGACATATGCATATACAAACATATACACATAGACACACGCATAATCGCACACACACATGCATAAGCATATAGATAAACACCAACAACTACACATGCACTTGCCAATACAAGTGCATCCACACACACTAGCATGCACCCAGTTGCACACACACATGCACGCACACATGCAAACATGCACATACATGGACAAAAATATACACTCAAAATTAATAACACACATATGCACTTTTGCATGCACTCAAACATGTGCACACAAGCACATTCATGTGTGCAAATACATGTTCACACACACACACACACACACTTGTACATGCATATACACATATGCACACACACATGAACACATGCAAACACACATAACACATGCACATACATACACTTTTACGATACACATACACACACACACACACACACACATATATATATATGTGTGTGTGCGTGTGTGTGTGTGTGTGTGTGTGTGTGTGAACACATTCACATAAACATACACATAGAGACAAATGCACTCTCACATGTACACACATGCACATGCACACACACACACACACATGAACACACTTCCTTGTGCACTCATACAGCATGCACATATAGTTGCACCAATGCATGCATGCAAAAGAACACATGCGCACATAAGATACACAAACATGTGCACACACATACACATGTACATGCATATACACACATGCACACACACATGAACACATGCAAAGACACACAACACATGCACATACATACACTTTGACTATACATATACACACGCACACACACACACACACACACACACACACACACACATATATATGCACACATTCACATAAACATACACATAGAGACAAATGCACTCTCACATGTACACACATGCACATGCACACACACACACACACATGAACACATATCCTTGAACACTCATATAGCATGCACCTATAGATGCACCAACACATGCGTGCAAAAGAACACATGTGCACATAGATACACAAACATGTGCACACACATACACTTGTACTCATATGCAAACATGCACACACAAACAAATATGCACATAGACATATAGAGATACACACACACATTTACGATCATTCACTTAAGCATGTAGAAGAACATGCATAAACATGCACTTGCACATACATAGTTACACACACAGGCTCACACACAAGTTCACACACATGCACACACAAGCACACACACACACAGACATGCACACATGTACATAGACATAAACATATTCACGTCTAACAAACATGAAGATACACACACAAACACATGCACAATCTTGCATGCAAGTCCACACATGCATTCACACCCGCTCATTGACCCAAAGAAATAAACACACATATGCACATGCTCACATAAACACACACAAAAACACACACACACATACACACACTTACATGCATGCACAAACACATGATGTGTGCATACATGCACATAAACATGCACATGTACACATAGATTAATGCACACATATACATACACACACAAACATATGCAGGAACATGTACTAAAACACATAAACACATGCACATACACACACATACACATATGCACATGTGCTCACACATCACTCACACACGTGCACACAGATACATATATAAGTAATCACATATGCACACACACTCAAATATATTAACACTCCCCAAGTCATGCACACAAATATTAATACACAGACACACATGCACACACACACACAAACACACTTTATCGTACATAATCATGCACCAACATACATCAACACACAAATGCATGAGCATACCCACATACGTACAAGTTAACAAATACACACAAACACACACATTAACGCACACCCACAAATGCACACACATGCATACGACGACATGCACGCACACACACATGCATTCACACTAAAACACATGAACACATGCACTCACACCACAAACATGTGCATGCACATATGCATAAATGCTTACACACATACACACATGCACATACACATGGATGCATACACACGTGCACTGACACATACACACATGCATGTACTCATGTAAGCACACATAGGCATATACACATACTTGCACACTTCCCCACAAACACATACCAATAGACACACACACGCATGCACACACACATGCACACACATGCACACACACACACATGCACATGCACATGCACACACACAGCACACACACTCATGGACATACACATGCATGTACACACAAATTAAAAGCCACACATGTCCACACTTATATGCACACATGCACAACTACACACCCATGCATGCACACGCATGCCTACAAAAATACGCATACATATACACACAAACACAACTATACAAATGCATACACATATATGCTTGCATGCACATGTAGGACCACACATACACATATATAGAAACAATGCACACACACATGCATGAGGAGACACATGTGCCCCCATAAACTCTAACAAAAAACACACTCACACTTGCATAGAAATTCACCCATGCACACACTAATGGACACACACGCAGATATATACACACACTTGAACACACACACACACACATACAAACATGTTCACTCAGACATAGATGTGCACACACACACACATACATGTGTATATTAGTACATAAAAATATACACAGATAAGCACACATTCATGCACACACACTCACACAAAAACACACACATGCTAATATATGCACATATATACACACTCATACACACACATAGAAACAAATACAAACATGAAAACACACAGATGTGCATGAAGTTACACACATGTACATGCACAACAACACACATGTCAATGCACACACACACATGCACAAACACACACAGGAACAATTACGTATATGCACAACAACATGCAAGCAACCAGACACACAAGCACATAGGCACAAACGCATAGACACACGCATACACAAATGCACACATGCATGCATACTTGCACACATCGACATACAACCCGCACACATGGACATGTATGTATGCATAACACACACCAACTCAAAAACACACATATTAGAATGCATGCATACTCGCACATGAACACGTTCATGTGTGCACACGTATATGAATGCACACACGCATGTGTGCACATGCAAGGATATATGCTCACACAAAAATACACACACATAAATGCAATGACACCTATACACACACATATAAAAGGAAGGAAACACACCCACACATGCACACTTATGCATATGCTTGAGCACACATGTACACATGCTCACACCCACATACAACCACACACATGCATACACACATGCACATGTACTCATACACAAACATACACAATCACACACTAAAAACACAAGCACACACACATACATGCACATGGATAGACAAGTAAAAACACAATCACACACTAACACTTGCATTCACCGAAACACATGCACTCATGCAAGTAAAAGAACACATGCACATCTACACACACGTGCGTACACATACATGCATACACACAAACACACACGTGCACATGCAATCAAACACATAAACACGTGCACACAAATCTGCACACCTTCAGAAAAATATACACATCCATAACCACACACACCCATGCACACATACACACACACGTGCACACACACACCGACACTCACACATGCACATCCATGTGCACACATAGGCACAAATGTAACCACAAGCACACACACACACAAGCAAAAGAACACAAACACCCACAAACTCAAACAAACACATAGGTACACACACATATACACAGATGCGTGCACACAAAAACATTCACAAACACATGCATACGCATATGTGCATGAACATGCACACAACATGCGCACCTACATAGGAACGCATGTGCCTGCCTTCATGCACCAGTACACACACACACATACAAAGACATACACATGCAAACACAACACATACACACACTCACTCACTCATGTACACACAGACACACACATGAACAAAAACACATGACTCCACACACACACATGCATCGGTGAGCTGACACACATACATTCATATACACACCTATAAATGCACACATAAACACTCATGTACCCACCACAAGAACACTCAAGAGCATGCAAGCAATAACACGCACACATATATATATATGTGCATATAGACACATATACACATACATAAGAGCATACCCACATGTATGCACACACATGAAAACAAACATATCTCCATATACAACCACATTTGCATACACATTCACAAGCACACGTGTGTAAACCAAAACACACGTATCAAAACACATACATAGATACATGTGCACACATATATGCACATGCAAGTAGACACACACAAACCAACACACATACACACACATGTGCAACAACACATACTTGCATGAACACACTCACACACTAACACATACAAATATACACATGAGAATATTCACATGTATGTACAAGCACACATGTGCAACCAAACACACAAGAATGCATGCACACATGTACACACATACACATACACATACGTGCACACGCACACACACACAACCCACAAGCATTCACATGCACGCATGCAAAAGCACAAAAAACCCAAAATGACATGTACTTGCATGCACGTGCATGCTCACAGATGTGCACAAATATAGCCATACACACATGCATGCACATTCATACATATGTTTCAATACACACATGCACATGCACTCATACCAACACACACATACACAAATAGAAACACACTCAACCATGAACACGCACACAAGAATGGATGCAAAAATGCTTACATCAATGCACATGCACACACGCACACCACTCACATGGATCTGGACATGCATACACACACACATGCACACACATGCTCACATATGCACACATAAAACACAAGCACTCACACATGTACATGAACAGGCATGCATAAACGTAGATGCACAAGCAAGCTTATATGCACACTCATATAATCAGACACACATAGATGCATGCACACAACCATACACAAGCACCTATACACACACAGATCCATGAACATAAACAAACACATGCATGCATAGGAACACATGCATATGTGCATGGAAATAAACACATACATAGCTATACACACGTGCATGCATGAACAAATGCACATACAAAAATACACACGTGTATATGCACTTGCATCCACATAAGTACACATAGCCACACCTTCAAGCACGCACTGCACACAAATACACATAAAAACACCCACCCACAGGGATCCATGCACACGTACAAGCACACATGAACATAGGAGCACACACAGATACACACATATGAACACACACATGTAATTGCATATGAACACACACATACACACACAAAAAATAAGGACACACAAACACACACAATCATTCATTCACTATTGCACATGCACTTGCATATCAAAAGAAATGCACACCCTCCAACAATCATATGTACCTGCATACACACACACAAACACACACAAGTGCACACAAACAAGCACACGAGCATACAGGCATAGATGAACTCGTGCATGCAAACAAGCACAACACAACTACACAACATACATGAGCGCACATGCGCACACACACATACATAAGCATATGTATGTAGGTGCACACGCAGGCACACATGCACACAGAGATGCACATCCATACACACACAGCACACACACGCACAAATGTGCAAGTACCTATGCTTGCATACACACACATGTACACACTCAAGCAAATGAACATGCATATGCATGCAAAGAAACATACATGCATGCACTTGCAGACATATTTGCAAACACACACTCCTAGCAACAAACATATGAACACACATTCTTGAACACTTACATGGCATGCATAGATGCACACACCCATACAAACAAATAAGAACACACACACTAGTACACACACAAATGTACATATGAACATAGATGCAAACATATGCAAGGAAACATGCATGCACTCACACACACCTACTAAAAAGCAAATGCACAAGCACATAGACATAAACACACATGTAGATACATAGGCATACTCATAGGCTCATAGAGATGGTCACACACAAGCACATACACATGCACAAAGAAATACACATGCATGCACACACTCTCATGCACATGCATGCATGCTCACTTAGATGCATGAAGAAACATGTGCACATATACACACATGCACATACCCACACACAAAAACATGCACACACTCACAACACGTATACACACATGCACACACACCTATATACACAAACACATGTAAACAAATTGGTGCACACACATATACGCACATGTGCAAACCTAAATGGACATGATCACACACATTACCAGACATGGATTAAAACACACAAATGCGCACACACATGGATACACATGCACATGCATACAATTGGGCACTCACACACACACTCAAACATATAGAAACAAGTAGATGTAGACAAACAAGCACACATAAATGCACATCTGCACACTCATGTACACAAGTACACACAAATGTATAGTGATACACACACACGCCCATATACACCCACACATGAAAACACACACACACAAATGCACACATGCAAACATGCACACAATATACACATGCACATAGACATACACATGCACACATGGGCACACAAACATGCACATATATACCCACATACAAGAATGCACATGGTCAAAAACACATGCATGCACACACACACATAAGTAAATGCACACATGCACACACACACATGCCTGCATGTAGATATGCATGTGCACACACACACACATACACACCCACGCATGTGCACACACATGCCCACACACACACACACATACGCACATGTACATGCACATAAGCATATAAACACATGAATGCACACACACATGAACATGCACGCAAGTGTGCATGCACACAGATTGTGGAATTATACACACACATGCATGCACATGCTCAAACACACACACACACACACATATGCACATACAGCCATAGGCACACACATACATACACACACATTGGGACACACACAAGGCACACAAATGCACACACACACATGTATGTGCACACATATGCACACACACTCACATGCATGAGCACACAAATATACACAAACACAAACATGCACACACAATGCACACACTCACATATAATAACACACACACACATAAACATGCATACACACATGTACACACACATACACATACGCACATGTGCTTGCACAAATGCACAAACATAAATGACACACACCCATATATGCATATAGGCACATAAACACACACATATTTGCACAAAGACATGCATATAAGTACACACATGCACACACAACCCACAAATATCCACACACACAAATACATACTCGTGCACACACACATACACATTTGCACACTCATAAGCACAATCATGCGCACATACATGCAAAAACATGCACATACACTCACACACATGCTCACACGGAGTCACAGTCATACACATGAACACACACACATACTAGTAGTACACATGTGCATGCGTACACTCACAACCACATAAGCCCACATATGAACAAGAAGACACAAGCACACATACATACACACTTACACATAAAAAATACATGCTTCCACTCAAGTACAAACATAATCACAAATGCATGCACACACACTCAAACACATTCATAAATGTGTGCATGGAGACACAGACATATATGCACATGCATGTAAACAAAAGCACACATATGTACACATAGGCACATATGCACCAACTTGTACACACACTCATGCATGCATACATTCACATACTTATGCACAAAGGTGAACACACACACATGTTCATATATAGACCCATGCACAAACATATGTACATGCACAAATATTCACACAATCCATATGCACACACATGGACACACACACACACACTGGTGCATAAGCACAACATACAGATGCACACCAACAAACACATGTGCACATAGACAAACACATACACATGCATGTGTTGCACACACATTCATACTTACATGCTCAAACATATGCATGCACATGCACGCACACAGAACGTGTGCACACATAAGGATAGACTCAAGTATAAATATATGTACACACTTATGTATGCACGCATATACATGCATGCATGCACACACATACACAAGTAAACATGATACAAAGACACACACACACAGATACACATATGTGCATGCAGTTAAACACACATGCATGCACACACACACACAACCATATACACATACACACACACACACATCCACATACTAAAAACATGCACACATTTGTGCACGTGCACACATATTCACACATGTATGAACATACACATACACTTACAAACACACATTCCCATACACACATGCTTATTACATATAATACCACGCACAAATTGACATACACCCACACACACATGTAATCACACAACATGGACACACACACACACACACACCTGTTCACACATTCATGCACAAAACCATGCATACGTTCTGTGCGCACACATGCACGCACTCACACACACACATATGCATGAACCTACCACTCACATAAGAACACGCTTAAACATGTATGTGTACACATACATGGACACATGAAGAAACATGAACACAAACACACATGCATGTATACTAACACACACACCATGCATATATGCACACACCCACAAATACAAGCACATGTAGTCACACACACACACACACACTAAAAGACACACACCCACATGTGCACACACATACACAAAAGAATATACACACTGACACACAAGCAAACACACACACACACACTCATCTCAAGTGGATAAATGCAAATACACATGCAAAAACACACACATCAGCTTTCAAATAAATAGTAACACATGCACAATCACAAACTGACATATGCACATACACACAAGCACACAACCGTGCAACCACACATACACATACACATACATGCACACACATACACAAAAAACAAATATGCACACACACACACACATAAAATGATGCACACTTACATGCTCAAACATGCATAAATAAGCACACACACATACAAGCACATGCACACCCACCCATGTCCCACACATGCACAGGCATAGACACAAGCACACTCATGCACAACCAAACACACTGTTGAACATATATATACACATATACATGCAGACTTAGCATGCACGCAAACACACAAGTGCAAACATGCACACACATATACATGCACATGAAAATACACACACACACTCATACACTGACTTACATACTCGTGCACAAAAGCACACACATGTATATCGACACACACACGCTAACACATGCACATACACATGTACACACACATTTATAAAAATAAAAGCACACACACACACACACACATCCACACACTCAAGCATGCACACATTTGTGCACGTGCACACATATTTACACATGTATGAACATAAACACACTTACAAACACACAATCCCATACACACATGCTTCTTACATATAAAACCACACACAAACTGACATACACCCACACACACATGTAATCACGCAACATGAACACATGCACACACACACACACCTATTCACAAATTCATGCACAAAACCATGCATACATTTTGTGCACACACATGCACGCACTCTCACACACACATATGCATGCACTTGCCACTCACATAAGAACACGCTTACACATGTATGTGTACACATACATGGACACATGAAGAAACACGAACACAAACACACATGCATGTATACTAACACACACAACATGCATACTGCACACTCACACAAATACAAGCACATGTAGTCACACACACAAAAACTAAAAGACACACACCCACATGTGCACACAAATACACAAAAGAATATACCCACTAACACACAAGCAAACACACACACAAACACACACACACTCACACTCAAGTGCATAAATGCAAATACACATGCAAAAACACACATACGAGCTTTCAAATAAATAATAACACATGCACAATCACACACTGACATATGCACATAAGAAAAGCACACAACCATGCAACCACACATACACATACACATACGTGCACGCACATTTACAAAAAGGAAAATATGCACACACATACACACACATAAAATGATGCACACTTACATGCTCACACATGCATACATAAGCACACACATACAAGCACATGCACACCCACCCACGCCCCATACATGCACACGAAAAGACACAAGCACTCTCACGCACAACCAAACACACACTTGAACACATATATACACACACATATACATGCAGACTTAGCATGCACGCAAACACTCACAAGTGCAAATACGCACACACATATACATGCACATGAAAATACACACACTCATACAGTGACTTACATACTCGCACACAAAAGCACACACATGTATATCGACGCACACACGCTAACACATGCACTTACACAAGTACACACACATATGTAAAAATAAATGCACACACACGCACATATCCACACACTCAAACATGCACACATTTGTGCATGTGCACACATATTCGCACATGTATGAAAAAAACATACACTTACAAACACACATTCTCATACACACATGCTTGTTACATATAAAATCACACAAACTGACATACATCCACACACACATGTAATCACACAACATGGACACATGCACACACACACACACACATGTTCGCACATTCATGCACAAAACCATGCATACATTTTGTACACACACATGCACACACTCACTCACACACATATGCATGCACCTGCCACTCACATAAGAACACGCTTACACATGTACGTGTACACATACGTGGACACATGAAGAAACACGAACACAAACACACATGCATGTATGTTAACACACACAACATGCATACATGCACACTCACACAAAAACAAGCACATGTAGTCACACACACAAAACACACACACTAAAAGACACACACCCTCATGTGCACACACATACACAAAAGAATATACACACTGACACACAACCAAACACACACACACTCACACTCAAGTGCATAAATGCAAATACACATGCAAAAAGACACACATGAGCTTTCAAATAAATAGTAACACATGCACAATCACACACTGACATATGCACATACACAAGCACACAACCATGCAACCACACATACACATACACATACATGCATGCACATGCACAAAAAAAAACAAATAGGCACACACCCACACATAAAATGATGCACACTTACATGCTCACACATGCATACATAAGCACACATATACAAGCACATGCACACCCACCCACGCCCTACACATGCACACGCACAGACACATGCACTCTCATGCACAACCAAACACTCTCTTGAACACTTATATACAAACCCACACATATACATGCAGACTTAGCATGCATGCAAACACACACAAGTGCAAACATGCACACACATATAAATGCACATGAAAATACACACACACACACTCATACACTGACTTACATACTTGCACACAAAAGCACACACATGTATATCGACACACACACACTAACACATGCACATGCACATGTACACTCACATCTGTAAAAATAAATGCACACACACACACACATCTACACACTCAAACATGCACACATTTGTGCACGTGCACACATATTCACACATGTATGAACATAAATATACACTTACAAACACACATTCCAATACACACATGCTTGTTACATATAAAACAACACACAAACTGACATACACCTACACACACATGTAATCACACAACATGGACACATGCACATGCACACACACCTGTTCACACATTCATGCACAAAACCATGCATACATTTTGTGCACACACATGCATGCACTCACACCTACACATACTCATGCACCTGCTACTTACATTGGAACACGCTTACACATGTACGCGTACACAAACATGGACACATGAAGAAACATGAACACAAACACAAATGTATCTATACTAACACACACAACATACATACATATACACTCACACAAATACAAGCACATGTAGTCACACACACACACACACTAAAGGACACACACCCACATGTGCACACACTAACACACAAGCAAACACACACACACACACACTCACACTCAAGTGCATAAATGCAAATACACATGCAAAAACACACACATGAGCTTTCAAATGAATAGTAATACATGCACAATCACACACTGACATATGCACATACACACAAGCACACAACCATGCAACCACACATACACATACACATACATGCACACACATGCACAAAAAAACAAATATGCACACACACACACACACACATAAAATGATACACAGTTACATGCTCACACATGCATACATAAGCACACACACACAAGCACATGCACACCCACCCACACCCCACACATGCACACGCACAGACACATGCACTCTCATGCTCAACCAAACACACTCTTGAACACATATATACACACACACACACATATACATTTAGACTTAGCATGCATGCAAACACACACAAGTGCAAACACACACACACACATATACATGCACAAGAAAATACACACACACTCATACACTGACTTACATACTCGCACATAAAAGCACACACATATATATCGACACACACGCTAACACATGCACATACACATGTACACAAACATATGTAAAAAATAAATGCACACACACAAGCAAATCCACACACATAAATGCACAAAGATGCTTGCACACATGCATGCATTCACACACATGAACAATGATGTTCTGTACCCACGTACACACATGCGCCTGTTTGCACACACACACAAATGAACACATAGATGCACACTGATGCACATAGACACACACACACACTTGCACACACAAACATGCACACACATGAACACACCCACAAATAGATGAAGCTATACACACACAAATGTACGTGCATGCACATGCACACTCATAAACACACATGTATGCAAGCACACACATGCTTATATACACACACACACATTTATGCACATGCATGACAACACACACATACACACTTACACATGTATAACAACACACACAGGCACATACACACATGTACACACATAAACATATGCACATACACACACACACACATAAAGAAATATAGTTGCATGCACATAAAAAAATACACATAAGCATACACACAAACATTCCAATACTTAAATGCATACATACACATGTGGGTGGATATAAGTAGGCACATGTGCATAGACACGTACATGCATGGGTGCAAAACAAGCAAACACATACACATGCACATGTGCACAGAAGCCCACATGCACTCACATATAGACATACACACACACACATATATACATGCATATGCACACACACACACATGCCACATACTCATGCACAAATGGATGCACAATGCATGCACCCATGAATACACATAAGCACAAACACATACACATTCACGCACATACAACCACACGTGCACACACATATGCATGCATGCATACACATAATGACACATGCACCATCACACACATGTGTGCAAACATGCACAAAAACAAATAAAAAAGTAAACAAATGCATCCACACACTCATATATGCCCATGTACCCACAGATATGTATAAAGATACACATGTAATCACATGCACAAACACACATATGCTGACACACATAAACACCCATACACGCACATTAATGAACATGCACATATATATATGTATACCCACACACTCACAGACATGTGCACATGCATGCAAATACACACATGCATGTATGTAGATGCACACAGGAAGACACAAACACATGCATACACAAATAGACTCCTACATATATGAACACACACACATATGCACACTTATGCACATGCACATGCACACACACATGTGCACACTTATGCATATGCACACACATGAAACTTTATGCATATACACATGCATGCACATATACACACATGTGCATGCACACTTACATACACATTCAAGAACAACATGCAAAGATGCACACACAGGTGTGCACACATGCACATGCATACACACACATAAGAATATGCTCATGTACACATGTATGCACACACATTATTGCATACTCAAGCATAAGCACACACACACATGAATGGATGCTCACACATACTCACCCCCACACAAAAATAAGAACACACACACACATCTGCATACACACAACTACATACACATACCACACACACATGCACAGACACTCACACACATAAACCAAATATAGGCACACATGCACATGGACTAATAAGTATAAACGCACATGCATAAAGAAAAACACAACAATACCCATGCACTTACATAGACTCACATGGATTTACATGTGTGCACACAAACAACACACTCACATATGCATTGTTACACATGCACATGCAAACACACGCATGGATTCATAGTAATACCCATGCACTTTTGTATGCACCTTAATACAAGTACCTATGCAAAAGCATGCATGCATGCACTTGCACACATTTACATGGTTGACAACATATAATTGCACACACATGGACACACACACATATAAGTGCCCATCCATAAGCTCACACATATGCACATGCATACAAACACACATACACTCACTCCCTCATGAACATACACCTGCACACACATAAACACATACCCATGTCAACACATAAGTACACATACACTCATACACACTTTCACACACACACACACGCACATGTGCACATGCATATAGATACCTACACATGACATGCACATAGACCCCCATATGCACACACAAACAAATAGGAACAAACACTCACACAAACACATGTAAACACACAAACACCCATGAACACACACCAACACACACACACACACATGCACACATATACACATGCACATGCACAAACATGCAATGATAACCATGCATGAATATACATGCACACACACATGTAGAACTCAATCACACAAATGCACATGCAAACCTCTACAAACACACAAATGATGACATACATACACCTATACATAAGAAAAAATATGTTTACACACAAACACACAAGCACATGAACATAATCATACTCATATACTAAATACATGCACATACTCATAAACATCCACACACACTTACATCAATGAACACTCATACATGCATAAGCTCACCCATGCACATATACGCATATGTGCATATGTGTACATGCACTGAAACACACACACACATGTAAGTGCATGCACATGAACATAAACAATCCATATGCACATACCCTGACATGCACATGCAGGCACTCACATGGACATATATACAAACTCACATACACAGACACACACACACATGCACATGCATGTAGGCACACAAACACACACATGTACATAGAAGCACATGCATAGAAACAACCACACATACACTCACACATGTGCACACATATGCATAAATACACACTCATGCACACATAAAGGAACATACATGTACGCACGCTAGTACACATGTGTAAACACTCACACAAGCACACATGCATGCACACACACATATGCATATACACATGCATAAATAGTACCCACAAACATGCACATGGATATGCTCATGCACACATAAACATACATATGCATGCACACACACACACACACATGTGTATGATTATTTGTGTGTCTTTTTGCATGTGTTTGTGTTGTATCTGTGTGCAAGTGTATGAGTTTTGGTGGGTTGTGTTTATGTACATGGATGTGCATGAGTATATCAATGTGTGCATATGTGTATAGGTCTATGTGTGTATACATGTTTGTGTGTGTGTGTGTGCCTACACGTGTGTGTATGCATACATGTGTATGCTTTTTTGTTTGTTTGTATGAGTGTGTATATGTGTATGCATTTTTGTGTCTGCTTGTGCATATGTGTGTTAGCATGTGTGCATGTGCATGTATATATGTGTGTATGTATATGTGTGTGTAGATTTTCTACATGTGTTTGTGCACATGTGTGGATGTGTAGGTGTACTCATGTGTTGTGTTTACAATTGTATGCATGTATGTATGCATGGGTGTGCACGTTAGTGTGTGTGTGTGTGTGAGTATATGTGTGCATGTGTCTGCATTCGTGCGAGCATGTATGTGTGCATGTGAGTGCAATAGTGTGTGCATGTTTGTGTGTGTGGGTCCATGTGTCTGTTTGTCCTAACGTGTGGGTGTGTGGGCATGTGTGTATGAATGTGTGTATGTGTCTTTTCGTACATACAATCATATGAGGTTGTGTGCATATATGTGTCTATGTGTTCCTGTGTGTGCATGGTTATGTGTATTTGTCCATATGCACGTGTGTGTGTGTGTGCATCTGTGCTTGTGTGTTTATGTGTATGAATACATGTGAGTATGTGTGTCTACATGTGCACGTGTTTGCATGTATATATGTGAGCATGTTTGTGTCTGTGCAACTGAGCATCTATGCGTATGTCCACTGTGTGGCTATCTACTTGTGCATATGTGCATCATTACGTAAGCATGTGTTTGTGTGCTTATCTAAATGTGATTGTGCTTGTTCATTTGTAAATGTTGTGCATGCACATGTGTACATGAGAATGCATGCATGAGTTTATAAGTGTGAGCATGACTATATGCAAGTGTGTGTCTCTTTGTAAAAATTTGCATGCATGCTTGCATGTGTGTGCTTGTGTTGTGTGCAAGTGTTCAAATGTGTCTGTGTGTGTAAGTGTGCATGTGTTTGTGGGTGAATGCATGTGTGATCGAGTGTGTGATTATGCATGTGTTTGTTTGCTAATGTGTGCTTATGTTTATGCATGTGAATGTGTATGTGTTTATGTGTTTGCATATATGTGTGTTTCTGTGTAGCTATTTGTGTGTTAGTGTTTGTGTATGTGTGTGCATTTGCACATATTTATGTGGTTATGGATGCAAGCTTGTGTGTGTGTGGGTTCATGTTTGTTGATGTGTGTGGATGTGTATGCACATGTACATTCATGTGTCCTTGTGCACTTATTTGTGTGTGGGCATGCACACGTATGTCTTCTTAAGCATGTGTGTATGCATATGTGTGTGTGTGTGGTTATGTATGTGTTCACATGCATTTTTTACATGTGCAATAGTGCATGAGTGTGTTTGTTTTTATGTATGTGTTTGAGTGTGTCTGCAAGTGCATGCAGACGTGCATGATTGTATGTGTATGTGAATGATTGTGTGCGTGCATGTGTTTATGTGCTCGTGTATATGTACAATCAAGAGTGTGTGAATATGTGTCTGTATGTATTTGTATATGTATATGCATGATTGTGTCAATACGTTGTGTGTGTGTGTGTGCATGTGTTTGTGCATGTGTGTATGTCTATGTGTGTGCTTGTGCCATTGTGTGTGTGTGTGTGCACATGCAGCCATCTACTATTGGGTGCTTCTGTGTCTATTTGTTTTTATGTTTGTGTTTGTGTTCATGCATGTTAGTGTATGTATGGGTGGGTGGGTATGCATGTGTGTGTGCTCGAGTGCCCTTATGTGTGTTTGTGTGCAATTGTTTGGCTGTGTGTGCATGGTTATGTGCATTTGCATGTGTCTTTATATGCGTATGTTCGTGCATGTGTGTGTAGGTTCTACACTTGTTTGGGCATGCCTTTGTGCATATGTACTTGTATTCCTAAATGCATGCTTATGTGGGAATGCCCGTGTGCACACGTGATTGAGTGTGTATGTATGTATGCATGTGCATGTGTGTGCATTTGTGCAATTGTGTATGTGTGTGTGTTCATGCATTTGTGCAACTATGTATGTGTGTGTGTTCATGCATTTGTATGTGTGTGTGCATGTGTATTTATGTGCACATATGTATATAAGTGTGTGTGTGCATGCATGCGTGTTCTTGCATGAGTTGTGTATTGGTACATGTGTGTGTGTGTATGTAGATATCTATTAGTCTGTGAGAGTTTGTGTGTGTATGTGTGCATGGGTGTGTGCATTTTCATACATGTGTGTTCATGTATGCAATTATGCATGTGTGTGTAGGTGTGTCATGCATTAGTGTGTGCAATTATGTGTAAGTGTTTTGTGGACTAGTGCATGCATGTGTGTGTATGCATACTAATTTTTTTGTGTATGAGTGTGTGTGTGCTTGTATGTCTGTGTGCTTGTGTGTTTATGCATGTGTGTTTACATGTGTGTATGTGTGAATGTATTTATGTGCACAAATTTGTGTGTACATGTGTGGCCATGCATGTATGTGCATGCACGTCTGTCTGCATGGGCATATTGAGTGTGCCTTTGTGTGTGTGTTTGCATCTGTGTGAGCATGCAAGCATGTGGCTGTGTGCATGTGTGTATGTGCATATGAGTGTGTGTGCTCGTGTGTGAAAGTATTTTTTTGGGAGTGTATGTATGTTTATGTGCATGTGTGTGCTTATTTTTGCATGCATGTGTGACTGTGTATACCTGTGTGTGTGTGTGTGTACATGTGCATGTGCATGTGTCTATGCATGCATGAATGTGTGTGAATACTTATGTATGTGTGAGTGTACGTGTATGTGTGTGTGATTGCACATTTTTGTGTACATGTGTGTTTGCATTAGCATGCATGTTACTGTGTAGATGTTTAGAAATATAGGTTCATATATCTACATGAAAAGCATGTGTTTGTGTTTGTGCATATTTGCAAGTGCAATATTATGCATCCTTATGCATTAATGTGACTACACATATGTGGGTTCACGTATGTGTACATGTGCTTTTGTGTATGTGTGTGTGTGTAAGCATTTGAGTGTGTTTGTGCAAGCGTGTTCTTGTCTGTGTGTGTGTGTGTGTGTACGATTGTGTGCACACATGTGCTTGGGCATGCATGTGCACTCATGTGTGTGTGTGTGTGAGCCTATGACTTATATGTTTGTGTGTGTGTATATGTGTGCATTCTCATGTGTGTGTGTGTGTGTGTCTATGTTGCGTATATATATGTTTGCGTTTAGGTGTGTTGGTGTGTATATGGGTGCAAGTGTGTTTATGAGCATGTGTGCTTACATGTGCATGCATATATGTGTGCATGCATCTACTTGTGCAAAATGTTTTTCTTGTCTTTTTTATGTGTTTGTATGGTGTACCTGTATGTGAATGTTCATTGTGCATGTTTATGTGTATGCATTTGTGTGAGTGTGTTTTTGCATGTGCAGATGTGTCTGGCTATGTGTGTGTATGTGTGTGCTTGTATGTGCTTAGGTGCTTACATATGTGTTCGTGTTTTAATTCATATGCATGAATGTGTACCTTTGTGATTGTGCGTGTTTGCATGTTAGTGCGTGATTATGTGTGTGCATAGACTTATGTGTCTTTATGTGTATGTGAGTGTGTTCATGCATGCATGCCTTTGTGTTGACATGGGTGTGTGTGCGTAAGATTGCATGTGTTTGTATGTGTGTGTGAGTGTGTGCATGTTCATGTTCCTATAAGTTTTTATGAGTGTGTGTGTGGGCACACATGTGCATATGTGTGTGTGTATGCATTTGTGTATGCATGATTGAGCAGATGCATGTGTGCAAATGTGTATATGTGTGTGTTTATGAGCTAGTGTTGAGTGCATGCATGTATAAGTGTGTATGTGCAAGCATGTGTGTGTCTATGCATGTGTTCATGCATGTGTTGGTGTGTGTTTGTGTTGATGTGTGTGTGTTTGTGTGCATACATGTGTGTGTGTGTTCATGGTTGTTTGTGCATATATGCACATATGTTTAAGTGATTGCAATGTTGCATGTATTTATTTGTGTGTGGGTGAGCCTATGCATCTATGTTTGTTTGTGTGTATGTTTATGTGTATACATAAGCATATGTATGTATGTGGGCATGTGTGTGTGTGTGGTAAGTGTGTGTGCTTATGTGTGTGTATGCATATTTGTGTGCATACATGTAGGTGTTTGTGCATGTGTGCATGACTATGCATATGTGGGTACATGTGTGTAAGCATATGCATGTGTTTTTGCACATGTGTGTATGTGTGTGAGTGCTTGTGTGCATGCATTTTGTGCATGTGTATGTTGATGCATCTGTGTGTGTAGGTGTGTGTATGTTTTTGTGTGCATGTGAGTGTGTGAATGGGTATGTGTGTATGTTAGTGTCTGCATGTGAGGGTGTGACAATGTAAAAACATGTCCATGTGTGTGTGTGTATGTGTATGTGTGTGTGCATGCACGTGGGCTAGTGTGCATGTTTATGGGTGAGGGAGTGTTTGTGCATGTGTGTGAGTGATTAAGCCTACTTCTGTGTGCATGCATGCATATGTGTATGCTTGTATGTGTGCATTTGTGCTTGTGTTTGTATGAATGTGTGTGTATGTATGTGTGTGTGCGCATGCATGTGTGTTTTTGTGCATATCCATGTGTGCTTGTGCATGTGCAATGGTGCAAGTACATGTGTAGACATGTGTGTCAATCTATGTGTTTCTATATGTGATTGATGTGCGTCGGGATATGTGTTCATGTGTTAGCATGTTGGTGTGTGGATGTGCCTAAGTGCATGTGTGTGTTTCTATATATATGTGCATTTGAGGATGTGTGTGTGTGTGCATATGTGCATGTATGCATTTGTGTATGCATGTATGTGTGTGTTTGTGCATGCATTTTTGCATGTGTGTGGCCATGAACACATGTATGTGTATGTGTGCATTTGTGTGCATATCCATGTGCATATTGTGCATACATGCTCATGTGTACATGCTTGTGTGTGTCTATTTGTGTGCGTGTATTGGTGTGTATCTATTTGTAAGCATACCTATATGCGTGAGTGTACCTGCATGTGTGTGCCTACTTTTCTACATGTATGTGTTGTTGTGTGTGTGTATGTGAATGTGTGGGTGCAAGCACAAATATGTGAAAGTTTATGTGTGTTTTTATGTCCATTTGTTTGTGTACACATGTATGTTTGTGTGGGTGCATGTGTGCATGTGTATGTGTTTGTGCGTACGTGCGCAAGTGTGATTAAGCTAATTTGTGTGCGTGCTTGCCTATGTGAGTTTGTGTATGTGCATTCAAGGGCATGTGTGTATGTACCTATGTGTGGACAGCTGTGTGCATTTATGTTTATGAGTGTCCATGTTCATTTGCCTGTGTATGTGTGTGTGCATGTCTATGTGTGTGTTTATACATGTGTGTGCATGTGCATGTGTGTTTTTATGTGTGTCCATTTTTGTGTGTATGCTAGAGTGTACATTTGCATGTGCTTGTGTACATACTTTTTTGGATTGTGTGTAGATGTCTTTATACCAATATATATGATTTTGTGCATGTACATGTGTTTGTATGAGTGTGCATGTGTGTGCACATATGTCTATGTGTGCACTTATGTTTACGTGTGTGCATCTATATGTCTGTAATGCAAGTTTAGATGCTTTTATATGTCTATACATGTGTGTGTGTTTATGTGCATGAGGGTGTGTGTATGCATTTGTGTGTGTGGAGTTGTTTCAATGAGTGTGCATGTGTACATTCTTGTACGTGTGTATTTGTGTGTGTGCATGTGCTTGCGTGTACATGTCTTTGTTCATGCATGTGTGCACCTGTGCATGTGCGTGTCTAGACACTTATGCATATACATGTGCATATGTGCATGTTTTTTTGTGTGCACATGCCTTCTTTTGTGTGGGCCTATGTGGATGTATAGATATGTGCATGTTATGTGGGTCTACAAGCATGCATGTACTTGTGTTTATGTGTTTGGGTGGATGTGCATAGGTGTGCAAATATGTGCACGTATGCACATGTGTGTTTGTACATGTGCATGTCATGTGTGTGTGAAAGTACGTGTGTATATTTGCTGTATGTGTGTATGTGTGCATGCATAAGTGTGTGTTTATGTGTGTCTATTGTGCATGCATGTGTGTTCTATTAGGCATGTGCATGTAGGTGTGCGTGCATGCAATTTAGTTCATGCATGCATTTGTGTGTGTGCGTGTGTGTATACATGTGCATGCATGTGAGTGTGTACATGTGTGTGTCTAGACATTTGTCAGTGCACATGAATGTGTGTTCTCATGTTTTACGTATGCATATTTTTGTGTGCATGCATATGTGCATGTTTTCATATCATGCTTATGTTAGTGTTTGTGTGTATGTTTATGTGTTTGTGTGTGTTCTCTTGTCTACATGTGTGTGTCTTTGTGCATACGTTTGTGTCTGTGTGCATGTATTTTATGTGGGTTTGTATTTTTGTGTGTATCCTTACATGTGCCTATTTATGTGTGCATGTGCATGTGAGTGGTTGTGTTAGTGTGTGGGGGTGTGTGTGTGTTTGCATGCTTGGGCATGAGCTCTTATGTGTGTGCAAGGATACATATGTGTGTGCACATGTGTAACCATTTGTGTGTTTATGTGTGCATGAGTTTGAGCTTGTGTCTATATGTTTATGTGTAGGGTGGTGTGTTCATGTGTATTTGAGTGTGTGCAGTTATGTGCACATGTGTATTTGTGTGTTTGAGCATGTGTGGATGTGCTTCTAGTTTTTCTTATGTGCATGTGCTTGAGTGTGTGTGTGTACTTGTGTGTGCTAGAGTGCATGCATGTGTTTCTATGTTTTAGTTCATGTGCGATTTTGTGACTATGTGCATGCTTGTGTGGATGTGTGTGTCAATGTGCATATGCATATCTGTGTGTGTTTGTGTTGTGCATGTGATGTGTGCATGTTTGCGAGTTCATGTGGGTGTATGTTTGTGTGTGTTGAGTGTGTGCATGCATGTGTGTCTGAGAACCCATGTGCATATGCATATATGTGTCCATGTGTTTATGTGTGTATTTGCATTTATGTCCTTGTTCATGTGCATGTATTTCTCTGTGTTTGTGTGTGTTTGTAAATGTGTGTGCCCTTGTGTATGTCATTATGTACATGCAACAGAGTGCATGTATGTGTATGTCTACATGCATGTACATGTGAACATGATTGTGCATGTGTGTGTGCGTGCATCTGTGAGTGTGTTTATGTCTATAGGTTCTTAAGCATGTGCATGTGCAAGTATGAGCATGTGCAATTCCATGTGCATGTGTTTGTTTGATTATGTGTAGGAGTGTGGGTGTGTGGCTTTGTGTGTTTTTGTATGCATGGGCATATGTGCTTGTGTGTGTGCATGGGTATGTGCATGTGTACTTCTATGTATGCATTGATGTATGTGTATGCATGAGTTTATGGTTGGGTGTGTGGAGGATGGGGTTGTGTAATTGAGCATGTGTTATGAGTGCATATGCAGATGCACAAGTGCATGTGCATGTGTTTGTGTATGTTTATGTGAGTGTGTGGGTGTGGGTGTGTCTATATGTGCATTGGTGCATGCTTGTGTGCATGTACAGGCATTCCTATGCATGTGTGCTTGTGTGAGTTTGTGGCTATGTGCATGTGTGTGAGTATATTCAATTGCATATACGTGTGTGACTTTGTGTGTGTGTGTGTGTGTGCTTGTGCATATGAGTGTGTGCATGTGTGCTTGCGAGTGCAAGTGAGTACATGTTTGTGTGTGTTGAGCAAGTGCACATGCAAGTCTTTGTGTAGTAGCACACTTGTTTGTATCTATAAATGTGTGTGTATGTGTGTGCATTTGTGCATATGTATGTGCTTTTTTTATGTGCTTGTGCATACTTGTTTGTGTTCTTATTTGTGTGTGTGTGTTTGCACACTTGTGTGTAGGCATGTCTATATTACTGTGCACATGTGTTTGAGTACGTGTGTGTTAGCATGCATGCACATGTGTGCAAGTGTGTATGTGTGTACGTGTCTGTGTGGGTTTGCTTGCATATATGTTTGCATGTGTGTGCATGTGTGCTAAGGTGTATGTCTATGTATGCATGTGTGTGTGTGTGTGTGCATATGTGTGTGTGCACGAGTTCATGTTCTATATGCATGTAGGTGTACATATGCATATATGTATAGGTGTACAAGTGTGTGTTTGTGTTCTTGGATGTGGATGTATATTGGACTTTGTGTATTTGTTTGTGTGTGTTTCTCTTGTCTACATGTGTGTGTTTTTGTGCATACGTCTGTGTCTGTGTGTATGTATTTTATATGGGTTTGAATTTTTGTTTGTATATTTACATGTAACTATTTGTGTGTGCATATGCATGTGAGTGGTTGTGTTAGTGTATGGGGGTGTGTGTATGTTTGCATCCTTGGGCATGAGCTCTTATGTGTGTACACGGATACATATGTGTGTGCACATGTGTAACCATTTGTGTGTTTATGTGTGCATGAGTTTGTGGTTATGTCGATATGTTTGTGTCTAGGGTGGTTTGTTTATGTGTATTTGAGTGTGTGCATTTATGTGCACATGTGTGTTTGTGTGTTTGAGCATGTGTGGTTGTGCTTCTAGTTTTTCTTATGTGCACGTGCTTGAGTGCGTGTGTGTACTTGTGTGTGCTAGAGTGCATGCATGTGTGAATATGCATGTTTTTCTATGTTTTAGTTCATATGTGAGTTTGTGGCTATGTGTATGCTTGTGTGGATGGGTGTGTGAATGTGTATATGCATATGCGTGGGTGTTTGTGTGCAAGTGTTGGTGTTGTGCAGGTGCTGTGTGCGTGTTTGCGAGTTCATGTGGCTATATGTTTGTCTGTTGAGTGTGTGCATCCATGTGTGTCTGAGAACCCATGTGCATATGCATATATGTGTGCATGTGTTTATGTGTGTATTTGCATTTATGTGCTTGTTCATGTGCACGTATTTCTCTGTGTTTGTGTGTGTTTGTACATGTGTGTGCCCTTATGTATGTCATTGTGTATATGCAATGGAGTGTATGTATGTGTATGTCTACATGCATGGACATGTCAACATGATTGTGCATATATGCGTGCATGCATGTGTGAGTGTGTTTGTGTCTATAAGTTTTTATGCATTTGCATGTGCAAGTACGAGCATGTGCAATTCCATGTGCATGTGTTTGTTTTTTTCGTGTGTCGGTGTGTGTGTGTATGTGTGTGTGGCTTTGTGTGTTTTTGTATGCATGGGCATATGTGCTTGTTTATGTGCATTGGTATGTGCATGTATACATCTATATATGCATTGATGTATGTGTATGCATGAGTTTATGGTTGGGTGTGTGGAGGATGGGGTTGTGCAATTGAGCATGTGTTATGAGTGCATATGCATATGCACATGTGCATGTACATGTGTTTGTGTATGTTTATGTGAGGGTGTGGGTGTGGGTGTGTGTGTGTGTGCATTGGTGCATGCTTGTGTGCATGTACAGGCATTCCTATGCATGTGTCTTGTGTGAGTTTGTGGCTATGTGTGCATGAGTGAGCATATTCAATTGCATATTCTGTGTGACTTTGTGTGTGTGTGTGCTTGTGCATGTGAGTGTGTGCATGTGTGCTTGCAACTACTTGTGAGTACATGTTTGTGTGTGTTGAGCAAGTGCACATGTGAGTCTGTGTACACACTTGTTTGTATCTATAAATGTGTGTGTATGTGCATGAGTGCATATGTGAGTGTGTGCATATGTATGTGCTTGTTCATATGCGTTTGTGTTCTCATGTGTGTGTGTGTGTTTGCACACTTGTGTGTAGGCACGTCTGTATTACTGTGCACGTGTCTGAGTACGTGTGTGTCAGCATGCATGCACATGTGTGCATGTGTGTACGTGTGTGCCTGGGTTTGCTTGTATATATGTATGCATTTATGTGTATGTGTACTGAGGTGTATGTCTATGTATGCATGCATGTGTGTGTGCATAAGTGTGTGTGCATGAGTTCATGTGTCTATATGCATGCATGTGTACATATGCATATATGTATAGGTGCATAAGTTTGTGTTTGTGTTCTTGTGTGTGGATGTATATTGGTCTTTGTGTATTTGTTTGTGTGTGTTCTCTTGTCTACATGTGTGTGTCTTTGTGCATACGTCTGTGTCTGTGTGCATGTATTTTATGTGCGTTTGTATTTTGTGTGTATGTTTACATGTGCCTATTTGTGTGTGCATGTGCATGTGTGTGGTTGTGTTTGTGTGTATGTGTTTGCATGCTTGGGCAAGAGCTCTTATGTGTGTGCATGGATACATATGTGTGTGCACTTGTGTAACCATTTGTGTGTTTATGTGTGAATGAGTTTGTGGTTGTGTCTATATGTTTGTGTGCTGGGTGGTGTGCTTATGTGTATTTGAGTGTGTGCATTTATGTGCACATGTGTGTTTGTGTGTCTGAGCATGTGTGGATGTGCTTCTAGTTTTTCTTATGTGCATGTGCTTGAGTGCGTGTGTGTTCTTGTGTGTGCTAGAGTGCATGCAAGTGTGATATGTATGTGTTTCTATGTTTTAGTTCATGTGTGAGTTTGTGGCTACATGTATGCTTGTGTGGATGTGTGTGTGTATGTTTGTGTACTTGTGTTGGTGTTGTGCATGTGATGTGTGCATCTTTGCGAGTTCATGTGGGTGTATGTTTGTGTGTGTTGAGTGTGTGCATCCATGTGTGTCTAAGAACCCATGTGCATATGCATATATGTGTGCATGTGTTTATGTGTGTATTTGCATTTATGTGCTTATTCATGTGCACGTATTTCTCTGTGTTTGTGTGTGTTTGTACATGTGTGTGCCCTTCTGTATGTCATTGTGTACATGCAACGGAGTGCATGCATGTGTATGTCTACGTGCATGTACATGTGAACATGATTGTGCATGTGTGTGTGCGTGTATGTGCGAGTGTGTTTGTGTCTATAGGTTTTTATGCATGTGCATGTGCAAGTATGAGCATGTGCAATTCCATGGGCATGTGCTTGTTTTTTTTTGTAGGTGTGTGTGTGTGTGTGGCTTTATGTGTTTTTGTATGCATGGGCATATGTTCTTGTGTGTGTGCAAGGGTATGTGCTTGTGTACATCTATATATGCATTGATGTATGTGTATGCATGAGTTTATGGTTGGGTGTGTGGAGGATGGGGTTGTGTAATTGAGCATATGTTATGAGTGCATATGCATATTCACATGTGCATGTTGTGTTTGTGTATGTTTGTATGAGTGTGTAGGTGTGGGTGTGTCTATGTGTGCACTGGTTCATGCTTGTGTGCATGTACAGGCATTCCTATGCATGTTTGCTTGTGTGTGTTTGTGGCTATGTGTGTGTGAGTGGGTATATTCAGTTGCATATGTGTGTGTGACTTTGTGTGTGTGTGTGTGCTTGTGCATGTGAGTGTGTGCATGTGTGCTTGCGAGTGCATGTAAGTACATGTTTGTGTTTGTTGAGCAAGTGCACATGTGAGTCTTCTTGTACTAGCATACTTGTTTGTATCTATAAATGTGTGTGTATGTGCATGAGTGCATATGTGAGTGTGTGCATTTGTGCATATGTATGTGCTTGTGCATACACGTTTGTGTTCTTATGTGTGTGTGTGTGTTTGCACACTTGTGTGTAGGCATGTATATATTACTGTGCACATGTTTCTGAGTACGTATGTGTCAGCATGCATGCAGATGTGTGCATGTGTGTACGTGTGTGCGTGGGTTTGCTTGCATATATGTATGCATGTGTGTGCATGTGTGTTGAGGTGTATGTCTATGTATGCATGCGTGTGTGTGCATATGTGTGTGTGTGCATGAGTTGATGCATCTATATGCATGCATGTGTACATATGCATATATGTATAGGTGTACAAGTGTGTATTTGTGATCTTGCGTGTGGATGTATATTGGTCTTTGTGTATGTGGGTATGTTATGTGTGTATGAGTGCACGTGTGCATGTGTGTTTGTGTGTGTGTGCATGTGTGTGCATGTGTGTACATGTGTGTGATTATGAATGTGTGTTTGCATGTGTGTGTGTGTGTGTGCATGGTTGTGTGCGTGTGTGCATGTGCTTATGTGTTTGTATGTATGTGCATGTGTTTGTTCATATGGGTGCATATGTTTTTGCACTTGTTTGTGTCTATGCCCATGCATGAACACACATGTGTTTGCATGTGTGTGCCATTGTACGTCGGTGCATCTGTGCATGCATATGTGTGTGTCCATATATGTGTGCATGGACTCACACATGTGTGTGTGTGTCAACAAATGTGTGTTTACACTTGTGTGTGGGCATGCATGCATATGCATGTGTATGTGTGTGTGTCAGTATGTGTATGCATCTTTGAGTCATTTAAGTGTGTGTGTGTACTTAGAAGGTGTTTGGGTTCTTGTTTGTATGAGTGTGTGTGCATGTGTGCATAAGGTTTTGTGTGTGTTTGTGCATGTTGAAGTGTCAAGATGTGTATGTTTGCATGTGTATTTGTGCATGTGTGTTTTTGTTTATGAGTGTGTGTGCATGTGTGTTTTTGTTCTTGTGGGTTGTGTGTGAATGAGTGTGTGTAGTATTCTATGTGCTTGTTTGTGCATGTGTGTGTTCTTATTCTGAACATATGCATGCAGATGTTTATACATGTGTATGTGTGTGTGAATACATGCATGCTTACATACACTTGGGCGTGTGCATGTGCATGCATGCATGCATGCATTTGTGTGTGCCTATGTTAACATTCATTTGTGTGCATTCATGTGTGCGAGTTTGTTCATGAGCAGGCATATTCGTGCATGTGTGCATTTATGTGGGTATGAATGTCTGTGTGATTGAGTTTGTCTATGTGTGTGCGTGTGTGTGTGTGTGCATGCATCCATGTGTGTATGTGTGAATGCTTATGCAGGTGCATGGACGTACATTTGTGTACACGAGTGCATGGTTACACGTGTGTCTGTCTGTGTGGAGGTGTATGTGTGTATTCGGCCATGGTTGTGTGCTTTTGTGTTACCATGTGTATCCATGGGTATGTAAGTGTGTGTGTGTGTATGTGTGTGTGTGCATGCTTATGTGTGTGTGTGTGGGTGTGTCTAGGTGTTTATGGATGTGTGTGAGTTTATGTGTATGTGTGTGTTTGTCTATGTGCACATGTGTGTTTGTGTGTGTGCACATGTGTGTGCAATTGTCTCTACATGTTTGTGTGCATGCATGTGTATGTGCATGTTTGAGTGTTTGTGCATAAGTGTGTGAGTGCATGTATGAGCGCAGGCATAAGTGGGCATGTTTGTTTATGTTTGTGTATGTTTGTTTTTGATTGCATACATGTGCTCACGTGTGTATGTGCATGTCTACATGTATATGTGTGTGCATTAATCTATGTAGCCCACGAGAATGTGTGCATGAGTGCATTTGGATGCATGTGTGCATGCAATCTTGTGCATGTGCGTGTATGTGTGTATTTGAGTGAGTGTGTGCCTGTGTATGTTTTTGTGTGCATGGGTTTGTTTTAGTGGGTGTCAGTGTGGGTGTGTGTGCAAGTCTTTGTGCATGTGTGTGTGTATATGCATATGTGTGTTCATGTGTCCATGCATGTTTGCGTGCGCATGCATGTGCATGTGGATGTATGTGTGTTTGTCCAAGTCAATATGTGTGTGTCTGTGAGTGTGTTCATGAGGAGGAATGTTCCTGAATGTGTGAGTGTGTATATGAGCATGTGGTTCATAATGTACATGTTCATGTGTGCGTGTGTACATGTGTGCATGCTTGTGTGTGTATGTGCATGTATGTGCATGTGTATACATGTATGAACATGTGTGTGTAGCCACATGTGTGTGTGTATATGCATGTACATGCATGTGTGTGAGTTTGTGCACGAGTGTGTGTGTGAGTGTGTGTTGTGTGTGTACGTGTGTGCATTGGTATAGGTGTTTAAGTGTATGTGCATGTGCATATGTGTTCATAACTGTGTCTGTGCTTGTGACCATGTGCACTTGCATACGTATGTGTGTTTGTGTGTTTATCATGGTAGGCATGTGCATACATGTGTGTAAGTTTGTGCATGTGTGTGATTTCATTTAAATGCAATCATGCTTGTGCATGTGCACATGAGTTTGAATTTGCATGCATGTGTATGTGTGCCTACGTGTGCACGTTGTGTGCATTTGTGTGCTTAAGTATGTGTGCTTGGTCATGTGTGTGCAATTGTGTCTATGCACCTATGGGTGTGAGTGAGGTTTTGTGTTTGCTTGTGAGTATGTGTGTGCATGCCTATGTTTAGTTTTGTGTATAGGTGTGCATATGTGTGCATGTGCTTGTGCTTATGAATGTGTATAGGAATGTGTGGTTTTGTGCTTCTGTATGTGTGCTTGTGTATGTGCATGCTCATGAGTGTGCAAGCATGTGCATTTGTGTTTGTGCACACATGCATTCATGTGTGTGTGTGTGTGTGCATGGATGTGTCAATGATTGCTTGTGTCTATTGTGTATGTGAGTCTTAGTGTATTTGTGTGTGTATGAGTGAACATGTTTATGCGTGTGTCTACATGCATGTACATATGTGCATGTGTGTGTTTGTGTTCATGCATTTGTGTGTGTAGTTGTGGGCATGTATTTTAGTTCTTGTGCATGTCCATGTGTGTATATGCATTTTTGTGCACGTGTGTGTGCATATGTGTGTTTGTGAGCATGTGTGTGTTCATGTGTGTTCGTGTGTGCATGTCTGTGTGGGTCAGTGTGCCTATGCTTAGGTGTTTGTACATGTGTGCTTGTTGTTACTTATGTGTGTATGCATGTGCATGTGCTTGTCAACTTGGGCATGTGTGTGTATGTGTGTTGCATATGCATCAGTGTTTGTAGACATGTATGTGTATGTAGATGTATTTTTGTGTATGCATTTATGTGTTTGTGAGCATTTGAGTGTCTGTGTGCTTAGTGGCTGTGTGGGAGCTTGTTTGCCTGATTGTTTGTGCATGTGCATAAGTTTGTGTGTGTGTGCGTGTGCATGTGCAAGTTTTAGAAGATGTGCGTTGAGTGCACACGTGTCTTTGTTTGTATGTGTGTTTGTGTCTACATGTGTGTGCATGTGAGTGTGTGAGTTTATGATGTTGTGTGTCCATGTGTGTAAGTGCCCCTATGTGCATGTGTGCTAGCATATGTATATGTGTGTGAGTGTGTGCATAATCATATTTATGTGTTTGCATGTGTGTGTGTGTATGTATGTCTAAGCATACATTTGAATGTATCTATGCACATGCACATACACTTGTTCATGTGATTGTGTGTTTAGGTGCATTCATGTGTGTGTGTGTGTGTGTTTGTGAATGTTCAAGGTTATGTGTGTGTTAACGTGCATGGGTCTTTATGGAAGTGAGTGTGCATGTGTGTTTATGGGTGTGTGAGTTGAGTGGTTGCATGTATATATGCGTGTGTGTGGGTGTTTCAGGATGTGTGTGTGAGTCTATGTGCATGTGCGTGTTCATGTGTGTAGGCATGTGTGGGCATATTTCTATGCATGTCTATGTGTGCTTGCATGTGTATCTCTGTGTGTTTGTGTATGTGTGTCTTTTTTGTAAGCATCTATGTATTTTTTTGTGTGCATGTCTACATGCATGTGCATGAGTGGGTGTGCTCGTGCAGGTTTGTGTGCGATAATGTTCGTTCTTGTTGATTCACTTGTGTGTATACGCTTGAGTTTGTGTAGTTATGTGTATGTGAGTTCATCTGTGCATGATTACAAGTGTGTGCGCATGTGTTGTGCATGCGGGCTGGTGTGTGCGGTTGTATGTGTGTGTGCATGGATGTGTTTATACATGTCAATGTGTGCATGCATGTGTGCTTCTTTATGTGTGTGTGTACAAGCATGTGCATGATTGGGCATCTCTGGGAATGTGTGAATGTGTGTAGGTGCGTTCGAGTGTGTCTGTGTGTGATTACATATGTGTGCATGTGTGTGTATGTGTGTGCACATGTGCTCATGCCTATGCGTGTGTATGTGCATGTACGTTGATGTGTGTGTGCATGCATGTGCATTTGTGTTAGCTTCTGCATGTGCATCTAAGTGTGTGCATATGCCTATGCATGTGTGTGTCTGCATGTGCATAGTCACACGTATGTATGTGTGTGTACATGTGTGTATGTGAGTTTGCACACGTGTGTCCTTGTGAATGTGTTCATTAGTACATGTGTTTATGTGTTTGCACATGTTCATGCATGGATGCATGTGTGTCAGTGTGTGCATGTGTGTGTGTGCATGTTTGTGCTTGTTGGCATGTGCACATACATGTGTGCATGCTTGTGTGTATGTCTTCATTTTTATGCATGTGTATGTGGCATGTGTTTTAGTGCTTTTAAATGCATGCTTGCAAATGTGTGTGTGCGTGCATGTGTGCAAGTTTGTGCACATGCAGACATGTGTACGTGTCTACGTGTGCATGTGCATGGTATTAGTGTGTGCACATGTGCTAGTCATGTGTATGTGTGTGTGTGTGTACCTCCATGTGTCTGTGCACCTATGTGTGTGAGTAAGTTAGTGTGCATCCTTGTTGGTGTGTGTGAGCATGCCAATGTTTTTTTATGCACACGTGTGCATAGGTGTGTATGCATGTGTTTGTGAGCATGTGCAGACATGTGTGTCGTTGTGCATGTGTATACGTGCATTTGTATCAATGTGTATGTGAGGGGACATGTGCATGCATGTGTGTACATGCATGTATGTGCATCCATGTGAGTCTTTGTGGTTGCATATTTTTGTACATGTGCATGTGCATGTGTGTATATGCAATTTTATATGCATGTGTGTGTGTGTGTTTTTGCATTCGTGTGTGCTTGTGTTTGTGTGTGTGTGCATGGGTGTGTATGTGTTTGTGTAAGTGTGTAGGGGCATGCTTGTGTGTACGTTTGTGTATGTTTGTGTGCACCAATGTGCATGTGTGAGTGCATGTGCACATGTCTATGTGTGTGTGGATGTGGATATATGTGTGTAAGAATATGTGTGTGTGTATGTTTATGCAAATGTGGTTGTGCTTTGTGTGTGCATGTGTCTCTGTGCTTCGACACATGTGTGAGTGGGTGTCTATGCATGTGTGGACATATATATGTGTGCATGCATGCTTGTGGTTGCCTTTGTGTGCATGTGCCTTCATGTGGACATGTGTGTGTGCATGCATGTTTTCATGTGCATGTGCATGTGCACGTGCATGTGAGTTTGCAAGTGTAAGTGCATGTGCACGTGAGTATGTGTGTGTGTTCATCAGTGTATATAGGTGTATGTGTGTGTGTATCTTTTTGTGCATATGTGTATGTTGACATGCACATGCCCAATTGTGTGCATATTTGTGTCAGATTACGTGCATGAGTGTACATATGTGTGCATTTGTGTGTAAGAGTGCATATGTGTGTGTGTGGAAGTACATGTGTAAGCACTTCTATGTGCTTTTGTGTGTGTATGTGCATGCATGAATTTGTGCCTGCATGTGCCAAATTATGGTTGTTCTTGTGTATGTTTGCATGCGTGTGCATGTGTGTGCTTGTGTGTGTACATGTGTTTGTATTTGTGTGCACATGTGTCTGTGCATCTGCTGGTGTATGTGAGTGTATGCTTGTGTATTTACACATGCATATGTGTGTGTTAATATCTGTGTGTGCATGTGCATGTTTTTGTAAGTGTGTGTGTGTGTGTGGATATGCATTTGTGTGTTAGTGCAAGTGGCCGTGTGTGCATTTATGAGTGCATGTTTGCATGCATGTCTGTTTGTACATGCGTATGCATGTGTGTGCACGTTTGTGTGGGTGTATATGTATGTAGGTATGAGTGTGTGTGCATGTGTGTGTGTGTATGTGCTTATGGGTGTGTGGGTGCTTGCATGTGTGCTGGTCTGCATTCATTCATGTGCATGTGTTCGTGTTCGTGTTTGTGTGCATGCGTGCATGTGAGCATGTGCATTTGCATATGTGAATTTGAGTTTTTGTACGTATGCATGTGAGTGGATGAGTTTGTGCATGTCTATGCACACTTACGTGTGTGTGCATTTGTGTGTATATGGGTGTGGGTGTAGGTGTGTGTTCATGTGTACTTGTGCATGTGTTTGCCTATGCGCTTGTGAATGTGTGGTGTATTTCTGTTCAAGTGTGTATTGGCACATGTGTAAGCACATGGGTGTTAGTGCATATGCGTTGCTATGTATGTGCATGTGTATGTTTGTGTGTTTGTGTGTCTATATGCATGTGCATGCGTGCATGCATGTGTAAGTGAGTGTGTTTGTGGGTGCATGTGTGATGGTGAGCATGTGCGATGGTGTGCATGTGCGATGTTGTGCATGTATGCGTGTGCCTACGTGTATTTATGTGCATGCATACACTTGTGTGTACATGTTCATGCATGCACATATGTGTGTGTATGGGTGTGTGTGAGTGTTTGTGCGTGTGTGCACATGTGACTGAGTGTAGATATTAGCACATGTGTGTGTATTTTCCTGTGTGTGTGTGCATATTATTGTGCACAATTGCACATGTGTGTCTACATGTGCATGCATCCATGTGTGTGTGTGCGTAGGAGTGCGCATGCATGTCTACACACAGGTGTTTGTGAGCATGTGTTTGCACATGTGTGTGTGTGCGAGTGTGCATGTCCATGTGTGCATACTTGTGTGTGTGCATATTCATGTGTGAGTGCAATTGTTTGTGTCTATGTGGATGTGTTTTCGTGTGTTTACTTAAGTGTCAGTATGTTAATGCATTTGTATGTGTGGGAGTGAGTGAGTGTGTGCAAGCACATATTTCTATGCACATGTGTGTGTATGCTAATGCATGCTTGTGTGTGTTCGAGTATATATGAATGTGCATGTGTCTATGCACATGTGTGTGCTC
The DNA here is from genome assembly GCA_023846275.1 of Vanilla planifolia. Classification (NCBI taxonomy): domain Eukaryota; kingdom Viridiplantae; phylum Streptophyta; class Magnoliopsida; order Asparagales; family Orchidaceae; genus Vanilla; species Vanilla planifolia. Next base: position 1,335,615 of record JAIUJO010000022.1, read on the forward strand.
ATGTGTATGTATTGTGTGTGTGTGTGTGTGTGAGTTTATGTGCATGTTAGTGTGTGTGTGTGTGTGATTATATGAGGGTATCAGTGTTTTGCAATTTCGGAGTGTATACATGCATATGTGTGCTTCTATGAGTTTGTGGGTGTGTGTGTGCTTGTATGTGCCTATGTGATGTGTGCATATATTTGTGTGTTTATTTGTGCATATGTGTGATTGAGTGTATGTGTTTGCATATGTATATGCATGCATCAGATGTCTGTTTGTGTATGTGCATGTGTCGTTGTGTAAGTGCATGTATGTGTGTGTTCGAGGGCATTTTTGTGTGTTTTTATGTGTGTACATTTGTGTGTGTGTGCTTGTTTTTGTTCATGCATGACTATGGATATGTGTGTCTGTGCATGTGCACAAAGGTTTATGTGCATATGTGTAGAAGTAAGTATATTTGCATGCAAGATTGCATAATTCTATTTATGCGCATGCATGTGTGTGTGTGCCTATGTATGCATGTGTCTATGTGCATACATGTGCATGCATATTTATGTGTGTGTGTGTGTGATTATGCATGTTTGTGCTTGTGTGTGTGTGTGTTTGCCTATGAACATTTATGTGTATAGGTGGCATGTTTGTGCATTTTCATTCATGTACATGTGTGTATGTTTATTTGCGAACTTATTCTTGTGTTTGTGCATATGTGCATGTCTACATGTACATGCCCATGTGTGTACATATTTGTGTAGGATTGTGCATGCTTGTACATGTGCATAAGTGTTCATATATGTGCATTTGTGTGTATGGGAGTGCATGTGTGTGTGTGTGTGTGCAAGTGCATGTGAAAGAATTTGTATGTGCTTGTGTGTGTGGGTCTACATGTGTTTGTTTATGGGTGTGCTTGTGTTTGTATGCTTTTGTGTGCATATGTGCTTATGCATGTACATGTGTTTGCATCTGTGCATGCATGTGTGTGTGTGCCAGTGTTTTTACAGATGCATGTTTGTTTGTTAGTATGTGTGTGTGCATGTGCATGTTTGTGCACGAGTGCAATGTGTGTGTGTTAATGTGTATTTGTGAGTTTGTGCATGTGGTCGTGTGTGCATTCATGAGTGCGTGCTTGCATGCATGTGTGTTTGAACGTGTGAATGCATGTGTGTGTGTTTGTGTGTGTGGGTGTGCATGCATATGGGTATGAGTGCATGTGCATGTGTGTGTATATGTGCTTATGTGTGTGTGGGTGCTTGCCGGTGTGCTAGTGTGCATGCATTCGTGTGCATGTATATATGTGTGTGCATGTGCATTTACATATGTGAATTTGAGTGTGTGAACATATGCATGTGAGTGGATGGGTGTGTGCATTAGTGTATGCACACTCATGTGTGTGTGTGTGTGTGTATATAGGTGTAGGTGTGTGTGGATGTTCATGTGTTCATGTGTACTTGTGCATGCTTTTGCTTGTGGGCTTTTGCATGTGTGTCTTCCCATGTGCGTATATCTATGCATCTATGAGCATGTGCATGTGAGTGCATTATGTTGTTGTGCATGTGAATGTGTACATTTGTGTGTGCATGTGAGTGCATGCATGTGCAAGCATGCATGCATGTCTAAGTGTGTTTGTGCATGTGAGCTTGTATGATGATGTGCATGTGTGATGATGTGCACCTATGTGCATAGATACATGTGTGTGTACTTGTGCATGCATGCATATATGTGTATGTAGGTGCATAAGTGTGAATGTTCATGTGTGTGGGTGTGTGTGCACATGTGAGTGAGTGTGGACATGAATGCTTGTGTGTACATTCATTTGTGTGTGCATATTATGGTGCATGATTGTACATTTGTGTCTACATATGTACACATTTGTGTGTGCACATGCAAGTGTGGATGCATTTCTACACATGAGTGTTTGTGTGCATATGTTTGCACATGTGTGGTGTGAGTGTGCATGTGCATGTGTTCATACATGTGCGTGCACATGCATGTGTGAGTAAAGTGTTTGTATTTATGTGGATGTGTTCTTATGTGTTTACTTATTTGTTTGTCCAGGTGTATGTGTGGGAGTGAGTAAGTGTGTGTAAGCACATATTTGTGTGCACATGTGTGTGTGTGTATGCTAGTGCATCCTGTGTGTATGTTCTAGTACATGTGCATGCATCTATGCACATGGGCGTGTGCATGCATATGTGTGTGTGTTTCTACATGTTTATGCGCTCTGCGTGTGTGGTGCTCATATGTGTGTATCTATGTATGTAGATGTGTGTATACGTGAGTTTGTGTGCATGTTAGTGTGTGTGTGTATTTGTATATGTGTGTGTGTGACTATATGAGTATATAAGTGTGTGTTGCGATTGTGTGAGTGTATACATGCATGAATTTTTGTGTGCTTCTATGAGTTTGTGGGTGTGTGTGTGCATGCATGTGCCTATGCAATGTGTGCATATGTGTGGATGTCGATTTGTTCTTGTGCACATGTGTGATTGAGTGTTTGTGTTTGCATGTGCGTATGTACGTATCACATGTCTATGTTTTTGGGTGTGCATGTGTGGTTTTGTAAGTGTATGGGCATGTGTGTTTGTGGACGTGTATGTGTGCCTGTGTGTGCATGCAGGTGTGTATTATTTTTTGTTTTCATGTATATGTGTAGGTGTGTATCTCTATGTATGTGTGTATATGCATGCAAGTGTGTATATCCTCATGCTTGTGTGCACTAGTTTGAGTGTGCATGCATGCATGCATGTGTCTATGTGTATGCACTTGCAGACACATGTGCATGTGTGTGTATGCCTTTGTGTGTATGTCTATGAGCATTTGTGTGTGTATGGGTGGCATATGTGTGTATGTTAACTCATGCATATGTGTGTATTTGTTTGCAAATTTGTGCAGTCATTTGTGTGCTTGTGCATTTGCATGTGTATGCAAGCATATGGTCGGGTGAGTGTGTTCATGCATGTGTGTCTGTGAGCATGTATGTGTGAGTGTCTCTGTGGGTGTACATCCATGTGTGTGTGTACATATTTGTGAGCATTTGATTGTGCTCGTGTGTGCCTAAGTGTGTGCATATTAGTGTGTGTATGTGTGTGTGTATGTGTGTTCATGAGAATGCATGTGCATGCATGTGTTTCTTTTTTTTACATCTATTCATGTGAGTGTTTGCCCATGCATTTGTGTGCATGGGTACAGGTTTCTCTATTCATATGTGTGTGCATATAAGTAGGCATGCATGTTTGTATGTGTGTGTGTTTATGCATGTGTGCTTTGTCATGTTTGTGTGTATTTGTAAGAATGTGCATTTGTGTGTGTGTGTCTATGTGTGTTTATGTTTGCACATGCATGTGTGCATATGCATGTGCATATGTGTGTGTGTCTATGTGTATTTTTGGATTTGTTCATCCGTGTTTGTGCGAGTGTGTGCTCAAATTTACAAGTGTGTGTACTTGCTTATGCATGTGAATTAGTGGGTGTACGAATATGTGTATGTGTGTGTCACGCATATGTGTGCCTATGTGCATGTGTATGCATGCATACAAGTGTGTATATATATATATATATATGCATGTGTGTGCATGTGTTGTGTGTGTGTTTGTGCATGTGTGTGCTTGCATTGGTGAGAGGGTGCATGCATGTGTGTTTATGTGTATTTGTGCATGTATATGCATATGTGTGCATTTATTTGTGCATTTTTGTGTCCATGTGCATGGATGTCTACATGTATGTGTATGAATGTTGTTTGTCTGTAAGCATTCATGTGTGTGAAAGTGTGATTGTGAGCATGCATTAATGTGATTACATGCATGTGCATTTGTGTGTGTTCTTACATTTAGTAGTCTTTACATGTCTACATCAGCATGTAAGTGTATGTGCATTCTTATGTGTAAGTGTGTGCATGCATCCATGTAGGTGTGCATGTGTGTGTGCTTGTGTGTGTGTATTCATGTGTGCTTGCTTGTGCATGTGTGTGTGTATGTGTGTGTCTTTGTGTGTGTGTGTGTGCATGTAAAAGTGCAAGAGTTAGTATTTGCATGTGTGTTTGTGTGTCTACATTTATGTGTGTGGGTATGTGTGTGTGCTCACGTGTGTGTATGTGCACCAATGTGTGTGTATGCTTGTGCATGTGTGCATGTGTGTATATGTGTATATGAGTGTGTGTGTATGCATGTGAGTTGGCACATGTATGCATGTGTGTATGTGGCACAAATGTGTCTACATGTGCATGTGTGTGCATGCATAAGTGCATGTAAAAGTGTTCTTGAGTATCTCTCTATGTGTTTATTCTTGTCTATGTATGTGTGTATGTGCCTGTGTGTGTTTGAGTGCATGCATATGCTTACATTTTCATATGTCTTTCTGTATTCTTTTGTGCATATGCATGTTTGCATAAGAACTTACATGTGAATGTGTCTGTGTGTATGCATGTGCATGTGGGAGTGTCCTTGTGTGTCTACATGCAAACATGGGCATGTGTGTGTGTGCAAGCATGCATGTATGCATATATGGTTGTGGGTGTGTTCATGCACCTATATGTGTGTGCATGTGTGTGTGTGCGTATGTTTGCATTCTTGTTTGTGTGTGTGTCAGTATATATCTGTGCTAGTGTGTGTGTGGGTATGTGTAAATGTCTGTATGTGTTTTTATGCATGGATGTGTACATGTGCATGTGTTTATGTAGATCTGTGTGTGTGTTCATTTTTGTGTGCATGTGTGTGAGCATGTGTGCATGGATCTATGTCTTTATATGTAAGTGTATACATGTGTGTGCTCGCATTTATGTGTGTGTATGTGTACATGTTTGTGAGCAAGAACACATGTGTATTTGTGTAGGTGTGCATGTTCTTATGCATGAGTGTGTGTGTGGGTGTGTTCATGTGTATGTGTTATTCGCATGCATGTTTGTGTGCATGTGTGCATATGTGTGCATGTGTGTGTGTGCATGTGTGTTTATGACTTTTTGTGGGCATGTATGTTTGCCTATATGTGTGCATGTGTGTGTGTACATATGTGTGTGTGTGCATGTGTGTATTTGTGCTTGCACCCATGTGTTTGCCATTATATGTGCATGTATTTGTGTGGGTACATGCATGTGAGCACATGTTTGTGTGTGCATGCATACATTTGTGCATGTGTTTCTATCATTGTATGAATGTATGTGTGTGTGCATGTGTTTATGCATGCGTAGTTATCTGCAAGTTACAGTGGGTGTAGGTGTACATGTGTGTGTGCATGTGTTTATGCATGCATATGTGTCTACATGTTTGGGTGTTTGTAGGTGTACATGTGTGTGTTTGTGTATTTGTATGGGCATGAGTTATTGTGTGCTTGTTTGTATATGAGCACATGTAGGTGTGTTAGTTGTGCAACTGTTTTAGCATGCATTGCATGCTTGTTGTGTATATCTACATGTGTGTGCATGTGCAATTATGTCTATGTGTGTGTATGTTTGTGAGCACGTGCATTAGTGTATGTGTGCACTTGTTTGTGTCCATATTTATGTGTATAGGTATAATTTGTGGGTGTGTGCATTTGTGTGCATGCATTCGTGTGAGTTGGTGTTACATATTTTTGTGCATGTGTAAAAATGCATGTGCACCTATGTATGTATGCATGTGAGTGTGCGTGCACGAATACATGTGCATGTTTGTGTATATGTAGATGCATGTGTGTTCATGTGTACATATGCTTGTGTATGTGTTTGTGAATGTGTGCATGTGCTCATAAGAGATTACATGTGAGTGAGTGCACGTTTGTGTGTGTGTGTGTGCAAGTGTGCATGTGTATTTGTGTGTGTTGTGTTTGTGTGCATATGTTTGTGTGCATGTGTGTGAGTTTGTGTGTGCATGCATGTGTATGCATATTAATGTGTGTGGGTGTGCATGAGTTTGCATGTAGATGCACATATGTGTGAATGTATGTGTCTATGTGTGTGCATGTGCTTGTGTTTATGCATTTGTATGTGTGTATGTTAGTTTCTATGTTTTTGTTTTAGTATGTTTGTGCTCATGTTTATGTTTGTGCATGCATGTGCTTATCATTCTATGTGTGTATGCATGAATTCTTGTGTATGTGGATGTTCATATTTGTGCATGTATGCACGCATTTGTATCCATATTTCTATGCATGCATTTGTATGTGGGTGTTTGTGTTTGCTCGTCCATGTGTTTGTTCTTTTGTGCGCATGTTTAACAGTATGGGTTTACCTGTGAGAATGTGTACATATGTGTTTGTGTGTGTCTATATGTGTGCATAAGGTGTTTTCATGAGTGTATGAGTGCCTATTTTTCTATGTTATGCAAGCATGTGTGTGTCGATATATGTGGGTGTGCACATGTGAATGCATATTTTCATGCATGTAGATCTAGATGTGTGTGCTTGTCCTTGCTTGTGCTTATGTGGAGGTGCTTGTGTGTGTGCATGTATGTGTGTATTTGTACATGCATGTGTGTGTGTGTTTGTTGGTGTGTGCACGTGTGTGTGTATGTGTATGTTTGTGCATTTGTGGGTGTGATTGTGCATGTGTTTCTTTATATGTGTTAGTGCACATAAAGGTGTATAAATGAATCCAAGCACATATGTGAGTGTGTGTATGTGTCTTCATGTTTGTGTATGTGTGCATGTGTATGACTCTATTTGTGAGTGTGCATGTGTGTGCATATGTCTGTGTATGTGCATGTGTGTGAATATGTGTGCATGTGTGTCTATGTGTATGTGTGTGCACATATGTGTGCATGTGTGTATGGTTTTGTGATAGTGCATCCAAGTGTATGCCTATGTGCTTGTGTGTGTATACTTGCTTATGCATGTGTGTACATGTGGAAGCATGTGTATCTCTGTGTCTGTTTTTGTACATAGGTGTCTTTACATGTGAGTAAGTGTGTGCATCTATAGGTGTATGCTTATTTTCTTGTGTATATGTATGCATGAGTTTCTATGTTGTATGTGTGTGTGTGTCTAGCTACACACATGTGTGAATGGGTGCATAGAGATGCATGTGTGTGTGTGTGTGTGCAAGTGTTCATGTGTGTGCACATGCATATGGTAGTGTGTGTCTTCTGCATCTATGTGTGCTTGAAAGTGCATGTATGGCCATGTGTCTATGTACCTATGGGCACTTGTGTGTGTGCTTTTCTTTATGTTCAAACCTTTGTGTTGGTGTGTGTGGTTGTGTGTGTGTGCATGGTGTATGCATCTTTGTGTGTGCTTATGTTTGTGTGCAAGTGTGTGTGTGTGTGTGCTTGTCTGGCTGCGCATGTATTCTTATCTGTGTGTGTATGTGCACGTGAGTGCTTATGTGTGCGGGTGCATGCATCTGTCTTTGTTATTTTATGTTCATGTGTGTGTCCATGTGTATTCATGTGTGTGTGCTTATGTATGTGTGCATGCATGCATATATGCATGTGTACATATACTTGTATGTGTGTGTGCATGAGTGTGTGTCTGTGCATGTACATGTGTGGGCACATGTAAATGTGTGTGTGTGTCCGTGCGCATGTGCATGCATATGTATATGTGCATTCATGTGTGAGTGCATGTGTGCATTGTTCATGCATGGGTGCATGTGTGTGTATGTGTGCATGCGTTTACACATGTAAGTGTGTGTATCCTTATGTGTGTTTGCATGTGTTTGTATGGCTTGTGTGTTCGTGTTCTTGTGTGCAAGCATATGCATGTATGTGTGTGGTGCATGTGTGTGCGTGTCTATGTATGGTTGTGTCTTTATGCATGTACATGTGTGTATGTGTCTATGAGCATGTGTTTTTGTTGATGTGTGCAGGTGTGTGTGTGTGTGTGTGTGTTTGTTTATGTGAGTCGGGGAGGTGCATATTAATGTGTGTGCATGCTTGCTCGTGTGCATGCACATGTGTATCTATTAGTATGTATACACATGTGTGTGGGTATGGGTTTGTGGCTATGTGTGTGTATTCATGTGTGAGGGTGTTTCTAGATTTGTGTGTGCACATGTGTGTGTTTATGTGCATGCTTGTGTGTGGGTATGTATTAAGCATGAACAATTGCATACATGAGAGTGTGATTGTGTATGTTTGTGAGTGATCCTATGTGTGTATGTCTACATGTGCAAGTGTGTGTGTGTGCATGTGCATGTATGCATGTGCATGTATGTGTTAATATGTATTCATGTATGCATGTGTGTGAGTGTGCTTATGCATTCATGTGTATTTGTGTGTATGTGTGTGAGCATGTGCAAGCATGTGCGTGTGTGTACACGTGTGTATGAGCATGTGTAACTGTGCTTGTGTACGTGCATGTGTATATGTACGTTTATATGTGCATGTGTGTATGTGTATGTCTGTGTGTGTGCATGTGCGTGAGTGCTAGTGTGTGTGTATGCATGTGTAGTTGTATGTGTGTGTGCATGTTATTATGTTTTCAAGTGCATGTATGCTTGTGTGTTCATGTATGGGTCATGTTTGTGTGTGTATTTCTATGTGTTTATGGGCATGCTTCTATGTCCATGGTGTGCATGTCTGGGCATGTTTGTGCATGTCTATGCATGTGTTTGTATGTGTGTGTGCATGTAAGCGTGTGCATGCATATGAATTGTGTGCATGTGTGTTGGTTGTCTACATGTGCATCCATGCATGTGTGCAAGTGCATATGAGTTCATGCACACATGCATGTTTTGTGTGCATGTGTATCCTTAAGAGTGTACATGTACGTTGTTGTGTGTGTGTGTGTGTGCATTCACCATATAGGCATGTGTGCATTTACATGCACCCGTGTGTAAGGGTGTATGTCTGCATTTGTGTGTGTGCATGTGTAATTATGCATGTCTAAGCATGTGTATATCTCAATGTGCATGTGTGTGTGAGAATGCGTGTGTTAGTTCATGTGTGTGTGTATGTATTTGTGCATGAACGTTCATATGCATGTATGTGCATGTCTCTGCACATGTCCATTCAAGTGTTTGAGCCTACGTGTGTGCTTGTGTTTGTACTTTTGCAGGTATGTGTGTGTGTGTGCATATGTACGCATGTACATGTGCCTCTATGTGCATTGGTGTACACGTGTTTGCATGTGTGCTTGAGTATGTGCATATGTATTTATGTGAGTGCATGCTTATGTGTGTTTTTATGTATTAATCTACATGCATGTGTTTGCATATATTTGTGTTTATGTCTATATGTTTGTGCATGTGCATGTATGGAGGGGTTTATTCTCATATATATATATATATTCTTATATCTGTGTGTGTGTGTGCAAGTGTGTGCATGTGTTCATGTGTGCATGTATGTGTATACAAGTTTGTGCATGTGAGCTTATGTGTGCATGTATGCATTTGTTTGTGTGTGCTTGTAGGTGCATGTATGTGGATTTGCATATTTGTGTGTGTGTGTATGTGTGTTGTTTGCATGTGTGTATATATATATATTCTTATATGTGTGTGTGTGTGTGTGTGCAAATGTGTGCGTGTGTGCATGTGTGCGTGTGTGCGTGTGTGCATGTATGTGTATGCAAGTTTGTGAATTTGAGCTTATGTGTGCGTTTATGCATTTGTGTGTGTGTGCTTGTAGGTGTATGTATGTGGATTTGCATATTTGTGTGTGTGTATGTGTGTCGTTTGCATATGTGTGCATGCATGTACACATGCATATGTGTGCGAGTGTGCACACGTGCATATGTGTGCAGGTGTGCATATGTGTATGTGTGTGTATGTGCTTATTCATATTTGTGTGTGTTTGTGCATATCTATGTGTTTATGAGTTTATGTGTGTGTGTGTGCTTATGTGTGCACTTGCATGCATTCATGCTTGTGTGTGTCCATTCATGTGGGTACGAGTTTGTGTCAGCATATCAGAGTGGATGCATGTGTTTATATGTGTGTGTGTGCGTACATGTCCATACTTGTGTGTGTGTGTATGCTTGTGCATGTATATGATTATGTGTGTGCATGTGTGTGTGTGTATGCATTTGTTAATAAATGTGCATGTGTGTCTATATATGTGTGCTTGCAAGTTTGTGTAGGTGTGTGTGAGAGTTCTTATGCATGTTCTTGTGTGTGTATGTTTATTTGTGTATGTGTGCATATGCCTGTGCCATTGCATGTGCATGCATGTGGATGTAAGCATTTGATTGTGTGTTTGTGTCTATGCAGCTACACATGTGTAAGCATGTTTATGAGTGCATGCATATGTGTGAGTGTTTGTTTGTGAGTATGTTTGCATGTGTGTGTGTGAATGCACATGTGCATATATATATATATATATATATATATATATATATATATATATATATATATATATCTGTGTGTGTGTGTGTGTGTGCATATGTTTATGTGTGCATGCACGCATGTGTGTGCAAGTATGTGCGTGTGCCTTTGTTTGTGTCAGGGTGTATACATGTTTGTTCGTTTGTGCGTGCATGTGTGTGGTTGTGTGTCTATGTATGCACATGAGCCTGAGTGTTTGTGTGTGTTCATGTGTTTGTGTGTCTGTGTGTACAAATGTGTGTTTTTTATATACGTGTGTGTGTGGCTGTGCATGTTGTTGTACGTATGCATGCTTTTGTGATCATATGTTCTTATATTTGTATGTGTGTCGATGATTGCATGTGCATATGCATTTAAGCATGTGTGCATAAATGCATGTATGTGTGCATGCATGAATATGAGTGCATGCCATATGTGTATGTGTGAGTGTGTTTGTGCATATGTACGCATGTACATGTGCCTCTATGTGCATTGGTGTACACGTGTTTGCATGTGTGCTGGTGTATGTGCATATGTATTTATGTGAGCGCGTGCTTATGTGTGTTTTTGTGTATTAATCTACATGCATGTGTTTGCATATATTTGTGTGTATGTCCATATGTTTGTGCATATGCATGTATGGCCGTTTTTTTTTTCATATATATATATCTGTGTGTGTGTGTGTGCATATGTTTATGCATGCATGCACGCATATGTGTGCAAGTATGTGTGCGTGCCTTTGTTTGTGTCAGCTTGTTTACATGTTTGTTCGTTTGTGCGTGCATGCTTGTGCTTGTGTGTCTATATATGCACATGAGCCTGAGCATGTGTGTGTGTTTGTGTACATATGTGTGTTGTTTATTTACATGTGTGTGTGGGTGTGCATGTGTGCATGTGGTTGTACATATGCATGCTTTTGTGATCATATGTTCTTATATTTGTATGCGTGTCGATGATTGCATGTGCATATGCATTTAAGCATGTGTGCATAAATGCATGTATGTGTGCATGCATGAATATGAGTGCATGCCATATGTGCATGTGTGAATGTGTGTGTGTGCACATGCATGTACAAGTGTGTGTGTGTGTTAAGTGTTTTTGTGTGTGTGCATATGAGTGCATGTGTTCATTTATGTGTGTAAATTTGTGCATGAGTGCATGTGTGTTTGTGTATGTTCAAGTATGCATGTGTCAGTTCTTGTGTGGGCATGTGCATACAAATGTTTGCAACTATGTGTATGTATGTGCACATGTATTTATATATATGTGTGTGTGAGCGTACATGTGTGTACACTAGTTGTGCATATCTGTATGAATTCTTAAAGGTATTCTGCATGCATGCATGTGTATGTGCATGCCAATATGTGCATGTGTGTGTATGCTTCTATGCATTTAAGACTATGTGTGTGTGTTGGAGTGGTTGTGTGTTTATTAGTGTGTGTGTGTGTATGTGTATGTGGGTGTAGTTGTGTTTTTGTCGATGTGTGGATGTGTGTGTCTATGCAATTATGTTTGTATGTGTAGGGCATTTGTGTGTGTGTGGGTGCACATGTAAATGTGTGTGTGTGTGTGTGTGCACAAGTGTGTATTCTGTAAGCACAGGTGCATGCATGTGTGTGTGTGAGCAGATGTACATTTGTATGCATATGTGTGTTTGCTTGTGTGTGCTTTTGTATGAGTCATGAATGCATGTGTTATTCCTATGTCTATCTCTATGTGTGCATGCATGTGTGTGAGTGGGTATAAGTCTGTATGCATGAGCACATGTGTGTGCTTGTGTGTGTTTTCATGTGTGCATGTGTGTGCACAAATTTATGTTTGGCTATTTTGTGTGCATGAGTGTACATGTATGTCTATAGGTGTGTCAACTTGTACCTATATATGTGTGTGTGTACATGTACTTGTAGGGGTTGGTGGTTTTTATGTGTGTGCATGCATGCATAAGAAGATATGTTTGTTTGTGTGTGAGTGTATGTGCATGCATACATCCATATCTGTGTGTCCATGTGTTTGTGTGCTTGCATATGTTTGTGTGAATGTGTGGGTTCTTATGTGTGGGTGCATGGGTGTGTGTGTTCGTGCTTGTTGGTGTGTTGGTTTACTTATTTGTATGAGCATGTGTCTCTATGTTTGTGTGTGTGTATGTGTGTGTTTATTACATCTACATTTGTATGTAGATGTGTGCATGCATGAGTGAGTGTTAACGTGTGTGTGGGCATGTGCTTATGTATGCATGTGTGAGTGTGTACATGCACATATATATGAATTTGTGTGTTTGTAGATCCATGCATGTGTATGCATGTGTCTATTTGTGCATGCATGAATTTTACTGTGTGTGTATGTGCATATGTGTATGTATGGGTGTTTTTTATTTTTGTAAGTGTGCATATTCGTGTGTATGTGTTAGATAAGTGTACAAGAACTTGTTCGTGTGCGCCTATGTCTTTGTTTGTGTATGTGTATGCCTATGTGCTTACGTGCGATTGCGTGTGCACATATCTGTGTGTGTGTGCATATATGTGTGCTTGTGTATAAGTTTGTGTATGTTTAGAGGTGTGTGGGCATGTGTGTACATGCATGTATTCATGTGTGTTTGTGTGCATATGTGTATATCTACTTGCATATGTGTGTGTGCACATTTGAGCATGTGATTGTATTCATGTGTGTATATGTGGGTGCGTGTGTGCATGTTTGTGGGCTTGTGCATGTGTGTGTGCATGTATGTGTATACATGTGTTTGTATATATGTGTGTGTGTGCATCTATGTGCATGCATGTTTCTTTGTGTGTGTATGCTTTCACGTGAGTGTGTGTGTGTTTGTGCATTCATATGTGTGCACATTCACTTGCACAAATACATGTGTGTGCATTTATGCATGTCTCTTTTTATGTGCAAATATGTGTATACATGTGTGTGTGTGTGTGCTTCTATGTTTGTGAGTATATGTGTGTGCTTGTGTGACTGTGTATGTGCTTGTTTGCTTGTTTGTGTGTACGTGCAAGTGTCTTGTGCATATGTGTGCTTACATAAGTGTGTGTGTGTGCATCCTTGTGCATTCGTGTGTGTGGGTGGTTGCATATGCTCATCTGTGTGCACGCTTGTAAATGTTTATGTGCATGTAAGTGCCTATTGATGCAATTTGTGCTAAGCTAATGCATAAGAGATGAGTAAATTATGTTTTTAACCTTTTTACTAGTTTGAAAACCTTTTCTTAAATTGAAATTTTGTAATTATAAAATTGTTGATTTATTATTATTTAAATAAAAATATAAAGGGAAAAATAATTATTTTAAAAAACCTTTCAATAAAATATTTTATGCTTGATAAAAATAATTTTGAAAATTATATATATATATATATATATATATATATATATATATATATATATATATATATATATATATATATATATATATAATTAAACGATATTAAATGAAATAAATATCATAAATTTCATAACAACAAAGAAAATAAAACTACAAAGGATTTTTAAGTGGTTCACTTTAACTCGTGCCTGCTTCCAAACCTAGTCTATTTGACCAAGATTCCACTAACAAAACCATTTTCTTTCACCACAGCATTTAAACTTAATCTTTACAAACCACACCTTTGTGCTACAGCATATAGGGGTTCATTATCATAATTTTTATTCTAAAAGTTTACAATATTAATGCACAACAAAAAGGTAATAATTAATCACAACATTCTATTATTCACTGGTAAAAATATATATATATAGCATAAGTCTATAGATAATGATGTTGGAATATGAATTTACTTATGAAAAAGTTTGTAACAACCTAAATGACCTAATTTTGAAATATTAAATCAAAAGATTATCAATATGTACTAGCATTATTAAGAAAAATAAAATCAACAAAGATTTTTCATTATTATGACCTTTTCTAGAAGACTAAAAGGAAATAAGAAAATGAACAACCAAGTGAAAAATAAGACATGATTAAGATGTGCAATCAAAGAAAAACCTGAAGCAAGAAAGGGGTAAAATGAGCTGCAAACACAACTCCAACAAAGGTGTCAAAATCAGATTGCAATTCTTGGTTTTGCATAGTCTCTTCTCAAAATATTAATGTAGCAAGGTAAAATCAACTTTATCCAACTCCTAAGGCTTGTCTATGTATATTAACATATTATAAATTAAAATATAATTTTTAAATAGCTAGAAAGTTCCTCAATGTAGCCATTAGCATTTGTACAATCAAAACAACTACAAATAGTTTTTTGGAATGTTGATTATGAACTAGAATAGTGATGACCATCCAATATAAGAAAATAAAAAACAACTACTTAATCAAAATGCAAAATAAATGGTCCAAATCTAAACCAAAATGGATTTGATTTAGTTGATATATTCAACATTTTGGATGTATGATGATGATATGTAAGAGAACTTTTCACAATGGTAGAAACAATCAAATCCATTCAATTGAGCTTTACGAATGAACAACTAGATGAAATGCACAATTCATAAATGTAGAGAAGATCTCAACCATTTGACTAGATTTTATGTATCGATGGTGTGATGAAAACTACTATTCAAAATGACAAAACTGATCTCAACCATTTGATTAGGCTTATACTATAACAGGTTAAATGGAATCTACTAATCACAAAAGTGGGCACAATCCTGACCATTCAAGGGCAAAAATGCATGATCAGATGGCACTGAGTCACTCTAGCTTTGGCTACAATAAGCACTGAAATCTTAGTCTCATATTCTCTAATTGCTATGGATTTTTCACATTATAAGGATTCCTCACCTCTTATAAAATGAGCCAATACATGGGATAAATAATCACATTAGTAGACGATTTAGAGATGAACTCTTCATTGTTAGCTACTCTTCCAAAAGTTTAATCAATGACACCTTGATATGCCACTTAAGCGACACCCATAGCCACAAAAACTATTTAATATTTCTTGACTTATGGATTATTCAATGATATATTTAGTTAAAATTCTCAAATTGATTGATCCTCTAGGAGCTTAAGATACATGAACTAAAAGGTACTCAAAAAAAATATTAGAGAAACTAACGCAATAGTTTTGTTGCGTCAAATAAGTGGTGTTATGACCAAGGGTATAACAATCTCTTCCTATTGATGATAACAATATCATTAAGAAAATAATGAGATGAAAAGATAGAAATCATGCAAGCATACACATGCTTCTCTGTAATATATAAAGTTCATATAATTATGCCATAAACTTGGGATGCAAAGAATATGTTTCATTTCTCACAAATCTCTCCCTTTTTGTTTGCATTAAAAGATAAAAAAAAGTAAAGGATGTAAATAAGTGATGCACACAATAATAATATTTGTGCATAATTTATATTTTAAAAAGTAATGGTACAAGCTATAATATATATTTGTTGGAAAAGATCTTATAAAAAAAATGATTTATAAATTTTTAAGCATAAAAAGATAATCATTAATCTTTATATAGAAAACTATTAGCAATCTTGTACAATTATAATAATACTAATTAACTTGTCATATATTTTATCCATGTTTAGTTTAATAATATTGATCATTTTAAACTATGTTACTCTATTTATATATGTTTTAATAATTCTTATGTGGCCTTAACTTAAAAAAAAAACCATGAGATCAAATATGCTTACAAGTACAATCAGGTCACCTTTGTATTCGATAAGTCAAGTATTAAATATTTAACATTTTATTCTAATGGGTTTGTTTAGAGTGAATCAAGTATAATTTTTAATGAACAAGCCATGCACCATTGTAGATGGTAAATCAATGGTCTTCAAAGAACCTTAGAGTATTTAGCAAGTTTGAAGGATTGAAGACATATGCACGAAAGTGTTAATAAGTTTTCTTTATATGAAATAGAATATTAGCTTGTTGATTTTAAGACACTCTAATTTTGTATCAATTTCAAATCACTTCGAGCATCAAATTCTTCAATCATCTTCATTATTTAGTAAATGAATAAGATTATTTTCTTAATCTCATTACCCATTTCTTAATTAAATTCTATCCTTGTCAAATTCCAAGTTAGTTTACTTACTAAACATTGATTAAACTAATATATATATATATATATATATATATATATATATATATATATATATATATATATATATATATATATTTCAACCACATCCCAACTTGTGCCCAAGTGTAAAGCTTCTTGGGTTAAGCATGCCCAAGCAGTCACTCGCATGCTTTGGGTTAGGAAATAGTCAAAACCAAATCTAGTAGAGCCCATTCTAGCTAATGATGAATTCTTGAATAGAATGGGGTAAGACATTTGGTGAAGTCAGGTAGCACTCGAACTAAGTAATGTATTAGTTGACTCGCATAAACCTTTATGTTATGAGTACGTCAAGAGGATGAATTGTCAGCACACAAAGGGAGAGCCAGCCCAAATTAAGCTTTGAATGCTGCACTTATGCAAAAAAATTATGAAATCCAAATGCTTATCTTTCTTTGTAATGTGGGACAAAATCCCTTGTGCCTATCTGCATCCAAAATTGGCAGCACCAGCACCATCTAATCATATATTGTCATGATTGCATACTGAAGCTCTCCTCTACTTCATTTAAAATTGGATCTCATGATTTGTATGACCTTCATTCAGGTCCAATGACCCAAGTCCATCCTACCAAATGGTTAATTATCTAGCCATTGCATTAACCATTTTTAAAAAACATATTTGAACATATTTGTAAAAACTTTTAAAGTTATTTGGTAATAATTTTTCAAATAGCTTTCTACACATTCTAACATCTACAATCAAAACTTTTTTATAAATACCTATCCATTATAAATAGAATAACTAATGAACTTGAATGAAACTTTGAGATCTCAACAAAGCACTGCTTAATATTCTATTGGCATAAATTCTACCAGTAGTAACTACATCTCCTTCTCAAATCATCAAGATTTTCCAAAAAATCCTTGTAGGTCTAAACTTTTAAATTATCATTTCTCTTCTTATATTTTAGCTCATTGTAGCTTGTTCCATTAATCTACAAGTATAAGAAGGTATATAAATTTATTGAATTTTTTTCAACTTGTATTTTTCTTTTCTATTTAGTTTGGTGGCTTCACATTTGTAAGTTTGATTTAATCTCGTAAAAAAATTAAGTTAAGATTGAACTAATAAAAGCTTAGGTTATGGTTGAACTAGTAAACATTAGTAGGTTGGAGAAGAACTATAGGAAAAAACCTCAAATTGTAATCTTTTATTAGTGGAGTTTTTTCTTCATCTCAATTGGTGGGTCTGTAGGTTCTAATTTGAACCGAATCATCTAAATTTAATTTAATTTTTATCTTCATTTTTCTTATTATTTTTAAAAAATAATATGCATAATCAATATTTTTTTATAAATAAAAAATTAGTTTTGAGAAATAAATACCTTTAAAAGTAAAAAAATTATTTCTAAGCATGTAATTAACCCCCCTCTTATGAGATTCATATACTAGTTTTTATTTCAATTAGTATTAGTCCAAGTTTCCTATAAAAAGTGTGTAAAATCACTTGGATGATCCATCTTGTCCTTTTTAATTATTTTGTTTAGTTTTCTTAATTATCATTTTCATTTCATACTAATTTAAATCTCTCTTTTATCATTTTTGCATGCTATCCAAAATATTTGTTTATTAGTTACTTCTTAATTTTTTAATATCTTCATTCATTGTTAATATTGTTGTGACACCTGATGAAGGATCTTCTTCAGTTTACCCACCATTATTCATGGGTGAGTTTGTATCTATATTAGAAAAATTGATTTAAAATTTTTGTTCTTTCAATTAATTTAGAATACTAGAAAGTACTTACTAGATCATATGATTTACATAGAGGTATGAATAAATAAAATCAAGTCTTTTAGTGAATTTAGTAGTGATCAAAGAAGAATGACATAGCTTAATACAAGAGTACCAAAGTACCTTCATTATAGTATGTCTCCAAGTGAATTATTAATCAAGTTATGAATTTTTATGCCACACATAAATTTTGGGAAAAAAATCAAAAATTACTTATGAAGAACTTCACAAGTAAAAGAAATTAAATTAAATCTTCTTACACATGGTTATAAGCTATATAAAATAGATTCAAGAGAAATTACAATAAGATGTTTATTCAAATCACTAATATTACTAATGGATTAGCAAATCTTAGAAAAGTAGTTTCAAATACAGATCTTGTAAAAAGGGTACTAAGGATTTTATCCAAAGATTATGATCCTCTTATTATGATAATAAAGACAATCAAAGATGGAAATAAGCTCCATTGGATGAACTACTTGGAAAATTATTAACAACAAAAATTGAGATGAATAGAAGAGTTGAAGAGTAGGATTCTATTTGCAAGCCAAAGCATGGGGCAAGAAAAGAAAAACCTTGGCATTTAAAGCATGAAAGGAAGATTTAAATTCAGATTATATCATCTCTTTTATTGATTTGGAGGAAGAGGTAAATTTTCAAATTAAAAGTTTAGCAAAAAATTTGACAAAACGTATTCTATATAAGAAAAAAAAAAGAAAAGAAGGGAGAAGCTAAAGGCACCAAGGTATTATAATTAGGGTTAAACGAGCCATATTAGATGAGATTGTCCACAACTCACAAACACTAAAAGAAAAGATTAGAAATAGAATAGAATAAAGAAGAAGAAAGCCTTTCAAGTTACTTGGAGTGCTTTAGAAGATTCTAACCCTACAACTTCAAATAGTAAGGATGAAGGGATTTTGTGCTTCATGGCAAGTGCTGATTGAAGCACATTTAGTAAAAAAGAAGAGAATGAGGTAAGCTCTTGGCATTATGATGTTCGTAAAAATAATTACATAGAATTTATTAGTAATTTAACTTCTTTAATGTGTGTACATTAAACATCAAAAAAGTTTTGCAAAGAAAAGATTGATGTTTGAGATTTTTTTTATGAAAGAAGATGAGAACAAGAAAATAAAAATGCTTCAAATTTGTGATGAAACAATTTCAATGATTATTGAGAATTCTTTTTTGAAAGTGGAAATTACTAGTTTAAAAATAAAAATCTACTTTCCTAAACATGCAAAATTTTATAATACTTCACATGGTGTTTATTTTTCTAAACATAAGGATATGTGTAATTTTAAATACATGCAAAACATTTCAAATATTACACACTTTTATTATTATAAAAAAATGACATACCATCAAGGATTGCAAAATTAAGAACTTTTCTTTTTGAAATCATGTTTCAAATCAGTAATTAAAATTGATATTATGAATTCTTTTGTGGTGAATATTAATATCCAATCCAAGCTTGCTTGGGTTCCCAAAGTTAAATAATAAAAATATTAACATAAGTTGTCTCCATAATTGTGGTGTGGAGATATGATGTATTGAAAACATTCATAAGTTAGAAATAATATACTTAGAAATTATGTGTATAAGAAAGAATATAAACAAAGCAAATAAGAGTTATATTTTATGATTAAGAAGTTAATATTTTTTAATTTATGTAGTAATACGTATAGAACAAAATGAAGATTTAGGTCTTGGGTGTTGGATAGTAGATGCTCATGACATATGACGAGAGAGAGATTAAAATTTGTATCAATAGAATATTGACCAAATAAATGGGTAACACTAAGGGACAATTCTAAGAAAAAGATAATTGGAAGTGGTAATATAGGTATGCCTAATGTTATACTTTTAAATATTTTCTCAACTGATAGATTAATATTTAATTTAATTAGTATTAGTCGATTATATGATAATGGTTATTTTGTTAATTTGGATACTCAATACTACAAAAAATCAAAAGATGATTATGTATTACTAGTTGATAGAAGATAAAGTGATACTTATATGATTAAGTTTGATCAACTAGAAGTTAAAACACTAGAGTTCTTGTTACACATTTAAATGAGAATAATTTATGGCATAGGAGACTAGATCATGTAGCTTATTCTATCATAAAGAAAATAAGAAAGTTAAATATAGGTAGAGATCTTTCGAAACCAAACAAAACTAACTGAAAAAAAAATGTGAATCATGTCAAAAAGGAAAGCAAGTTAAATCTTCCTCTAAATTAAAAGATGGCTTAACCATTAGTAGACCTTTAGGGAGTTTGTTTAGACCTCTTTGGACCCATAGAACTCTTGAGTTTAGGTGGAAAGAAATGTGGATTTGTGACTATTAATGACATTTTTAGATATGAATGTGTTGTATTTCTTAAGAGTAAGGGTGAGACCTTTGAAAATTTTATTAATTTAATAAAAAAGATAAAAAAACAAACCAATCTCAAATTAATTTATATTCAAAGTGATAATAGTTGTGAATTTAAGAATAATGATTTCTATGATTATTGCAAAGGAAAGAGAATCAGACATTAATTTATATGTCCTTATATACCTTAACAAAATGGGATAGTAGAGTGAAAGAATAAAAACTTCGTAGAAATTGGTAGAACAATGTTGGCTAAATGCAGTTTACCAAAGTATCTTTGGGTGGAGGCAAATAATACAAATTATTATCTAAAATAGAATTAATTTTTTAAGGGCAATACTTAAGAAAACTTCTTATAAATGCTTTACAAATAATGGGCCAAATTTTAGCTACTTTCATATATTTTGGGTGTAAATGTATGCTTCTTAATAATAAAAGACTCAACATCTATAAGTTTGATGAAAAAGTAAGTATAAGAATTCTATTTGGATACTCTTTTCATTGGAATGCTTATATAATTTATAACATAAAAACTCAAAAAGTAAAGGAGATAATATATGTAATATTTTGAGTCTATTCAAGAGATAAATAATAAAAAATTACCTAAAGAGATAAAGTCTTTTAAAAACATAGACTTAAAAGAGGATGAAGAAAAAATTGAAAGTAAAAAAAGGAGAAGAGATTAGTCATCAATTGCCTAAAGGTTGGAAGTTTCAAGATTCACAATCGAAAGAATTAATAATAGGAGATGTTAATCAAATAGTTAAGAGTAAAGCTTCTATGAAAGAAATTAATCATGGTGCATTTGTATCTTTCATAAAATTAGTATCTATAGAAGATTCACTTAAGGATGACTACTAGGTTCAAGCAATGAATGAAAAGTTAGATGAATTTGAAAGAAAAAAATTATGGGAATTAGTTCATAAGCCTAGTGTTTAATAAGTAATTGGAACCAAATGGGTATTCAAATAAATTTGAGGAAAATAGAGTTCTCATTCAAAATAAAACTAAACTTGTTACTAAAGGTTATAATCAAGTTGAATGTATAGATTTTGAGGAGTCATTTGCACCTATAAAAAGATTAAAGGTATTAAACTTCTCTTAATATATTCTTGACATAAAAATTTGAAAATATTTTAAATGGATGTAAAAAGTATATTTTTATAAGAGATAATAAAGAATATATGAATGTAGAATAACCCACTAATTTTGAGACTCATGCATATGGTGATTATGTATATAAGCTTAAGAAGACACTTTACTAGCTTAAGCAAGCTCCCCATGTAAGGTATCATAGACTGAGTAGTTATCTCATTGATAGTGGTTCTAGGAAAGGAAAAGTCGATGCCATATTATTCTTAAAATCCATAAATGATAATTTATTTCTTGTAAAAGTTTATGTTGATGAAATAATGTTTGAAAGCATAAATTAAAATGTGTAATGAATTTAGCTACTTAATGACTCAAGAGTTTGAGATGAGTATGATTGGTTAGATGAACTTTTCTTAGGATTATGAATTAAGAAATTAAAAGATAAGATTTTTATTACTCAAACTAAGTGTTTAAAATAATTATTCAAGAAATTTTGCTATAAAAATATGAAAAATAGAAAGATTCTATTAAATCAATTAATCCATTCGGAATTAGATAAAATTAGGAATCCCATTAATCAAAAACTTTATGGAGATCTTATTAGACATTACTATATCTCACAAAAAGTAGATCAGATAAAGTTTTTAGTGTTAGCTTTTGTACTAGATTCTAATCAAATCTTAAGGAAAGCCATATAAATATAGTAAAGTTAACTCTCAAGCATTTAAAAGGAACATTGAATTCTAGTATATAATACAATAAAAATATTTTTTCAAGTGATCTTATAGATAACATAGATTCAAACCTTGTAGGTGTTACAGTAAATAAGAAAAGTACCTCAGGTATATGACAATTCCTAAGAAATTGTCTAATTTCATGGTTAAGTACGAAGCAAAATTGCATATCCTAGACCACAAAAAACATGTAATAACCAAGAGTTGTGTTGCCCTAGTATTATGGTGAAGACAATAACTTCATGATTATGCTTTATATCTCTCATATATTCCGATTTGAATTAATACTAACACTTCCTTGGCCTTAACATAGAATCAAGTTCATCATTTTAGAACCAAGCACATTGATATAAAATATCATTTTATTAGAGATCAAGAAGCCAAAGGCTTAATAGAATTTGAATATGTTCCTACCAATAAGAAATGGTCAACATATTTACTATGTCATTCCAACAAAGTAATTTCAAATCATAAGAAAACAATTAGGTGTAATTTATATAAATTACACATCCCTTTTTTATGGTGTCAAAAGGAGTGAATGATTCTTGTTTAGATAAGTGAGAGAGAGAATTTAGTAAAGTGAGCATGAAGTAAGGGTGAGCATATATACTTAATTTTTAATATCACTTATTAATTGTTAAATATGTGCATGTGTGTGTGTGTGTGCTTATGCACGTGTTTGTGTGTGTATTTGTGTGTGTATGTGTGTGTGTGTGTGCATACGTATGTACTATATGGGTGTATGTTTATCTTAGCTTCTGTGTACTTTTACACATGCATGTTTATGTATGTGTGCATGATTATACGTATGTATGAGCATGCATGTGTTTGTGCATGCACTTATATTTATTCATGCATGCACGTGTGTCTATGTGTGGGTACATGCAAATTTATATTTGTGCATGTATGTAAATGTAAGTGCAAGTTTGTGTGCATTTTTTTGAGTGTGCATGCATGAAATGATGCAAGTGTGTGTGTTATGCATATGTATTTGCTTGTTCGTGTGCATATGAGTGTCTAGATGCAAGTGAGCATGCATTGGTGTTTGCATGTGTGTGTCCATGTGCAAGTGTGTGTGTGTTCATAAGCATGTGTGTACATGTGTACACATGTGTGTCTACTTGTGTGTACATATGCATGAGTGCATGTAAGCATGTGTGTGCATTTGTGTGTGTGGGCTATGGATGCGCATAAATGTGCATGGGTGCAGATGTGTGTGTGTGCATATTGGCAAGGTTATCTGTATGTGGGTGAGCATGTTTTATTGTGTGCTTGTGGGTGTGTGTGTGCATGCCTACATGTATATTTTTGTATTTGTGTGCATGTACATCTATGTGTGTTCATGAGTTTATATGCCCTTATGTTTGTGTCTGTGTGCTCACCTATTTGTGCATCTATCTATGTTGTGCATGTGTGTGTGTGTGGTAGCGTAGCATGTGTTCCAGTGTTCACGTATGTGTCTATGCGTATGTGTGCTTGAGCCTGTACATGCATGTTCACATGTGCATGTGTGACTATATGTGTGTGTATGATTGTGCATATCTATGTGTGTTTGTAAGTGGGTGTATTTGCATGTGTGTGGTTTCATGTACTTGTAGTGTCTGCATAGTTGCATGCATATGTCTCTATACATGTGTGTGTCTGATTGGCTGTGCATGTGCGTATGTGTGCATGTATTTTTGTGCATATTCTTGTGCATGATGTGTGTGCAAGTATGGGTCTGTAAGTGTGATTATGCATGCAGATGTGTGTGCTTATATGTTTATGCAAGCACAAATATGTATGTTTGTGTGCATGCAAGCATGCACGTGTGTAAGTGTTTGTGCATGTACACACAATTTTGTAGGTGCACTCATGTGTATGTATTCTTATGTGTATGAGTTTGTGCATATGTGTATGCATGTGTGTGTATGTGTGTTCATTTGTATATGTGTGCATGTATCTTTATGTTTGTGTTTTTGTGCATGCATGTGTGAATATGTGTGTCAGTGTGTGCATCTTTGTGTGTTCGTGTGCATGTTTGTTTTTCTATGTGCTAGTTTGTATGTGTGTGTGTGTGTTTATGTGTGGTTGCATGTACATGTTCCTGTAGGTTTGTACAAGTGCATGTGTGTAGATGTGTGTAGGTGTATATGTGCATGTGCGTTGGTGTGCATGCATGCATGTGTCTGCATTTGTGTGTGTGTGTGTACATGTTTGTGTAAGCATGTGTATACATGTCTATGTGCCTATTTATGTGTGTGTGTGTGTGTGTGTGCACATTTTGTCGATGTGTGTGCTTACGTCTGAGCATGCCCGCATGTGTGTGTTAAGGTGCTTATGTATATGAATTTGTGTAGGTGCGCATGTTTGTCTATACATTTGTGTGCAAGTTTATGTTTGTGTACATGTGCATGCATACATGCAATTACATGTGTGTATGTTTGTGTGGGTATACATGTGTGTGTGTGTGAGTATTTTTGTCCATGTGTGTGTGTGTATCATTAGGCTTCTATGCATTCCATTATGTGTTTATGCAAGGGTGTGTGTATATATGTGTATGCCTTTTTTGTGTGTTTGTATGTAAACATGTGTATGCTTGCATCATGTTTGCGTGCATGCATGCGTAAGTGGTTGTGCATGTGTATGTGTGTCCATGTGTATGTTGGTGTGTATGTCTTTGCATGTATGCATGTGTATATTTGTTTGTGTTCATGTGAGTGTGTGTGTGGGCATGCATTTGTGCATAGGTAAATTTTCTTGTATTTGTGTGCACCAGTATACATGTGCACTTAGGAGCATTCATGTTTGCACATGTGTATGTGTGCATATTTGGGTATGAATGTGTGTTCATGCATGTGTTGATGTGTGTGTGTGAGCATTTATGCATTGGTATGTTTGTGAATGTGTATGTGCATGCATACTTATACTCTTTTATTTGTTTGTATGTATGTGCATATCTGTGTGCATGTGCATGAGTGTGCATCTATGCTTATGTGTATAGATGATCGTGTGTGAGCACACGTTTATGTGTGTGTCTCTTTGTATGTATCTATGTATGCATGTATGCATATGCATGTTAATTTGTGTATAAGTGTGTATGTTCATGTGTATAAGCATGGTAGTGCCTATCAGTTTGTGTGGGTTCACGTGTGTGTTTATACAAATGTGTGTGTGCATTCATGTTTGTATGTGCATGCAAGCATGTGTGTATTTGTGTATGCTTGCATGTGTATAAGCATGCTTATGTGGGCGTGTGCACATGAGCATATTCAAGTGTGTGTGTATGTGTGTATATGCATAGGTGGGTGTATGCATGCATGCTTGCATGTGTGTGCATGTGCATTGTTTTTTGTGTGCTATTGTGTGTATGTGCTTGTACGATAATGATTGTATGTGTGCATGTACATGCATGTGTATTTGTGTGTATGTGTTATTATTTTTATGCATGTGTGTATCTATTTATGTATCGTGTTCATGCATGTTTGTGTGTGTGTGGTGCATGTGTGCATGTGTTTTTGTGTGTATGTGTTATTATTTTTATGCATTGTGTATCTATGTATGTATGGTGTTCTTGCATGTTTGCGTGTGTGTGGTGCATGTGTGTATGTGTGCATGAGCAATCTATTTTGTATGTATGTGTGTATACATGTGTTTGTGCATGTGTGTGTGTGTGTGCATCTGTGTGTGCATATGAGTGGATGCGTGGGTGTGCATACATGTGTGTGTGTTTGTGTATATTTGAGTGCTTATGCATGTGCATGTGCATGTACATACGTATGTGTGCATGTGTGTGAGCATGTGTGTGCCTATGTTTGTTTGTTTATTTGTTCATTTATTCATATATTTGTACATGTGTGCATGTGCATGTATGATCATGCGTGTGTTCAAGTCATGTGTCTACATGGCTACACATGATGTTTGTGTCCATGTATGTGAGTTTTTGTGCATGTATTTTTGTGCATGCATGCATGTGTATGTGTACGTGTGTATGCATATGTGCATGCATGTGTATGTGTATAGGTGTGTGTGCGTGGATGTGAGTTGTGTGCTTATACATATGTGTTTATGTTTCCATATGTGTAAGTGTGTGTGCGTGTGAGTGTGTATATGTTCCTGTGTGTGTGCATGTGTTTTGTGTGTGTTCGTGTGTGCATACGAGTGTGTACATGTATGTGCAAGTTAGTTTGTGTGTAAATATTTCCATGTGTGTTAGCATTTATGTGTCTATGCATGTGCGTGTGAGCATGGATGTATGTGTGCAAGTGCTCGTACATTTGTGTGTGCATGTGTGTGTATGGGTGGTTGTACTTGTATTTGTATATTTCTGTGCTTGCGTGTGTGTGTGGTGGGGAATGCATGCATGTCTACACATATTCAAGCATGTGAATATAGCTCTGGGCATGCATGCATGCATTCAATTACCTATATATATGTTTGGGCAAGTGTGCATGCATGGATCTGCATGGATACATATACATTTGTGCATGTCTGTATGTGTGCAAATCTATATGTGTGTGCATATTTGTATGTGTATGCAATACTTCATCTTTATGTATGTGCACATTTGTACATGCATGCATGTCTAGGTGCATTTGCACACATGTACACATGCTCATCTACGAGTGTGCATTTTTGTGTGTGTATGTGCCTATGTGTAATATATGAACAATTGTGTGCATGTGAGTGCATGATCATGTGTGTGCATCTGTGTGTGCCTGCTTGTGTGTGTGTGTGTATATGTGTGTGAATGTGCATGTGTATTAGTGTTATATGAAAGAGTGTTCTTTTGTATGTGTGTGTGTGTGTTCATGCATTTGTGCATGAATATGCATGGATTTTCATGTGTGTGCATGTGTATGTGAATTTTTGTGCACATGTAAGCATGCTTCTATGTTTTTGTGTGGGTGTGTATGTGTGTTTCTGCAAGGGTATGTGCATGTTTATGCAAGTTCATGTGCATGCATTTCTTGTGTGTGTCATTTGATTAGTATGTTTGCTAGGTTGCACGTGTTTGTTTGTTTGTACATGCATGTTCTTTAGCGATTGTGTGCATATGTATATGCATGTTTTTCTTTGGGTGTATGTGTGGCTATATTCATATGTGTGTATATTTGTGTGGGGATGCATGTGGTTGCTTACATATGAGTGTAAGTGCATGTGTGTGTGTCCATCTATTTGTAAGCATGTGTAGGTGTGTGTATACACATGTGTGCATGTGACTGTGTCTGTGTGTGTGCATGTATGTGTTTTTGTGTGCATGCTTGTGCAAACGTGGCTGCATGTGTGTGTGCAAGCAAGTATGTGTGCATGTGTGCATGCATGAGCATGTGATTATGCGTGTTCTCATGTGCGTGCCATTGTCTAATTGTATGGGTATGTGCATACATGTATGTGCATGTGTGTGTTTATATGTGCATGTGTGTGTGTGCATGAATGTGTGTGTGTGAATGTGTGTGTGTGTGCGTGTTTGCATAAATGTATGTTTGTTTATGTGTGTGTACCTATATGTATGTATGTGTGAATGTGTGCCTATTAGCAAATAGACATGTGTGTCTTTGTGTGTATATGTGTGTGTACATTTGTGTATGTGTCATATGCATATGCATGTGTGTTTGTATACACTCATGTAAGGGGTGTATGTGATTGTAAGTGTGCTTGTGTGTGCATTTGTGTGTGTTCATATCCATGTGTGCATGTTTGGTTGTGTCTATGTGTGTGTGTGTGTTTGCTTATGTAGGTTGGCCTTTTTAAGTATGCATGTGCACATGTGAGTGTATGTTTGTACATGTGTGTGCATTTGTGTGCATGTGTTCATGTACATGTGCATGTACATTTGTATGCATGTGCATGTGGGTGCGTGCGTGTTTGTGTGTGTGTGTGTTTGTTTATAGATGTGTGTGTTCCTATAAAGGCATGTGATTGTGTGTGTGCATGCATGTGCGTGTGTACATGTGTTTGTATATGGCTATCAATGTGTGTGTGTGTGCATGTGTATGTGTATATTCATATGCATATTTTTGTGTGTGTATTTATGTACATGTGCATTTTTGTGGGCACATGTGTGCATGTCTGCATGAGTGTGTACATGTGTGCATGTGTGCATGTGTGCATACATGCACAAGTCTATGTGTGTGTGTGCCTCTAAGTGTATGTACTTGTGGGTGCATGCACATGTGTGTGCGCGTGCATGGGCATGTGTGTGTATATGTGCATGTGCGTGTTTGTATGTAAATTTGTGTCTACTTATGTGTGTATAGGTATGCATGTATATTCATATGTATATGGGAATGTGTGTGCATGTTCATCTCTATGCATGAGTGCACATGTGTGCCTTGCAAGCATATGTGTCTCTATGAGTGTGTGTGCATGTGTGTGTGTGTGTGTGATGTTGTAAGTTTGTATGCAATTGTATGTATGTGGAGGTGTCTACAAGTGTATGTGGTTGTCAATGTTTTTGCTTTTACTTTTGCAATTTATGCATGCATGTCTGTTTGTGTGTGTATGCATGTCTTTAGTGTGTGTGTGTGTGTGTGATTGCCTATGCATGTGTGTGCATATGTGTGTGTGTGTGCGAGTGTGTGTGCGCAAGTGTGTATGTGCGTGTGTGTGTTCTTGTGTCTATGCATGTTTGCACATGTTCATGTGCATGTGTGCATACATTCATGTGTGTCTATCTAGGAGTGTGTGCATGTGTATATGAGTGCATGTATAATTGTATGTGTGTGTATACGTGAGTTTGTGTGTGCATGCATTTGTGTGTGTGAGTACATGTCTGTGCAGCTGTATGTGCATATGAGCATGTTTGTTTGAGTGTGTTGTGTATGTGTGTGTGTATGTTGCCATGAGTGTATACTCATGCACATGTGTGTATGCATGTGTTTATGTGTGTGTGTATGTGTGCATGTATACTTGTGTGTGTGACTATTTTTTTTAATGTGTTTGCGTGTGTTCATATGTGTGGTTGTGTGGGTGTTTATGCTTTTACATCTGTATGATTGTACATGTTTGTATGTGCATGTTGGCACATGTGTGTGTGTGAGTGCATGTTTGAGTATCTTCATATGTGTGTGTGTGCACATGCATGTGTGCAACTGTGCATTTGTTTGCATTAATATGCACATGTGCATGTGCTTTCATGTGTGTCTATTTGGACATATGCATTTTTTTATGCATGTGTGCCTGTGTGTGTGCACATGGGAGTTTGTGCAGAATTGTGTACTTATTCATTTATTTGTGTGTATTTTTTATGTGTGCATGTGCCTGTATATGAGCCTGTGTGCATTTTGAGTTTGTGTGTAAGTGTGTGTGTGTGTGTGCATTTGAGCTTGTGTGAGTGTATGAGTGCATGTTAATATTTGTGTGTGTCTGCATATGTGTGTGTGTTTGCATATGCATGTGTATGAATGTGTGTTTGCATGAGTGTTTTTGTGTGTGTGCACTTATGCATTTGTTTATGTATGTTTTTTGTGTGTGCTCATGTGTCCATTTGTGTGTATGTGTGCATATGTTTGTGTTTATGTATATGCATGTCTATTTTTGTGTGTGTGTGCCTACATGTGTGTTTTTGATTGAATGTGTGTTTGTGTATGTTTGTTAGTATACATGTGTATATGTTTGTATACATTTTTGTATGTGTGGATGTGTGTGTGCTCTTGTGTGCACAAGTGTGTGTGCATGTGCATATGTGTGTGAGTATATGGTAAAGTGTGTAAAGGGTGTGTGGGTTCATGTGTGAGTGTTTGTGTATATGTTTGCATGTTCATGTGTGCGTGTATGGTTGTGTGTGTGTGTATGTGCATGCATATGTATGTGTATTTGTATGTGTTGGTTTGCATACAAATGTAGGTGTGAGTGCATGTCTATGCATTTGTGTGTATGTGTTAGTCTTTTTGTACATATGTGTGTGCATGAGTGTTTGAATGCATATGTGCGTCGATGTACATGGGCATATGCATGTGTGTTCGTGTGTGTGTGCCTATACATGCATGTGTCTGTGTGTGTGCACGAGTGCATGAATGTGTATATGTGTCCATATGTGTGTCCCTATGGGTATGGGTACGTCCATATGCATGTGCATGTGTATATACATTTGTCTGTGTGTGTCCTAGTTTGTGTGTGGGTTTGTGTGCATGCATGTGCTTATGTGTGCGCTTGCACACATGTATTTGTGTGTACACATGTGTGTATTCGTGTGTGTATGTGCGTGCGTGCATGAGAGTGCATTTGTGTGCCTATGTGCATGCAAATGCATGTTTTTGTGTGTGTGTGTGCATGTTTAGGTGTTTAAGTACATGTTCTCATGTGTGCATGTGTGTGTGCTTCGCTGATGGTGTGTGTGTGTATGCAATTATGTGCATGTGGGTGTATACAAGTGTGTGTTGTTGTTCATGTGTTTGCTTTCACAATTATATTTTTGTGTGTCTATCTATTTGTGTTTTGTGCATTCATTTGATTTCTATGTGTATTTGTGTGAAAGTTTGTGCATGCATTTATGTGTGTGCATGTTTTCCTGTATTCATGTGCATGTGTACATGCTTCATGTGTGTCTATGTGTGAGTGTGTGCATGTGTATGTTTATGTGTGTGTGTGCATGTGTGAGCTTGTGCTTATGCATATGTGCATGTATTTGTGTGTGTGTGTGCATGTCTAAACATTTGTGTGTGTGCGTGCGATCACGTATGTGTCTCTATTTGGGTGTGTTGTTCACATGTGTGTGTGTACATGGGCATGAGTGTATGCATGTGTGTCTGAGTGTATGTGTACATGTGTGTGCTTCCATGTATGTGTTGGTGTGTGTGTGTGTGTATGTGTGTTTGTGTGATTGTTGGTTTTTGAACAAGTGTGTTGAAGTGTCTATCTATATGTTCATGTATGTGTTTGTGTGTGTGATTATGCATCTGAGTTTGTGAGTGTATTTATATTTGTAAGTTTGCATATGTGTACATGTGTATGTGTGTATATGTGCTTGTGTGTGTCGAGCATGTATCATGTGTGTGTATGTGTCTTGATGCACCTACATATTTTTTTTGTGTGCATGCATGGGCACATGCACAAATGTGTGCTTGTGGGTATGCACGTGTGTGTGTGTGTGTTCAAGTGTGTGGGCATTTGTGTTTATTCATCCATATGTGCCTATGAATAAGAGCATGTCTGTGCATGTTGGCCATGTGTGTGCTTGTGTGGATGAATGTTTTTGTGTTGTGATGTATGTGTGTTTGTGCATGTGCATGTGTGTGTGCAACAATGTGTGTTTGTGTTAGTGTGTACATGTGCATATGATTACATGTGTGTGTGCATGTACTTGCGAGTGTGTGTTCTCACCTGTGCTTTTGTTTAAGCACGTGCATGTTTTTGCACGCATTTTTGTGTGTGCACACTTTGGTGTTTTTGTAGAATTATTTACATATTTATTTGTTTGTATGTGTTTGTGTATGCACATATGCATCTGTGTGTGTACATCTATATGTGTATGCATGCATTTGTATGTGCATGAGTGTGTGTATGTGTGCATGTGTGTGTATATTCATGTAGATGTGGGTGTGTGTGTGTGCGCGCGTGTAGGTGTTTGTGAGTTTATGTGTGTGCATGTGCATGTACTAGTGCATGCATGTGTGTGTGAATATGCATGAGCATGCATGCGTGTATGTACAGGTGTAAGTTTTTGTGCACGTGACTATGTGTGCGTGAGTGTATGTATGTGTATGTGTGTGTGTGTGAGTGAGTGTGTGTATGCATGTCTATATATGAATGTATGACTGTTTGTGTGTGTGCATGTGTGTGAGTCAATGTGCAAGTGATTGCATAGGTGTGTGCATATGCATACGTCCATGTGTGTGTGTGTGTGTGCATGGGTGTGTGTATGAGTCATTGTGCATGTGGATGATTACATACATGCACAAGTGTTTACATGTGCATGCACACACTTGTATGTGCAATAGGTTTGTGTTCAAGTGTATGTTGGCATGTGTGTGAGTGCTTATGTATTTGTATGTCTCAGTGTGTGTGTGTACATGCATTCATGCAAGTAGTGTGTATGTACATTTGTATGTGTGTGCATATTTTTGTGTTTCTTATGCTTGTATTATGTGTATGTGTGCATTTGTATGCTTGTGTATATGTGTATATGTGCATGTGTGCATGCATTTTAGTTTGTGTAGATGTCCATGTGCATGCATGCGTGTGTGTGCATGTAAATCAATATGTGTATTTTTACAATTGTGCATGTGTGGCCGTTTATGCATGTGCACATGCCTATTTGTGTTCATCTAGGTGTGTGTGCATTTATTTTGGCTCATGTGTATGTATAATTGCATATGTGTGTGTAGATTGTGTATACGTGCATGTGTGTGTG
The DNA here is from genome assembly GCA_023846275.1 of Vanilla planifolia. Classification (NCBI taxonomy): domain Eukaryota; kingdom Viridiplantae; phylum Streptophyta; class Magnoliopsida; order Asparagales; family Orchidaceae; genus Vanilla; species Vanilla planifolia. The sequence continues at coordinate 1,368,162 of JAIUJO010000022.1, forward strand.
AATGTGTGCAAGCTTGTACATGTGTGTGCATGTGGCAATGCATGCACATGCCTTTTTGACTATTTGTGTGTTCTTATGTGTGTGCATGTGAGCCTATGCATGTGCATGTGCATCACCATGTGAGCATGTGAGTGATGATATGTGTGTGTGTTTTGCATTCTTATGTTTTGATGCATATGTATTTTAGTGTGCATGTTCATATGCATTTGTATGTGTGTGTGCATAAGTATGCATTTGTGTGTGTGTTTGCATGTGTGTGTATCGGTGCATATCTGTTTGTGTATGCAAATGAGCGCATGTGTGTATCTATGCCAGTGGATGTGCATGCATGCATGTGTATGAGTCAATGTGTACCATATGTGTGCATGGTCAAGTGTGTGTGTGTGTGTATGTGCGTGCGTGTGTGCATGTTTGTGTGTGATTGCATGTGCATTTGTGTGTAGGTCAGTGTTCGAGTGTTCGAGTGTTCGAGTGTTTGTGTGCTTGTGTTCAAACTTGACTATTTGTGTGTGAATGGACTTGTGTGTTTGCACAGGTGCAAGCATGTGCATGTGTGTGTTTGTGTGCATCTATGAGTGTCCAAGGGTGGGCATGTGTGTCTTCAGGTTGGTGCGAGTATGCATGTGTGTTTGTGAATTTGTATGGGCATCAGCGTGTGTTCGTGCATGTGTGTGTATGTAGTTTTTTGATGTGTGTGCATGTAAGCTATTGACGTGTGCCATCAAGCCTATGTGAATTAATGCATGTGCATTTTCCCATGTGTGTGTTGGTGCGAGCGTGTGTGTGTGTGTATATTTTCTTGTGCATGTTCACGTATGTATGTTTGCATGTGCTTGCATTTGTTTGTGCGTGTGTGTGACCATGTGAATGTGTACATTTCTATGGTCGTGTGTCTATGCATCCACAAGTATTTTTAAGTGTGTTTGTGTTATGTGTGCATGTATGCAATTGTGTGGGTGTCAGTGTGTTTATGTTTGTGTGCCTATGCCTATTTCTGTGTGTGTATACACATGTGTATATGCATGCATATGCATGTGTATCCATGTGTTTTTGAGTGTTTGTGCATACCTACATGTGGGTGCATGTGTGTGTGTGTGCATGTGAATATGTGTGTGCAAGTGCATATGTGTCTATGTTTATTTGAATGCATATTTATGTGTTTTTGTGTGTGTGCATGTGCTTCTGTGTGTTTGTGCATGTATGTGTGGGGGTGTATGTGTTGATGTGTGTGTGTATCTTTGAGTGTATGTGCATGTGTGCATATGGGAGTGCATTTGCTTGCAAGTACTTTTATATGTGGGTGAGTGCAAAAGTGTCTATGTGATCATGTGTGTGCGTGCTTCTATATATGTGTGCATGTTTTTATGTGGTCATGTGCTTGTGCATGTGTATCTATATTTGTATGCATGTGCATGTATGAGTATGTGTGTGTGTGGATGTGTGTACATATATGTGTGAGTGCATGTGCTTCCATCTATTTGTAAGCATGTGTAGGTGTGTGTATACATGTGTGTATATGTGTGAATCTGTGAGGGCATTTATGTGTGTGATGTGTGTGTTCATGTATGTGTTTTTGTGTGCATGTGTGTGTGTGTCTGTGTGCATGTTTTTGCAAACATGATTCCATGTTTGTGTGCATGTGTGCATGCGTGCGTGTGTGATTATGTGTGTACACATGTGTCTGTCTTTGTGTTTGTGTGTGTGTGTGTGTGTGCCCATATGCATGCATGTATGTGCATGTGTGTGTGCATGAATGTGTGTGTGTGTGTTTGCATGTATGTATGTTTATTCATATGTGTTTGTTTGTGTGTTCCTATATGTATGTATGTATGAATGTGTGTGTCTATTGGCATACAAATATGTGTGTTATTATGTGTATATGTGTGTGCACATTTGTGTATGTGTGGGCGCATGCATGTGTGTGCATATGTCTTTTTGTGTACATATGCATGTGCATGTGTGTTTGTATATGCTCATGTAAGGGGTGTGTGTGCATTTATGTATATGTGTTCATATCCATATGTGTGCATATTTAGTTGTGTCTATATGGGTGTGTAGGTTTGCATGGGTGTGTGTGCAGATGCACTTGTGAGTGTATATGTGTGTAACTGTGTGCATTTGTGTACATGTGTTCATGTGCAATTGTATGCATGTGCATGAGGGTGCGAGTGTGTTCATGTGTGTGCATGTGTTTGTGTTTATGGATGTGTGTGTTCTTATAAGGGCATGTGATTGTGTGTGTGCATACATGACTTTATGTAGATGTGTTTGCATGTGGCTATCAATGCGTTGTGCCTGTGTATGTGTATATTCATATGCATGTTTGTGTGTGTGTATTTGTGTGCATGTGCATATGCTTATTTGTCCTAGTGTGTGCATTGGTATGTGTGTATGCATATGCTTATGTGTGTGCTAGCACATGTGTTTTTGTGTGTGCAGATGTGTGCATGTATGCATGAGTGTGCATGTGTGCGCATGTGCACATACATGCACATGTCTATGTGTGTGTGTGTGTGTGTGCTGTAAAATATGTGCTCGTGCATGCATACACATGTATGTGTGTGCATGGGCATGTGTGTATGTACATGTGCATGTTTGTGTTTGTGTGTACATGTGTGTGTACCTGTGTGTGTACAGGTATGCATGTATATGCATGTGTATATGGATCTGTGTGTGCACGTTCGTCTCTACGCATGAGTGCATATGTGTGTCTTGCAAGCATATGTGTCTCTATGAGTGTGTGCGTGATGTTGTAAGTGTACATGCAATTGTATGTATGTGGAGGTGTGTACTAGTGTGTGTGGTCCATCTTTTAGCTTTTGCATGTGCATTTATGCTTGTATGTCTATGTGTGCGTGTGCATGCATTTTGTGTGTGTGTGTTTGATTGCATGTGCATGTGTATGCATATGTGTGTGTTTTTACAGATGTGTGTGAGTATGAGCGTGTGTGTGCATGTGTGTATGTGCGTGTGTGTGTGCTTATGTGTATGGATGTTTGCATGTGTTCATATGCATGTGTGCATGAATTCATTTGTGTTTGTCTGGGAGTGTGTGTATATGTATGTGAGAGCATGTATAATTGTATGTGTGCGAGTGTGTGTGTGTATGTGTGCATGCATTTGTGTGTGTGTGAGTACATGTCTATGCACTTGTATGTGCATGTGAGCTTGTCTGTGTTTGTTTTTGAATGTGTTGGTGAATCTGTGTATGTTGGTGTGAGTATATACTCATGCACATGTGTGTATGCATATGTGTGTGTATGTGTGCATATGTGCTTGTGTGTGTAATTGTTTGTTTTTGAAAAAGAGTGTGTGTGTTCATAAGTGTGGTTGTGTGTGGCTATTTGTGCTTTTGCATCTATGTGATTGTACATGTTTGTATATGCATGGTAGCACATGTTTTTATATGTGTGTGTGTGTGTGGGGTGCATGTTTGAGTGTCTTCATTTGTGTGTGTGTGTGCACTTGCATGTGTGCAAATGTGCATTTTTTTCGGCATCAATATGCACATGTGCATGTGCTTGTATGTGTGTGCGTTTAGACATATGCATTTGTTTATGCATGTGTGTGTGTGTGCACATGGGTGTTTGTGTAGAATTGTTTGCTTGTTCATGTATTTGTGTGTGTTTTTTTGTGTGTGCATGCGTCCGTGTTTGTGTTTGTGTGTGTTTTGAGTTTGAATGCAAGTGTGTATGTACATTTGAGCTTGTGTGAGTGTATGAGTGCATGTGTATGTTTATATGTATTTGTCTGTATGCATGTGCATATGTGTGTGTGTTTTTGCATATGCATGTGTGTTTTTGTGTGTGTGCACATATGTGTTTGTTTATGTGTTTGTTTATGTATTTGTTTGTGTGTGCTCATGTGTCCATTTGTGCGTATGTGTGCATATGTTTGTGTTTGTGTGTATACTTGTCGATGTGTGTGTGTGTGCCTTTATGTTTGTCTTTGAGTGAATGTGTGTTTGTGTTATGTTTGCTGGGATATAGACATGTGTCTCTTTGTGTGTATATGTTTTTGCACATTTTTGTATGTGTGTTGTGTGTGTGTTCTTGTGTGCACCAGTGTGTGTGCATGTGCCAATGTGTGCGTTCATGTACATGGTCATATGTGTAAGAGGTGTGTGTGTGCATGTGTGAGCATTTGTGTATATGTGTGCATTTGCATGTGTGCATACATGGTTATGTGTGTGTATGTGCATGCATGTGTGTGTGTTTGTATTTGTTAGTTTGCATACAGATGCAAGTGTGAGTGCATGTATATGAATTTGTGTGTATGTGTTTGTGTACATATGAGTGTGCAAGTGTGTTTGCATGTGTATGTGTGTGGGTGAACATTTGCATATGCATGTGTGTTTGTGTGCATGCCTATGCATGCCTGTGTTTGTGTGTGTGTGTGTGTGCATGAGTGCATGAATGTGCAGATGGGTCTATATATGTGTCCTTATTTTGAGTCTGTGTTTGGGTATGTCCATATGCATGTGTCTGTATATGTACATTTGTTTGTGTGTGTCCTAGTGTGTGCATGGGTTTGTGCACATGCATATGCTTGTGTGTGTGCTTGCACACATGTATTTGTGTGTGCACATGTGTGTGTTCATGTGTGTGTGCATGAGCATGCATGTCTATACTTATGTGCATGCATGTGCACGTCTTCGTGTGTAAGTGTGTGTCTATGTGTGCTTTTACCTATGCATGTGTTTTTGTGTGTGTGTGTGTGCGCATGGTCATGTGCATCTTTGTGCATGCATGTTTGTGTGTGCATGGTTGTATGTGCATTGTTATATGTGACATGTTCTTGTGTTGTGCATGCCAATGTCTTTATGCTTGTCTATGTGAGTGTGTACGAGGGTGTGTTGGTGAGTGTGCATGTGTTTTTTTGGAAGTGTGCATTTTTGTGCTTGTATACATGTGTGTGTACATGTACAAATGTGTGCATGTGCACAGGTGTGTATATGTGTGTGTATGTCTGTGTATGTGCATGTGTACATATGTGTCTATGCATGTTCATGCTTGTGTCTATATTATACATAAACATATGCATGTGTATGTGTGGTACGTGTTTGTACATGTAATTATGTGTGTTTATGTGTACTCATGTGCATGTGCAAGTCTATGTGCAATGATATGTGTTTGTGTGCTTGTGCATTTGCATATATGTTGTGGTTGCAAGCATGTGCTTATGTTTATGTGCTTAGATGTGCTTGTGTACATGTTTGTTAATGCATCTATGCATGTCTGTGTGCGTGTGTTGATGTGTACATATTAGGTTGTGTGTGTGTCTTTGTGCAACCATATGTGTGTGTGCATGTGTGCATGGGTAAGAGTTTGTTTGGGTCTGTGTGACTTTGAGTGTACATGCATGCATTCTTGTGTGTGCATATGTGTGTGCATTCATATACTATGAGTGTGTGTGTGCATCTATATGTGCATGCATGTGTGCATGCGTATGAGTAAGTTCATGCATGTGTGTGTATGTGTTTGTGCATACATTAACACATGCGAGTGCATGCAAGTGCATGTGTGTGTGCGTGCGCACGTGTGGGTGTTAATTTGTGTGTGTGTGCATGTTTGTTTACACATGTGCATGTGTGTGTTTATATTTGTGTTTGTATGTGCATGTGCATGTGTGTGCATGTGTGTGCATTTGTGTGTACCTATGTGAGTGAGTGCATGTCTTTGTAAACATGTGCATGTGTGTGCATATATGTGTACCTGTGTGCATGTGTGCTTATGCATGTGTATGTTTGTGTGCATCTGAGTGTGAACATGTGTGTGTGCAAGTGTTTTCTTACATGTGCTTTTGTGTGCGTAGTTATGTGTGCAGATATGCATTTGTGTACATATGTGTAAACATGTGTATGTGCTTCAATGTGTAGATGTGTGTGCAATTATGGATGCATGTGTCTACATACACATTTTTGTGCATAAGTACGTGTTTGTGTTACTATGCGTGTACACATACGTGTTAATGTGTGTGTGTGTGTGTAAGTTTGCATATGCGTGTGCATTCATTTGTATGCATGTGTGTGTGGGTGTGTGTATGTGCATAGGGGTGTGTAGGTGTGAGTGTTGTTTTGTGTGTGTTATTGTCTGTGTATTGGTGCATACATGTGTGTTTGTGAGTGCATGTTCATGTTTGTTTGTGCATTTATATTGGTGTGATTATGTATGTGTATGAGTGTCTATGCATGTGTATGTATATGAGCAGTTGCATTTGTGAATGTGTGTACGTATGGGTGTGTATACGCACACACATGTGTGTATGCATATTTGTACATGTGTTGTGTGTGAGTCTGCATGTGTGTGGGTGTGTGTGCATGTTCTTGTAAGTGTTTGAATGTGTTCATATGTGCTTGTGTGTAAGTGTGTTTTGCATGTGGTGTGTGTGTTCATGTGTGTTCTTATGCACGTGTGTGTGTTTGTTTCTATGAGTGTATTATTATACATAAGTGTGTATGTGTGTGCCTTTGCATGTGTGTGTGTGTGTGTCTTTGTGCATATGCATTATGCTTGCATGTGTGTGTTGTAGGGAGGAGTGGTGGGTTATGTGTGTGCATACATATGTGTATGTGTGTATGTGCATGTGTGTGTGTGGTAGGTAGGGTGTTTGTGTATTTGCATGTGTGTGTGCATGTCTATGTGTTTCTATGTATGTGTGTGTGTGTATCCATGCACAAGTGCTTGTGTGTTGGTGTGCATGTGTATGTGTGCATGTTTATGTGTATATATATGTGTTGGTGTTTGTGATAGAGTGTTCATGTTTTTTCATGTGTACTTGCCCGTGTCTGTCTGAACACGAGCACATGTGTGTGTGTGTGTGCGTGCATATGTGTGCATGTGTGTGATTCTACATGTTTGTTTGCATGTGCACACATGTGTGTGTGTGTGTGTGCATGTGTGTGTGCATCTTGGTGTACATAAGTGTGTGCATGTGTGTGTAAGTGTTCATGTGTGCTTGTGCACGTGTGTGTATGCTCATATGTATGTGTATGCTTTTGAGAAGACGTGTGTCTGTATTATGTGTGCATGTGCTTGTGTGAGTATGGATGTGTCTATGTTTGTGCTTGCATATGTGTGTGTTTATGTGTGTATGCTTTTGTGTGCTTGTGCATGTGTGTGCATGTGGTGCATAAAAATATGTTTGTATGTTTTTGTGTGCTTTTGCATGTTTGCGTGTGTTTATGCATGCTTGTGTGTTTCTATGTTCATGTCGGTGTGCACATGTGTTTGTATGTATATGTGTATGTATGCATGTGTGCATGTTTGAGTGCATGTGTATGGTTGTGTATGTGTGTGCATAGCACGTGCATCTAAGCCAGCACACACATGCCTTGGCGTGTGGGTGTGCATGAATGTGTTGTCAAGGGTGTTTTTGTGTATGTTTGTGTACGTGTCTATGTGTGGGTGTGTGTGTGTGTGTGTATGAGTTTGTATGCATGCATATGGGGGTATATTTATGTGTGTGTACTATGTGTGCATATGTTAGTGTGTTTGTGCATGTACATGCATGTGTACGTGCATGTCTGCGTGTGTGTCTATGTGTATGTGTGTGTGCATTTGTTTGTGTGTATGTGTTTGTATTAATGTATATGTATGTGTGCATTTGGGCACATGTATTTATGTTAGTGTGTGAATGTTTCTTAGTTTATGTATGTGTATATGTTCTTGTGTGTGTTTGGTCGGAGTGTGCACATGTGTGTGTGTGTATGTTCATGTGTATGTTTATGTATTTTTGTGACTGTGCAAGTGTGTGCACATGTGGGTGTGTTCATGCATGTGCAAGTGTGCATGTATCTGGATGCATATGTGCTTGCATGTGTGTGTGTGTGTTTATATTTGCAAGTATGTGCATATATGTGTAGGTGTGCGTGAGGATGTGTGTTATCATGAGTATTTGTGCATGTATGTAATTGAGTGTGCATACATGTTCATGTGTGTGTGTTAGTGCATATGTGTTTGTGTGATTTTGTGAATATTTATGTGTGTGTGCATGAGTGTGTGCATGGCTACATGTGTATGCATGTGCGTATGGACATGTTTTTTTGTGTTTGTGCTTGTGGGCATATGTTTGTGCATGTGTGCATGTGCTTACATGCATGGATGTGCACGTGCATGTGTGTGTGTGTTTGTGTGCATGTGTCTGTGTTCATGTGTGTGACTCCTTATGCATGTGCATGTGTTTGTCCATGTTTGTGTGCATGTCTATGCATGTATGTGTGGGAGTGTATTTTTTGTGTACATGCATTAGGTGTTTCCCTGCCTATGTGTATGTGTTTATGGAAATGCATCAACATGTGTGCATGTTTTTGTGTACATCTATGTTCATGGGTTCTTGTATGTACATGTGTGCATGCTTGTGTTCATGTTCATAAATTTGTGTGTGTGTGTGTACTTGTGTATGAGTGTAACTATGACATGTGCTTGTTTCTAAATGTGTATGTGTTTGTGTGCATGTTGTGTGTAAGTGTCTATTTGGATGTGTGCATTTGTTTTAGCATGTCCTTGTATGTTTATGATAATGTTTGTGAGCTTGCATGTGCATATATATTTTTGTGTGCATGTGTGTACATGTGTCTTTATGCCTACATTTGTGTGTGCATGTGTGTTTGTGATTTTGTAGTTTTTTATGTGTGGTGTACATATGATGGTCAGTATGTGTGTGGGCATGAGTGTGTGTGGGTGTGTGCACATCTGTATGTATGCATGTGCATGCATGTGTGTTTGTGTGTGGGTGTGCATGCATGTGTGGCTATGTGAGTGTGAGCATGTGTGGGTGCATTTTTGTGCGTGTGTATGTGTGTTTGGGTACATGTGTATGATTGTTTATGTGTGTGCGTGCATTAGTGTGTTTGAGTGTATGTGTGTGTTTTATGTATTTTTGTATGTTTGCAAATGCATGCATATGTATGCATTACCTATACATATGAGTGTATATGTGTTGTCCATATGTGAGTGTATGTGCTTATGTGGGTGAGTGTATGCATCTATTTGTCCATGTGCATTTGCTTGCTCATTCTTGTGTATTTATGTGTACACACGTGTGTGCTTGTGTGTGTGCATGATTGAGCTTGTTATTCGATGTGCATATGGTTATGCATATGTGTTTATGTGCATGTGTTCCTTTTTGAGTTCATGTATTTGTGAGTGCATATGCTTGTTTGTGCATAGGTGCATACGTGCAAGTGTGTGTGCGTGCGTGTGTTTTTGTGTTTGTGTGTGCATGTGTGTGTGTGCACGTGTGTATGCTTGTTTATGTGTGAGAGGGTTGTGTGGGCATGTGTATAGGGGGTGAGGATCTATGGACGTGTGTAGATGTGAATGTGTGTGTTTGTTTGTATATGTGCATATGTGTGTGTGGGTGAATACATGTGTTAGTTTGTGAATGTTTATGTACATGTGTGCACGTGCCTATGTGTGCAAGTGTGAGAGTGTATATGCTTGTGTATGTGCATATGCACATATGAGTAGATGTGGGTATGCATCTATGCATGCATATTCAAGCATGTGCATGTGTTTGTGATGTGTGCACATGTGTGTGCATGTGTATACTTATGTATTTATATGCATCTGTATATGTCTATGTGCTGGAGTGTATGCATTGTTCTATGCATATGTGCATGTACATGTATGTGTGTCTGTCTACATCTATGTACATGTGTTCATTCATGCATGCACACTTCCACACATGTGCTTGTGTGTGGGTTTATGTGTGTGTGTGTGTGTAGATGTGCTTTTGTATGTGTGTGTATGCATATGCATGTTCTTACATGCACATTTGTGTGTGCATTCATGTGTGCGTATGTGATTGCATGTGTTCATATGTATTTCTATGTGAGTGAGTGCATGTATTTGTGCATGTCTATGTGCATGTTTATTTGCATGCCGGTGCATGTATGAGTGGTTATGAGTGCATGTATTTTTTCATGTTTGCATGTGTATGTGTATTTTCATATGTCTGTGTGTTTAGGCTTGCATGTGAACACATGTGAATGTGTGCATGTTTGGAGATGTGTGCGGTAATATGCATGTGTGCAAATGTTCATGAGTGCATGGTGCATGGATGTGTGTGTGTGTGTGCTTGGTTGGATTTGGGTGTATGTGCCACTCACGTGTATGTGTGTGTGTGTGCATGTGTGTGCTTTTATAAGTTTCTTTTATGCATGCATGTGTGTATGTGTCCATGGGGGTGTGTGTGACTATCTGTGTATTTCTTTCGATGTGTGCATGTGTGAGTGTGTGTGCATATGTACATGTGTATGTGTACATATGTGTATTTTTGTGTGCACATGTGTGTGTGTATGCACGTGCATGTGCGTGACCGAGTGTGTGCACATGCATGTGTGCATGGGTGTGCATTGTGTGCATGTGTAAACACATGTATGTTGCATGTGTGTTAGTGAATGAGTGTGTCTGACTGCACATATGTTTCTATATGTATGTTCATGTATATGTGCATGTGTGTGCATGGGTGCTTGTTTTTTGGTGCATGTTTGTAGGGTTGCATGTGTTTCTAGCTGTGTGTATGCGTTTGTGTATCCATGTGTTCCTACATGTATTTGTGTGTATGTGCATGCACGTGCGATTTTGTTTACATGTTTATGTGTTTGTGTGACTATGTGTGTGTGTGTTGTATATGGGAATGAGTATGCATGTGTGTGTGCATGTGTTTGAATTTGCATGATACGTATGTGTGTGTGCTTACATCTGTGTTTGTGGGTGCATACGCATATATATGCATGCTCTAGGTGTGTTTGTCCTTGCACGAGTATGTTTATGTGTATGCACATGCATGTTTCTTTTGTACATGCATGAGTATGCATCCACGTGTGATTGTGAGTACATGCATGTGTGCATTTGTGTGAGTACATGTGCATATATTTGCATGAGTGTGTGTTCATGTACATGTGTGCAAGCGTGTGTATTTGTATATGTGCATGTGTGCGCATGTATGCATGTGCATGTAGGCCAAAGTGTGTGTGAATGATCATGAGCTCGCGCTTGTATGATTGCTTGTGTTTGTGCTTGTGTGTGTGCTTATGCAGGTGCATGCGTCGTATACTTTTGCATACATGTGTTGTACTTGTGTATGCATGAGCATGAATATTTATGTAAATGTTTGTGTGTGCATGCTTATTCATGTGTATGCTTGTATTGATGTGTGAGTGTGGATTTGTTTATGTGTGCATGTGTGTGTGTTTGTGTTGATGTATGTGTGTGTCTATGCCTGTATACATGCATGTATGTGAGCTTATCTGTAAGCATCTGTGTGTATGTGCGTACCTCGATGTGCATGCCTTTTTGCATGTGTGTGCATAATTGTGTTTTGATGTATATGTGTATATGTGTGCGTGTGTGTGCATTTGAGTGTGTGCATGTAAGCATGTGTTTGCATGTTTGTGTGTGTGCATGTGTGTGTTTGTGCATGTGTAGTTGTGTTTGTCTGTATGTGTGTTCATGTGTGTGTGTGTTCATGTGTGTTTGTGTGCATGTTCGTACATGTGTATGTGTGTGTGTTTGGATGTGTGTGTGTGTTTGGATGTGTGTGTGTGTACAAGTTAGTTGTATGTGCATTCTAACATGCATGTGTGTGTGTATTTATGCATTAGTGTGTGTGAGTTTTTGTGCAAGTGTGAGTTTGTATACATGTGTGTGTGCACATGCATTTATGCATGCATGCATATTGTGCTTGCATGTGTGTGCATGTGTGTTTGTGCATGTTTATGTGTTTGTATGTTTGTGCATGTGCCTATTTGAGTGTGTTTATGTTTGTGCATGTGTGCATTTGTGTTTGTGCATGTCTCTACATGTGTGTGCTTATGCATGCATGCACATGTTCATTTGTGTGTGTGTGTGTGCATGTGTTCAAACATGCATGTGTTTGTGGGTTCTTATTTGTGTGTGCATCTGTGGCTACAAGTATTTGCAAGTGTGTGTGTATGTGTGTAGCTATCTACGTGCATGTGTACATTTGTGTATGTGTCTACTTGTGTATGTATGTCTACACGTGGGTGTATGTGTGTGCATACATGTGTGAGCTTGCACGCATATGTACTTGTGTGTATGAGTAGCTACATGTGTGTGTGTATGTGTGCACTTGTGTGTGAGCATATGTGCATGTGCATGTGTGTGTGTGTCTACATTGGCAGACATGTGTGTGTGCGTTTCTCTACACATATGTGCATTCAAGTGTTTGAGCCTATGTGTGTGCTTGTGTTTGTACTTATGCAGGTATGTGTGTGTGTGCATATGCACTCATGTAAATGTGCCTTTATGTGCATTGGTGTACATGTGTTTGCATGTGTGGTTGTTTATGGGTGTGTGTGTAATTATGTGAGTGCATGGTTATGTGTATTTTTGTGTATTAATCTGTCTGCATGTATTTGCATATATTTGTGTGTATGACCATATGTTTGTGCATGTGCATGTATGGAGGGGTTTATTGTTATATATATATATATATATATTCTTATGTGTGTGTTTGTGTGCAAGTGGGTACTTGTGTGCATGTGTGCATGTGTGCATGTGTGCATGCGTGCATGTATGTGTATACAAGTTTGTGCATGTGAGCTTATGTGTGCATGTATGCATTTGTTTGTGTGTGCTTGTAGGTGCATGTATGTGGATTTGCATATTTGTGTGTGTATGTGTGTTGTTTGCATGTGTGTATATATATATATATTGTGCATGTGTGCGTGTGTGTGCAAATGTGTGCATATGTGCATGTGTGCGTGTGTGCATGTATGTGTATGCAAGTTTGTTCATGTGAGCTTATGTGTGCGTTTATGCATTTGTGTGTGTGCTTGTATGTGCATGTATGTGGATTTCAATATTTGTGTGTGTATATGTGTATCATTTGCATGTGTTGTATGCATGTACACAGGCATATGTGTGTGTATGTGCTTGTGTATATTTGTGTGTGTTTGTGCATGTTTGTGTGTTTATGAGTTTATGTGTGTGTGTGTGCTTATATGTGTGCTTGCATGCATTCATGCTTGTGTGTGTCCATTCATGTGGGCATGAGTTTGTGTCAGCATATCAGAGTGGATGCATGTGTTTATATGTGTGTGTGTGTGTACATGTCCATACTTGTGTGTGTGCATGCTTGTGCATGTATATGTTTGTGTGTGTGCATGTGTGTGTGTATGCATTTGTTAATAAATGTGCATATGTGTCTATATATGTGTGCTTTCTAGTATTTGTAAGTGTGTGTGAGAGTTCTTATGCATGTTCTTGTGTGTGTATGTTTATTTGTGTATGTGTGCATATGCCTGTGCCTTTGCATATGCATGCATGTGGATGTAAGCATTTGATTGTGTGTTTGTGTCTACACGGCTACACATGTGCAAGAATGTTTATGAGTGCATGCATATGTGTGAGTATTTGTTTGTGAGTATGTTTGCATGTGTGTGTGTGTGCGTGCATATGTGTGTGTGTGTGTGCATGTATTTCTTTTTGTCAGCGTGTTTACATGGTTGTTCGTTTGTGCATGCATGTGTATGATTGTGTGTCTATGTATGCACATGAGCCTGAGCATGTGTGTGTGTTCATGTGTTTGTGTGTGTGTATACATATGTGTGTTGTTTATATACGTGTGTGTGTGGGTGTGCATGTGGTTGTACGTATGCATGCTTTTGTGATAATTTGTTCTTATATTTGTATGTGTGTCGATGATTGCATGTGCATATGCATTTAAGCATGTGTGCATAAATGCATGTATGTGTGCATGCATGAATATGAGTGCATGCCATATGTGCATTTGTGAGTGTGTGTGTGTGCATATGCATGTACATGTGTGTATGTGTAAGTGTTTGTGTGTGTGCATTTATGTGTGTACATTTGTGCATGAGTGCATGTGTGTTTATGTATGTTCAAGTATGCATATGTGTCATTTCTTGTGTGAGCATGTGCATGCAAATGTTTGCCACTATGTGTATGTATGTGCATGTGTATTTATAGTATATGTGTGTGTGAGTGTACATGTGTGTACACTAGTTGTGCATATCTGTATGAATTCTTAAAGGCATTGTGCTTGCATGCATGTATGTGTGCATGCCTATATGTGCATGTGTGTATATGCATCTATGCATTTAAGACTATGTGTGTGTGTTGGAGTGGTTGTGTGTTTATTAGTGTGTGTGTGTGTGTATGTGCATGTGGGTGTAGTTGTGTTTTTGTCGATGTGTGCATGTGTGTGTCTATGCAATTATGTTTGTATGTGCAGGGCATTTGTGTGTGTGTGTGGGTGCATGTGTGCACATGTAAATGTGTGTGTGTTTGTGTGAATGTATGTGCATGTGTGTGTGTGTGAGCACATGTATATTTGTATGCATATGTGTTTTTGCATGTGTGTGTTTTTGTATGAGTCATGCATGCACGTGTTATTCCTATGTCTATCTCTATGTGTGCATGCATGTGTGTGAGTGGGTATAAGTCTGTATGCATGAGCACATGTGTGTGCTTGTGTGTGTTCGCATGTGTGCATGTGTGTGCACAAATTTATGTTTGGCTTTTTGTGTGCATGTGTGTACATGTATGTCTATAGGTGTGTCAACTTGTAGCTATATATGTGTATGTGTACATGTACTTGTGGGGGTTGGTGGTTTTTATGTGTGTGCATGCATGCATAAGAAGATATGTTTGTTTGTGTGTATGTGCATGCATACATCCATATGTGTGTGTCCATGTGTTTGTGAGCTTACATATGTTTGTGTGAATGTGTGGGTGCATAGGTGTGTGTGTTCGTGCATGTTGGTGCGTTGGTTTACTTATTTGTATGAGCATGTGTCTCTATGTTTGTGTGTGTGTGTATGTGTGTTGGTTACATCTGCATGTGCATGTAGATATGTGCATGCATGAGTGAGAGTGTTAACGTGTGTGTGGGCATGTGCTTATGTATGCATGTGTGAGTGTGTACATGCACATATATATGAATTTGTGTGTTTGTAGATCCATGCATGTGTATGCATGTGTCTATTAGTGCATGCATGAATTTTACTATGCGTGTATATGTGCATATGGGTATGTATGGGTGTTTTTTATTATTGTAAGTGTGTATATGAGTGCGTTTGTGTTAGATAAGTGTAGAAGAACTTGTTCGTGTGCACCTATGTCTTTGTGTGTGTATGTGTATGCCTATGTGCTTAAGTGCGATTGCGTGTGCACATATCTTTGTGTGTGCATATATGTGTGCTTGTCTATAAGTTTGTGTATGTCTGTTTAGAGGTGTGTGGGCATGTGTGTACATGCATGTATTCATGTGTGTTTGTGTGCATATGTGTATATGTACTTGCATATGTGTGTGTGCACATTTGAGCATGTGTTTGTATTCATGTGTGTATATGCGGGTGGGTGTGTGCATGCTTGTGTGCTTGTGCATGTGTGTGTGCATGTATGTGCATTCATGTGTGTGTGTATATGTGTGTGTACGCATCTATGTGCATGCATGTTTCTTTGTGTGTGTATGCTTTCACGTGAGTGTGTGTGTGTTTGTGCATTCATATGTGTGCACATTCACTTGCACAAATACATGTGTGTGCATTTATGCATGTCTCTTTTTGTGTGCAAATATGTGTGCACATGCGTGTGTATGTGTGTGTGCTTCTATGTTTGTGAGTATATGTGTGTGCTTGTGTGACTGTGTATGTGCTTGTTTGCATGTTTGTGTGTGTACATGCAAGTCTCTTGTGCATATGTGTGCTTACATACGTGTGTGTGTGTGTGTGTGTGTGAGTGTTTGCATCCTTGTGTGACTGTGTATGTGCTTGTTTGCATTTTTGTGTGTGTACATGCAAGTGTCTTATGCATATGTGTGGTTACATAAGTGTGTGTGTGTGTGTGTGCATTCTTGTGCATTCGTGTGTGTGGGTGGTTGCGTATGCTCGTCTGTGTGCACGTTTGTATATGTTTATGTGCATGTAAGTGCCTATTGATCTAATTTGTGCTAAGCTAATGCATAAGAGATGAGTAAATTATGCTTTTAACCTTTTACTAGTTTGAAAACCTTTTCTTAAATTGAAATTTTGTAATTATAAAATAGTTGATTTATTATTATTTAAATAAAAATATAAAAGGAAAAAAATATGATTTTAAAATACCTTTCAATAAATATTTTATGCTTGATAAAAATAATTTTGATAATTTTTTATATATATGTTTTTAATTAATTGATATTAAATAAAGTAAATATCATAAATTACATAATAACAAAGAAAATAAAACTACAAAAGATTTTTAAGTGGTTCTCTTGAACTCGTGCTTGCATCCAAACCCAATCTACATGACCAAGATTCCAATAACAAAACCATTTTCTTTCACCATACTACTTAAACTTAATCTTTACAAACCACACCATTGTGCTACAGCATATAGGGGTTCATTATCATAATTTTAATTGTAAAAGTTTACAATATTAAAGCACAACGAAAAGGTGATAATTAATCACAACATTCTATTATTCACTGGTATAAATATATATATGGCATAAGTCCATAGATTATGATGTTAGAAAATGAATTTACTTATGAAAAAGTTTGTAACAACCTAAATGACCAAATTTTGAAATATTAAATCAAAAGATTTATCAATATGTGCTAGCATTATTAAGAAAAATTAAATCAACAAAGATTTTTCATTATTATGATCTTTTCTAGAAGACTAAAAGGAAATAAGAAAATGAACAACCAAATGTAAATAAGGCATGAATAAGATGTGCAATCAAAGAAAAATCTGAAGCAAGAAAGGGGTAAAATGTGTTGCAAACACAATTCCAGCAAAGGTGTCAAAATCAGATTGCAATTCTTTGTATTGCATAGTCTCTTCTCAAAATATTAATGTAGCAAGGTAAAATAAACTTTATCCAACTCCTAAGGCTTATCTATGTATATTAACATATTATAAATTAAAATATAATTTTTTTAAATAGCTAGAAAGGTCCTTAATGTAGCCATTAGCATTTCTACAACCAAAACAACTACAAATAGTTTTCTGGAATGTTGATTATGAATTAGAATAGTGATGACCATCCAATATAGGAAAACAAAAAACAACAACCTAATCAAAATGCAAAATAAAGGGTCCAAATCTAATCCAAAATGGATTTGATCTAGTTGATATATTCAACATTTTGGACGTACGATGAAGATATGTAAGGGCACTTTTCACAATGGTAGAGACAATCAAATCAATTCAATTGAGTTTAACGAATGGAAAACTAGATGAAATGCACAATTCATAAATATAGAGAAGTTCTCAACCATTTGATTAGATTTTATGTATCGATGGTGTCATAAAAATTACTATTCAAAATGACAAAACTGATCTCAACCATTTGATTAGGCCTATCCTATAAGGGGTAAAATGGAATCTACTAGTCACAAAATTGGGCACAATCCTGACCATTCGAGGGCAAAAATGCATGATCAGATGAAACTGAGTCACTCCAGCTTTGGCTACAATAAGCACTGAAATCTTAGTCTCATATTCTTTAATTGCTATGGATTTTTCACGTTATAAGGATTCCTGATCTCTTATAAAATGAGCAAATAAATGGGATAAATAATCACATAAGTAGATGTTTTAGAGATGAAGTCTTCATTGTTAGCTACTCCACGTAAAGTTTAATCACTGACCCCTTGATATGCCACTTAAGCGACTCCCATAGCCACAAAAACTATATAATATTTCCTGACTTGTGGATTATTCAATGATATATATAGTCAAAATTCTCCAAATTATTGATCCTCTAGGAGCTTAAGATACATGAACTAAAAGGTACTCCAAAAAAATATTAGAAAA
Organism: Vanilla planifolia; assembly: GCA_023846275.1. Classification (NCBI taxonomy): domain Eukaryota; kingdom Viridiplantae; phylum Streptophyta; class Magnoliopsida; order Asparagales; family Orchidaceae; genus Vanilla; species Vanilla planifolia. The sequence continues at coordinate 1,385,957 of JAIUJO010000022.1, forward strand.
ACTAACACAATAGTTTTGTTGCATCAAATAAGTGGTGTCATGGCCAAGGGTATAACAATCTCTTCGTATTGATGATAACAAAACCATTAAGAAAATAATGAAATGAAAAGATAGAAATCATGCAAGCATACACATGCTTCTCTATAATATATAAAGTTCATATAATTATGCCATAAACTTGGGATGTAAAGAATATGTTTCACTTCTCACAAATCTCTCCCTTTTGGTTTGCATTAAAAGATAAAAAAAGTAAAAGATGTAAATAAGGGATGCACATAATAATAATATTTGTGCATAATTTATATTTTAAGAGGTAAGGGTACAAGCAATAATATATATTTGTTGGAAAAGATCTTATAAAAAAAATGATTTATTAATTTTTAAGCATAAAAAATATAATAATTAAACTTTATAGGGAAAACTATTAGCAATCTTGTACAATTATAACAATAATAATTTACTTGTCATATATTTTATCCATGTTTAGTTTAATAATATTGATCATTTTAAACTATTTTACTCTATTTATATATGTTTTAATAATTCTTATGAGACCTCAACTTAAAACAAAACCATGAGATCAAATATGCTTACAAGTACTATCAGGTCACCAGTGTATTCGATAAAGTCAAGTATTAAATATTTAACATTTTATTCTAATGGGTTTGTTTAGTGTGAATCAAGTATAATTTTTAATAAACAAGCCATGCACCATTGAAGATGGTGAATCAATAGTCTTCAAAGAACCTTGGAGTATTTAGCAAGTTTCAAAGATTGAAGACATATGTACCATAGCGTTAATAATTTTTCTTTATATAAAATAGATTATTAGCTTGTTGATTTTAAGACACTCTAATTTTGTATCAATTTCAAATCACTTCGAGCATCAAATTTTTCAATCATCTTCTTTATTTAGCAAATGAATAAGATTCTTTTTTTAATCTCATTACCCATTTCTTAATTTAATTCTATCCTTGTCAAATTCCAATTTAGTTTGCTTACTAAGCATGGATTAAACTAATATATATATATATATCTACCACATCCTAACTTGTGCCCAAGTGTAAATCTTCTTGGGTTAGGCATGCCCAAGCAGTCACACGGAAGCTTTAGGTCAGGAAATTATCGAAACCAAATCTAGTCGTGCCCATTCTTGCTAATGATGAATTCTTGAATAGAATGGGGTAAGACATTGGGTGAAGTCAGGTAGCACTCGAACTAAGTAATGTATTAGTTGACTCGCATAAACCTTTATGTTATGAGTACGCCGAGGGGATGAATTATCGAGCACACAATGGGAGAGCCAGCCCAAATTAAGCTTTGAATACTACTCTTATGCAAAAACATTATGAAATCCAAATGCTTATCTTTCTTTGTAATGTGGGACAAAATCCCTTGTGCCTATCTGCATCCAAAATTAGGAGCACCAACACCATCTAATCATATATTGTCATGATTGCATATTGGAGCTCTCCCCTACTTCATTTAACATTGGATCTCATGATTTGTATGACCTTCATTCAGGTCCAATGACCCAATTCCATCCTACCTAATGGTTAATTATTTAGTCATTGCATTAGCCATTTTTAAAAAAAATATTTTAACATATTTGTAAAAACTTTTAAAGTTATTTGGCATTAATTTTTCAAATAACTTTCTACACATTCTAACACCTACAATCAATTTTTTTTATAAATACCTAACCATTATAAATATAATAACTAATGAACTTGAATGAAACTTTAAGATCTTAACAAAGCACTGCTTAATATTCTATTGGCATAAATTCTACTAGTAGTAACTAACTACATCTTCTCAATCATCAAAATTTTCCAACAAATCCTTGTAGGTCTAAACTTTTAAATTCTCATTTTTCTTCATATATTTTAGCTCATTGTAGCTTGTTCCATTAAACTACAATATAACAAGGTATATAAATTTATTGAATTTTTTTCAACTTGTTGTATTTTTCTTTTCTATTTAGTTTGATGGCTTGACATTCGTAAAAACTAAAGTTTGATTTAATCTCATAAAAAAATTAAGTTAAGATTGAACTCATAAAAGCTTAGGTTATCGTTGAACTAGTAAACATTAGTAGGTTGGAGAAGAACTATAAGAAAAAAAACTCAAATTATAACCTTTATTAGTGGTGTTTTTTCTTGATCTCAATTGGGGGGGGGGGTCTGTAGGTTCTAATTTGAACTAAATCATCTAAAAATCCTTATATCTCAATTTAATCTTTATCATCATTTTTCTTACTATTTTTTAAAATAATATATATATAGTCAATACTTTTTATAAATATAAAATTACTTTTGATAAATAAATTACTTTAAAAGTAAAAAAAATATTTCTAAGTATGTAATTAACCCCCCTCTTATGAGATTTGTATGCTAGTTTTCATTTCAATTAGTATTAGTCCAAGTTTCTTATAAGAAGTGTGTAAAATCACTTGGATGATCCATCTTGTCCCTTTTAATTATTTTGTTAGTTTTCTTAATTATCTTTTTCATTTCATACTAATTTAAATCTCTCTTTTATCATTTTTGCATGCTCTCCAAAATACTTGTTTATTAATTACTTCTTAATTTTTTAATATCTTCATTCATTATTAATATTGTTGTGACACTTGATGAAGGATCTTCTTTAGTTTACCCACCATTATTCATGGTTGAGTTTTTATCTATATTAGAAAAATTTATTTAAAATTTTTGTTCTTTCAATTGATTTAGAACACTACAAAGTACTTACTAGATCATATGATTTACTTAGAGGTTTGAATAAATAAAATCAAGTCTTTTAGTGAATTTAGTAGTGATCAAAGAAGAATGACATAGCTTAATACAAGAGTACTAATGTACCTTCATTATAGTATGTCTCCAAGTGAATTTAACAAAGTTATGAATTTTTATACCACAAATAAAGTTTCGGAAAAAAAATCAAAAATTACTTATGAAGAACTTCGCAAGTAAAAGAAATTAAATTAAATCTTCTTACACATGGTTATAAGCTATATAAAATAGATTCAAGAGAAATTACAATAAGATGTTTATTCAAATCACTAATATTGCTAATGGATTAGCAAATCTTGGAAAAGTACTTCCTAATACAGATCTTGTAAAAAGGGCACTAAGGATTTTATCCAAAGATTATGATCCTCTTATTATGATAATAAAGACAATCGAAGATAGAAATAAGCTCCATTGGATGAACTACTTGGAAAATTATTAACAACAAAAATTGAGTTGAATAAAGGAGTTGAAGACCAGAATTCTATTTACAAGCCAAAGCATGAGGCAAGAAAAGAGAAACCATTCGTATTTAAAGCATGAAAGGAAGATTTAGATTCAGATTATATCCATCTCTTTTATTGATTTGGAGGAAGAGGTAAATTTTCAAATTAAAAGCTTAGCAAAAAATTTGACAAAAAGTTTTGTATATAAGAAAAAAAGAAAAGAATGGAGAAGCTAAAGGCACCAAGGTATTATAATTATGGTTAAACGAGCCATATTATACGAGATTGTCCACAACTCACAAACACTAAAAGAAAATTTGAGAAATAGAATAGAATAAAGAAGATGAAAGCCTTTCAAGCTACTTAGAGTGCTTTAGAAGATTCTAACCCTACAACTTCAAATAGTAAGGACGAAGGGATTTTGTGCTTCATGGCAAGTGCTGATTGAAGCACATTTAGTAAAAAAGAAGAGAATGAGGTAAGCTCTTGGCATTATGATGTTCGTAAAAATAATTACATAGAATTTATTAGTAATTTAACTTCTTTAATGTGTGTACATTAAACATCAAAAAAGTTTTGCAAAGAAAAGATTGATGTTTGAGATTTTTTTTATGAAAGAAGATGAGAACAAGAAAATAAAAATGCCTCAAATTTGTGATGAAACAATTTCAATGATTATTGAAAATTCTTTTTTGAAAGTGGAAATTACTAGTTTAAAAATAAAAATCTACTTTCCTAAACATGCAAAATTTTCTAATACTTCACATGGTGTTTATTTTTCTAAACATAAGGATATGTGAAATTTTAAATACATGCAAAACTTTTCAAATATTACACAATTTTATTATCATAAAAAAATGACATACCATCAAGGATTGTAAAATTAAGAACTTTTCTTGTTTGAAATCATGTTTCAAATCAGTAATTAAAATTGATATTATGAATTCTTTTGTAGTGAATATTAATATCCAATCCAAGCTTGCTTGGGTTCCCAAAGTTAAATAATAAAAATATTAACATAAGTTGTCTCCATAATTGTGGTTTGTAGATATGATGTATTGAAAACATTCATAAGTTAGAAATAATATACTTAGAAATTATGTGTATAAGAAAGAATGTAAACTAAGCAAATAAGAGTTATTTTTTATGATTAAGAAGTTAATATTTTTTTAATTTATGTAGTAATACGTATAGAACAAAATGAAGATTTAGCTCTTGGGTGTTGGATAGTAGATGCTGATGACATTTGACTAGAGAGAGATCAAAATTTGTATCAGTAGAATATTGACCAAATATATGGGTAGCACTAAGGGACAATTCTAAGAAAAGATAATTGGAATTGGTAACATAGGTATGCCTAATGATAGATTAGAATTTAATTTAATTAATATTAGACAATTATATGATAATGGTTATTTTGTTAATTTGGATACTCAATATTACAAAAAATCAAAAGATGATTATGTATTAGTAGTTGATAGAAGATAAAGTGACACTTATATGATTAAGTTTGATCAACTAGAAGTTAAAAGACTAGAGTATCTTGTTACACATTTAAATGAGAATAATTTTGACATAGGAGACTACGTCATGTAGCTTATTCTATTATAAAGAAAATAAGAAATTTAGATATTGGTAGATATCTTCCTAAACCAAACAAAACTAATTGAAAAAATATGTGAATCATGTCAAAAAGGAAAGCAAGTTAAATCTTCCTCTAAATTAAAAGATGGCTTAACCATTAGTAGACCTTTAAGGAGTTTGTTTAGACCTCTTTGGACCCATACAACTCTTGACTTTAGGTGGGAAGAAATGTGGATTTGTGACTATTAATGACGTTTTTAGATATACATGTGTTGTATTTCTTAAGAGTAAGGGTGAGATCTTTGAAAATTTAATTAATTTAATAAAAAAGATAAAAAAACAAACCAATCTCAAATTAATTTATATACAAAGTGATAATAGCTGTGAATTTAAGAATAATGATTTCTATGAATATTGCAAAGGAAAGAGAATCAGACATCGATTTATATGTCCTTATATACCTTAACAAAATGGGATTGTATAATGAAAGAACAAAAGCTTCGTAGAAATTGGTAGAACAATGTTGGCTTAATGTAGTCTACCAAAGTATCTTTGGGTGGAGGCAAACATTACAAATTTTTATATTATAAATAGAATTAAATTTTTAATGCCAATACTTAAGAAAACTTCTTAGTAATGTTCTACAAATAAGGGGCCAAATGTTAGCTACTTTCATATAATTTAGGTGTAAATGTACCCTTCTTAATAATAAAAGACTCAACATGAATAAGTTTGATGAAAAGGTAAGTATAAGAATTGTATTTGGATACAGCTTTCATCGGAATGCCTATAGAATTTATAACATAAAAACTCAAAAAAGTAACGGAGATAATGCATGTAATATTTTATGAGTCTATTCAAGAGATAAATAATAAAAAATTTCATGAAGAGATAAAGTCTTTAAAAAACTTAGACTTAAAAGAGGATGAATAAAAAATTGAAAGTAAAAAAGGAGAAGAGATTAGTCATCAATTGCCTAAAGGTTGGAAGTATCAAGATTCACAACCAAAAGAATTAATAATAGGAGATGTTAATCAAATAGTTAAGACTAGAGCTCTTATGAAAGAAATTAGTCATGGTGCATTTTTATCTTTCATAAAATTAGTATCTATAGAAGATTCACTTAAGGATGGCTACTGGGTTCAAGCAATGAATGAAAAATTAGATGAATTTGAAAGAAACAAATTATGGGAATTAGTTCATAAGCCAAGTGTTTAATAAATAATTGGAACCAAATGGGTATTCAAATAAATTTGAGGAAAATAGAGTGACCATTAAAAACAAAATTAAATTTGTTACTAAGGGTTATAATCAAGTTCAACGTATAGATTTTGAGGAGTCATTTGCACCTATAAAAAGATTAAAGGTATTAAACTTCTCTTAATATATTCTTGTCATAAAAATTTGAAAATATTTTAAATGGATGTAAAAAGTAAATTTTTAAAAGAGATAATAAAAGAATATATGAATGTAGAATAACCCACTAATTTTGAGACTCATGCACATGGTGATTATGTGTATAAGCTTAAGAAGACACTTTAGTAGCTTAAGCAAGCTCCCCATGCAAGGTATCATAGATTGAGTAGTTATCTCATTGATAGTGGTTCTAGGAAAGGAAAAGTGGATGCCATATTATTCTTAAAATCCTTAAATGATAATTTATTGCTTGTAAAAGTTTATATTGATGAAATAATGTTTGAAGGCATAAATTAAAATATGTGTAATGAATTTAGCTACTTAATGACACAAGAGCTTGAGATGAGTATGATGAGTAAGAGGAACTTTTCTTAGGATTACGAATTAAGAAATTAAAAGATAAGGTTTGTATTACTCAAACTAAGTATTTAAAAGAATTATTCAAGAAATTTGGCAATAAAAATATGAAACATAGGAAGATTCTAATAAATCAATTAATCCATTTAGGATTAGATAAAATTAGGAAACCAATTAATCAAAAACTTTATGGAGATCTTATTCGAACATTACTATATCTCACAAAAAGTAGATGAGATAAATTTTTAGTGTTGGCTTATATAAAAGATTCTAATCAAATCCTAAGGAAAGCCATATAAAGATAGTAAAATTAACTTTCAAGCATTTAAAATGTATAATGAATTCTAGTGTGTAATGCAATAAAAATTTTTTTTGAAGTGATCTTATAGATTACATAGATTCAAACTTTGTAGGTGTTACGGTAAATACGAAAAGTACCTTAAGTATATGACAATTCCTAAGAAATTGTCTAATTTCGTGGTTAAGTAAGAAGCAAAATTGCATATCCCTATCGACCACAAAAACCATGTAATAGCCAATAGTTGTGTTGCCCTAGTATTATGGTTAAGACAATAACTTGATGATTATGCTTTATATCTCTCATATATTCTGATTTGAGTTAATACTACCATTTCCTTGGCCTTAACATAGAATCAAGTTCATCATTTTAGGACCAAGCACATCGATAAAATATCATTTTAATAGAGATCAAGAAGCCAAAGGCCTAATAGAATTTGAATATGTTCCTACCAATAAGAATTGGTTAGCATATTTACTAAGTCATTCCAACAAAGTAATTTCAAATCATAAGAAAAAAATTAGGTGTAATTTATATAAATTATACATCCCTTTTTTATGGTGTCAAAAGGAGTGAATGATTCTTGTTTAGATAAGTGAGAGATAGAATTTAGTAAAGTGAGCATGAAGTAAGGGTGAGCATATATATTTAATTTTTAATATCACTTATTAATTGTTAAATATGTGCATGTGTGTGTGTGCTTGTGCATATGTTTGTGTGTGCATTTGTGTGTGTGTGTGTGCATACGTATGTACTATATGGGTGTATTCTTATCTTTGCTTGTGTGTACTTTTACACATGCATGTTTATGTATGTGTGCATGATTATACCTATGTATGGGCATGCATGTGTTTGTGCATACACATATATGTATTCATGCATGCACGTGTGTCTATGTGTGGGTACATGAAGATTTATATTTGTGCATGTTTGTAAATGTAAGTGTAAATTTGTGTGCATTTTTTTGTGTGTGCATGCATACAATGATGCAAGTGTGTGTGTTATGCATATGTATTTGCTTTTTCGTGTGCATATGAGTGTCTAGATGCAAGTGAGCATGCATTGGTGTTTACATGTGTGTGTGTATATTCATAAGCATGTGTGTACATGTGTACACATGTGTGTCTACTTGTGTGTACATATGCATGAGTGCGTGTGCATTTGAGTGTGTAAGCATGTGTGTGCATTTGGTGTGTGGGTTATGGATGCATATAAATGTGCATGGGTGCACATGTGTGTGTGTGTGTGCATATTGGCAAGGTTATCTGTGTCAATGTGTGTGTGTGTATGTGCTTTTTTGCATGTATGTGGGTGAGCATGTCTTATTGTGTGTTTATGGGTGTGTGTGTGCATGCTTACATGTATATTTTTGTATTTTTGTGTATGTACATCTATGTGTGTTCTTTAGTTTATATGCCATTATGTTTGTGTGTGTGTGCTCACCTGTGTATGTGTGTGTGTGGTAGCATATGCATGTGTTCCTGTGTTCACTTATGTGTCTTTGCATATGTGTGCTTGAGCCTGTACATGCCTGTTCACATGTGCATGTGTGACTATATGTGTGTGTACGATTGTGCATGTCTATGTGTGTTTGTAGGTGGGTGTGTTTGCATGTGTGTGGTTTCATGTACATGTAGTTTCTACATAGTTGCATGCATATGTCTCTATACATGTGTGTGTCTGCTTGGGTGTGCATGTGCGTATGTGTGCATGTATGTTTGTGCGTATTCATGTGCATGATGTGTGCAAGTTTGTGTTTATAAGTGTGCTTATGCATGCAGACATGTGTGCTTATATGTTTATGCAAGCACAAATATGTGTGTGTGTGTGTGTGCATGCAAGCATGCACGTGTGTAAGTGTGTATGCATGTACACACAATTTTGTAGGTGCAGTCATGTGTATGTATTCTTATGTGTGTGGGTTTGTGCATATGTGTATGCATGCGTGTGTGTGTTCATTTGTATATGTGTGCATATGTCTTTATAGGTGTGTTTGTGTGCATGCATGTGTGAATATGTGTGTCAGTGTGTGCATCTTTGTGTGTTCACGTGCATGTATGCTTTTCTATGTGCTAGTTTGTATGTGTGTGTGTGTGTGTGCAAGGTTTTATGTGTGTGTTAGTATGCTTTTGTGTGTTCCAATGCATTGGAATGTGTGTGTGTCTATGTATGGTTGCATGTACATGTTCCTGTAGGTTTGTACAAGTGTATGTGTGTAGATGTGTGTAGGTGTATATGTGCATGTGCATTGGTGTGCATGCTTGCCTGTGTCTGTATTTCTGTGTGTATGTGTGTGCATGTTTGTGTATGCATGTGTATACATGTCTATGTGCCTATCTATGCATGTGTGTGTGTGTGTGCATATTTTGTCTATGTGTGTGCTTACGTCGGAGCAAGCTTTTGTGTGTGTGTGAAAGTGCTTATGTATATGCATTTGTGTAGGTGTGCATGTTTGTCTATACATTTGTGTGCAAGTTTATGTTTGTGTACATGTGCATGTGCATGCATACATGCAATTACATGTGTGTATGTTTATGTGGGTATACATGTGTGTATATCTATGCATGTATGCATGTGTGTGTGTGAGAGTATTTGTGCCCATGTGTGTGTGCATGGTTGCATTTGTGTGTGTGTGTGTGTGTCGTTAGGCTTCTATGCATTCCTTTGTGTGTTTATGCAAGGGTGTGTGTATATGTGTGTATGCCTTTTTGTGTGTTTGTGTGTGTATGTGAACATTTGTATGCTTGCATCATGTTTGCATGCATGCATGCGTAAGTGGTTGTGCATGTGTATGTTTGTGTGTATGTCTTTGCATGTATGTGTGTGTATGTTTGTTTGTGTTCATGTGAGTGTGTGTGCGCTTATGTGTGTGTGGGCATGCATGTGTGAATAGGTGCATTTTCTTGTATTTGTGTGCACCAGTATACTTGTGCACTTAGGAGCATTCTTGTTTACACATGTGTATGTGTGCATATTTGGGTATGAATGTGTGTTCATGCATGTGTTGATGTGCGTGTGTGAGCATTTATGCATTGGTTTGTTTGTGTATGTGTATGTGCATGCATGCTTTTACACTTTTATTTATTTGTATGTATGTGCATATCTGTGTGCATGTGCATGAGTGTACATCTATGCTTATGTGTATAGATGATCGTGTGTGAGCACATGTTTGTGTGTGTGTGTCTTTTTGTATGTATCTATGTATGCATGTATGCATATGCATGTTAGTGTGTGTATAGGTGTGTATGTTCATGTGCATAAGCATGGTTATGCCTATGTGTTTGTGTGGGTGCATGTTTGTGTTTATGCAAATGTGTGTGTGCTTTCATGTTTGTATGTGCATGCGAGCTTGTGTGTATTTGTGTATGTTTGCATGTGTATAAGCATGTTTATGTGGGCATGTGCACATGAGCATAATCAAGTGTGTGTGTGTGTGTCTATGTGCATAGGTGGGTGTATACATGCATGCTTGCATGTGTATGCATGTGCATATGTGCATTGTTTTTTTGTGCTATTGTGTGTATGTGCTTGTACGATAATGATTGTCTGTGTGCATGTACATGCATGTGTATTTGTGTGCATGTGTTATTATTTTTATGCATGTGTGTCTCTATGTATGTATGGTGCTCATGCATGTTTGTGTGTGTGTGGTGCATGTGTGCATGAGCAATCTATTTTGTATGTGTGCGTGTGTACATGTGTTTGTGCATGTGTGTGTGTGTGCATATGAGTGGATGCATGGGTGTGCATACATGTGTGTGTTTGTGTATATTTGAGTGCTTATGCATGTGCATGTGCATGTACATACGTATGTGTGCATGTTTGCGAGCATGTGTGTGCCTATATTTGTCTGATTATGTGTTCATTTATTCGTATATTTGTGCATGTGTGCAGGTGCATGCATGATCATGTGTGTGTTCAAGTCATGTGTCTACATGGCTACACATGATGTTTGTGTCCATGTATGCGAGTGTTTGTGCATGTATATTTGTGCATTCATGCATGTGTACGTGTGTATGCATATGTGCATGCATGTGTATGTGTATAGGTGTGTGTGCATGGGTGTGAGTTGTGTGCTTATACGTATGTGTTTATGTTTCCATATGTGTAAGTGTGTGTGTGTGTGTCTGTGCCTGTGTGTGTGCATGTGTTTGTGTGTGTGTTTGTGTGTGCATACGAGTGTGTACATGTATGTGCAAGTGAGTTTGTGCGTATATATTTCCATGTGTGTTAGCATTTATGTGTCTATGCATGTGTGTGTGAGAATGGATGTATGTGTGCATGTGCTCGTACATTTGTGTGTGCATGTGTGTTTATGGGTGGTTGTACTTGTATTTGTATATTTTTGTGCTTGTGTGTTTGTGTGGGGGGGGGGGGTGCATGCATGTGTACATGTATTCAACCATGTGAATACAGCTCTGGACATGCGTGCATGCATTCAATTATCTATATATATGTTTGGGCAAGTGTGCATGCATGCATCTGCATGGATACATATACACTTGTGCATGTATGTATGTGTGTATATATATATGTGTGTGAATGTATGTTCTTTGTGTGCATATTTGTATGAGTATGCATCAATATGCATGTGTGTATGCATTATTTCATCTTTATGTATGTTCACATTTGTACATGCATGCATGTCTAGGTGCATTTGCACACATGTGCACATGCTCATCAACAAGTGTGCATGCTTGTGTGTGTATGTGCCTATGTGTAATATACGTACAATTGTGTGCATGTGAGTGCATGAACATGTGCATGCATCTGTGTGTGCCTACTTGTGTGTGTGTGTGTGTATATGTGTGTGCATGTGCATGTGTATTAGTGTTATATGAAAGAGCGTTCTTTTCTATGTGTGTGTGTGTGTGCATGTATGTGTGCATGAATGTGCATGGATTTGCATGTGTGTGCATGTGTATGTGAATTTTTTGTGCACATGTAAGCATGCTTCTATGTTTTTGTGTGGGTGTGTATGTGTGTTTCTTCGAGGGTATGTGCATGTTTATGCAAGTTCATGTGCATGCATTTCTTGTGTGTATAATTTGATTAGTGTGCTTGCTAGGGTGCACGTGTTTGTTTGTTTGTATGTGCATGTTCTGTAGCGATTGTGTGCATATGTATATGCATTTTTTTGTTTGGGTGTATGTTTGGCTATATGCATATGTGTGTATATTTGTGTTTTTGTGTGGGGATGCATGTGGTTGCCTGCATATGAGTGTAAGTGCATGTGTGTGTCCATCTATTTGTAAGCATGTGTAGGTGTGTGTATACCTATGTGTGCATGTGTGTGTATATGACTGTGTCTGTGTGTGTGCATGTATGTGTTTTTGAGTGCAGGTTTGTGCAAACGTGGCTGCATGGGTGTGTGCGAGCAAGTATGTGTGCATGTGTGCATGCATGAGTGTGTGATTGTGTGTGTTCTCGTGTGCGTGCCTTTGTCTACGTGTGTGGGTATGTGCATGCATGTATGTGCATGTGTGTGTGTGCATGAATGTGTGTGTGTGTGTGTGTGTTTTTTTTGCATATATGTATGTATGTTTGTGTGTGTGTGTGTCTACCTATATGTATGTATGTGTGAATGTGTGTCTATTGGCAAACAGACGTGTGAATTTGTGTGTATATGTGTGTGTACATTTGTTTATGTGTGGGTGCATGCATGTGTGTTTTTATGTGCATATGCATATGCATGTGTGTTTGTATATGCTCATGTAAAGGGTAAGTGTGAGTGTAAGTGTGCTTGTGTGTGCATTTGTGTATATGTGTTCATATCCATATGTGTGCATGTTTGGTTGTGTATGTGTCAGTGTGTGTGTTTTCTTGTGTAGGTTCGCATTTCTATTTGTGCATGTGCACGTGTGAGTGTATGTTTGTACATGTGTGTGCATTTGTGTGCATGTGTTCATGTACATGTGCATGTGGGTCCGTGTGTGTTTGTGTGTGTGTATATGCATTTGTTTATGGAAGTGTGTGTTCCTATAAAGGCATGTGATTGTGTGTGTGCATGCATGTGTGCATGTAGATGTGTCTTTATATGGCTATCAATGTGTGTGTGTGCATGTGTATGTGTATATTCATATGCATATTTTTGTGTGTATTTATGTACATGTGCATTTGTGTGGGCACATTTGTGCATGCCTACATGAGTGTGTACATGTGTGCATACATGCACAAGTCTATGTGTGTGTGTGCCTCTAAGTGTATGTGCTTGTGGGCACATGCACATGTGTGTGTGTGTGAATGGGCAAGTGTGTGTGTACTTATGTGTGTATAGGTATGCATGTACATTCATTTGTATATGGGAATGTGTGTGCATGTTCGTCTCTACGCATGAGTGTGTATGTGTGCCTTGCAAGCATGTGTCTCTATGAGTGTGTGTGCATGTGTGTGTGTGTGATGTTGTAAGTGTGTATGTAATTGTATGTATGTGGAGGTGTCTACAAGTGTGTGTGGTTGTCCATGTTTTTTCCTTTGCATTTGCATTTATGCATACATGTCTGATTGTGTTTGTATGCATGTCTTTAGTGTGTGTGTGTGTGTGTGTGTGTGTGTGTGATTGCATGTGCATGTGTGTGCATATGTGTGTGTGTGTGTGAGTGTGTGTGTGCAAGTGTGTATGTGCATGTGTGTGTTCTTGTGTGTATGCATGTGTGCATGTGTTCATGTGCATGTGTGCATGCATTCATGTGTGTTTGTCTGAGAGTGTGTGCATGTGTATATGAGTGCATGTATAAGTGTATGTGTGTGTATATGTGAGTGTGTGCGTGCATGTGTGCATGCATTTGTGTGTGTGAGTATATGTCTGTGCACCTGTATGTGCATGTGATCATGTTTGTGTTCATGTTTGTGTTCATGTTTGAGTGTGTTGTGTATGCATGTGTGTATGTTGGCATGAGTGTATACTCATGCACATGTGTGTATGTGTGCATGTGTACTTATGTGTGTGATTGTTTGTTTTTGAATGTGTGTGCATGTGTTCATATGTGTGGGTGTTTATGCTTTTACATCTGTATGATTGTACATGTTTGTATGTGCATGTTGGCACATGTGTGTGTGTGAGTGCATGTTTGAGTGTCTTCAAATGTGTGCAATTGTGCATTTTTTTGCATTAATATGCACATGTGCATGTGCTTTCATTTGTGTCAGTTTGGACATATGTATTTGTTTATGCACATGTGTCTGTGTGTGTGCAAATGCACACATGTGTGTGTGTGTGCACATGGGAGTTTGTGTAGAATTGTTTGCTTATTCATGTATTTGTGTGTATTTTTTATGTGTGTATGTTCTTGTATATGAGCCTATGTGCATTTTGAGTTTGTGTGTATGTGTGTGTGTGTGTGTGCATTTGAGCTTTTGTGTGTGCATTTGTGTGCGTGTGCATATTTGTGTGCATGTGCATATGTGTGTGTGTTTGCATATGCATGTGTATGAATGTGTGTTCGCATGAGTGTTTTTGTATGTGTGCACTTATGCATTTGTTTATGTATGTTTTTGTGTGTGCTTATGTGTCCATTTGTGTGTATGTGTGCATGTGATTGTGTTTGCATATATGCATATCTGTTTGTGTGTGTGTGTGCACCTACATGTGTGTTTTTGAGTGAATGTGTGTTTGTGTATGTTTGTTAGTATACATGTGTATATGTTTGTATACATTTTCGTATGTGTGGATGTGTGTGTGCTCTTGTGTGCACAAGTCTGTGTGCATGTGCATATGTGTGTGTGTATACGATAAAGTGTGTAAAGGGTGTGTGGGTGCATGTGTGAGTATTTGTGTATATGTTTGCATGTTCGTGTGTGTGTGTATGTGCACGCATAGATATATGTGTGTTTGTATGTGTTGGTTTGCATACAAATGTAGGTGAGTGCATGTCTATGAATTTGTGTGTATGTGTTTGCGTTTTTGTACATATGTGTGTGCATGAGTGTTTGCATGCATATGTGCGTCGATGTACGTGTGCATATGCATGTGTGTTCATGTGTGTGTGTGCGCCTATGCATGTATGTGTATGGGTGTGTGCATTAGTGCATGAATATGTACATGTGTCTATATGTGTGTCTGTATGTGTATGGGTACGTCCATATGCATGTGCATGTGTATGTACATTTGTCTGTGTGTGGGTTTATGTGCATGCATGTGCTTATGTGTGTGCTTGCACAAATGTAGTTGTGTGCACACATGTGTGTGTTCGTGTGTGTGTGCCTATGTGCGTGCAAATGCATGTTTTTTTGTGTGTGTGTGCATGTTTATGTGTTCAAGTACATGTTCTCATGTGTGCATGTGTGTGTGCTTGTGTGATGTTGTGTGTGTGTATGTAATTGTGTGCATGTGGGTTTATACAAGTGTGTGCTGTTGTGCATGTGTTTGCTTGCACAAGTGTGTTTTGTGCGTCTATCTATTTGTGTTTTGTGCATTTGTTTGATTTCTACGTGTGTTTTTGCGTGAAAGTTTTTGCATGCATTTATGTGTGTGCATGTTTGCATGTATTCATGTGCATGTGTACACGCTTCATGTGTGTCTATGTGTGAGTGTGTGCATGTGTATGTTTAAGTGTGTGTGTGCATGTGTGTGCTTGTACTTATGCATGTGTGCATGTATTTGTGAGTTTCTGTGCATGTCTGAACACTTGTGTGTGTGTGTGCAAGCATATTTGTTTCTCTATTTGGGTGTGTTGTGCACATGTGTGTGTGTACATGGGCATGAGTGTATGCTCATGCATATGTGTGTATGCATGTGTGTCTGAGTATATGTGTACATGTGTGTGCTTGCATGTATGTGTTGGAATGTGTGTGTGTGTTTGTGTGATTATTTGTTTTTGAACAAGTGTGTGCATGTGTTTATCTGTATGTTCATGTGTGTGTCTGTGTATATGATTATGCATCTGAGTTTGTGAGTGTATTTATATTTGTAAGTTTGCATATGTGTACATGTGTATGTGTGCATATTTGCTTGTGTGCATGTCGAAGATGTATGCATGTGTGTGTATGTGCCTTGATGCACCTACATATTTTTTTGTGTGCATGCATGGGCACATGCACAAATGTGTGCTTGTAGGCATGAACATGTGTGTGTGTTCAAGTGTGTGGGCATTTGTGTTTATTCATCTATATGTGCCTATGAATAAGAGCATGTGTGCGTATGTTGGCCCATGTGTGTGCTTGTGTGGATGAATGTTTGTGTGTCGTGATGTATGAGTGTTTGTGCATGTGCAAGTGTGTGTGCAAGAATGTGTGTTTGTGTTAGTGTGTACATGTGCATATGATTACATGTGTGTGTGCATGTATCTGGGAGTGTGTGTGCTCACCTGTGCTTTGGTTTATGCACGTGCAAGGTTTTGCATGCATGTTTGTGTGTGCACACTTTAGTGTTTTTGTAGAATTATTTACATATTTATTTGTTTGTATGTGTTTGTGTATGCACATATGCATCTATGTGTGTACATCTATATGTGTATGCATGCATTTGTATGTGCATGAGTGTGTGTATGTGTACATGTGTGTGTATATTCATGTAGATGTTGGTGTGTGTGAGTTTATGTGTGTGTGTGTGTGTGTACTAGTGCATGCATATGTGTGTGAATGTGCATGAGCATGCATGTGTGTATGTACATGTGTAAGTTTTTGTGCACGTGACTATGTGTGGTGAGTGTATGTATGTGTATGTGTGTGTGTGAGTGTGTGTGTGTGTGTGTGTGTGTGTTTGTATGCATGTCTATATATGAATGTGTGAGTGTTTGTGTGTGTGCATGTGTGTGAGTTAATGTGCAAGTGTGTGCATAGGTGTGTGCATATGCATGCGTCCATGCGCGCGTGTGTGTGTACATGAGTCATTGTGCATGTGCATGATTACATACATGCACAAGTGTTTACATGTGCATGCACACACTTGTATGTGCAATGGGTTTTTGTTCGCATGTATGTTGGCATGTGTGTGAGTGCATATGCATTTGCATGTCTCACTGTGTGTTTACATGCATGCATGCAAGTAATGTGTACGTACATTTATATGTGTGTGCACATTTTTGTGTTTCTTATGCTTCTATTATGTGCATGTGTGCATGCATTTTAGTTTGTGTAGGTGTCCATGTGCATGCATGCGTGCGAGTGCGTGTAAATCAATATGTGTATTTTTACAATTGTGCATTTGTGCATGTGTGGGCATTTATGTATTTGCACATGCATGTTTGTGTTCATGTAGGTGTATGTGCATTTATTTTGGTACATGTGCATGTATAATTGCATATGTGTGTGTAGATTGTGTATACGTGCATGTGTTTGTGAATGTATGCATGCTTGTACATGTGGGTGCTTGTGGCAATGCGTGCACATGCATGTTTGACTATTTGTGTGTGTTCTTATGTGTGTGCATATAAGCCTATGCATGTGCATGTGCATCACCATGTGAGCATGTGAGTGATGATATGTGTGTGTGTTTTGCATTCTTATCTTTTTATGCATATGCATTTTTGTGTGCATGTTCATATGCATTTGTATGTGTGTGTGCATAAGTACGTAGTTGTGTGTGTGTTTGCATGTGTGTGTATAGGTATACATCTGTGTGTGTATGCAAATGAGTGCATGTGCGTATCTATGCTAGTGGATGTGCGTGCATGCATGTGAGTATGTATGTGTACACATGTGTATGTGTGTGTGTGCATTTATGAGTTTTTGTGAGTTTATATGCATGCTTGTGTACTTGCATACTTGTATCTTTGCGCTTGTTTGTTTGCTTGTGTGCATGAGTCAATGTGTACCATATGTGGGCATGGTCAAGTGTGTGCGTGTGTGTATGTGCTTGCGTGTGTGCATTATTGTGTGTGATTGCATGTGCATTTGTGTGTAGGTTAGTGTTCGAGTGTTTGTGTGCTTGTGTTCAAATTTGTCTATTTGTGTGTGAATGGACTTGTGTTTTTGCAAAGGTACAAGCATGTGCATGTGTGTGTTTGTGTGCATCTGTGAGTGTACAAGGGTGGGCATGTGTGTCTTCAGGTTGGTGCGAGTATGCATGTGTGTCTGTGAATTTGTGTGGGCATCAGTGTGTGTTCGTGCATGTGTGTGTATGCGGTTTTTTGATGTGTGTGCATGTAAGCTATCGATGTGTGCCATCAAGCCTATATGCATTAATGCATGTACATTTTCCCATGTGTGTGTGTTGGTGCAAGCATGTGTGTGTGTATATTTTCTTGTGCATGTTCATGTATTTATGTTTGCATGTGCTTGCATTTGTTTGTGCGTGTGGGTGACCATGTGAACGTGTACATTTCTATGGTCATGTGTCTATGCATGCACAAGTATTTTTATGTGTGTTTGTTTTATGTGTGCATGTATGCATTTGTGTGGGTGTCAGTGTGTTTATGTTTGAATGCCAATGCCTATTTCCGTGTGTGTATACATGTGTGTATGCTTGTGTGTTTGCATTTGTTCATTTTTAATATATGCTGCATATGCATGTGTATCCATGTGTTTTTGAGTGTTTGTGCATACCTGCATGTGGGTGCATTTGTGCATGTGTGTGTGCATGTGAATATGTGTGTGCAAGTGCATATTTATCTATGTTTATTTGAATACATATTTATGTGTTTTTGTGTGTGTGCATGTGCTACTGTGTGTTTGTGCATGTATGTGTGGGGGTTTATGTGTTGATGTGTGTGTGTATCTTTGAGTGCATGTGCATGTGTGCATATGGGAGTGCATTTGCTTACAAGTACTTTTCTATGTGGGTGAGTGCAAAAGTGACTATGTGATCATGTGTGTGTGTGCTTCTATATATGTGTACATGTTTTAATGTGGTTGTGTGCTTATGTGCTTGTGTATGTGTATCTATATTTGTATGCATTTGCATATATGTGTATGTGTGTGTGGATGTGTGTACATATGTGTGTGAGTGCATGAGTGCATGTGCATCCATCTATTTGCAAGCATGTGTAGGTGTGTGTATACATGTGTGTATATGTGTGTATCTGTGAGGGTGTTTGTGTGTGTGATGTGTGTGTTCATGTATGTGTTTTTGTGTGCATGTGTGTCTGTCTGTGTGCATGTTTTTGCAAATGTGATTCCATGTGTGTGTGCGTGTGTGCATGCATGGGTGTGTGATTGTGTGTGTTCTCATGTGTCTGTCTTTGTGTGTGCGTGTGTGCCCATATGCATGCATGTATGTGCATATGTGTGTGCATGAATGTGTGTGTGAGTGAGTGTATGTGTGTGTTTTTGCATGTATGTATGTTTATTCATATGTGTGTGTGTGTGTGTTCCTATATGTATGTATGAATGTGTGTGTCTATTGGCATACAGATTAGTGTGTTATTATGTGTATATGTGTGGGTGCATGCATGTGTGTGCATGTGTCTTTTTGTGTACATATGCATGTGCATGTGTGTTTGTATGTGCTCATATAAGGTGTGTGTGTGCATTTGTGTATATGTGTTCATATCCATATGTGTGCTTGTTTAGTTGTGTCTATATAGGTGTGTAGGTTTGCATGGGTGTGTGTGTAGATGCACTTGTGAGTGTATGTGTGTGTACCTGTGTGCATTTGTGTATATGTGTTCATGTGCAATTGTATGCATGTGCATGTGGGTGTGAGTGTGTTCATGTGTGTGCATGTGTTTGTGTTTATGGATGTGTGTGTTCTTATAAGGGCATGTGATTGTGTGTGTGCATACATGACTTTGTGTAGATGTGTTTGTATGTGGCTATCAATGTGTGTGTGTGTGCATGTGTATGTGTATATTCATATGCATGTTTGTGGTGTGTATTTGTGTGCATGTGCATATGCCTATTTGTCCTAATGTGTGCATTGGTATGTGTGTGTGTATGCATATGCATGTGTGTGTGTGTGTGAACATGGGTATTTCTATAAAATTGTTTGCTTGTTCATGTATTTGTGTGTGTTTTCTTGTGTGGGCATGTGTCTGTGTGTGTTTTGAGTTTGCATGCAAGTGTGTATGTGCATTTGAGCTTGTGTGAGTGTATTAGTGCATGTGTGTGTTTGTATGTATTTGTTTGCATGCATGTGCATGTGTGTGTGTGTGTTTGCTTATGCATGTGTATGAATGTGTGTATGCATGTGTATTTTTGTGTGTTTGCACATATGCGATTGTTTATGCATTTGTTTGTGTGTGTTCATGTGTCCATTTGTGTGTATGTGTGCATATGTTCGTGTTTGTGTATATGCATGTCGATGTGTGTGTGTGCCTATATGTGTGTCTTTGAGTGAATGTGTGTTTGTGTATGTTTGTTGGGATACAGACATGTGTGTCTTTTTGTGTATATGTTTTTGCACATTTTTGTATGTGTGTTGTGTGTGTGTTCTTGTGTGCACGAGTGTGCGTGCATGTGCCAATGTGTGCATTCGTGTACATGGTCATATGTGTAAGAGGTGTGTGTGTGCATGTGTAAGCATTTGTGTATATGTGTGCATTTCATTTGTGCATGCATGGTTATGTGTGTGTGTGTTTGTATTTGTCAGTTTGCATACAAATGCAAGTGTGAGTGCATGTATATGAATTTGTGTGTATGTGTTTGTGTTTGTGTACATATGCATGTGCAAGTGTGATTGTATGCATATGTGTGTGAGTGTACATTTGCATATGCATGTGTGTTTGCATGTGCGTGCCTATGCATGCATGTGTTTGTGTGTGTGTGTATGTGTATGAGTGCATGAATGTGCAGATATGTCTATATATGTGTCCTTATTTGTGTGTCTGTGTTTTTGGGTATGTCCAAATGCATGTGTATGCATAGGTAAATTTGTCTGTGTGTGTCCTAGTGTGTGCATGGGTTTGTGCAAATGCATGTGCTTGTGTGTGCTTGCACACATGTATTTGTGTGTGCACATATGTGTGTTCATGTGTGTGTGCATGAGCATGCATGTCTGTGCTTTTTTGCATGCGTGTGCATGTCTTTGTGTGTAAGTGTGTGTCTGTGTACTTTTACCTATGCATGTGTTTTTGTGTGTGTGTGTGTGTGTATGGTTGTATGTGCATTATTGTACGTGAGCATGTTCATGTGTTGTGCATGTCGATGTCTTTATGCTTGTCTATGTGAGTGTGTACGAGGGTGTGTTGGTGAGTGTGCATGTGTTTTTTTGGAAATGTGCATTTGTGTGCTTGTATACATGTGTGTGCACATGTACATATGTGTGCATGTGCACAGGTGTGTATATGTGTGTGTATGTTTGTGTATGTGCATGTGTACACATGTGTCTATGCATGTTCATGTTTGTGTCTATATTATACATAAACATATGCATGTGTATGTGTGGGACGTGTTTGTACATGTAATTATGTGTGTGTTTATGTGTACTCATGTGCATGTGCAAGTCTGTGTGTAAGGATATGTGTTTGTGTGCTTGTACATTTGTGTACATGTTGTGGGTGCAAGCATGTGCTTATGTTTATGTGCTTGTGTATGTGTTTGTTAATGCATCTATTCATGTGTGTGTGTGCATGTGTGGATGCATGTGTACATATTAGGTTGTGTGTGTGTCTTTGTGCAACCATATGTGTGTGTGTATGTGTGCATGGGCAAGGGTTTGTTTTTGTGTGTGTGACTTTGAGTGTACATGCATGTATTCTTGTGTGTGCATATGTGTGTGCATGCATATACTATGAGTGGGTGTGTGCATCTATATGTGCATGCATGTGTGCATGCATATGAGTAAGTTCATGCATGTGTGTGTATGTGTTTGTGCATACATTAACACATGCACAAACATGCAGGTGCGTGTGTGTGCGTGCACACATGTGGGTGTTAATTTGTGTGTGCGTGTGCATGTTTGTATACACATGTGCATGTGTGTGTGTATGTGCATGTGCATGTGTGTGCATGTGTCTGCATTTGTATGTACCTATGTGAGTGAGTGCATGTTTTTGTAAACATGTTCATGTGTGTGCATATATGTGTACATGTGTGCATGTGTGCTTGTGCATGTGTATGTTTGTGTGCATCTGAGTGTGCACATGTGTGTATGCAAGTGTTTTCTTACATGTCCTTTTTGTGTGTGTATTTTATGTGTGTAGATGTGCATTTGTGTGCATATGTGTAAACATCTCTATGTGCTTCAGTGTATAGATGTGTGTACAATTATGGGTCGTCTACATACACATTTTTGTGAATAGGTACATGTTTGTGTGTTACTATGCGTGTACACATACGTGTTTATGTGTGTGTGTGTGTGTAAGTTTGCATATGCGTGTGTATTCGTTTCTATGCATGTGTGTGTGGGTGTGTGTATGTGCATAGGGGTGTGTAGGTGAGTGTTGTTTTGTGTATGTGTGCTTGTCTGTGTATTGGTACATACATGTGTGCTTGTGAGTGCATGTTCATGTATGTTTGTGCATTTATATTGGTGTGATTATGTATGTGTATGAGTGTGTGTGCATGTGTACGTATATGAGTGGCTGCATTTGAAAATTTGTGTGTGTATGGGTGTGTATACGCACACACATGTGTGTATGCATATTTGTACATGTGTTGTGTGTGAGTCTGCATGTGTGTGGGTGTGTGTGCATGTTCTTGTAAGTGTTTGAATGTGTTCATATGTGCTTGTGTGTAAGTGTGTTTTGCATGAGTGTAGGTGTGTGTTCATGTGTGTTCCTATGTACATGTGTGTGTTTGTTTTTATAAGTGTATTATTATACATAAGTGTGTATGTATGTGCCTTTGTATGTGTGTGTGTGTGTGTGTCCTTGTGCATATGCATTATGCTTGCATGTGTGTGTTGCGGGGAGGAGTGGTGGGTTATGTGTGTGCATGCATATGTGTATGTGTGTATGTGCATGAGTGTGTGTGGTAGGCAGGGTGTTTGTGTATTTGCATGTGTGTGTGCGTGTCTACGTGTGCCTATGTATGTGTGTGTGTGTCTGCATGCACAAGTGCTTGTGTGTGGGTGTGCATGTGTATGTGTTCATGTTTATATATATATATATATATGTGTTGGTGTTTATGATAGAGTGTTCATGTTTGTGCATGTGTGCTTGCTCATGTCTGTCTGAACACGAGCACATGTGTGTGTGTGTGTGCGTGCATATGTGTGCATGTGTGTGATTTTGCATGTTTGTTTGCATGTGCACACATGTGTGTGTGTGTGTGCATCTTGGTGTATATATGTGTGTGCACGTGTGTGTATGTGTTCATGTGTGCTTATGCACGTGTGTGTATGCTCATATGTGTGTGCAAGCTTGTGTGTGTATGCTTTTGAGAAGATGTGCGTGTGTATTATGTGTGCATGTGCTTGTGTGAGTATGGATGTGTCTATGTTTGTGCTTGCACATGTGTGTGTTTATGTGTGTATCCTTTTGATGTGCTTGTGCATGTGTGTGCATGTGGTGCATAAAAATATGTGTGTATGCTTTTGTGTGATTTTGCATGATTGTGCATGCTTGTGTGTGTCTATGTTCATGTGTGTGTGCACATGTGTTTGTATATATATGTGTATGTATGCATGTGTGCATGTTTGAGTGCATGTGTATGGTTTTGTATGTGTGTGCAAGCATGTGCATCTGAGCAAGCACACACATACCTTGGCGTGTGGGTGTGCATGAATGTGTTGCCATGGGTGTTTTTGTGTATGTGTCTATGTGTGGGTGTGTGTGTGTATGAGTTTGTATGCATGCATATGGGTGTATATTTATGTGTGTGCATATGTTAGTGTGTTTGTGTCTGTACATGCATGTGTATGTGCATGTCTGTGTGTGTGTCTATGTGTATGTGTGTGTGTATTTGTTTGTGTATCTATTTGTATTAATGTATATGTACGTGTGCATTTGAGCACATGTATGTATGCTACTGTGTGAATGTTTCTTAGTTTGTGTATGTGTGTATGTACTTGTGTGTGTTTGGTTAGAGTGTGCACATATGTGTGTGTGTATGTTCATGTGTTTGTTTATGTATTTCTGTGACTGTGCAAGTGTGTGCACATGTGGGTGTGTTCATGCATGTGCAAGTGTGCATGTATCTGGATGCATATGTGCTTGCATGTGTGTGTGTGTGTATTTGCAAGTACATGCATATATGTGTAGGTGTGCATGAAGATGTGTGTTAGCATGAGTATTTTTGCATGTACATAATTGAGTGTGCATTCATGTTAATGTGTGTGTGTTAGTGCATATGTGTTTGTGTGATTTTGTGCATGTGTATGTGTGTGTGCATGAATGTGTGCATAGCTGCATGTGTATGCATGTGCATATGGACATGTGTTTTTCTATTTGTGCTTGTGGGCATATGTTTGTGCATGTGTGCATGTGCTTACATGCATGGATGTGCACGTGTGTGTGTGTTTGTGTGCATGTGTCTGTGTTTATGTGTGTGACTCCTTATGCATGTGCATCTATTTGTCCATGTGTGTGTGCATGTATGCGTGGGAGTGTATTTTTTGTGTGCATGCATCAAGTGTTTCCCTGCTTATGTGTTTGTGTTTGTGCAAATGCATCAACATGTGTGCATGTGTTTGTGTACATCTATGTTCATGGGTTCTTGTATGTACATGTGTGCATGCTTATGTTCATGTTCATAAATTTGCATGTGTGTGTGTGTGTGCTTGTGTATGAGTGTAACTATGACGTGTGCTTGTTTCTATATGTGTATGTGTTTGTGTGCATGTGTGTGTGTAAGTGTCTATGTGGATGTGTGCATTTGTTTTAGCATGTCCATATATGTCTATGATAATGTTTATGAGCTTGCATGTGCATCTATATTTTTGTGTGCATGTGTGTTTGTGATTTTGTAGTTTTTTATGTGTGGTGTACATATGATGGTGAGTATGTGTGTGGGCATAAGTGTGTGTGGGTGTGTGCACATCTGTATGTATGCATGTGCATGCATGTGTGTTTGTGTGTGGGTGTGCATGCATGTGTGTCTATGTGCATGTGAGCATGTGTGGGTGCATTTTTTTGTGTTTGTATGTGTGTTTTGGTACATGTGTATGATTGTATATGTGTGTGCGTGAATTAGCGTGTTTGAGTGTATGTGTGTTTTGTGTATTTGTGTATGTTTACATATGCATGCATAAGTATGCATTACCTATATATATGAGTGCATATATGTTGTCCATATGTGAGTGTCTGTGCTTGTGTGTGTGAGTGTATGCATCTATTTGTCCATCTGCATTTGCTTGCTCATGCTTGTGTATTTATGTGTACACATATGTGTGCTTGTGGGTGTGTGTGCATGAATGATCTTGTGATTTGATGTGCATATGGTTATGCATATGTGTTTATGTTCATGTGATTGTGTATGCATGTGTTCCTTTTTGAGTTCATGTATTTGTGAGTGCATATGCTTGTTTGTGCATAGTTGCATACGTGCAAGTGTGTGTGCGTGCATGTGCTTTTGTGTTTGTGGGTGCATGTGTGTGTGCGCACGTGTGTATGCTTGTTTATGTGTGAGAGGGTTGTGTGGGCATGTGTATATGGGGTGAGGATCTATGGGTGTGTGTGGATGTGTGTGTATGCAAAAGTGTGTGTCTGTGTGTATATGTGCATATTTGTGGGTGGGTGAATACATGTGTGTTAGTTTGTGAATGTTTATGTACATGTGTGCACATGCCTATGTGTGCATGTGTGAGAGTGTGTATGTTTGTGTATGTGCATATGCACATATGAGTACATGTGAGTATGCATCTATGTGTGTGTATTCAAGCATGTGCATGTGTTTGTGATGTGTGCACATGTGTGCTTGTGTATTCTTATGTATTTATATGCATCTGCATATGTCTGTGTGTTGGAATGTATGGATTTTTCTATGCATATGTGCATGTACATGTATGTGTGTCTATGTTTACATCTATGTACATGTGTTCATTCATGCAGGCACACTCCCACACATGTGCATGTGTGTGGGTTTATGTGTGTGTGTGTGTGTAGATGTGTTTTTGTATGTGTGTGTATGCATATGCATGTTCTTACATGCACATTTATGTGTGCATTGATGTGTGTGTATGCGATTGAATGTGCTCATATGTATTTCTATGTGAGTGTGTGCATGTATTTGTGCATGTATATGTGCATGTTTATATGCATGCCTGTGCATGTATGAATGGTTGTGAGTTCATGTATTTGTTCATGTTTGTGTGTGTATGTGTATTTGCATATGTCTGTGTGTTTATGCTTGCATATGGACACACGTGAATGTGTGCATGCTTGGGGATGTGTGTGGTAATATGCATGCGTTGAAATGTTCATGAGTGCATGGTGCGTGGATGTGTGTGTGCGTGTGCTTGGTTGGATTTGAGTGTATGTACCACTCACGTGTATGTGTGTGTGTGTGTCTGTGTGTGCTGATATAGGTTTATTTTATGCATGCATGTGTGTATTTGTCCATGGGCATGTGTGTGTGTGTGTGTGTGACCATCTGTGCATGTCTTTTGATGCGTGCATGTGTGAGTGTGTGTGCATTTGTACATGTGTATGTGTACATATGTGTATGTCTGTGTGCATATGTGTGTGTGTATGCACGTGCATGTGTGTGACCGAGTGTGTGCACATGCATGTGTGCATGGGTGTGCATGTGTAAACACATGTATGTTGCATGTGTGTTTGTGAATGAGTGTGTCTGACTGCACATATGTTTTTATATGCATGTTCATGTATATGTGCATGTGTGTGCATGGGTGCATGTTTTTTGGTGCATGTGTAGGGTTGCATTTGTTTCTAGCTGTGTGTATATAGCTGTGCACAAGTATTTTGGTACATAAGTGTGTGTGTGTATGCGTTTGTGTGTCCATGTGTTCCTACATGTGTTTGTGTGTATGTGCATGCACGTGTGATTTTGTTTACATGTTTATGTGTTTGTGTGACTATGTGTGTGTGTCTATTGCGTGTGGGTATGAGTATGCATGTGCGTGTGCCTGCATGTCCACACAGGTGTGTATAAGGGTGTGTGTGCATATGTGGGTGTGTACATTTGTGATTATGCTTGTGTACATGTTTGGATTTGTAAGTGTGTGTGCATGCATGCAGATATGTGTGTTTTGGTGTGTGCATGTACAATGTGGTCGTGTATGTGTCCATGTTTATGAAGGTTTGTAGGCTTGAATGCGTGCATTCGTGTGTGCACATGCATGTGCATGTGCATGTTTGTATGTTTTAGTGTGTGCTTGCATGTGTGTTCCTATGCTTGTGCATGCATGTGTGCACATGTTTGTTTGTGTATGTCTATGTGCTTGTATTTTGTGTGTGTGTGTATGTGTTTCTATTTATATGTGTGTATGTGTGTGGATGCATGTGTTTGTGCATGTGTGTGTGAGTGTGTGTTGTGTGTGATTGTTTATGCATGTGCATGCATGAAAGTGTGCCTTAGAGCATGTATGTGTGCTTGTGTTTGTCCATTTGTACATTTGTTTGTGAGCTTATACATGTGCATGTGTAGGCATGCATGCATGTCTAAATTTGTGTGACTACATGTATATTTGTGTGTGTGTGCATCTTTATCTATGCATGGATGTGTGTGTATACATGCATATACATGTGTAAATGTGCATGTGAGTTTGTGTACATGTGTGAATGTGTTTGTCTATAGGAATATCTTTACATGTTTGTGTGTCCATGTGTGAGTGTGTGTGAATGTATGTACATGTGGGTTTGTTTGTGTGTGTGTATAGGTACATGTGTGTGGGTATGCATGTGTGTGTACATATGTGTACATGTCAATGCATGTGTGCATGTGTGTGTGTGTGTGCATTAGCATTCATGTGTATTTGCATACATTCATGTTTGTATGTGTGTATGTATATATCTATGCATGTGTGTACAGGTTGTTCATGTGCGTATCCTCATGTGTGTGTCTATATGCATGTGTTTGCATATGTTTATATGTGTGCATGCGTATGAGTGTGGGCATGTATGTGTGTGTGTGTGTGTGCATGTGTTTGAATTTGCATGATATGTATGTGTGCGTGCTTGCATTCTGTGTTTATGGGTGCATATGCATATATATGCATGCTCTATGTGTGTTTGTCCTTACATGAGTATGTTTATGTGTATGCACATGCATGTTTCTTTTGTACATGCATGAGTACGCATCCACGGGTGATTTTGAGTACATGCATTTGTGCATTTGTGTGAGTATATCTGCATATATGTGCATGAGCGTGTGTTCATGTACATGTGCGAAAGCGTGTGAATTTGTATTTGTGCATGTGTGTGGTTGTATGCATGTGCATGTAGGCTAAAGTGTGTGTGCATGATCATGAGCTTGCACTTGTATGATTGCTTGTGTTTGTACTTGTGTGTGTACTTATGCAGGTGCATGTGTATGTATACCTGTGCATACATGTGTTGTACTTGTTTATTCGTGAGCATGAATATTTATGTAAATATTTGTGTGTGCATGCTTATTCATGTTTATGCTTGTATTTATGTGTGTGTGTGTGGATTTGTTTATGTGTGCATGTGTGTGTGTTTGTGTTGATGTATGTGTGTGTCTATGCTTGTATACATGCATGTATGTGAGCTTATCTATGAGCATCTGTGTGTACCTCAATGTGCATGCCTTTTTGCATGTGTGTGCATAACTGTGTTTCAATGTATATATACATATGTGTGCGTGTGTGTGTGCATTTGAGTGTGCGCATGTAAGCATGCATTTGTATGTGTGTGTGTGTGCATGTGTGTGTTTGTGCATGTGTAGTTGTGTTTGTCTATATGTGTATTCATGTGTGTGTGTGTTCATGTGTTTGAAAGTGTGTTTGTGTGCATGTTCATACATGTGAATGTGTGTGTGTATGGATGTGTGTGTGTGTGTATTAACATGTTTGTGTGTGTACAAGTGAGTGTGTATGTGCATTCTATCATGCATGTGTGTGTGTATTTATGCATTAGTGTGTGTGAGTTTTTATGCATGTGTGAGTTTCTATACATGTGTGTGTGCACATGCATTTGTGCATGCATGCATATTGTGCTTGCATGTGTATGCTTGTGCTTGTGCATGTTTATGTGTTTGTATGTATGTGCATGTGCCTATGTGAGTGTGTTTAATTGTTTGTATGTGTTTATGTTTGTGCATGTGTGCTTTTGTGTTTGTGCATGTCTCTACATGTGTGTGTTTGTGCATGCATGCACATGTTCATTTGTGTGTGTGTGTGTGTTCAAACATGCATGTGTTTGTGGGTTCCTATTTGTGTGTGCATCTAGGGCTGCAAGTGTGTGCAGGTGTGTGTGTGTGTGTGTAGCTATCTACGTGCATGCGTACATTTGTGTATGTGTCTACTTGTGTATGTATGTGTGCATGTGGGTGTATGTGTGTGCATACAAGTGTGTGAATGCATGCATATGTACTTGTTTGTATGAGTAGCTACATGTGTGTGTGTATGTGTGCACTTGTGTGTGAGCATATGTGCATGTGCATGTGTGTGTGTCTACATGGGTAGACATGTGTGTGTGTACTTGTATATGTGTGTTAATGTGCATAAGTGAGTGTAGGTTTGTAGGTATGCATGTGTGCATTTGGGTGCATGTGTGTCTGTGAGGGTGTGTGCACACATGTGTGTCTTTATATGTTTGTGTGCTGTGTGTCTTTTCATTCATATGTGTATGAATGTGTGAATTTTCATTCATATGTGTATGCATGCGTGTCTGTGTGCATGTGTTTGTGCAAGTGTGTGTATATGTGTGTGCATGTTCTTGTGCACAAGTGCATGTGCATGTGTGTGTGTGAGTGTTTGTGTGTGCATATGTGTGTACATGTATGTGTGTGTGTGCACAAGACACTAGTGTGGGTTTGCATGTGTGCATGTTCATATTTTTGTATGTGTATAAATGTGCCCACATGTTTGTGTGTGTGTGTGTACTTGTGTACATAAATATTGTGCATGTGTGTGCATATGAGTGCATATGTTCACATGTGCATATATGCATTCATGTGTGCTTGTGTGCTTGTCCACATGTATGTTTGTGTGCATCCATGCATGTGTGAATCTATGTTTACGTGTGTTTGACTGTGTGTGTATGTGTACATGCGTGCTTGCATGCATGTGTTTATGTGCTCGTGCATGTGCATATGCATGTGCTTGTGCATGAGTATTTGTGCATTTTTGTGTGCATGTCTATAAGTGTGTTAGACTTGTGCATTTGTTTATGCATGCATGTTCATGTTTTTTTGTGTGTGTGCTTGCACATGCGTGTGTCTATGTTTGAACACATCTTCATGAGTGTGAGTGTATGTGCGTGCTTGTTTGTGCATATACATGTATTGTGCGATGGTGCATGTGTGTTTATGTAAGTGCAAGCATGTTTATGTGAATGATTGTCTACATACACATGCATGTTTGTGTTTGTGCGTGTGTGTATGCATGCGTGTGTCTGTGTGCATATGCGTGTGTGTGTGTATCGATGTGTGACTAATTGTGGACATGTGTGCATGTTTACATGTGTGTGTGATTATGTGGTGGTGTGTACATATGTGTGCAAATATGGGTGTGTGTGTGAATGGGCATGCTTGTGAGTGTGTGTATTGGTGATGTGCATGTATGTGTGCTTATTCATGTAAGTCTACCTATGTGTGCATGCATGTGTGTATGTTTTTGTGCATATGTATGTGCTCGTGTACATGTGTGTATGTGTTTGTTTGTGCTTGTATGTATGAGTATGTGTGTGTGTATGTGTATGCATGTTCATGTTTTTGTGTGTGTGTGAGCATGACCATGTGTGTATTTATGTGTGTATGTATGTGCATATCTACATGAGTGTTGTCCATGTACATGCATGTGAGTGTGCACCTGTGCATAAGTGCATCTATCCATGTGTTTGTGTACTTTTTAGGTGTATGTGTGCATGCAAATGTGTATGAATATGTGTATGCTTGTGTGTGTGTGTGTGTACATGTGCGTATGATCATGTGTGTATACATGTTATCCTATGCAAGTATGTGTGGGTATGCATGCATGCATGTGTATGCATGTGCATATGTATGTGTTTGTATGCATGCAAATGTGCGTGTGTAGGTGTCTATGTGTGTTCATCTATGTGTGCATGCATGCATGCTCGTGTATATATTTGTGTGTGCTTGTGCGTGCATGTTCATGTTTTAGTCTGTGTGAGCATGACCATGTTTGTGTGTCTTAGTGTGTGTGCATATGTGCATGCATGTAAGTGTATGTGTTTGTATATATGCATGTATCCATGTGTTTGTTTGCTTGTCTATGTGTGCATATGAAAGTGTATGAATTTGAGTTTGCTTGTGTGTGTACATTTGCGTATAATCATGTCTGAATACATGCATGTCTATGCAAGTGTGTGAGGGTGTGTGTATGCATGTGTGTATGTGTGTGCATATGTGTCTGTTTGCTTGAATGTACATGTTTGTGTGTGTGCGGATATTTGTGTGTGTTCATCTTTGTGTGCATGCTTGTGTGTGTATGCACACATGCTCATATGTGTGCATGTAGGGACACACGCATGTCTGTGACTTTGTATGTTTGTTTATATGTATAGGCATGCATGCTTACATGTATATATATGTCAGTGTGCGGGGGGGCATGCATGCGTGATCATGTATGTTCATGTGTGCTTCTATGTGTGTGTCTACATGTGCACACATGTGTGTATGTCTTCACTTGTGAAGGTGCATATAGGCATGTGTGCATGCATGCATGATTGTGTGTGTGCATCGATGTGTGTGCATGTGTGAGTCTTCATGTGTTTGTGCTTCTACATGTGTTCATGCATACGTGCATGTGCGTGTATGTGTGTGTGCATGTGTGTGTTTAAGTGGGTGTGTGTGCACATATATGTGATTGTGTGCAAATGCATGTGTGTGTGTTAGTGTTAGTGTTTGTGTGTGCATGTGTATGTGAAATCATTTGTGTGAGAGCATATGTATGCATGTTTATTTTATTTTTGTGGAAGTATGTGTATGTCTGTGCTTCTATGTATGCATGTGTATGTGCTTATCTATATACATCTTTGTGTGTGCGTTTGCCTATGTATGTGCATGCTTTTTTGCATGTGTGTATATGTACATGTGTGTGTGTAAGTGTGTTTGCATGTATATGTGCATATGTGTGAGTGTGTGTGCATTTGAGCATGTGCACATGTGTGTGCATGTAAGAATGTGTTTGCATTTGTGCGTGTGTGTGCATTTGCATGTGTGTGTTTATGCATGTGTGGTTGGGTTTGTTTGTATGTGTTTTTGTATGCATGTTTGTACAATTGTGTGTGTGTATTAACATGTTTGTGTGTGTACATGTGAGTGTTTATGTACATTCTTATGTGCATGTGTGTGTGCACATGTGTACATAAATATTATGCATTGAGTGCAAATGTGTGCATGTGCATCTATGAATTCATGTGTGCATGTGTTTGTGTGCTAGTCCATGTGCATCTATGTGCATGCACAAATGTGTGAATCTATGTTTACTTGTGTTTGTTTGTATGTGTATATGTACGTGAGTGCTTGTATGCATGTGTGTATATGCTTATGCATGTGTGCATGTGTGTTCATGTGCACGTGCATATGCGTGTGCTTGTGCATGAGTATTTGTCCATGTTTGTGTGTGTGCTTTTGCTTGTGTGTTTGCAAGAATTTTCATGTTTTTATCATGTGTGTGTATATGTTTACACACATCTACATGAGCATGTGTGTATGTGCTTACGTGTTTGTGTATATATGTGTGTTTATGTATGTGCATGTGTGTATGTTTTTACATATGTGCAAGCATGCAAACACACACAAACACACATAATGACGTATGTATGTGTGTGTTTACATATGTGTGTGTTATGTATATGTGCGTTTGTGTGTACATGTGCGTGTGAATAAATATGCATGAGTGTTTGTTCATGCATGTTTACATTTTTAATTGATGTGCAGGTGTGTGTGTGTCTGTGTGGGTGTGAAAGTGTTGTGCATGTGCATGCATGTGTGCATATGTGCACATGTGCTCTTGTGTGTCTATGTGTGCATGGTTTTCTGTGTTAGTTCATGTGTGTATGTGTGTGTGCATGCAAGCATGTGTCAATATGTTTACATGTGTTGGTCTGTATGTGTGTACATGTGTATGTGCACGTTTGTGTGTGGGTCTATGTCTGTGCGTACATGTGCAAGTGTCTGTGTGTGTGTGCATGTTTATTTTTTTGCATGTGCATGCTTGTGCATACACATGGGTGTGTGCATATGCGTGCATGTGTGCGTGTATGTGTATATATGCATGTGTGCATCTGTGTGTGTCTTTTTGTACATGTATGCATATCTTTATTTGCTAGTCTATGTGTTTGGCTTAGTGCAAGAAGTTTTATTTGTAGCCTATTTGCATGCATATGTGTGGGTGTGTCTGTGCTTGTATGCATGCATGAATGTGTGTGTGTATATGTGTGAATTTGTGTGCGTGTATCTATGTGTGATTGTTTGTGTGCTCGTGTGTATGTCTACATGTGTGTGCATTTGTATATGTGGTTGCATGTTTGTGTACATGTGTGGTTGTGTGTGTGTTTGTGTGCATACATGAGTATGTGTGTATGAGCATGCCTTTGTGCATCTTAGTGCATGCATGAGCATCTATGTTTGTTAATGGATTTGTGTGTAAGTGGGCATGCATGTTTGTGTGTGCACATGTGTTTGTGCATATGCATGTTTGTGCACATTAAGACTTTTGTTTTCTTGTGTGTGTTTGCTGGTGCTTGCATTTTAGTGTGTGCCTGTGTATATGTGTATTCATGTACCCCTATGTACAGCTTGTCCATCTGTGCATTCATGAACGTGTGCAAGTGCATATAAGTTCATGCACACATGCATGTTTTGTGTGCATGTGTGTTGTTAAGAGTGTACATTTATGTTGGTGTGTGTGTGAGTGTGCATTCACCATATAGGCATGTGTGCATTTTCATGCACCTGTGTGCAAGGGTGTATGTCTGCATTTGTGTGTGTGCATGTGTAATTGTGCACGTCTAAGCATGTGTATGTGTCAATGTGCATGTGGGTGTGCACGTGCATGTGTGTGTGAGAATGCATGTGCTAGTTCATGTGCGTGTATGTATTTGTGCATGAATGGTCATATGCATGTGTGTGCGTTTCTCGACACATATGTGCATTCAAGTGTTTGAGCCTATGTGTGTGCTTGTGTTTGTACTTATGTAGGTATGTGTGTGTGTGTGTGTGTGCATATGCATGCATGTATATGTGCCTCTATGTGCATTGGTGTACACGTGTTTGCATATGTGCTTGTGTATGTGTGTATATGTATTTACGTGAGTGCGTGCTTATGTGTGTTTTTTTGTATTAATCTGTATGCATGTGCTTGCATATATTTGTGCGTATGTCCATATGTTTGTGCATGTGCATGTATGGAGGGGTTTATTTTCGTATATATATATATATATATATATATATATATATATTCTTATATATATGTGTGTGTGTGTGTGTGTGCAAGTGTGTGCATGTGAGCATATATGTTTATGCAAGTTTGTGCATGTGACCTTATGTGTGCATGTATGCGTTTGTTTGTGTGTGCTTGTAGGTGCATGTATATGCATTTGCATATTTGTGTGTGTGTTTGTGTGTTGTTTGCATGTGTGTATATATATATATTCTTATATGTGTGTGTGTGTGTGTGCAAATGTGTGCGTGTGTGCATTTATGTGTATGCAAGTTTGTGCATGTGAGCTTATGTGTGCGTATGCATTTGTGTGTGTGTGCTTGTTGGTGCATGTATGTGGATTTGCATATTTGTGTGTGTATATGTGTGTCGTTTACATGTGCGTGCATGCATGTACACATGCATATGTGTGCGTGTGTGCACACGTGCATATGTGCACAGGTGTGCATATGTGTATGTGTGTGTATGTGCTTGTGTATATTTGTGTGTGTTTGTGCATGTTTGTGTGTTTATGAGTTTATGTGTGTGTTTGTGTGCTTATGTGTGCATTTGTATTCATTCATGCTTGTGTGTGTCCATTAATGTGGGTATGAGTTTGTGTTAGCATATCAGAGTGGGTGCATGTGTTTATATATGTGTGTTTGTAAAAGCCCATACTTGTGTGTGTCCATACTTGTGCGTGTATATGTTTGTGTGTGTGCATGTGTGTATGTGTATGCATTTGTGCATATGTGTCTATATATGTGTGCTTGTATGTGTAGGTGTGTGTGAGAGTTCTTATGCATGTTCTTGTGTGTGTATGTTTATTTGTGTATGTGTGCATATGCCTATGCCTTTGCAATTGCATGCATGTGGATTTAAGCATTTGATTGTGTGTGTTCATGTGTTTGTGTGTGTGTGTGTACATATGTGTGTTGTTTATATACGTGTGCGTGTGGGTGTGCATGTTGTTGTACGTATGCATGCTTTTGTGATCATATGTTCTTATATTTGTATGTGTGTCAAAGATTGCATGTGCATATGCATTTAAGCATGTGTGCATAAATGCATGTATGTGTGCATGCAAGAATATGAGTGCATGCCATATGTGCATGTGTGAGTGTGTGTGTGCACATGCATGTATATGTGTGTGTGTGTGTGTGTGCATATGAGTGCATGTGTGCATTCATGTGTGTACATTTGTGCATGAGTGTATGTGTGTTTGTGTATGTTCAAGTATGCATATGTGTCAGTTCTTGCGGTGAGCATGTGCATACAAATGTTTGCAACTATGTGTATGTATGTGCATGTGTATTTATATATATGTGTGTGTGAGTGTACATGTGTGTACACTAGTTGTGCATATCTGTATGAATTCTTAAAGGCATTGTGCATGCATGCATGTGGTTGTGCATGCCTATATGTGCATGTGTGTGTATTCATCTATGCATTTAAGACTATGTGTGTGTATTGGAGTGGTTGTGTGTTTATTAGTGTGTGTGTGTGTATTTGTATGTGGGTGTAGTTTTGTTTTTGTTGATGTGTGCATGTGGGTGTCTATGCAATTATGTTTGTATGTGCAGGGCATGTGTGCGTGTGTGGGTGCACATGTGCATATGTAAATGTGTGTGTTAGTATGAATGTATGTGCGTGTGTATGTGCGCAAGTGTTTGTTCTGTAAGCATAGGTGCATGCATGTGTGTGCGAGCACATGTACATTTGTATGCATATGTGTGTTTGCATATGAGTGCTTTTGTATGAGTCATACATGCATGTGTTATTCCTATGTCTATCTCTAGGTGTGCATGCATTTGTGTGAGTGGGTATAAGTCTGTATGCATGAGCACATGTGTGTGCTTGTGTGTGTTTTCATGTGTGCATGTGTGTGCACAAATTTATGTTTGGCTATTTGTGTGCATGTATGTACATGTATGTCGATAAGTGTGTCAACTTGTAGCTGTATATGTGTATGTGTACATGTACTTGTGGGCGTTGGTGGTTTTTACATGTGTGCATGCATGCGTCAGATGATATGTTTGTTTGTGTGTGTGTGTGTGTGTATGTGCATGCATATTTCCATATGTGTGTGTCCATGTGTTTGTGTGCTTGCATATGTTTGTGTGAATGTGTGGGTTCTAATGTGTGGGTGCATGGGGGTGTGTGTTCGTGCATGTCGGTGCATTGGTTTACTTATTTGTATGAGCATGTGTCTCTATGTTTGTGTGTGTCTATGTGTGTGTTTGTTACATCTACATGTGTATGTAGATATGTGCATGCATGAGTGAGAGTGTTAAAATGTGTGTGTGGGCATGTGCTTTTGTATGCATGTGTGAGTGTGTACATGCACATATATATGAATTTGTGTGTTTGTAGATCCATGCATGTGTATGCATGTGTCTATTTGTGCATGCATGAATTTTACTATGTGTGTGTATGTGCATATGTGTATGTATGGGTGTTTTTTATTATTGTAAGTGTGTATATGAGTGCATCTGTGTTAGATAAGTGTACAAGAACTTGTTCGTGTGTGCCTATGTCTTTGTGTGTGTATGTGTATGCCTACGTGCTTATGTGTGATTACGTGTGCACATATCTGTGTGTGTGCATATATGCGTGCTTGTGTATAAGTTTGTGTATGTCTGTTTAGAGGTGTGTGGGCATGTGTGTACATGCTTGTATTCATGTGTGTTTGTGCGCATATGTTTATATCTACTTGCATATGTGTGTGTGCACATTTGACATGTGTTTGTATTCATGTGTGTATATGTGGGTGGGTGTGTGCATGTTTGTGTGCTTGTGCAAGTGTGTGTGCATGTATGTGCATACATGTGTGTGTGTATATGTGTTTGTGTACGCTTTCACGTGAGTGTGTGTGTGTTTGTGCATTCATATGTGTGCACATTCACTTGCACAAATACATGTGTGTGCATTTATGCATGTCTCTTTTTGTGTGCAAATATGTGTGTACATGTGTGTGTGTGTCCTTCTATGTTTGTGAATATATGTGTGTGCTTGTGTGACTATGTATGCACTTGTTTGTGTGTTTATGTGTGTACATGCAAGTGTCATGTGCATATGTGTGCTTACATAATTGTGTGTGCGTGTGTGCATCCTTGTGCATTCGTGTGTGTGGGTGGTTGCGTATGCTCGTCTGTGTGCACTTTTGTATATGTTTATGTGCATGTAAGTGCCTATTGATGTAATTTGTGCTAAGCTAATGCATAAGAGATGGTAAATTATGCTTTTAACCTTTTTACTAGTTTGAAAACTTTTCCTTAAATTGAAATTTTGTAATTATAAAATTGTTGATTTATTATTATTTAAATAAAAATATAAAAGGAAAAAAATTGATTTTAAAATACCTTTCAATAAAATTTTTTATGCTTGATAAAAATAATTTTGAAAATTATTTATATATATATATATATATATTTTTAATTAAATGATATTAAATAAAATAAATATCATAAATTACATAATAACAAAGAAAATAAAACTACAAAGGATTTTTAAGTGGTTCACTTTAACTCGTGCCTGCATCCAAACCAAGTCTACTTGACCAAGATTCCACTAACAAAACCATTTTATTTCACCATAGCATTTAAACTTATTCTTTACAAACCACACCTTTGTGCTACAGCATATAGGGGTTCATTATCGTAATTTTAATTACAAAAGTTTACAATATTAAAGCACAACAAAATGGTAATAATAATCACAACATTCTATTATTCACTGGTAAAAATATATATATAGCATAAGTTTATAGATTATGATGTTGGTTATGAAAAAGTTTGTAACAACCTAAATGACCTAATTTTGAAATATTAAATCAAAAGATTTATCAATATGTACTAGCATTATTAAGGAAAATAAAACCAACAAAGATTTTTCATTATTATGATCTTTTTTAGGAGACTAAAAGGAAATAAGAAAATGAACAACCAAATGTAAATAAGACATGAATAAGATGTTCAATCAAAGAAAAATCTGAAGCAAGAAAGGGGTAAAATGAGTTGCAAACACAACTCAAGCAAAGGTGTCAAAATCAGATTGCAATTCTTGGTATTGCATAGTCTCTTCTCAAAATATTAATGTAAAATCAACTTTATCCAACTCCTAAGGTTTGTCTATGTATATTAACATATTATAAATTAAAACATAATTTTTTTAAATAGCTAGAAAGGTCCTCAATGTAGCCATTAGCATTTCTACAATTAAAACAACTACAAATAGTTCTTTGGAATGTTGATTATGAACTAGAATAGTGATGACCATCCAATATGGGAAAACAAAAAACAACTACCTAATCCAAATGCAAAATAAAGGGTCCAAATCTAATCCAAAATGGATTTGATCTAGTTGATATATTGAACATTTTGGATGTACGATGATGATATGTAAGAGCACTTTTCACCATGTTAGAGACAATCAAATCCATTCGATTGAGCTTTATGAAAGGACAACTAGATGAAATGCACAATTCATAAATGTAGAGAAGATCTCAACCATTTGATTAGATTTTATGTATCGATGGTGTGATGAAAATTACTATTCAAAATGACAAAACTGATCTCAACCATTTGATTAGGCCTATCCTATAAGGGGTTAAATGGAATCTACTAGTCACAAAAGTGGGCACAATCCTGACCATTCGAGGGCAAAAATGCATGATCAGATGACACTGAGTCACTCCAGCTTTGGCTACAATAAGCACTGAAATCTTAGTCTCATATCCTTTAATTGTTATGGATTTTTCACGTTATAAGGATTCCTCACCTCTTATAAAATGAGCCAATACATGGGATAAATAATCACATAAATAAATGTTTTAGAGATGAACTCTTCAATTTTGGCTACTCCACTAAAAGTTTAATCAATGACCCCTTGATATGCCACATAAGCAGCACCCATAACCACAAAAACTATTTAATATTTCTTGACTTCTGGATTATTCAATG
This sequence comes from Vanilla planifolia, assembly GCA_023846275.1. Taxonomy (NCBI): domain Eukaryota; kingdom Viridiplantae; phylum Streptophyta; class Magnoliopsida; order Asparagales; family Orchidaceae; genus Vanilla; species Vanilla planifolia. Next base: position 1,425,097 of record JAIUJO010000022.1, read on the forward strand.
ATATATTTTGTCAAATTCACCAATTGATGGATCCTCTAGGAGCTTAAGATACATGAACTAAAAGATACTCCAAAAAATATTAGAGAAACTAACACAATAGTTTTGTTGCATCAAATAAATGGTGTCATGACCAAGGGTATAACAATCTCTTCTTATTGATGATAACAAAACCATTAAGAAAATAATGAAATGAAAAGATATAAATCATGCAAGCATACACATGCTTCTCTATAATATATAAAGTTCATATAATTATGCCATAAACTTGGGATGTAAAGAATATGTTTCATTTCTCACAAATCTCTCCCTTTTGGTTTGCATTAAAAGATAAAAAAAAGTAAAAGATGTAAATAAGGGATGAACACAATAATAATATTTGTGCATAATTTATATTTAAAAAGTAAGGGTACAACCTATAATATATATTTGTAGGAGAAGATCTTATAAAAAAATGATTTATTAATTTTTAAGCATAAAAAAGATAATCATTAAACTTTATATGAAAAACTATTAGCAATCTTGTACAATTATAATGATACTAATTAACTTGTCGTATATTTTATCCATGTTTAGTTTAATAATATTGATCATTTTAAACTATGCTACTCTATTTATTTATGCTTTAATAATTCGTATGAGGCCTCAACTTTAAACAAAACCATGAGATCAAATATGCTTACAAGTACCATCAGGTCACCTTTGTATTCGATAAATCAAGTATTAATTATTTAACATTTTATTCTAATGGGTTTGTTTAGTGTGAATCAAGTATAATTTTTAATGAACAAGCCATGCACCATTGAAGATGGTGAATCAATAATCTTCAAAGAACCTTGGACTATTTAGCATGTTTCAAAGATTGAAGACATATGCACCAAAGTGTTAATAATTTTTCTTTATATGAAAAAGAATATTAGCTTGTTGATTTTAAGACACTCTAATTTTGTATCAATTTCAAATCGCTTCGAGCATCAAATTGTTCAAACATCTTCTTTATTTAGCAAATGAATAAGATTCTTTTTTTAATCTCATTACCCATTTCTTAATTAAATTCTATCCTTATCAAATTCCAAGTTAGTTTTCTTACTAAGAATGGATTAAACTAATATATATATATATATATATATATTTCTACAACATCCCAACTTGTGCCCAAGTGTAAAGCTTCTTGGGTTAGGCATGCCCAAGCAGTCACTCGCAAGCTTTGGGTCAGGAAACAGTCGAAACCAAATCTAGTCATGCCCATTCTAGCTAATGATGAATTCATGAATAGAATGGGTAAAGACATTGGGTGAAGTCAGGTAGCACTCGAACTAAGTAATGTATCAGTTGACTTGCATAAACCTTTATGTTATGAGTATGCCGAGGGGATGAATTCTCGAGCACACAAAGGGAGAGCCAGCCAAAATTGAGCTTTGAATACTGCTCTTATGCAAAAAAAATTATGAAATCAAAATGCTTATCTTTCTTTGTAATGTGGGACAAAATCCCTTGTGCCTATCTGCATCCAAAATTGGGAGCACCAACACCATCTAATCATATATTGTTATGATTGCATACTAGAGCTCTCCTCTACTTCATTTAACATTGGATCTCATGATTTGTATGACCTTCATTCAGGTCCAATGACCCAAGTCCATCCGACCTAATGGTTAATTATTTAGTCATTGCATTAGCCATTTTTAAAAAAAATATTTTAACATTTTTGTAAAAACTTTTAAAGTTATTTGGTAATAATTTTTCAAATAGCTTTCTACACAATAACACATCTCCAATCAAAATTGTTTTTATAAATACCTAACAATTATAAATAGAATAACTAATGAACTTGAAAGAAACTTTGAGATCTCAACAAAGCACTACTTAATATTCTATTGGCATAAATTCTACCAGTAGTATCTACATCTCCTTCTCAAATCATCAAGATTTTCCAACAAATCCTTGTAGGTCTAAGATTTTAAATTCTCATTTCTCTTTTTAAAGCCCATTGTAGCTTGTTTCATTAATCTACAAGTATAAGAAGGTATATAAATTTATTGAATTTTTTTCAACTTGTTGTATTTTTCTTTTCTATTTAGTTTGGTGGCTTGACATTTTTAAAAATTCAAGTTTGATTTAATCTAATAAAAAAACTAAGTTAAGATTGAAGTCATAAAAGCTTAGGCTATGGTTGAACTAGTAAACATTAGTAGGTCGGAGAAGAACTATAAGAAAAAAACCTAAAATTGTAACCTTTTATTAGTGGTGTTTTTTCTTGATCTCAATTGGGGGGGGGGGGGGGGTCTGTAGGTTCTAATTTGAACTGAATCATCTAAAAATCCTTATATCTCAATTTAATTTTTATCATCATTTTTCCTACTATTTTTTAAAATAATATATTATAGTCAATACTTTTTATAAATATAAAATTACTTTTGAGAAATAAATTACTTTAAAAATTAAAAAAAATATATTTCTAAGTATGTAATTAACCCCCCTCTTATGAGATTCGTACGCTAGTTTTCATTTCAATTAGTATTAGTCCAAGTTTCCTATAAGAAGTGTGTAAAATCAATTGGATGATCCATCTTGTCGTTTTTAATTATTTTGTTGTTTTCTTAATTATCTTTTTCATTTCATACTAATTTAAATCTCTCTTTTATCATTGTTGCATGCTCTCCAAAATACTTGTTTATTAATTACTTCTTAAATTTTTAATATCTTCATTCATTATTAATATTGTTGTGACACCTGATGAAGGATCTTGTTCAGTTTACCCAATATTATTCATGGGTGAGTTTTTATCTATATTAGAAAAATTTATTTAAAACTTTTGTTCTTTCAATTGATTTAGAACACAAGAAAGTACTTACTAGATCATATGATTTACATAAAGGTATGAATAAATAAAATCAAGTCTTTTAGTGAATTTAGTAGTGATCAAAGAAGAACGACATAGCTTAATACAAGAGTACTAAAGTACCTTCATTATAGTATGTCTCCAAGTGAATTTAATCAAGTTATGAATTTTTATACTGCACATAGAGTTTGGGAAAAAAAATCAAAAATTACTTATGAAGAACTTCGCAAGTAAAAGAAATTAAATTAAATCTTCTTACACATGGTTATAAGCTATATAAAATAGATTCAAGAGAAATTACAATAAGATGTTTATTCAAATCACTAATACTACTAATGGATTAGCAAATCTTGGAAAAGTACTTTCTAATATATATCTTGTAAAAAGGGTACTAATGATTTAATCCAAAGATTATGATCCTCTTATTATGATAATAAAGACAATCGAAGATAAAAACAAGCTCCATTGGATGAACTACTTGGAAAATTATTAACAACAAAAATTCAGATGAATAGAAGATTTGAAGAGAAGGATTCTATTTGCAAGCCAAAGCATAGGGCAAGAAAAGAGAAACCATGGACATTTAGAGCATGAAAGGAAGATTTAGATTCAGATTATATCCATCTCTTTTATTGATTTGGAGGAAGAGGTAAATTTTCAAATTAAAAGCTTAGCAAAAAATTCAACAAAAAGTTTTGTATATAAGAAAAAAAAAAGAAAAGAAGGGAGAAGCTAAAGGCACCAAGGTATTATAATTATGGTTAAACGAGCCATATTATACGAGATTGTCCACAACTCATAAACACTAAAAGAAAATATGAGAAATAGAATAGAATAAAGAAGAAGAAAGCCTTTCAAGCTACTTGGAGTGTTTTAGAAGATTCTAACCCTACAACTTCAAATAGTAAGGACGAAGGGATTTTGTGCTTCATGGCAAATGCTGATTGAAGTACATTAAGTAAAAAAGAAGAGAATAAGGTAAGCTCTTGGCCTTATGATGTTTATAAAAATAATTACATTAAATTTATTAGTAATTTAACTTTTTTAAAAATAAAAATCTACTTTCTTAAACATGCAAAATTTTCTAATACTTCACATGGTGTTTATTTTACTAAACATAAGGATATGTGTAATTTTAAATAAATGCAAAACGTTTCAAATGTTACACAATTTTATTATTAATAAAAAATGACATACCATCAAGGATTGTAAAATTAAGAAGAACTTTTCTTGTTTGAAATCATGTTTCAAATAAGTAATTAAAATTGATATTATCAATTCTTTTGTAGTGAATATTAATATCCAATCCAAGCTTGCATGGGTTACCAAAGTTAAATAATAAAAATATTAACATAAGTTGTCTCCATAATTGTGGTTTGGAGATATGATGTATTGAAAACTTTCATAAGTTAGAAATAATATACTTAGAAATTATGTGTACAAGAAAGAATGTAAACTAAGCAAATAAGAGTTATATTTTATGATTAAGAAGTTAATATTTTTTTAATTTATGTAATAATACGTATAGAAAAAAATCAAGATTTAGCTCTTGGGTGTTGGATAGTAGATGCTCAAGACATTTGACTAGAGAGAGATCAAAATTTGTATCAATAGAATATTGACCAAATAAATGGGTAACACTAAGGGACAATTCTAAGAAAAGATAATTGGAATTGGTAATATAGGTATGCCTAATGATAGATTAGAATTTAATTTAATTTGTATTAGAAAATTATATGATAATGATTATTTTGTTAATTTGGATACTCAATATTACAAAAAATCAAAAGATGATTATGTATTACTAGTTGATAGAAGATAAAGTGACACTTATATGATTAAGTTTGATCAACTAGAAGTTAAAAGACTAGAGTATATTGTTACACATTTAAATGAGAATAATTTATGGAATAGGAGATTAGGTCATGTAGCTTATTCTATCATAAAGAAAATAAGAAATTTAAAAATAGGTAGAGATCTTCCTAAACCAAACAAAACTAATTGAAAAAATATGTGAATCATGTCAAAAAGGAAAGCAAGTTAAATCTTCCTCTAAATTAAAAGATGGCTTAACCATTAGAAGCCCTTTAAGGAGTTTGTTTAGACCTCTTTGGACCCATACAACTCTTAAGTTTAGGTGGAAAGAAATGTGGATTTGTGACTATTAATGACGTTTTTAGATATGCATGTGTTGTATTTCTTAAGAGTGAGGGTGAGACCTTTGAAAATTTAATTAATTTAATAAAAAAGATTAAAAAATAAACTAATTTCAAATTAATTTATATTTAAAGTGATAATAGTTGTGAATTAAGAATAATGATTTCTATGATTATTTCAAAGGAAACAGAATCAGACATCAATTTATATGTCCTTATATACCTTAACAAAATGGGATTGTATAATGAAAGAATAAAAGCTTCGTAGAAATTGGTAGAACAATGTTGGCCAAATGCGGTCTACCAAAGTATCTTTGGGTGGAGGCAAATAATACAAATTATTATTTTATAAATAGAATTAATTTTTTAAGGCCAATTCTTAAGAAAACTTCTTAGCAATGTTTTACAAATAAGGGGCCAAATGTTAGCTACTTTCATATTTTTTGGGTGTAAATGTACCCCTCTTAATAATAAAAGACTCAACATGAATAAGTTTGATGAAAAAGTAAGTATTAAGAATTCTATTTGGATACACTTTTCATAGGAATGCCTATAGAATTTTTAACATAAAAACTCAAAAATAAAGGAGATAATAATGTATGTAATATTTTATGAGTCTATTTAAGAGATAAATAATAAAAAATTACATGAAGAGATAAAGTCTTTAAAAAATTAGACTTAAAAGAGGATGAAGAAAAAATTGAAAGTAAAAAAGGAGAAGAGATTAGTCATCAATTGCCTAAAGGTTGGAAGTATAAAGATTCGCAACCAAAATAATTAATAATAGGAGATGTTAATCAAATAGTTAAGACTAGAGCTCTTATGAAAGAAATTAGTCATGGTGCATTTGTATCTTTCATAAAATTAGTATCTATAGAAGATTCACATAAGGATGACTACTGGATTCAAGCAATGAATGAAAAATTAGATGAATTTGAAAGAAACAAATTATGGGAATTAGTTCATAAGCCTAGTGTTTAATAAGTAATTGGAACCAAATGGGTATTCAAATAAATTTGAGGAAAATAAAGTGACCATTAAAAACAAAACTAAACTTGTTACTAAGGGTTATAATCAAGTTGAACGTATAGATTTTGAGGAGTCATTTGCACCTATAAAAAGATTAAAGGTATTAAACTTCTCTTAATATATTCTTGTCATAAAAATTTTAAAATATTTTAAATGGATGTAAAAAGTAAATTTTTAAAAGAGATAATAAAAGAATATATGAATGTAGAATAACCCATTAGTTTTGAGACTCATGCACATGGTGATTATGTATATAAGCTTAAGAAGACACTTTACTAGCTTAAGCAAGCTCCCCATGCAAGGTATCATAGATTGAGCAGTTATCTCATTGATAGTGGTTCTAGGAAAGGAAAAGTGGATGCCATATTATTCCTAAAATCCTTAAATGATAATTTATTGCTTGTAAAAGTTTATATTGATGAAATAATGTTTGAAAGCATAAATTAAAATATGTGTAATGAATTTAGCTTCTTAATGACACAAGAGTTTGAGATAAGTATGATGGGTAAGATGAACTTTTCTTAGGATTACGAATTAAGAAATTAAAAAATAAAATTTGTATTACTCAAACTAAGTATTTAAAAGAATTATTCAAGAAATTTGGCTATAAAAATATGAAACATAGAAAGATTCTAATAAATCAATTAATATATTTAGAATTAGATAAAATTATGAAACCCATTAATCAAAAACTTTATGGAGATCTTATTCGAACTTTACTATATCTCACAAAAAGTAGATCAGATAAATTTTTTAGTGTTGGCTTATGTACAAGATTCTAATCAAATCCTAAGGAAAGCCATATAAAGATAGTAAAGTTAACTTTCAAGCATTTAAAAGGTACAATGAATTCTAGTGTGTAATACAATAAAAATATTTTTTCAAGTGATCTTATAGATTACATAGATTCAAACTTTGTAGGTGTTATAGTAAATAGGAAAAGTACCTCAGGTATATGAAAACAACTAAGAAATTGTCTAATTTCATTGTTAAGTAAGAAGCAAAATTGCATATCCCTATCGGCCACAAAAAACCATGTAATAGCCAAGAGTTGTGTTTGCCCTAGTATTATGGTTAAGACAATACTTGATGATTATACTTTATATCTCTCATATATTCTGATTTGAATTAATACTACCACTTCCTTGGCCTTAACATAGAATCAAGTTCATTATTTTAGGACCAAGCACATTGATATAAAATATCATTTTATTAGAGATCAAGAAGCCAAAGGCTTAATAGAATTTGAATATGTTCCTACCAATAAGAATTGGTCAACATATTTACTAAGTCATTCCAACAAAGTAATTCCAAATCATAAGAAAACAATTAGGTGTAATTTATATAAATTACACATCCCTTTTTGATGGTGTCAAAAGGAGTGAATGATTCTTGTTTAGATAAGTGAAAGAGAGAATTTAGTAAAGTGAGCATGAAGTAAGGGTGAGCATATATATTTAATTTTTAATATCACTTATTAATTGTTAAATATGTGCATGTGTGTGTGTGTGCTTGTGCACGTGTTTATGTGTGTATGTGTGTGTGTGTGTGCATACTTATGCACTATATAAGTGTATGCTTATCTTTGCTTGTGTGTACTTTTACACAGGCATGTTTATGTATGTGTGCATGATTATACATATGTATGGGCATGCATGTGTTTGTGCATACACTTATATGTATTCATGCATGCACGTGTGTCTATGTGTGGGTACATGAAGATTTATACAAGTAAAAATGTAAGTGTAAGTTTGTATGCATTTTTTTGTGTGTGCATGCATGCAATGATACAGTTGTGTGTTATGCATATGTATTTGCTTGTTCATTTGCATATGATTGTCTAGATGCAAGTGAGCATGCATTGGTGTTTGCATGTGTGTGTGCATGTGCAAGTGTGTGTGTGTGTTCATAAGCATGTGTGTCTACTTGTGTGTACATATGCATGAGTGCATGTGCATTTGAGTGTGTAAGCATGTGTGTGCATTTGATGTGTGGGTTATGGATGCGCATAAATGTGCAGGGTGCACATGTGTGTGTGTGTGTGCATATTGGCAAGGTCATCTATGTCAATGTGTGTGTATGTATGTGCTTGTTTGCATGTATGCTGGTGAGCATGTTTTATTGTGTGGTGTATGTGTGCATGCCTACATGTATATTTTTGTATTTGTGTGCATTTACATCTATGTGTGCTCATGAGTTTATATGCCATTATGTTTATGTGTGTGTGCTCATCTATTTGTGCATCTATCTATGTTGTCCATGTGTGTGTGTGTGGTAGTGTACGCATGTGTTCATGTGTTCACGTATGTGTCTATGCATATGTGTGCTTAAGATTGTACACGCCTGTTCACATGTGCATGTGTGACTATATGTGTGTGTATGATTGTGCATGTCTAATGTGTGTTTGTTGTTGGGTGTGTTTGCATGTGCGTGGTTTCATGTACATGTAGTGTCTACATAGTTGCATGCATATGTCTCTATACATGTGTGTGTCTACTTGGGTGTGCATGTGTGCATGTGCATATGTGTGAATACGTACATGTGTGTGCATGTATGTTTGTGCATATTCATGTGCATGAGGTGTGTGCAAGTATATGTCTATAAGTGTGCTTATGCATGCAAACGTGTGTGCTTATATGTTTATGCAAGCACAAATATGTGTCTATGAGTGTGTGCATGCAAGCATGCACGTGTGTAAGTGTGTGTGCATGTACACACAATTTTGTAGGTACACTCATGTGTATGTATTCTTATGTGTGTGAGTTTGTGCACATGTGTATGCATGTGTGTGTGTGTGTTCATTTGTATATGTGTGCATGTATCTTAATACATGTGTTTGTGTGCATGCATGTGTGAATATGTGTGTCAGTGTATGCATCTTTGTGTGTTCACATGCATGTGTGCTTTTCTATGTGCTAGTTTGTATGTGTGTGTGTTCTGTGCAAGGTTTTATGTTTGTGTAGTATGCTTCTGTGTGTTCCAATGTGTTGGCATGTGTGTGTCTATGCATGGTTGCATGTACATGTTCCTGTAGGTTTGTACAAGTGCATGTGTGTAGATGTGTGTAGGTGTATATAAGCATGTGCATTGGTGTGCATGCATGCGTGTGTCTACATTTGTGCGTGTGTCTGTATGTTTGTGAATACATGTGTATACATGTCTATGTTCCTATCTATGCATGTGTGTGTGTGTACATATTTTGTCGATGTGTGTTCTTACGTCTGAGCATGCTTGCGTGTGTGTGTGTGAAGGTGCTTATGTATATGCATTTGTGCAAGTGCGCATGTTTGTCTATACATTTGTGTGCAAGTTTATGTTTGTGTACATGTGCATGTGCATGCATACATGCAATTACATGTGTGTATGTTTGTGTGGGTATACATGTGTGTGTATCTATGCTTGTATGCATGTGTGTGTGAGTATTTGTGTCCATGGTGTGTGTGTGCATGGTTGCATTTGTGTGTGTGTGTGTGTCATTAGGCTTCTATGCATTCCATTGTGAGTTTATGCAAGGGTGTGTGCATATGTGTGTATGCCTTTTTGTGTGTTTGTGTGTGTATGTAAACATACATATGCTTGCATCATGTTTGCTTGCATGCATGCGTAAGTGGTTGTGCATGTGTATGTGTGTCCATGTGTATGTTTATGTGTATGTCTTTGCATGTATGTGTGTGTATGTTTGTTTGTGTTCATGTGAGTGTGTGTGTGCTTATGTGTGTGTGGGCATGCATGTGTGAATAGGTGCATTTTCTTGTATTTGTGTGCACCAGTATACATGTCCACTTAGGAGCATTCATGTTTGCACATGTGTATGTGTGCATATTTGGGTATGAATGTGTGTTCATGCATGTGTTGATGTGTGTGTTTGGGCATTTATGCATTAGTATGTTTGTGTATGTCTATGTGAATGCATGCTTATACTCTCTTATTTGTTTGTATGTATGTGCATATCTGTGTGCATATGCGTGAGTATGCATCTATGCTTATGTGTATAGATGATCGTGTGTGAGCACATGTTTGTTTGTGTATGTGTGTGTCTCCTTGTATGTATATATGTATGCATGTATGCATATGCATGTTAGTGTATGTATAGGTGTGTAGTATATGTTCAATGTGCATAAGCATGGTAGTGCCTATGTGTTTGTGTGGGTGCACGTGTGTGTCTATACAAATGTGTGTATGCATTCATGTTTGTATGTGCATGCAAGCATGTGTGTATTTGTGTATGCTTGCATGTGCATATGTATGTGTGTGTGTCTGTATGTGCATAGGTGGGTGTATGCATGCATGCTTGCATGTGTGTGCATGTGCATATGTGCATTATTTTTGTGTGCCATTGTGTGTATGTGCTAGTACGATAATGATTGTCTGTGTGCATGTACATGCATGTGTATTTGTGTGTATGTGTTATTATTTTTTATGCATGTGTGTATCTATGTATGTATAGTGCTCATGCATGTTTGTGTGTGTGTGGTGCATGTGTGTATGTGTGCATGAGCCATCTATTTTGTATGTATGTATGTTTGTGTGTGTACATGTGTTTGTGCAAGTGTGTGCGTGTGCATCTATGTGTGCATATGAGTGGATGCGTGGGTGTGCATACATGTGTGTGTGTTTGTGTATATTTGAGTGCTTATGCATGTGCATGTGCATGTACATACATATGTGTGCATGTGTGTCCTATGTTTGTTTGATTATTTGTTCATTTATTTGTATATTGTACATGTGTGCATGTGCATGTATGATCATGTGTGTGTGCAAGTCATGTGTCTACATGGCTACACATGATGTTTGCATCCATGTATGCGAGTGTTTGTGCGTGTATGTTTTTGCGTGCATGCATGTGTATGTGTGTATGCATATGTGCATGCATGTGTATGTGTATAGGTGTGTGTGCATGGGTGTGAGTTGTGCGCTTATATGTATGTGTTTATGTTTCCATATGTGTAAGCGTGTGCGTGTGTGTCTGTGCCTGTGTGTGTGCATGTGTTTGTGTGTGTGTTCGTGCATGCATACGATTGTGTAGATGTATGTGCAAGGTAGTTTGTGTGTATATATTTCCATGTGTGTTAGCATTTATGTGTCTATGAATGTGTGTGTGAGCATGGATGTATGTGTGCAGGTGCTCGTACATTTGTGTGTGTATGGGTGGTTGTACTTGTATTCGTGAATTTCTGGGCTTGTGTGTGTGTGTGGTGGGGTGCATGCATGTGTACATGTATTTAACCATGTGAATATAGCTCTGGGCATGCATGCATGCATTCAATAATCTGTATATATGTTTCAACAAGTGTGCATGCATGCATCTGCATGGATACATCCACTATATGTGTGTGAATCTATGTTCTTTGTGTGCATATTTGTATGTGTATGCATAATTATGCACGTGTGTATGCATTATTTCATCTTTAAGTATGTGGACATTTGTACATGCATGCATGTCTAAGTGCATTTGCACAAAGGTGCACATGCTCATCTACGAGTGTGCATGTTTGTGTGTGTATGTGCCTATGTGTAATATATGTACAATTGTGTGCATGTGAGTGCATGAACATGTGCATGCATCTATGTGTGCCTGCTTGTATGTATATGTTTGTGCATGTGCATGTGTATTAGTGTTATATGCAATAGTGTTCTTTTCTATGTGCGTGTGGGTGCGCATGTATGTGTGCATGAATGTGCGTGGATTTGCATGTGTGTGCATGTGTATGTGAATTTTTGTGCAAATGTAAGCATGCTTCTATGTTTTTGTGTGGGTATGTATGCATGTTTCTATGGGGGTATGTGCATGTTTATGCAAGTTCATGTGCATGCATTTCTTTTGTGTATAATATGATTAGTGTGTTTGCTAGGGTGCACGTGTTTGTTCGTTTGTACGTGCATGTTCTTTAGCAGTTGTGTGCATATGTATATGCATGTTTTTGTTTGGGTGTATGTTTGCCTATATGCATATGTGTGTATATTTGTGTTTTTGTGTGGGGATGCATGTGGTTTCCTGCATATGAGTGTAAGTGCATGTGTGTGTCAATCTATTTGTGAGCATGTGTAGGTGTGTGTATACACATGTGTGCATGTGTGTGTATGTGACTATGTCTGTGTGTGTGCTTGTTTGTGGAAACGTGGCTGCATGGGTGTGTGTGAGAAAGTATGTGTGCATGTGTGCATGCATGAGAGTGTGATTATGTGTGTTCTCGTGTGCGTGCCTTTGTCTACGTGTGTGGGTATGTGCATGCATGTATATGCATGTGTGTGTGTGCATGAATGTGTGTGTGTGTGTGTGTTTTTGCATATATGTATGTATGTTTGTGTGTGTGTGTGTGTACCTATATGTATGTATGTGTGAATGTGTGTCTATTGGCAAACAGACATGTGTGTCTTTGTGTGTATATGTGTGTGTACATTTGTGTATGTGTGGGTGCATGCATGTGCATGTGTGTTTGTATATGCTCATGTAAGGGGTGTGTGAGTGCAAGTGTGCTTGTGTGTACATTTGTGTATATGTGTTCATATCCATATGTATGCATGTTTGGTGTTATCTGTGTGGGTGTGTGTGTGTTGTCTTGTGTAAGTTCGCATTTCTATGTGTGCATGTGCACGTGTAAGTGTATGTTTGTACGTGTGTGTGTATTTGTGTGCATGTGGGTGCGTGTGTGTTTGTGTGTGTGTATGTGCATTTGTTTATGGATGTGTGTGTTCCTATAAAGGCATGTGATTATGTGTGCGCATGCATGTGTGCATGTAGATGTGTTTGTATATGGCTATCAATGTGTGTGTGTGCATGTGTTTGTGTATATTTAAATGCATATTTTTGTGTGTGTATTTATGTACATGTGCATTTGTGTGGGCACATGTGTGCATGTCTACATGAGTGTGTACATGTGTACTTGTGTGCATATATGCACAAGTCTATGTGTGTGTGTGCCTCTAAGTGTATGTGCTTGTGGGTGCATGCACATGTGTGTGTGTGTGCATGGGCATGTGTGTGTATATGTTCATGTGTGTGTTTGTATGTACATGTGTGTGTACTTATGTTTGTATAGGTATGCATGTACATTCATGTGTATATAAAAATGTGTGTGCATGTTCATCTCTATGCATCAGCACGCATGTGTGCCTTGCAAGCATATGTGTCTCTATGAGTGTGTGTGCATGTGTGTGTGATGTTGTAAGTGTGTATGCAATTGTATGTATGTGGAGGTGTCTACAAGTGTGTGTGGTTGTCCATGTTTTTTCTTTTGCATTTGCATTTATGCAAGCATGTCTATTTGTGTGTGTATGCATATCTTCAATGTGTGTGTGTGTGTGTGATTGCATGTGCATGTGTGTGCATATGTGTGTGTGTGTGTGAGTGTGTGTGCGCAAGTGTGTATGTGCGTGTCTTTTCTTGTGTGTATGCATGTTTGCATGTGTTCATGTGCAAGTGTGTATGCATTCATGTGTGTCTATATGGGAGTGTGTGCATGTGTATATGAGTGCATGTATAAGTGTATGTGTGTGTACATGTTAGTGTGTGTGTGCATGTGTGCATGCATTTGTGTGTGTGAGTACATGTCTGTGGACCTGTATGTGCATGTCAGCATGTTTGTGTTCGTGTTTGAGTGTGTATGCATGTGTGTATGTTGGCATGAGTGTATACTCATGCACATGTGTGTATGCATGTGTTTGTGTGTTTGTATGTGTGCATGTATACTTTTGTGTGTAATTGTTTGTTTTTTAATATGTGTGCGTGTGTTCATATGTGTGGTTGTGTGTGGATGTTTATGCTTTTATATCTGTATGATTGTACATGTTTGTATGTGCATGTTGGCAAATGTGTGTGTGTGCACATGCATGAGTGCAACTGTGCATTTTTTTGCTTTAATATGCATATGTGCATGTGCTTTCATGTGTGTTTGTTGGGACACATGCATTTGTTTATGCATGTGTGTCTATGTGTGTGCTAATGCACACATGTGTGTGTGTGCACATGGGAGTTTGTGTAGAATTGTTTGCTTATTCATGTATTTGTGTGTGTTTTTTTATGTGTGCATGTGCCTGTATATAAGCCTGTGTGTATTTTGAGTTTGTGTGTAAGTGTGCGTGTGTGTGTGTATATGTGTGTGTGCATTTGAGCTTTTGGGAGTTTATGAGTGCATGTGTATATTTGTGTGCGTGTGCATATGTGTGTGTGTTTGCATATGCATGTATATAAATGTGTGTTTGCATGAGTGTTTTTGTGTGTGTGTGCTTATGCATTTTTTTTATGTATGTTTTTGTGTGCACTCATGTGTCCATTTGAGTGTATGTGTGCATATGATTGTGTTTGTGTATATGCATGTCTGTTTGTGTATTTGTGTGCGCACCTAAATGTGTGTTTTTGAGTGAATGTGTGTTTGTGTATGTTTGTTAGTATACATGTGTATATTGTTGTATACATTTTTGTATGTGTGGATTTGTGTGTGCTCTTGTGTGCACAAGTGTATGTGCAGATGCATATGTGTGTGTGTGTATACGATAAAGTGTTTAAAGGGTGTGTGGGTGCATGTGTGAGTATTTGTGTATATGTTTGCATGTCTGTGTGTGCGTGCATGGCTGTGTGTGTGTGTATGTGCATGCATATATATATATGTGTGTTTGTATGTGTTGGTTTGCATACAAATGCAGATGTGAGTGCATGTCTATGCATTTGTGTGCATGTGTTTGTGTTTTTGTACATGTGTGTGCATGAGTGTTTGCATGCATATGTGTGTCAATGTACGTGTGCATATGCATGTGTGTTTGTGTGTGTGTGTGCGCCTATGCATGCATGTGTATGGGTGTGTGCATGAGTGCATGAATGTATAGATGTGTCTACATGTGTGTCCATATGTGTATGGGTACTTCCATATGCATGTGCATGTGTATTAACATTTGTCAGTGTGTGTCCTAGTGTGTGTGTGGGTTTGTGTGCATGCATGTGCTTATGTGCGTGCTTGCACACATGTATTTGTATGCACACATGTGTGTGTTCGTGTGTGTGTGTGTGTGTGTGCCTGTGTGCATGCAAATGCATGTTTTTCTGTGTGTGTGTGCATGTTTATGTGTTCAAGTACATGTTCTCATGTGTGCATGTGTGTGTGATTATTTGTTTTGTGTGTGTGTATGCAATTGTGTGCATGTGGGTGTATACAAGTGTGTGTTGTTGTGCATGTGTTTTCTTGCACAAGTGCATTTTTGTGTGTCTATCTATTTGTGTCTTGTGCATTAGTTTGATTTCTGTGTGTTTTTGCGTGAAAGTTTGTGCATGCATTTATGTGTGTGTATGTTTGCATGTATTCATGTGCATGTGCACACGCTTCATGTGTGCGTGTGTGTTTGTGTGATTGTTTGTTTTTGAACAAGTGTGTGCAAGTGTCTATCTGTATGTTCATGTGTGTGTCTGTGTGTATGATTATGCATCTGAGTTTGTGAGTGTATTTATATTTGTCAGTTTGCATATGTGTACATGTGTATGTCTGTATATGTGCTTGTGTGTGTGTCGAGGATGTATGCATGTGTGTGTATGTGTCTTGATGCACCTACATATTTTTTTTGTGTGCATGCATGGGCACATGCACAAATGTGTGCTTGTGGGTATGAAAGTGAGTGTGTGTTCAAGTGTGTGGGCATTTGTGTTTATTCATCTATATGTGCCTATGAATAAGAGCATGTGTGCACATGTTGGCCCATGTGTGTGCTTGTGTGGATGAATGTTTGTGTGTCGTGATGTATGTGTGTTTGTGCATGTGCAAGTGTGTGTGCAAGAATGGGTGTTTGTGTTATTGTGTACATGTGCATAAGATTACATGTGTGTGTGCATATATTTGGGAGTGTGTGTGCTCACCTTTGCTTTGGTTTATGCACGTGCATGTTTTTGCACGCATGTTTGTGTGTGCACACTTTGGTGTTTTTGTAGAATTATATACATATTTATTTGTTTGTATGTGTTTGTGTATGCACATATGCATCTGTGTGTGAACATATATATGTGTATGCATACATTTGTATGTGCATGAGTGTGTGTATGTGTAAATGTGTGTGTGTATGTGTGTGTGTGCATTTATGAGTTTCTGTGAGTTTGTATGCATGCTTGTGTACTTGCATACTTGTATCTTTGCACTTGTTTGTTTGCTTGTGTGCATGAGTCAATGTGTACCATATGTGGGCATGGTCAAGTGTGTGTGTGTGTGTATGTGCATGCGTGTGTGCATGATTGTGTGTGATTGCATGTGCATTTGTGTGTAGGTCAGTGTTCGAGTGATTGTGTGCTTGTGTTCAAACTTTTCTATTTGTGTGTGAATGGACTTGTGTGTTTGCACAGGTACAAGCATGTGCATGTGTGTGTTTGTGTGTTTGTGTGCATCTGTGAGTGTCCCAGGGTGGGCATGTGTGTCTTCAGGTTGGTGCGAGTTTGCATGTGTGTCTGTGAATTTGTGTGGGCATCATCGTGTGTTCGTGCATGTGTGTGTATGCGGTTTTTTGATGTATGTGCATGTAAGCTATTGATGTGTGCCATCAAGCCTATGTGCCTTAATGCATGTGCATTTTCCCATGTGTGTGTGTTGGTGCAAGCATGTGTGTGTGTGTATTTTCTTGTGCATGTTCATGTATGTATGTTTGCATGTGCTTGCATTTGTTTGTGCTTGTGGGTGACCATATGAACGTGTATATTTCTATGGTTGTGTGTCTATGCATGCACAGGTATTTTTATGTGTGTTTGTGTTATGTGTGCATGTATGCATTTGTGTGGGTGTCAGTGTGTTTTTGTTTTGAGTGCCTATGCCTATTTCTGTGTGTGTATACACATGTGTGTATGCTTGTGTGTTTGCATTTGTGCATTTTTAATATATGCATGCATATGCATGTGTATCCATGTGTTTTTGAGTGTTTGTGCATACCTGCATGTAGGTGCATGTGTGTGTGTGTGTGTTTGTATGTGAATATGTGTGTGCAAGTGCATATGTGTCTATGTTTATTTGAATACATATTTATGTGTTTTTGTGTGTGTGCATGTTCTTCTGTGTGTTTGTGCATGTATTTGTGGGGGTGTATGTGTTGATGTGTGTGTGTATCTTTGAGTGCATGTGCATGTGTGCATATGGGAGTGCATTTGCTTGCAAGTACTTTTCTATGTGGGTGAGTGCAAAAGTTTCTATGTGATCATGTGTGTGTGTGCTTCTATATATGTGTACATGTTTTTATGTGGTTGTATGCTTATGTGCTTGTGCATGTGTATCTGTATTTGTATCCATGTGCATGTATGAGTATGTGTGTGTGGATGTATGTACATTTCTGTGCAAGTGCATGAGTGCATGTGCATCCATCTATTTGCAAGCATGTGTAGGTGTGTGTATACATGTGTGTATATGTGTGTATCTGTGAGGGTGTTTGTGTGTGTGATGTGTGTGTTCATGTGTGTGTTTTTGTGTGCATGTTTTT
This sequence comes from Vanilla planifolia, assembly GCA_023846275.1. NCBI lineage: Eukaryota > Viridiplantae > Streptophyta > Magnoliopsida > Asparagales > Orchidaceae > Vanilla > Vanilla planifolia. Next base: position 1,442,557 of record JAIUJO010000022.1, read on the forward strand.
GCAAACGTGATTCCATGTGTGTGTGCGTGTGTGCATGCGTGGGTGTGTGATTGCGTGTGTTCTCATATGTCTGTCTTTTTGTGTGTGTGTGTGTGCCCATATGCATGCATATATGTGCATGCGTATGTGCATGAATGTGTGTGTGAGTGAGTGTATGTGTGTGTTTTTGCATGTATGTATGTTTATTCATATGTGTGTGTGTGTGTTCCTATATATATGTATGAATGTGTGTATCTATTGGCATACAGATAAGTGTGTTATTATGTGTATATATGTGTGCGCATTTGTGTATGTGTGGGTGCATGCATGTGTGTGCATGTGTGTTTGTAAATGCTCATGTAAGGGGTGTTTGTGCATTTGTGTATATGTGTTCATATCTATATGTGTACTTGTTTAGTTGTGTCTATATGGGTGTGTAGGTTTGCATGGGTGCGTGTGCAGATGCACTTGTGAGTGTATATGTGTGCATTCGTGTACATGTGTTCATGTGCAATTGTATGCATGTGCATGTGGGTGCGAGTGTGTTCATGTGTGTGCATGTGTTTGTGTTTATGGATGTGTGTGTTCTTATAAGGGCATGAGATTGTGTGTGTGCATACATGACTTTTTGTAGATGTGTTTGTATGTGGCTATCAATGTGTGTGTGCATGTGTATGTGTATATTCATATGCATGCTTGTGTGTGTGTATTTGTGTGCATGTGCATATGCCTATTTGTCCTAATGTGTGCATTGGTATGTGTGTATGCATATGGTTATGTGTGTGCTTGCACATGTGTATTTGTGTGTGCAGATGTGTGCATGTATGCATGAGTGTGCATGTGTGCGAATGTGTACATACATGCACATGTCTATGTGTGTGTGTGCCTGTAAACATATGTGCTCCTGGGTGCATACACATGTATGTGTGTGCATGGGCATGTGTGTGTGTATGTGTGCATGTGTGTGTACTTATGTGTGTATAGGTATGCATGTACATGCATGTGTATATGGGTATGTGTGTGCATGTTCGTCTCTATGCATGAGTGCATATGTGTGCCTTGCCAACATATGTGTCTCTATGAGTGTGTGTGTGTGTGTGTGATGTTGTAAGTGTTCATGCAATTGCATGTATGTGGAGGTGTGTACTAGTGTGTGTGGTCCATCTTTTAGCTTTTGCATGTGCATTTACTCTTGTATGTCTATTTGTGATTGTGTTTTTTATTGCATGTGCATGTGTATGCGTATGTGTGTGTGCTTACAGATGTGTGCATGTATGAGCATGTGTGTGCATGTGTGTATGTGCGTGTGTGTGTGTGCTTGTGTGTATGCATGTTTGCATGTATTGATATGCATGTGTTCATGCATTCATTTGTGTTTGTCTGGGAGTGTGTGTATATGTATGTGAGAGCATGTATAAGTGTATGTGTGTGTGTGTGTGTGTATGTGCACATGCATTTGTGTGTGTGAGAGTACATGTCTATGCACATGTATGTGCATGTGAGCATGTCGGTGTTTGTGTTTGAATTTATTGGTGCATCTGTGTATGTTGGTGTGAGTATATACTCATGCACGTGTGTATGCATGTGTGTGTGTACGTGTGCATTTGTGCTTGTGTGTGTAATTGTTTGTTTTTGAAAAAGAGTGTGTGTTCATATGTGTGGTTGTGTGTGACTATTTGTGCTTTTGCATCTATGTGATTGTACATATTTGTATATGCATGGTGGCACATGTTTGTATGTGTGTGTGGCATGCATGTTTGAGTGTCTTCATTTGGGGTGTGCACTTGCATGTGTGCAAATATGCATTTTTTTGGCATCAATATGCACATGTGCATGTGCTTGTATGTGTGTGTGTTTGCACATATGCATTTGTTTATGCATATGTGTGTGTGCACATGGGTGTTTGTGTAGAATTATTTTCTTGTTCATGTATTTGTGTGTATTTTTTTGTGTGTGCTTGTGCCTGTGTTTGTGTCTGTGTGTTTTGAGTTTGCATGCAAGTGTGTATGTGCATTTGAGCTTGTGTAAGTGTATGAGTGCATGTGTATGTTTGTATGTCTTTGTTTGTATGCATGTGCATGTGTGTGTGTGTTTGCATATGCATGTGTATGAATGTCTGTATGCCTGTGTATTTTTGTGTGTGTGCACATATGTGATTGTTTATGTATTTGTTTGTGTTTGTTCATGTGTCCATTTGTGTGTATGTGTGCATATGTTTGTGTTTATGTATATACATGTCGATGTGTGTGTGTGTGCCTATATGTGAGTCTTTGAGTGAATGTGTGCTTGTGTATGTTTGTTAGGATACAGACATGTGTGTCTTTGTGTGTATATGTTTTTGTACATTTTTGTATGCGTGTTGTGTGTGTGTTCTTGTGTGCACAAGTGTGTGTGGATGTGCCAATGTGTTCGTTCGTGTACATGGTCATATGTGTAAGAGGTGTGTGTGTGCATGTTTGAGCATTTGTGTATATGTGTGCATGCATGGTTGTGTGTGTATGTGCATGCATGTGTGTGTGTGTTTGTATTTGTTAGTTTTCATACAAATGCAAGTGTGAGTGCATGTATATGAATTTGTGTGTATGTGTTTGTGTTTGTATACATATGTGTGTGCAAGTGTGTTTGCATGTGTATGTGTGTGGGTGTACTTTTGCATATGCATGTGTGTTTGTGTGTGCATGCCTATGCATGCATGTGTTTGTGTGTGTGTGTGCATGAGTGCATGAATGTGCAGATGTGTCTATTTATGTGTCCTTATTTGTGTGTCTATGTTTGGGTAAGTCCATATGCATGAGTGCATGAATGTGCAGATGTGTCTATGTATGTGTCCTTATTTGTGTGTCTATGTTTGGGTAAGTCCATATGCATGTGTATTTATATGTACATTTGTCTGTGTGTGTCCTAGTGTGTGCATGGGTTTGTGCACATGCATGTGCTTGTTTGTGTGCTTGCACACATGTATTTGTGTGTGCACATGTGTGTGTTCATGTGTGTATGCATGAGCATGCATGTCTGTACTTTTGTGCATGCGTGTGCATGTCTTTGTGTGTAAGTGTGTGTCTATGTGTACTTTTACCTATGCATGTGTTTTTGTTTGTGTGTGTGTGCATGGTCATGTGCATCTTTGTGCATGCATGTCTATGTGTGCATGGTTGCATGCACATTGTTGTACGTGAGCATGTTCATGTGTTGTGCATGCCGATGTCTTTATGCTTGTCTATGTGAGTGTGTAAGAGGGTGTGTTGGTGAGTGTGCTTGTGTTTTTTGGAAGTGTGCATTTGTGTGCTTGTATACATGTGTGTGTACATGTATAGATGTGCGCACGTGCACAGGTGTGTATATGTGTGTGTATGTCTGTGTATGGGCATGTGTACACAAGTGTCTATGCATGTTCATGTTTGTGTCTATATTGTACATAAACATATGCATGTGTATGTGTGGGATGTGTTTGTACATGTAATTATGTGTGTGTTTATGTGTACTCATGTGTATGTGCAAGTCTATGTGTAAGGATATGTGTTTGTGTGCTTGTGCATTAGCATATATGTTGTGGGTGCAAGCATGTGCTTATGTTTATGTGCTTAGATGGACTTGTGTATGTGTTTGTTAATGCATGTATGCATGTGTGTGTGCATGTGTGGATGCATGTGTACATATTAGGTTGTGTGTGTGTCTTTGTGCAACCATATGTGTGGGTGTATGTGTGTATGGGTAAGAGTTTGTTTGAGTGTGTGTGACTTTAAGTGTAGATGCATGCATTCTTGTGAGTGTAGATGTGTGTGCGTGCATATACTATGAGTGTGTGTGCATCTATATGTGCTTGCATGTGTGCATGCATATGAGTAAGTTCATGCATGTGTGTGTATGTGTTTGTGCATACAATAACACATGCGAGTGCATGCAGGTGCATGTGTGTGTGCATGCGCACGTGTGGGTGTTAATTTGTGTGTGTGTGCATGTTTGTATACACATGTGCATGTGTGTATGTATATTTGTGTGTGTATGTACATGTGCATGTGTGTGCATTTGTATGTACCTATGTGAGTGAGTGCATGTTTTTGTAAACATGTGCATGTGTGTGCATGTGTGCTTTTGCATGTGTATGTTTGTGTGCATTTGAGTGTGCACATGTGTGTGTGCAAGTGTTTTCTTACATGTGCTTTTGTGTGTGTATTTATGTGTGTAGATGTGCATTTGTGTGCATATGTGTAAACATGTATATGTGCTATAGTGTGTAGATGTGTTTGCAATTACGGGTGCATGTGTCTACATACACATTTTTGTGCATAGGTACGTCTTTGTGTGTTACTATGTGTGTACACATACGTGTTTATGCGTGTACGTGTGTGTAAGTTTGCATGATGTGTGTGTGTGTGTATGTGCATAGGGGTGTGTAGGTGTGAGTGTTGTTTGGTGTATGTGTGCTTGTCTGTGTATTGGTGCATACATGTGTGCTTATGAGTGCATGTTCATGTATGTTTGTGCATTTATATTGGTGTGATTATGTATGTGTATGAGTGTGTGTAAGCATGTGCATCTGAGCGAGTGCACACATGCCTTGGCGTGTAGGTGTGCATGAATGCGTTGTCATGAGTATTTTTGTGTATGTTTGTGTACGTGTCTATGTGTGAGTGTGTGTGTGTGTATGAGTTTGTATGCATGCGTATGGGTCTATATTTATGTGTGTGCACTGTGTGTGCATATGCTAGTATGTTTTTGTATGTACATGCATGTGTACGTGCATGTTTGTGTGTGTCTATGTGTATGTGTGTGCGCATTTATTTGTGTATGTGTGTGTGCATTTGTTTGTGTGTATGTGTTTGTATTAATGTATATGTATGTGTGCAATTGTGCACATGTATGTATGTTAGTGTGTGAATGTTTCTTAGTTTGTGTATGTGTGTATGTACTTGTGTGTGTTTGGTCAGAGTGTGCACATGTGTGTGTATGTTCATGTGTATGTTTATGTATTTGTGTGACTGTGCAAGTGTGCGCACATGTGGGTGTGTTCATGCATGTGCAAGTGTGCATGTATCTGGATGCATATGTGCTTGCATGTGTGTGTGTTTTTATATTTGCAAGTATGTGCATATATGTGTAGGTGTGCATAGGGATGTGTGTTAGCATGAGTATTTGTGCATGTATGTAATTGAGTGTGCATACCTATTCATGTGTGTGTTAGTGCATATGTGTTTTGTGATTTTGTGCATGTGTATGTGTGTGTGCGTGTGTGCATGACTACATTTGCATGCATGTGCGTATGGACATGTGTTTGTGTGTTTTTGCTTGTGGGCATATGTTTGTGCATGTGTGCAAGTGCTTACATGCATGGATGTGCACGTGTGTGTGTTTGTGTGCATGTGTCTGTGTTTATATGTGTGACTCCTTATGCATGTGCATGTGTGTGTGCATGTCTGTGCATGTATGTGTGGGAGTGTATTTTTTGTGTGCATGCATTAGGTTTTTCGCTGCTTATGTGTATGTGTTTGTGCAAATGCATCAACATGTGTGCATATGTTTGTGTACATCTATGTTCATGGGTTCTTGTATGTACATGTGTGCATGCTTGTGTTCATGTTCATAAATTTTTGTGTGTGTGTGCTTGTGTATGAGTGTAACTATGACGTATGCTTGTTTCTATATGTGTATGTGTTTGTGTACATGTGTGTGTGTAAGTGTCTATGTGGATGTGTGCATTTGTTTTAGCATGTCCATGTATGTCTATGATAATGTTTGTGAGCTTGCATGTGCATCTATATTTTTCTGTTCAAGTGCATACATGTGTCTTTATGCGTACATTTGTGTGTGCATGTGTGTTTGTGATTTTGTAGTTTTTTATGTGTGGTGTACATATGATGGCGAGTATGTGTGTGGGCATGAGTGTGGGTGGGTGTGTGCACATCTATATGTATGCATGTGCAAGCATGTGTGTTTGTGTGTGGGTGTGCATGCATGTGTGTCTATGTGCATGTGAGCATGTGTGGATGCATTTTTGTGTGTGTGTATGTGTGTTTTGGTACATGTGTATGATTGTATATGTGTGTGTGTGCATTAGCGTGTTTGAGTTTATGTGTGTGTTTTGTGTATTTGTGTATGTTTGCATATGCATGCATATGTATGCTTTACCTATATATATGAGTGTGTATGTGTTGTCCATATGTGAGTGTATGTGCTTGTGTGTGTGAGTGTATGCATCTATTTGTCCATGTGCATTTGCTTGCTCATGCTTGTGTATTTATGTGTACACACGTGTGTGCTTATGAGTGTGTGTGCATGATTGAGCTTGTGTTTTAATGTGCATATGGTTATGCATGTGTTTATGTGTGTGTGATTATGTATGCATGTGTTCCTTTTTGAGTTCATGTATTTGTGAGTGCATATGCTTGTTTATGCATAGGTGGATACGTGCAAGTGTGTGTGCGTGCATGTGCTTTTGTGTTTGTGTGTGCATGTGTCTGTGTGCACATGTGTATGCTTGTTTATGTGTGAGAGGGTTGTGTGGGCATGTGTGTAGGGGGTGAGGATCTATGGGTGTGTGTGGATGTGTGTGTATGTGAATGTGTGTCTGTGTGTATATGTGCATATGTGTGGGTGGGTGAATACATGTGTGTTAGTTTGTGAATGTTTATGTACATGTATGCACGTGCCAATGTGTGCATGTGTGAGAGTGTGTATGTTTGTGTATGTGCATATGCACATATGAGTAGATGTGAGTATGCATCTGTGTGTGTATTCAAGCATGTGCATGTGTTTGTGTTGTTTGCACAAGTGTGTGCATGTTTATTCTTATGTATTTATATGCATCTGCATATGTATGTGTGCTAGAGTGTATGCATTTTTCTATGCATATGTGCATGTACATGTATGTGTTTCTGTGTCTACATCTATGTACATGTGTTCATTCATGCATGCACACTCCCACACATGTGCATGTGTGTAGGTTTATGTGTGTGTGTGTGTGTAGATGTGTTTTTGTATGTGTGTGTATGCATATGCATATTCTTACATGCACATTTGTGTGTGCATTCATGTGTGTGTACACGATTGAATGTGTTCATATGTATTTCTATGTGAGTGTGTGCATGTATTTGTGCATGTCTATGTGCATGTTTATATGCTTGCCTTTGCATGTATGAGTGGCTTTGAGTTCATGTATTTGTTCATGTTTGCATGTGTATGTATATTTGCATATGTCTATGTGTTTAGGTTTGCATGTGGACACATGTGAATGTGTGCATGTTTGGGGATGTGTATGGTAATATGCATGTCTGCAAATGTTCATGAGTGCATTGTGCATGGATATGTGTGTGTGTATGTGTGCTTGGTTGGATTTGGGTATATGTGCCACTCATGTGTATGTGTGTGTGTGTGCATGTGTGTGCTAATATAGGTTTATTTTATGCATGCATGTGTGTATGTGTCCATGAGCATGGGTGTGTGTGGGTGTGTGTGATTATCTGTGCATGTCTTTCGATGTGTGCATGTGTGAGTGTGTGTGCCTATGTACATGTGTATGTGTACATATGTGTATGTCTGTGTGCATATGTGTGTGTGTGCATGTGCATGTGTGTGATCGTGTGTGTGTGCACATGCATGTGTGCATGGGTGTGCATTGTGTGCATGTGTAAACACATGTATGTTCCATATGTGTTTGTGAATGAGTGTGTCTGACTGCACATAAGTTTTTATATGCATATTCATGTATATGTGCATGTGTGTACATGGGTGCATGTTTTTGGTGCATGTATGTGGGGTTGCATGCATTTTTAGCTGTGTGTATATGGCTGTGGACGTGTATTTTCGTACATAAGTGTGTGTGTGTGTGTGTGTATGCGTTTGTGTATCCAAGTGTTCCTACATGTGTTTGTGTGTTCATGATTGTATTTGTGTGTATATGCATGCACGTGTGATTTTGTTTACATGTTTATGTGTTTGTGTGACTATGTGTGTGTGTATTGTGTGTGGGTATGAGTATGCATATGTGTGTGCCTGCATGTCCACACAGGTGTGTATAAGGGTGTGTGTGCATATGTTGGTGTGTACATTTGTGATTATGCTTGTGTTCATGTTTTGATTTGTAAGTGTGTGTGCATGCATACAGATATGTGTGTTTTGGTGTGTGCATGTACAATGTGGTCGTGTATGTGTCCATGTTTATGAAGGTTTGTATGTTTGAATGCGTGCATTCGTGTGTGCACATGCATGTGCATGTGCATGTTTGTATGTTTTAGTGTGTGCTTGCATGTGTGTTCCTATGCTTGTGCATGCACGTGTGTACATGTTTCTTTGTGTGTCTATGTGCTTGTACTTTGTGTGTGTGTGTGTATATGTGTCTCTATTTATATGTGTGTTTGTGTGTGGATGCATGTGTTTGTGTATGTGTGTGTGTGAGTGTGTGTTGTGTGTGATTGTTTATGCATGTGCATGCATGCTTATGCATGTGCATGCATGCAAGTGTGCCTTAGAGCATGTATGTGTGCTTGTGTTTGTCCATTTGTACATTTGTTTGTGTTACACCCCATTTCTCCTAGGCTGATTTTTGGCATACATTTTTTTTTTTTTTTTTTTTTATATAGACAGCTCAGATCGTCCCATACCAACCTGAGCAGCCTACGAAAACATAGGATATAACACATCATTACACACCTACTTTCCTTAACAATGTGGATCCCATCTCCCGGGTACACCGTCAAGTCAGGTTCATGACTCCTGAGTTAACAGATGGACTCGCGCAATGTTACTCCTACTAGACCAAATACTCCTTACCCACACCGGTAGGAGAACCGATCTAATAGAAGTCTGAACCCCCACGGTTAAGTTCCATAGTCATGTAATGACCTCACCATCAAACAGAAAGATATATAACATCCACAGATAATGTAGCACTCCACTCACCATACTCCAAGACAATAAGATAAGACAGTAAATGGAACTACATTACAAGAATAAGATACAAGTCCACAAGTGTAATATTGTTCATCCAGATACTTAATTCCGAATTACCCTCAAATTATATGTAACATATGAGAATAACAGTCTCACTGAAACATCCAACAGCAACAATCAACTAACCAGAATATCTCAGACAATCACCAATCAGAAATCCTTCACAAGCCTGCTGACCACGATCCCACCTAATCCGGTAGCGTCAAGTCTGCCGAGCCACTGAAAATATATAATACAGGAATGAGCTACGCCCAGTAGGAAAGTCAGCTAGTAAAACTCACATGCAAGAGAAGGATAATAGCAAAAATACAGGAATACAGCATAACAATGTACGGTGGATAGGCACTCTCAGTCCCAGACTCCGACCAACCACAGCCACCCCAGTCACACCAGAGTAGCTCTCCTCTGGGCTACCAGGCAACGTGCCAGTGGGAACGCCCATCTCGAAACACGCATGGCGCCTAAGCACCCGACACCGCAGTGTCTCTCGTCAATCAATCTCCTGGAGACTACAGACAGATCCAGTCACATAATCTCTAGCCAACGTGAGACACCCCTGCCACCCTAAGGCGCGCAGGCCTACACACTTGGCTAGCCACTGCGAGACACCCCTGCCACCCTCAGGCGCGCAGGCCTACACACATGGACCAGGAGAGATTGACTCAGCCACCGTCCCAAGGAGTCCTCTACCAACAACTTCCATAGAAGCTCACGCCCCTACAGTCATTGCCAATCTCTAACTCCAAGATTCGGCAACATGTGTCCAGGTACAACAAGGCGTATACCAGTCTACATGTATACTGTGGAAGCTAAGTCCGAACCGCACAGTTACCTACCACAACTACCCTAAAACATCATATAGGGTCTATAGTAGTCCGGTCCAATATGCCAATCCATGAAATATGCCAATACTGAATAAACTGACTCAATCCATGCCGTTGCCATCAAAGCAACACAATTGTCAATTACTGACTGTTCTGGTAGCATCCGTGTACCATACCTTTGTCTGACTGTTTCCAGCTGTACTGTCATCAGTGATAACATTTTTCCCCACTTCAGGAAATTTGTTCTTTACCCACTGATCTCTAGAATTTTCGAAATTTCTCATTTCCAAGTTTTCTGATTTTCCTTGAATTTCCTAAATGTAAATAATTCCTAAAACTCAATTATCGAGTTTTTCCTAAATTTGAAATATCAAATTTTGCATTTTATCCATTTTTTTCCAAAATTCGGAATAATTCCCCGAATTTAAAATTTTGCTATTCACTATACCGCGCCGAATCCCCTGAATCGCATCTTGCCACCGGTTCGAGCTTTCATGCTGAACCAAACCCCGCCGGTCAGTTATTAATCCGAAATTCAGCCGACGCTTATATATAATATTAATGATTAATATTATTATTATTCTCTTAATAATTCAACTAATCCCTAATTAATCCTTAATTCGTCTCCTTCCTTCGCCCGTCGTCCGCGAAACCCTAGCCGCCGCAATAGCCGACCAATACGATCATTCCGTCGATTTCCGGCGACTGCGTACAAGGAGAACATGTTCGTACTATCCTAATGTTCCAATAATGTCGCTAATTTCCTAAGGTTTAAATCAAGTTTTCCGCCGAGCAGTTTCGTCTAATCCTCATGTTGACAATTCACGAAATTATAGTTCTAGCATTATACAATCATATTAACATGAATAAAGTGGCATATTTAAATCCTCATGCTTGGTAATTTTCCAATTTCGGCGAAACAAATTAACGTCCCGAAAACCCTAACATGCAATTTTCGATAATTTGTACAATTAGCTTCAAAAATCACATTCGTATGCTTAGATAGAGATTTGCAAACTAATACATGCTTCAATTTGCTAATTATCTAATTTAAATATCTGAAATTCCTACCTCGAAGACGCCGGCGACGGTGAAGCTCGTCCGCAGCTCGCCGCAGCTCCTCGCCGAACGAATTTGGTCTCAAACGACTCTCCTCGGTCTCGTGGATCTCCGGGCACACAAAGCCCCTTGCCAGGCCGCCGGAATCACGCGCCGTACGCCGGGAATTTCCTCGCTATCGCCGTCGAACGAAAACCCTATTCGCTGCTTCGCGAGGGTTTTTATACCCCGGGCCGACACGGTGAACCCGTTACGCGTTCAACACGTGAGCACCCGATACGCGCTGTCGACACGCTATCCACACGGTAAGCACACAATACGCGCTGTCGACACGCTATCGACACGGTAAACACCCGATCAGCCGGTTCGATCTCACCCGCCGATCTCGACCGTCCGATCCGCTTATTAGAACGCACACGCAAACTCACCCGGCGAACCGCCTCCGCCTCCGCTGAACCGTTCCGGTCCGGTTCACGCGCGATAAAAAAAAAACGATTTCCGGTTTAATTTAATTAGATTTTCGAATTTCTAAAAATCTAATAAATCCAATTAAATAGGGAAAATTAATTAAAAATTCCTCGGTGCTCCGAAAAATTCCCAAAAGATTTCAGAAATTCCAATAGCCTACAATTGAGTTCCTGGCTCATCCTACTGTCGATTCGAAATCATCTTAGCCACAATTAATTTATTAAAGATCAAATACATAAAATTTTACCGGGTATAACAGTTTGTGAGCTTATACATGTGCGTATGTGTAGGCATGCATGCATGTCTAAATTTTTGTGACTACACCTATATTTGTGTGTGTGTGCATCTTTATCTATGCATGGATGTGTGTGTATACATGCATATACATGTGTAAATGTGCATGTGAGTTTGTGTGCATGTGTGAATGTGTTTGTCTATAGGAATATTTATACATGTTTGTGTGTCCATGTGTGAGTGTGTGTGCAAGTATTTACATGTGGGTTTTTATGTGTTTGTGTAGGTATATGTGTGTGGGCGTGCATGTGTGTGTGCATATGTGTACCTATCAATGCATGTGTGCATGTGTGTGTGTGTGTGTGCACATTAGCATTCATGTGTGTTTGCATGCATTCATGTTTGTATGTGTGTATGTATATATCTATGCTTGTGTGTCCAGATTGTTCATGTGCATGTCCACATGTGTGTGTCTATGTGCATGTGTATGCATGCATGTGAGTGTGGGCATGTATATGTGTGTTTGTGCATGTGTTTGAATTTGTATGATACTTATGTGTGTGTGCTTGCTTTCTGTGTTTGTGGGTGCATACGCATATATATGCATGCTCTATGTATGTTTGTCCTTGCAAGAGCATGTTTATGTGTATGCACATGGATGTTTCTTTTGTACATGCATGAGTCTGTATCCACGTGTGATTTTGAGTAAATGCATTTGTGCATTTGTGTGAGTATATGTCCATATATGTGCATGAGTGTGCATTCATGTACATGTATGCAAGCGTGTGTATTTGTTTGGGTGCATGTGTGTGCATGTATGCAAGTCTATGTAGGCCAATGTGTGTGTGCATGATCATGAGCTTGTGCTTGTTTGATTGCTTGTGTTTGTGCTTGTGTGTGTACTTATGCAGGTGCATGTGTATCTATACCTATGCATACATGTGCAGTACTTGTGTATGCATGACCATTAATATTTATGTAAATGTTTGTGTGTGCATGCTTATTTATGTGTATGCTGTATTGATGTGTGTGTGTAGATTTGTTTATGTGTGCATGTGTGTGTTTGTGTTGATTTATGTGTGTGTCTATACCTGTTTACATGCATGTATGTGAGCTTATCTATGAGCATCTGTTTGTATGTGTCTACCTCGATGCACATGCCATTTTGCATGCGTGTGCATAATTGTGTTTCAATGTATATGTGCATATGTGTGCGTGTGTGTGCATTTGAGTATGTGCATGTAAGCATTCGTTTGCATGTTTGTGTGTGTGCATGTGTAGTTGTGTTTGTCTGTATGTGTATTCATGTGTGTGTGTGTTCATGTGTGTGAATGTGTGTTTGTGTGCATGTTCGTACATGTGTATGTGTGTGTGTATGGATGTGTGTGTGTGTGTATTAACATGTTTGTGTGCGTACAAGTGAGTGTGTATGTGCATTCTAACATGCATGTGTGTGTGTATTTATGCATTAGTGTGTGTGAGTTTGTATACATGTGTGTGTGCACATGCATGCATATTGTGCTTGCATGTGTGTGCTTGTGCATGTTTATGTGTTTGTATGTATGTGCATGTGCCTATGTGAGTGTGTTTAATTGTTTGTGCATGTGTGCATTTGTGTTTGTGCGTGTCTCTACATGTGTGTGCTTGTGCATGCATGCACATGTTCATTTGTGTGTGTGTATGGGATCAAACATGCATGTGTTTGTGGGTTCCTATTTGTGTGTGCATCTATGGCTGCAAGTGTGTGCAGGTGTGTGTGTGTGTGTGTGTAGCTATCTACATGCATGTGTACATTTGTGTATGTGTCTACTTGTGTATGTATGTGTTCATGTGGGTGTATGTGTGTGCATACAAGTGTGTGAATGCATGCATATGTACTTGTGTGTATCAGTAGCTACATGTGTGTGTATATGTGTGCACTTGTGTGTGAGCATATGTGCATGTGCATGTGTGTGTGTCTACTTGGGCAGACATGTGTGTGTGGGTACTTGTATATGTGTGTTAATGTGCATAAGTGTGTGTGGGTGTGTATGTATGCATGTGTGCATTTGTGCACATGTGTGCCTGTGAGGGTGTGTGCACACATGTGTGCCTTTATATGTGTGCTTGTGTGTATTTCCATTATATGTGTATGAATGTGTGTATTTTCATTCATATGTGTATGCATGTGTGTTTGTGTGCATATGTTTGTGCAAGTGTATGTGCAAGTGCATGTATATGTGTGTGCATGTTCTTGTGCACATGTGCATGTGCATGTGTGTGTGTGTGTGTTTGTGTGTGCATATGTGTGTACATGTATGTGTGTGTGTGTACAAGACACTAGTGTGGGTTTGTGTGTGTGCATGTTCAAATTTTTGTATGTTTATGAATGTGCCCACATGTGCGTGTGTGTGCACGTGTGTACATAAATATTGTGCATGTGTGTACATATGAGTGCATATGTACATATGTGTGCATATATGTATTAATGTGTGCTCTTGTGCTTGTCCACATGTATGTTTGTGTGCATGCATGCATGCATGTGTGAAACTGTATTTACGTGTGCTTGACTGTGTGTGTATGTGCACATGCGTGCTTGCAGGCATGTGTTTATGTGCTCGTGCATGTGCATATGCGTGTGCTTGTGCATGAGTATTTGTGCATTTTTATGTGCATGTCTATGAGTGTGTCTGACTTGTGCATGTGTTTGTGCATGCATGTTCATGTTTTTGTGCGTGTGTGTGCTTGCACATGTATGTGTCTATGTTTGAACACATCTTTATGAGTGTGTGTGTGTGTGTATGTGCATGCTTGTTTGTGCATATACATGTATTGTGCATGGGTGCATGTGTATAAATATGCATGTGTTTGTGCAATTGTCCATGTGTGTTTATGTAAGTGCAAGCATATTTATGTGAATGATTGTCTACATACACATGCATGTTTGTGTTTGTGCGTGTGTGTATGCATGCATGTGTGTGTCTGTGTGCATATGTGTGTGTGTGTATTGATGTGTGAATATTTATGCACATGTGTGCATGTTTACATGTGCGTGTGATGGTGTGGTGGTGTGTGTACTTATGTGTGCAAAAATGGGTGTGTGTGTGAATGGGCATGCTTATGAGTGTGTGCATTGGTGTTGTGCATGTATGTGTGCTTATTCATGTAAGTCTACCTATGTGTGCATGCATGTTTGTATGTGTTTGTGCATATGTATGTGCTCGTGTACATGTATGTATGTGTTTGTTTGTGCTTGTATGTATGAGTATATGTGTGTGTGTATGTGTATGCATGTTCATGTTTTTGTGTGTGTGTGAGCATGACCATGTCTATATTTATGTGTGTACATATCTACATGAGTGTTGTCCATGTACATGCATGTGAGTGTGCACGTGTGCATAAGTGCATGTATCCATGTGTTTGTGTACTTTTCCATGGGTGTATGTGTGCATGCAAATGTGTATGGATATGTGTCTGCTTGTGTGTGTGTACATGTGTGTATGATCATGTGTGAATGATCATGTGTGATACATGTTATCCTATGCAAGTATGTGTGGGTATGCATGTGCATATGTGTGTGTTTGTTTGTGTGCAAATGTTTGTGTGTAGGTGTCTATGTGTGTTCATCTATGTGTGCATATGTGCATGCATGCATGCTTGTGTATGTATTTGTGCGTGCTTGTGTGCATGTATGTTCATGTTTTTGTGTGTGTGCATATGTGCATGCATGTAAGTGTGCATGTTTGTATATATGCATGTATCCATGTGTTTGTTTGCTTGTCTATGTGTGCATGTGTGCATATGAAAGTGTATGAATATGAGTTTTCTTGTGTGTGTGCATGTGTGTATAATCATGTGTGAATACATGCATGCCTGTGCAAGTGTGTGGGGGTGTGTGTATGCATGTGTGTGTGTATGTGTGTGTTTGCATGCATGTACATGTGTGTGTGTGTGGGTATTTGTGTGTGTTCATCTGTGTGTGCATACTTGTTTGTATACACACATGCACATATGTGTGCATGTAGGGGCACACGCATGTCTGTAGCTTCGTATGTTTGTTTATATGTGTATGCATGCATGCTTACATGTGTATATATGTCAGTGTGTGGGGGGGCATGCATGCGTGATCATGTATGTTCATGTGTGCATGTATGTGTGTGTCTACATGTGCAAACATGTGTGTATGTTTTCGCTTGTGAAGGTGCATATAGGCATGTGTGAATGCATGCATGATTGTGTGTGCGCATTTATGTTCATGTGTGTTCGTGTGTGAGTCTTCATGTGTTTGTGCTTCTACATGTGTTCATGCATACGTGCATGTGCGTGTGTGTGTGCATGTGTGTGTTTAAGTGGGTGTGTGTGCACATATATGTGATTGTGTGAAAAATGCATGTGTGTGTGTTATTGTTTGTGTGTGCATATGTGTGTGAATACATGTGTGTGAGTGCATATGTATGCATGTTTATTTTGTTTTTGTTTATGTATGTGTATGTCTGTGGTTTTATGTATGCATGTGTATGAGCTTATCTGTATACATCTTTGTGTGCTTTTGCCTATGTATGTGCATGCCTTTTTGCATGTGTGTATGCATATGTACATGTGTGTGCGTAAGTGTGTTTGCATGTATATGTGCATATGTGTGAGTGTGTGCGCATTTGAGCATGTGCACGTGTGTGTGCATGTAAGCATGTGTTTGCATGTGTGCGTGTGTGTGCATTTGCATGTGTGTGTTTATGCATGTGTCGTTGTGTTTGTTTATATGTGTTTTTGTATGCATGTTTGTACATATGTGTGTGTGTATTAACACGTTTGTGTGTGTCTGTACATTCTTATGTGCATGTGTGTGTTCACATGTGTACATAATTATTATGCATTGAGTGCAAATGTGTGCATGTGCATCTATGAATTCATATGTGCATGTTTTAGTGTGCTACTCCATGTGCATCTATGTGCATGCACAAATGTGTGAATCTATGTTTACTTGTGTTTATCTTTATGTGTATATGTACGTGAGTGCTTGTATGCATGTGTGTATATGCTTATGCATGTGTGCATGTGTGTTCATGTGAACGTGCATATGCGTGTGCTTGTGCACGAGTATTTGTCCATGTTTGTGTGTGTGCTTTTGCTTGTGTGTTTGCAAGCATTTTCATGTTTTTATGCATGTGTGTGTATATGTTTGCACACATCTACATGAGCATGTGTGTATGTGCTTACGTGTATGTGTATATATGTGTTTTTATGTATGTGCATGTGTGTATGTGTTTACATATGTGCATGCATGCAAACACACACAAACACACATATTGACGTATGTATGTGTGTGTTTACGTATGTGTGTGTTATGTATATGTGCGTTTGTGTGTGCATGTGTGTGTGAATACATATACATGAGTGTTTGTTCATGCATGTTTACATTTTTAATACATGTGCATGTGTGTGTGTGTGTGTGTGAAAGTGTTGTGCATGTGCATGCATGTGTGCATATGTGCACATGTGCACTTGTGTGTCTATGTGTGCATGGGTTTGTGTGTTAGTTCATGTGTGTGTGCATGCAAGCATGTGTCAATGTGTTTACATGTGTTGGTCTGTGTGTGTGTGTACATGTGTATGTGCATGTTTGTGTGTGGGTCTTTGTGTGTGCATACATGTGCAAGTACCTGTGTGTGTGTGTGTGTGCATGTTCATTTTTTTGCATGTGTATGCTTGTGCATATACATGAGTGTGTGCATGTGTGCGTGTATGTGTATATATGCATGTGTGCATCGGTGTGTGTCTTTTTGCTTATGTATGCATATCTTTATTTGCTTGTCTATGTGTTTGGCTTAGTGCAAGAAGTTTTATTTGAATGCCTATTTGCATGCATATTTGTGAGTGTGTCTGTGCTTGTGTGCATACATGGATGTGTGTGTGTATATGTGTGCATGTGTGTGCATGTGTCTATGTGTGATTGTTTGTATGCTTGTGTGTATGTCTACATGCGTGTGCATTTGTATGTGTGGCTGCATGTTTGTGTACATGTGTGGTTGAGTGTATGTGTGTGTGTGTGCATACATGAGTATGTGTGCATGAGCATGCTTTTGTGCATCTTAGTGTGTGCATGTGCATTTGTGTTTGTTAATGGATTTATGTGTAAGTGGGCATGCATGTTTGTGTGTGCACATGTGTGTGTGTGCATTTGTGTGTGCATGTGCATGTTGGTGCACATTAAGACTTCTGTTTTCTTGTGTGTGTTTGCTTGTGCATGCATTTTAGAGTTTGCCTATGTATATGTGCATTCATGTACCCCTATGTATAGCTTGTCCGTCTGTGCATATGTTCTTGTGTGTGTGTTCGTGTGCATGCATGTGTGTATGCATTCATGTGCATGTGTGTGTGTTGGTATGTATGCATGTTCATGTGTTTTATGGTGTGTGCATTCATGATTATGTATGCATATGGGTGTCACTGTGTGTGTGCATGTGTGTGTGCATGCCTTCATACTTGTGTGAGTGTGTCTATGTGTATGCATGTTTGTGTGTCTATCTGTTCATGAGTGCATTTGCATGCACTTGTGGATGTGTGCATTAATGTATGTACAAGTGCATATGTGTGCATGTGTATGCACATGTGGGCATGCACGTCTACATGTGTGCATGCTTATGCATCTATATGTATGCGAACGCATATGCAAATATGCATGCATATGTGTGTGTATGTGCATTCATATGTGTACATGTGTGCATGTGTGTATTTATATAGTTTTGAGTGTATGCATGTTTTTCTATATGAGCTTGGATATGCATATGGGTATGTTTTCTTTGTTTTACACTTGTGTGCACATGTGTGTTTGTGTTTGTGTGTGTGTGCTTATATATTTGAGTATGTGCATTGGTTTATATCTACATGTGAGTGTGCGTGTGTGTGTACCTATATATGTATGTGTGTGTGTGTCTACGTGCATGCATGTTTGCAGTCATATGCATGTGTTGGTAAGTTTGGGTGTGCATTAGTTTGTGTGTGTCTATGGATGTGCGTGCATATGCATGCATGCTTGTATGTATGTATGTGTGTTTGTGTATTTGTGTGTATGTGCTTGCATATGCATTTGTGAGAGTTCGAGTTGGTGTGTGGGTCTGTGTGTATATGTGTTTAGGTGCATATGTGTGTATGTGTGTGTTTTTTGTGCATGCATATGTATTTGTGCATGCTTGCAAGTAGGAATATATTTATGTGTGTATGCATATGTGCATACGTGTTTGTGTATGAGTATGTATATGTGTGCGAGTGCACGTGTGTGTGTGTGTGTGCATGCGTGTGTATTTTTGTGTATGTATGTGAGTGCCTGCATATGTGCATGTGTGTGCTTGAGCATGCATGTGTTTTTGTGTGCCAATGTTTATTCTTATGTACATGCCGATGTTAGTGCATGCATGGGTTCTTGTATCTACATTGCTACACATGTGCTTAAATGTGTATGTCTTTGTGTGTGCAAGTGTTTGTACATGCTTGTTCTTGTGCATGTGTGTAAGCATATGTGTGTATGAGCATTTGTGTGTGCATGCATATATGTCTTTTTGTATCTGCTTGTCCCTTTACATTTGTGTGTGTATGCATATGTGCATGTGCATGCATTTGTGTGCCTATGTATGGGCATGTGCGTGTGTGTGTTTATTTGTGCGCATGCATGTGTGTTTATTTGTGTGCATTTCCATGTGCATATTTTTTTGTGTGTGCATATGCATATACCTGTCTGTGTGTGTATGTGTGTGTGTATGCATGGATCTATGTGAGTGCATGTGCATGTGATTGTGTGCGTGGGTGAGTCTGCATGTGTATAAGTGTGCATGTGTGTGTGTACCTGTGCTTATTCGTCTGTTCTTTTGTGTTTATGGGCATGCATTCTTGCAAGTGTACTTTGTCCATGCATGTATGCATGAATTTATGTGTTTTTGCTTCCATATATGCATGTGTGCATGTAGGTGTGCATGCATGCTTGGGCATGCTTGTGTGTGCGAGGGTGTGTGGGTGCGTATTTGTGTGTGTGCAAGTTTATAAGTGTGGGGGAATGTGTTTTGCATTTATATGGGGATTCTAGCATATGTGTGTGTTGGTGCGTGTATGCAGATGAGTGAGTTTGTGTATCTGTGTGTTTGCTATATGTGCATGTGTGTGCAGGCATCAATGTGTGTGAGTATTAATATGTGTTTCAACATGCGCATGTGCGTGTGCATAATTCTATGTTTGTGTGTTTGTATGCGTGTGCCTATGTATGTGTGTGCATGAGTGTGTTTAAGTTGTGCACATGTGCATGCATACTTATGTGCATGTATGCCTTTGTTATTGTGTGCATGATTATGGATGTGTGTCAGTGTGTGTGCATGCAAGCTTGCTTGTACATGCATGCATGTGCATATTTATGAATTTGAGTGTGTGTGCATGTGATTACATGTGCAAGTGCAAGTGTGTGTATGTGTATGCTTTTGCGTACATGTGCATGTGTGTGTGCATGTTTTTTGTTTATGTGTGCATATGTATATGTGCAAATGCTTGGGGGACACTTGCATGCATGCATGTACATGTGTTCCTGCTTGAATATGTGTGTGTACGCATGTGTGTGCTTGTGTGTGGGTACATGCATGCATATCTATATGCATGTGTGCATGCATACATGTGTGGGTGTATGGATATGTGTGTGTGTTCATGTGCACATGTATGTGTGTGTCCACATGTGTATGTGTGTGTGTAGGTGTTGTGAGTTTGTACATTTGAGTATGTTTGTATCTAGATGTGTGTGTATATGTGTGTGCACTTGCATGTGTGTTTGTTGTTGTATACTATGCATACGTGTGTATGCATGTGTCTGGGTCATGTGTGTATACATGTAAATGCTTGTGCATGTGTTTGCATGTTTGTGTGTGTTTGCATGTGTGAATGTGTGCTTTTATGTGTGTGCATGTCTGTATGCTTGTGCATGTTCTAGTGTGGCATGTACATGTGCTCATGAGTGCATATGTTTGATTGTGTGTGTGTGATTGAATGTGAGTGCATGTATATGTTCATGTATAAGTTGGACTATGCACATGCATGTATGTGTGTACGTGTGTCTGTATGTATGTATCTATGTGCACGTGTGTCTATATGCATGTATCTGTGTGCATGTTTGTGTGTGTGTGTGTGTTTGTCATGTTGTGTGTGCATGTGTGCATACATGCATGTGTTTTTGGCGATATATGTGTTAGTGTGCATGCATGTGTGTTTGTGTGCATGTGCATGTATGCACATAGATGTGTTTGTAGGTGCATATGTGCATGTGTGTGTTCATGTGTATGGGTGTGTAGGTTTGTATGTGTTTGTATAAGTGCATGTGTGTATGGGCATGCACATGTGGGTTTATGGGTGTGTGTCTTTGTGTGTGTTCATGTGAATGTGTGTGTCTACTAGTACAAATGTGCATGTGTCTATGTGTGCTTGTGTGTGTGCATGCATGTGACCATGTGTACTGGTGTGTACATGTGCACATGTTTATAAATGCATTATGCTTGTACAAAATTTTTTGATCTGCATTTCTATTTGCATGTATGTGTGCCTATATGTGTGCATGTGTGTGTGTGTTCATGTGCATGTTGTTGTGTTTTTGCATGGATGTGCATGTGTGTCTACATGTCGGCATATATGAGTGTGTGTGCATATGTGTGTATGCATGTCTACGTGTGCATGTGCATGTGTTTATGCATGTGTTTGTGTACGAGTTCATGTTTGTGTGTGTGCATGCATAGCTGTGTGAATGTATGTGCATGTGTGAATGTGCGTATGTGCTTGCATGCATGTGTGTTTGTGCTTATATGTTTGTTCCTATGTGAGAGTCTTTGTATGTGTGTACATGTGTGTGCATGTGTGTTTGTGTGCACATGTGTATTTCTATCTACATGTATGCATACACGTGTGTGTTTGTTTGTTCATGTAGGTAGACATGTGTGTACATGCACATGTACCTGTGCATGTGTATGTGTGTGCATTTGTTTGTTTGTTTGAATTTGTATATGGGCATGTGCAAATGTGTGAGATTGTGCTTTTGTGTGTGTGTGGGTGTGTATATTTGCATGTGTGCATACTTATGTGTGTGTTTGTTTGCACATTTGTGTTCATACATGTGAGTGTGTGAGTGTGTTTTCACATGGGTTCATGCGCATGCATGTGTGTTTGCATGGGTGTGCATGTATATGAACCTTTGTGTGTGCATGCGTTCCTGTGCTTATGCAAGTGCATGTGTGTGCTTGTGCTTATGCTTGCATTTGTGTGTGAGTGTGTGGATGTGCAAGCACATGTTTGTGGGAGGGTGTTTGTGAGTGTGTACATGCAAGTTGGAGCATGTATGCGAATGTCAAAGTTTGTGTGCATGCGTGTGTTCATGTGTATGTATGTGTGCATGAGTTGACATGTGTGCACATCTATTCTTTGGTGTGTGTGTGTGTGTGTGTATGTGGGTGTGTGTGTGTGCATGTCCATGTGCATGCATGAGGGTGAAAGTACATGTGTGTATGTGTGCACAAGAAGGTCTATGCATTTGTCTGTCTATGTTTTGTTTGCATGTGCCTCCATGAATGCATGTGTATAGATGTGTATGCATGCGCATATGTGTGTGTGCTTCTGCATGTGTGTGAATAAGCTTACATGTGTATGAGTGCTTGTTTGTGACTGTATGTATGTGTGTGTTCATATGTATATGTTGTGCATGCTTGTGCATGCTTATGCATGAGTGTATGGGGCTATGTGTGTGCTTGTGTGTGTGTGAATGTTCTTGTATAGGTGTGAGTGTGTGCATCCAAATGTTTGAGTGCATGTGTTTTTCCTTGTGTGCACATGTGTGCATGTGTATACAAGTTTGGGTGCAGGGTTGTACATGTACATGTGTTTATGTGTTTATGTATGTGTGTCTCCATGCATGTGTATGTGTGAATATTTGTAAATGTGCATATCAATTTGTGTGTGTGCATGTGCACATGTGTGCGAGTCTTCATGTGTGTGTTCATATATTGGCTGGTGTGTGTTGGTGTGCATGGCAATGTGTATATGTGAGCACATACGAACATGTGTGTGGGTGCATGTCTGTGTTTGAATATGTGTTTATGCATGTGCATGTATGTGTATGTTTGTGTATGTATGTGTATGTGTGCATGAGTTGACAAGTGTGGACATGTGTTCTTTGGTGTGTGTATGTGGGGTGCATGTGTTTGTATGCATGTGCATGAATGAGTGTGCAAGTACATGTGTGTATGTGCACATGAGTAGGTTTGTGTATGTGTGTGTCTTTGTTTTGTTTGCATGTGCTTGCATGAATGCATGTGTATAGATGTCGGTGCATGTGCATATGTGTATGTGTGTGCTTTTGAATGTGTGTGAATAAGCTTACATGTGTAAGAGCATGTGCTTGTGTTTGTATTAATTTTTATGCATGTGTGTATGGGTCTGTGTGTGTGCTCGTGCGTGTGCACATGTGTATGTTCTTGTATAGGTGTGAGTATGTGCATCCAAATATCTGAGTGCATGTGTTTCCATGTGTGCGTCTGTATACAAGTTTGGGTGTGGGGTGTACATGTGTCTATGTGTGCGTGTATGTGTGTCTACATGTATGTGTATGTGTGAATATTTGTAAATGTGTGTATCAATTTGTGTGTGTGCATGTGCACATATGTGTGAGTCTTGATGTGTGTGCACATGTGTTTGGTGGAGTCTGTTGGTGTGCATGCTAATGTGTGTGTGTGTGCACATATCAACATGGGTGTGTGAGTGTGTGTCTATGTTTGCATATGTCTTTATGCATGTGCACACACATGTGTGTATATGTAAGTGTGTCTTTGTGTTTTGTTTGTGTGGTTGTTTTGCATCTATATGTGAATGTGTGTGTCCATATGCATGTGTTTATATGCGCATTGTGCTTGTTGTGCATGTGTTTATGATGTGTGTGTGCATGTATGGGTGCATGTGCATGTGTTTTTGTGTAGGAGTGCATGCAAGCATGTTTATGTGTGTGTATTTTGCATCTGAATATGTAAGCATGTTTTCTTGTGTGTGTTTGCATCTATATGTGTGAACATGCATGCATGTGCATGTCTGCATATCTACATGTGTGTGTGCATGTGTGCATATGTTTGTATGTAAGTATGTGCTTGTTTGTGTGTGTGTGTATTCACACATAGGTGAATGTGTTTGTGTGTGTATACATGTGTGTGTGTGTCTATGCATGTGTGCATGAGTGTTTGCATGCATGTGTGTTTGTGCATATATGTGTGTGCATGTGTTTCTCTATGCATGTGTGTTTCTATCTATGTGTATGCATGAGCATGTGTGTGTTTCAGTGTTCTTATGTGCAAGCAAGTGTGTGCATACACGTGTACATGTGCATGCTTGTGTGTGTGCATGTGTTTATTTGTGTTCATCTTTATGTGGGCATTTATATATATGTGTGTTTTATGCTTATACATGTGTGGGTTTTTGTGTGGTGTGTGAATGTGTGTTTATGCATGCAAGGTGTCTATTTGTGTGTGCATGATTGTGCATATTACATGCATTTACATGCATGCTTGTGTGTGTATGCATATGCATGCCTATGAGCATGTGTGTATCATGGGTGTGTTTATTTGTGAGCCTTTGTATGTGCATATGTGGTGTGTGTCTGTGCATGTGCTTAAGCTTACATTAGTTTGTGAGTGTGTGTGTGTGCCTATATGCACATGCATGTGCATATTGCTTGAGGGTGTGCGTGAGTGTGTGCATACATGTTTGTGCATGTGCATATGTGAGCATGTGTGTGCATGTGTGTAATATGTGTGTGTGTGCATGAGTCAAAGTGTGATAAGTGTGTCCTTTTGTGTGTGTTTGCTAATACATGCATGTGTGCATGTGTGTAAGCAAGTGTGCAAGCATGTGTGCATTTGTAGGGTGTGTACGTGTGTGCATGTGTGTGCTCATGTCATATATGTGTGTACATGTATATGTGTTTGAATGTGCGAATGTGTGTGTGTCTGTGCATGTGTTGTGTGTATGTATTCCTGTATGAAAGTGTGTGTGCTTATGCATATATGTGTGCATGCATATGTGTGCTTGGGAGTGTGTGCATATAAGCCTACATGTGCATGTGCATGTGCATGTGTGGGTCGGGGTATGTGTGTGTACACACACACACACATGTGTGTTCCGATGTATATACTATTCAAGCTTGTGCATACATGTACACATGTCTATTGGCCTGTGGGCACGTGTATGCATTTTTTTATTTGTGTGTGTTTGCATGTGTGCATGTGTGCTTGTGTATGTGTGAGCACATGTGTACATGTGCATGAGCTTGTTTCTATATGTGTGTGTGTGTGTGTGTGTATGCGAACATGTGAATGTATGTATTTGCATGTGTATGCATGTGTGTGGATACACATGTGTGTATGTGGGGGTTGTGTGCATTCCATGCATGTACGTGTGTGTGCATGTAAATGTGTTTGTGTGGGTGTGTGTCTAGCTACTTTTTTATGCATATGTTGTGTTGGGTGGTGTGTGTACTTATTTGTATGTGTGTGTACAACATATGCACATGGACGTGCATGTGGATGCGTATGTATGTTCTTGTTTGTGGGTGTTTTGGGGTTTTTGTGTGTTTACGTAAGTTTTCATGCATGCTTATGTGTATGTGTGTTTACATGCACATGTCTGTATATGTGTGTGTGTGTGTCCTGTGTGTGTGTGTGTGAATGTGTGTGTGTGTGCATGTTTGTGTGTGCTTATCTTATGCACACACTTGGTGTGTGCATGTGTGTGTGTGTACATATGCATGCGTTTTTGCATATGTATGTGCTTATGCAAGTTTTTGGTGGTGTGCATGTTTGTGCACATGAAAGTGTGCACGTGCTTGTGCATGAGTGTGCATGTATGCTTGTGTTTGTGTATTTGGGTGCATGCACATGTGCATGCATGTGTGTGTGCATGTATATAGGTCTGTGTGTGCATGTGAGTGCTAGTGTGTATGTGTGTGCATGCACACAAGTGTGAATATATGTGTGTGTGTGTGTGTGTACTTGTGTGTATGACTGCGTGTATGCATGTGAGTGCATGTCTTCTTATGAATTGTGTGTGCACACAAGAACCTATTTATGTGTGGGTTTATGTGTGTCTGTGTGTGTGCATGTGTGTATATGTATGTGATTATGCTCGTGTGTGTGCATGTATGCACATGTGCAGGTGTGTGTGTGAGTGCATGCTTGCTTGCATGTTTGTGTGTCTTTTTGTGTTTTCAAGTGTATGCTTGTGTGTCTTTGTTTGCATGTGTGTGTGCATATATTGGTGCATGTGCATGTGCTTGTGAGTGTGCTAGTGTGCACATAAAAGTGTATGTGTGCATGTGTATGTGTTTGGGAGCATGTGTACATATGTGTGCGTGCATGTGCATGTGCATCCATATATGTTTGTGTGCACATGTGCATGTTTCTATATAGGTATGAGTGTGTGCATCTAAATGTATGAGGGCATGTGTGTTTTTATGTGTGCACATGTGTGTGTTGCATGTTTGTGTGTAGGGTTGCACACATACATGTGTCTATGTGTGTGTGTATGTGTGTTTACTTGCATGTGTATGTATGCATATTTGTAAATGTGTGTATCAAGTTTTGTGTGTGCATGTGCACATGTGTGTGAGTCTTCATGTGTGTATGTGTGTTGGGTGGTGTGTGTTGCTGTGCATGCTAATATGTGTGTGTGAGCACATGCAACCATGGGTGTGAGTGTGTGTCTGTGTTTAAATATGTTTTTATGCTTGTGCATGCACATTTGTGTATATGTATGTGTGCCTTTGTGCGTGTTTGTGTGATTGTGAGTGTTCATGTGTGAGTGTGTGTGTTTGCATTTTCATGTATTTGTATGCACCTTGTCTTTATGCATGTTTTTGTGCATGTATGTGTGCATGCATGGGTGCATGTGCATGAGTGCGTGTGTGTGTGTGTATGTGTATCTGTTTGTGTTTCTATACGTGGGTGCATGCACACATATGGATGTGTGTGTGTTTGCATCTAAATGTGTGAGCATGTCTACTTATATGTGTTGGCATCTATAGGTGTGAGCATGTGTGCATGTGTACATATCTACATGGGTGAGTGTGTGCACATGTGTATGTGAGCAAGTATGTGTTTGTTTTTGTGTGTGTGTGTGTGCAAATTCACCCATATGCGAATATGTTTTTGTATGTATAAATGTGTGTGTGTCTGTGCATGAGTGCTTGTATGTAAGCATCTATGTTTGTGCAGGTGCATTTGTGTGCACGTGTGTTTCTATCTATGTGTGTGCATGAACATGTTTGTGTTTCAGTGTTCTTATGTGCAACCATGTGCTTGCAAGCATGTGTGCAAGTACATATGTTTATTTGTGTGCATCAGTATGTGGGTATATGCATAAATCTTTATTTGTGCTTATACGTGTGTGGGTTCTTGTGTGTGTGTCTGTGTGAATGTGTGTTTGTGCATGCTATGTGTGTATTTTGTGTGCATGATTGTTCATATGTGTGTATTTGCATGCATGCAAGTGTGTGTGTGCATACATTGCATGCTTATGTACATGTGTGTATGCATTGGTGTGCATGTCTATTAGCCTTTATGTGTGCATATATGTGTGCATATACCTATGCACATGTTCCTATATAGGGGTGTGTGTGTATGGAAACATGTGAATGTATGTATTTACATGTGTGTGCATGTTAGTGTGTGTACACATGTGTATATGGGGTTATGTGCATGCATGTATGTATGTGTATGTATAAGTCTATCTACATGGATATGTATGCCTGCATGTTTGTGCATGTGTGTGTCAGTTTGTGAGTGTGCTAGTATGCATGCTTATGTGTGTGCCTATTTGTATGTGTGTGTACACATACGCATATGGGCATGCGTGTGGATGTGTATGCATGTTCATGTGTGTGTATGTGTATATGCACTTATGTGGGTATGTGTGTGTGCTTGTGTGAATGTTCATGTTAATATGTGTTGGCATGTGTTTGTGTGTGCTTGTGCTTGTGCACACACATCTGTGCAAGCATATGTGTGTGCATATGCATGCAATTGTTTATGCATGTGTATGTGCTTATGCACGCATTTATTGGTGTGCATGTGTGTGCAGATCAACATGTGCATGTGCTTGTTGTGTACATATATTTGTGTGTGACTGTATGGTTTGTGTATGTGTGTGCATGCACACAAGTGTGAATATATGTGTGTGTGTGTGTGTGTATGTGAGTGCATTTGTTATTGTATAATTGTGTGTGCACATAAGAACATGTTTATGTGTGGGTCTAGTGTGTGCGTGTGTGTGTGTGTGTACATGTGAGTATTTGTGTACATGTATTTATGCATAACTGCATGTTGGTGTGTGTATGTGTGTGCATACACACAAGTGTGAATATGTGTGTGTGCGAGAGTACTTGTGTGTGTGTGCGTATGTGTGTGCATGTGTTCTTGTGCAATTGTGTGTGCACATAAGAACATATTTATGTGTGGGTCTATGTGTGTGTGCATATGTGTGTATATGAAAGTATGTGATTATGCTTGTGTGTGTGCATCTGTGCATGTGTGTGTGTGAGTGTGTGCTTATTTGCATGTTTGTGTGTGTGTGTTTTTTTGTGTGTGCTTGCATGTGTGTGTGCATTTATGTGTGCATGTGGATGTGCTTATGAGTGGTACACATAGAAGTGTACATGTGCATGTGTATATGTTTGGAAGCATGTGTATGTATGTATGTGTGCATGTGCATGCATGTCCATATATGCATGTGTGAGTGTGCATAAGTGTGCATTTTTGTGCATATGTGTGTGGGTGTACATGTGTGTATATGTGAATGCATGTTTGTTGCTTATGTGCACATTTGTGTGTGCATTTGTTTGTGTTTGTGTGCATGTGTGTGTATGCATGCACATGTGGTTCTAAGTGTGCATGTGTGTGTCTTTAGGTGCATTAATGTGTGCTTATGTGCATGTGCTTATGTGTGTATGCTTGCATATGCATGTGTGTGCATGTGTGTGTGTTTGTGTGTGCATACATTTGCACATATATGAGTGCATATGTACATCTATGTTTGTGTGTATGTGTCTGTGAGTGCATTTTTGTGCACATGCAAATGCATCTATGTATATCTATATTTGTTCTTTATATGCATGCATCCATGTGTTTGGGTGTAGGCCTGTGAATGTGCAAGTGCATCTACTTATATGTGTGTGTGCTTCCCTTGCTTTGTATGTCTGTATGTACGTGCGTGTGTGTGTGTTCTTTTGTGAGTGTTCATGGAAGTGTGTGTGGTGCATGTGTGCATGTCTGTATGCACAAGTGTATGTGGCTATGTTCCTGTATTTGTGTACACATGCATGTGTGTGTGTGCATGTGTGCAAACATATGTCTATGTAAGTTTGCGTGCATGTGTACATGCATGCATTCATGCATGCGTGCATAAGTGTTTCTACATTTGCATGTTTGTGCATGGACGTGTTCACATGTGTTCAAATGTGTGTGTCTAAATTCATGCATGCGTGTGTGTGTATTTGTGTTTCTAGATACATGTGTGTGTGTGTGTGTGCATGTGTACTTGTGTATGTGTTCTTGTGCATCTATGTGTGTTTGTTTGCCTGTGCATATGTGTGGGTGCATGTGTGTGTGTGTGTGTTTGTGTTGTTTGCATGTGCATGTGTGTTCATATATTAGTGTGTGAATGTGTGTGTGTGTGTGTGCTTGTGTGTGTGCATGTGCAAATGTCTATGTCTATGCATGTGCATGCTTGTATGTATGTGTGTATGAGCATGTAAGAATGTTTGGTTGTGGCTTTGTGTATGCATTCATGTGTGTGTGTGCATGGGCATGTGCATGTGCACTATATGTGTGCTTATGTCTACGTATGAGTGCATCTATGAGTGTATAGGTCTGTGGATGTTTGTATGTATGTATCTGTGCATGTGCATGTGTTTGTGCGTAAGTGTGTGTGTGTATGTGTACATTCATGTGTGTGTATGTTTGCATATGTGTGTGTGCATGTTTTTCTTGGTGTGTGTGCATTTGCATGTGTATGCATGTATCCATGTTTCTGCATGCATGTGTTCATATATCAATGTGTGCATGTGCACACAACTATGAGTTCAACTATGTGTGTGCTTGTGCATCTATTTGTGCTTTTGTGTGTTCACTTGTGTCCATATTTGTTTGTGTACTTACACATGTATGTGTGCATGTGTGTTTGTGTGTATGTGTGCATGTGAACATGTGTGTATATGTGTGTGTCTGTTTTCATCTATATCTGTGTTCGTGTGTGTGTTGGAGTTTGTGTGTGTGTGTGCTTGTGTTTTTGTCTATGTATGTGAGTGAGTGTGTGTGTGTGTGTGTATATCTGCATGTGTGTTTGTTTATGAGTGTGTGCATGTGTAGTTGTTTGTTTGTGTGTGCATGTGTGTGCATGCTCTTGCACAAGTGTGTGCAAATGTGTCCATGCATGTGTGAGCCTATATTTGTGTATTTTTGTATGTTTGTGTTTATGCGTTTGTGTGTGAGTGTGCAAGTATGTTTATGTGTGTGCATATGTATGCATGCATGTATAAGTATATGTTTGAATGTGTGTGTGTACATGTTCTTATGTGTGTGCTTATGTGCATGTGTTTATGTGTATGCACATGTATATGTGTGTGCACGTGTGTGTGTGTGAGAGAGAGAGTATGTTTATGCATGAGTGCATATATGCGTGTATGTTTATGAGTTTATATATGCATGTGTGTGCTTATGTGTGCTTGTGCACATGTCCATACATTTGTTTTTGCATGCATGTGTGTGTATTCATTACTGTGCATGTGCATGTGTATTGTGTGCATGGGTGTGTGTGTGTGCATGCATGTTTATTTGTATGGAGGTGATATTGTATATGCATGTGTGTAAGTGTGTTTTTGTGTGTGCACACCTAGATGCACGTGTGTTCTTTTGTGTGTCCATGTGTGTGTGTGTTTGGGTGCATGAGTGTGCACATGTGTGTATGTGTGTATGTTTATGCGTGTATATGTTTGTACATCTATATTTGTGTGTCTTTTAGTGTGCACATGTTAGTGTGTGTGTGTGTGTGTGCATGCATGTGTGTGCATGCGTGTGCATGGAGGTTGTTGTGTATGTGTGTGTGCACACGTCTGCATGCATGTGATTGGACACATGTTCATGCATGTGTGTGTGCATGTATTCCCATGTGCTTGTGTGTGTACATGTGTGTACATGTGTGCCCATGTGAGTGCCTTTGTGTTCATGTGTGTGTGTGTGTGTGTTTATGTGTATGCATGTGAAAGTCTTCATACATGTGTGTGCATGGTTATGTGAGTGTGCATGTGTGTGTGGATGTATTTGTGTCTGTGCATGTATGTGCATTAGAGTGTTTATTTGTGTTGATATGGGTGTCTGTGTATGTTCCTTCGTGTGTGTCTACATGTATATAAGTATTTGCCTACTGTGTGTGCATGTGCACAGATTTGTGTGCATGAGTCCACATGTGGGCTTGTGTGATATGTGTGTGAGTGTGTATGTGGGTGCATGCATGCATGCAAGTGTGTGTGTGTGTTTCTATGTGTGTTCATGTCTATGTATATATGCATGCAACTGCATGTATGTGAGCTCATTTGTGTGTATGTGAGCATCTTTAGATATTTGTGTATATGTAGACCTATGCATGCATGTGTGCATAAGCATGTACATGTGTATTCATGTGCATGCGAATGTGTGTGTTTGGTTATGTATGTGCATCTACATGCGTGTGTTTGTGTGCATGTGCATGCATTTCTATGTGTGTGTATGTGTGCATGTGTACGCACGCACGCACGTGCATGTGTGTATTATTATGTGTTTATGCGCTTACTTGTGTGTGTACATATTTGTGTGAGTGCCTGTGTGTGTGCTTGTGAGTTTGTGCTTGTGTGAGCATATGTACATGTGCATATCTATGTGTGTGCTCCAATGTGTTTGGGTGCACATCTTTGTTTGTTTGTGTATGTATGCGTGTGTGTGTCTGTGTTGGTGTTTTTGCTTATGTGCATAGGTGATTGTTTTTGTATACATGTGCATGTATGTTTGTGTGTGTGCATGTGCATGTGCATTTGTGTGTGTGTGTGTGTGCATGTGTTTGTGTGCATGTGTATGTGTGTTTGTGTGTGTATGCATGTACAATACTTCAATGCTCAACTTACTGATTTTTTAGCCAAAGATCATATTTTTTGCAGATTGACCAATCTACAAAGAACTATATTTCTAAATATTTATATGATTAAAATGTTGAACCATTTTTTTTTGTAATTATAGCACATAGGATTATCATGATTTATGAATATTTGATTTAGTTTTTTTAGTGATGCTTTAAGTTACATTTGGATTTGAAAATTAAGTCCTTATCGAATGACTGAGTGCCCTTATACCTTTGTGAATAGTAACTTGATCATTACTATAGCCTATCCAATTTTTTGATCTAATGATCTAGATTATATCTATCTATGATTAGATATAGATCCATTGATGGTTATTTTGAGTGTATGTGTATAAATATTCATGTATGTGTCTACTTGTGTTTATGCATGCATGTGTGTTTATTTGTGTATACATTTGTGTGTGTGTGTGTGTGTCAACATGCATTTGCACATGTGTGTGTGCATATTTGTCTATGTATGTGTGTGGTTGTGTGTTTTTGAGTATGTGTGCATGAGATTGTGTGTGCATGTGTGTGTAGTTTGTGTGTGTCTGGGTTAGTGCATGTATGCATGTTAGCATTGTTTGTATGGATGTGTTTGTGTATGTGTGTGTGTGCATGTTTGTGTGTGCTTCTGCATGCATTTGTTGTGTGTTTATATGTTCATATGATCATCTCCATGTGTGTGCATGTGTATGTACACACATGTACATGTGGATAGTTGTGTATGCATCCTTTGTGTTTATGAACATGTGTCTGTGCTTGCACACCTGTGTTTGTGCACACACGTGTGTTCATGTTTGTGAGCCTTTACACACACGTGTGCATAGGTGCATGGAATATGAGTATGTGGGCGCATTCTTTTTGCATGCATTTGTGCACCAAAACACGTATGTATGGATTTATGTGTGTTTATTATTTTGTGCATATGTAAGTGCAAGTGTGTATCTATGTGTGTATGTGTGTTTTAGTGCGTGTGTATGTGAGTGTGTTTGTGAATGTGCTTCTTTGTATGCATGCATGTGCATGTGTGTGTGTGTGTGTGTGTTTCTCTATGTGTAAGTTTGTGTGAGAGTGTGTGTGCTTATGTGTGCAAGTAAGAGAATGTGTGTTTACAGGTGTGTGTGAGTGTGTACCTGTGTGTGTGCATTTACAACTGCATGCATGTGTGTGTGAGTGTGTGCATGTAAGCATATGTGTAAGCATGTGGTTATGTATGTTCATGTGTGAGTGCATGTGCATGTGCATGTTTGTGATTTTGTATATGTTCATGTGTGTGTGTGTCTATGTGCTCGAGTATGTGCATATGTTTGTTGGCATGTGTTTGTGCCTATGTGTGCCTTCATGTATTTGCATGTATTCATTTGGTTGTATGTGTGCACATGTGAGTACTAGTGTATGCATATGTGTATCTATGCTTGTGTGTAATTGTGTGTACATATGTTCATGTGTATGCATTAGGTTGAGCATGTGTGTAAGCACATGCATGTGTGTGTATGCGTGTTTGTGCATGTTCATGTGACTACATTTGTGTGCTTGTGTGCGTTTACAAGTGTGTGTGTGTGTGCACATGTGTTTATGTGCATGTGCATTTATGTGTGCATTTGCATGCACCGTTATGTGAATGTCTATCTATGTGTGACATGTCTACATGCATATATGTGTACATGCATGTTTGTGTGCGCATGTGTGGTTGTGTATGTATGTGTATATTCGTGTGTGTATGCATATGTGAGCCTAAGAGTTTATGTTTACTATTATATGTGTGTATGTGTGTTTATGTATGTTCATGTGTATGGGAGTGCTTTGGTACATCTGTGCATAAAAGTGTATGCATATATGTGTACACGTGTGTGCAGGCATGTGTGTATTTTCATGTTCACATGTGTGTGTGTGTGTGTATGCATGTACGTGCATATGTGTGTGTGTGCATGCATTGGAACATGTGTGTGTCTGTGTATGTGTGTGGATGTGTGCACTTTCAAGTATAGGTATGCATGCATGTCTATGTGCATGTTTATGCTTGTTGTGTGTGCATATGTATGTGCATGTGTGTGTGGGTTTGTTCTTGTGTATAAGCATGTGTGTATGTGTGTTTGTGCGCATTTACATACATGTGTGTATATGTGTGTTTGTATACATTTTTGTGTTTATGCATGTGTGTATGTGTGCAAATATTTTTGTTTGTATGCATGTTTGTATCTGTATTTTTATATTTGTGATTGTATGTGATTGTTTAAATTTCTATTTGTTTG
Organism: Vanilla planifolia; assembly: GCA_023846275.1. NCBI lineage: Eukaryota > Viridiplantae > Streptophyta > Magnoliopsida > Asparagales > Orchidaceae > Vanilla > Vanilla planifolia. The sequence goes on from JAIUJO010000022.1 coordinate 1,476,497, forward strand.
TGCATGTGTGAGCGTATATGTGTGTATTTGCATGTGTGTGTACCTTTATGAGCATGTATGTGTGTCTGCACATGCTTTTTAATGCAAGTGTGTGAGCATCTATCCACATGTTTTTGAGTGCCTATGTGTGTGTTCCTATTCATGTATTTGTGTTTGTGTGATTGTGCAAGCACTCATGTGTGTGTGTGTGTGTGTGCATGTTTACATAGGTAAGTATGTGTGTAGGTTCATGTGTGAATGTGTATTTGTGTGTATATATTGCATGTGCGTAAATGTTTCTGTGTGTGCATCTATATTTGTGGATCTAGGTGTATGCTTGTGTGAATATGTATCTAAGTGTATGTTTATGCATGCATGCATGCTTGTGTGTGTGTACCCCTACAAGTATGTGCTTGTGTGTATACATGTGTGTGTGTGCATTTGTGCATGTGTGGTTGTGCGAGTGTGTGTGCACATGCATGTGTATGTGCAAGCATGTACTTGGCAATAGCCATGTTTGTAGGTACCTTTGTGTGTTTGTGTCTATGTGTGTGTGTGTATGTGTGGCTATGCTTGTGTGTGCATATGTATGAATATAGGTATTCTTATATGTGCATAAATGTGTGTGTGCTTGTGTGTATATTTGTGTTTGCATATTGATGTGTGTGTATGTGCATGTGTGCGTATATGTGTGTATGTGTGCATGCCTATGTGTCTATGTGTATGTTTATGTGTTTGTGTGGGCATCTTTATGCACCTTGTTAGAATATGTGTGCATTCCTTTGTGTATGCGTGTAAGTATTTCTTCATCTGTGTTCATGTGTGCATGTTTATGTGTGTGTGCATATGGATTGTGTGTGTGTGTGTGTGCAATCACATATGGCTGTATGCATGTCCATGTTTGTCTTCCTGTGCATGTTTGTGTGCATTTGAGTATGCGTGGATGAGTGTGTGTGTGTCTGTGTATACGTGTGCACCTATCTATATAGGTGCATGTGTGCATATATATGCACATGTGTTAGTACATGCTCTAGTGTGTGTACATATATATGTGTGTTCGTATGTTCAGACATGCTTCCATGGGCATGCATATGTGCATACGTATGTGTGTCCATTTTAATGTGCGTTTGTACATGTATTTGCATGTGTGTATGCATCTGCATATGTCCATGATTATGTGTGTGCTTATGTTTGTGAGTGTGTGCTAGCATGTGTGTGTGTTGTTGAGTAGGTCTGCTTGTGTGTGTATACATAAGCATGCATGTAAGCTGATGTGCACAGGTGCATGTACGTGTTTGCTTGTGTGCATTTGCATTTGTGCCATTTTCTAGCATGTTGTGTATGTGTGTGTGTGCATGTTTGTGCAAGTTCTTTTATGTGTGTATGTAATTATATTGATGCATGTGTGTGCTTATTTGTGTGTGTGCATTTGTGTAAATGTGTTTGTGCATGTGTGTGTGAGTGCTTTTGTATGTATATGTGTATGTGTTTCATGCCTGTGTGTATATGCATATGTGTGCGTGTGAGCATGTGTTCATTCGTGTGCATTTGCATGTGTGTGTATGATTCTCTGTGTGTATTTACATACACATATGAGTGTATGTGTGTGAGTACATGCATGCATGTTAACACATTGTGCATGTGTGTGTTTGTGTCTGTGCTTGTGTTTATGTGTGTGTGTGCATGCGGGTCGGTGCATTTGTGTCTACATGGTTTGATGTGTGTCAGTGTGCGTGCATGTTTATGTTTGTACTTTTATATATGTGTGCATGTGTACGTGTTTGTACATGTGTATGTGTGTGTGTGTACTTATGTGCATATGTCTTTATATTTGAGTATGTGTGTATGTATGTGTGTCCAAGCTAGGGTGCATTTCTGAGTGCATGAGTGTGCAAGCATGTGCATCTATGAGTGCCTGTGCATGTGCATGTGCTTAGATGTGCATGCACATTTGTGTTTGTCTATACATTTGTATGTGCTTGTATTTGTTCATATGCGTGTGTTCCTCATTGTGTGCATGTGCATATGAACTTATGTGTTTACATGTGTGTGTTCGTGTGTGTGTGTGTGTGTGCATGTATTTGTACATATGTGTTTGTGTTTTACATGTGTGTGTGCATATGCATGTTCATGAATGTGCATATCTCTACACTTGTCTGCATGGCTATGCATGTGCAAGTATATGTTTATGTGTGTGAATGTATTTGTGCATTTTTGTGTGCATGCAAATGTTTGTGAAGGTGTGTGTATGTATGTGGAAATGATTTTTTCAGTGTATGCATGTGTGTGTGTGCTTTTGAATATATACGTGTGTGTATTCATGGATTTATGTGTGTGCTTGTGCAATTGCATGTGTTTATGTGTATGCATATTTGCATGACTGTGCATGCGTTTGTGTGCATTCATGTGCAAGTGCATGCATGTGTTTGTGTGTGTGCACATATAGGAATTTATTTTTCTTTGATTATACATTTGCATGTGTATGCATGTGTGTTTGTTTATATATATATGAGCATGTTCATATGTTAATGCATGTGTTTGTGTATCTACTTGTTTGTCAGCATGTGGCTATGTTTATATACCTGTGCATGTGTGTGTGTGTGGGTGTGTATTATTGTACATGCATTTGAGCCTATATGTGCACATGCATGTGCAGTTGCATGCGTGTGCATGCATATATGCAATTGTGATTGTGGATTAGTGTTTGTGTCTCTATGTGCATGTATGTATCTATGTTTGTGTAAGTCTATTTGTTGGTAGCATATGTGTGCTATATGAGCATGTATGTGTTTTTGTATGTGCAAATATACATGTGTGTTGGTGTAGGCATCCTTGTGAGCATATGCATGTATGTGTGTGCATGCATATTTGTGTACATGTGTGTGCATGTGTGTGTGAGTGTGTGGGTGTGTGTGTACTTATGTGTAGGTTTGTGTGCATAAGCATTTATGTGCATGTGTGTGCACATCATGTATGTGCATGCTTTTATATCTACATGTGCATATGTAGTGTGTGTGTGTTTACTATGCTTGTGTGCATGTACAAATGGGCATGTGTGTGTGTGCAAATGCATATGCATGTCTAGTTGAGTATTTGGGTGTTAGTGTGGGTGTTTATGGCTTTTTGCATGTATGTGCATGTGTGTGTGTTGTGTGTGTGGGTGCATGCATGTGTGCATATGTGTGTGCATTTGTGACTATGTGTGCAAGCTTGCATGTGTGTGTGTTTGTGGGTGTGTGCATGTGCATGTGTGTGTTTGTGCATGTGTGTGCATGTGAGTTGTGCATGTAAGCATGTGGGTGTGTTCTCATGTATGTACATGTACATTTGTGATATGAAAATTTATGCATGTGTGCATAAGCATAGGTGTGTGTGTGTGGATGTGCATTCATGCTTATGCATATTCACTTGTGTAAGAGTTTGTGTTTTTGCATGTGTGTGTGTTTGTGTGTATATGAATGTGTGGGTGTGTATTTGTGTACATGAATGTTTTTTTAGTGTGTGTGTACATATGGTTATGCACATGCATTTTTGTACATGCATGCGTGTGTGTATATGTGCTTGTGTGTAGGTTTATAGGTGTGAGCACATGTATTTGTGTGTGCTAGCAAGCTTATATAGGGGCTGTTGATGTGTGTCCATTTATGTATGTGTGTGCGTGCATGCATGTGTGCATGTGTGTGGTTGTGCTGGTATGTTGGGTGTATGTGTGCATGGGGGTGTATGTTGTGGTGCAAATATGTGCGTGCATGTGCATGTGTGTATGCATATGTGCACGTGTGTGTGTGTGTGCATGTGTCTAGGTGTGTGCGCTTCTATGTTGGTGTATATGTGTGTGTGTGTGTGTGTGTGGGTATGTGCATTGTTATATGTATGAGTGTCTGTGGATGCATATGTGTATGCATAGATATCTATGTGTGAGCATGTTTGTGCATATATTGGGGTGTATGTGGACATGTGTGCTTACATGTGGGTTTGCATGCACATGTTTGTGTGTGGGTATATGCATTAGTGTGTGTGCAAGTGACAAGTGTGCATAAGCATGTGTGTATGCACATCCATGTGTGTGTGTTTGTGCATGTTTGTGTGCTTGTTTATGTGTGGTCATGTGTGTGTGTGTATGTGCATGTGCTTGTGTGTGTGTGTGCAAGAGCATGTGTGTATGTGTGCATATGTGCATTTCTGTGCATATGTCATTGTGTTTGTTTGTATGCATGTAGATGTGTGTGTTTGTGTGTGCATGGGCATCATTGTGTATAAGTGTGTATGCATGTTTGTTTGTACATGTGTATGTGCTTCTATGTTCATATATGTGAGTGTGTGTGTACATGTGTGTGTGCACATGTGTGTGTATGTAAGCATGTGTGTATACATGTGTGTGCATGATTGCTTATGTGTTGTTTTTGTTTCTGCATATGGGTGTGTGCATGCTTGCATACATGTGTGTATGTTTGTGCATATATATTCATGCCCTTCTATGTGCTTGTGCACATGTGTGTGCACCCATGCATATGCTTGTAAGTGTGTGTATGTTTTTCATGCAATTGTGTGCATGTGTGAAAGTTTGTGCTTGTGTATGCATTTGTGCGTACATGCATATGTGTGAGGATATGTGCATGTGTGCTTATATGCGTGAGTGTGTGCATTTGTTCATATTTGTGTGCATGTGTTGTTTTTTGGGTGCTTGTATCTGTATGTGTGTTCTTACGTGTGTGTGTTGTTCTATTGGTTTGGTTGTGCACATGCATTTGTGTGTCTGCTTGTCTTCGCATGGGTGTGAGCATGTGCATGGTTTGTGCAAGTATGAGTGTTTGTGTGTGTATACCTTTGCATACGTGTTTGCGTGTATATGTGTGTGTGGGGTAATGTGTCTATGGGTTCGCATGCACGTGTGTGTGTTCAAGTGTGTGTATGTGTGGGTTTGGATGTGTTTGTGCATGTGCGCATGCATTCATGTGGAAATGTATGTGCATACATGCATGCACATATGTGTGTGTATGGGTGTCAATCAAATGAGTACCTTTGAGTGTGTGTGCTTTTGAATATTCACTTGTGTTTGTTTGTGCATGTGTATATGGGTGTGTTTGAGCATATGTGCACATATGTGTGCACCTATGCATGTGTCTCTATATATTTGTGCATGTGCATGTACGTGTTTTTGAGTGCCTTTGTGTGTTCATGTCTATGTTTTGTGTATGTGCATGCATGTGTGTACATATTCATGTATTTGCACTTGAGTGAGCATACGCAAGATTGCACATGTGTGTGTGTCCATGTCTAAGTGTGCTTGATGTTGTGCATATGTATGTGTGTGCATACGTATGTGTGTGTGTAGGTGCATGTGTTTGTGTACTTGTCCATGTGTGCATTTGTATGTGTATTCAAGTGTGTTTCAAAATGTGTTTATGTGCATGTGTGTGTGTGTGCATATGTGCATGCATGGACATGTGTGTGTGCGTGTGTACATGAATGCATGAGTGTGTATGCAAGCACATGTGTGCTTGCATATGAACATATGCGTATGTGTGTGTGTGTGCGTGCATGATTGTGTGAGTATGTGTTCATGTTATTATGTGTGTGTGTGCATGTGAAAGGGCATGTGTGAGTGTGTCTTTGTGTGATCATGTGCATGTTTTTGTGTGTGCATATGTGTGTGTACGTGTGTGTGCATCTTTGTTTGTATGTTGGTGTCTGTGTGCTTCTATGTATACGAGTGTATGCAAATGATGTGTTTATGTGCATGTATATGCATGGGTATGTGTGGGCATGCGAGTGCACAATGTTCCATGTTCATGTGAACCTTTGTGCATCTTTGTAGATAATTAATTGTGCAAGTTTATGTATATGCATGCTCATGTGTAAATGTGTGTACATGTGTGTATGCATGTGGATTGTCTGTACATGTGTGTGTCTATTTTCACATATATGTGTTTGTAGTGCATGTGTATGTGCTTATGCATGTGTGTATTTGGACATATTTGTGAGTGTGTGTGCATGCAATTGTACGTGTGGTTGTGTGTGTGCACGTTAGATTACGTGTATACATCTATGTGTACTTGCTCAAGTGTGTGTGTTTATGTGTTTTTATGTGCATGTGTGCATCTGTATATACATGTACATACGTATGTGTGTGCATACATTTGTTTCTGTGCTTATAATGTCTACAGATGTGTGTGTCTACATCTGTGCTTGGCTGGGCATTTGTTTTTGTGGAACCATGTATGTGAGAACATGTGCATATGTGTATGAATATGCATGTGCGCATGCGTGTAAGTGTTTGTGTAAGCCTATGTGTAGGGTTTTATTACACATGTGTGTGTGTGCATGTGCATGCATGTGCTTGTCTATGCATTGATGTGCACATATGTGTATAACTGTGCATGTGTGAGTATTTTTGTATGTGTGCATTTGAATGCGCATGTTTATGCATATGTGTGCATGTTGCTATGGGTGTATTTACCTGTATATTTGCATGTGTTTGTGTGTTTGTGCACATATGCAATTGAGTGTGTGCACTTTTGTGTGTGTGTTTGTAATCACACTTGCATGTATGTGTGTGTGTTTGTATATCTACATGCAAGCATTTGTGTATGTATGTGATTGTGTGCATGTGTATTTATGTGTAGTCCATGTGTGTAATTGTATGCATGCATGTATGTGTTTGTGCATGTGCATATGTGTGATTATGTTTGTGCATATAAGTTTATACTTTTGTAAGTAGGTACATTGGTACATGTTTGTGTTTATGTATATGTGTATGCACATGTGTTTGTGCATGAGTATGCATGTGTGTGCACAAGGGTGTTTGTGTGGGTGTTCGTGGGTGTGCATGTGTGTGCATATATGATTGCCTGTGGATGTATGCACTTGTGCATACTTGTGTGTGCTTGTGTGTGTCTATGCAAGTACAAGTGCATGTGTTTATGAGTATGCATATTTGTATGTGTGTGCATGTGTGAGCATTTACTTTTGTTGTTTTGTGTCCTAATATGTGTGTGCATGTGCATGTGCTTTCATGTATGTGCATGAGCATGAGAACTTGTGTGTATACATGTGTTTGCATTTGTGTGTGGATGGGTGTGTGTGCATGTGCATGTGCATTTGTTTGTGCGGGTGCGTCTTTATAAATTCTTTCAAACATGTATAAGTACATGTTTGCATGTATACATGCATGCATGCATGTGCATGCACACACGCATGAGTGTGGGTGTCTGTGTGTGTGTGTATTTGTGAATGCATGTATATATCTATGTGTGAATATGCCTATTCCTAGGTCTATGCATTTGTGTCTATTGTGTAAGCATCTATGCACGTGTGTGTGTGGCCATCATTGTGAGCATATGCAAACACATGTCAGTGTATAGGTGTGCATGCATGCATGCATGTGTATGTATGTGCATGTATGCATGTGTGTTCATGCGTGTGGGTGTGTGTGTGTTCACAAGTGTGTAGATGTGTGTGCAATTGCATGAATGTGAGTGCGATTAAGTCTGAGTGGGTGTGCACGAGCATGTGTTTGTGTATGCATGTGCATGTGCTTGTGCACATGCATATGTTTTTGTTTGTGTATGTGTGTGCACATGCATGTATGTGGGTTTGTGTGGGTGTGTTCATGTGTGTGTCTTTCTACCTATATGGGTGTGTATATCAGTGCATATTTGTGTGCATGCATGCGTGTCTTTATGGGTGTGAGCCTGCGTATGTGTGTATTTTTGAATTTGTGTGTGTATGGGTGTTTGCATGTTAATGTGTGCTTGTACATGTGTACGAGTGTGCTCATGTGTGTTTATGTGTGTTTTTACTATGTGCACTCATATATGAATGTGTGCATGAGTATGGGTGTGCATGTGTGTGTTTATGCATGTGCATTTGTGTATGCTTATGTGTTTTTATATGTGTGCATATGTGCTTTTTGGTTTGTGTACGTGCATGTGTGTGTACATGTCCTTAAGTGCATGTGTGTGTGTGTTGATGCATGTTTCTATGTGTGTGTGTGTGTGGATACAAGTGTCTATGTGTGTGCGTGTATATGTGTGGGGTGTGTGTGTGCATATAGTTGTGATATGCAAGCATGTATGTGTATGTGTGTCTATCTTTGTTTTTACATGCATGAGAAAGTTTGTGTTTTCGTATGTCTGTGTGAGCATGTGCATTCATGTGTGAGTACCTACACGTGTGTGTGTGTGTGGAGGGGGGGTGTTTATGTGAGTATGTTTGTATGTGCGTATGTGTGTGTACGTGCATATGTGCATGTATCTATGTGTGTCTGAACGTGCATGCATGTTTGTGTGTGTGGGTGTATCTTAGTGTTCATGTGTGTGGATGCGTGTGGATTTATGTTTGTTTATGTGTGCATATGTGTATTCCTAAGCATACCTTTATGTGTGTGTGTATGCATGCATGCACATGTGTATATATATGTGTGTGTGTGCATGTGTGCTCGTGTGATTGTGTGTATATGTATGTGCATGTGCATGTGTTTGTATGTGTGCATGCATGTGGACATGTGTGCGTATATATGTGTATAAATCTATGTGCGTGTGCATCTATATATTGTTCTACATGCATTTATGAGTGTGCATGTGTGTGCATGCATGTGTGTGTATATATGTGTGTGTTAGTGTATTTTAGAATGTGTGTGTGTTTGTGTGTGTGGGCATGTGTTTGTATATGTGTGTGCATGTCTTTATGTGTGAGTATATGGGCATGAGCACATCTATATTTCTAAATATGTGCATGAGTATGTGTATGTGCATTTGTGTATGTGCTTGTGCATATTTTGTTTGTATTCATGAATAGGTCTATGATAGTCTGTGTGTGTGCATGTGTGCTTGCATGTTTGTGTGAATTTGTCTATTCGTGCATGAATGTGTGTGCATATATGTTTTTAATTGTGTATTTACATAGTTGTGAGTATGGGTGTGTCCATGCACGTGTGCATGTGAGGGTGTGTGTTTGCATCTGCATGAGCATGTGTGTGCATGCGAGTATGCATGTACATGTGTCTATGCATGTGTGTTTATGTGTATGCACGTATGTGTGTGTGACTGTGTGTGTATATATGTGTGTGTTAGTGTGTGTGTGTGAATGTGTGTATGTCTGTATATGTGTGGGTGTCTTCTTTTGTGTGTGCGCGAGGGTATATGAAAGCGTGCATGAGATACATGTGTGCAAGCATGCATGTGCATGTGCGTGTATGTGTGTGCATGTTTGTTTGCATGTGTATTTTTGTGTGTGATTGTGCATGTACGAGGGTGCGTCTGTGCATGAGCATGTTGTGTGCGTTATGTTTGTTGGGTGTGAGTGTGTCTATATGTGCACATGCTTATGGATGTGCTTGTGCATCTTTGTTTGCATGTGTATGCATGGGCGTGCATGCATGTATGTATGTGAGTGTTTGTATTCATATGCATGTGTATACATTTTTGGGACTGTGTAAGCATGTGTGTACATGTTTGTGTGAGCACGTATGCATTTGTGCATGTTTATAGATTCCTACACATGAGTACATGCGTTCATGCTTGCATGCTAGTGTGTGTGTTTGCATGTTAATGCTTGTGTGCCTATATGTGAGTGTGTGTCCGTGCATGTGTATGGATATACTTGTATGTGGGCTTATTTTGTGCATGTAGGTACATGTTAGTATGTGTGGGTATGCACATATTTACATGTGCATATAAATATGTGTGTATGTATTTATCCATGTGTGTGGTCGTGTGTTTTATGTGCGTGTGTGTATATGTTTGTATGCACATATGTATTTGTGTCATTGTGTAGGTGTTTTTGCATGTGTATGATTATATGTGCATGCATGTTTGTATGTGCACATGTGATTTTTTGTGCTTATGTGTGCATGGTTGCATGCATGGGTTTGTGTGTGTCTTAAGGTGAGTATGTTTATGCATATATCAGTGTGCTTGCTTGTGTGTTTATGTGTGGGTGGGTGGGTGTGTGCATGTGTGTGTGTGATTGTGTGTACATGTGTGCATGTGTGTGTATGTGTGTGTATGTTCATGCATGCATGAATATGTGTGTCTACTTGTGTGCATGTGTGTATGCCTAAGCATGTGTGTACATGTTCATGTGTGAATTACATGCACGTGTGTGCATGTATGTGATTTTGTGTGTCTATGTGCATCCATGTATCTGCACATGTTGAGTGTGTGTGTGAGTACATGCATGCACGTATGCTCACTTATGTGTTTGTGCTTGTGTGTCTGTGTTTGTGACAATGTGTGTTGTTGGATTCATGTGCATGTCTGGGTGTGCATGTGATTATGCATGTGCATGTGTGTGCATGTGTGTGTGTGTGTGTCTAAGTGTAAGTGCATCTATGCATGCATGTGTATGTCTGTGTGTGTGTGTGTGTATGCATTGTGTGTGCATTTGTGTGTGTGTGTAAGTGCATGCATAAGTGTGTGTGTGTGTGTATACGTGTGTGTGTGCATGTTCATGTGTGTGATTGTTTGTATATGTGCATAATTCTTTATGTGTGGATAAGTGTATGCATCAAGCATATGTATGGGTATATATATGTTTGTGTATGTATGTGATAGTGCATCTATGTGTACATGTGTGTCTACGCATGTGTATTCACATTCATATGTGCACATGTGTTTTTTCATGTGTATATGAATCCATGCAGGAGGGTTTTCATGTGTGTGCATATGGGTGTGTCTATGTGTGTGTACTTGTTTGCACATGCACATGTGTGTGTGTTAGCATGTGCATGTGTGAGTTTTTGTGGGTTGGAGTATTTGTGTGTGTGTATACATTTGTACTTCTGTACTTATCTATGTGTGAGGGCACATGTTTGTGCTTACATGCTTGTGCATGTATGTATGCATGTGTCTGTGTGTATTTGCATGTGTTTGTGTGCATTTGTATGTGTTAGTGTGTGTGTGTGTGTGCGTGTGTGCATGCTTGTGTTTGTTAATGTGCATGTGTGTGTTTGTGCATGTGTGTATGTGTGTGCATGATGTCTATATGCGTGTGTAGGGTTTAGTGTGAGTTTGTGTGAGCACACATGTATGCATGGTCATGTGTGTGCATGTTTGTGTGCATTCATGTGTGTGGGTTGCATGGGTGTATATGTCCATGTTTTGTGCATATGTGATCAGGTTTGTGCTTGCTTGTGTGTTTGTGTGCATGTGTGAGTGTGCATGCATGCATGTGTATTAGTGTGGGCATGTGTTTGCATGAGTGTTTGCATGTGTGTGCACATGTATGTGTGTGTGCGTGTGCATTATGTGTGCATACAGGTGTATGAGTGTGAATCTATTTGTGTGTGTTTGTATGTGTGTTCATGTTTTTGCATGTGAGTTTGTGTGTGTGTGTGCATGCCTATGCATATTTGTGTGTGTGCAAGTCTACAAGCATTCGCATGCATGCACAAACATACGTGAGTGCACGTCTTTGTGTGTTTGCATTTGCGTGTATGTCTATGAATGTACGTATGTGCCTTTGTTTGTGTGTGCATGTGATTGCATGTTTGTATCAGTGCATGTGTGTGTATTTGTACTTGTGCATGCATGTGTTTTTGTGCATTTGGGCATGTATGTCAACATGTTCAATTATGTGCATTAATGTGTATGTGTGTGCACATATGTGAATGCATGTGCCTTTTTGTGTATGTGTGTGAGCATGCATGCATGTGTATGTGTTCTTGTGTGTGTGAGTGTGAGAGTGTGCTTGTGCATGTGTGTACATGTGCATGTGTTTGTGTAAGAATGTGTGCGTGTGTACATGTGAGCATGTGTGTCTGTCGATGCTCCTGTGTGCGTGCTTGTGCATGTGTGTGTGTACGTGCTTGTTTGCATATGTGTGTCTTTGATTTTGTGTTTATTACTATGTGTGTTTTTGCATGCATGCGTGCATGTGTGTATGCCTGTGCTTATGTGTGTCCTTGTGCATGTTCATGTGAGTGTGTGTGCATGTGCCACTCTGTGTAGGTAGATGTGTATGTCCATGTGTGCATATGTGTGTCCATGATTGTATATATGTGCATGTGTGTGCATGGGTACATGCATATGTGCATACTTGTTTACATATGTGCGTGCCTTTGGTCTTGTGTTCATTCCTATGTGTGTGAATCGTAGGTGTATGTGCTCGATTTTGTGTATGGGCATGAGCACATGTGTGTGTATGCGTGTGTGAATTTGCATGCATGTTTGTGATTGTGCTTGTGCATTTTCCTTTGGGTGTGTGTGTGCATGCCTATGTTGAGTGTGTATGTGCATGTATGTGTATGGGTGTGCATGCTTGTGTTTGTGTGTGCATACATCCATTTGCGAGTGTGTATGTGTGTGCTTGGATTTGTGCATATATGTGTGAATGTGCCTATGAGTTTGGGCATGTGTGCTTGCATGTGTGTGTGTGCATGCATTTGTTTATGTGCACATGCATGTGTATGGATTTATGTGTGTGTTTATGTTTGTGTGCATGTCATGTCTACACTCATGTGTATATGTGTATGTGTGTGTTTGTCCTTATGTGTGTGCATGTGTTAGTGTATTTTTTTATGTTTGTGCATGTGTGTGTACAACTTAGCACATGTGTATATTTATAATGCATGTGCGTGTATGTGTTCTTGTGCGTGTGAGTGAGTATATGTGCGAGTGTGTGTGTATCTATATGTGCATATTTTAATGTGTGTGTGAGCCTTTAGGAAAGTGTGCATTTTTATGTATGTGTGTGTATGCATTTGTGTGTGCATTTGTATGCATTTGTACATATGTGTGCATATGTGTGTGTGTGAGTGCATGCACATGTGTTTATGTGTGTTTTGTGCATGTGTCTATGTGTGCATGTGTGTATACATATTTCTATGTTTGTGTGTGCCTATATGTGCATAGTTGCACATGTGTGTGAGTGTTTGTGTGTGCATGTGCTTCTATGACTATGTGTGCATGTGTCTGACCATGTTTATGTGTTTTCTAGTGGGAATATGTGCAGCTAGCATGTGTGCACATGTGTGTGACTCTACATGTATTTTGGTGAACTTGCATGTTTGTGTGCTTTTGTGCATGTTTGTGTTTATATGTGTGTGTGGACATGTGCATGCATCTATGCATGTATGTTTGTGTGTGTGTGTGTATGTTTGAACATGTGTGTGCATGCAAGGGTGTGTGCATTTGTGTCTTTGTGTGCATGCATCTTTGTGGTTATGTGTGTGTGCAATTTTGTGTGTGCGTGTATGCATAGGCTTGAGTGTGTGTGGGACTATGTGTGTATGGGTAGGTGTGTGTGCATGGGCATGTGTATTCGGACGTGACTATATGTGTGTGTGTGAATTCAACTATACATGTGGTTATGTATGTGCATGTGAGCATATGTGTACACATTTATGTGTACTTGCTTGAGTGTGTGTATGCATGTGTGTATTTTTACATTTTTATGTGCATGTGTGAGCATGCACATGTGGATGTGCATATGTAAATACATACATGTGTTTGTGTATATTTCTTTGTGTTCTTGTAAAAAAGTGCACATGAGTGTGTTCAAGTGTGTGTGTTTCAAAATGTGCACTTGGTTGGGACTATTTGTTAGGGTCCACATATGCGTGAGCATGTGCATGCATGCATGAGTATGTGTGTGTGCATATGTGTACATATGAGTGTGCATGTGTTTGTGTAATCCAATGTGTGGAGGTTTGTGTGTGCATGTTTGTGCATTTGTATGTGCATAAATCTGCATGCCTATGCATGAGTATGCACGTGTTTGTATAAGTGTGTATGCGTGAATGTTTTTGTGTGTGCATGCATTTGTATGCATATGTTTGTGCATATGTGTGTATGTAAGTGTATTTGTAAGTATATCTTATTGTTTGTGCATGTATGTGTTTGAGCACACTTTTGTGTGTTTTTGCATTCGCACTTATGTGTGTGTGCGTGCATGTGTGTCTGTGTCTACATTCAAGCATATGTATGAGTGTGTATTTGTGTGTAGTGCATGTGTGCATTTGTGTTCTTGTGTGAATGTGTGCATTTGTGTGTGCATGTGTGATTATGTTAGTGTATGTGTGTGCATGTGTTTGTACTTTTGCATGCATGTGTGCTTGTTCATGTTTGTACTTGATATATGTGTGTGTGTGCACAGGTGTGCATATATGTGCATATGTGTTTGTGCATGAGTGTGCATGTGTGCGCATCTATGTGTGTGTTTTGGGGTTTATGTGAATGTGCATGTGTGTGCATATGTGACTACATATACATGTGAGTGTATGCACTTGTGTATACATGTGTGTGTTTGTATGTGTCTATGCATGTGCAAGTGCATTTGTGTATGAGTATGCATATTTGTATATGTGTTTAGGTATGTATTTGCATGCATATGTGTGTGCACATGTCTGTGAATTTCTTTTATTGTTTTGTGCATTAACATGCATGTGCATGTGTGTGTGTGTGTGTGCATGTACATGTGTGTTCATGTGCATGTGTGTGCATTGGTGTATATGTGTGAGTGCATGTACATTTGTTTGTGTGGGTCTGTGTGGGCATGTGTTATTATACATTCTTTTGAGCATTTTTGAGTACATGCTTCCACGTTTACATGCATGCATGCATGTGTATACACACACGTGTGAGTGTGGGTGGGTGTGTATCTGTTTATGCATGTATGTGTCTATATGTGAATATGTGGGTTTGCAAGTATGTGTATGTGCGTGTGTGCTATGTGAGCATTTGTGCAGCTATATGTGTGGCCATCTTTGTGACCATATGTGTGCATGCTTATAAGCATGTATATGTATTTGTGGGTATACATGTGTGTACATGTGTGTACATGTGTGTGTGTGTGTGTGTGCACGTGTGCACACATGCATGTATGTGTATGTGTTCATGTGCATCTATTTTCCTATAAGCATTTATGTAGGTGTGCATGCATGTGCACATCCATGTGTGTACACGTATGTGTGTGCATTTGCATGTGCATGTGTTCACATGCATGAGTGCATGTGTGCATATGTGTGTGTGTGTATGTATGCAAGCATGAATGTGTTTTGATATTTGTGTAAGTGTAGCTATGTGTATGTATGTGTGTGTGTGTGTGTGCATGTGTACTTATTTGCATATGAATGCTAGCATGTTTGTGTATGTGTGTGTGTGGATCCATCTATGTATGTGGATGCATCTATGTGTGTGTATGAATGTGTTTTTATTTGTGTGTAAGCATGCACATGTGCTCTTCTGCATTTTTTACACATGCACTTGTGCATGTGCATATGTGTGTGTTTATGCATGTGTCTTTGTGTGAATGTGTGCATATGTGTCTACATATGTACATGTGCATATGTATCTATGTACATGCATATGTGTGGGTTTGCCTATGCATGCATGTGTGTTTGTACATGCTTTTGCATGTATATGTGTATGCACTTGTGGGTGTGTGTATTTGCATGTTTACATGTGTGAGTGTGCATGTATTTTTGTACATACATTTTATGTGCATTTAAGTTTGTGTATGTGCATGTCTGTGAACCTATGTTTGTGTGTGTGTGCTTATGCCTATGCATGTGCATGAGTGTGCTTGTTTGTGCATGTACATGTGTATATGTGTGTGTTTGTGTGTATATGTTTATGTGAGTGTGCGTATGTGTGTGCACATGTGTTCTTATGTGTGCATCTGTGTGGATCGATACATTTGTGTGTGCAAGCATGAGTTTGGATACATGTTTGTTTTCCTAGGTAGTGTGTGTTTGTGTGTGTCCATGTGTAAGCGCATGTGTTATGATTGTGTGCATTTCCTCGTGTGTGAACATATGCATGTATGATTGTGTGTGTTTCCTTATGTGTGTGTATACGTGTGTGCATTTGTTTATGTGTATATATGTATGTGTGCATGCATGGGGCATGTGTTTGTATGTATGTGTACTATGTGTGCTTATGTTTTGTGTATCATGATGCATGTGTGCGTGTAGGTGTGCATGTATAGGTGTGCATGTGCATGCATGTGTTTGTGCATGCGTGCATATGAATTTATGTGCATGTGTGCATGTGCATGTGCGTGTTTGTGTGTTATGTGTGCATGTGTCTGCATTTGGTTAGTTGTGTAGCTATGTGTGTGTGTGTACATGTGAGTGCACATTCATGTATCTATGCATGTTTGAGTGTGCATGTTCTCTTGCACGTGTGCTTGTGTGAGTGCATCTGTGTTCCTACATGTACTTTGTGTGTGCGTGTGTTGTGTGGGAGTGCTTGTGTGTGAGTGCATAAGTGTGTGGTTATGCATGTGCATGTCTGCACATGTATACCTGTGTCTACGTACATTTGCATGTATGCATGTGTGGGTTTTTGTGTGTGTGCATGTGCATGTGTGTGTGTTCATGTGTCTATGGTATGTGTGTGGGTTTCTATGTGTGTGTGTGTGTTTGTGTGTGCATATGATTGCTTACATTTATGTGTTTGCATGTGTTCATTTATGTGAGTGTTTGTGTGTGTGTGTATGCATGCATGAGGGTATGTATGTTTGAGTACATCTGTGTATGTGTGAGTGTGTGTATGCTTGTGTGCATCTGTGCATGTGCATGTATTTGATTATACATATGTGTGCATGCCTACATTCTAGTGTGTGTGCTTCTATGTTTGTGTATGTGAGTGTACATGTGTGTATGTGCATGTGCATGTGTGTGTACTTATGTGTTTGCACGTGTGTGTGTGCATATATTTGTGTGTGTTTGCAAGCATGTGCTTTTTGTGTTTACACGTTCATGTGTGTGTGTGCATGTGTGTGGCTATGTTTGTGCATGTTTCTGTATTTGTATGCATGTGTGAGTTCGTGTGTGCTTCTTTATGTGTGAGAGTGTGTTTATCATGTATGTGTGGTTTTGTGAGTGTGTGTTGCTATGAATATGCATTTATGTATACGTGTTTCTATGTATGTCTATGAGTTCATGCACATGTGTGCATATGCATGTAGGTGATTGTGCTTGAGCATGTGTGCACATGTGTGTTTATGCATGTGTGCTTGTGTGTGTGTGTGTGCAAGTATGTGCTCATTATTGTGTACTTATGTATACACCTTTGAGTGTGTTAGTACATGTATAGAAGTGCCACGTGCATGTGTTTGCGAGTCTGTGTGCATATGTGTGCATGCATGTGTGTGTGTGTTTGTGAGTATGTGTGTATATGTGTGTATGTGTGTTTATGTGCATGCATCTCCATGTATGTCTGCATAAATGTGAGTTTCTATGCTCATGAGTGCATGTGTGTGCATGTGTTCATGTGTGCTTGTGTGGGTGCATGTTTGTGTGCATATGTGTGTACATGTGTTTACGTGCATGTGCATGCATGTGTGTATGTATGCATGTACGTGTGGGTGTATGTGTGTGTACTTTTGTATGTAGGTGCATTCATGGGTGCTTATATGAGTTTGTTTACGTGTAAGCATTCTTGTTTGTGTACTTTTGCATGTGCATGCATGTGTGTGTATACATGTGTACACATAGAAGTTCATGTGCATGTGTGTGTATGTATCTATGTTTGTGCATGTATGTGTGAGTGCATGTGTGTGCACATGCAAAGGCATTTGTGTGTCTATGTGTGTGCTTTTTGTGAATGTCTACATGTTTTTGGGTATGGGTGTGTGCATGTTCAAGTGCATGTTCTTGTGTGTGTGCTCTTATGCATATCTATATGCTTGCATTTGTTTGTATGTGTGCTTGTATGTGCATGTGCATTCTTGTATGTGTGTGGTGCTGAAGTGCATATGTGTGTGCATGGGGTATGTGGTTATGCTCTTGCAAGTTTGTACATGTGTGTGTGTGGGTGTTTTTGTGCTTGTCATGTGTGCATGCATTTGTATGTGTTTTTGTGTGTGGATGTGTGCATGCATGTCTATGGAGATATGTGTGTGTGTGCTCTCTCATACATCAGTTGATGGGTGAGTGTGTGGGTGCATGTATTTATTTATGTGTGTGGGTGTGTGCATGTGCATGTGTATGTCCATGAAGACATGCTTGTGTGTGTGCATGTGGGTGTGTCAAAGAACACACATGTGAATGTGAGATTGCGTTCATGTGTGTTCATGTGTGTGTGGGTGCATGTGCATGTCTATGTGCATAAGTATGTGTGTGTGCATGGGTGCATGCATTCATATGTCTACATATGTGCATACACATGTGTGCATGCATGTATTCATGCATATGTGAATCCATGTTTCTATATTTTCTTATGCATGCATGTGTGTGTGTGTGCATGTGTGTTTGTGTGTATACAAGTGAATGTGCATGTGCTTTTTGACACATATGTATGTGTTTGTGTTTACATGTTTATGCATGGACATGTGCATGTTGATGTCCATGAGTTTGCACATATGTGTGCATGCACGAGTTTGTGTATGTGTGTGTGTGTATGTGCATAGGTGTGAGTATGTGTGCATGTGCATCCATGTGTGTGTGTTTGTCTGTGCATGTGTGTGTGTGTATTAATGCATTAATGTGAAAGTCTGTGAGTTTGTGCTCATGAGTGTGTGCTTGTCCATGTGTACATATGTGCATGTATGCATTTATGCATGTGTTTGTGTTTTTACATGCATATGTGTGCTTATATGTATTTTTTTGCATGAGTGTGTGAGCATATTTGGTTATGGATGTGTGTGTGCATGAATGTGTATATGTGCATGGGAATGTGCATGTGTTTGCGTGCTTACATGTTTGTGTGTGAGTACTTTTATGATTATGTGTATGTGTGTGCTTGTGCATATTTATGTGTTTGTGTGTGAGAGTGAAGGTATGTGTGTGTTCCTGTGGTGCATTTGCACGTATGTGTGTGTGTGCTTGTGTTTGTTGGCATGTATGCATTTGCATTTGTATTTTTGTGTGCATTTGTTTGTATTTGTGTGTGTGTGCATATGTGTGTGCACTTGTATGACCTTCATCACTTTGACCACTTTTGTTCAAAGATGAGTTTTAACTTTATTGGAAAAACCTTATGCATTTATTCTTTTGAAAATTTGGGATACACTTGAGTTTTTTTGCTAAGACTATTGGTAGAGAAAAGTGAGAAAACTATTAAGTGAACTCACTCTCGAGAAGATACACAGAACTCAAAAAATTCTAGGACTACGAATATTTTGGGTTGTGATTTAAGTACCCAAATGTAATCAAATTAAGAACTTGAAAGTGGCAAAGGAGATCTGGTCTAAACTTGAAGTTACTTATAAAGGTACTTCTCAAGTTAAGCAGACTAAAGTGAACATGCTTGTTTAAGAGCATAAATTCTTTTAGATGAATATGAATGAAAGTATTAAAACATTTTTTATAAGATTTACAAATATTTTTAATAGGTTATCTAACCTTGGCAAGGAGTTTTTTATTGGTGAACAGTTGAGGAATATTCTTTTTGTTATTCATTAATATCATGATCCATTAGTGATGATGTTGAAAACAACATAAAATATTTTGTTTATGACTATAGATAAGTTATGGGGTGAGCTTTTAACAAATGAAGTTGAGCTTATAATAGAAAGGATTAAGACCTTATGGTCAAAAAAGAAAAGAAAAAGAAGGAAAACATTGATAGCCTTTATAGTCAATTATTCTACAAACTCAGATATCTCCATCCCAAATGAGGTAACTTTGATTTGAAAAGCTTTATCTAGGTTATATAATAAAAGAATATAGATAAACGAGTTGATAACAATAAGAAATAAAGGAAAAGATAGTTTAAGAAATAAAAATGAAAGATAGTACCTCATGAGGAAATAATTTGTTATGAATGTAAATTACATAAGTATATAAGACCTAATTGTCCTCTCTATAATGAGAGA
The DNA here is from genome assembly GCA_023846275.1 of Vanilla planifolia. NCBI lineage: Eukaryota > Viridiplantae > Streptophyta > Magnoliopsida > Asparagales > Orchidaceae > Vanilla > Vanilla planifolia. The sequence continues at coordinate 1,496,240 of JAIUJO010000022.1, forward strand.
GTTTTGCAGTTTCAAAAAGCAGAAAAGACGAAAGCTATGATGATATCATGGGATGATTCAGATAGTTCTCCTTCTAGTGATGAAGATATGGAGAGTTTTATTAGTCATATAACAATGGATAGTGTTCCTATCGTATCATTAGATGATGAAGTATTCCTCTTGCTCCTTTTTTCATCTTATTCTATAGTTTATTATGAAGAATAGGTTATTAATGCTTTTCTTGAAATAAAAAATTGGCTTTTAAATATCTTAAATTAAAAGAAGAACATAAAAACTATTTAAGCTTGTATGAACATTTGAATAAGTTGAATACTAATTATTTGTAGGAGATTAAGATTAAGAGAGATGAAAAAGCCTCTATTATTATCAAAAAAACAAGCTTAGTTAGAGAATTAATTAATTAAAAAAATTTACATGTTCATTGCATGACTTTTTTTTCATAAGGTTGGTTATGTAAGAAATGTTACATATTATTTTTTTCTAAGTGTAATTTATAACTATTACACGACAGTTTGACATATTTCATCTTATTTGAAATTTAGAGACGTTGTTGATAATAAATCTTCTAGATTAATATGGACTAGGAATAATAATTTAATTAATGATCAAGTTAAGACATATGGATCCAAGAAGGTTTGGGTCCCAAAAACAAATGTTTGATTTGTTTTATAGGCATGTTCAATCAAGTTAAAACAAATGTTTGATTTGCTCTTGGTGACAACTCCAAGAAGAAAGTGATTAGAATTAGAGCTATGAGCAATTCATACACTTCTATAAGAAAGGTCTTCTTTGTACAAGATTTAATATATAATCTTCTTAATATTAATTAATTATGTGATTCCAATTTTAACATTTTATTTAATAAAAAGAAATGCATTTTTAGTAAATATTATCTTCTACTTATCATTAGATATAGAAAAGATAAAACATACATTTTTTTTGTACATCATTAAAGATAGTAGTCTAGAATATCTTACATCACATGATAATAATTCTACTTTATGGTATAGAAGATTTTATCACTTAAAAAAGTCTTTTTTTAAAGATCTTTTAAAGTTTAACCTAATTAATGGTTTGCAAAACCTTAGTAAGTCAAGTGATAAATTATATCTTTTATGTCAATTAGGAAAACAAACCAAAGTGAGTTTTAAACCACCTAAAAAACTTACTACTAAGAAAGTATTGGAATTTTTTCATTTAGATCTATTTGATCCTATTCATTTTGAGAGGTTTGGTAAAAGCAAATATGGGTTTATAATTGTAGATGGCTTCATTAGGTTTATATGGGTTCTTTTTGTTAAAAATAAAAAATAAAGTTTTTGAAATATTTATAAGATTGATTGCTATGACTAAAAAAGAGCATAATCTTAAGTTAGTCTTTGTTAGAAGTGATAATGACGAAGAACTCAAGAATAAATTGTTTGATGATTTTTATAAAAAAATAGAGTTGCATGCATTTTCTTCACCTATGACCCCTCAACAAAATGGTGTAGTTAAGAGAGAGTTTAGAGCCTTACTAAATGTGATAAGATGTATGCTTAATGAGTATAGTATTTTAGAGTACTTTTAGGCTGAGGTAGTTAATATAGTCTATTATGTTTTTAATTGAATAATATGTAGACCTTGTTAGAAAGTTTTTTCTTTTGAATTACTTTATAATAAGAAACCTAAGATAACCCATTTCATGTGTTTGAGTGCAAATATTTCATTTTAAATAATAAAAAAATGGATTTAGATAAGCTCAATGCTAAGTCTAATTAAGAGAACTTTTTAAGATACTCACTTGTACAATATTTAGTAAATATAATAATAGAATATTAGTTGTGGAAGAAATAATCCATGTTAAATTTGAAAAATCTCTTTTCAAAGCATATAATAATCATCATCAAGATGATCAACTTGATGAATTATAAGATTTAAGCCATAAAGATGAAAACTTAGAGAATGCAGTTGAAGTTATTGAAATGAAAAAAAGGAGGAGATCAATTTAAGAAGAAATTAAGGAATTCTAATGATTGTTATTGTGATTTGAACCAAATTTTATCGAAACTACTTTTGAAGATGAGACCTAGAATATTGTAATGAATAAAGAGTTGATGTAATTTTAGAGAAATAAATTTATGGATCTTATACCTATGCCAAATGATAAAATAATCATTGGTACAAAATAGATGTTCAATAATAAGCCACATAGAAATGCCAAAGTTATTAAGAATAAAGCTAAATTAATAACTAAAGGTTATTATCAAGTTAAAAGAGCATATATAGATGAGACATTTGCTTTTATAGTTAGACTTAAAGGAAATAAGATTTGACATACTAATGTGTACTTTAAAAGATTTAGATTATACCTAATAGATATAAAAAAATATATTTTTAAATAGGCATATAAATGAAGAAGGTTATCTTGAAGAACCCTTATGATGTATGATACATGATAGTTTAATTCATATGTACAAACTTAAGAAGACACTTTATGATTTGAAGCCAACTACAAGAGCTTAGCAATAAAGATTGTGTATTTCACTTACAACAAATTATTTTCATAGAGGTAAGGAAGATAATATTTTATTTATTTAAAATTTAGTTGAAAGTAAAATAATATGTCAAGTTTATGTGGATGATAATCTTTAGATCTTCTAATAAAGATATGTGTGTAAAGTTTACTAATTTAATAAAAATAAATTTAAAATGAGTATGATAGAGGACTTAACCTTCATCTTAGAAATTTATGTTAAGCAAAAAAGTGAAGGAATTTTTATTTCTTAAATTATTTGATGAAGTTTCTAAGCAAATTTAGTTATGAAAACTTGAAGGAAGAATCCCATTACTTCAAGTTCAAAAGCTTGTTGACACAAAATTGTTTAGAAGAATGATTAGATCATTATTATATCTTATTGTAAGTATGCCTAGCATTATATTTAGTGTAAGTTTGTATGTGAGATGTTAGGCTAATCATAAGAAATCACACTTATAAATAGTCAAACATATTTTTAAATATCTTATAAGTACTAAAGCTCTAGGCTTAGGATACCATAAATGCTAGTTTGGCTTTGATATCCTACATATATGCTAACTTTGTTGGTAGTAAGATTGATAGAAAGAGTACCTCTAATTTGTGTTAATTGAATGTTCACAAATTTCTTAGGCTAGCAGGAAATAAAATTATGTGAAACTATCTATAATAGAGGTCGAGTACATTACTGTAGGTAGTTGTATTGCTCTTGTTCAATGGATTAAATAAGAACATTTAGATTATGGCTTTGAATTTATATAAAGTCTAATCTTTTATGATAATTTAAGTGTAATTTATTTAACTATAGATTCTATTCAACTCCCAAGAATAAAACATATAGAATTATAACATTATTTTGTTAAAGAGTGTGTGTAAGAGAAAGTAATTCAATTGTTATTTATTCCATCTTTTATCCAATTAGTTGATTTTTTACTAACCCATTAGCTACTTAAGTCTTTCATAGACTTAGATTGATCTTAGGTGTAATAATCCCCTTCGAATGATTATAAAAAAGAGGGAAAAACTTAATCCCATAATTTAAGGAGAGTATAAGCTATCAAATAGGGTAAGCTAAAATGTTGAGTATTATATTACTTGGTTTGTTCATTATATTACATTATGTTGATTATTATATGTTTAATTTTGGCATTGGTTTTATAATCCTCAAGGGGGAGATTATTCTAACCTCTGATATGATGATCAAAAAATAAAACTAAGTATTACTAGCATCATATTGAGCTTAGTGTTGTTTCAAAAAAATCTTAATGTGCATTATAATAATTTTTTATTATTGGAGTAAAGATTATAACATATATAGTTAATGAAGATTTAATGCTTAACTTACTAATTTTTGAGCTAAGAATCATGTCCTTTATTGAGTGGCTAATCTATAAAGAATAATATTTCTAAATATCTATATGGTTAACATGTTAAACATTTATTTTCTTTATAATTAAGTCACATGCAACTATCATTATTCATGTATATTTGAGTTATGTTTCTTAGTGATGCATTAGGTTACATTTTGTTTTTAAAATTAAGTCTTTTTTAGTACTAAAATTTCATAATTTTAAAAAATAATTTGGCCTATGCACCCAATCAAAGCTAAGCCAAAAGGTTTACAAGTGTCCTTTAATGCTGGGCTTTGGGTCTTGAGGAGCAGCAAGTCAAAAGCATGACAAAAACTGAGTCATGGTTAGTCCCAAGTATTAGTCATGGTATGAATTCCATAACGAGGTGGGTTAATCAAGTTAAGACTTGACTCCTAAAATAGATTAGGTGTAATAAGTAAAGTAGGACTCATTAATGATAAGTAATTGTCTTAGGTTAAGTTGGATCCATTTTAACATTTTACATAAGTGCTTTAAGTAATGACATCTTAAGGGTACCATAGGGAAGTGAACCCCAATAGGTTATATACTACATGTAAAGGAAGTAATATAAGGACAAATCAAATGCATTACATTGTAATGCAAAACTAAATAATTGAATTTTTTTTATTCCAAACTTTAGAACATTTGTACTAATTAATCATGCATTTTTGTGATTGAATGGTCACATTTTCTTCTACATTTAAGAACAATTTTTTTCATCAAGTCATTCATTTGAAATACATAATCAAATGATTGAGAGCCCCTCCACCTTCATGAATAGTATCCTAATCATTGCCACCATCCTTCCAACTTTTCAATTTAATTATCTAAATCGTATCACTGTGATAAGATTTGGAACATTTAACTGTTATTCTGATCAGATGATTCTTACTCCAACAAGTAGAATTGGATGACAATTGTGTTTTGTCTTCCTCTTTCATCTCCTACAATGACTAGCTTTTGAAAAAGCCAATTTTAGACATTGGTGGAATTATTTTTCAATGTTTTTATTCGGATCAACATAAAAAGTTTATAAGTGCTCCAAAGAAGAACAAAACTAGCAGTATCGAATTTCAACTTGTTTTTTAGAGCTATGAGTTCTTTCAATTGTTATTTATTCTACTCTTCTTTATAATTATTTCACATCATCATGATTACTTCTACATCATTAATTAGTTGTGTCACCCTTTAACTATTATTCTTTTATGTGTTTAAGTGTGTGTGCACATGCTGTTGTGTACATGTGTGTGCATCTATAAGTGTGTCGGTGTGCATGTCCATGCATATGTGTGTATTTGAGGGTGTGTGTTTATATATGTTCGGATGTGTATTCATGTGTGAGTGATTTCATGTGAGCTCATGCGTGTCTGCTTGCAAGTTTATGCTTTTAGGTGAATGTGTTTGTGTATGTGATTGTGTATGTGCATGAGTGTATGTGTGTGTGTGCATGTGCATATCTATGTACGTGTGTGTATGTGTGTTTGTGTGCATATGTACTTGTGTTTATGCATGTGTTTGTGTTTATGTGCATGAGCATGTGTGTGTTTGCTTTGTATTTGGACGTGTTTGTGTGTGTGCATGTGCATGTGTGTATGTGTGTGGTTATGTGTTCATGTGAGTGTATTTGTGTGTGCATGCATGCATAGTTTGTCTATTTTTGGGCCAATGTGTGTGCATGTAAGCATTTGTTTGTTTGGATGTGTTTGTGAATGCGTATGTGTGCATGTGTGCATATGTGTGTGCTTAGGCATGTGTTTGCGTGTGTGTTTATGTGTATGTGTTCCTGTGAGTATTTGTGTATACGTGCATGTGTATGTAAATACATGCCTGTGGTGTGTGTGTCCTTGCATGTTTGAGAGCATGTGTGTCTTATCATGAACAAATGTGTTTGTGCATGCATATATGTGGTCATGTTTGTTTGTCCTTTGCATGCACATCTGTGAATGTGCATATGTGTGGGTATCAGTGTGTGAGTGCTTTTATGTGCATGTGTGTGTGTGCACTCACACATATGTGTATGCATTTTAGAAAGTGCTTGTGTGTGTTTAGGTGTTTCTGCCTATGTATATTCAAGTGTGTATCTATGTGTGTATGTGTGTTGGTGCATGTGTTTTGGTGCATGTGCATGTGAGTATGTGTGTGTGTTTACATCATGTGTGCATGTGTCGGTTTGTGTGAGTGTGCATGAGAGAGAGTGTGTGTGTTTATAAGTGTGTATGCAAATGCATAGTGTGTGTGTGTTTGTGCATGCATAAGTGCATATATATGTGAATGAGCATATATGCCTATAGGCACATGTGTGAGCTTATGGGTGTGCTTGCTCATTTGTGTGTGTACATGTGTTTGATTGTTTATATTTTCATGTGTGTGTGTGTCTGTGTGCTCAAGTGTGTGAATGTATTTGCTTGCATGTGTGTGTGCTCCACTCTTGTGCGTGTATGCATATGGTTGTTTGTGCACTCGTATGAGTGTTAGTGCATGTGAGTGTTCATCTATGCATCTGTGTGTGTGTGTACGTGTGTTTGCGTGTATGTCCAAATGTGTGTTTGTGTGCATTAAATTGAGCATATATGTAAGCTTGAGCATGTGTGTGACCGTGTGTTTTGATATGTGCACGTGTTCATGAGATTCTACTTGGGAGTACCTGTGTGTGCGTGCTTGTGTGTGTGTGCACGTGTATGCATTTTTGTTGGTGTGCATTTGTGTGTGCATTTCCATGCACACACATGTGAATGTCTATGTTTGACACGTGTACATGCATATATGTGTATATGCATGTTTGTGTGTGCATGTGTGTTTGTGCATGAGTGTATGCATGCATGTGTGTGTGTGTGCATGTGTGGTTTTGTGTGTGTGTGCGTTCGTGTGTGTGTGCATTTGTGTGTGTATGCATGTGTGAGCTTACGCATCTATGTTTGTTGTTGTAGGCGTGTGTATGTGTGCATTTTTATGTGTATGCATGTCTATGGGAGTCATTTGTTGATGTGCATAGACATGTGTGCATCTGGGTGTGCATGTGCATGAGCACATGTTTGTGTGTGCATGTACGTCCATGTGTGTGTGTGTGTGGATTTATGTGTGCTTGTGTGTGTGGATGTGTGTGGACATTCATGCTTGCGTGTGTAGTGATGTGTGCATGTCATTTGTGCATGTTGTGTATGTGCATGTGTGTGTATTCTTATGTATATGCATGTGTCTATGTGTGTGTGCATGTGCTTGCGTGTGTGCATATGCATGTGTACATATGCATGTGTGCATTCACATTCATGTTTGTGTATGTGTAAATTTTAATGCATCTTTGTGTTTGTGCTTGTGTGTGTGTGCACAAATGTTGTTTTATGTATGTGTGTGGTTTTGCATTTGTGTGTGTATGTGAGTGTTTGCATGTCTTATTATTTACGCATGTTTGTGGGTCCAAGTATATATATATATATATATATATATATATATATATATATATATATATATATATATATATATATATATATATATATATATATATATATATATATATATATATATATATATATATTTGTGTGTATGTGTGTATGTTTTGCATTTGCACATGTTTACAAGCATGCACATGTGCATTTTTTCGTGTGTGTGCATGTGTATGTGTTTGTGTGTGTGCATATGTGTGTGGGTGTGTGTGTTTACGTGTATGTTTGTGTGTGTATGTGTGCGTGTATGTGCAAATGTGCACGTATGTGTGTGTGTGCACTTGCAAGTAAATGTGTGTGTGTTTGTGCTTGTGTGTGCATATACATGTGTTTGAGCATTTACATATGTGTGCATCATTATGTCACATGTGTGTGTGTGTGCATGGGTGCATTTGTGTGTGTCTACATGTGTGTGTGCCTACATGTTGATAAGTGTGGAAGCATGTAGGTGTGCATGCTTGGAAGTGGGTGTCAATATGCATGTGTGTATGCATCTATGTGGGTGCATGTGAGTAGAAACAAGCATATGTGTGTGTGAAAATGTTCCTGAGTGCATGTGCATGTATTTATGTGCATGTGTGTGTGTGCTTTTTGGCATGTCCATGTGTGTGATTGTGCATATGTTTCTACATGTACATACACAGACATGTGCATTTGTGCATGTGCATGGATGTGTGTATGTTAGTGTGAGCATGTGTGTGCATGCATATATGTGCTTGTGTGTGCCTATGTGTATCCTATCATTGCATGACATGTGTGATCTTGTGTGTGTGCTAATGCATGTGTGTGTGTATGCATATGTGTGTGTACATGTGTGCTTTTGTCCATCTATGCATGCACACCAATGTGCTTGTAGGTGTGTGTGTGTGTGTGGCTGTTTATGTGTTCAAATGAGTACATGTTTATGTTTGCATTTGATCTTTTATGATTTTGTGGGCTTGTTTGTGTCTACTTATGCATATGCTTATATGTGTGCATGTGTGTATGTCAATGCATTTGTGTGTTTATAAATATGTGTTTGTGTGTGTGTGCATAGGTGTTGAGCATATGTGTATGTTTTCTTTGCATGTGTGTCAATGTGTACATGTGTTTTTGTTTATGTGTGTGTGTGTGTGTGCATGTTCTAAGTGTGTGTGTGTGTGTGTGTGCTTGTGTGTGGGTGGGTGTGTTTGGGTATGTGTGGGTGTATGTGGTTGTGTGTGCATGGGTGTGTGTGAGTTTATGCACATATGTGTATGTAAGCATGTGTGTGTGTGTGGTTGTGTGTACAAGTTTGTGTGCATGTGTTTTGCATGAGTGCACATGCATGTGCACATTTATATGCTTGTGTCTATGTGTGCTGCATGCATGTGTATATGGACGTGTGTGTACATGTGTGTGTGTGTGCATTTATGTTTGTCTATATGCATGTATGTTTGTGTGCATTTGTTTATATGTATGTATATATGTGTATGTGAGTGCAACTTATTATGTGTGTGCGTATGCATGTGCGTGTTTGTGCATGAATGTGTGTATGTGTGTGTAGCCCTTGTGCATGTGTGAATGCATGTATATGGGGGCATCTGTGTGTGTTAATGTGTGTGTGTGTGTGTTCATGTATATGGACATTTGCATGCATGTGTGCGTGTGAGTGTGTAAGTATATTGGTGTTCCTATGAGCATGTATGAGTGTGTAAGTGTGCATTTGCATGTCTATGAGTGCTTGTGCAAGTGCATGTATGTGCATATGCTTACATTCCATTTTCAACACACATGTGTTTGTGAATGTGTGCATGCATGTGTTTTTGTGTGCATGTGTGTGCAATTGTGTATGACATGTGTTTATGTGTCTAGCTTTGTAGGCATGTGTGTGTCCATGAGTGCATGCTCTTTCTTGCATGCATGTGTATGTGTGTGTGCATTTTTGAGTTTGTGAGCATGTGTGCAAATGTTTTGGTTTGTATGTGTGAGTGCATATGTGTACATATCACCATGTGTGTCTACGTGGATGTGTGCGTGCCTGTGCATGTTTCTGCTTGTATGTGTGTGAGCATGTTTGTGTGTGTACATGTGGTATGTTTTTGCATGCCTGCATGTGTGTGTCTATGCTTTGTTCGTGGGTGTGCATGTGATTTCACATGTGTGCCTTTTTATGTGTATATGTGTGTGCACATGACTTTGTACATGCGAGTGTGTCCATTTGTATCATGTGTGTGTGTGAATGCATGCATGTTTGTATATTTATCTACATTCACATGTCTATTTATATATGTGTTCATGTGCATTTGTGTTTATGCATGTGTGTCTATGTGTGTGTGCATGTGTGTGTGTGTACATATGTGTGAAAGTGTGCATGCTTGTGTGTTTGTTTGCTTGCATGTGCACATATGTGCATGTGAGTGTAAGAGTACGTGCATGTGCCTATGTGTGTGCATGTGTTTGCATGCATGTCATGTGTGTCTATGTGTGTGTGAGTGCTTGTGCATGTATGTGGTATGTGGTTGTGTGCAAGTACATGCCTATGTGCATGTGGTTATGATTCTGTGAGTGCATATTTTTGTATGTGTTGTATGTGTGTGTGAGCATTCACATGTGTGTATGCATGTGCACTTGTGTATGTGTGTGCATTAGTATGTTAGTTGCATGTGTTTGTGTGCATACAAGCATATGCATTTATGCATATGTGCATTTTTTGCATAATCATGTATGTGGGTGCATGTGCCTATGAATGAGTGTGTATGTGTGTGTATATGTGCATGTGCCTTTGTGTGTGTGCATGTGCATGCACGTGTACATTTGGATGTGTGTGCATTTGTTCATTCTTGTGCATATGTATGTGTGTGTGCATAAGTGTGCTTGAGCATGTCTGTACATGTACTTGTGTGTGTGCGAATGTCCATGCATTTGCATTTAGATGTGCATGTGTGCATGTTTTTGCTCATGTTTGCATAGCTTTTTGTGTGCATGTGTGTGCTTATGGACATGCATATGAGTGCTTGTGTGTGTGCATGAGTGAAGATACATGTGTGAATGTGTTTATATTTGTGCATAGGCATGCACATGTGTGCAAGTTTGTGTGGTCATGCATTCATGGTTTTTGATGTATTTGTGCATGTGTGAGTGTTTGCATAGGTATGCATGTATCAGTGTGTGCTTGTGCATGTGTAAAAATGTGCATGTGATGGCATATATGTGCATGTGTATGTCTGTATGTGTACCTACATATGTGTGCATGCACATGTGAGTAGGTGTAAGTGAGTATGCAAGTGTGTACATATGCATATGTGTGTGAGTGCATATGTGTGTGTTATGCATGCATATGTGAGCATGTGCATGTGTGTGCATGCACATATGCATGTTTGTATGATTATCTTCATTTGTAGTGTTCATGTGCATTTTTTTTTGTGTGTGAGTATGTTTGTTAGTACCTATGTGTGTGTGTGTGTGTTTGTGCATTTGCATGTGCAGTTGTATGCTTACTTCTTTCTATGTGTGTTTGTGTTTACATGCAATAACGTTTGTTTTTGCATGTCTATGTGTGTGTGTATATGCATGTATGTAGGTTCATGTGTGTGTGGGCACATGCATGCATCTATGTGTATGTGTGCATGTTTGGAGGGGTGTTTCTTAGAGCTAATGTGTGTGTGTAGACATGAGCATGCACGTACATGTGTGCGTCCCTACACATGTTTATATGTGTATGCATGTTTGGGTGTGTGTGCATATGTGAATGTGCATGTGTGTGTATGTGCATGTCTGAGTGTGCATGTGTATGTATGTGTGTGTGACTATGAGTGCATGTGTGTGTGCATGTTTGTGTGCTTGTGTGCAATTGCATGTGAGTGCATGTGCATGTGCCTATGCACATGTGTGTGTGTGTGCATGTGTTTGCATGCATGTGCATGTGTCAGTGTCTTGGTGTGGATGCATACACATGTGAATGTGTGTATGTTCATGTGTGCATGTAGAGGGGTGCCTATTTGCATTTGTGTATGTGTGTTTGTGTACATGAATCTTTGTGTGTGTAATTATCTATTTGTGCAAGTGTAGTCTTGGGTATGTGTTCATATGCAAGTGCATGTGTGTGCCTATTGGCATGTCTATACTTGTGTGTGTAAGGATGTGTGTGCTTGTATGGATGTGTGCTTTTGTTCATGCATACGTGCTTGTATGTGTGCCTGTGCTTGCGTGGGTGTGTGTTCTTGTCTGTGTGTTTTTTATGTGTGATTTTGCATGTTCATATATTTTGTGTGCATGTGTATGTACATATTGTTATTTGCGTGCATGTGCGTGCCTATGAGTGTGTATGCATATGAGTGTATGTGTGTGGGTGTGCATTTGTGTGTGTGAGCTCATGTGTGTGGGTGTATGTGTTTGTGCATGTGTGTGAGCGAGCATACTTTTGTGCATGTGCATGTGAACTCATGGGTGTGTGTGTGTGTGTGCATGAATGTGTGGTTGCTTGTGTGGCTCCATCTTTGAGCTAATGTGTTTGTATGGATGTGTACATGTATGTGTGCATGTGTCTATGTGTTTGTGTATGCATGCGTATGAATTTATATGTCTGTGTTTATATGCATTTGTGTGTGTATGTGTTTATGCGTGCATGTGCATGTGGGCATGTAAGTGTGGGTGTGTGCTCTTGTGTGCATGTGTATGTGTGTATATGTTTAGGTGTTTGCATGTGTGTGTAAGCATGTGCATACATTTGTGTGTTTTGGCATGTGCATGTGTCTTTGCATTCATGTGTGTGAGTGTATGTACATTTGTGTGTGCATATATGTATGGGTGTGTGCATGTGTGTGTACATGCACACACATGTGAGTATGTTTATGGATGCATGCATGTGTGTATCTCTTCATATGTGTATGTTTGCGTGTGCAGGTAAGGGCATTTATGTGTTTGTGAATCATTGTATGTATGTGTGCATAAATTTGTGTGTTCATGTTCCTGTGTGTATGCATGTGCATGTGCACTTGTGTGTGTGACTATTTATGTATACATGTGAGTGTGCAGGAAATATATAATGTGTTTGCAATGCAAGTGTGTGTGTGTTTTTGTGTGCATGTGTATGCTAGTTTGTGAGTGTATGGGGGTGTGTGTGTGTGTGTGAGTGTGTGTGCATGTGTATGCACATGTGCATACCAATGTTTGTGTGTGAATGTGTGTGTTTGCATATGTTAATGTGAATTTGTATGAGTGTGTGCATGCACTTGTGCGTGCATGCATGTGGCTTTTTATGAGTGCTAATGTGCTTGTGTTAATGTGCAAGTGTATGTTTGTGCATCTTTTAATGTGTCTCTATATACTTGTTTTAGTGTGTCTGCATAGGTGTGTACTTGTGTGTTTGTGTGTGTGAGTGTATGCATTTACTTTTGTGCATATATGTACAATTGTGTGTGTGTGCATGTATATGTTCATGTGTGGTTATGTGTGTGTATGTGTGCATGTTTGTTTATGCATTCCTATGTGTCAATGTGATGGGTGTGATGTAGGAGTATGTGCATTTGTGTGATCCAATGTGTGTGTATAAGTTTGTATGGGTGCATGTTTGAGAGTATGCATGTGTGTTAATGTACATGTGTGAATGTTTCTTTGTGTGTGTGCATATGTGAAATGTGTTTATGGGTGTGTTTGCATGTGTGTGTATGCATCTATTTATAAGCATTTGTATGATTTTGTGTGTGTGTGTGCTTGTGTGCATGTGTGTGGGTGTGTGTGCATGAGTATGTGATTTTGTGTATTTGTGTGCGTTATTGTTGGGTGTGTGCATATGGTCATGTTTGTGTGTGTGCATAAGCACATGTGTGTACCTTTGCATGTATCCTTGCATGCATATGTATGTGTGTGCACATTAGTGTGCATGTGTCTGTATGTGTGTGTATGTGTATTTGTGTGTGCATTTGTGTGCGCATGTTAGTGTGTGTTTGCGCATGTGTGTGTATGTGTGAAAGTTTTTTACTTATTCTTATTGAAGTGTGTGCATGTGTGTGTGTGCATTTGAGAGTACAAACTTTTTTGTGTGCAAGTGCTTATGTGTGCACATGTTTATGTTAATATGTGTGTGGATGTGTGTGTGCTTTCCTATGTGCTTATGTGTGTGTACATGCACTTGCATATTTGTATGTATGTGTTGGTGTATGTGCATGTGCGTGTACATGTGTGTATGTCCATTCATGCTTGTGTGTATATTTCTTCATGCTTGTGTGCATATGCACATGTGCATTTGTATATGAAAGCATGTTCAGGCACATGTGCATGCACTTGTGTGCAAGTCTAAGTGCGTGTACATATATGTGTGTATGTACATGTGTGCATGCTTTTGCTAATTTATGTGTATGTTTAAGTGTGTGTGTGTGTATATATGCTTGTGTGCATGAGTGTGCATGTATGTGTGTGTGTGTGCATCATGGTATGTATTTGCATGTTTGTGTCTATATATGTGTGCATGCATGTGTGTGTGGGTGGTGCATGTGTACGTGTGTAGGTGTGCATGTGCAAGTGTGTTTGTGTATGTGCATGTGTGTCTATATGTGTATGTGTTTGTGTGTGCATATCTGTGGCTGTGTTTGTGTGTACATCATTTCATATATTTCTGTGAGCATGTTTGTGTGTGTACATGTGGGTGCTTATGTGCATTCTTACATGCATGTGTGTCCATTTTAGCATATGTGTGTTAGTGTGTGTGTGTATGTACGACTATGTGACTTAGTGCATGCACATGTTTGTGTTTCGTGTGTGAGTTCTTGCATAGGTGTATGCTTGAGTGCACTTGCATGTTTACATGTGACTATGCATTTGCATGTGTGTGTGTGCGTGCATCTATGCATTTGCTCTTGTGTGTGTCTATGTCTATGTGTGTGTTCTTTTGCATGTGTGCACATGTTCATGTGTGTGTGCAGGTGCATGTGTGCATGCATGCATGTATTTTTAGGTGCATGTTGGTATATATGGGGTTGCATGCATATGCAAGTCTGTGTGTCTTTGCAAGTCCATCTTAGTGTGTGTTCCTTTTTGTGCTTGTGCATGTATTTGTTTTCTTATGTGTGTGAGCATGTACGCACATGTTTGTGTGTTTAAGTGTGTGTGTGTGTGCATGTAAGTGGGTTTAGGTGTGTTAGTGATTGTGTATGTATGTGTGTGTGTGTGTTGTGCATGTGAGCATTCTTATGCATCTGTGTGAGTCCTTATGCATTTGTGTGTGTGTGCATGTGGGTGTGAATACATGTGCTTGTGCCTATGTCCATGGGTGCACATGTGTGCATGCATTCATGCATGTGCATTGTGTGTTTGTGAATATGTTTGCACATGGTTTATCCCTATGTGTGAGCATCTGTATGTGTGTGTGCACGTGCATGTGTGTGTGTCCAGTTTTTATGGGTGTGTGCATGTCTATGGTTATTCATGCCTCTATCTGTATGTGTGCATGAGTGTGTGCATGCATATATGTATTTGTATGTGTCTGTGTCCATGTTCATGTGTGTGCATTGGTGTATGTGTGTGTATACATGTGTGCATGTTTATTTGTTCATGTGTACATGTGTGTGCATGTTTATATATGTACGTCTTTGTGTGTGTAGATGGAAGTGTGCATTGGTGTGTGTGTATTTGTGCATGTGCTTGTGTATGTGTGTATGTGTTTTCATGTGTGTATGTATTTGTGCATGTGCATGCATGCATGTGCATGCATGCATGTGCTAGTGTATGTTTTTGTGTGCTTGTGTTAGTGTGCATATGTGTGTAAGTGTATGCATGTGAGCATGTGTGTGTGTTTATGTGAACATATGTGTGCATTCATGTGTGTGTGTTTGGATGTACACATGTGTGCATGCATGTGTGAGTGCATGCACATGTGTGTGTTTATGAGTGTGCATCAATGTTTATGGGTGCAAGGGTCCATGTGTGCATGTGCGAGTGTGTGTGCTTTTGTGTGATTTTGGGCGAGCATTTGAGCATGTTTGGATGTCTGTATGTGCATGTATGTATGTGTGCATGACTATGTGATTGCATGAGCATATGTGTGTGCATATGTGCAAGTGTTAGTGTTTGTGTGTGCATGAGGCTCTATGTGCATGTATGTGTGTGTGTGCTTCTCCATAAAAATATATGTTGATGTGTGTCTGTATGAGCGTGCTTGTTTATACATGTGTATGTGCATTTATGCACATTTGTGTATAAGTATGCAAATGTACGTATGTGTGTGTGTCTGCATATATGTGCACATGTATGTATTCTTTGATGTGTGTGTGTGTGCTTGTCTACATATGTGTGCTTGTGCATTTGTGTGCAACTGTTGCAGCATGTGTGTGCATGGATACATGCATGTGTATTCATCTTTGTGTGTGTGTGTGTGTGCATTTGTGGATTTTAGCTTGCATGTGTGTGTACGTGTTTATGTATATGTGTGTGCATGTTTGTGATTGTTCTTGTGTGTTTACTTATGTGTGCATATGCTTGTGTGTGCAAGTGCCCTTATTTTTGTGGGTGTGCATGTGCATGTGTTTGTGTGTGTGTGCATCAGTGTGCACGTATGCATGCATGTTTGCACATGCATGTAGGAACACATGTGTATTTGCATGTTTGCGTCTATATGTGTTCATGTGTGTATGCATCTGTGTGTATGCATGTGCAAGTTAATCCATGTCATGTGTATGTGCATGCACATATGTGTTTGCAAGCATGTGTGTGTGTGTGTGTGTGCATGTGTTTTCTTGTGTTTCTTTGTGTCTATGTGCATACACATGCATATTTATGTATGTGTATGCACACACATTTGTGTATTTGTGTAATGTTTTTTGTATATGAGTGTAGACATGCGTGTGTATGTGTGTGCTTGTGCGAGTGTATGGGTGAGTTTGTGTGCTTGTACGTGCATGCATATGTGTGCATGTGTGGGTTTGTGTGTGTATGTTGAGTGTGCATGTGCATATGTGCATGTTTGTGCTCATGTGATTTTTTATAGTATTATGTTTGCTTGTGTTTATGCATGTGTGTCTATAAGAATGTGTGTGTATTTGTGTGTGAGTGTGTGCCTATATATGTTCACATGTTTGTGTGTACGTGGGTGTGTGGATGTGAGGGTTTGCATGTGTGTGTTGTTGTGTGCATCTATGTCTATGTATTTGTGCCCATGCATGTGTCTATTAGCCTATGTGGGTCTGTGCACATGTGTTTATGCATCTGTAAGCATGTGCTTATGTGTATTTTTTGTGTGCATGCTTGTGCATGTGTCTGTGAGTGCATATGTGTGCATCCATGTGCATATGTGCATGCATGTGTGCATGCTTGTGTTTGTACTACATGTGTTTGTGGGTATGTCTGTATGTGCTTGTTCATGTCTTTGTGTGTGTGTTTCGGTGCTTGTAGGTTTGCAATTGTGTGTGTGCAAGTGTGTATGCCTATGCATGTTATTATGTAGGGGGTTTGTGTATGTGCATTTGTGTATGTGTGAGTAAGTGGGTGTTTATTTATGTGCATGTGTGTGTTTTTTATGTGCATGTGTCTGTGTGAGTGTGTTTGAATGCACGTAAGTTCATCTGTGAGTGCGTGTGCATGTGTGTGCATGTGTGTGCATATACATGTGTGTGCGTGACTATGCATGTGTATGTGCATGTGCATATGTATGCATGTTTAAGTGTCTATCTATGTGGTCTTGTGTGTGTGTTTGTGTTTATATATGTTTATATGTGTGTTCTTGTGCATATGCATGGGTGTATGCATATGATTGCATCATCGAGCATGTGGGTAAGTGTGTGTGTACATGTGCACATGTTGGTGTATACGTGTGCACACCTATATGTGTGCACACCTATGTTTGTGCATGTGTGAGTGTATGTGTGTGTGCATATGGGTGTGTTTGTGTGTGTGTGTCTATTTATGTGTGCATGTGTGTGCATATGAGTGTGGGCATGTGTGCATGTATGTGTGCATCTATATGTATTTGGTGTGGATGCATGCGTATGTGTGTGCTTGTGTGTGCCTATGTGTTTGTCTTTATTCATGTATCTGTATGTATGTGTGCATGAGTATATGCATGTCTCAGTATATGTGTGTGTGTCTAAGTGTGTCTATGTGTGTGGACATGTCGAGCATGCATGCATGTGTGCTTATGTACGTGCACATTTTTATGTGCATCTGTGTGTTTGTGTTTGTTTGTGTGCATACAGTTATTTATCTATGTATTTATGTGCTTGCATGTGTTTCTATGTGTATACATGTGCATGTGAGTACTTTGGTGTTGTATGTTCATGCATGCATATGTTTATGTGTGCATATGTCTTTGTATGTGTGTGGTTGTATGTCTATGTCCACGTGTGTCTTTTTAATGACATGTGTGTTGGTGTGTTTCGACATCTATGTGCTAATGCATTTGCATATGTGTGTGCATGTGTGTGCATCTGTGTGTGCTTATGTGCCTATTAGCATATGTGAATATAGGCATGCATGTGTATGTGTGAGCATCATTCTATTCAGGTGCATTTGTTTGGGCATTTGTGTATGCAATTTTTCATGCACATGCCCATATGTGTTATGTCTTTGTGTGAGTGTGTATGTGTGCGTGTATTTGTACATGTGAATTGATGTACGTGGGTGAGTGTTCTTGTCTACTTGTGTGTTATTGTGCGTGTCTATTTGCATCTGCATACATGTGTGTATTCTCATGCTTCCATTTGTGTGTGTGTGTGCGTAAGTGTTCTTGTGTGTGCATGCATGTGTGAGTATGTGTACGTGTGCATGTGTGTGCCCATGTGTGTGTATGCATGCATGAGGGTGTTGTGTATGTGTGAGTGTGTGTATGCTTGTGTGCATGTGTGCATGTCCATGTATTTGATTATGCATATGTGTGTGCATGCCTGCTTGCTAGCGAGTGTGCTTCTATGTTTGCGTATGTGAGTGTACGTGTGTGTATGTGCATGTGCATGTGTGTGTGCTTATTTGTTTGTGTGTGTGTTTGCAAGCATGTGCCTTTTTTTGTTTACATGGGCATGTGTGTGTGCGCATGTGTGTTACTATGTTTGTGCATGTTTTTGCATTTGTGTGGATGTGTGAGTTTGTGTGTGCTCCTTTATGTGTGAGAGTGTGTTGATGCATGTGTGTGTGGTTTTGTGAGTCGTTAGTATTCATAAGCATTTTTGTATGCATGCTTGTGTGTATGTGTATGAGTTCAAGCACATGTGTGTGTTCATGAGCATGTGTGTTTGTGGTTATGTGTGTGTGTTTATGCATGGTGTGTTTGTGTGTTAGTTTGTACTCTAGAAGTGTGTGACAATGTGCATGGATGTGTGAAATTCCATATGTATTTGAGTGATTGTGCAAACATGTATATGTTTGTCTATAGGTGTGTGTGCATTCATGTGTCTCAATGTTTGTTTGTGTTCATGTGACACAATATATGTGAGTGCTTTTGTATGTGTGTGCGTGTGTACATGAGTGCATGTGTATTCTTTTGCACTTATGTGTGCATTCAAGCACATGTTCATGTGTTGGTCTATGTGTGTGAGTGTGTGTGTGGGTGTGTGCTTGTGTGCATATGCATGTATGTGATTGTGCTTGTGCATGTGTACACATGTGTGTTTGTGTGTTTTTGTGTTTACGAGTGTGTTCTTGTGTGTGTGTGCATGTGTGTGCATTGTGTGCTTATTTATGTACCTTTTGAGTGTGCTAGTGCATGTACAGAAGTGCACATGCACATGTGCATGTGCAGAAGTGCACATGCACATGTGCATGTGTTTTCAAGTATGTGTGCTTATGTGTGTGTGTTTGTGACTATGTGTGTATATGTGTGTGTGTGTGTATGTGTGTACATCTCTATGTATGTGTGCATAAGTATGAGTTTCTATGCACATGAGTGCATGTGTTCATGTGTGCATGTGTGGTGCATGTTTGTGTGAATGTGTGTATACATGTGTTTGTGTGCATGCGCATGCATGTGTGTGTATGCTTGCACGTGCGGGTGTATGTGTGTGTACTTGTATGTAGGTGCATTCATGTGTGCTTATGTGAGTTTGTTTATCTGTGAGCACACTTGGGTGTGTACTTTTGTATGTGCATGCATGTGTGTGTATACATGTGTGCATATAGGAGTCCATGTACATGTGTGTGTGCGCATCTATGTTTGTGTATGTATGTGTGAGTGCATGTGTGTGCACATGCAAAGGCATTTGTGTGTCTATGTGAGTGCTATTTGTGAATGTCTGCATATTTTTGGGTTTGGGTATGTATGTTCAAGTGCATGCTTACGTGCATGTGAGTATTTGTGAGTATGGACATGATTGTGTGTGCATGAGTTTGTGTGCTTGTGTACATGTTTGTGCTTGTGTATGTGTGTGTACATGTGTCGATATGTGTGCATGAGATATGTGCATGCATATGCGTGTGTGTGTTTGTGCATATGCATGCATGTGTGCGAGTGCATATGTCCATATATGTGTGTGTATATAAGTGTATGCCACAAGTGTGCCTTTGTGCCTTTGTGCATTTGTGCATGTAAGCATTCAGATGTATTTGTTTGTGCATGTGTGTATAGGTGTGTTTATATATGTGAGTGTACGTATGGGTGTGCATGCGCATGTGTGGGCACCTCTGTGTGCATCTATATGTGTGCACATGTTTTTTGGGCAAGTGCGTGCATGTCTATGTGCATGTTTTTGAGTGCCAATGTGTGTGGATGTGTATATGCGTGTGTGTCTATTTGTGTATTTGTGCTTGTGTAAGCATTCAAGCACTTTTGTGTATGTGTGTGTGTGTACATGGGTAAGTATGTGAGTAGGTGTGTGTGTGTGTATGTGCATTTGTGTGTACATGTTGCATTTACGCATGTATTTTTATGCATATGCATTTATGTGTGTGCATGTGTAAATATATGTATGAATGCATGTTTATGCAAGTTTGTGTGCCTCCTTGTGTGTATATGTGTATGTGCATATGTGTGTGTGTATGCATGTGTAGTTGAGTATGTGTGTGTGCTTATCATTAGTGTGTGTGTGCACATGCATGTGTATATGAATGTGTGTTTATGTTAATAGTTGTGTTCGTAGGAGCCTTTGGGTGTTTGTGTCTATGTGTGTGTGTGTATGTGTAGGTGTGCTTGTGTGTACATATGTATGTGTGTGTGTTGGTATTTTTATGTGTGCATGCATGTATGTGTGCATTTGTATGTGTGTACTTGTTTGTATGTTTTACATTTGTGTTTACACATTTCTCTGTGTGTGTTCATATGTGTGTACAGGTGTGTGCATGTGCATGCATGTGTGTATGCATATGTGTGTGTATGTGTTTGTGTGGGCATGTTTATGTGCCTTGTCCACTTGTGTGTGTGTGTCTTTGTGCATGTGTGCAACTATTTGTTCATGTGTGGACATGTGTGCATATGCATATGCATGCATGTGTGTGAGTGTGAGTGTGTGTGCATGCATGTGGATTGTGTTTGTGTGCATATGTGTTCTTATGTGCACATGTGTGTGCATTTAGGTATGAGTGTATGTGTGTGTGCACCTATTTGTATAGCTACATGTGTTCATGCATATATGTGTGCATGTGTGAGTACATGCTCTAGTGTGTATATGTGTGTGTTTGTGTGTTCATACATGCATGTATGAGCATGTATGTTTGCATATGCATGTCTACAAGCATGCATGTGTATCCATTTCAGTGTGTGTGTACATATATTTGCTTGTGTATGTGCTTCTTAATGTATGTGTATTTGTGTGTGCGAGTGTGTTTTATCATATGCATGTGTGCATCAGTATGTGTGCATGTGCGTGCTTGTGTGTACATTTGTGATTATTTTATGTGTATGTGTGTAGGCCTATATGTGTGGGTGCATGTGTGCGTGTGTGTGCATTTACATGTGGGTTCATCTACATGTGCATTTGTGTGCATCAATGAGCATGTGTATATATATGTGTGTGTGCTTGTATGTTTTTATCTACATTTTTGTTTGTGTGTGTGTGCAATTGTATTGATGCTTGTGTGTGTTCATATGTGTGCATGCATGTGTGTGTGTTCATTTATGTGCATGTGTTTGTTAATATGTCTGTGCATGTGTGTATAGATGCATTTCCAATTATATGTGTATATGTGTGCAAGTGTTTTCATGTGTGTGTATGCAGGCACATGTGTGTGAGCATATGTGCATTTATGTGTACATGCATTTGTGCATGAGTCTACATGTGTTTGAATGCACACATGTGTGTATGTGTGTGAGTAAATGCATGCATGTTTGTATGCAATGCATGTGTGTGTATTTGTGTGCGTGTGCTTGTGTTCTTACATGTGTATGTCTATGCATGTGGGTGGGTGCATATATATGTGCATGGTTTTCTGTGTGTAAATGTGTGTCCATGTGTGTATTTGTACTTTTGCATGTTTGACATATCCATGTTCATGTACTTGTGTATTTGTGTGTGAGTGTGTGTGTGCTTATAGGCATATATGTTTGTGGATGAGTGTGTGTGTGTATGCATACTACTATGCATGTGTGAGTTCCTGAGTGTGTGTGTGTGTGTGTTCACATATGCATGCATGTTTGTGTTTGTGTGTGTGTGTGTGTGTATGTCAATATGTGTGCATTTGTATGTGAGCTCATGTGCATGCATGTGTTTATTCATGTGTGTGTGCCTATGTTTGTACATGTGTGTGTGCTTGTGTGTGTTACATTGACTTGCATGTGTGTGAATGTGTCTACATGTCTACACTTGTGCAAGTATATGTATAAGTGTGTGAGTGTGTTTGTGCATGTGTGTGCGAGTTTTTGTTAAGGTGTGTGTGTGTACATGAGCACAAAGATGTGTGTGTGTGTATGTGGTTGTGTACTTGCATGCATGCATGTATGTGTAGGCATGCATAAGTGCAAGTGCGTATGTGTATACATATTTGTGTGACTATGCATGTGTGTATGTGCATGTGTTGTGTGCATGTATGTGCATTTAATTTTGTTTGATTATGCATCTACACGTGTGTGTGCAGTTACATGTTTATTTGTGTATGTGTATAAGAATATGCACGTGTCTATGTATGTGTGTATATATTTGTATGTATGTCTGTGTGTGTGCATGTGCCTGTGTTTGTGTACATGTAAGCAATGGTGTGTATATGTGCAAGTGTGTGGGTGTGTGTACGTACTTTCAAGCATGTGTACATACATTCATGTATGTACACTTGCATGCATGTGTGTGAATGCATGCATGTGTGAGTGTGGGTGGGTATTTGTGTATTTGTGTGTGCATATATGTATCTATATATGTATATGTGTGTTCATTGGTAATTCATGTACACCATGTTTGCATGTATGTGCTGGATTATGTGCATATATGTGGGAGTGGGCATCTTTGTGAGCATGTTCATACACTTGTGTGCATATATGTGCTTGCATGTTTGTGTGTATATGTGCATATGTGCATGTGTGTGTCTATTGTGTGTCTGTGCATGCTTATATTTCTTTATGAATATATGTGTGTGCATATGCAAATTGATGTGTGTTTTCCTATGCATATGTGTGTGTGGGTGAGTATATGTGTGTTGGTGTGTGTGTGCACTTGTGTGTGTGTACACTATTGTGTGCGTAAGTGCAGGCATTCTTGTGTGCATTTGTAGGTGTGTGCATGTGTGCGTTTGTTAGTGTGTGTATGTAAGCATGCATTTGTGTGCTCATATAGGTCAATGTGTGTTTGTGCTTTGAATGTGCATGCATGCATGTGTGCATGAGCATGGGTGTATGTGAGGATGTGTGGACAAGTTTGTGTACATTCACCTATGTGTATGCTTGTGTTTTTTTGCATGTGTGTGTGTGTGCTTGTGAATATGTGCATGAGCATGTGTTTTTGTGTGTGTGTGTGTATGTGTGTGCATATGTGTTTCTGAGTGCTTGAGTGCAAGTGTGTGCATGTTTGTATATGTGTGGGTGCATGTTGTGCATGTGTATGTATGTTTGTGCTCATACATTAATGTATGTGCATTTCCATGTGTGTGGGGTTGTGGGTGTGACCTTGTGCATCCATCTATGGGTGCATGCATCTTTAGGTCGTATTGATGTTTGTTTGTGTATATATGTGCGTGTGCATTCATATGTGTAGGTGTGTCTAGGTGTATATGTATGTAGGAGTGTGCAAAGGGGTGCATGTGTGTATGCATGCATTCTTGTGTGCTTGCATATGTCTACATTTGTGTGTGCACGTACGTATGCACATATGTCTTACATGCATGTGTGTGTGCAAGTGTTTAAGTATGCATGCTTGTATGTGTAAGAAAGTGCACATGTTAGTGTAAGAAAGTGCACATGCATTTGTGTGTCTATGTGTGTGTGCATGTGAATGCACATGCGTGCGCACAAATGTTTGTATGTGCAAATGTGTATGTGTGTATCTATGTACGTCTATATTTATGAATGTGCATGTGTGCATTTGCACATGTGTCTGCTTGTATGCATATGTGTATGTGTGTGTGTGCAACTTTGTGCTTGTTAATGTGTCTATGAATGTGTTTTTGTGCATATTAGTGTGTGTATGTGTGCATGTGTTTTTGTATTTGTGCTTGTATATGAGCATGCACAGGCCTATGTGGTGGTGCGTGTGTGTGCATGTATGTAGGTGCATGTGTGACATGCAAGTGTGGGCGTGTGCATGTGTTTATGTACCAATGTTTGTCTATACATTTATGTCCATATATATATATATATATATATATATATATATATATATATATATATATATATTTGTGTGTGTGTTGGTGTGTGTTTACGCATTTGTGTGTGTAAGAGAGCATGTGTATGTGTGTTCAAGCATAGGTGAGTGTGTTTGTGTGCATATGTGTGCTAGTATGTGTGTGGGCATTTATATGTGTGTCTTTTGTGCATACTAGTGCATGTGTATTTGTGTGTGCATGTGCATGTATGTGTGCATGAGTGGGTCGTGTAGGCCTAAAATTGCGTGTGTGCATGCATGTGTATGCAAGTGTGTGTGCATGTGTGTGTCTATACTTGTGTGTGTGTGTGTGTGAGTGTGCAAGTGCAAGTGCATGTGCAAGTGAGTGAGTAGCATGCGTGTGAGTACAAGTGCATATGCATGCATGTGTGTATTTGTTTGTGTGTGTGTGCATGGATAATGTGCATAAGCATGTGTGTGTGTGTGCTTGTGTGCATGGGTGCATATGTGCATGCATACATATATGTGTGCAAGAATGTTTGATTTGTGTGTGGGTGCATATGGGCATGTTTGCATGAATTTTTGTGTGTGTGTGTGCAAGTGTGTGCGAGTGCATACAACAATGTGGGTATACGTGCACTAGTTTTTGAATGTATGTGTATGTGGGTGTGCTTGTGTGCATGTCTGTGTATAGTAATGTGTGTGCATGTGCCTATGCATGTGTGAGTATGTGTGCATGCTCATGTGTTTATGTACATATTTGTGCATTTATCATTATGTTTGTTTGTTTCAATGTAGGCATGTATGTGTTTGTGTGTGCATCAGTATTAGTGTGTGCGGGTGTGTGTGCAAGTTTGTGCCTACATGTGCATTTGCATGTGTGTTCATGTATGTGCATGTATGTGTGCTTGTGAGCATGTGTGTACATGTGAGCATGAGTGTGTTTTTGTGTGTGTATGTTTACACATATGTTGTTTGTGTGTGCATATGGGTGTATGTGCATGCCTACATTTTGTGCATGTATTTAAGTGTGAGTATTTGTGTTTGTGTGTGTACGTAGTTTTTATATACTTATGGGCATGTGTGCACATGCATGCACATACTTGTAAGTGTGTGTGTGTTTTGCATGCATTTGTGTACATGTGTGCATGTTTATATGAGTTTGCTTGTGCCTATGTGTGTGCATATATCTATGTGCATGTATGTTGTGAGGGTGTTGCATGTCTACTTGTGTGTGGTTTTACGTATTCATGTGTGTGTGCATCCATTTGTGTGTTTTCTTATGGTGGATGTGTGTCATTACATGTGTGTTTGTGTGGCTATATTTTTTTAGCTACATACTTGCCTGTTTGTGTGTCAATTTGTCTTTGCATGTGTATGAGCATGTGCATGGGTGTGCATGTGTGTAGGTTTGTGTGCGTATACCTTTGCATATGTGTTTGTGTGCATATGTGTGTGTGGGATATTGTGTGGATGCATATGCACGTGTGTGTGTGTGTATTTGGATGTGCATGCATGCATGCATATATGTGTATGTGTGTAGTTGTGCACCATATGTGTGACTTTAAGTGTGTGTGCTTGTGGGCATTCACTTGTGTTTGTTTGTGCATGTTTGTATTGGCGTATTTTTGCATGTGTGTATTTGTGTGTATGTGCGTGTCTATGCTTCAGCATTTATACATGTCCTTATAAATGCTTCTGTGTGTTCATGTGTGTGTGTGTGTGTTTGAGTTCCTAGGTGTGTGCATGTTTATGTTTGGTGCATGTGTATGTGTGTGAGTGTGTGTGCCTATTCAATGGTTTGCACTTGTGTTAGCATGGATATAATCATATGCATATGTGCATGTCCATGTTTAAGTGTATTGGTAGTTGCATGTTTATATGTGTGTGTGCTCGTGCATGTGTTTGTGTGCCTATCCATGTGTGTGTGTGAGGATGTGCATGTAAACATGCATCAAAATATGTCTGTGTGCATGTGTGTGTGTATGTGCATGCATGCACATGTGTGCTTGTATGTATACATGTATGTATGTGCATGTATGTATGTTCATGTATGTATGTTCATGCATGTATATGCAT
Organism: Vanilla planifolia; assembly: GCA_023846275.1. Classification (NCBI taxonomy): domain Eukaryota; kingdom Viridiplantae; phylum Streptophyta; class Magnoliopsida; order Asparagales; family Orchidaceae; genus Vanilla; species Vanilla planifolia. Next base: position 1,522,266 of record JAIUJO010000022.1, read on the forward strand.
GTGCGTATCTATGTGTATGTGTGTGTGTGTGTATATGTGTGCATGTAGTAGTTGTGCAAGTGTGTGTGCATGCACATGCATGTGTTTGTGTGCATGCATATGCATGTGTTTGTGTACATGTGTGAAAAGCCATGTGTGTGTGTACCTTTGTGTGGTCGTATACATATTTGTGTGTGTGCATGTGGTGTGCATGTGTGTGGATATATGTGCATAAGAGTGCTTATGTGTGCATGCATGTGTGTGTGTGTGTGTGCATGTGTCTGCATTTACATTTGCATGTTGGTGCATGTCTACTTATGTTTGTATGAGTGTAATTGTGTGTTTGTGTGCATGTGTGTATGTGTTTGTATAGGCAAATGCGTGCACATTATCTACAAGTGCATGTGCACTTGTGTGCGTTTGTGTAGAAACTTATTTGTGTAAGTTAATGCATACACATGTGCATGTATGTTCATGTGTGAGTGTGTGTACATGTGTGTATGCTTGCAGGTTCTGTGTCCATGTGTGCATCTATATTAGTACATGTGTGTGTGGTTGTGCATGTGTGTGTATGTGCATGTGTGTATTACATGTGTCTATTTGTGTGTGTGCATTCAACTATATGTGTGGTTTTAAGTGTGCATGCTAGCATATATGTATGCATCTATATGTACCTGCTCGAGTGTTTGCATGTGTGTGCATGTGTTTGTGAGTTTGTATGTGTGCATGTGAGCATGCATGTGTGCATGTGCATGAATACATATGTGTGCACATTTCTTTATGTGCTTGGAAAAGTATATGCATGTGTGTGTAAGAGTGTGTGTGCGTCTGCATGTGTGCATGGTTGGCCATGTGCTTGTGTGGGCCAACCATGTGTATCAACATATGCATGTATGAATGAGGATGTGTGTGTGTATGTTCGTGCATTCAAGCATTTCCTTGTGTGTGTGTGTGCATGTGTGACCATATGCATGTGTGCATGTGTGTTTGTAAGTCTATGTGTAGGGGTTTGTGTGCATGTGTGTGTGCTTGTGCTCTATCGTACATGTGCATGTCAATGTAAGGGTGTTCATGTGTGTGTGTGTAACTGTGTAAGAGTATTCTAGTGTGTGCTTGTGTGTGTGTTTAATTGTATGCATATGTTTGTGCATATGTATGCATTTGTGGGCATATTTACATGCATATCTACATGTGTGAACAAATGTTTGTGTGTGTGCTTTGTGTGTTTGAGTATGTGCACTTTTGTGTGTGTACATCAAGCATGTGTGTATATGTGTGAGTGCATGCTTGTGTGCATTCATGTGCATGCATTTATGTTCTTCCATGTTTGTGTGTCTGTGTGTATGTGTTGTGTGTGTGTGTATGTATGCATGTGTGATTATGTTTGAGTGTATTTGTGTGCATGTGTTGTTGTACTTTTACGTGCATGTGTGAGTGTGCATGTGTATATGTATGTGTGCATGTATGTGCATATAGGTTTGTAAATAAGTGTGTATGTGCATGCACATGGGTGTGCTTGTAGGCGTGCATGAGTGTGGATGTGTGTGGATATGTGAGCGCCTGTTTGTAAGTGCTTGTGCATGCATGTGTGTTTGTGTGTCTATACATGTGTTAGTGTATGCGTATATGAGTGTGCATATTTGTATATGTGTGCATGTGTGTCTGTGCATCTATACATGTGCATGTATGTGCATTTATTTTGGTTGTTTTGTGCATTAACAAGTGTGTGCATGTCTGTGAGTGTGCATGTGTGTGTGCATATGGGTTAGTGTGTATGTGGGTGTGTGTTTGCATGCATGCATGAGCCTGAGCATCTATGTGCATATGTTTGTGCTTGTGTGTGCATGGGTGTGTGTGTGTGCATTTACGATCGTTTGGGTGAGTATGTGTGGGTGTGTGTCATTGTACATTCTTTCAAGTGTGCACATGCATTCAAGCCTGTGTAAGTACATCCTTTCATGTGTACAGGCTTGCATGTGTGTGCGCACAAATGTGTGTGAGTATGGGTGGGTGTGTGTGTATCGGTGTGTGCATGTATATGTCTATGCTTTAATATGCATGTTTGTGGGTGTGTGCAAGTGTGTGTGCTATTTGAGTGTCTAGCTATGTGTGTGGGCATCTTCGTGAGCATGAACATGCTCATGTGCATGTATATGTGTGCATGCATGTGTATGTATGTGTGGGTGTGCATGTGTGAAGATGTGTCCATGTGTATGTGCACATGCACGTATGTGCATGTGTTTACATTTGACTATGAGTGTGTTTGTGTGAGCATATGTTTACATATGCCTGTGCATGTGTGACCATGTGTGTTTTTTTTGTGTGCATGCATGTGTGTGTGTATGTGCATGCACACTTGTATGTGAAGGTGTAGGTGTGTGTAGGTGTAGATATGTGCATGTGTGTTTGCCATTGTATCTGTGTTGGTGCATAGTGCAAATTTGTGCGAGTTCATTTTTGTTTGTGTGTGCATGTGTGTGTGTCTTTGTGGGTATATACATGTGTGTGTGTGTGTGTTTTTGTTCATGTGTTTTTGTGTGCATGCTTGTGAGAGTGTGAACGCAAGTCTGCATGATTATGGTCAAGTGCATCCATGTATTTTCGTACTATATGCATGAAGGAATGTGTGTTTGCATGAGAATGAGTGTGCATGTGTGTAGTTGCATGTCTATGTGTGTGCATGTTTGTATGATTATGTGTGTTTGCATGCGTGAATGTATGCTTTTTGGGTTTGCATGTGTGCATGTTCATAAGTGCATGTGTGTGTGCATGTATATTTCTATGTGCATGCATGCATTTGCATGGGTGTGTGTGTTCCATTGCATGCAAGTGTGTGTGTGTGTGCATACAAGTATTCTTGTGCATGTGTGTGTACATAAATGTAGATGTGCATGTGTAGCTATGTGTGCACACATGTCTGCTCGTGCATGTGTGTGAGCATGTGCATGAACCAGTGCATATGTGTGTGCATCAATGTGTGTGCTTATGTGTGTGTGTGTGTGTGTGGGTGTTTTCAAGCATGCATTTGGTATGCATGATGAAGTATGCATGTGCATGTATGTGTGTGTCTATTTGTTTGCATGTGAATGTTTGTGTGTGTTTGTGTGCATGCATGCTATGTGTGTTATGTGCGTTGTGCGTGAGCATGTCTTCATGTATGCATGCTTATAAAAGTGGTTGTGCATCTATGTATGAGTGTGTGTGTGCATATGTGCATGCAAGTACATGTATGTGTATACATGTGCATGTGTGTGCATGCATTTGTATATATGTTTGTGCGAGCATGTGTGCATCTATAAATGTGTGTGGATGCATGCACATTTGTGCATGTGTTCATGCATACATGTTAGTGTGTCTGTGTGTGTGTGCATGTGAGTGCTTGTGTGCCTATACATATTTGTGTGTCCATTTGTGTGTGTGTGCATGTATGTGCATGTGTGTATGTATGTGTTTGTGCATTCATGTGTGTGCATGTGCATATATGTTAGTATGTGTGGGCTCATGCTTGTTTAAATGTGCACATGCGTATGTGTGCACATTTGTGTATATCTGTTGTTGCATTTTATGTGTGTCTGTGTATCTGTGTGTGTGCATGTGTGTCTATGTGCATATATGTACGTGCATGTGTGTGTTTGTATATGCATGGTTGTGTGTGCATGCATACTTTGGCATGCATGTGTGCATGTGCATATGTGAGTATGTGTGCTTATTTGTGTATAGGTGCTTGCATGAGTTCATGTGTGCATGTTAATCTATTCATTTGCATGTGTGTGTATGTGTGTGTGTGCATGTGTGTGCATGTGTATGTGCATGTGTGTATACATGTGTGCATGTGCATGTGCTAGTGTGCATATGTGTGTGCATGCTTATGTGTGATGTATGCACTTGTGTGTATGTTTGTGTGATTGTGCATATGTGTGTGCATGTATGTATGTGCACGTTACTGAGTATGCGCATGAGTCTATTCATCCACGCATGTGTGTTTGTGCTTATGCATGTGTTTGTGTCAATGTGTGTTGCTGGATTTGTGTTCATGTGTGCATGTTTGGGTTTGTGTCTAGTTGTGCATGTATATGTGTGTACGTGTGTGTGCCTACATGCAAGTGCATCTGTGCATGCATGTGTACATGTATGCTTGAGCACATGCGTATGGGGTTGTGTGTGTGTGTGCGTGTGCAAATGTGTGGGCTGGTATGGGTGTATGTTTGTAGGAATAAGTGTGTCTGGGGGTGTGAGTGTGTGTGTATGTTCATGTGTAGGTGTTTGTGTGTGTGCACATGAGTGCATATGTGAATGTAGGGTGCATGCAATAGAGACGTGTGTGTATGTATATATGTGCGTGCATGTATATGATTGTGCATATATGTGTACATGTGTGTGTATATGTATGTGTGCTCGTTAATGTCCATCACATCAGGTTGTGTTGTGTTTTTGTATGTGTTTGTGAGTGCATGTGTGTATGTGTTTTTGGATGTATATATGCATCCATGCGTGAGGGTTTACATATGTGTGAATATGTGTGTGCATTTGTGTGGGTGCTTTTTTGTGCATTCACATGTTTGTGTGTGTTCAAGTGCATGTGTGAGATTGTGTAGGTTGGAGTGTGTGTATGTGTGTATATGTATATTTGTATTGGTTTATGTGTGAGGGTACATGTGCATGCTTATGTGTGCATGTGTATGTAAGCATTTGTTTGTGTGCAAGTGCATGTGTGAGTGTGTATGTGTCTGCATGCATTTGTGAATGTGCATGTGTGTGTCTGTGCATGTGTGTATGTGTACATGCATATTTTTTATGTGCACGTGTGGGGCTGAGTAGGCATGTGTGCATGTGGGCATGTGTGCTCGTGTACTTATGTGCGTGGGCTTGTGTGTGCATGTTTGTTTGTGTTCATTCATGTGGGTTGCATTGGTGCATGGTTTGTGCATGTGTAATCTTATGCATAAGATCATGTTTGTGCATGCATTTGTGTGTGCATGTGTACATGTGTGAGTGTGCATGCATGTGTGTGGGGTGTGTGTGTGTTAGTGTGGTCATGAGTGCATGTCTATGGGCATGGGTTTGCATGAGTGTTTGCATGTGTATGCACATCTATGTGTGTGTGTGTACATCTTATGTGCAAGCATGTGTATGAGTGTGAGTCATGTGTGCATGGGTCTATATGTATTTTAGTGTTTATATGTATAAATGTGCATATTTGTGTGTTTTAAAGTCTACGTGCATTCACATGTGCATATGTGTGTGTGTGTCCTTATGTGTTTGCATTTGGGTGTGTGTTTGTGAATGTACATGTGTGTGTCTTTGTTTGTTTGTACATGTGGGTACATGTTTATATCAGCATGCATATGAGTGCATGCAGGCATACATGTATTTATACTTGTGAATGCATGTGTGTTTGTACATCTGGGCATGTGGGCATGCATGTGCATGTCTATGTATTTGTGCATGTGTGTGTGCTTGTATGTAGGTGCATGTCTATTTTTTCAGCATTTTTGTGTGTTTTTATGTGTGTTCTGTGATCGTGTGTTTGTGTGCATGTGCATGTGCTTGCATGTCTATGCATGTATAGGTTTGTGTGCATGGATACATGTTCATGTGTGTGCATACTTGTTTGCATATGTGTGTGCATTTAGTTTTATGATTGTTCCTATCTGTGCTTCTGCTTGTATACTTGCATTTTTTTGTTTATGCATGTGTGTTATTATGTGTTTTCCTATGCATACACATGTGAGTGTGTGTGTGTTCATGTGCTAGTACATGTGTGTACATGTACGTGTGCATGTGCGTGTTTGTGCGGGTGCATGTGCATATGCATGTGTGTGTGTGCATGCTTGTCTAAATATGTGAGTGCCTTTGATCATGTGTTTGTTCCTATGTGTGTTTGTGCATGCATGCATGCATACGTGTATGCATGAGTGTGTGTGCTTGAGTGTGTGTGCATGTGTGTTTGTGTAAATGCATGCATGCATGTCTGTGTGCTTATGCATGTGTGTGTGTGTGTCTATGCATGCTGTATATGTGTGTGTTTGTGTGTGTGCATGGGAGGCGTATGTGCTTGATCTTGTGTGTGTGCATGAGCATAGCATGTGTGAGTATGTGTAAATTTACATGCATGTTTATGATTGTTTTTGTGTGTTTTCTTTTGGATGTGTGTGTGAATGCATATTTTGTGTGTTTCTGTATATGCACGTATGTGCATGAGTCTATGTTCATGTGTTTGTGTGTTCTTATGTAAGTGTTTTCTTGTGTTCATACGTCCATGTGTCAGTGTCTACGTGTGTATGTGGATGTGTGTACACATGTGTGAATATGCTTGTGAGTTTGTGCATAAGTGTGTGTCTACATGTGTGCATACGTGCTTGTATGCTTGTGTATACATTTGTGTGCGTTTCTTTGTGCATATGTTTGTGTACTTGTACATATGTAAGAGTGTTTGTGTGTGTCATGTTTGCATACATATGAATATGTTTGTATAGTGTGCATATAAATGTGGGTTTATGAGTGTGCACGTGGATCCATGCATGTGTGCACACGTGGGAGGCATGTGCATTAATGTGTGTACGTGTGTATGCAAGCACATATGGGTGTGGGTGAGTGCATTTGTGTTTTTGTGTATTTTTGGATGTGTGTTTATTTAGAGTGCATGTGTGTGTTCGTGAGTACATGTGCAAATGTGCGAGTGTGTGTGTATCTGTATTTACATGTTTTCATGTGTATGGGCCTTTGGACAAGTGTGCATTTCTATGTATGTGTGTGTATATGTGTGTTTGCATGAATTTTTGTATTTGTGTGTGTAATCATACATGTTTGTTTGTGTGTGTACGCATGTGCATATCCATATTTTTATGTATGTGTGTGTCTGTGTGTGAAAGGTCATGTGTACGTGTGTGTGTGTGTGTCTATGTTTGCACATGTGCTTGTATGATTGTGCATGTATGTGTGTTACCATTTTTATGTGTTCTCTTATAGGAGTGTGTGCTGTCAGCATATGTGTGCATGGGTGTGTGTGTTCATGTCTACATGTGTGTGTCGATGTACACATACATCTATGCATGTATGTGTGTGTATGTGTGCATGTAGCATGTGTGATCATGGGTATGTGTATATGTTTGTGGGGTGTGTGTGTGCACAAACATATGTTTGTGTCCATGTGCATGCATGTTTCTGTTAGTGAGTGCATTTATGTATGCAAGGGTGGGTGTGCACATGCATGCATGTGTGTGTGCATTTGTGTGTGTGTGTTCATTTGTGTTAGTGTTTGTACATGTATGCTTATGTGCATGCATCTGTGTGTGGTTATGTGTGTGTGGGATTATGCATGTGTGTGCATGGGCTTGAATGTGCGTGGGAGTGTGTGCATGTGTAAGTATGTATGCATGTGTGTGGTAGTTAATTAGTGTGCTTTTTGTGTTTGCATGCATGCAAATTTGAGCATAGTATGCTTGCATGAGTGTGTATGCAGGTGCGAGTCCATGTGTGAGTATGTGTGTGTGTGCATGTGTGTGGGTCAATGTGTGTGATAGTGCATATGTTGGTACACATGTCTGTGTGCATTCGTTTGTGAGTATACGTCTCTACTTGCACAAGCGTGCATTCTTTTGTGTGATTGTGTATATTTGCATGTGTGTGCATGTGCATATGTGTGTATGTGTATGCACTTTTGTGCATGAGAATGTGTTTGAGTGTGTACACGTGCATGTGCATCTATGTTTGTGAGTTTTTGCATGTGTATATGTGTGTGTGCATGTGCATGTATATGCACTTATGTGAATGCCTCTATTTTTTATTATGTGTATGCGTATGTGTGTTCATATTTGTGTAAGTGCATACAGATGCATGTGCATCTGCATGTGATTTTTTATGTGTGTACATATGTATGCATGCATGTGTGTGTGTGTGTTTGTGCAAGCATGCATGCATGTGTGCATGTTTGCAAGCTTGTATGTGTATGGATGCATGTGCATGCATATGCATGTTTGTGTGTGCATGTTTGTAGGCCTGTTCATGCTTGCTTGCAAGTGTGTGTGTTTGCATGCACATATGCCTATGTATTTGTGTATGCATTTATTTTTTTGTGCATTGTGTGCACATGCATATGTGTGGTCATGTGTGTGTTGTTCATGTATGTGTATGCATGTGTGTCTATGCATGTTTGCCTATAACTGTGTGAAAGTGCATGCGAATGTGTGTGCATATGCATTTTTTTGTGTTTGCATATGCATGTGTGTACTTGGGCATGTTTATATGTATGTTTTTGTGTGATTGTGTATTAGTGTTTATACATGTGTGTGCATGTGTATGTATATGTGCATGTATGTTGGTGTGTGAGTTGTGTGCAAGCATACAGATAAATATATATAAATATATATATATATATATCTATGTGTGTGTGTGTGTGTTTGTGTGTACATATATGTGTAAGTGTGCACTTTTAAATATGTTTATGCATACAGATGTGTGCTTGTGCTCATGAATTTGTGTGTGTGCATTATGTGTGGGTGTATGCATGTGAGTGTTCGATTATGTGTATGTGTGTGTGTTCTTGTGTGTCTATGTGTGGACATCAACTTGTTTGTGTGTGTGTGCACATGTGCGTGTGGGCATATATTTGTTTGTATAAGTGCATGTGCCTGCTTGTGTGTGCGTATGCACATGTGTGGTTGCTTGTGTGTGCCTGTGCGTGCATGTGTGTGCATTTGTGTATGTGTGCATCTGTGTGTCAATCTGTGCATATGTGTGCATGCATGCACATGTATTCTTGTGTGCATCCATGCATGTGTCCAAGTGTGTGCATGTGTGTGTACATGTTTGTATATGTGCTTATGTGTGTGAGCATATGGTTGTGTGCATGTTAGTGCATGCATTCGTGCATGCCTTTGTGTGTGTCTATGTTATTGTATGTGTGCATGTGGGTGCATGTGTGTATGCATATGTGTGTGTTGGTAAGTACGTATTTGTGTGTTTGAATGCAAGTTTTTGATATAATAACAATAATTGTAGTAATTATTGATATTAATAATTAATTATATGTGTAAATAGAATTGAGTTATAATTGATATAAAAATAAATATTGATACATAAAATGATGGTTAGCGTAAAATTTATTAATTATTGTTGTATTATTAGCAACAATTCTTTTGTCTCTAATTACTAAACAATTATTCTTAATAAAAATTATTATTGATAAAAAATATAATAATTATGAAATAATTATATAAAAATAATAAAATCTTAAAACTAATAAATTATTAAATATTAGTATTTAATATTCTAATAATTATTATATTATTAATTAAACTTAATATTATTTTATTTACTTTATTATTAAATACAAAGAGGAAATGGAAAAGGAAAAATAAGATTTATAAGAGTTAAAATGATAATTATTCACGATTAATGAAAATATACTAAAGAACTTTAATGGTAAATGATAAATATTATAATCATTAAAAAAAATTGATATAATCATTCTTATTTAAAATTCTTTTATAACAATAATTAATAATTTTAAAAAATAATGAGTAACTATTATTAAAAAATCTATAATTTTCTTCTCATAATAATGTTATCTTATAGAATTATTAATTCATTCTTCTTATTTTACTTTTATTTTTCTCTCTACAACTTTATTCATTCTTCTCTATATCTCTCTCTCTCTCTCTCTATCTACATCAATTTATCCTTCATGTTTTCTCTTATTCTTATCCATCACCTCCTATAAAACATTTGCTCCTCTCACTGTCACATTCTTAATGATAGCCTTTATCTTCGTTTTCTTACAACTCTCACTCTCTTTTAGTTCCATATTTTCACTTTCATATCTCTTCTCACTTTATTGCTTCCATCACTTTCCTTTGTTAAGATATGCATGCTTCCACTTGGCTCTCTATCCTTTTTTGCTCTCTATATTTCTTTCCTAATCTATCATACTAACTTTCTTGTCTCTCTTTGTCTATCTCTTTATCATTGTCCTATTAACCCTCTACTCTCTCTAGTCTATCTCTTTTTTACTCTAACCCCGCTTCTTGTTTTCACTATATCATTCTCCTCTCTCTTGTTAATATATTGCACCTATGCCTTTCTCTTACTCTTTTTCTTTCTTGCTTTATGTCTTTTGTTGTCTCTCACTTTCTCATTATTCTCTCCTTTTCTTTGCGTAATTTCTCTCTCTTCTCTATACCTTCAATTTTTTTATCTCTTTCCATCTTCTCTCTCTTTTGGAATCTCTATATTTCTTTCTCTTCATTTATGTCTTTAAGTTTGTCACTCTCTCACAATCTTTATAACCCTCCTCTCTCTATCACCCATGTTATCTCTCATTTTATATCTCTTTTTATTTAAACTTCCAACTCTTTTCTCACCACCACTTTTCTTTCTTTCTCTCTTCACTCTCTAGTACATTCTCATCACTTTTTTCTCTATCTTTCTCTCCCTTCAATTCTCTCAATTCTCTCTATATTCTTCTCACTTTATTATCTATTTCTCTAGCTTTATTTCTATAAATCTCTATTTTTTTTCACTCATATTTCGTCTTACTCTATTTATCTATAATTTCTTTTTCTATCCCTCTCTCTTCTCCCTCAAATTTATTACACAACCTATTTCTTTCATTCTTATATAATTATCAATATTTGTTATTTAATAAAATAATAGTTAATAGTCATCATGTTTTGATATAATATTTTTAATTATATTTATAACAAGATCTTTTTTCATATAAATTATTATTTCCCATAAAGTTATCTATTTCTCACCAACTTAACCTCTTAATCTCCCTCCCCTTTTCTCTCTCACTTTAGTATTTTTTTCCTTCTCCACCTCCATCAATTCCTTTGAATATCTCCTTTTTCCCCACCTTTCTTCTTAATCTCTTAAAGCTCTTCCTCATTCTAATTCTCTCTTCCTTTCTTAGTCCTCTATCACCATAGTCATGCATTTTATATTTCATTTGCTTTTATTAAACTTCCTCTCTTCCACACTTCCTTCTTTCATGTTCCTTTAATTTCTCCCCATATATATTATTCTCCCTCAAGGGTTTTGCCTTTTCTTTCTTTTTTATTTCCTTTTTAATCTTTCTCCTTATCCATATATTTTTTTGTATTCTTTAACTCTTTATTTACTTTCTCTCTCTTCTTTCTCTCTTGCAATTTATTCTCTTTCTTGTGTATCTATCTTTCTCATTATCTCTTTTTTCTCCATTTTGTTATCTTTATTTTCTATTTTCACTCAATCATTTTTCTCCTTTTATCTCTAGCCCATTCATTCTCTCTCTATTTCTCACTTTTCTTAATTTCCACTCTCCTTATTCACACTCTTTCTTTCTTTATCTATGTCCCTTTCACTTAGTATTAGTTCATCCCTTTCTCAATTTATCCCACTGTATTTTTGTGACTCAATCCATGTGGACTCTATTTATTGCATTCATTATCATACTCTTTATCTTCTCCCTCTCTCTAATTGCTATCTTTTTTCTTGCTCCTCTCTCTCTTCTCTTCACCTTCTATATCATTCTATATCTTCTTTCACCCTTTTATAACTCTAACTTTCTTTATGTTCACATGTCTCCTTCAATCTCTATCTTAGCCTATTATGCTATATCTTACACATTGCCTCTCCTTATGTATTTATTTTCCTATTTATCTTCTTCTTCTCCTTATATTAATTTAATTTTTTATAATTGTCTTCCTTCCTCTTGATGACTCTTCACTCTCCTACACCTCGTATCTTTGTCTCTGTTATCTCAACCACCTCTTTTCATTCATTCTTTCAAAATTTGCAATATCTTCCATTATTCTCTATTAGTTTATCCTCCCTTTTTTATTCTCTTTTATTTCATTTATCTCATTCCTACTATATATTTCTCTCCATACCTTTTTATATTTTTTTCGATCATTCTTCTATATCTCTCATAATTTTTGTCAATACTTTATAAATCTACTCTTTCTTCCTCTTTTTTATTATATTTCTCCAACTATCATGCTTGTCTTATTTATCTTTTCTCCCCACTCATTCTTCCCATAATCCTTTCTCTTATTTCTCTTATTTCTCTTATTTTCTCTTTGTTGCATCTCTCTCTCCCTATACCTCTTAATTTCTTATCTAACATCACCATCAACTTATCAAATCTCTCTTCTCTTTCTCACTCAATAATTTTTTTGTTCTCACCTATCTTGTTCCTTCACTTTCATATACCTTCATTATCTCTACAAGTCTTTTATTTATAAATACTTTTTGCTTTATAATAATAATAATAATAATATTTATTAATTTTAAAGAAACATTTATAATAATTTATAATATTTAATAATATTCTTATTCATTTTTCTTATATTATTTTGCCAGTTTGTTCTATTTCATCTCTTTGTTTATGTTCCCCTTATTCATGTACTTATTTTTGAAGCTTAACTTATTCCATTTTGTTTTTATCTTATTTTCTTAATTTTGTAGTATTTGTTGTTATTATTCTTTTTTTTAGTTCATTTTAGTGTTCTTTGAAGTATTTCTTTATTCTTCCTTATGCCAATCAACTTTTTAAAATTACTTCTTTATAGTTCTTATTTCTTAATCACATTATTCTTTAAAAGAATATGTTGAAAAAAAGTTGAAAAGAAACTTATTATTGGTTTTTTCAATAATACTTTTTAAAAATGAAACAAATTATAACTATTTAATAATTGATGAAATTAATTTATAAAATATTATTCTCAATTCATAATTCTTAATAATAAGATAACAGTAAGATCTTAAATTATTTCTTTTCTTCTTAATCTTTTTATTTGTACTATATAAAAAATTGTATTAATTATTTTCTAATTGTTCTTATAATAAATTTGTTATATTCCTTATTCAAATTTATAATTTATAAAAATTATTATTTTTTATGTTTTTAATTCTATTCTAAATTAAATTTGACATTTGTAGGGCTAAAAAGTTTTATCACAAAAAGAGTGACTATTATTATATCCTTAGACTTTATAAATTTTTCTTCTTAAAATACTTTTAAAAGCATAGTAATAACAAAAATAATAGTAAATATTGATATTAAAACCTATTAGTTATTTATTTAAGAATATTACAATGATAAATGACATAAAACAAATTACTTTTGGTCTCTCTCTCTCTTCTTGTCTCTCTTAATTTTTTTGTCTCCCATATATCTTATTTCTCCTTCTTTCCTTAAATAAGAATCATCTCACTTTCTCATTATGACTCATCAAAAACTCTCACATCCTAATCTATTTCTATCTCCTAACAAGCTACATATCATTATCAATCTCTTTCACCTCTGTACAACCTTCTCTTCTTTATCATCTTTCTCTCACTTTTCTCATATCTTTTTTTATTTCTCATTATCACCATCCCTTACTATTTTTCGTGGAGTGTTTTTTCTTATCGACATTGTATATTCTCTTTAACAATTTTTCTTTGGTCCTAAATGTTTTATTATCTCTTTCATAATTTCCTTTTTCTATTTTTCTTTCTCTCATAATTCTCTCTCCCATCTCACTCATCGCTTTCTCTCATTTTTAGCTTTCTTTTGATACCTTAAGCATGCTCTCACTTGCCATTATCTTTCTTTCTATTTATTTGTTTCCATCTCTATCACATTATGACATCTTTGTCACTCTTTGTCTACCTTTCCAACATTGTCCCATTATCCCTCTATCCTCTTTAACTCTCTCTCTAGTACATCTCTTATTACTCTTACTCTTCTTTTTTCACTATTTTGTTATTCACTCTCTTATTTACCATCATAGTTATGTTAATGTATTCTAACACTACCTTATGTTGCTCTATCTCTTTCTTTTTCTCTTACTACCCCCATGTTCTACCCCCATTCCCTTGCCTCATTTACTTCTCCCTCTTCTCCATCCAACAATTTCTTTTACCTCCCACCAACTTCTCTCTTCTATATATAGCACCTTTTCATTTATTTGTGTCTTTCAATTTGTTGCTCCCTTACTCTCCTTTCCTCTCTTCTCTTTATGACACTTTCTTTCTCCTACTTTATTATTCTTTTGATTTTATCTTCTCTCTTCACTCTCTAACTTGCTGTTCTCACTTTTTATCTCTTATTCTAACATCCTTCCATTATCAAATTTTAGTACTCTTCTTTATCTATTTCTCTCTGCTTATCTCTATAAATCTCATTTTTTTCTTTAACTTGATTTCTCTCTTTGTCTTTTTATGTATCATTTGTTTTTATCTCTTCATCTTGTCCTTTAAATTAATAATGAAGTAAAAATTAGTATACAAAACTCAATAGAGGGAGGTGAATTATGGTCTTAAAAGAAGTTTTTGAATGCATTTATTTCTTTAAAATAGTTTTATGTTTGTAGAAAACGTTAATTATATGTATATATTATTTTTAATACGATAAAAGAAAAAAGGTAAAAATTAAAATGAGACAATAATTTTTAGGTGGTTTAGTTAAAATTAGAACTTATGTCTACCCTTAATTAAGGTCAAGAAAAATACCATTAATAGAAGATTACAACTTGAGGTTTTCCACATGGTTCACCTCCAACCTATTAGATTTTATTGGTTCAACTAAAACCTAGGGTTTTGTGAGCTCAATCCTAACTTGGTTCTTTTATTATATCAAACAAAACTTGGGCTTTCACAAATGTTTAGCCCAACTCAAAAGAAAAAGAAGAAAGTATAGAAAAACTTTGATAGTTCAAGAAGAGAAATGAGAATTTAAAAGATTTAATGTGTAAGACTTAGCGGAAAAGCTTTGATAGTTTGAGAAGAAGTTTAATTATTACCAATAGAATTTATGTCAATAGAATTGGAGCAACACTTTATTGAGATCTCAAATATTGGTTCATGTTAATTCGTTATTTCATTTACAATGGTAAGGTATTTAATGAAAAATGTTTTGCCATAACTAATCAAAAGTAAGTGAAAAGTTGTTTTAAAAGTTGCTTCCAAACTATGTAAAAAGATCTTAAAATATTATTCCAAAATTACTAACTCAATTACATAATAGAATTATATTTGTTTGTTAAGTCAAGGAGATGACTGAATATGATTTGAGATTGATATGAAATGAGAGTGCCTTTAAAATTGATAAGTTAATATTTTATTAAGAAAAAACTTTTCAAAACTTTGTGTGCATGTCCTCTAGTCTTGAAACTTACTAAACACTTCAAAGTACTTTAAAGACCATTAATTCACCATCTTTTAAGATGCATGGGTTGTTTATTAGAAACTATACCTAATTCATACTAAACAAACCCATTAGAATAACATGCTAAATATTTAAGGGTTAACTCATCAAACACAAGGTGGCCTAATAGTCTCCCCCTTTTGATTATGTGTTCATGTGAGTGAGCATATGCAAGTGTGCATGCATGCATGTATTTGTGAGTGCATGTATATACATAAGTGGTTGCATGCATATGTAATTGTGTCTGTGTGAATATGCACATGTGTCTTTGTATGCATGTGTGCTTGTGTTTGTGCGTGTGTATACTTGCATGTGTGTTCTCTTCTAGTTTGTGTGAGTGTGTTTGTGTGTGTGTGGGCATGTCTATACACATGGGTATATAAGTGTGTGTGTGTGTGTGTGTTTGTGCATCTTTATGTACATATGTATGTTGTACATGTTAATGTGTGCGTGTGTGCATATTTTGTTTTTACGAGTGTGTCTACATTTGCATGTGTGTATGTGTGTTTGTAAATATAGCTTAGTGTGTGTTCTATTGTGTGCATGTGTACATATCTGTTTGTTTATTTGTGCATGTTTGTGAGTATGTACACATGTTGGTGTGTTTGAGCCTGTGTGTGTGCATATGTGTGGTGTAGGTGTGTTAGTGATTCTGTATGTGTGTGTATTTTGCATGTGAGCATTCTTATACATGTTTGTGACTCCTTATGCATGTGTGTGTGTGTGTGCATGTGGGTGTGCATACATGTGCTTGTGTGCATGCCTATGTTTGTGCTCCTATGCCTATGCTTGTGAGTAATTACTTGTTCTATGTGTGTGCACATGTGTGCATAGCTATGCTTGTGTGCATGCATGCATGCATGTGCATGTTTGTGTTTGTGCACATGTGTGAACATGATTTATCCCTATGTGTGAGTGTCTGCTTGTGTCTGTGGGCATGTATATGTGTGTGCTCACGTGTCTATGGGTGTGTGCATGTCTATGGTTGTTCATGTCTTTGTCTATATGTGTGTATGAGCGTGTGCATGAATATGTGTACTTGTATGTGTCTGTGTCCATGTTTGTGTGTGTGTGTGTGCATAGGTGTATTTATGTGTGTGTGTGTGTATACATGTGTGCGTGTGTATTTGTGCATGTCTACATGTGTGTGCATTTTTATATGTGTATGTGTGTGCACATGGGTGTGAGTGTACATAGATGTGTGTATTTGTGCATGTGCTCTTGTATGTGTCTCTGGGTGTGTGTTAATGTGCATATGCATTCAAGTGTGTACATATGAGCATGTCTATGTGTTTGTGTGAACATGTGTGTGCATTCTTCTGTGTGTTTGTGTGTGTTCATGTGTGAGTGCATCCACATGTGTGTGTGTGTGCATCAATGTTTGTGGGTGCATGGGTCTATATGAGCATGTGCGAGTGTGTCTATGCTTTGTGTGTTTTTAGGTAAGCATTTGAGTATATTTGGATGTTTGCATGTGCACATATGTATGTGTGCATGTCAATGTGAATGTATGTGCATGCACATATGTGTGCATATCTTTGCACATATGTGTGAATGTGTGTGAGAGTTTGTGTGTGTGCTTGTGCTTGCAAATATGTGTTTGCTTTTATGAGTGTGCTTGTTTGGGCATGTGTATGTACATTTATGTGCATTTATGTGTATGCATCTACATGTGTGTGTATGTATGTGTGCTTGTGCATTTATGTGCAAGTGCTGCAGCTTGTGCATACATGGGTAAATGCATGTGTGTTCACCTTTGTGTGTGAGGTTTTGCATTTGTTAATGCTGGCATGGATGTGTGTGTACATTTTTATGCATATGTGTGTGGGAGTGTGCATGTTTGTGATTGTGCTTGTGTGTTTCCTTATGTGTGCATGTGCATGTATTCATATGTGTGTGTGTGTGTATATGTGTGTGCATTGGTGTGCACGTGTGCTTGTGCATTTTCACATGCATGTGGGAACGCATGTGTATGTGCGTGTTTGTGTCTATGTGTGTTCATGTGTGTATGCATCTATGTGTGTGCATGATAATCCATATCATGTGTATGGGCATGCACGTGTGTGTGTGTGTGTTTTTATGCATGTGTGTATGTGTTCTCTTGTGTATCTTTGTGTCTATGTGCACACACGTGTGCATATGTATGTGCATGCACATGCGTTTGTGTATGTGTGTGTAATTTTTGTGCATATGAGTGTACACATGTGTGCTTGTGCGAGTGTATTAAACAGTATGTGCACTTGTATGTGCATGCATGTGTGTGTATGTGTGTGTCTGTGTGTGTATGTTATGTGTGCATGTGTGTATGTGTTTGTGTGCATGTTTGTGCTCATGTGTTGTTGTATATACATTATGTGTGCTTGTTTTGTGCATGTGTGTCAATCAGAATGTGTGTGTATGTGTGTGAGTATACATCTATACATCTGTGTACGTGTTTGTGTGTACGTGGGTGTGTGGTTGCGATGATGTGTGTGTGTGTACATCTATTTTTATATGATTATGCCCATGTATGTTTCTGTTAACCTATGTGAGTCTATCCACATGTGTTTATGCATCTATGAGCATGTGCTTATGTGTATTTGTGTGTGTGTATGCATGTGCATGTGTCTATGAGTGCATTTGTGTGCATCCTTGTGCATACTTGTGCGTGTGCAAGTGTTCATGCTTGCTTGTGTGTTTGTGGGCATTATTGTGTGTTCTTGTGCATTTGTTTGTGTGCATGTTTGGGTGCTTATGGGTTTGCAAGTGTGTGTGTGTGTGAGCATGTATGCCTATGCGTGTTACTATGTGCAGAGTCTGTGTATGTGAACTTGTGTTTGTGTGAGTAAGTAGGTGTTTATTCATGTGCATGCATGTATATGTGTGTGTGCTCGTGTGTATGCAAGTTCATTTGTGAGTGCAAGTTCATTTGTGAGTGCAAGTGCATGTGTGTGTGCATGCACATGTGTGTGTGTAGCTGGCATGTGCATATGCATGCATGTCTGTGTCTGTGATTGTGGTCTTATATGTGTGTTTATGTTTATGTACATGCATATGTGTGTTCTTGTGCATATGCATGTGTATGCATATGTTTGCATAATCATGAATGTGGGTAGGTGTGTGAGTCTTTGTATGTATGTGTGTGAATGCATTTGTGTTTGCACATGTGGGTATAGATGTGTGCACATCTATGTGTGTGTGCACCTATGTTCATGCATGTCCAGTGTGTGTGCTCGTGGGTGTGTTCGTGTGTGTGTGTCTACTTCTGTGTTCATGTGTTTGCATGTATATGTATGAATGTATGTGTGAGCATATGAGTGCGGGCATGTGTGCATGCATGAATGCATGTGCATGTTGCTACCTATGCATCTGCATGGGTTTGGTGTGCATGCATGCTATGTGTGTGCTTGTGTGTTCGTGTGTGTTTACCTTTATTCATGTATGTGTATGTATGTGTGCATGTGTCTATGCATGTGTCAATACGTGTGTGTGTGTCATGTATGCATGTGCTTACATCTGTTTTTATGCGTATGCATGTGCATGGGCATTTGAGTATGTGTGTGTATGCAATTTTTCATGCACATGCCTATATGTGTCATGTCTTTGTGTTAGTGTGTATGTGTGTGTATATGTGAGTGTGCATAGATGTATGTGTGTGAGTTTGTTTGTCTACTTGTGTGTGTCTATTTGCATGTGCATACAAGTGTGTGTTCTTATGCTTCCATTTGTGTGTGTATGTGTGTGTGAATGTGCTTGTGTGTGTGTGTGCATGGATATGTAAGTGTGTGTACATGTGCATGTCTGCGTGTGTAAGTGCTAGTGCATGTGTGTGTGTGCATGTGTGTTTATAAGTGTGTGTGTGTGTGCTTGCTCAACTATGGGTAATTGCAAGTGCTTGTGTTTGCATGCATGTGTGCATGTCTTGAAGCTTGTGTTTAAGTGTGCATTTGCATATGTGTGTTCATGTGTATATGTGTGTGGGTCTATATGTGTGTGCATGTGTGTGTCATTGTGTGCTGGTGTGTGTGCAAATGTGCTTCTATGCCTCAGTTTGCATACATGTGTGTGCACATGATTATGTCTGGGTGGGTGTGGGTGTGTGCATGTGTTAGTATATATTTGTTATATGTTAATGTGTGTGTGTATGTGTCAGTGTGTGCTTGTTTGTATGTGTAGGATTGTGCGCATGTGCTTGTACATATGTGTATGCATGCGTGCTTGCATATGTGTCTTGTTGAGAGTGCATGTCAATGTACATATTTGGGTGCACGTATCTACACATGTGTGCTTGTGCATGTGTACCTTTGCATGTGTTTATGCATTTTTGTGTTTCTGTGTGCATATGCATTAATGGGTCTACATTTGTTTGGGTGTGTTTGTCCACATGTGTGTGCATATGTGTGTGTATTTGCATGTGTGCATGTGTGTGTTTCTATTTGTGCATGTGCATATGTGTGTGTATGTGCTTGTATGCATTTCCATGCGCTTGCATGGGTGTGCATGTGCATGTGTGGATGTGTATGTGTACGAGAGCGCACACATGTGCATGTGTGTGCGAGAGTGCATATAGGTGCATGTGTGTGTGTGTGAGTGCATGTGTGTTAGCATTTGCATGTGTTTTGGTGGGGGTGTGTGCTTGCATGCATCGATTTTTGCATAGGAGTGTGTGTTCAGTTATGTGAATGCATAAGCATGCTTTTGTGTGTTGTATGCCTACATTTATGCATACATGTGCATGAATGTGTGCACGCTTTGCATGAGTATGTTGTGTGTGTGTGTGTGGGTTGGTGTTTGGGTGGGTGTGTGAGCATGTTTGCAACTATTTCTATATCAAAACAAGCTTGTATGTGTGTGTCTGTGCAAGCATTTGTATGTGTGTAGGTAGTGTGTGAGTGTGTGTACATGTATATGTGTACGTGTACATGTGAGTGTGTGTGCATATCTACATTTCTATATGCATGTGTGTGGTGTATGTAGGACAAGTGTGAGTTTGCATGTGTGTGTTTACGTGTCTACATGTGTAGGTGCATGTGTGTGTGCATGTACATGCGTGTGTGTGTGCATTTGTGTGTGTACGATTGTGTGAGTGTACGATTTTGTGTACATGTGAGTGTATTCAAGCATATGTTGCGTGCATGCATGTGGGTACTTACTTGGGTGTGCATATGTGTCCATGTGTATGTAGGTGTGCTAATGTGTGAATCTTTGCTTGTGTATTTGATTTGGTGAATGGTCATGTGCATCTATGTATGTGTGAGTGCATGTGTGCATGTGTATGCATGTGAATTCTCATGTGCATGTATTCATGTATGTTTGTAAGCATATTTATTTGTATGCATGTGTTTTTGTGCATGTGTGTGTGCTTTTGTGTTTGCATGAGTGCACGAATGTGTGCACGTGTTGGTGTGTTCATGCTTGTGTGTGTCTGCATACTTGGGTGTGTGTGTGCACATTCTTGGGTGTGTATATGTGTGCATGTTTGTACATGTGCATGTGCGAGTGTGCATGTCTTTGCTTTTGCATCTATGAATGTGTGTAGGGGGCAGGGGTTTGTGCATGTGAAAGTACATGTGTGCATGGGCATGCATGTTTGTGCTCATGTACATGAATTTTTTTTATGTGTTTGTGCACATGTATGCATGTGAGGGTGTGCATTTGTATATGCATGGCTATGCATGTGGTAGGGTACACGTGTGTCCATGCATGATTACATGTGTGTGTTCGCATATCGATGCATGTGTGTTTATTTGCCTAGGACTGTGGAAGTGTGCATGTGAATGTATGTTTGTGTGTGTGCAGGTGTGTGTGCATGTGAAAATGTGTTTGTTTGTGCATGTTTTTGCATGACTATGTGCTTACGTGTGCATGTGTACGTGCGAGTGTGTGTGCATGTGTGCATCTATAAGTGTAATAGTTCCTATGCATGCATTTGTGCATATGGCTGCATGTGTGTTTTTGTGGGTGCATTTTTTTTCTAAGTGTGAGTGCATCCATGTGTCAATGTCTTCATGTGTGTGTGCGTGTTTGTAGACATGAGTTTGTGTGTTTGTGTGCATGTGCACGCTTATGTGTATGTGTGCGTGTGCATGCATATGTATGTATGTGTATGTGTGTATTTATGGATTTTCATATGCACCCATGCGTGTGTGTTTGAGTGTGCTTATGTGTATGTGTTCGTGAGTATAATTGTGTGATTGGGTATTTGTATGTGTGCGACTATGTGTGGCTATGCATGTGTTAATGTTTATGTGTGTGCATGCGATCACAAATGTGTGTAGCTGCATGCTTGTGTGTGTTCGCATGTGCGCACATGTGTGTGTAGGATTATATACATGTGAGTGTGTGTGAAACTTGTGTTTACATGTCTGTGTGCATGTGCATATATGTCTATATGGATGTGTGCGGGTATATGTGTGTGCATGTGTTTGTGATAGTGCATATGCATGTGTGGGTGTACATGTGCATGTGAGTGTTTGCATGTACATATGTGCATATGTATGTTCATGTGTGTGCATGTGTGTGTGTGTGTGTGTATGTGTGCATATATGTGTGTATGTGAGTGTTAGTGCATATTTGTGTATGCATGTATGTGTGTGTGCTTGTGAGTGTGTGTGGACATATAAGCATTAGAGCTTGCAGTTGCACGTATGCAAGTATTCATGCGTATATCTGTGCATCTATGAGTGTGTGCACATGTATGTGCATGTATAAATGTTTGCACCTTTGTTTATGTGTGTGCCCTAATGTGTGTAGGGGATTTTGTGTTTGTTTTTTTGTGTACAAGTGTGTGTACATTTGTGTATGTTTGCACTTCTATTTGCACATGTGCACGTGTCTGCACACCTATGTGAGAGTGTGTGTGTTTGTATGTGTGCATATGTATGCACTTATTTTTTGTGTGTCTATGAGTTTGAATGTGGGTGTGCATGAGTGTGTGCATGCATGTTTATACATTTGTGTTCATGTGCATGTGTTTGTGTGTGTTTTCTTATGCATGTGTGCACATGTTTATGCTTGTGTGTGTGCACTAACATATGTTTATATATACTTCTACGTGTGCACATGTGAGTTTATGTGCTTATGAGCATGTGGGTTCATGTTTGTCTGCATATGTTTGCATGTACTTATTTGTGTGTGAGTGTATAAATGCATAACTATGAATGTGTTTGATCCTACATTTGGTTGTGTGCATGTGTATATGTGCATGTGTCCATGTATGTGTGCACATGTGTGGCTGTGTGTCTTTGTGCTTGCATGTGTGCGGGCATGTGCTTGTGTATGTATGCAGCTAGGCATTTGTCTTGTGTGTGTTTATGGGCATGCATGTCTGTGGCTATTAGTGGTTGCATAGGTGCATGTTTGTGCATGGATGTGTGCATGTGTGTCGATATTTGTGTGTGTGTGTGTGTGTGTGCTTGCATGTGCAAGTTTTGTGTGCATTTGTCTATATGTATAGGCATACATTTGTGTGAGCATCTATGTGTGCATAGGTATGTGTGCATATGCTTTTGTGTGAGTGCATTTGTGTGTGTGTGCATAGGGGTGTGTATGTTTGTGCTTATGTGTATGTTTGAGCATGTGTGTGCATGTTCATCTACATGTGTGTGTGAGTTTGTGTGGTTGTATATGTGTGTATGTGTGGGTGTGTTTTGTTGTGTGTGTGCATGTGTGCACGCGGGTGTGTACATCTGTGTGTGTGTGCTTGCATGTTATGTATGTGTGTGTGAATATATGTATATTTGGGTGGGGTTTGTCTATTGGTTTTGTGTACATGCGTGTGTGCATTTGTCTGTGTATATGCATGCAAACTTGTGTAAGTGTGTGTCAATGTTTGTGCCATTATGTGTGTGTGCTCTTGTGTGTGCATATGCACGTTTTTGCATGTTTGTATTCTTATGTGTATTTATATGTGAGTGTGCACAAGCATCTTAGTAAGTATGCATGCATATTTATGAGCAGGTGTGTGTTTATTTATGTGTATGTTTATGTATGTGTTTGTAAGTCTATAAAGCTCTATGCTTGTGGGTGTGTTCATGCATGTGTGAGTGCATGTATGCCAGCTCATGTATGTGTGTGACTAGATTTATGTATGTATTTGTGTGTATACTTGCATGTTGGTTTGTGTGTTTTCAAGTTTATGCATGTGTGCATGTGGATGTGCTTGCATGTGCATATGTGTTTGCTTAAGAGTGTGCATGTGTGCATGGGTGTGCATATGAGTGTATGTGTTAGCAAATGTTTTTGTGCACCAAAACGCATGTGAGTGTGCACATGTTGTGTACATGTGTATGCATGGGTACGCATGTGCGTGTGAATATATGTGTCTGTGCATGTACATATGAGTGTATGTTTATGTGTCTATGCCCTTAAGTGTGTGCATCTTTGTGTGTCTCTTTATAGGTGTTCATAATGTGGATTCTTGCATGCTTGTGTGTGTTCATATGTGTGAGTTTGTGTGCATGCACTTATGTTGGTATGCATGTGAACTGTGCAATGGTTTGGGCTGATGTGTGTACGTGTGTGTATATGTGTAGGTGCATGCATGTGTTTCTGTGTGTGTGTTCACATGTTTACGTTGGTGTGTGAATGCATGTGAGGGTGTGTGCATGTGCATGTGCACCTATGTGCTTGTTTTCACATTTACGTGTGTGTATATATGTGCATGTGTTTGTGAGTGTTAGTGTGAGTGTGCATGCATGCTTATGTTTATGGGTGTGTATATGTGTGTGTGTGTGTCTATGAGGATTCATATCTGTGTGTGTAACAGTACACATGCATGTTCTTGTGTGTGTGTATGTGTGTTTGTCTATGTTTGTGTGTGTGTGTTTGTGGATATTTGCCTACATGTGTGTGCTTGTGAGTGTATGTTTGTGTGTGTTCATGTGCATGCACATGGTTGTTTGTATTTGTTTTGAGTGTATTCATGTGTTTATGTGTGTGTGCATGTGAGTAAATGGTTGCACGTGTGTTTGTATGTGTCTGTGCATGTGCTCGTATGTGTGCATGTTTATGTGTGTGTGTGTAAGCCCGTATGTGTTCTTGTGTATGTGTGTGTGTGCATTGGTGGTTGCATTTCTGTGTATGCATATGTGTGTTTGTATGTGGGTATGAGTGTTTGTGGCTATGTTTGCACATATGTGTGTACTTATGTGTACATGTGTTTATGCATATAACAATGTGGATATGTATGAATGTGCACATGTGTGTGCATGTTGTTGTGCTTGCATGCCTTTGTATAAGTTTGTGTGCTTTAGTGTTTTTGGGTATGTGTTTGTGTGTTGAAGTTTGTTTGCGCATGCTCATGTGTATGCATGCCTGTGTGTGAGTGTATATATGTGTCTGTGTGTTGTGCAAATGTGTGTGTGAGTGCATCTACTTGTGTGTGTGCATTAGCGTGTTCAAGTGTACATTTGTGTATTTGCATGTGTGTAAGCTTATGCATGCGAGCATCTTTGCATGCTTATGCAAGTCTTTTCATGTACATGTGTTTGTGCATGTGCATTTTTGTGTATGTGTTTTTCTATGCATGTGCATGTGTATCTGTATGTGTGTGTTGGAGAATGTTTATGTGTATGATGGTACCAGTATGTGCATGTATTTGTGTACATTCATGTGCATGTGTGTGTGTGCACATGTTTTAACATATGTGCATGTGTATGTGCATGTTTGTGTGTGTGTGAATGCGTGCATGTCTATGTTAGCATGCACATGTGTGATTGTGTATGCATATGTCTATTTGTGTCAACAAGGGTGCATTTGCATTCGTTCTTGTGTGTGTAAGTGTGTGTGGATGTCCGTGCATGTGTGTGTCTACATGTTAGTGTTTGTACATGCATTCATGTGTGGATTGTGTGTGAGTGTGCATATACGTGTTCTTATGCATGCATATCCTTGCATGCATGCATGTGTGCATTATTTTTGTGCATGGGTACGTGTGTGTGCGTTTGTTAATGTGTGTTCGTTTGTGCATTTGTTAATGTGTGTTCGTTTGTGCATTTCAATGTCTATATGCAAAAGCACGCTTAAGTGCATTCTTTTGTGTGAGTGTCTGTGCTTAGTTATATGTGTGTGTGCATGTAGGTGTGTGTCTATATGCACTTCTAAGTTTGAGTGCATGTGTGAGTGTGTACACGTGTGTTTGCATGCATATTTGTGTGCATGTGTGTATGTATTCATGTGTACCAGAGTGTATGTGTGCGTGAGTGTGCTTGCATGTGTATGTGCATAAGTATACTTGTGTGTATGCATGCATATGCATGTGTGTGTGCATACGCATGTATATGTGCATCTATGTTCAAATATGTGTGTCTTTATTTTTGCATGTGTATGCTTGTGCATGTGCATTTTTGTGTGAGCGCATGCACGAGTTTGTGTGACTGCATATGCATACACGTGTGTGTGCATGTGTGTGTTTGTGTGTGCATGTTCCTGTGTGTACGTGTGTGTGCAAGTCTACGCTTGTGCGTCTGTGTGTGTTTGTTTTAGCATATATATGGTTGTGTGCTTGTATGCATGCATCTGTGGGAGTGTGTACATGTGCATCTATGTATTTGCTTACATGTGCATGTATGTGCATTTGTGCTTTTGTCTGTGTCTTTGTGCCTGTGTGTGACATGTTTGTGCAAGGTCATGTGTATCTGTGTGTGTCTATGTATGTTTGTGTATAGGCGTGTGAGTATGCATGTGAATGTATCTTCATGTGCATGTGTCTATGTGAGTATGCATGCGCTTGTGCATGTTTGTGTGTGTTTTTTCTTTTGTATTGTTGTGTGTATATGTGTGTGCATGTGCTTTTATTGCACATGTATGTGTGTGTGAGTGTAGATGTGTTCATGTGTGTGTGTATATAAGAATTTCTATGTGTGTGTGTGTATATATGAATTTCTATGTGTGTGTGCTTGTGTTTGTGGGTGCACACAAGCATGCTGGTGTGTGTGCTTTCTTATGCATGTGTGTGCTTACATGTATTTGTGTGTGGGCATATGTTTGCTTATGCATGAGTATTTGTATGCATGTGTGTATGTGTATGTGTGTGCATGAGAGTGTGTGATTATGTATTTTTGCATAGGATTATGTGTCCATGTGTGGATGTGAGTGTGAGTGTGAGTATGTGTGTGAGTGTGTGTTCAATGTGTGCTTGTGTGCACGTTTGTAGATGTGGGTGTGGGTGTGTGTACACGTGCACATATCTGTTTGTATGTGTGTATGTGCATGTATGCTTCTTTGTGTGTGTGCATGTGTGTGTGTTAGTGTGGATGCATATATGTGTTCATGTGTGCAGTAGGGTGTGCATGGCTGTGCACATGGATGTGTATATGTGTGTGTACATTTTCATCGTGCATGTGTGCATATGGGTATGCATTCACATGTGTGTATATGGGTGCGTGTGTGCTTCTGTGTGTTTTTGTGTGAGTGCGTGTATACACCTATGTGTACATATGTCTATGTATGTACATGAGTGCATATTTACATGTGCATGTTTGTGTTCATATATTTGTTTATGCATGCATGTGTGCATGCATGCATGCATGCTTTGTACATGTGTGTATGTGTTTGTGTGTATGCATGTGGGTGTGTACTATGTGTAGTAGTGCATGCGAACAGGTGCATTTACCTATATACATATGTGTATTCACATTTGTGCATGCATGAGTGCTTGTGTGTGTGTGTGTACATATGTGATTTCATGTGTGTGTGCATATCTGTATGTGTATATATGCATGCTCGTATGGGTTTATTTGTGTGTAGGTGGTTTTATGAGTCAATGTTGTTGTAATTGTCTTTGTGTGTGTGTGCATATGCATGCATGTATTTGCATCTATTTGCATGTACATGTGTGTGAGTGTGTGCACATCTTTGTATGCATCTTTATCAATGTGCATATGTTTGTATTTGTATAAATGTGTATGTGTCTGTGTGTGTACATGCATGTGTGTGTATATGCATGTTTGTGTATATATGTGTTTACATGCTTGTGCATGTTTTTGTGTATGAGTTTGTGTGTGCTTGTGAATATTCACATGTGTGAATATGCATGTGCATGCATACATATGTATTTGCATGTAAGCATCCAAGAAAGTGTTTAAGGCTTTTTTCATGCATGTGTATACATTTGTGGAAGTGGGTGTGCATAGGTACTTGTGTGTCTATGTGTGCATGTAGATGTGTGTTCATTTGCAAATATGTCTGTATGTGCACATGTGTGTGCATTTATGTGTGCACGTAAGAGCATGTCCATTTGTGTGTGTGTGTGCTTGTGTGCATGTTAATGCATGTGTTTGGAAGTGTGTGGGTGTGTTGCATGATTGTGTGCAAGTGTGAGTGTGTGTGAATGTGTGCATGCATATATGCTTGCATATGCATGTGTGTGTATGAGTGCATTGGTTTTGGTGTCCATAAGTGTGTGTAAATATGCACATGCACATGTGTGTGTTTGTGTTTGTGTGTGTATGTGTACAAGTATGTTTGTGTGTGTGCATGTGTAAGAGTGTGTGTAGGCATGTGTGCTTGTGCGTGTGCATGTGTGTGCACTTATGTGCATGTGTGTGTGTGTGTGTGTGTTTGTGCATGAGCATGTGTGTGTGTGTGTTCTTCTATTTTTACTTGTGCATGTTTGTGCATGTGCTTGTGCCTTTGCATGTGTGTGAATGGGAGAGTGCATGCATTTATGTGTGACTACAATTTTTTCTTGTGCATTAGTGTTTTTTCATGCACATGTGTGCCTATGTGTGTGCATTCTAGCATGTGTGTTTATTTTCATGTCTTTGTGTGCCTAGCCATATATTTGTGTGTGTTTGCATGTGTGTGTAGATGGGTTTGTGTGTAAATCTGTGCACATGTGCATTGTTGTACTTGTGTAATTGTGTGTGCATGCATACATTCATGAGTGTGTGCATGTCTTTTTGTGTACATTTGTGCATGCGTGTGTGCATGTGGGCATTTGTGTGGATGTGCATGCATCTATGTTCACATATGTGTATGTGTTTGTGTTTACTTTTGTGCATGTGTGTACATGTGTATGCATGCATGTTTATGTGTGTGTTCACATGCATGTGAGTTTCTGTGTGTGTATGCATGTGTTGGAGTGTGTGGATGTGTGTGTGTGTTCATGTGAGTGTTTATGTATCTACATGTGTGCTTGCATGTGTATGTGTGTACGTGTCTGTGCAAGTGCATATCTACATGTGTTTGTGCAACTGTGTGAACTTGTGCATTTTTTTCATGTGTTTGTGTTTGTCCATATTTATGTATGGGTGTGTACTGTGTCTAGGTGTCAGTGCACATGTGTGTGTATATATGTGTACATGAATATGTGTGTATGCATATGTGTGTTTGTGTGCATGTGTGTGCATGTGTGTTTGTTTGCATGTCTTTGTGTGCATGCAAATATATGCATGTGTGTGGGTTTGTACATGCATTTGTGCAAGCATAACTGTGTATGCATGTGTGTGTGTTCGTGTATGGGTTCGTGTGTGTGTATGTTTGTCTGTGTTGGTTTGTGTCTATGTGCATGTGTGTGGGTTTTTGCATGCATTTCTGCATGTGTAATTATGTATGAATGTGTGTGGGCATGTGTGTGTGTTCATGTATGGGTGTGTGTGTGTGTGCATGTTCATCTCTGTTGGTGTGTGTCTATGTGCATGTGTGTGCAAGTACATGTACCTCTATATGCATTTGCTTAGATGTGTGCATGCATGTGTGTGTGCATATGTGTGTGTGTGTTTGTTCATGTGTGTGTATGTGAGTTTATATATGTGTATGTGTGTGTGCATGCTTGCATGTGTGTATGAGTGTGGGTGCATGCACATGTGTGTGTGTTTGTGAGCATGTGTGTGCATGCATTGTGTTTGTCAATTGGTGTACATGCATGTGAAAATTTATTTGTGTGCATGTTTATGTATGCATGTGTGTACATGTCTATGTGTGTGTATTAATGCTTGTATGCATGTAGGACTGCATGGTGCATGTGCATGTGTGTGCATATATGTGTGCTCGTCTATGAGCTTGTGTGTGTGCTTGTGACTATGTGTCTATGTGTATATGTATTTTCTTATTCATGCATATGCATGTGCATGTGCATGTGTTTGCATGCACATATGCATTTGTGGGTGCATGTGTATGAGTGCATGTGCATGCATATTTGTTTATGTGTGTGTGTGTGCATGTGTTGATGCATTCATGTTTGTGTTCCACACGAGTGTGCAAGAATGCAAGTGCAAGTGCATTTATGTGTAGGTGGGTGTGCATGTGTGTGCATGTGCAAGCACATGTGTCTATGTGCATTCATGCATATGTGTGTATGTTTGCATGCATATGTGAGTGCAAGTGTTTTTTTATATGTGTGCATGTGCATGTATGTGAGTATATGCATGTGTGTGTGTATGTGTGCATATGAGTGAGTGTGTGTCTGTGTGCATGCTTATGTAGGTACATTTGTGTCTATAGTTGTGTGTTTGTTCGTGTGTTAGATTTTGTGTGTTCATATAGATGTGAGTGTGTGCGGGTGTGTTTACATGTGCAAGTACATTTGCCTGTTGTTTGTCTATGCATGTGTGTTTTTGGTGTGTCTTGTGTGTATGTATATTTACATCTATGTGTGTGTGTGGTTGTGTGTGCACGCACATGTGTGTGTACAAGATCATGTGTGTGGTTGTGTGTACATGTGTGTGTGTGTGTGGTTGTGTATGTGCATAGGTGCATGCATGCGTGTGATTGTGCATGCATTCATGTGTGTCTGTGTGTGTGCATGATTTAATGGTTGTGTGTGCATAGAGGGGAGGTTGAGTTTGTGTATGCCTATGTGCATGTATGTGTGTTTGTACGTTTATGTGCATGTGGGCGGTTGAGTGTGGACATTTGTGCATGATTGTGTGTGAGCATGAATACTTATGTTTAGGTGTTTTGTGTGTTGTGCAAGCATTCATGTTCATATGGGTGAATGTGCATGTCTGCATGCATGCGTTTGCATTTTTTTGCACACACTTGTGTATGCATATATGTCTGTTTGCATATGCATGTGTGCATATTCATATTAAAGTGTGTGAGTAAGAGTGTGCTTGCTTGTGCGTGTGCATGGATATGACTATGTGTTTTTGTTTGTGAGTGCATTTGCGTGTGTTTGGGTGTGTGTTAAAATGTTATTTTGTACATGTGTGTGCTAATGTGAGTGTGTGTTAGTGTATGTGTATATGCATATGCTCATGTACATACGTATGTGTGTGTGTAAGTGTGTGTGAGTACATGTGCATTTGTGAGTATATATGCATTGGTATGTGTATGCATGTGCATTAGTGTGCATGCATGTGTGTGTGTGAGTATGCATATGCATGCATATTTTTTTGGATGTGCCTTTAGGCATGTGTACATGCATGTGTGTACACATATGTCTTTGTGTGTGTGTGTGTGAGTATGTGTGTGCATTTGTGTGCTTGCATGCATTCATGTGTGTGTATGTTTGTGTGTGCATATGCATGTATATTTGTGTGTGGTCATGTGTGTGTCTATTTGTGTGTATGTGCATGTATTTGTGAGAGCATGTTTGTGTGAGAGCATGTTTGTGTGAGAGCATGTGAGTGTGTGTGCATGCCTGTGTATGCGTGGGTGTTCATGTGTGCATATCATTTTCCTGTGTCTATGTGTGTGCATATGTAATTATGTGCATGTGTAAATGTATTTATATTCATATTAGTATGCATACGTGTACATGTGTGTATACTTGTGTGTGTTCATTTATGTTCATATCTGTGTGCACATATGTGTGCATGCATCTGGTTCCTATGTGTGATTTTTGTGCATGTATGTGTTGACTTGTGCATTCGAGTGGATGGCTACTTGTATGTGTGCAGAGGTACACTTGTGTATGTGCATCTACATATGCAAGTGTGTATTTGTGTCTATGCCTTTTGGTGTGTTTGTGTGTATGTGTGTGCATGGCTATGTTTGTGTGTGCATGGATGTTTATGTTTGTTTGCTTGCAAGCATATATTTATGTGCATGTCTATGCATTTGTTCATATCCATGCATGTGTTTGTGTGTGCATGAGCATGTGATTGTGTATGTGCATGCATTGTCATGTGTGTGAGCATTTGTTAGTGTTAGTGTTTGCATGTGTAGGTGTGTGGTTGTGATTGTATGTGTGTACATCTGTATAAGAGTGCAAGCCTATGTGTGTGTATTTTTATATGTGCATGTGTGTGTGTGTTCTTGAACATAAGTGCCAGTGCATGCATACATGAGTTTGCATTCCTGTGTGCATATGTGTGTGTGATTATGTTTGTGTTATCATGTGAATTCTTATGTATATGTGCTCATAAGTGTCTGTGTGTGTATCTGGGTATTCATGTGTATGTGTATGTTCTTGTGTTCATATGAATTTGTGTATGAGTGTGCTTGTACGCATTTGACTGTTTGTCCATGGTGGTGCATGTGCGTGTGTTTTGTGCGTGTGTGTGTGCGTGTATATGTGCATGTGTGGTTGTGTGTCTCTATGCATCTATGTGCATGTTTTATGTGTGTGTGGGCCTATGTGTGAGTGTTTGTGCATGTGTGGGTGTGGTAGTGCATTTTGTGAATGTGTGTGTGTGTATGTGTCGATGGGAGCAACTGTGTTTACACGTGTGTGTGTGTGTTTATGTGTGTTCATATTGGCAAGTGTGTGTGTGGATTTACGTGTGTGTGATTGCATGTGTGAGTGCATGCATGCATGTGTATGTGTGTGTGCATCCTTATATGTGCCTGTGCATGTGTCTATAAGTGTGCACGTTTTTTTCCTATATGAACCTCTACTTAGGCTTAAGAATACATGTGCCTATGTTTATGAGTGTGTACGTGCATTTGTGTGTGCCTACTATTGTATGTGTATAGTTGTATGTACATGTGTGTGTGTGTGTGTGCACACGTGCTTATACGTGTCTATGTGTATGCTTTTGCATATGTATAAGAGTTTGTACGTATGTGTGTGTGCATGTGTCTGCTTAAGTATGTTTGTATGTGTGTGTATGTATTTATGTTTGAGCATTTGTGTGGAAATGTATGTGTGCTACTATTTGTGCATGAGTGTACTTGTATGCGTGTGTGTGTGTGTGTATGTTGCATGCGTATGTGTGCTTGTTCATTTACATGTGCATGCACATGTGACTGTGAGTATATATGTGTGTGTTTGTGAGTGTGTTTATACATGGGTGTGTACATGTGTCAAAGTGTTTATTTGTGTGTATGTTTGTGAGTGTAAGCACGTTTAAGCACTAGCATGCATGTGGGTATGACGAGTTGGTGTGTGTCTATGCATGTGTGTTGATGTGAGTGTGTGCATGTGTCTATGTATGTATGCCTGTATGTGCAGGTGTATATGTGTGTGCTTAAGTGCAAAGGTTGATATATGTGCGTGTGTGTGTGAGTAAGTGTGTATGTGTGTGTACATTTGTGGGTGCATATGAGTGTACATATGTGTGTATGTATTT
Source organism: Vanilla planifolia (assembly GCA_023846275.1). Taxonomy (NCBI): domain Eukaryota; kingdom Viridiplantae; phylum Streptophyta; class Magnoliopsida; order Asparagales; family Orchidaceae; genus Vanilla; species Vanilla planifolia. The sequence goes on from JAIUJO010000022.1 coordinate 1,554,855, forward strand.
GTGTGTGAGTGAGTGTGAGGATGTGAGTGGGAGCGTTTGTGAGCGCATGTGAGCTTGTTTGTGTATGCTCATGTGCATGTGTGTGCATGTGTGTATGTACTATGCATGTGTGTTCCTTTATGTGTATGTGTCTGGGTGTGGGTGTGGGTGTGGGTGTAGGTGTGTGTATGTAAGTTCCTGCATATGTGCACTTATGTTCATGTTTTCTTGTTTGTGTGTATGTCTTGATCCATGTGTATATGTGTGTTCTAATGTGTTTGTATATGTAAGTGTGTTGTTGTGCACATGCATGCGTGTATGTGTGTGTGTGTGTTTGTATCTACATGCCTATGAATGTTTGTGTGTTTAGGCTTGTGTGTGTGTATGGGCATATATGTGTGCATGCTTGTGTGTAGGGGTGTGTGTATGCATGTGTGTGCTTTTATATCCATTTGTGCACATGTGTGCATGTGTGTGTTGGTGTTTGATGGAATTTATGCATATGTAAATGTGTAAAAGTGTTCACATGTGTGTGTGAATACAAGTGTGTGTGTGTGTGTGCTTGCTGATATGGTCCATGTGTGTGATTATGCAAGTGTTTACACGTACATACACAGACATGTGTGTGTGTGCATGTTAATGTGACCATTTGTGTGCATGCATTTGCATGCATCTATGTGCTTTTGTGTACCTATGTATTCCTATCAATGCATGCTCATGTGTGAGCATGTGTGTGTGTGTGTGTGCATATGTGTGTAAAATTTTGCTTTTGTGCATCTATGCATGCACACAAATGTGTTTGTAGGTGTGTGTTCATGTGTGCAAATGAGTACATGTTTATGTTTGCATTTGATCTTTTATGATTTTGTGGGCTTGCATGTGTCTACTTATGCATATGCTTATGTGTGTGCATGTGTGTGTGTTGATGCATTTGTGTATTTATAAATATGTGTTTGTGTGTGTGTGCACGTGTGTTTGAGAATATGTGTATATTTTCTTGCTTGTGTGTCAATGTGCACATGTGTTTTTGTTTATGTGTGTGTGTGTGTGTGCTTGTGTGTGTGTGAGTGTGTGGGTATGCATGGGTGTATGTTTTTTGTGTGCATGGGTGTGTGTGTGTGTGTATGCACATTTGTGTATGTAAGGGTGTGTGTGTGTGTTCGTGTGTGTGTGGTTGTGTGTACAAGTTTGTGTGCATGTGTTTTTGCATGTGTGTGCAAGCATGTGCACATTTCTTTGCTTGTTTCTATGTGTGGTGCATGCATGTGTATATGCATGTGTGTGTGTGTGCATTTATGTTTGTCTCTATACATATGTGTTTGTGTACATTTGTCTATATGTCTGTATATGTGTGTATATGAGTGCAACTCATTATGTGCCTATGTATGCATATGTGTGTGTGTAGCTCTTGTGCATGTGTGAATGCATGTATATGGGTGCATCTATGTGTGTGTTCATGTGTATGGACATTTGCATGCATATGTGTGTGAGTGTGTATGTATATTGGTGTTCCTATGAGCATCTATGAGTGTGTAAGTGTGCATGTCCATGTCTATGAGTGCTTGTGCGAGTGCATGTATGTGCGTATGCTTACATTCCTTTTTCTACACATGTGTGTGTGAATGTGTGCATGCATGTGTGTTTGTGTGCATGTGTGTCCAATTGTGTATGGACATGTGTTTGTGTGTCTATCTTTGCAGACATGTGTGTGTCCATGTGTGCATGCTCTTTATTTCATACATATGTATGTGTGTGCATTTTTGAGTTTGTGAGCATGTGTGCAAATTTTTTTTGTATGTGTGAGTGCACATGTGTACCTATCGTCATGTGTGTCTACGTGTGTGTGTGTGTGTGCATGTGCATGTTTATGCTTATATGTGTGTGAGCATGTTTGTGTGTGTATATGTGGTATGTTTTTACATGCCTGCATGTGTGTGTGTCTATGCTTTTGTGCATGGGTGTGCTTGTGATTACACATGTATGCTTTTTTTTTGTGTGTATGTCCTATGCACATGTCTCTGTGCATGCGTGTGTGTGTGCATTTGTACCCACATGTGTGTGCGCATACATGCATGTCTATATTTTATCTAGGTTCTCATGTCTATTTATATACGTGTGAATGTGCATCTGTGTTTATGCATGTGTGTCTATGTGTGTGTGCATGTGTGTGTATGTGTATGTGTGTGTGTGTGTGCATGTGTGTGCACATATGTGCATGTGAGTGTAAGAGTACATGCATGTGTGTATGTGTGTGTGTGTTTTTGTGTGCATGTGTTTGCATGCATGTCATGTGTGCCTATGTGTGTGTGAATGCTTGTGCATGTGTGTCGTATGTGGTTGTGTGCAAGTACGAGTCTATGTGCACATGGTTGTGATTGTGTAAGTGCATATTCGTGTACATGTTGTATGTGTGTGCAAGCATGCGAGTGTGTGTGTGTGTGCATGTGCACTTGTCTCTGTTTGTCTGTGAGTGCATTAGTATGTTAGTTGCATGTGTTTGTGTGCATACAGCATATACATTTATGCATATATGCATTTTTTACATAATAATGTCTGTGAGTGCATATGTGCATTGTGTTTATGTGTGTGTTTGCATGTGCGTTTAGTTGTGAATGTGTGTGCATGCATCTATCTATAAGCATTTGTGTGAGTTTGTGTGTGTGTGTGCTTGTGTGTGAGTGTGTGGGTGTATGTGCATGTGCATGCGATTTTGTGTGTGTTATTGTTGGGTATGTTTGTGTGTTCATGTGTGTGCGTGAGCATGGGCACATGTGTGTACCTTTTCATATATCCATGTATGCATATGTATGTGTGAGTGTGCATGTACTTGCATGGGTGTGTGTTCTTGTCTGTGTTTTTTTATGAGAGATTTTGCATGTGCATATATTTTGTGTCCATGTGTGTGTACATATGCTTATTTGTGTGCATGAGTGTGCCTATGAGTGTGTATGCATGTGAGTGTATGTGTGTGGGTGTGCATGTATTTTTCTGTGTGAGCTCATGCATGTGGGTGTATGTGTTTGTGCATGTGTGTGAGCAAGCATACTTTTGTGTTTGTGCATGTGAATTCATAGGTGTGTGTGTGTGTGCATGAATGCATTTGTGTTTGTGGTTGCATATGTGGTTCCATGTGTGTGTTAATGTGTTTGTATGGCTATACACATGTATGTGTGTGTGTGTATGCATGTGTATGAATTTATATGTCTGTGTTTATGTTCATTTGTGTGTGTGTGCACGTGTTTATGTGTGAATGTGCATGTGGGCATGTAAGTGTGGGTGTGTGTGGTCATGTGTGTGTATGTGCATACTTGTTTATGTGTTTGCATGTGTGTGTATGCATGTGCATATATTTGTGTGTTTTGGCATGTGCATGTGTCTTTGTGTTCATGTGTGTGAGTGTGTGCACAATTGTGTGTGCATACATGTATGGGTGTGAGCATGTGTGTGTATATGCACACATGTGCGAGTGTGTTATGGATGCACACATGTGTGTATCTCTTCATATGTGTGTGTTTGTGTGTGTACATAAGGGCATTTATGTGTTTGTGAATGTTTTGTATGTATGTGTGTTTGTGTATATACATTTGCGTGTGCATTTTCCAGTGTGTGCGCATATGCGTGTGCACTTGTGTGCGTGAGTGTTTATGTGTGCATGTGAGCATGCATGAATAAGCATGTGTTTGCGATGCAGGTGTGTGTGTTTTTGTGTGCATGTGTATTCTAGTTTGTGAGTGTATGGGTGTGCATGTGTGTATGTGAGTGTGTGTGCATGTGTGTGCACGTGTGTGTACTAATGTTTGTCTGTGAATGTGTGTTTGCTATGTTAATTTGAGATTGTATGTGTGTGTGCAGGCACTTGTGCGTGCATGCATGTGTCTTTTTCTGAGTGCAGATGTGCTTGTGTTAGTTTGCAACTATATGTTTGTGCATGTTTGAATGTCTCTACATGCATGTTTTAGTGTGTCTATAATGGTGTGTACTTGTGTGTTTGTGTGTGTGAGTGCATGCTTTTACTTTTGTGCATATATGTACAATTGTGTGTGTGTGTGTATATGTTCATGTGTGGTTGTGTGTGTGCATGTTTATTTGTGCATTCCTATGTGTCAATATGATGGGTGTGCATATAGGAGCATCTATGTGATTCAATTTGTGTGTATAAGTTTGTATGGGTGCATGTCTGTTAGTGTACATGTGTGAACATTTCTTTGTGTGTGTGCATATGTGAATGTGTTTATGGATGTGTTTGCATGTGTGTGCATGCATCTATTTATAAGCATTTGTGTTCTTTTGTGTGTGTGCTTGTGTGCATGTGTGTGGGTGAGTGTGCTTGAGTATGTGATTTTGTGTGTGTTAATGTTGGGCGTGTTCATGTGTGTGTGTGTTCATGTGTGTGTGTGTGTGTGCATGGGCACATGTGTGTACCTTTGCATGTATCCATGTATGCCTATGTATGTGTGTGCACAGTAGTGTGCATGCATCTACATGTGTGTATATGTGTCTTTGTGTGTGCATGTTAGTGTGTGAGAGTTATTTACATGGTCTTATAAATGTGCGTGAATGTGTGTGTGTGTGCTTTTAATAGTGCATAGTTTTGGGTGTGCAAGTGCATATGTGTGCACATGTTTATGTTCATATGTGTGTGCATATGTCTGTGCATATGTCTATGCATTTCTGTGTGCTTATGTGTGTGTAAATACACTTGCATGTTTGTATGTATGTGTTGGTGCATGTGCATGTGTGTGTGCATGTGTGTATGTCCATTCATGCTTGTGTGTATATCTATTCATACTTGTGTGTATGTGCACATGTGCATTTGTATATGAAAGCATGTCCAGGCACATGTGCATGCACTTGTGTGCAAGTCTAAGTGCATGTACATATATGTGTGTATGTACATGTGTGCATGCTTTTGCTAATTTATGTGTATGTGTAACTGTGTGTGTGTGTGTGTATATGCTTGTGTGCATGAGTGTGCATGTATGTGTGCGTGTGTGTCATGGTATGTATGTGCATGTGTCAGTTAGCCTATCCATGTGCTTGTGCTTGTATCTGTATAACTACGTGTGTTTGTGTACACATGTTCATCCATATGCATGGTCTTGTTTGTGCGTGGATGTGCACTTGTGTGTATTTTGTGCATGCATACATTTTTGAATGTGCTTGTATCTATGTCTGTGTGTGTGCATATGTGTATGTGTGTGTGTTTTTGTGTGTGTCCTTGTGGGTGTTTGCATGTTATATTTCTATGTGCATATGTGTGCTTGTGTGTGTCTTTGCATGTGCTATACATGTGTTTTTGTGTATGTGTGTCTATCTTAATGGGTGTGTGTGGTGTGTTTACATGTATATACACATTTGTGTGCTTGCATGTTTGCGTATGCAAGCGAGTGTGTGGATGTTATCTTATGTGTGCATGTGTGAGCTTGTGAAAGTGTACATATGTGTGGTTGTGCATATGTTTGTGTCTGCATGTGTGTGCATGCATGTGTGTGTGGGTGGTGCATGTGTGTGTGTGTAGGTGTGCTTGTGCAAGTGTGTTTGTGTATGTGCATGTGTGTCTATATGTGTATGTGTTTGTGTGTGCATATGTGTGGGTGTGTTTGTGTGTACATGATTTCATGTATTTGTGTAGCATGTTTGTGTGTGTGCATGTGGGTGCTTATGTGCATTCTTACATGCATGTGTGTCCATTTTAGCATATGTGTGTTAGTGTGTGTGTGTGTGTATGTATGGCTATATGACTTAGTGCATGCACTTGTTTGTGTTCCGTGTGTGAGTTCTTGCATGTGTGTATGCTTGAGTGTGCTTGCATGTTTGTATGCGACTATGCATTTGCATGTGTGTGTATGCATCTGTGCATCTACTCTTTTGTGCGTCTATGTGTGCATGTATTCTTTTGAATGTGTGCACATGTTCATGTGTGTGTGCTTGCGTATGTGTGCATGCATGCATGTATTTTTGGGTGCATGTTGTATATATGTGGTTGCATGCATATGAAAGTCTATGTGCATGTGTCTTTTTATGTGTATGTGCACTTGCATGTGTGTTCTTTTCTAGTTGGTATGAGTGTGTTTATGTGTGTGGGCAATTCTATACACATTGGTATACATGTGTCTGTGTCTTTGTGCGCTTGATTCTTTATGTGCATATGTATGCGATGTAGTTGTACATGTGAATGTGTGTGCATATTTTCCTTTCTCCGTGTGTGTTGGCATTTGTATGTGCGTATGTGTTTTTGCAAGTCCAACTTAGTGTGTGTTCTTTTGTGTGCTTGTGCACGTATTTGTTTTCATATGTGTGTATGTGTGTTGTTATGTTTGTGCATGTGTGTGAGCATGTACATACATATTTGTGTGTTTGAGTGTGTATGTGTGTGCATGTATATGGGTATAGGTGTGTTAGTGATTGTGTATGTGTGTGTGTGTGTTGTGCATGTGAGCCTTTTTAACATGTGTGTGAGTCATTATGCATGTATGTGTGTGCATGTGGGTGTGCATACATGTGCTTCTATGCATGCCTATGTTTGTGTTCCTGTGCCTATGCTTGTAAGTTCTTAGTTGTTCATATGTATTTGTGTGTATGTTCAGGGTGCACATGTGTGCATGCGTGTGCTTGTGTGTGTTTGTGAACATGTGTACATATGGTTTATCCCTATGTGTGAGCATGTGCATGTGTGTGTGGACATGCATGTGTGTGTGCCCATGTGTTTATGTATGTGTGCATGTCTATGGTTGTTCATTTTTCTATCTATATGTGTGCATGAGTGTGTGCATGCATATGTTGGTTTTTGTGTCTGTGTCCATGTTCGTGTGTGTGCATTGGTGCATGTGTGTGTATACATGTGTGCATGTTTATTTGTTCATTTGTACATGTGTGTGCATGTTTATATATGTACATGTGTGTGTGTGTAGATATGTGTACGTAGGTGTGTCTTTGTGTGTGTTCATGTGTGCCTGTTTTTGAGCATGTGCATGCATGCATGTGCTCGTGTATGTATGCATGTGTGTGTTAGTGTTCAAATGTGTGCAAGTGTATACATGTGAGCATGTGTGTGTGTGTGTTTATGTGAACATATGTGTGCATTCATGTGTGTGTTTGTTTGGATGTGTGCATGCATGTGTGAGTGCATGCGCATGCATGTATTCATGAGTGTGCATCAGTGTTTGTGGGTACATGGGTCCATGTGTGCATGTGCGAGTGTGTGTGAGCTTTTGTGTGTTTTTGGATGAGCATTTGAGCATGTTTGGATGTTTGTATGTGCATGTATGTATGTGTGCATGTCTATGTGATTGCTTGTGCATATGTATATGTGTGCATATGTTGAAGTGTTAGTGTGTGTGCACATGAGGCACTATGTGCATCTATGTGTGTGTGTGTGTGCTTGTCCATACAAATATGTGTTCATGTGTGTTTGCATGAGCATGCTTGTTTATACATGTGCATGTGCATTTATGCACATTTATGTGTATAAGTATGCAAATGTATGCATGTGTGTGTGTCTGCATATATGTGCATATGTATCAATTCTTCTATATATGTGTGTGTGCTTGTGTGCATATGTGTGCTTGTGCATTTATGTGCAAGTGTTATAGCATGTGCGTGCATGGATACATGCATGTGTATTCATCTTTGTGTGAGTGTGTGTGCATTTATGGATGTTAGCATGCATGTGTGTGTACATGTTAATGTATATGTGTGTGTATATTCATGTGCACATGTCTGAAGATGTGTGTGCGAGTGTGCATGTTTGTGATTATGCTTGTGTGTTTACTTATGTGCATATGCATGTGTGTGCATGTGCCCATATTTATGTGTGTGCATGTGCATGTGTTTTTGTGTGTGTGCATCCATGTGCACGTATGCATGCATGTTTGCACATGCATGTAGGTACACATGTGTATGTGCATGTGTTTTCTTGTGTTTCTTTGTGTCTATGTTCATACACATGCATGTTTATATATGTGTATGCACACATGTTTGTGTATTTGTGTAATGTTTTGTGCATATGAGTGTAGACATGTGTGTGTGTGTGCCTGTGCGAGTGTATGGGTGAGTTTTTGTGCATGTATGTGCATGTATGTGCATGCATATATGAGCATGTGTGGGTTTGTGTGTGTACGTTGTGTGTGCATGTGCGTGTGTGCATGTTTGTGCTCATGTGTTTTTTTATATGTATTATGTGTGCATGTGTTTCTACATGTGTGTCTATAAGAAATTGTGTGTATTTGTGTGTGAGTGTGTGCCCATATATGTGTACATTTTTGTGTGTACATGGGTGTGTGACTATGAGTGTGTGTATTTGTGTGTTGTTGTGTGCATCTATGTCATTGTTTGTGCCCATGCATGTGTCTATTAGCCTATGTGAGTCTGTGCACTTGTGTTTACGCATCTGTGAGCATGTGCTTATGTGTATTTTTTGTGGGCATGCATGTGCATGTGTCCGTGAGTGCATATGTGTGCATCCATGTGCATACATGCATGTGTGTGTGCATGCTTGTGTTTGTACTTGCATGTGTGTTTGTGGGTATGTCTTTGTGTGCTTGTGCAAGTGTTTGTGTGTGTGTGTTTGGGTGCTTGTAAGTTTGCAAGTGTGTGCGTGCGAGTGTGTATGCCTTTGCGTGTTCTTATGTGGGGGGTTTATGTACGTGCATTTGTGTTTGTTTGAGTAAGTGGGTGTTTATTCATGTGCATGCGTGTGTGTTTTTATTTGCCTTTGTATGTGTGAGTGTGTTTGAATGCATGTAAGTTTATCTGTGAGTGCATGTGCATGTGTGTGCATATACATGTGTGTGCGTGGCTATGCATGTGTATGTGCATGTGCATATGTATGCATGTTTAAGTGTCTATCTATGTGGGCTTGTGTGTGTTTGTGTTTTTGTATGTGTATATGTGTGTTCTTGTGCATATGCATGTGTGTATGCATATGTTTGAATCATTGAGCATGTGGGTAAGTGTGTGATTCTTTTTATATATGTGTGTGAGTGCATTTGTGTGTGCACATGTTGGTGTATATGTGTGCACACCTATATGTGTGCACACCTATGTTCGTGCATGTGTGAGTGTTTGTGTGTGTGCATGTGCCTGTGTTTGTGTGTGTGTGTGTGTGTGTGTCTACTTATGTGTGCATGTGTGTGCATATATATATGTGTGCATGTGTGTGTGTGTGTGCATATGAGTGTGGGCATGTGTGCATGCATGTATGCATATGCATGTGACTACGTGTGCATCTGTATGTGTTTGGTGTTGATGCATGCATATGTGTGTGCCTATGTGTTTGTCTTTATTCATGTATATGTATGTGTATGTATGTGTGAATGTGTGTATGCATATCTCAATATATGTGTGTTGTCTAAGTGTGTCTATGTGTGTGGACATGTCGTGCACATTTTTGTGTGCATCTGTGTGTGTGTGTGTGCTTGTTTATGTGCGTATAGTTATTTATCTGTGTATGTATGTGCTTGCATGTGTTTCTATGCATATACATGTGCATGTGCATGTGCATGTGAGTACTTTGGTGCATAAGTAATTGTATGTTCATGTGTGCATATGTTTATGTGTGCATATGTCTTTGTATGTGTGTGGATGTATGTCTATGTGTGCACAAGTAATTGTATGTTCACTCTTTAAATTGCTCTTCTCACATTTTATCTCTTACTCTATCATCTTTCCATTGTCAACTTTCACTTTATATTTTTCTCTTCTTTATCTATTTCTCTTTGCTTATCTCTACAAATCTCATTTTTTCTTTAACTTGATTTCTCATTTTATCTTTTTTATGTTTCATTTATTTTTATCTCTTCAACTTGTCCTTTAAATTATTAATGAAGTAAATATTTGTATACAAAACTCATAAAAGGGAGGTGAATTATGTTCTTAAAAGAAATTTTTGAATGCATTTATTTCTTAAAAATAGTTTTATGTTTGTAGGAAACCTTAATTGTTTGTATATATTATTTTTGATATGATAAAGAAAAAGATTGGCAAAAATTATAATGAGGCATCATAATTTTTAGGTGGTTCAGTTTAAATTAGAACTTATGTCTACCCTTAATTAAGGTGAAGAAAAATACCATTAATAGAAGATTATAACTTGAGGTTTTTCTTATGGTTCACCCCCAACCTATTAGTTTTTGTTGGCTCAAGTAAAACCTAGTGTTTTGTTAGCTCAATCCCAACTTGGTTCTTTTATTAAATCAAATAGAACTTGGGCTTTCACAAATGTTGGGCCCAACTCAATAGAAAATGAAAGAAAATATAGAAAGATGGAAAAATTCTAATAAATATGTGCAACTTTTTATACTGGTTGACAAATGAAACAAGGCATAATGAGCTTAAATTCAAGAAGAGAAATGATAATTTAAAAGATTAAATGAGTAAGACTTAGCTAAAAAATTTTGACAGTTTGAGAAGTTGTTGTAATTATTACCAATATAATTTATGTCAATAGAATTGAAGCAACACTTTATTGAGATCTCAAATATTGATTCATGTTAATTAGTTATTTCATTTACAATGGTTAGGTATTTATTAAAAAATGCTTTGTCATAGCCAATTTAAAGTAAGTGAAAAGTTGTTCCAAAAGTTGCTTCCAAACTATGTAAAAAGATTTTAAAATATTCTTCCAAAATTACTACTTCAATTACATAATAGAATTCTATTTATTTGCTAAATTAAGGAGATGTCTGAATATGATTTGAGATTGATACAAAATGAGAATGCCTTTAAAATCGATAAGTTAATATTTTATTAAGAAAAAACTTTTTCAAAACTTGGTGTGCATGTCCTGTAGTCTTTAAACTTGCTAAAAATTCCAAATTACTTTAAAAACCACTAATTCACCATCTTTTAAGGTGCGTGGGTTGTTTATTAGAAACTATACCTAATTCATACTAAACAAACCAATTAGAATAATATGCTAAATATTTAAGGGTTAGCTCATCAAACACAAGGTAGCCTAATAGTCTCTTACTTTTGTTAATGTGTTCATGTGTGTGTGCATATGCAAGTGTACATGCATGCATGTATTTGTGAGTGTATGTATATACATAAGTGGTTGCATGCATATGCAAATGTGTTTGTGTGTGAATCTGCACATGTGTCTTTGTACGCTTGTGTGCATGTGTTTGTGCGTGTGTATACTTGCCAGTGTGTTTTGTTCTAGTTTGTATGAGTGTATTTGTGTGTGTGGGTAAGTCTATACACATGGGTATATAAGTGTGTGTGTGTGTCTCATCTTTATGTACATATGTATGCAAGTGTAGTTGTACATGTGAATGTGTGTGTGTTCATATTTTCGTTTTTACGAGTGTGTCTACATTTGCATGTGTGTATGTGTGTTTGTAAATACAGCTTAGTGTGTGTTCTTTTGTGTGTATGTGTACGTATTTGTTTGTTTATTTGTGCATATGTGTTTCTATGTTTGTGCATGTTTGTGAGTATGTGCACATGTTGGTGTGTTTGAGTCTATGTGTGTGTGCATGTATGTAGGTGCAGGTGTGTTAGTGATTGTGTATGTGTATTGTGTGTGTGTTTGGCATTCGAGCATTCTTATACATGTGCTTGTGTGCATGCCTATGTTTGTGCTCCTATGCCTATGCTTGTGACTGCTTACTTGTTTGTATGTGTGTGTACGTGTGTGCATAGGTACGTATGTGTGCATGCGTGCATGCATGTGGATGTGTGTGTTTGTGCACATGTGTGCACATGATTTATCCTTATGTCTGAGTGTTTGCATGGGTCATGGGCATGCATATGTGTGTGCCCATGTATCTATGGGTGTGTGCATGTCTATGGTTGTTCATGTCTTTGTCTAATTGTGTGCATGAGCATGTGCATGAATATGTGTATTTGTATGTGTTTGTGTCCATGTTTGTGTGTGTGTGTGTATACATGTGTGTATATTCATGTGTACATGTGTGTGCATTTTTATATGTGTATGTGTGTGTGTGTGCATGGTTGTGAGTATGCATTGGTGTGTGTTTGTGTTTGTGTTCATGTGTGTGTATTTGTGCATGTGCATGCATGCATGTGCTCATGTATGTGTCTCTCTATGTATGTGTCAATGTGCATATGTGCACAAGTGTGTTCATATGAGCATGTCTATGTGTTTGTGTGAACATATGTGTGCATTCTTCTGTGTGTGTGTGTATGCATGTGTGAGTGCATCCAAATGTGTGTATGTATCTGTGTGCATCAGTGTTTGTGGGTGCATGGCTCTATGTGTGCATGTGCTAGTTTGTCTGTGCTTTGTGTGTTTTTAGGTAAGCATTTGAGCATATTTGGATGTTTACATGTGCATATTTGTATATGTGTATGTCAATGTGAATATATGAGCATGCACATATGTGTGCATATCTGTGCACATATGTGTGAGTGTGTGTGTGTGTGTGTATGTGTGTGCATGAGGCTCTACGTGCATTTTTTTGTGTGTGTGTTTGTGCACACAAATATGTGTATGTGTGTGCTTGTATGAGTGTGCTTGTTTGTGCATGTGTATGTACATTTGTGTACATTTATGTGTATGCATCTGCATGTGTGTGTGCACATATATGTGCACATGTCTGTATTCTTCTACATGTGTGTGTATGTGCTTGTGTGTGAATACATGCTTGTGCATTTGTGTGCAAGTGCTGTAGCTTGTGCTTGCATGGGTACAAGCATGCGTGTTCATCTTTGTGTGTGAGTGTATGCATTTGTTAATGTTGGCATGGATGTGTGTGTACATTTTTATGCATATGTGTGTGTGTGTGTGTATGTTCATGTGCACATGTATGTAGATGTGTGTGCGAATGTGCATGTTTGTGATTGTGCTTGTGTGTTTACTTAAGTTTGCATGTGTGTGTGCATGTATTCATGTGTATGTCTGTGTGTGTGTACATGTGTGTGCATTGGTGTGCACATATGCGTGTGTTTGCACATCCATGTGGGAACACATGTGTATGTGTGTGTTTGTGTCTATGCGTGCTCATGCGTGTATGCATCTATGTGTGTACATGATAATCCATGTCATGTGTATATGCATGCACATGTATGTGTGTGTGTGTTTGCATGCATGTGTGTATTTGTTTTCTTGTGTATGTTTGTGTCTATGTGCATACACATGTGTGCGTATGTATGTGCATGCACATGCATTTGTGTATGTGTGTGTAATTTTTTGTTCATATGAGTGTACACATGTGTGTGCTTGTGTGAGTGTATTAGAGAGTGTGTGCACTTGTATGTGCATGCATATGTGTGCTTGTGTGGGTTTTTATGTGTATGTTGTGTGTGCATGTGTGTATGTGTTCTTGTGCATGCTTGTGCTCATGTGTTGTTGTATGTACATTATGTGTGCTTGTGTTTGTGTATGTGTGTCAATAAGAATGTGTGTGTTTGCGTGTGAGTGTACATCCATACATCTGTGTACGTGTTTGTGTGTACTTGGGTGTGTGGCTATGTTGATGTGTATGTGTATGTGTGTGTGTGTACATCTGTGTCTATATGTTTATGCCCATGTATGTTTCTGAGCCTATATGAGACTATACACATGTGTTTATGCATCTATGATCATGTACTTATGTGTATTTGTATGTGTGCGCATGTACATGTGTCTATGAGTACATTTGTGTGCATCCATGTGCATACATGTGTGTGTGTGTGTGCATGCATGTGTTCATGCTTGCTTGTGTGTTTGTGGGCATTATTGTGTGTGCTTGTGCATGTGTTTGGTTGTATATTTGGGTCCTTGTGGGTTTGCAAGTGTGTATGTGTGTTTGTGTGTGATTGTGTATGCCAATGCATGTTATTGTTTGCAGAGTCTATGTATGTGCATTTGTGTGTGAGTAAGTGGGTGTTTATTCATGTGCCTGCATGTGTGTTTTTATGTGCATGTGTATGTGTGAGTGTGCTTATGTGCATGTAAGTTCATTTGTGAGTGCATGTGCATGTGCATGGCTGGCATGTGTATATGCATGTGAATATGCATGCATGTCTATGTCTATGCTTGTGAGCTTATATGTATGTTTGTGTTTATGTACATGTATATGTGTGTTCTTGTGCATATGCATGTGTGTATGCATATGTTTGCATAATTGTTAATGTGGGTAGGTGTGTGAATGCATTTGTGTGTGCACATGTGGGTATATATGTGTGCACATCTATGTGTGTGCACACCTATGTTATTGCATGTGTGAGTGTGTGTGCATGTAGGTGTGTTTGTGTATGTGTGCATGTAGGTGTGTTTGTATATGAGTGCAGGAATGTGTGCATGCTTGAATGCATGTGCATGTTGCTACATGTGCATCTGCATGGGTTTGGTGTCCATGCTTGCTATATGTGTGCTTCTGTGTTTGTGTGTGTTTGTCTTTATTCATGTATGTGTATGTATGTGTGCATGTGTATATGCATGTATCAGTACGCGTGTGTGTCATGTATGCATGTGCTTCCATGTGTTTTTATGCAAATTCATGCGCATGTGCATGTATGTATGTAATTTTTCATGCACATGCCCATATGCATCATGTCTTTTTGTGAGTGTGTATATGTGTGTATATATGCATGTGCATAGATGTACATGTGTGAGTGTGCTTGTCTACTTGTGTGTTATTGTGTGTGTTCATTTGCATGTGCATACATGTACGTGTTCTCATGCTTCCAATTGTGTGTGTATGCGTGTGTGAATGTGCTCGTGTGTGTGTGTGCATGGATATGTAAGTGTGTGTACGTGTGCGTGTGTAAGTGCTAGTGCATGTGTGTGTGTGCATGTTCATGTTTGTTTGTGGGTTCATGTGTGTTTATAAGTGTGTGTGTGCTTCTTCAACTACGAGTGATTGCAAGTGCTTGTGTTTGCATGCATGTGTGCATGTCTTGGAGCTTGTGTTTAAGTGTGTGTTTCCTTGTGTGTCTATATGGACATGTGCGTGGGTCGATATGTGTGTGCATGTGTGTGTCAATGTGTGCTGGTGTGTGTGCAAATGTGCTTATGTGCCTCAGTTCACATACATGTGTGTGTGTGCATGTGTTTGTGTATATTTCTATTATGTTCATGCGTGTGTATGTGCCAATGTGTGCTTGTTTGTGTGTGTAAGTTTGTGTGTGCTTGTACATGTGTGTGTGCATGCGTGCTTAAATATGTGTCTATATGAGAGTGCATGTCAATGTTCATATTTAGGTGCACGTGTCTACACATGGGTGTTTGTGCATGTGTGCCTTTGCATGTGTTTGTGCAATTGTGTGTGTGTGTGCATATGCATTTGTGGGGTCTGCATGTGTTTAGGTGTGTTTGTCTACATGTGTGTGCATATGTGTGTGTTTCTATTTGTCCATGTGTGTGTGCTTGTGTGCATTTGCATGTGTGTGCATAGGTGTGCATGGGCATATGTGGATGTGTGTGTGTGCAAGAGTGCACACATGTGCATCTATGTGCGAGAGTGCACATAGGTGCATATGTGTATGTGAGTGTATGTGTGTTAGCATTTGTATGTGTTTTGGTGTGTGTGTGTGCTTGCATGCAAATATTTTTGCTTAAAAGTGTGTGTTCAATTGTGTGAATGCATGAGCATGCTTTTGTGTGTTGTATGCCTACATTTATGCATACATGTGGATTTATGTGTGCATGCTTTGCATGTGTATGTTGTGTGTGTGTGTGTAGGTTGGTGTTTGGGTGGGTGTGTGAGCATGTTTGCATCTATTTCTATGTCGACACAAGCTTTTATATGTGTTTGTGTCTGTGTAAGCATTTGTATGTGTGTAGGTAGTGTGTGTGTGTACATGTATATGTATATGCATTTGTATGTGTACATGTGAGTTTGTGTGCATATCTACATTTTTATATGCATGTGTGTGGTATATGGAGGGCAAGTGTGAGTCTACATGTGTGTGTTTATGTGTGTGCATGTGTGTGTGCATTTGTGTGTGTGTGATTGCGTGCACATGCGAGTGTATTCAAGCATGTGTCTGTGCTAGCGTGCATGCATGTGCGTGTGCATGGGTACTTGGGTGTGCATATGTGTCCATGTGATGTAGGTGTGCTACAGTGTGAATCTTTGCTTGTGCATTTGATTGTGTGAATGGTCATGTGAATCTATGTATGTGTGAGTGCACATGTGTGCATGTGCATGCATCTGAATTCTCATGTAGATGCAGTTATATGTGTGTTTCTACACTCGTGTACAAGTGAGGTTGCTCATGTGCATCAACATGTGTGTTCATGTGCATGTGTGCATGGGTATGCACGTATGTGTGTGCATTTGTTGATGTGGATGTGAATTCATATCTGTGTGTCTGAGTGTCTAAGCATGCATGTGTGTTTGTATGCTTGCATGTAAATGTGTGTGTGTATGTTTGTATGCTAGCATGCATGCATTTGTGTGTGCAAACATGTGTTTATCCATGTGTGTGCATGTGTTCTGGTGTGTGTCTATATGTGTATGTGTGTGTGCGTTTATATATTTGTGTGTTCATGTATGTTTGTAAGCATATTTATTTGTATGCATGTGTTTTTGTGCATGTGTGTGTGCTTTTGTGTTTGCATGAGTGCACGTGTTGGTGTGTTCATGCTTGTGTGTGTCTGCATACTTGTGTGTGTGTGTGTGTGCATACTTGGGTATGTATGTGCATGCATTTGTGTACATGTGAATGTGTGAGCATGTGTGCCTTTGCTTTTGCATCTAAGAGTTGTAGAGGGTAGTGGTTTGTGTGTGTGAGAGTAAATGTGTGCATAGGCATGCGTGGGTATGCTCATGTACATGCATTTTGTTTGTGTTTGTGCACATGTATGCATGTAAGGGTGTGCATTTGTATATGCATGCCTATGCATGTGCTTCAGTACACATGTGTCCATGCATGATTACCATGTGTGTTCGTGTATCGATGCATGTGTGTTTGTTTGCCTGGGCTTGTGGATGTGTGCATGTGCATGTATGTATGTGTGTGGGTGTGTTTGTCCAGATGTGTGTGTGAACACATATGTGTATGTGTATGTCCATGTGTGCATGTGTGTGTTTTTATTTGTGCATTTGAAAATGCTTGTGCATGTGCTTGTGTGCATTTGCATGTGTGAATGTGTGTGTGTGCAAGAGTGCACACTTGTGCATGTATGGGTGTGTGTGAGAATGCATGTGTATAGGTACACATGTGTCCTTGTGGGTGTGTGCATGCATGCATTTATTTGTGCATAGGAGTGTATGTTCACTTGTGTGAATGCATTGTCATGCTTTTGTTTGTTGTATGCCTACATTTATGCATACATGTGCATGTATGTGTGTTCATTTTGCATGGGTATGTTGTGTGTATGTGTGT
The DNA here is from genome assembly GCA_023846275.1 of Vanilla planifolia. NCBI lineage: Eukaryota > Viridiplantae > Streptophyta > Magnoliopsida > Asparagales > Orchidaceae > Vanilla > Vanilla planifolia. The sequence goes on from JAIUJO010000022.1 coordinate 1,572,111, forward strand.
GTGGGTATGTTTGCATCTGTTCTTATGTCTGTATGTGCTTGTAAATGTGTGTGTTCCTGTGCAAGCATTTGTATGTATGTGGGTTTTGTGTGTGTGTGTGTGCATGTATATGTATATGTGTGTGTATGTGTACATGTGAGTGTGTGTGTCTATATTTGCATTCTTTTGCAGGTGTGTGGTGTGTGGAGGGGCAAGTGTGAGTCTGCATGTGTGTGTTTATGTGTGTGCATGTGTTGGTGCATTTTGTATGTGCATGTGTTGCATGTGTGTGTGCACATGCATGTGTGTGTGTGTGCATTTGTGTGCATGCTTGTTCACACATGCATTTGCATGTACATGTGTGTGTGTGTGCTTGCATCTTTGTGTGCATGCATACAACTTTTAGATATGACTATTTGTATGTGTATTTATGCATTCATGTATATTTGTGTGAGTGTGCGATTGCGAGCACATGTGAAAGTGTTCAAGCATGTGTGTGCGCTTGCATGCATGCACATGTGTGTGCATGGGTGCATACTTGGGTGTACCTATGTGCATGTAGGTGTGCTGATATGTGAACCTTTGTTTGTCCATTTGAGTGTGTGCATAGCCGTCTAAGTCTATGTATGTGTGAGTGCATATGTGTGCAAGTTGATGCATGTGAATGCTCATGTACATGCATTTATGTGTGTCTTTCTACACTTGTGTGTATGTGAGGGTGCTCATGTGTGTCTACATGTGTGTGCATGTGCATGTGTGCATGGGTAAGCATGTGTGTGTGTGCATTTGTTGGTGCATATATGTGTATTCGTATGTGTGTGTGCATCTAAGCTTGCATATGTGTGTGTATCTATGTTTGCATGCTTGCATGCAAATGTGTGTATGTTTCCATGCTTGCATACATGCATATGTGTGTGTGTGTTTGCATATTTGTGTGTTCATGTATGTTTGTAAGCATATTTATTTGTATGCATGTGTTTGTGTGCATGTGCGTGCATGTGTATGTGTGCTTATGTGTTTGTATAAGTGCACGAATGTGTGCACGTGTTGGTGTGTTCATGCATGTATGTATGTGTGTATACTTGGGTGTGTATTTGCATGCATGTGTATGCATGCACGTGTGTGAGTGTGTTTGCTTTTGCTTTTGCATCTAAGAATTTGTGTAGGAGGTGGGGATTTGTGTGTGTATGAGAGTGCATATGTGTATGGGCATGCATGTGTGTGCTCATGTACATGCATTTTGTTTGTGTTTGTGCACCTTTATGCATGCGAGGGTGTGCATTTGTATATGCATGCCTACGCATGTGCTTGGGTACACATGTGTGCGCGCTTGATTACACGTGTTTGTTCATGTGTCGATGCATGTGTCTTTTTTTCCTAGGCCATTAGGCGTGTGCGTATGCATGTGTGTGCATGCATGAGTGCATTTGTATGCATGTGCTTGTCTTTGCATGCTTGCATGTATATATGTGTGTTTGCTTGCTTGCATTCATGTGTGTGTGTGGATATGTGTGTTTGTCTATATCTATGCATATTCCTATGTGAGCATATGTATGTGTACATCTCTATGCGTCAGTTTGTTTATTTATGTGCATGTCTATATGTGTGTGAGTGCCTATTTTCGTGCATGTGTAATTTTATGCTTACTATGTGTGCATTTGTGCATGTTTTTGTGTGTGAATGTGTGTGTATTATCATGCAAGTATGCATATGTGTTTATGTTTATATGTGCACATGTGTTTGTGATTGTGCTTGCATGTGTGTGAGTGTACATGATTGAATGCATGTGCATGGGCACTTGTGCACTTATGTGTGTGTGTTTGTGTGCCTACATGTGTGTGTGTGTTTGTGTGCCTACATGTGTGTGCATGTATATGCATGTGAGTTTGTGGGTGTGTGTATGTTTTTATGTGTTTGTGTTCATGCATGTGTCAATGTGTGAGTGTTTGTCCATGTGTGTGTATGTGCATGTGTATATATGCATGTACAAGTATGATTGTGTGTGCATGTGTTTTCTTATCAATGTTTGTGCATGTGTTAATGAGCATTTGTGTGTGTATGTGCATTTAGGGATGTGTTTATATTCATGTGTGTGTTTCTATTCATTTTCATGTGTGTGCATGTGTGTGTGTGTGGATGCATGTGTGTTTATGTTAGTGTGTGTGGCTATGTGTTGTTATATCTATGTGTGCATGTGGGTCTCTACATGAGTGTATTTGTGTGCATGCATGTGTGTGGTGTTCATGTGTCTAAGCATGTATGTTTGTGTGTGTGTGCATGTGCATGTGAAAATGTGTTTGTTTGTGCATGTGTTTTCATGTCTATGTGCTTATGTGTGCAAGTGCACATGCGAATGTGTGCACATGCGAATGTGTGCACATGTGTCTATTTATGAGTGTAATAGTGCATGTGCAAACATTTGTGCGTGTGGCTACTGGTGGTGTTTGTGGGTGCATTTGTTTTGTATGTATGAGTGCATCCATGTGTTGATGTGTGCATGTGTGTGTGCACATTTGTAGACATGAGTTTGTGTGTGTGTTTTTCTGCATGTGCATGCTTATGTGTATGTGTGTGTGTGTATGTGCATATGTATGTATGTGTATGTGTGTGTTTTTATGGATTTGCATGCGTGCACATGTGTGTGTGTGTGTGTTCGTATGTATTGTTGTGTGATTGGATATTTGTATGTATGCAAGTTTGCGTGGCTGTGCAGGAGTGCATGTAATCACAAGTGTGTGTGTAGGTGCATACTTGTGTGTGTTCGTGTGTGCACGCATGTGTGTATAGGATTATATGCTTGTGAGTGTGTGTGTACTTGTGTTTGCATGTCTATGTGCCTATGCATGTGTGTCTATACGCACGTGTGCATGGGTACATGTGTGTGCTAGTGCACATGCATGTGTGGGTGTACATATGAATGTGAGTGTTTGTGTGTATGTGTATGCATATGTATGTGCAAGTGTGTGCATGTGTGTGTCATGTGTCTATATGTGTATGCATATGTCTGTGTACATGAGTGTGAGTGCACATGTGTGCATGTGTGTATGTGTGTGTGCTTGTGAGTGTGTGTGAACATGTAAGCATAAGAGCATGTGCTTGCACGTACGTAAGCATTCATTCTTATGTGTGTGCATCTATGAGTGTGTGCACGTGTGTGCATGTATAAATGTATGTGCATTTGTGTATACGTGTTTCTGTGTGTGCCAGTGTGCATAAGGGCTTGTTTATGTGTATGTTTGTGTGCGAGTATGTGTACATTTGTGTATCTGTGCATTTTTATGTGCGCATGTGCATGTGTGTGCACTCCTATGTGTGAGTGTGTGTGTATGTGTGCATATTTATGAACTTCTTTTTTGTGTGTGTCTATGAGTTTGCATGTGAGTGTGCTTGATTATGTGCAAGCTTGTACATATGTATGTGTGTGCATGTGTAAGTGTCCAATGTGAGTGTGCTTGCATGTGTGCGTATGAGTGTGCATGCGTGCATGTGCATATCATTGTGTGTGCATGTTCGTATTTTATGTGTGTATGTGTATGTTTGTGCACTTGTATGTGTGCCTTTAATTTTGCTTGTAAATGTGCTTATCTTTGTGCATGTGTGCATGAGTGAGGATGTATTTGTGTGTGTGTGCATATTAATGGGTGGTTGTTGACATGTGTTTAAGTGTGCCTATGCATGTTTGTGTTTTTGCATCCATGTGTGAGTTTTTTGTATGTGTATGTGTGTACATTTGTATGCATGCATGTGTGTGTTCATGAGTGTGTGTATATGTACTTATGTGTGTGTGGTTGCATCTGTGTGTGCTTTTGTTCATGCAATCTTGTGTGTGTGTGTGTGTTTTTATGTGTGTTTGGGTGTGTGCATGTGCATGTATGAGTGTTTGTGTGCACATCTATGTGCATATGGGTTGGTGCGTTTGTGCATTCATGAGTGTGTGCATATTCACATTCATGTTTGTGCTCGTGTGTGTGTTGTTGTGGATATGTGTGCACACGCATGTGTGCATGTTGATGTACTTTATTGTGTGCATGTGTATGCATGGGTGTACGTGTGTGTGTGGGTGGGTGGGTATGCTTTTGTGTGTGTGTATGGGTGTGTGTATGTGTGCATGTATGTATGTTAATGTGTGCTTGTGTGTGTCGATGCATGCATGTGTACTTGTTTGCATGTATTTGTGTGTGTGTGTGTATGCTTTTGTGTGTCTTTGAGTGTGTGAGTGTAGGAATGTATGTGTGCATGTGTAAGTTGATGTATGAGTGTGCATCTATGTATGCATGTGTATGTGTTTATGTGCTTATGAGTGGGAGCATGTGCGTATGCATTCAAGTTCGTATGTGTACTCACTTGTATGCATGTGTGTGTGTGTGTGTTGTGAATGTGAGTGAGTGTGCGTGCGTGTAGGTGGGCATGTATGAGGGTATGTATGAGTTTGTGTGCATGCATGCTTGTGATTGTATGGTTTCATGTGTGCATGCTCTTATGTATATCTATGTGTGTCTATGTGTGCATATGTGAGTGGATGTGTGTGTGCGCATCTGTGCACATGTGCATGGCCACATGTGTGCATATGCATATGGTTAATTATACATGTGCACTTGTGTGCATGTGTGTAGACATGTGTGTGTGTGTGTGCATGTGTGCATGTGTTTATGCATATCTGTGCTTGAGTACATGTGATTCTATGTTAATATTTGTCTCTATGTGTTTGCTTGTGTATGTATGTGGGTGGGTGCATGTGTGCATGCACATGTGTGTATGTGCACATTTATATGTGTTTGTGTGTGTATACTGCATACGAGTGTTTGCATGTGTGTTTGTGTGGTTGTGGATTTGTGTTTGTGTGCCTATGACTACAAGTTTGTGCTTGTGTTCATGTGTGTTTGTGTGTGTGTATATGTGTATGCATGTGTATTCCTATGTTTATTTGTTTTTCTTTGTGTGTGTGCATGCATTTATGCTGCTATCCATGTCTATGTGTGTGTGTGTGTGTATGTTTACATGCATGTAAATATATGTTTGTGTGTAGGTGTGTGTGTGTTCATAAGAATGTGTGCGTGTGTCTATATACATGTGTTTGTTTGTGTAAACATTTGCATGTATATGTGTGTACCAACATATGTGAGTGTGTGTTAATTCGTGTGCATATGTACAAAGGTGTGTGCAATTGTTCATGTGCACATGTGTGTTCATTCATATGTGTGGGTGTATTTATGTGTTCACATGTGTAAGTGTATGTACAAGTTTGCGTATGTGTGCATGCACATGAGCACATGTGTGTGTGTGTGATCATGTGCATGTGTTTGATAATGCATCTGTGTCTATGTGTGTCTACACATGTGTGTGCGTGTATGTGTTTTCGTGTGAGTGTGCCTATTTGTGCTTGTGTGTGTGCATGTGTCCTCACACGTGTGTGCATGTGAGTATCCACTTGTGTGCATGTATGTTTGCATGTGTGTGAGTTTTAGTGCACCTATTTGTGTGGGTCCATGCATGCATATTTATGCATATGTGTGCATGCACATGTGCATGTGTTTGTGTGTATTTTATTATACTTGTGTATGTGTGCCTATGCTTGTGTGTGTGCACTCACATATGTTCATATATAATTCTTTGTGCACATGTGAGTTTATGTGCTTATGAGCATGTGTGTTTGTGCTTATATGCTTGTGTGGGTGCTTCTGTATTTGCATATGTTTGCATTTATTTGATTGTGTGCATGTGTTCATCTACATGTGTCCATGTGTGTTTACACATGTGTGATTATGTGTGTTTTTGTGCATGCATGTGTGCAGGCATGGGCATGTGTATGTATGTGGTCATGCATTTGTCCTGTGTGTGTTTGTATGCATGTATGTGTATGGGTATGAGTGGTTGCATAGGTGAATGTTTGTGCATGTGTGTGGATACGTGAGTATGTGTGTGTGCATGCATATGTGTGTGTGTGTACGCATGTGTACAAGTTTTGTGTGCATGCTTCTATGTATGAGGGCATACATATGTGTGAGCATTTATGTATGCATGGGTGTGTGTGCATGTGCTATGTGTGAGTGCATTTGTGTGTGTGTGCATAAGGGTGTGTATGTTTGTTCTTATGTGTATCTTTAAGCATGTATGTGCATGTTCTTTTTCATGTGTTTGTGTGGTTGTGTTTGTGCATATGTGTGGGTGTGTGTTGTTGTGCGTGTGCATGTGTGCATGCAGATGCGTACATCTATGCGTGTGCTTGCATGTGTGTTTATGTATGTATGTTTGTGTGGGTTTGTATGTGAGTTTTGTGTGCATGTGTGTGTAAATTTGTTTGTGTGTGCATGAAGGCTTGCGTATGTGTGTGTGTGTGTGTTTGTGCTATTATGTGTGTTGTTCTTTTGTGTGTGCATATGCACGTTTGTACATGTGTGAATTTCTATGTGTATTTGTGTGTGTGTATGAACAAGCATCTTAGTAGGTATGCATGCATATTTATGAGCACATGTCTGTATATTTATGTGTATGTTTATGTGTGTGTTTGTTAATGTATAAACTTCTACTCTTTTGAGTGTGTTCTTGCATATGTGAGTGCATGTATGTCAACTCGTGTATGTGTGTGGTTGGATTTATGTGTGTGCATACTTGCATGTTGGTTTGTGTATGTTTCCATTTTTTTGCATATGTGCATGTGGGCATGCATGCATGTGCATGTGTGTTTTCTTAAGAGTGTGCATGTGCATGTGTGTGTGGGTCTGCATATGAGTTTATGTGCGAGCAAATATTTTTGTACATCCATATGCATGTGAGTGTGTGCAAGTGTGTGTACATGTGTATGCACGAGTACACATGTGCTCATGAATATGTGTTTTTTGCATGTATATATGAGTGCATGTTTTTGTGTCTATGCCCTTAAGTGTGTGCATCTACATGTGTCTTTTTATAGATGTGCACAATGTGCATGCTTGCATACTTGTGTGTGTTCATGTGTGTTAGTTTTTGTGCATTTGTCTATGTGGGTATGCATCTTAATTGTGCATTGGTTTGGGTAGATGTGTGTACGTGTGTATATGCGTATATGTGCATGCATGTGTGACTTTGTGTGTATGTGTGTGCACATGTTTAGGTTGTTGTGCACTTGCTTGTGATGGTGTTGCACATGCACGTTTATGTGTGTGTGTTCACGTTTATGTGTGTGCATACATGTGCAAGTGTTTGTATGCGCTTGTGAGTGTGCATGCATGCTTGTGATTATGGGTGTGTATATGTGTGTGTGTGTGTCATTACGAGGGTTCATATCTGTGTGTGTAAGTGTACACATGCATGTTCTTATGTGTGTGCATGTGCATGTATCTAAGTTTGTGTGTGTATGGATATGTGCCTACATTTGTGTGCTTGTACATGTTTGAGTGTGTACATCTGCATGCACATGTTTGTTTGTGTTTGTGTGAGCGCATGCATGTGTGCGTGCATGTGAGTGCATGGTTGCACTTGTGTTTGTATGTGTTTGCGTGTGCATGTGCTCTTATGTGTGCATATTTGTGTGTGTGTGCAAGCATGTATGTGTTCTGGTGTATGCGTATGTGCATTTGTGGTTGCATTTCCATGTGTTCATATGTGTGTTTGTATGTGGGCATGAGTGTGTGTGGGTGTGTGTGCACATATTTGTGTACCTATGTGTGCAAGTGTGTATGCATATGATAATGTAAATATGTATGCTTGTGTGCATTCGTGTGAATGTGAGCATATGTGTGTCCTTGCATGAGTGCATGCATGCCTGTGTATAAGTGTGTGTATTTAGTGTGGTTAGGCATGTGTTCATGTGTTGATGTTTGCATGTGCATGCGCATGTGTGTGCATGTCTATGTGTAAGGGTACATTTGTGTTTGTGTGGTGTGCATATGTGTGTGTGAGTGCATCTGTTATATGTGTGTGTGTGTGCATTAATGTGTTCAAGTGCATTTGTGTATGTTTGCATTTGTGTGTAAGCCTATGCATGTGAGTATGTTTGCATGCTCATGCATGTCTATTCATGTGCATTGTGTTTGTGCATGTGATTTGTGTGTAAGTATATGTGTGTTTATGCATGTACATGTGTATTTGTATGTGTGTGTGTGTGAGAATATTTGTGTATATCATGGTACCTATATGTGTGTGCATGTGTGTACGTTCATGTGCATGTGTATGCATGTGTGTGTGCACATGTTTTAACATGTGTGTGTATATGCATGTTGTCTATGTGTGCACGCATGCTTGTCTGTGTTAGCATGCACATGTGTATGATTGTGTATGCATATGGGTATGCATTGACAAGGGTGCTTTTGCATTCATGCATGTGTGTGTATATGTGTGGATGTCTATGCATGTGTGTATGTGTTCATGTGTGTGTCTACATGTTAGTGTTTGCACGTGCATTCATGTACAGAGTGTGCGTATGTGTGAATATACATGTTCATATGCATGCATATCCTTGCACGTGTGCATATGTGTGTGCATGGGTACATGTGTATATGTGTGTGTGTATGCTTACATGTTTACATATGTGTTTGTTTGTGGGCATCTGTGGATTACTTTGCCTGTGTATTTATGCTTGTGAGTATAAGTCTGTGTGTGTATGTTTTGTTGGTGTGTGTGTGCATATGTATGCATGGTCTTGTGTGTGTTTTATGTATATGTGTAAGCATATTTGTGTGTGTGTGTGCATGGGTGCATGTGTGTATGCATGGGTGAGTATTTCATATGTTTGTGCAAACTAGTTCACGTGTGTGCTTATGTGCATGCATGTGTGTGCAAGTGTATGTGAATATTCATGTTGTCTTTATGTGTGTGTTCTTTTCTGTGTATGTATGCATGCATATGTATATGCATGTTATTGTGTGCTTCGGTTGTGTATGTTTTCTTGTGTGCACATGGATGTGTCTGTGTGTGCATGTATGTGCTTGTGTGTTTGGGTGCATGCATGTGTGTATGCACATTTTTGTGTGATTGTGTGCATACATGTTTTTGTACTTGTGTGCATGTGCATGTGTGTGTGTGTGTGTGCATGTGTGCACATGTATATATGTGTGTGTGTGTGTGCATATGCTTTTGTGTGTGCATGTGTTTACATGCATATGTAAGAGTGTGTGGATGAATGTGCATGTGTTTCCATGAGTGAGGGTGTGGGTGTGTGCACGTGTGTATATGAGTGCATGTTTGCATGTATGTGCATATGTGTGTGTGTGTGTGTTTGTGAATGCATTTGTTTGTCTGTGCATGTGTGCATATATATGTGCTTGTGTGTGTGTTTACATTTGCATGTGTGTGTGTGAATGCAAGCACAGATGCATGTGCATTATTTTGTGTTTGTTTGTATTATTTCTATATGTGTTCAAGTGTGTTTGAGCATTTATGCATATGTGCATGTTTGCATGCTCATTCGTGTGCATGTGCTTGCCTTTGTGTGAGTGTGTATGTTTATTTGTGTGTGGACATGTGCATATGTGCATGCTTTTGTGTGCATGTATGTGTCAACATTCTTGTGTGTGTATGTGTGTGTGCATATGTGTGTGCATGAGTGTACTTGTGTGCTTTTGTGTGCATTTCTATGTGCATGCATGCATGTGTGTGTGTGTATAAGTTTGTGTTTGTGTGTACACATGTGTTTGTGCCTTCATGTCTGCTTGTGCCTATGCATGTGCATGATTCTATGAGTGCATTTACATATTTGTGCTATTGCATGTGCATGTGTGCAAGTGTCTGTATGTTTGTCTTCATGTGACATGCATACATGCATGTGCATGTATGTGTTTATGTGCATGTGTGTGTGTAGGTGCATGTTTTATATGTATATATATGTGTGTGTGTGTGTGTGTGTTTGTGTGTGCATATGCTTTTGTGTGTGCATGTGTTTACATGCATAGGTAAGAGTGTGTGGATGAATGTGCATGCGTTTCCATGTTGTGGGTGTGTGCATGTGTGTATGTGAGTGCATGTTTGCATGTATGTGCATGTGTGCGTGTGTGTTTGTGAATGCATTTGTTTGTGTGTGCATGTGTTCAAATTTGTGTGTATGTGTCCATATATATGTGCTTGTGTGTGTTTACATTTGCATGTGCATGTGTGAATGCAAGCACAGATGCATGTGCATTATTTTGTGTCTGTTTGTATTATTTCTATATGTGTTCAAGTGTGTTTGAGCATTTATGCATATGTGCATGTTTGCATGCTCATTCGTGTGCATGTGCTTGCCTTTGTGTGAGTGTGTATGTTTATTTGTGTGTGGACATGTGCATATGTGCATGCTTTTGTGTGCATGTATGCATCAACATTCTTGTGTGTGTATGTGTGTGTGCATATGTGTGTGCATGAGTGTACTTGTGTGCTTTTGTGTGCATTTCTATGTGCATGCATGCATGTGTGTGTGTGTATAAGTTTGTGTTTGTGTGTACACATGTGTTTGTGCCTTCATGTCTACTTGTGCCTATGCATGTGCATGATTCTATGAGTGCATTTACATATTTGTGCTATTGCATGTGCATGTGTGCAAGTGTGTGTATGTTTGTCTTCATGTGACATGCATACATGCATGTGCATGTGTGTGTGTAGGTGCATGTTTTTGTGTGCACATGTGTGCTTGCATGTGTTCTACACACATGTGCTTATGTGTGTATGTGTCTGCATGTGTGCATAATAACACGTGTGATGTGTGCAAGTGTGCTTGTGTCTATGTGCATGCATGTGTTTGTGCATGTGCATGCATGATCATGTGCGTAAGTGTTTGTGCATGTTTGCATGTTTGTGTGCACATGTGTTTATATGTGCATGTGTATATTTTGTGAATCTTCAGATGTGTGTGGTTATTTGTTTGCTTGTACGTGTCTATGTGTGCATGTGTGCATGCATGTGTTTGTGTGCTATATGCACATGTGTGTGTATGTGTTTATGGGTGTGGGTGTAGGTAGGTCTATGTGTGCATGCATGTGTGTGCACCAATGTATGTATGTGTGAGAGTGTGTGTATATACGCATATGCATATGTGCATTCTTGTGCATGTACAAGTGTATGTTCATGTGTGTGTGTGCATGAGTGTGTGTGCATGCATGTGTGCTTAGGTGTATGTGCCAATGGGTGTGCATGTGTAATGAAAGCTTGTGCATGTGCATATTTGTGCTTTTGCATTTATGTGTGTTCCTAGGCACATGTGTGAGTTCATGTTCATGGGCTTGTATGAGTGAAGGTGGCATGCATGTGTGTGTGTATTTGTGTTCATGTTTGAATGTGTGTATACGTGTGTGTGGAGGTGTGTTCTTTTGGCCACGTGTGCATGCACATGTGTGAGCGCATGTGTGGGTGTTCGTGTGACATCATGTGTGTGTGTGAGCACGAGTGTTTGCATGGTTTGCCTATACGTGAGTTTGTATGCATATTTTTGTGCATGTTTTGCTTGTGTGCATGTGTGTGTGTGGATGGATGCATGTGAGCATATGTACGTCCATGTTACTACTTGTGTGTGGATGCTAGTGTATTTGGTTGTGCATGTGTTTGTTTGTTTATGTGTGTGTTGTTTCGTGAGAATGCTAGAGTATTTATGTGCTTGTGTTTATGCACTTTTAGGGTATGCATGTGCTTTTGTCCATGCATATGCGTGCATGTATGCATTTGTGTGGTTGTGTGCACAAGAGTGTCTACATGTGCGTATGTGTTCATGCACATGCATGTGTACACATGCTTTGGTATGCATGTGTTCGAATGCATATGCTTATGTGTGTGGGTGTGTGCGCATGAATATTTTTGTGCTTGTGCATATGTTTGTACATGCTTAGACATGTTTATGTGTGAGAACTTATGAGTGTGTACATGTAAATGTTTGCATATGTGTGTGTATGTGCATGTGCACATGTACGCACGTAGACATGTGTGTATGCATGTGTGTGTGTGCATATATGTGTTCTTGTATAGGTGGGAATGTGCCTGTGCATGTATATACCTTTGTGAGTATATATGTGTGTTGGTGCATGTGTGTACATGTGTGTGCTTCCATGTGTGTGTGAGTTGCCATATGCACGCATATGAGTACATAAATGTGTGTGTGTTTACGAGCATGTGCATGTGTGCGTGCTTGTGTGCATGCATGTGTGTTGGCTACTGTGTGTGCATGTGCATCTGTAGACACATGCATGTGTGTGTAGGAGTGCGTGTATGTCTGTTTGCAAGCGTGTGTGTGCACGTGTATGCAAATGTGTACGTGGTGTGTGTCTATGCATGTGCACTTGTGCATTTGTGTGTGTGGGCATCTATGATATTTATATGTGTGTGTGTATGTTTGTTTATGTGTATACATGTATGTGTATACTTGTGGGTGTTTTTTTTTCTATGTGTATTTGTGTGTGTGCATGTGCGTGATTGAGTGTGTGTGTTTGTGTGTATGAGCCTATGTCTACGACTGTGCATGTGTGTGTGTGTGTGTTCACATGTATGTGTTATTGTGTGCACTTATGTGTCAGTGCTAGATTTCATGTGTGTGTGTTTGTGCATGTATGTGTGTGGGCATGAGCGTGTGTATGTGAAGGTTATTTTGTGCATGTGTGAGCACAAGCAAGTGTCTGTGTGTCTGTATATGTGTCTGTGCTTCGATGTGTGCATGTGTGTGTGTGTGTGCATGTTTGTGTACTTCTGCTTGTTTGTGTGTGTACATATATGCATGTGTGTTTGCATACATGCATATGTGAATTTCGATACAAACGTTCATATGTGAATGTCTATACAAACATGCACGTGCGCTTGTGTCTTTGTTCATGTGTATTTTTGCAAGTGTGTATGTGTGTATTTTCATGTGTACAAGTGTCTATCTGTGCATATGTGTAAGTGTGTGTGCATGCATGTGTGTTTGTGATCTTATGTGTATGTATAAGTGTTGTTATGAATGTGTGCTTGCATGTGTGCACACATTACTGTGGATGGGCACATGGATCTATTTCTATGTGTGGATGTGTGTGTGCGAGTGTGCATGTAGGTGGGTTGGTGGGTGTGGGTGCATGTGCATGTGGGCATGGGCATGTGTGTGTGTGCACATATGTGTACATGAGTGTGCATGTGTGTTGGTGCATGCATATAGGTTTGTGTGCATGTGTGTGTTTGTGAGAGTGTGTCTGCATTTGTGTGTGCATATGCATTTACTTGTGTGTGTGTGTGTATATGCAATTGTATGCATGTGCATGTGCTTGTAAGTTTACGAGTGTGTGGTTAGGTATGTTCATGTGTATGTGTCTGCTTATGCATGTATGAGTGTGGGTGTACATGTGTATGCATAAGTGTTTGTGAGTGTGTGGACGTGGGCATGTATGATTGTAGGTGTGAGTACATGACTATGTGGCCATGTGTTTGCATGTGTGTGTGTGTGTGCATGTGCATGTGTGTGTGCATATAGGCATGTGTGTTTGTGCGTGTGCATGTGTGTTGTTTATTAGTGTACATATTCATTTGTATTTGTGTGCATGTTTGTGCATGACTGTGTGTGGCTCTATGCATATACATGTGCATTTGCATGTGCATGCTTATGTGCTTGTGTTTGTGTATGCTTGTGTATGTGTGTGTCATCTATTCATGTGTGTATATGTGCATATATGTATTTCTATGTGTATAGTTTGTGTGCATGTTTGTATGAATGCATGTGTGTGTGTGCATGAGTGTGCATGAGTGCATGTGGATGTTTGTAAGTAAACATGGTCACACAGTCTCCTTATGATCATTAAGCCCATTGCCAAGTTCTTCAGGCTACTTGGCTCGAGTTTATGGGCTTAGCCATGTGTTAGATTGTTTGGCCAAATTTTTTGTTTTCTTGAAACATTTTTTATATATTTATTTATTATTATTTTAATAATTTTAAAAAAAATTTAATTGCTATTAAAATATCAAAAATCTCATGGCTTGTTATGCTTCCAGGTTTGATTGGGTTTGGCTGAGACATGGGCCTCATTCAACTTGCTTTAGATGGTTTATTTACACGCAACTCCTTAGGCTGATTGCCTAGTACTTTAGGCCACTTGGCCGAAGCCTATTGGCTTGGCTACTTTTTGGGTTATTTTTCCAATTTTTTTGTTTTTAAAAACCTCTTTCATATATTTATTATTATTGTTTTTATTACTTTTGAAAGGAATTTTCTAGCTATTAAAATTACAAAATAGTTTTGTAACTACTAAAATAATAATACACAAAAAATCAATAATAATACATATAATTGAATGTCGTTATGATCCTAATTATACAATATCTAATTAAGTAATAAGATAAATAATCAAACTAGTTGATACTTTAGAGATAAACTCTTGGCAGTCAACTTCTCCTTCATGAGTTTGATCCACGACTCCTTGATCAACCATTTAAGACACAACTAGAGCGGAGGTTCCATCACAACTTGACTTTGCTTCACTTGTGAATTGCTCCATGAGATATCTGGTCAAAGCAGTTCAATTGATTGATCCTATAAGAGTTTCAGATGCTTGACCAAAAAAAACTTGAGAAATATGTCAGAAAAACTAACACAACTATTTTGTTGTCATTAAATAAGTGATGTCTTGATCAAAAGTACAATCATATCCCTTATTTTAAGATGACAAAATAGTGAAATAAAAAGACATAAATTATGTAAGCATATATATGCTCCTCTTACATTCTTGCTTACCTTAAATATATGAAATTGATATAATTATGCACAAGTTTGAGATGTATTAAATGTTTTCTTTCATACATCTCTCCTTGTTTTTGTCATGCAACAAAAGATAAAATAAAAGTGAAAGATGCAAACAAAGGTACACATGGCAATAATATTTATACATAATTTGACTTTAAATATCTAAGGGTTTATTGCATCTTTGTTAAAAAAAATATCAAAAAAAATAATTTATTAATTTTTAAGCATAATTAAGAAATAATCATTATACTTTATAAGGGAAAATATTAACCATCTTTTATAGACATAACAATACTAATTAATTATTATGCAGTCTATTCGTGTGTAGTTTAATAATTTTGAAGATTTTAAACTCTTTTACTTTATATATGTCTCTAACAATTTTTATGAGAACTAAATTTAAAATAAAATCACAAGATCAAACATGTTTTGAAGGACTTCTTCAATTTTTAAATTCAAAAAGATTAAGAGATATATAATGGAATCATGGATATGCAACTATAAATTCTAAGAACTATAGTTAATTTCTAATTAATAAATCATTTCCTATCAATGTTAATAATAAGGTCTAAGAGAATTCACTTTTAAAAATTATTTATAGCTTTACCACAATGATATGAACTAACAAATCTAAATTTCTTTCAAAAAGAAACAATAATGCTTTAGTCTTTATCCAAAAAAATTAATTTAATAAAAATTATTAAATATTTTAATAAGGAAAGATCTAGGATATATTTAACAGATAAAATTGTTAACTCTCCGTGAAGTCTAGCTTAAGATTCCCCTAAGTTTTATTACTATATTTCTATTAAACTGTTAATGATATAATCCCTAATAAACTGAAATATAATATTTTTTATGATTTCTCATGTAATGATTAAGTTGATTATATACCCTTAGTACAAACCCAATATTATTTGTACTAGTTGCTTATATTTCATATAGTTTATTCTTGAATACCAATTTAGCTCTAATCAATTATTGATGACTAAGCATATGAACTAATTTTTCTACTTAATTTCTCTCTAGTGCAACTAATTATCAATTCATGACATGAACCTAAACCCTTAAGAGCTTCTTCAACAAATATTGTTGGATGAATGATACAAATGTATTTGATTAATTACATTTATAGAAACTTATGTTCTAAATCCTGGATTAGCGTATCATTTAATTAATTCAAATGGATTTTTACGTTATCATACTAAAGAAAGTTGTTAACTACCTTCTTTATATTCCTTTCTAATTTACCTTTTTTCCTGCAATTCTAAATTCACAAATAATTCTACATAATGATTAAAATATTTATTTTTTATTTTTATAAATATCTCATCAAAACTCAACATGTATATTTTTATTTTTCGAATTCTCAAATCATATTAATAAAATTTTCAACTATCTTCTCTATTGGAAAGAAAAATAATTAATATAAACTAGAAACTTTGTGATCTATATTATCTACAAACATATAGTGTTTACTATTTTTCCTTGAATGCTCTTGCATGTTTTTTAAATTGGAGATAAAATTGATCTCATATTTTTTATTCTTTATAATAATCATACAGATATTTATTTTTAAAATTTATTAAATAAAAATAATTTTATCTTTCTAATTATCTAACCAATTTAACAAAACCTATGATGGTTACATTTTTATTCTTATAAAATTTAACTCATGTAAATTTAGAGAAAATCGATGTCAATAAAAAAGTCCAAGTTTCTTTTCATCAAAACTTAAGAATTTTTTTGTCTAAAATAAATTATCTATAAAGGACTACTAATTGTTGTGTTCATTTTTAATAACAAATCATATCATCATTCAATTACATTTTAACAAAGCATGTTATTAAGAAACTATGGTGTTGATTTGCTTACAATATTTGAATTCATTATACAACAATTGTATGCATTAACTAATATATTCTAAATAATTAATATTGCTTAATACTAAGTCCTAATCGATTTTGTATGCTCAACTATAAGGTGCATAAAAAGAAATAGTCAATTAATTATCATTAATAAAGTGACTATCTTTATCAAAGGTAGAAAAATGTTGTGCACCTTGAGATGAAGAATTTGCTTTTAAGGTGCATAAAGTTTCTCTCTTCCTTTTTCTCTTTTCTTTTTTTTGTTTGATTCCTTATTTGTTTCTTATCTTGAGTGGGAAGCATAACCAATTCATCATATAAATTTTATAGTTCATACATAACCTAAAAACAGATTTTTAGATGACAAATCTTGATTCTAATTTGTTGTGGCAAAGAAAAATAAAGATACTTCATTCCTTTGGCATTTCTTTTCCTTGAAGTTCTAGAATATTCATTAAAATCATTGGAAATAATAAAATAATTTTTAAATAATAACCATAAGTCAACACTAATATTTAAAATAAAAGATTTAAATTCATTTTTTCATAAAATAAAACTTTTTCCTTCAAACAAAAGTAGATGCATGAAGTTAACCATATAAGGAATGAAACAAATAGGATCTTCTTTTAGAAACTTCTTTCCTTGATGTAATTTGCTATGATACGACTTGATATACTTTTTTCTAAGCTAATACATAAAAGGGGTGAATTATACTTTTAAACATTTTTCTATTTTGAAAACCTTTTCTTAAATTAAAATTTAGCATTATAAAATAAATCATTTTATAATTTTACTAAATAAAAATGTATAAAAATGGAAGTTTTCGATATTAAAAAATATTTCATGCATGAGAAAGATATTTTTGAAAGTTTCTTTTATATATATTTTTAATTAAATATTATAAAATAAGAAAATATCATAAATTGCATAATAATAAAGAAAATAAATATGATAAAAGATTTTTAAATGATTTGGCCTAACTCATGCTACTTCCATCGCCAGTAAACCCGTCTATAATTTTATTAACAAAACCACTCTATTCACCATTGTAGGTAGAGGTATCCTATACAACCCAAATTATTTTATCATGATAAGGAAGGGTTCACTATCACAACTATAATTATAAAAGCTTACTATAATGAAATATAATAAAAAATAATAATTAGTCATAATATTTTATTATTCACATGTAAAAGCTTATATGACATAACTCTATGGACTATGTTATTAGAATATAAGTCTATAATTAAATATTATTGGAACAATCTATATGACTTAGTTGTGAAATATTAAATCTAAAAGTTTTATTAATATGCCCTAACGTTATTAAGAAAAAATATAATGAACAAGGATTTTTAATTATTATGATCCTTTTATTTTAAAAGGAATAAGGAAATAAATAATCATTTATAAAGAAGTCACTAATAAGATGTGCAATTGAAGAAAATGTTGAAGTAGGAAAATTGAGTCACAAGCAAGGCTCTAGCAAAGGCATCAAACTTAGATTGTAATTTTTGATTTTGCGCCTTCTCTTCTAAAAATATTGATGTCGTAAGGTTAAATTCAACTAATTTAAAATAAATACAAACAGCTTTCTGGAATGTTGATTATGAATGAGAACCATCCTCTGATTTGAGTGGACGAAGCAAGTGTTTCTCAATCAAAATGTTGAATAAAGGGCATACATCTAACCTTGATGCTGAAGAGTACTAATCATACAGGCAAAGATGAGCACAAACATTTTATCAAGTTCTATAGATAACATCTAGTTGAAATATATTTTTCACAAATACAAAGATGATCCCAACCATTCAATCAAACTTGTTAGAGGGATAGTTAAATGAAATCTACTATTCACAAAAGCAGGCATGATGTGGACTATTTGATCACAAAAATGTGCAATCAGATGGCATAGTGTCGGTTAAGCTTTGGATATAATAGCTCCTAAAATCTTAGACCCACATGCTCAAAAACTAATGCATACTTCATGTTATAAGAGTTCCTCTTCTTTTATAATTTGAGCTAGTACATGGGGTTGGCTCCTCTTTGTGTTCTCAACAATTCATACCCTAGGATACTTGCATACTTTATAAGACTACTTGTAACATGTGATAATGGGTCTGGTCTGACCTACTTTGTTACATAATATTTCACAAATATATCATGACTTTTTATGCTTCTAAGCTAAATTGGGTTTGATTTTGACTTGGGCCTGACTCAACTTAGTTCATATAATCTCCTTACCTATGACTCCATAGGCTCATTACCTAGTATTTTGGTGCAGTTGCCTAATCCAATGTGCTTAGCCATGTGTTGTGTTCTTTAACAAATTTTTTTGTTTCCAAAAAATATCTTTTGTATATGTATTAATCATTTTTTATTACTTTTCAAAGCTTTTTTTAGCTATTAAAACAACAAAATATTTTTACAAATACTAAAAAGGTAATACATAAGGAATCAATTATAATGCATGTGAATAAATGATGCTATGAAAACTAATTATATCATTTGTAGTCATGTGATAGGATAAACAAAAAAATCAACAGATGTTTTGGAGATGGAATATTGATGGTTAACTACTCCGCTAAGAGTTTAATTAATAACTCCTTGATATGCCATTTATGCCATAACAAGATCATAACCACCAACACAACTTAACAATGCTTCTCTTGTGGATAGCTCCATAAGACATTTAGTCAAAACTCTTCAATTGATTATTGTTGTAAGATCTTGAGATGCATGACCTGAAAGACACTTGACAAAAGTGTTAGAAAAACCAACATATTGGTTTTGTTGTCATCAAACAAGTCGTGCCATTGCCAAGGAAACAACAAGTCTTTTTATATGTATGTGCATGTGTGTGTGGGTGTGAGTGCATGTGTCTATGCATGAATGTGTTTTTATGTGTGCAGGTATATGTCCACATGTGCATATGAGAATGTGTGTGTGTGTGTGTTTGCATGCATGTGCATTAGACAAATGTGTATTTATATGAGTGTGTGTGGGTTCATGTGCATGTTCATATATGTGTGTGTATTTGTGTGTGTTTTTATATATTTGTACATGTGTGCAAGCATGTGCATGTGTGGGTGTGTTTATGTACATGTGTGTGCATGCATCATGTGTGTGGGTGTGTGCATATGTGCCTCTACATGTGTGTGTATATGGGTATACACATTACTTTGTTGGCATGTGCTTGTGGGCATCCATGTGTGTGTGCCTATACATGTGTGTGTGTGTGTGAGTATGCATTTGTGTGTGGTGTGTGTGTATGTATAGGCATTAATTCATGTGTGATTATTTTTGTGTGTGTTTGTGCATATGTGTACATGTATTAGTACTTGTATATGTGTTTGTGAATGTGTCCATGTGCTTGTATGTGTATGCATGTGTGTGTGCTTGTGCATGTGTGCTTGCAAACACATTTGTGTATTCGATTGCATGTGTGCACATGTGTGACTGTTGGTGCATATGTTTCTATTTGTGTGTTTTGGTGTGTTGATGTGTGTGGGTGCTTACATATGTGCATGTGCATGTTTGTGTGCATGAGTTCATGTGTGTGTGTGTGCAAATGAGCTCTTTTTTGTGTGTGGTTGTGTGTGAAATTGTGTGTATATGCATGTGAGCTCATGTGTTAGAGTTTATATGTGTGTCCTTGTGTGCATGTACTTGTGTGTGATTGCATATGTGTGTCTACTTGTGTGTGTATGTGTGTGCATTTGTTTACTTGTCTATGTACCTATGTGTGCTTGTGTTCCTATGCAAGTGTTTGTACACATCTGTGTAAGCATACATGTGTGTATGTGTGTGTGTGCATATGTGTATATTATTACATGCATGAGTTCTTGTTTGTGTGCTTTCATGAGTGTGTGTACATGAGTGCACATGTATTTGCATCTGTATACATGTGTAGTTGTGTGTTTGTGTGTGTTTCTATGTATGTATGTGTGTGCATGCATGTGTTTGTATATGTGTATGTGAGTGTTTGTGTGTGTGTATGCATGTGTGGTGATGTTAGTGTGTAGGTGCATATAAGTTTGCACCTACATGTTTGTGTGTGTGTATTGTTTGTATGCATATGCATGTGTGTAGTTGTAGTTGTATGCTTGCATACATATATGTTTGTGCCTATGTGTGTATTTGTAAGTGTGTGTTTTTTCATGTGCATGAACATCTATGTGTGTGTGTGTGTGTGCATGGATGCATGTGTTTATGCTTTTGTGTGTGTGAACATGTCTGCATGCATGCATATGTGTGTCTGTGTGTGTGTTCCTATTATATGTGTATGTGTCTATGTGCATTTGTGTTCATCTACAATTGTGTGCATGTTTGTGTGTATGTATGTGTGTATTTGTGTGTGCATAAGTGCATGTGTGTGTTGAGTGCATGCCTACATGTGTGTGTATATGTTTGTATCATTATGTGTATGTGTACATGTGCATGTACATGTGTGTGCATTTTGTGTGAATGAGTGTTTGTTTATGTGTGTGTGTCTAGATGTATGTGTGTGTGTGTGTACATGTGCATATGCATTTACATGTGTGTGTGCATGTTTGTGTGCCTGCATCCATGCATGTGTGTATGTGTGAAATTGTATGGGGTGTGTTTGCGTGTCTAGGCTTGTGTGAGAATGGGCTTGTCCATATGTGTATGTGTTTGTGTGTGTATGTATCTGTGTCTGTATATGCATGTCTATATATGTGAGTATATTTGTGAATGTGGTTGTGAGAGATTATTCATAAGTGCATGTTGATGAGTGTGTGTGAGTGCATGGCATGTGTGTGTGTGTGTGCATGCATGTGTGTGTACATGTGAGTGTGTTTTCTTGTGCATGCATAAATTTATGCGTGTATATGTGCATGTGTGTAAATATGTAATGTGTGCAATTATGCATGCATGTGTGCCTATGCCTATGCCTATGCACATGCATGTGTGTGTTTGTGTGTGAATGTATACATGTGTGTGTATGCACCAGTCTATGTGATGTGTGTGTGTGTGTGCGCATGTGCTTACATTTGTTTGTGTCTATATTTTTGTGTGTACTTATGGATCTATGTGCATCCCTTCTATGAGTGTATGTGTGTGTGTGTATATATATATATGCATATGTGTACACTTGTGTGTGTGCCTATATGCATGCCTATACAAGTTTAAGTGAATGTGTGTGTGTGCACACAATCATGTGTATGTGCATGCGTGAGTATGCTTGTGTTAGTGTTTGTGTGTACAAATGCATGTGTCTATGCGTGAATGTTTGTGCACATGTGTTTATGTGTGCCTTTGTATGTGTATATTGTGTGAGTGCAAGTGCATTTGTGCGTTTGTGAGTCTATTTGTGTAAGTTCTTCATTTGTGCATGTGTGTTTGTGTCTGTATGCATTGTGCATGTGTGTGTATGTGTGTGCGTGTGTGCATATTTATGCATATGTATGTGTGTGCATCTATGTGTTGTTGTGTGTGTGTGTATGTGTACTTGTGTGTTTTTGGGTTCATGCACATGTGCTTATATGAATGCATTTACTTATGTGTGTGTGTATGTGTGTGGATGCATGTGTGTGTGTGTGTGCACATGTGTGTGTGTTTTTGTGTGTGTGTGTATCAATGTGCATATGAGTGGGAGCATACATGCATACACAGGCATGTGTTTGTGCATATTTGTGTGTATGTCATGTGTGCACATGGGTGTGTGGATGTAGTTGTCTATGATGATGTGTTTTGTGAGTGTGCATGTGTGTTTTATGTGTGCTTGTGTGTGTGTCTGTGCATATGCATGTGCATGTGTGTTCTTGTGTGCATATGGTTTTGTACATGTGCATTGTTGTTCACATGCATCTATGTACCTTTATGTGTGTTTGTCTATGTACATGTGCATGTGTGTTTTTTTGTGTATTTATGCATGTGTGAGTGTGCATGTGTTTGTTTATGTGTGTATGTGTGCATGTATGTGCATGTGTGTATATGTGTATGTGTTTGTGTGTGTGTCTATTTGTGCATGTTCATATGAGCATATGTGTATGTGCATGGGTGCACAAGCACATGTTCAGGTTCTTGTGTGTGGGTGTTTGTGTCAGCGTCTATGTTTGTGTGCATGAATACTCAATTGTGTTTGTGTGTACACATAGGCGTAATTGTCTTTGTATGCTTGTGCATGTGGGTGAATGTGCATGCATGTCTACATGTGTTTGCAAAAGCTACCTTCCATGCACGGGCCAGTGTGTGTGTATGTGTTCATGTATGTGCATGTAGTCGTGTGTTTACATTTGTGTGTCTGTGTTTGCATGTGTGGGTGTGTGGGTTTGTGTGCATGTATTTGCATGTATGCACATATATGAGTACACTTGAGTGCATATATGCATGGACATGTGAATGTGTGTAATGGTGCATGCTTAAGTGTGTGTGCACGAGTGTGTGTCTATGCATACATTGTGTGCATATATGTGTGTGTATGCATATGTATGTGTGGGTGCATGTGCATGACGTTTTGTAGGTGTGTCTATGTGTGTGTATGTGTATGCATATGTGTCTATGTATATGTGTTTGTGTGTATGTCTATTTATGTGTGTGTGCACACAAGTGAATGTGTGTGTGTGCATGTGTTGTGTTTGTGTGCACATGTGTGTGTGGTAATGTGTGTATATGAGAGTGTGCTGTGTGGGTATGTTTGTGGGTGTGTATGTGTGAATGTGTGTGTGCGTGTTTGTGTGCATGCATGTGTGTGTGTGTGTGCGTGTGTGTTTGTATGCATGAGTTGGCATGAGTAAGTGCATGTGTTTGGAGTGCATGTGTGTTTCTATGTGTGCATGTATATGTGTTTTTTAGGTGTTTGTGTTTGAGTCTATCTGCATGTATGCGCATGTGTATGTGTGTGGGTGCATGTGCATGTATATTCATGTGTGTGTGTATGTGTATGTGTATGTGTTTGTGAGAGTGTGTGTGTGTATATGTATGTGCATTTGCGTGTGTGTTTGTATGTGTGCGTGAGAGTGTGCACATGTGGTTGCATATGCTTGTGGGTGTGCATGTATATGGATGAATGTGTGATTGTGTGCATGAGTGTATGCATCTTTATGTGCATTTGTGTATATGTGCATATAATTATATATGCGTGTGCCTGTGTGTGTGTTCATGTCTATTTTCCTATGCATATTCAACTAAGTGTGTACTTTTGCATGTGCATGTGTGTGCATGGGTACACATGTGTGTGTGTGCTCGTGTGCAAGCTTGAGTATATGCATGCATTAGTGTCCTTTTTTGAGTGTGTATGCATGTGAATGCGAGTGTGTGTGTGTGTGTGCAAGGTTGTGCACAATTGTGCATGCCTTTATGTGTGGATGTGCATGTGCTTGTGCATGTGTGTAAGTGTGTATACATGCATATTTGTGGCTGTGTGCATTTGTGCATGTGTGAATACATGTGTTAGTGTTTGAGTCTGTATGTGTGTACATTTAACTATGTATACATGTGCTTGTGTGAATATTTCTATGTATTAGTGTGAGTATGTGTGTGCACGTGTTTGTGTGTGCATGTGTGTATGTGTTTATGTGTGTTTGGGTGTGTAGATGTGCATGTGAATTCTTTTTTGTATGTATTCTTGTGTGTATGCATTCATGTGTTTTAGTGTGTGAGTGTGTGTAGGCACGTGCATATATGCAAATTAGTATGCATGTGTTTATGTGTGTCTATGTGTATGTGTATGCATGAGTGTGTGTATGCATATTAGTATGAAAATATTTTTTTAAAAAGAAGCCTTGGAAAATAGGTATGATTTTGAAATAATAAATACAAAAAAATATTTTAAATCCCGTAATGGCATCCACTATTGTGGAACTCGTACTTACTTTTATTTCTTCAAAATGCGTACTAAATTATCTATGATGATTATTTAGAGCATGATAAGGTAAGTGATCAAGAATTCTCTTAAAAGAATGTAAAATATAGCCTTTTAGACTATTATGTAAATATAAAAAGTGGAGAAAGAAATATGACACATTAAAGCTTGAATTATAGACTATGAAACAAGAATTTGAAACCCATAATGCATCTCAGGGCAAAATAACCTGGGAACCTATTGAATATTTGTGCAAATGTCAATTTTTGAAAGATCAACAGGATTCTTCTTCAAGTTCATGAGAATTGATAAATAATGTTACTTCGTTTCCATAAGAAGATAAAGGACTGAAAAATCAAGTTGCTTCTATTAGGAGATTACATGTAAGATACATAAGTGTTTTTGTAGGACATCATTCTGTAACTTTCTACAAAAATTGAAGAAGACGTTCACATGTAAGAGATTCTTAATTTTACAAGTCAATCTTTTTTGTAAAATGCCACTCCTAATATCAAAAAAAAAATTGATTATTTGTTTGCCAAAAAATGATTATGATGAATAAGCATTCCATTGCATGGATAACCAAATGATAAATTGAACATAAAATAAGAACTAATCTACAGGAACCCTAATTAGCTTGCATTTCCAATTCTAAAACTTAAATGTTTCCCTTTGTTGATATGTCTCTAGTAAGAAATAAAAGGGGCAAGTTGGATCTAAATAGTGGTTGTACAATAACTTTGAGTTCCCAATGAAAAACTTAGATAGTCGTTCACAACACACATGATAAAAGATAGAGGAAAACACTTGAGCTTAGAAACATACGATGCTTGATTTTTTGTTGTAGGAGAAAACTTTGCGAAATGAAACAAAACAAGTGAAAAAATAGGCATCTCTATTGTCCTTTTTCTGATGGAGTATTTCATAATGAAAGTTCAAGACAAAACGGACTTAGAGAGTTAGACAACTCTATAAAAAAAAATGATATAATGTGATATTTCGTACATCACAATACTTTTTTTTAGGAGGATGCGAATATAATTTTTCGTAAGGTATAGAAATGATAATATTTATGCTATACATTTGGATAATGAAAGATTTTAAAATGCTTGTTTGAGGAAATAAGTAGAATTAGTCAATTTTATAGCATAGAATATTAGGACACTCAAGTTCAACTACAATAAGAAAGTCATGGATTTTCAACTAAAATAATGGATTGTCCACTTTGATTCTTGCCCAATAGGAAAACATCAATAAAACCCTTTTAAGTTCTTGAATGTATGAAGGAATACATAACCTTTAGAGTTTATTCATATTGATTTGTTTGGGCCTAAGTGGCTAATATAAGTTAAAATAATGACAACTTTATTTTAGTCAAGAGTAACATAAGATATACCTTAGAATTTTTTTTGAAAAACAAGAATAAAGCATTTGAAGTCTTTAGATGTTTAGTAAAACGTAATGTAATTCGAAAAGGTACTACTTCTAAGTAGGAAACTTATTTATTATAAAAATAATTTGAAAATTAAAATTTTAAAGCATTTTCCAAAGAATTAGGCACAAAGCAATTTTTTTTCATTAGCTTATTCTCGTTTTTAATGAAATATTATTTTATTAATTGATGGTGCTACCACATTACATTATTAATTTAACATGTTATTATTGTTGTCACATCATTCTACGCGAGGGTTAAGATCCTAAACATATGAGTTATATACTAACCTACATCTCACAAATGAAAGAATAGATAGATGAGAGAGCACTAATGTAAATGTCAACTATAAATTATGGAACAACAATGTATTAGTACAATGGAGTACTTGTCTAAATAACATTAAGTTTATATCATTAAAGAAAGAAAAAGATATTGACCTCTTAAATAAAGAAAATCAAATGAACAGTATGCCAAAAAATTTCTACATTAATGGTGTACACAAGGATGCAATCCATATTAAAAGCATTGATTTGACAATTTAATTTCAGTTTGAGGCACATGGTGAAAATGAGTTGTTGTGATAAGTGGTGCAAAGATCAGTAACTTTGACGGGACATATATTGCAGAAGTTAGAGACATACTCATTTGATGGGCTTCAAATAGGAATGATGCTAGAAGCATCACATACATATTGAAATAAACCACCAATGTGACAAAAAATTAATAACTATTCCCAAAATTAGGGTGAAGCATTGTCCAATATATAGATAATAGAAAACATTGTACATGTCCATGATAGCCTAATTATAGTTATTGATTTGAATATCATCATTCTTATCATCCTGTTTGATCACACTTCAGGTCTTGTATGACATTCAGATGTAGGGCAATCATGATTTTTCAATAGTTGTGATGACCCTACATTCTTGGTTATGAAGTTCTATTCATCTACTATAAATACCTTTGCTTGTCTCATTGATTTTTCAAGATTTCATGTTCTTTTTCTTCTTTATCTAAAATTTTATTCATTCTAAATAATTGCATGATGATTAGCAAATTTTTTTGATGACTTTATTGTTTTCACATGCCTATAATTTTGCATTGTCTTAACCATATCTCAGTATCAAATTTCATTATTTTTTATGTCTAGATAGATTCTTCATTATGAGAATATTGATGGTCATTGTGGCCATTCTCACACATTATGCTCTGGCTTTCTCCTTGATTTATTAAGAGTTTGCACATGATTTGCTTCTTCCTCTTATTGACTTCTAATTGGTAGAGGTACTATCAGTTGTGGCATTTTCCTGAGCATAAGTTTTAGTTGTCTTTAATATATTAATTGATAGCATGTGTTCCTACTAACAACATTGACTACAATATAGAGGAAGATTATTGTATCAAATATTCTACCAAAAATTCAATTAACAAGTTGACTTCAATGCATACTCTTTCAACACGTGGTTGAGTTAAACATAATATTTTGACATCAATTTTTAGTGGCTTTCCAATTACAAACGCAATTGAATACAATGCTAGCTTATTAAATGAATGGATAGATAAGTGTTATCAAGACAATTAGATGTGACAAGTGATGGTTCTATATTAATTTGTACCCTAGGCAATATTTAAAGATGCGCATTTCAATGTCACCTATGTTCCATGATTTGTGTAATCGGTAGTGGAGGAAGTCATGAGCCATATCAAATCTAATAAGAGTTTATATGTTCTCCAAAGAAAAATTTTTAACTTCACTCAAAAAATCTTTTGTTTTACTACTTTCCACACGGATTCCACGATGACCCACTTGCATCACAGTTTAACTATTAGAGTGTGTTTGATTGCACTACCACCTTCTTGACTTCAACTTCCTTAAATATTATTTTTTGTTCATCATATATATGGTGGGTAATTTAATTATAATTTTGTTTTGCTCAATTGGACCACCAAGCAATTCTATAATAGATGATCAAGATAGGGAATTCCCCATAAACATGTCATTGTACATATTCCTCGGAAAGAATGACCAAGTGTTAATAATTGGGATTTTGGTGTGCTTTTGAATGATGTAAATGTTTGATTCATTACTATGTCCATTGGTGCCTCTCCCTTATTGTCATGGAAGGTTTGCTTGCTTTAGTTCACTATGCTAAATAAAAATTTAAAAGTTCATTGATTTTTCAACATCTATAGCCATCACCCATGGTCCATCTCAAGTTACCCAATTTTTAAAATACTTCATCTATTGTCAACTGAAAATTACCTATCATCATTATGCTATAATCATAATAAAAATAAATAAGTAAAAAGAAATAATAGGACAAGAAAAGATATCATAAGGGTTCTATTGCATCAATATAACTTTCTTAAGTACCTTTGGTGTAAAAACATAAACATAGCCTAAACTTTTTACATTAAATTTAAATGCGACAATTTATTGTGGTGACAACAAATTTATTATGGAATAACAAAATGTCAAAAATTCCTTATCATAAAGAGTTTAGCTTAGGTGCTACACATTAATATATCATATTTAACAAAAACTAGTTTTTTCTTAGCATAATTAATAAGGAAACGAATGGGCTGATGAATAATGAGATTGTTGATAAATGTAAAATGGGTGTTCGCCCATCTCGAAGATGACATATCTAATCCAATGGATTTTCCTAATCACAATTAGTGATTGAAACTAAATAATTCCTATACCACAAAAAGGAGAAAATTCAAAACAATTAGTGATCAACCATTCGAATTGATCATGGGTTTTCATAAAACATCATTCTAGTTAGTCAATATTATTTAATGGTGGAGTCCTTGGAGATTTTTGGAGGAGCTTACTTGAATCAATCTTTTGTAATACTAAACAACTCAAGTGTCTGATCGCTAATTAGAATAAAGGCGAGTACAAATTTTAAATGGGATCTTGAAATCATTTGTGAGGA
Source organism: Vanilla planifolia (assembly GCA_023846275.1). Lineage (NCBI taxonomy): Eukaryota > Viridiplantae > Streptophyta > Magnoliopsida > Asparagales > Orchidaceae > Vanilla > Vanilla planifolia. The sequence continues at coordinate 1,600,798 of JAIUJO010000022.1, forward strand.
GGAGGAAATTGGAAAGATGGTAGCTAATTTTAGGATGAACTAATTAGATAATTTTCATTTAGGATATCTATCATGGAATTCATATGAAATGCTTTTCAATGATTGGGTTTTAAAATATGGTCAAATTTTGTTCTTAAGAAAATTGATGCAATTCGCTCTCACCTAATATAAAATATTACTTCCTCCATTGCATGTTCCATAGGTCTTGGAATGTTCATGAATTCTTGATGAGTGTTTTATATTTGAATTTAGAAATTCACCTCAAGGTTGAGTCATCACTTGCTTCTTTCTTGATTTCGTTAGAGAACATATTTATACGCATATTTCACAATGCAATAGGACAATCATATTAGGGAAACAACAAAAGGTGTATGCCTCTACTTTGAATTTAATTCAACCATATGTTGTTGGGCTTTGTGTGCAAATGAATTTTCTTAAGGAACACTCTAAATCCATTAGAATTACTCAAAATGGTATCAACTTTCCTTGATCTTGTTAAAAGATCCAATTTGGCAACCTACCACTTTATTGTAGTCAATGTTGTGAAATTATGTTGTAAGGAACAAACCTATAAACATAATAGAACAAAACAAGAAACACAAGGAAAAAGTGTTGTAAATAATCCTCCTATTAGACAGTAAGATCAACAAAGAGATAAGGACCCCAATGTGTAATCCATTAGAAAATTAACTACTAAATTTTAGGACCATGTAGACATATGATTTCATTCTCAATATTACATTCAATAAACGATTTTTTCATTATAGGATTTGTGAATTTAATATTATATGTCACTCGAAAAGAACACTACATACAAACTTTGTTTCAATCAATTTGAGATTGAGAATGTAACTCATCAAGATAATGGATTATTATTATATCTAAAAGCAATAGCTCAACAATTAACATGATATCCACTAGAAATTCAACTATTAAAAAATTTTAGGACAAAATTTCATGTAGGAGGAATAAAATCAAGTCAAATCTTTATTGAACATGATTGGTTTACTTCTTTTTGATAAAAATATCAAATAAGAGAGCAAAGAATGGTACTGAGCAATGCAATGGTTTGAAAGAAATTTTAAGAATTATTAGAATAATATGAATTAATAAAAAATAATAAGTATACAATGTTATTATATTTATCATTAAGGGAGCACATAACCCTAAACCTTTTCCTAAAACAAATATATTACTTAACCAATGAAATAGTGATAATTTCTTTGCTTGGACAGATGGCTCTTGTTTAGAAATTATGTAATTTAACAATTACTCAATGTTATACACATGGCATAATTAATTAGTTTTACAAAGTTTTGGAACTGTTTAAACATATCATCCAATGCAGTACTCTACCTATGGGTTATTAAATGTCTCCATCCATCTACATGTAATTAGAAAAGATCATTAATGAACTTCTAATTTCAAAATTATTTCTAGCAAATGTACAAGAACTCAAAGAAGTTTTTTTGTAGAGAATGTATGACAAATTTTCAAAAAACCAAGAAGTCTCATGGCTCATTAAGAGAGGATTTTAATGTTATTGTACTTATACTTGAATACAAGGAGCTTCAACTCCTAATGTTATTGCAATTAATAGATTTACAGATTGCTAAAATCAATGTAGAATATTTGAACTCCTACTCAGGGTTTCCACCTTTACCTAGGATTGGAAAACAAAAGATAAATTGGTGTGGAAGAATTTTGATAAGTTGGCAAATAAAGATTCTTGAAGCTAACTCAATTGAAATTGTTGAACATTTTTGTTGAGTGGTGTTAATTCTTTATGCTCCTTTGCTTCACCTTTAATTGATGTACATCTCTCAATACATGCAATTTAAGTTCAAAAACATGTGGGTAGCACATTATAGTTTTTATGAAGTGGCAGAAAATAAATGTGTAATTCTTACACATCAAACTAAAATGTAGGCTTTATCATTGAAAAGTAAAGGTCTTAATGAATACCTAAAGTAATGCAATATATGAGTTCATGCAGTTTAAAAATTTTAAGAGTGTAATTGAATAAGTAGGAATTAGAGTAAAGCAATTCCTAGAATGTGGCATTGAGGAGGATAAGATAAAGTTTAAATGTGGCTAATCAATAACTTTTGGAAGAAGTAAGATATGATGAAATTTATTGAAGCCAAACCTAATAGAAATAAGGATAAAAGAATTCAATTAAATAAAAAAATTCATGCTTTTACAAAAAAGAATATGACAAAGCTTCACACTAATGATATTAAAGACTATTGTGGCATTAAGATGTTAGGTCCAGAGAATTTACAAGATGCTGTTGTACAACATTTTAAAGAGTTCCCACAAAATAGAAATTTACTAATGAAGAAGCTATAAATTTTATTTAGCAACTAATCACTATAACTTTGAGGCAATTTCCAACTAAAAATATAGACTTCGACTAGCTTCATCATGTGGTTATCCAAATGGACAAAGATAGTGTTACAGGTCCATACAACTTTAATAAAATGTTCATAACCAAACAACGAAACTTTTTTTTGCTTTAGATGTTATGGATGCTATGCAAATTTTAGTCCAATTTAGTTCCATTTGTCAACAAAGTTTAGCACATTGGTTAGAAATCTTATGAATAGAACATGGATATCAATCATAATAAATGGTTCTCCACTTAGATATCTTCAACTAGAAAGTGGCTTAATGATACTCTAATTTCCCCACAATTTCTCTTCATTGCAAAGTATGTTTTATAAGAATTTTAAAACGATTTTTCTAAGAGGTTAATCATGCATTATTCCACAACATAGTATACTCAATAATGACAAAGTTTAACCATGCAAATTACTTCATTATTTTTAGTAGATGGGACATAAGGACATCAAAAGGCATTAACAAGCTTCTTGATACATTTCTACAAGGCTAAAATGTATATTTGGAAAAGATTATTGGTTTTAAGGAATGGTTACTACCCATAAAATACGTGGAGTGTCTTGTATATATTGATAACAAAAAGTCAATATACTTTAAAAAATAATTGAAAACATTACAAAATGAAATGTTTAGTTCAAAGGAGAAGCTTCTATGAATTGGAGATAAAATAATACTTATAAAAAAAAAATTTAAACTCAACTCCTACCTAATTATTATTGCTATACATCCTCTTATGCAAATGCTAAAGAGGTTGAAAAAGATAATTAGTGCTTTCCTATTCCAACACATTTAGAACAATCATAAGCATCATTGGATGAAATGGTAGAAAGATCGGTGAGCCACTTGTGGAAAATGAAATCGAGACAAGGAAACTGACTAATACTTTCCAAGCATCCTTAGTAGAAAAAATTTGAACATACTAATATACAAGTCCTTTAGTGTGGAATTATTGATAGCTAAAACTTTTTATGGGAAGTAGAAGCAAAATAAAGCTATTGCATGTTGGATCAAGGAGAAAAAGAGACTTAATATTAGCTTTTGCATAAAAATCCCTTGTTAATAAGCAAGTCCATTAGAAATTGGGCAATGGTGTTAACTTAGCTATCAAATAAAGTTGCAATGAAACAAGGAGAAAGTTCTTTGAGAAGATCTGAAGAAAAATAAATTGAAATTAGAAAATTACAACAAAGATAGTGATGCTTTTTAGTATCTACATTAGTTTTCTCTTCCTTTGTGAGATCAATTGAAAAGAATTATTATTCAACATGCCTACAAATGCCACGACCACTCTGATGAGGATACTGTCAATCTTGCAATAACTAAATGGTTTCTAGCATAACATATTTTAGACTTATATGGTGAAAAATTAGGCATACATGTTATGATTAATCAAAGAATTAGTTGTCTAATAAATCAATACTGGCAAAGTATTAAAGGTTGTCTAGCTAAACATGATGTTATTGTGCTAATACCTTTCTTAATATGAGAATTGAATAAAAAATGATAGTAATTCAAAATAAAGTTGTAATGTTCAAGCTTCTACAATGCTTTCCCTATGGGATAGACAAAGTGGATGAATGAAATATTTGTGTCATTTAGTTTACTTTCTCCATTCTAATTAATGATTTTTAGGATTTATGAAAGGATCTATTGGAATTCCACCCAAATGAATGCAATCATGGAAAATATACATGGAGTTTATGAAGAAAACCAAGACATTGTTGTAAGAATCATTAGGAACAAGAATTTTAATATGCTAGAAGTGTTTGTAAATTTGTTGGTTCAAATTTAGCATTATAAACTTTTTTTTGAATCATCAAAGGTATGAAATTGTTGTTGAACTAAAAATTCTTGGAGGTTTTCAATCGTCTTGAATGACTTTGTTTAATATAAATGCCAAAAAGTATGACAATATGATGTTATATTATTCCAAATAAAAACCGATAGATAAAGTTGATTGCTAAGCATCTCTCATTTACTTGGAATAGCATTCTAAAGTAGAAAGACAACAATGCAAGCCCTTGCACAATTGTTGGTGAAAGTAAGAAAATTACAAGAAATGAAAAGTATATTCGTTGTTAACATATACAAGGTTGTCATAACAGAAAGAAAAAAATACCATACATAACAATATTATACAAGTTCAAATGTTTAATTGTGTGGGATAAATAAAAAAATGAATTTGAAATCAATGATGAAGTTTAGAATGTTCTAGCTTCACAAAGTATGTCTGTCATCATGGACTTCATAACTTTCCAATTCTTGTCACCTCATTTTATAGATAAGTTTCCCTCACTTTTTATGACAATAATTTGTGTTGTTATGCTGGTGCATCTCTGGGTACTATTCTTATTATTTGATCATTCGCTAAGGACCCTTTTATTTTTGCTTAGTATGCCCTTCTTGAAGTTAATTTGACTCAAACATTTCGTTGTAATGCTCTGATGCCAGAATAGGCACTAGATTAGACTCATTTTATTTGACCAATACAATTTGAGCTCTTCATAGTACTTTGCCAATTTACTAGAGATGCATGAATGTAATTTATTATTCATTGAGGCACTTATTTGTGCTCAAATGAATTCATTAATGTACACCAATGAGAAGCCACTAGTATTATACAAATCAATATCTCTTTGATGTAATGTGATGTAGATTTGTTTCTGCATTAGACAAATATAGAGAAATACACTAGCTTATCCTTTTGCATGCATGTTTGTTGTTTGCACACTACATAATCAACAAGTATATTGTGGTGTCCCAATAAAGGTATGGTACATTGTACCACACTTGACCACTTGTGCATAAATTTCATAATGCAATCAAGTTTTTAATGCTTTTAATATGATCTCTTAAAAAAGAACACTATTTATTAAATCAATGGAAGTTATATTTCTTTTTTATTCATCACAAAACAATACTTATAGAATATTCAACAAAAAAATATAATGGTAAGAGAGCTTATAAATATCATTTTTTGTTTGTATAGTTATCAAAGTAAGAAAATTGAAATAAGGGGCATTAAAAAATTTTGAAAAAATAAGTTTTAATGATCTTTCTCATTTATTCCATATATAAATTTAATAATATACTTTTAACATCTATTATAAATATCTCAAAAGCTTCAAAGGATAACTATTAAGTGCTAGCCATTTGATGAAATAGATAACATAATTATTTGCTCAAAAAAGAATCTGTAAAGGATAATCTAGATGAGTCATTATTTATTAAAAGAAAATTTGTTGAAATGTAATAATAATAGTTTTACTTGATGAAAATATGTTTGGTAGAAGTAACCAATGATTATGTGGATAGCATGCCATGATGAAGAGGATCCAAGTTTGACATGAGAAAAATGAGACAATTGACATTCTTTGTATGATTACAAGATAAATAACTATCTAAAGGAATGTTTGTCTCATAAACAAATTCTTTAATTGAGTTGCTAAAGGCATTAACTTTAAAAATATTAAATTTATCTCAAACCATTTAATCCCTTAATTAAATTTAGAATAGATGAGCAAGTAAAGCCAATGGATCAAAAATAATATAAGAGGAATGATACGATCATTCTCATATTTCATTACCAGTAGACAAAATATTATATATAGTAAAGGACAATGTTTTAGGATTAAATCATGCCTAAATATAGGAACTTTATAAGATATGAAAATGATTTTTTTATGTTCGATTAAGTAAAAATTCTAGAGGTGTTTTACCTATTAAATTAAAAATACTATTAATGATGACCATATGGTGAGAAAGAACAAAGCTTATATTAAAGAGGTGCTCGAAATTGATGGGTAACTTATCCATAACATTTGTTTTGTAAGATGCTTATCTTAACTACATAAATCTTACAATCCATCCTTTTTTTATTTGCACTTATGTTTTTATTACAAGCTTATATTTGTTTGTTAAGATAGAAAAGGGAAGACTGTTACATTGTGAACCAAAATGTCTACAATTCTAATGTGTATTATCAGTTCAAATGTAAATCTAAGGGCCATCTGAGAACTCACAATTGGAATTTACCCAAGATCTGGGCTCTAAGAAGTCAATGAAATAAATATTTCTTTTCTCAAAATAATAAATTAAAAATGCATTGATGATCTAAAAAAAAATTAAAAATGAATTAAAAAAATTACTTTGTTAATGGAAAATGAATAATGGCAACATTTCCCAATTAATGCATACTTTGTTGTGTGTTGACCTCTAGCTATGGTTTTTTGTTTGATGTCAACAAAACTAAAGTATTTCTAAATGATGTATTTCATTACATTTCTAAACAAGACCATGGATGGCTTAAGCTCTCGAGGTCCTTGTTAAGAAAGTTTGGTAGTCTTTCATAAGACCTAAAAGAAGCTAGCCATTATTGATTGTCTTGGCTACGTTTTCTTTGAAAATGAATTTAACTTTAAGACCACAAGATAAGTACTCCTAGTTTTGCTATTAATAATTTCTTAAGATTTTTGGAATTTCCTTACTTAATATTCTAGGAAAATGGGACATTTTCTTTGCAAATAAAAAGGTTAAAGTGTTATGTTAGTCTAAGAGATTTAGTGCAATGGATGGCTATAGACATGTAACGCAAGGAAAGATAAACAAAAGGACACTACATGGCTTGCAAAGAAACTGAGACTTCCTATTTTCTCATGGATAGCCTTAACGAGCTTCAATTGTTCATCGAATAAGTTTATAGGAAATTTAGATCTTGATTAGGTGAAGTAGAAATCTTTGCTTTTTTGAAGAAAACTAAAAAGTAAGAAGAAATCAATCTAGTTGATATACATTGTTTGGTTACATTAGAAATTTGATTATGAAGGGTTCAAAATTCAATGGACTTAAATTTGTAAATTAAATTTACTAGAATTGAAATTTAAAAACATAGAATTTTTAATGTGAATGCATTAAGTTTTAAATTTGTTTATAAGTTAGGGTTGAGAATGAAAACTAGGGTTGAAGGTAAGTTATGACATGAAGTAAACTTTGGTAAGATTAAGAATTGTTTAGAAATTAGGTAGTTGGAATTTCTAAGGACTAGGATTCGACATGACCCAAAATGTTAGAAAAGGTTTACTATTTAATTGGTAATATTATGTATATTAATATGATTTTGAGCATACTCAAATTGGGGACATGATTTGATATGTTATTTGTTTGATTTTAATAATGGTTGAATTAAAATTGAGAGCTCTATTTTAGCCTTTAGAGTCGTGCTAGACTCAACAAAGTGGCCAATGATGTTTATTTTTGCTAAACCCTAATCTAATTGTATTTGAGGGCTGAGACTATGACTAGGCAAGAATTAGGTTTTTATGCCATAAATTGTCACCTTAGATGATGGTCTAAGAGATTTATGTGGATCAATAAAGGCTTTTATAAAGCATGATTTGGCTCAAGTTGGTTATGAAATAATAGAGAGTTACTAGTGAAAATCATTTGAATTCAACTTATAGATGAAAGTCTGAGAGAAGAAGAGTATGAGGTATAGAATTATAACTACAATAGTGCTAAAAGAAACAAAAGGATTGCCTAAAACATTTCCAGGTAAATATTTGGGTAAGACCTAGTCATAGATATATGAAATTCAAAATGGGTGATACCTTAGATAAGAAAATCATTGTTGGTAGAAGCCAAAACTTAACAATATTTGTACAAAGTAGTTTAAAAAGACTTAACCAGTTGGTTAATGGTTGAAGTTGCTGAAGAAACACTAAATAATTAATTAGAGCTAAGAAATCCTCAATAAATAGAAGTAAAGCATATTGATATTTGGTAAGAAAGTCCAATGATTAGACATAAAGTAAGAATTAATGGATAAAAAAAATAGACTTATTAGTACGAGCAAATAAGGTTTGATATGCTAGATCGTTGGACTCACAATAGGTCTCAAGGTTGTGTCCCTTAGTGCTAAGAAATCATGATAAATCATGCGTGCATCTGGGAATGTGGTGCTTATTTACTGTGTGATAACTTTCTTTGTCATCCATTGGTGGTACATATGATTGGGAAATCTTAAGTGGGAATTGTCATATATCATGTGCAGAATTCCAAGTTGGTTATGTGCTAGTATAGGACATCATGTGTGGTAATCGATTTGCCATGGTGCTTCATACAATGCAACCTGGATGCCTAATGTGGATTCTTATTTTGGTCCATGTCATTAATATAGCCTAGGTTGTTGACTTTTTGTACATATGATGAGATTGGACTACCATAGTTGTTGAGTTTCGCATCAACTTGAAGGAAGTGCCAAATTATGACTGGGTAACCATGAATCTTATAGATTGATATTTAATTTGTTTAGACTTGTTGGGCTCTAGTGGATGTGTGATGAGGTTTATGGTCATAGATTTATGTATTGGCTTAGCTTTGTAGGATCTAATGATAATTTGATTCCTCTATTACAGTGACGAATATACATGAGGATTCTTTATTGAGCTTGGCTCACTCTCTCTTATATCATTTGTAGGAGAAAAGAGTGGTAGTGTCTTTGATATTTGAGTGAACAAAATTAGAGTCATTACCATATTAGATCACTCTTATGTTAGCATTTAATATGTTCTTATTTCAATCTCATTTTTTGGCAAAAATTACTTTAAAACACAATAGATTATTTCAGATATTTAATATTAGTCTTTTGAATATATGAGACTTTCTATTTCGATGTGGGCTTTCAAAATTTATTTAATTATGATAGTCATGGCTTAAATTACATAGTACTTTACATGTTTTTGATTATATAAATTTAATAATATTGTAAGTATAGATCATTTTGCATTAGGTACACACAAGTGTACTAAATAGGTTACCTAACTTAAGGTAGACCTATTCTTGGTTCAATTGACCTCTTAGTTGAGGCAGAATATTGTTCGTTTTTGGTAGTATATTATGATTTTGATAATCAGATTGGAAGATCATGACTCCTAGTTTGAATTTTATTCCTTAGCAGTTAACACTTGCCAACTAAAAACATTAACTTGTACATAAGTCTAGTTGCATCTCAAGAAAACAATTTCTATAAAAATCAGGTGTGATGTGCTACTCATAGCTCAATGCCTATAGAGAAATCAAAAAGGGAAGCCATGTTTAATGCCAAGAGACCTAAAATTTATTTCATAGTGCAGGTTTTATTGGCTCAACTCAATGGTCTTAATGTTGGGTTGATTAGTTGGATGGGTTGATGACACTTTAGCCAAAAAAATTCTAAATTTCATACGATACTAACACGATTGATTAGGAATTGATGGACCTTAATAATAGGGATGATATTTTGGCCTGTCATGGCGGGTGGTGTGTTTCCTAACACCACGACATTAGAGACAACATGCTATAAGAGGCTTTTGAATTCCAAATGGTGATCCATCTATGGGAAGTTAAAATTTTATAAAAGACTCAAGATTATCATTTAGTGGAAATGCTAAAGTATGTATGTGACATAATATATTTTGTGATGCTTGACTTTTGGGTTATCATAAATGTGATTGCAAGCTAGAAATTGGATGTGATTACTATATATTTTTTCTCTCAATTATTTAAGACCGTACAAGTACGTGACTTGATGTGGTTTATTACAAATCAATTACTTAAATAGGCTTATTTATCTTTCTGAAATAAGTTAGACTTATCAAGATGACTATTATAGTGTATTAGGTAATAGGTAGTTTTTCCAAATTGCATTCTCAAAATGATTATCAAAGATTTTGGGGCTAAATTTGCCTCTCTATTCCACAATCATTTCCATGAAGCTCAAAGAACTACTATTTGGTTCAATTGAACTTATCATACTCAAATTGATGGATATTCAAAGAGGATTAGCCAAACTTTGGAGGATTTATTAAGACTTATTATATATGAATAATTTCTTGGCTTGTTTAGATAGTTACCATACATTTTTTTTGTAATAGAAAGGATCAATACGTGATTCCATATGAGTCATTAAAAGTGTAACAATGCACATCCCCTATACGTTCAACTAAAGTCAACCTAAATAGACCCCATGGATACTAAACATTAATGTGGTTTATAACCAGCATTATAACCTACGTGGGGTGTAGGGTTGAGAAAAGAAGTGTTTCAATAAATAGCACTAGTGAAAAAGCAATAAGATTAGATACCATGTTTTTTGAAAGCCTACTTATTGTAGTTTTAGGAGGCTTCTAATTTGAGACCATAGAAAAGAATGGGTTTGTGCCACATTATCATTAGTTTTTTGAATAATTGTCAAGGAGACATGACTTGTTCCATGTATCTAACTTTAAGAATGATTTCCTAGATCCACTTATGTTCTTAAAAGGAGCCAAAAGAGCTCTAAATTATATCAAATATCAAATATCAAGAATACCTTATGTAGTTTTAATTTCTACCATGGGTTATGCATTGAGGTTGAGTAGTTTTACTCTGTATAGGCTTGCAAAGTGTGACGATGCCTTAAAAGTGAATTTTGATGGCCTTTAATGATTGAAAACTTCAGAGTTTCTTATAGACTGGGTTTAGATGTAATTACTAAAACATAGAAGAAGGCTAGGATTGCTAATGGTCCTAGTTGGGCTTGCATAGAGAAAGCATTGACATAATATCCTTAACATAAGTATTACAAGTTTCATAAAACATTATTTCCTATGATTTTTGGAGCTTTTCACCTAAAAATTCAAGTCAAAATGGACATTTTTGTCACTAAAAAGAGGTTAGTAGGCTCGCATTTGTCGAAGGGATTCAATGTAAGGCTAAGAGAGGTTCATGTAATGTAACGTAAGACTTAAAAAATGTTGTTAGATGGCTTCCAACGTAATTGAGCTCTCTAATATTCTTGTTTGGAGCCTTAAGAAGCTTGCACTAGCCTTGGAAGAAGGTTAGTGGCTATATGTGTCATAGTTAAGTATAGCAAAACTTGTTGGGTTAGGTTGAGTAATAGTAAGAAATTGTGAAAAAAATTAACCTTTCGAGAAAGCTTTCTTGGCACAGGCCAGACTCATGAAATAATAGGATTTATTAAGAGAACCATGGATTTAGAGTGAAAGTTGTGTGTATGAGATTTAAAAGTTGTATATTTTAAATATAAATGCCTATGGATTAAAATAATTTTATATAGTATGTTAAGAACCAATGAATTATTGTTTAGGGTTAATGTAAGTTTGGCCTTGAGAATGGACCTTAGTTTTGGAAAAGAATAACATAGCGATTAGCTAAGAGAAACTCTTCAAGGTTAAACTTTTACATGAAGTAAACCACAAGATAAGAATTATGGTTTAAATGAGAATATCTTGTACTTGGTGAGACTTTAATGAAAGTTTGATGATGCTCTTAGGCAAACCATGGTTGAGGTTTCTTGAGTCAAAATCATCAAGTTTAACCTTTATGAGTTGTGTTAAAATCTATCAAAGGGCTAATGTCCACTTGAATTTTGGCTAAACCATCATTGTAGTGTTATTTGATGTAATAAATCATGAGCAGCTTTTAATTTTTCTTTTAAGCCTTCAATTGGCATATGATTATCTTAGAGGTTTGCGAGGCTTAAAAGAAGTTTTGGTTTGTGTAGAGTTACTTGGATTGGCTTGTGAGATAAGTGAGAGTTATTGTGAAACTCATGTGAACGTGGGTTAAAATTCAAAGATTGACTTAAATGGTTTAAGAAATTAAATTTTTACTTGAATAAGTACAATAATAAGTTAAACAATTCTAGTATGACTATTAGAATGAGAAAGGGCAACCATTAGACATAGACATATTGAAATTGAAAGATGTAGAAAACCTAGATATAAAGAATAGGTTTTAGTAAAAATTGTAAGTTATCTTATGTTGTAGAGTAAGGTTTTAAGGAGACCAAATGGTAAGTAGTTGATTGTAGTTTTGGGAAACATTGGATTATATGTTAAGTTTAAGATTCTCAAAATAAATGCAAGTAGAATTATTTTATTTTTGAGTTAGAAAGTTTATTGATGATTACATAGACTAAAGTGCAATAGAGCAGATATGATACATTACTCAGCCAAAATAAGGTTGGTAAAATATTCTAAATGGTAGTACTCACACTAGTTGTAGAGGTTGAATGCCTTATAACTAGGGAAACAAGGGAGATTATGGGTGTGCCTAAGCTTACAGTGGTTGAGGATAATATTTTTGGGGAGTTCATCAACCTTAGGGTGTATCCATGTTATTGCTAGAGTTTAGATTAGAACAACCGATTCCTATGTGGTGGATTTTACGTTTGCTAAGTGGCTTTATATGTTATTATGGGACATAGTATATGCTTTGAACAACTTTTTAGAATACTATGTGGTTGTTTAGGACTCTTTTCAAAATGTTTACTAATCTTTGTGATTAATAGAGCTCAAGATATGGACTTATGATCTAGGTTTTTTTAATGCATTAGCTTAACATGGTCAGATATGACATTTATTTTAGTCTTATATACCTATAATTATACAATATCATTATGCTATTGCTTTTATCTTTTTATTAAAAAGAAATTAGAACTTTTTATTAAGTCTAGCTCACTTACCTTATATTATTTTTAGTTGTAAGTAGTTAGTAGTAGATATAGCATCAATGTTAATGTTGTAGAGGATTGCTCATTAGTCACTATCTAATCAATTGCTAGTGTAATATTTATTTATTCTTAACATTTATGTTATTATGTGAAATATTAGACTATTTAAGATATTTTATAACACAATTTAGGCTATATCAATCACTTTACCTGGATATGGTTTCTATTATTTTTTGCATTGTGATAGTCATGACTTTTGTCTCAATATATTTAGTGCCTTGAAATGTAACTTTCCAACATAATTTATCTCACTTTTCGAATTGTTTTCTTTGATTTGGTTATATTACAATGTAACTACAAAACTTCTCTGTTGTGATCTTAACATCACTTTGATTTGCTTGTGCTAAATTTTTTTAATTTATCTCATCTCAACTTTATTATATATTTACTTAATATTAAATAATATTAAATTTTTATTTATGTTTGTTGTCTTTGGAAATTCATTGTAATTCCAAACAAGGTCTTATCAAGATGAAACAATCATCATGGGACACTTCTCGAAGAACAATATCCAATTAAATATTAAATTTTATATTTTTTAAGAAATTTTACTTGTTATAGTTTTGTCGTGGTTTAGCAAACATATCAACTCGTACCAAGTTTGATCATCAAATATGACACACTTGATCACTTTAGTATATTAGATTAAATATTCCCAAATAATTTGTTATAATAATTCCAAATAAAGGTTCGATTAAGACAAAATAAAAGTCATCAAACTAAAACAAAATAGCTTTACCCAATTAAATAATAATTTAACAATTTTTTAAATATTTTTATTTTTTTAGTGTTTTGGCATTCTTTATGAGATATTTTTATTCATGCATGATTTTACCATAAACGATATTACACTCAATCTCCTCAGTACATTGGGATGAACTTTCTTAATATCTTATCTCATTTTCTCAAAATTTTGGCTTTGATTTCGATCTATTAGTTTGTAACTCTAAATCTCTACTCTTTTGACCATTATATTAGTTTAATTTGGCTATATTGCATTAGTTCAATTTAGAAAATTTTAGCTTAAATTAAGTTTTTCTTAATTCAAAAATAATAATTTTTTTCTTAGTTATGCTTGTTTGCTTCGGTAACTCAATCATTCCAAACATAAATGTCTAATCAAAATGAAACAAACATTATTTCACACATCTCCATGAGTTTTAACTAATTAAGTAAGATTTTTAGATTTAAAGTTAGTTTATTTTTTAGTGTTTTTGCATGGTTTAGAAGAAATTTTGATTAAATATTGAATTGATAATTAGAAATATTATAGTCAATTTTCTTAGTATCTTAGAATGCAATATTTCCAAATAATTTATCTCAGTTTGTTAATGTTTTTACAATTATTTGGATAATTAAAATGTAACTCTAAATTTTTATTGTGTGATCTTAAGATCACTTTAATTTATTAATATTATAATGCATCAATTGTTTTCATTTGAGAATTAATATTTATTTATTTTAAATTAAAATAATAAATCATTATTGTTTATGCTTCATTACTTTGGTAATTTATAGTAATCTTACTTTGGTAATTTATAGTAATTTTAAACAATGTTTAATTAAATTACAACTAATGTCATTTGACAAAGCTCGAAGAGCTCTATCTAATTAAAGATTTGTTGTTATATTTTTAATTAATTTAGTTTTTGTGATTTTTACGTGTTTACAAGTAATGCTGATTAGTACTAGATTTTATGATCGAGGACATTACAATTGATCATTTTAATACCTTAGATTGAAACTGTGTCATACAATTTATTATATTTCTTCAAAGTTTTTACTTTGATTTTGTTTTATTGATTTTAGACAAAAGTTCTCTTCTAGTGTGTTATGTACATTATTTTTATTTAGTTATATTAATTTTCCACAATGTTTCTTATTGTACCTCTATATACAATTTCTTAATAGTAAAATAATAATTTATTATTATTTATGCTTATTTACTATGGAACTTTTTAGAAAAAATCTAAAAGTTAACTGATTGAGACAAAACAAACGTCGATGGGCTTATCTCAGTGACCACTATCTTAGTAAATATTGGTATTTATATATTCTAATATTTCATTCTATAGTATTTTGGCACATCTTATAACAAATTTTTATTCGTATATGATTTGATGACCAAGGATGTCTTATTGAATCTCTTTTATGTTTGTTAATGTTTGAAAAAATTTATCTAATTACTTCAAATGCATTCGTTTGATTTTGTTATAGTATCATAAAACTCTAATTCTCCTTTCTTGTTACATTTCCATGATTTTGAATTTTAATATGTTACATTGTATCAATTATTCTCATTTTATTTTTAACATATATTACTTATAATTAAGAAAATAGTTCATAATTAATTATGCTTATTTGCTTTGGAAAATTGAAGTGATTCAAAATGAAATAAAATGAAGATGAAAAGACATCATTGGATATGTCTTAATCAACTACATCTAATTATATATTTATTTTTATATTTTCAAATATTTTTGTTAATTGTTTGCAATATTTTAAGAGATATTTTGATTAAAACATGATTTAATGATAGATGATGTCACACTTGATTTCTTTTGTATATTGGAATATAACATTCCTACACAATTTATGATATATTTTTTTAAAAGTTTTACTTTGATTTGGTGATAATAGAATTTAATAGTACTTCTCAACTTTCATTATCTTTACTTTGCTTTGTTTTATTATATTACATTAATTCCATTTAATTTAGCTCATCTACAAAATATATTTACATAATATTATGATAAAAATTATTAATATTTATCTTTAATTACTTTAGTAATTTATAATATCTCCAAACGATGTTTTATCATGACATAAAAAAGTCATTGAACTTATCAAGAAATGCTTTATTTAATTAAATATTCTTTATTTTATACTTTTAAATATTAAAGTTTTCAAATTTCTATTGTCCTTTTCTAACATTTTGATTAGAATATATTTTTATAGTCAAGGAGGTTACATTAAATTCTTTTTACAACCTGGAATGAACATTTTATATAATATATCTAATTTCTCCAAATCTATTGCATTGATTTGACTATATTGTTTTGTAACTCTAAATCTTGTATCATGTAACAATTAGATGCTTCAACTTGGTTGTATCAAATTAGCTCAATTTAAGATATTTCAACTTTAATATATGTTTATTTAACATAAAAATAGTAATTTTTTATTAGTTGTATTTATTTAATTTTTAATTCTAAAAAATTTCAAATGGCATTCAATTAGTATGAAATCGACATCATTGGATTTGTCTTAATGAGTTTTATCCAATTAAATAAGATTTTTGTATTTTAAATTTCTACTTTTTCATATTTTTACATACTTTACAATAAAGTTTGATGATCAATGTTAATATACTTGATTTGTTTATTTGCTCGGAACTCAAAATTCCTAAATAATTTATCTCATTCTGTTAATTTTTATGCATTAATTTGGTTATATTACTATGCAACACCAAATGTCTTGTTCTATGACCATTACATCACTTTCAATTATTTTCATTACATTACTTTAATTTATATCATTTCAACATTGATATATATTTGCTTCAAATTAAAATAATAATTTTTTTTTGCTTATTTAAATATGTATTTCATAGAAATTCCAAAAGAGGACTTGTTAAGTCATGACAGATATCATTAGACTCATCTTGAAGAATTCTATCAAATTAAATATTTATTCTAAAAATTTTAAAATTCTTATTTTCTATTATTTTCTCTTAGTTTATGAGTTATATAAATATGTAGCTAATTTTATTATCGACTTTGTTACTCATGTTCTTCTTATAATCTTGTAGTGCAATTGTATGATACTAATTGTTTTATTTTGTCAAATATTTTGCTTTCATTTGATTTTATTACCAAGAGAAACAAATTCTAATCTCATAATGCGTTTGCATTTGATTTGCTTATTATTACATTGCTTCAAATTATTTCATTTCGACTTTAATATATTTTTACTTAATATTAAAATAAGTTTTCTTCTAATTTTTTCTTATTTACTCTTATAATTTCTAGTATTCAAAATTAGGCCTACTCAACATGAAGCAGATGTCAAAGGACTCATCTTGATGAGCTTTATTAGTTAATTATTAATATCTATATTTTTTAAAAGTTTTATTTACTAGGTTTTTCATGTATCTTTTCATAAATTTCAATTTGTACATATATTGATAATTGAGGATGTTATGCTTGATCTCCATATTTTCTTGGAATACAATTTTCTTAAAACTTATCTCTAATTTCTTGAAATGTTTGTCTTTGGATTAATTATATTACTTTAAAACTCTAATCCTCATCTTTTGTGATCTTTACATAATTTTGAATTTTTTATAATAGCTTGCTTCAAATATTCTGATTTAAAAAAATTTTTTATTATTTTTTTTAATATTATGATAATGATTTATATATTATTTATGCTTATTTACCTTTATTAGGTTTTATTGAGATGAAAAAATATCAATGGTCTCATCATGAAAATCTCACTCTAATTAAATATTTATTTTTTTAAATATTTTATTTAGAAGGGTTTCAACATGTTTAATGAGTCATTTCATTTGATAATTTGTTTTGATAATGAAGGATGTTGCAATCCATCTCCTCAGTATCTTAGAGTTGAATCCTCTCTTACAATTTATCTTTAGCCTCAAAATATTTTTCTTTCATTGGTTATAGTAATTTGAAATTCAAATTCTCTTCTAGTGTGGACATTGTAATGCTTTTACTGGTTATTTTAAATTGCTTTAATTTATGTCAATTCTATTTTAGTATGTTTTTATTAAAAAGTAAAATAGTAATTTATTTTATTATTCTTATTTACTCTGTGATTTATAGCATCTTAAACTAGGTCTTGAGTAAAAAAATATCATTAGGCTCATCTAAACGAGTTCTTCTTATTAAGTATTTATTTTTATATTTTAAATTATTTAATTTCTTTTATTTTTAGAATGTTTTACAAGATAGTTTGACATTATATCTAATTATAAGAATTAGGATGTTATACTTAATCCCTTTAGTGCCTTTGAATATAACTTTCCCTTGTTATTAATCACACAAATTCAATTATTTCTCCTCGATATGGTTATATTAATGAATATCTAGTCCATGTGACTAAAACTTTGACATCTCAATGAAGCAAAATGTGATATTCCATTGATGTAAGATCTCTCTGTAGCACACTTTGGGTATGTATTACTTCAGTTTCAAAAATTATCCAAATAATCCTAAAACTTTTAAGGTTTCATTTTCTCACTTCCCTTTACAATTTTATGCTCGCTGTGCCTTCTTGTACTCATCAACAAGCAAGAATGTTGCACACTCTCATCAAAAGCTTGTTCACATGCTATATTTTCATTTTTTCCTTGGGTTATTAATCCCAAAGTTAAATAAACATATGCTAATAGGATGCTATGTTGGAGGTGAATGGTACAAAAAAGCTTGAAGTAGTAATTTTCTTAAAAATATTTCTTAACTTCAGTTGGAGGATGACCATAGGTACTAGATTGAATGGAACAACATAAAAATTTTTGTATAATTTTCTAATTTTTATTTTTATTCTTCTCAATCATAAATATTAAGAACCATATATACAAATTTGAATATCAAGGTCTTCTTTAAAAATAGCTTTTTTTAAAAAGAAACCTTGGAAAATAGATATGATTTTAAAAGAATAAATAAAAAACAATATTTTAAATCCCGTAATGGAATCTGCTATTATGGAATTTGTACATACTTTTATTTCCTCAAAATGTATACTAAATGATCCAAGGTGATGATTTAGAGTATGATAAATTATGTGAACAAGAACTATCTTAAAATAACATAAAATATAGTCTGTTAGACTATTATGTAAATAAAAAATATGGAGAAAGAAACAAGACACATTAAAGCTTGAATTATAGACTAAGAACCAAGAATTTGAAAACCATAATGCATCTCATTGCAAAATAACCGAGCAACCTAATGAATATTTGTGCAAATTTCAATTTTTGAAAGATCAATAGGAAACTTCTTCAAGTTTACGAGAATTGATAAATAATGTTACTTCCTTTCCATAAGAAGATAAAGGATTGAAAATATCAAATTGCCTCTTTTAAGAAGACATTCACATGTAAGAGATTCTTTATTTTACAAGTCAATTTTTTTGTAAAATGCCACTCCTAATTTTAAAATAAAAATTGATTATTTGTTAGTAGAAAAAATGATTATGATGAATAAACATTCCTTTGAATGGATAAACAAATGATAAATTGAACATAAAATAAGAACTAATCTACAAGAACCCTAACTAGCTTGCATTTACAATTCTAAAACTTAAATGTTTCCTTTTGTTGGTATGTCTCTAGTGGGAAAAAAGAGGCAAGTTGGATCTAAAAAGTTTTTATACAATATCTATGAGTTCCCAATAAAAAAAATAGATAGTCATTAGCAACACACATGATAAAAGATAGAGAAAAATTCTGGAGCTTAGAAACAAAGGATGTTTGATTTTTTGTTGTAGGAGAAAACTTTGCAAAAAGAAACAAGTTAGTGTGTAGAATAGGCATCTCTAGTCTCCTTTTGTTGATGGAGTATTTCTTCATTGAAGTTCAAGAAAAAATGTAGTTAGATTTTGTTGAAAAAATGGTTATGATTAATAAGCCTTCCTTTGAATAAATAACCAAATGATAAATTGAACATAAAATAAGAACTAATATACAAGTTGCCTAGTATGCTTGTGTTTCCAATTCTAAAACTTAAATGTTTCCCTTTGTTGGTATGCTTGTAGTGGGAAATAAAAGTGGCAAGTTGAATCTAAATAGTGGTTGTACAATATCTATAAGTTCCCAATAAAAAACTTAGATAGTCGTTCACAACACACATGATAAAAGATAGAGCAAAATTCTTAAGCTTCGAAATATAGGATATTCGATTTTTTGTTGCAGGGGAAAACTTTGCGAAAAGAAACAAAGAAGTGAGAAGAATAGGCATCACTTATCTCCTTTTGTTGATGGAGTATTTCTTCATGAAACTTCATGACAAAATGTACTTAGAGTTAGACAACTCTATAAAAAAATGATAAAATGTGATTTTTCGTACGTCACTATACTTTTTTTAGGAGGATGTGAATATATTTTTTGTAAGGTTTAGAAATGATAATATTTCTCCTATATATTTGAATAATAAAATATTTTAAAATGCTTGTTTCAGGAAATAAGTAGAATTAGCCAATTTATAGCATAGAAGATTAGGACACTCAAGTTCAACTACAATACTCAAGTTGTGGATTTTTAACTTAAATAAAGGATTGTCCACTTTCATTCTTGCTCAATAAGAAAAAATGCATAAAATTCTTTTAAATTCTTGAATGTATGAAGGAATACATAACCTTTAGAGTTTATTCATATTGATTTGTTTGGACCTAAGCGACTAACATAAATTAAAATAAGGAAAACTTTATTTTAGTCAAAGGTAATGTAATATATAGCTTAGCATTATTTTTGAACAACAAGGATAAAGCATTTGAAGTATTTAGATGATTAGTAAACTTAATGTATTTCAAAAAGGTACTAGTTTTAAGTAGGAAACTTATTTATTATAAAAAGTATTTTGAAAATTAAAATTTTAAAGCATTTTCCAAAGAATTAGGCACAAATTAGATTATTCTATTTTTTAATGAAATATTATTTTATTAATTGATGGTGCTACCATATTACATTGTTAATTTAACATGTTATTATTGTTGTCACATCATTCTACATGAGGTTTAAGATCCTAAACATATTACTTACATGCTAACCTACATCTTGCAAATGAAAGAATAGATAGATGGGAGAGCACTAATGTAAATATCAACTATAGATTGTGGAACAACAATGTATTAGTACAATGGAGCACTTGTCTAAATAACGTTAAGTTTCTATCATTAAAGAATGAAAATGATGTTGACCTCTTAAATAAAGAAAATCAAATGAACAATATGCGAAAATATTTCTACATTTATTGTTGTACACAAGGCTACAATCCATTATAAAAGCATTAATTAGACAATTTAATTTCAATTTGAGGCACACGGTGAAAATGCATTGTTGTGATGAGTGGTGTAAAGATCAGTAACTTTGATGGGACATATAATGCTGAAGGTAGAGACATACTCATTTGATGGGTTTCAAATAGGAATGATGCTAGAAGCATCTCATACATATTGAAATAAACCACCAATGTGACAACAAATTAAGAACTATTCTTAAAATTAGAGTGAACCATTATCCAATATATAGATAATATAAAACATTGTACATGTCTATGATAGCCTAATTATAGTTATTGATTTGAATATCATCAGTATTATGATCCTGTTTGATCACACATTATGTCTTTTATGACATTCAAATGTAGGGCAATCATGATTTTTCAATAGTTGTGATGACCCTACATTCTTGGTTATGAAGTTCTATTCATCTACTATGGATATCTTTGCTTTTCGCATTGATTTTTCAAGATTTCATATATTTTTTCTTCTTTATCTAAATGTGATTCATTCTAAATAATTTCATGATCATTAGAAAATTTTGATGACTTTATTGTTTTCACATTCTTATAATTTTGCACTTTCCTTTAACCATATCTCAGTTTCAAATTTCATTTGTTTTTATGGTTTGGATAGATTCTCCATTATGAGAATATTGATGGTCATTGTGGCCATTCTCACACATTATGCTCTGGCTTTCTCCATGATTTATTAAGAGTTTACAAATGATTTGCTTCTTCATCTTGTTGATACTTCTAATTGGTACAAGTACTGTGACATTTTCCTGAGCATAAGTTTTAGTTATCTTCAATATGTTAATGGATAGCATGTGTTCTTACTAACAACATTGACTACAATATTGAGGAAGATTATTGTATAAAATATTCTACCAAAAATTATGTTAACAAGTTGACTTCAATGCAAACTCTTTCAACACGTGGTCGAGTTAAACAAAATATTTTG
Organism: Vanilla planifolia; assembly: GCA_023846275.1. Lineage (NCBI taxonomy): Eukaryota > Viridiplantae > Streptophyta > Magnoliopsida > Asparagales > Orchidaceae > Vanilla > Vanilla planifolia. The sequence goes on from JAIUJO010000022.1 coordinate 1,622,738, forward strand.
AAATCAATTTTTAATGGCTTTCCAATTACAAGTGCCATTGTATACAATGCTACCTTATGAAATGAATGGATAGATAAGTCTTATCAGGACAATTAGATCGTGACAAGTGATGGTTCTTTATTAATTTGTGCCCTAGGCAATATTTAAAGATGCACATTTCAATGTCACCTATGTTTCGTGATTTGTGTAATCAATAGTGGAGGAAGTGGTGAGCCATATCAGATCTAATAAGAGTTTATATGTTCTCTGAAGAAAAAATTTAAACTTCACCCAAAAAATCTTTTTTTACTACTTTCCACACCGATTCCATGATGACCCACTTGTATCACAGTTGAACTATTAGAGTGTTCGATTGCACTACCACCTTCTTGATTTAAACTTCATTAAATATTATTTTTTGTTCGCCTTAAATGTGGTGGATAATTTAATTATAATTGTGTTTTGCTCAATTGGACCACCATGCAATTCTGTAATAGATTATTAAGAGAGGGAATTCCTGATAAATATGTCATTATGAGGATTTCTTGGAAAGATTGACCAAGTGTTAATAATTGGGCTTTTTGAGTGCTTTTCAATGTTGTTAATTTTTTATTCATTACTATGTCCATTGGTGCCTCTCCCTTAGTGTCTTGGAAGGTTTGCTAGCTTTAGTTCCTTCTTGGATGTACTATGCTAAATAAAAATTTAAATATTCATTGATTTTTCATCATCTATAGCCATCGCTCATGATCCATCTCAAGTTACACAATTTTTAGAATCATTCATCTATTGTCCATTGACAATTTCCTATCATCATTATGCTATAATCATAATAAAAATAAATTAGTAAAAAGAAATAATATAACAAGAAGAGATATCTTAAGGGCTCTGTTACATGAATATAACTTTCTTAAATACCTTTGGCTTAAAAACATAAACATAGCCTAAACATCCTATGTTAAATTTCAATGCAACAGTTTATTGAGATGACCTCAAATTTTTTATGGAATAACAAAATGTCAAAAATTCCTTATCATAAAGAGTTTAACTTTAGGTACTACACATTAATATATCATATCTAACAAAAACAAGTTTTTGCTTAACACAATGAATGTGGTAATGAATGGGCTGATGAATAATGAGATCGTTGATAAATGAAAAATGGGTGTTAGCACATCTCGAAAATGACATATCTAATCAAATGGATTTTCCTCATCACAAGTAGTGATTGAAGCTAAAAAATTCCAATACAACAAAAAGGAGAAACTTCAAAACAATTAGGGATCAACCATTTGAATTGATCATGGGTTTTCATAAAACATCATTCTAGTTAATAAATATTATTGAATGGTGGAGTCCTTTTAGATTTTTGGAGGAGCTTACTTGAATCAATCTTTTGTAATAGTACTAAACAACTCAAGTGCATGATCACTAATCAGAATAAAGACAACACAAATTTTAAAGGGGATCTTGAAATCATTTGTGAGGAGGAAATTGGAAAGACGGTAGTTAATTTTAGGATTGCACTAATTAGACAATTTTCATTTAGGATATCTATCATAGAATTTATATAAAATGTATTTTCAATGATTTGATTCTAAAATATGGTCAAATTTTGTTCTTAAGAAAATAGATGCAATTCACTCTCACCTAAGATGAAATATTACTTACTCCATTGCATGTTTGATAGGTCTTGGAACGTCATGAATTCTTGATGAGAGTTTTTTATTTGAATGTAGAATTTCACCTCAACACTGAGTCATCACTTGCTTCTTTCTTGATTTCATTGGAGAACTTATTTATACACTTATTTCACAATGAAATAGGGTAATCATATTTGGGAAAAAACTAAAGGTGCATGTCTCTACTTTGAATTTAACTCAACCATATGTTGTAGGGGTTTGGGTGCAAATGAATGTTCTTAAGGAACTCTCCAAATCCATTAGAATTACTTAAAATGGTATCAACTTTTCTTAAGGAACGAACCTATAAACTTAATAGAACAAAACTAGAAACACAAGGAAAAAGTGTTGTAAATAATCCTCCTATTTGTCAGCAAGATTAACAAAGAGATAAGGACCCCAATGTGTAATCCATTAGAAAATTAACTACTAAATTTTAGGGCCATGTAGACATATGATTTCATTCTCAATATTACATTCAATAAAGGATATTTATCATTAGAGGATTTCGTCAGTTTAATATTATATGTCACTTGAAAAGAACACTACAAACAAACTTTGTTTCAATCAATTTGAGATTGAGATTGTAACTCATCAAGATAATGGATTATTATAATATTTAAAAACAACAGCTCAACAAATTAAAAAAAATCCACTAGAAATTCAAGTATTAAAAAATTTTAGGATAGAATTTCATGAACAAGAATAAAGTCAGGTCAGATCTTTATTGAACATGATGGTTTACTTCTTTTTGAGAAGTTCAAATAAGAGCAAAGAATGGTACTGAGCAATGCAATGGTTTGAAAGAAATTTTTAGAAATGTTAGAATAATATGAATTAATTAAAAAAATTAAAGTAAACATTGTTTTTATATTTATCATTAAGGGACATAGAACTCTAAATCTTTTCCTTAACCAAATATATTACTTAACCAATGAAATAGTGCTAATATCTTTGCTTGGATAGATGGCTCTTGTTTACAAGTTATGTAATTTAATGATTACTCAACGTTATACACATGACTTCATTAATTAGTCTTATAAAGTTTTGGTAATATTGAAACATAGCATCCAATGCAAAACTCTACCTATGGTTTATTAAATGTCTCCATCCATCTACATGTAATTAGAAATGATCACCAATGAACTTCTAATTATACCATTATAGAACCCAAAAGTCTCATGGCCCATTAAGAGAGGATTTTAATGTCATTGTTTTGATACTTGAATAATAGAAGCCTCAACTCATAATCTTATTGCAATTAATAAATTTATAGATTGCTTGAATCAATGTAGAATATTTGTACAAAAATTCAATATACTTTAAAAATCTTTGAAAACATTACAAAATGAAAAGTTTAGTTCAAAGAAGAAAATTCTATGAATTGGAGATAGAATAATACTTATAAATAAAATCTTAAGCTCAACTCTTACCTAATTATTAATGCTATACATCCTCTAATGTAAATGCTAACTAGGTTGAACAAGATAATTAGTTCTTTCCAATAGGAAGATATTTAGAACAATCATAAGCATCATTTGATGAAATGGTCGAAGGATAGGTGAGCCAGTATAGGAAAATGAAATCGAGACAAGGAAACTGACTAATACTTTCCAAGCATCCTCAGTAGAAAAAATTGAAACATTTTAATAATACAAGTCCTTTAGAGTGGAATTATTGATAGCTAAAAATTTTTATGGGAAGTAGAAGCATAATAAAGCTAATGCATGTTTGATCAAGGAGAAAATAAGACACTTAATAATTCAAATTTAGAATTGTAAACTTCTTTTTTTTGAATCACCAAAAGTATGCAATAGTTGTCGAATTAATAATTCCTAGAGGTTTTCAATGATCTTTAATGAATTTGTTTAATATAAATGCCAACAAGTATGACAATGTGATGTTATATTGCTCCAAATAAAAACCAATAGATAAAGTTGATGGCTAAGCATCTCTCATTTACTTGGAATAGCATTTTGAAGTAGGAAGGACAACAATGCAAGCCCATGCACAAGTGTTAGTGTAAGTAAGAAAATTACAAGAAACAGAAGGTATTCATTGTTAAAATATACAAGGTTGTCATAACAATAGTGAAAGAAAAAAATACCATACATAACAATATTATTGAAGTTCAAATGTTTAATTGTGTGGGATAAATAAAAAAATGAATTTGAAATCATTGATGAAGTTTAGAATGTTCTAGCTCTACAAAGTATGTCTGTCACCATGGGCTTCAGGACTTTTCCCTCACTTTTTTATGACAATAATTTGTCTTGGTATGCTGGTGCATCTCTGGGCACTATTCTAATTACTTGATCATTAGCTAAGGACCCTTTTTAGTTTTGTTTAGTATGCTCTTCTTGAAGTTAATTTGACTCAAATATTTCATCTAATGATATGATGCCAGAATAAGCACTAGATTGGACTCAGTTTATTTGACCAATACAATTTGAGCTCTTCGTAGGACTTTGTGAACATATCGGAGATGTAAGAATGTTATTTATTATTCATTGAGGCACTTATTTAAACTCAAATGAATTCATCGATGTAATCCCATGAGAAGCCACTAGTATGATTAGTATGATACGAATCAATATCTCTTTGATCTAATGTGATGTAGATTTGTTTCTGCATTAGAAAAATATAGTAGAATGCACTAGCTTATCCTTTTGCATACACGTTAATGACTAGTATATTGTGGTGTTCCAATAATGGTGTGGTACATTGTAAAACACTTGACCACTTGTGCATGAATTTCATAATGCAATCAAGTTTTTCATGCTTTTAATATGATCTCAATTAAAAAGAACACTATTTATTAAATCAATGGAAGTTATATTTCTTTGTTATTTATCACAAAGAAATACTTGTAGAATATTCAACAAAAAAAATAATGGTAAGAGAGTTTATAAATATCATTTTTTTTGTTTGTATAGTTATCAAAGTGAGAAAATTGAAATAAGAGACATTAAAAACTTTGAAAAAATAAGTTTAAATGATATTTCTCATTTCTTCCATATATAAATTTAACAATATACATTTTAAATTTATCATAAATTGCTCAAAAGCTTCAAAGGATAACCATTAACTACTGACCATTTGGTGAAATAGATAACATAATTATTTGCTCAAAAAAGAATCTGTAAAGGATAATCTAGATGAGTCATTATTTATTAAAAGAAAATTTGTTGAAATGTAATAATAATAGTTTTACTTGATGAAAATATGTTTGGTAGAAGTAACCAATGATTATGTGGATAGCATGCCATGATGAAGAGGTTCCAAGTTTGACATGAGAAAAATGAGACAATTGACATTCTTTCTATGATTACAAGATAAATAACTATCTAAAGGAATGTTTGTCTCATAAACAAATTCTTTACTTGAGTTGCTAAAGGAATTAACTTTAAAAATATTAAATTTATCTCAAACCATTTAATCCCTTAATTAAATTTAGAATAGATGAGCAAGTAAAGCCAATGGATCAAAAATAATAAAAGAGGAATGATGCGATCATTCTCATATTTCATTACCAGTAGACAAAATACTATATATAGTAAAGGACAATGTTTTAGGATTAAATCATGCCTAAATATGAGACCTTTATAAGAAATGAAAATGATTTTTTTATGTTCGATTAAGGCAAAAATTCTAGAGGTTTTTTACCCATTAAATTCAAAATTCTATTAATGATGACAAAATGGTGAGAAAGAACAAAGCTTCTCTAAAAGAGGTGCTCCAAATTGATGGGTAACTTATCCATAACATTTGTTTTGTAACATGCTTATCTTAACTACATAAATCTTACAATCTATCCTTTTTTTATTTGCACTTATGTTTTTATTACAAAGTTATATTTGTTTGTTAACGCAGAAAAGGGAAGATTGTTAGCATTGTGAACCAAAATATGTACAATTCCAATAAGTATTATGAGTTCAAATGTAAATCTAAGTGCCATTTGAGAACTCACAATTGGAATTTAACCAAGATCTTTGCTCTATGAAGTCAATGAAACAAATATTTCTGTTCTCAAAATAATAAATTAAAAATGCATCAATGATTTAAAATCTAATTAAAAATGAACTAAAAAAATATTATTTTGTAAATGGAAAATGAATAACGAAAAAATTTCCCAATTAATGCATACTTTGTTGTGTTGTTGACCTCTAGCTATGGTTTTTTGTTTGATGTCAACAATACTAAAGTATTTCTAAATAATGTATTTCATTAAATTTTTAAAATTTCTAAATATCATCTTGGTTGAAGTGACAAAGAACCAAGAGATACCTTTTAAATTTAATTTTAATATTTCAATATTTTTCATTAGAATGTGAAAGCTTAAATTAAATCTACATTGCAAATGACATAAATGAAATTTTGTTAAAATTAGTTACCTAAAAAATAATTTAGGTTTCCAATATCTTTGATCAACTTATTTTGAAAATCTTAATAACTATTTTATATTGATCATATAATCATAATTTTTTTAAAAAATAAATTAAAAATATTACTAATTAGTAATATGATAATTATTAATATTAAATAAAATAAATTTAAAACTTGATTCTACTAAGCTTAGCACAACATTCTAGAATTAAACAATAATTCTCTGGTTAGGTTATTATTCTTAATGCCATTTACTATAGAAATGGAGTAGACCATATCTCCTAATCCATATATAACAATAATAGATATGGATGTAAGTCCAAAAACTTGTATCCACATTATTCATGACTTCTAGAAGGAAAAATGGGGTAGGCAAACCCAGTAGTCTTATTTCAAGGTAAAGAAAAAAAAATTGTAAACCCATTAGAGTTATTTTTTCATATTTCATATGAAATGAAAATTTTTATTTCTAGTAATTCACCCTCCCATGTTGAACAAAAGTTTTATTGGTATGAAACAGAGGTACCATTTTTTTGAGAAAAATGAATAATAGCTATGTTTGCACATCCATGGTGTAATTTCCCACTTAATGCATACTTTGTTGTGCTATTGACCTCTAGCTATGGTTTTTTTGTTTGATGTTAACAAAAAAAAAGTATTTCTAGATAACGTATTTCTTTACATTTTTAAAATTTATATTGTTTGTTCCCATGTTCATGAGAGAACTTAAAAAAAAGAAGATGAGCAAATATCAGATCACATAAATATCATTATTATTGTAATAATAAAGAACCAAGAGAAATATTTTAAAATTAATTTTAATATCTCAATTTTTCATTAGAATGTGAAAGGTTGAATGCAAATCACATAAATTAAATTTTATTAAAATTAATCATCTAAAAAATAATTTTTGTTTCCAATATCTTTGATCAACTTATTTTGATCATCTTAAGAACCATTTTATATTGATCATATCCTCAAAAATCTTTTCTCATTAATTTTCTTAAAACATAAATGAAAAATATTAAGTAATTAGCAAGAAAAGAAGAATATTATTAATATTAAATAAAATAAATTTAAAACTTGATTCTATTAAGCTAAGTACAACCTTCTTGAATTAAACCACATTTGTTAGGATAGGATATTACTCTTAATGCCATTTACTATAGTAATGGAGTTGATAATATCTCCTAATCCATATAAAATAATAATAGATAAGGATATAAGTCCAAAAACTAGTATCTATTAAATAAAATGCATTACTACAATGTTCATGACTACTAGAAGGAAGAAGGGGGTAGGCAAAATAGTTTTATTTCAAGGTAAAGAAAAATAATTGTAAACCCATAAGACTTATTTTTCATATTTTTTGTGAAATAAAATTTTTTATTTTTAGTAATTCACCCTAATTTGTGGAAAAAACTTTTATTGGTATGAAATAGAGGTCCCATTTTTATGAGAAAAAATTTCTTGGAGATCCATCACTAAAATTAGTGCTTCAACCAGTTTAGGTAAAGGTGCATCAACTGGTAGGCCACTACACTTCTATTATAATTATTATCCTTATTACAAGCTTATGATGGCCAGTTTTTAAAATAAGATGACAGAGAAATATAGGAAGCACTAAAAACTCCATTTAATTTTTGTACTAAGAGAAACACAAAATATAGTCTACTATTTTAATCATTTAATGGAAGCGATAAAAATTTAAATTATAAAATATAATTCTATTGAATACCCATAAAATTGTTAAAGGAAGCACAAAATATATTGTAAAATGAGTTGTAAAACATTGAAGATAAAAAAATTAAGAGGAAAATCTTGCATTTCAAATTTTAAAACCAATATAGATAATTTGTCCAACTAAATCAATTTAATTGAACAAATTTTATGAAAAGCCACCTATTTAAGAAAGATATAAGAGCAATAAACAAGAATAAAAAAACTATTTAAAGTATTTAAATCCATAGAATTAACCGTGGAAATATTATGTCATATATGTCGATACGTACAAAAAAGTTAAAAAATGTAAAAAATAGCAATTCTTTAATATAACTAATTATTCAAAAAGTTAAGAATTTTTTTGATAACGTGACAAAAAAATTTTACTAATAGAATAAACATGAAAATATTATTATATGAGTGAAAAGAAAAGAAATTAGTCAAAATACAATAAATTGAAAAGGGTCAACATTTCTTATTATGTGCCAAATGAATATTTTTTATAATTTGTGCATATGAAACACATTAATGTATATAAAAAATTTCTAAAAAGTAAAATATTTTAAGAGTATAATAATTATAATAAGTAACAAATTATATTATTTTTGAATTTAAATATATATTAATAATTCAATAAGAATCATATTACAGAACTAGTTGTAAGCAAAAAGATTATGAGTGCTAAAACCCATTGTTATCATATTCATTAAGTTATTCACTAAATTTTAAGCCAATATGAAAATAATGTATTAAATAAAATGTTTTGAGTAAAATATAAGAAAAAGTAATTAATTAAATTGGGAAAGAATTGCAAGGGTTAAATCTTAAACCATTAGATAATAGTATAAGTCAAACATAATGTGCTTGGTTGATATTTTTAAAAAACCTATTAGGATGTAAACAATTTAGAGAACATAAATTATGTTTTTTTAGTATTAATTCCCATTGAGTGATAAAAAATAGAAGAGAATAGAAATTGAAAGAAGTAAGCATAACATAAATGAGAGAATTAATCTAGTCGTAATATTAAATTAAGGTGAGCTTTTTCAAATTATTATTGTTTATATTCCTTTTATAAATAGTCAATATTGTTATCAATTTGATTGAAGGTTTTATCATCATCAAAAGCGAGATTATTGTGTTTTTTTTCTAATTTATGTGTGAGGTCTTCTTAATCGAAATTTTCTGTAGTAGACCCCTTTTATTGGATAATAGATGCCAAAGGAGAAGTGTTAAAGTAGTTAGGTGCAAAATGAGAGAAAGAGAAGGGAGTTTTCCTATAGAGGGAATGAGTTTCCCATGAAATATTTTTTGAAAGAGTCCTTGAACTTAACAAAATTTTGGTGCTAAGAACTCTTTGAACTTTTCTGAAGTATTTTAAATTCTTCTTAATTCACTCTAAATTCAATTGAATTTTTTCACACATTATTCTAGGCCTTTTATACAGAGGTTGGGAAACCATAATTAATTAGAAAAATAGCTTTAGGACTTTTCACAAAAATTCAAAATTTTTTAAAATATTTGTACAAAAAATAAACTAGTGAATTTATGAAGAAAGGCCATATATCCACATGAATGTTTTTGTGTTTGTGTGTATATAAACTATTTTAATCAAAACACATTAAAGCATGAAAAAATATGAAGTTGTATGTAAATAAAAGCATAAGAAATATACTAGTGTTTACACACTAATTTCCAAACAATAAAGTATTTTAAAAGTATAAGGACTATAATATGTCATAAATTAGATATTTTATTAATTTGAAATTATATTAATAATTTAAATATGATTAATTCTTATATGTAACAAAAGATAGAAATTTCTTTAAAGATTTAAAATAATGGAGATATGAGCAAATGAGTTGCTTAAAATTCTTTTAATAGTGCCATAAAAATTTCTAAATTCATGAGAGAATTATCTATTTATAATAAAAAAATAGCATTACAAGAAAATGTTGTTTAAAAAATAGTACCAAAACACTTATTACAAAAAATTCTTAAAAATTTATGATTGACTTCTTAGTAGAAGCAATATGGTAAAGTGTGATTATGTGAAATGTTATTAGACCATACAAATTAAGAAAATTATTTTCATAATTAAAGCATAAAAAAGAATCAATTCAGGGTAAGGAACTGAAATAAGCAAAAAATAGAAGCTTGCCAAAATAGAGATTATTTAAAAAATACAAATACAAAAAATATTTTATTATAAATTAAAAAAATTTACAATAGATATAAAATATTTAATAAATAGGTTTCGAGGCTTCATAAATAAATACAAAAGATGTTCAAAATAGCTTCATTAATTTATGCAAAACTTTTGTTTCTTTAAAATAATAATAAAAATAAAAATAAATAAATGTTAGTGAACTATTTCCTAAATAGTATGTGCACAATAAAAATTTCAATTCAACTTAAGGACTATATGGATATTACCAAAGTTAAATATTGAAATTAACATCAAATATTTAATATATTCATAAATGTGGTAATATAATTTTTGTGTCAACTTTCTTCATAAATTAAAAAATATATTCAAAATTTTAATTTTTAAAATAAAATTAAAAACAATAGTACTGGGTCATTTTAAATTTCAACGACTACAAAAAACATTCTTTTAGAAATTAATTAAAAAATATTATTTCAACAATAAAATTATGATATTATAAAATAGTAATGAAAGTAAAAATGAGCACACAAAATATTACTTAAAACTTTGCATCTTATGTATAAGTACTGAAAGGAACTTATTATATAAATAATCTAATGATGAATATGTATTTTGAAGTTTTTAGATACATATAAATACACTATTTAATTATATATAGTTTAAAACTTTAAATCTTATGCAAAATATGTTGATGAAAAATTCATATATAACTAGATCATTAAAAACTTTGATGGAACATGTAAATTGTTACAAGATATAATTTCTTTCTTAAAAATAAAAAAATATGTTTTTAATTAATAAAAATAAATGGTCTTTAGAACTTGTACCATCATATTTTGTCCCGATAATTATTAATTCGTTCTTTTTCTATGATATATATAACGTATTCTATTATTAAAGTATACTATATTATCAACTTGATCGAAAGGACCTCTAAACTTTATTTCTATAATTTTAATCCTAATATGGTAGACATTTTTTTTAAAATTTTTTGTAGAACCCTATGAGAAGAACAATACATTTTGTAAAGCTTTATTCCAAATGTATTTTTATGTAGTACATAATGAAGCAAAGATTATATTCGTGTACTTCTTTTGTGAAATCTCTAGCAATGCTTCATTGATATCTAGTTCTCCTATATCTCTTTGAAATCATTTAAGCAATAAATTAAAATTACTGTATTTCTAGAATTTTAAAACCCATCAGATTTTCACAAAGCTTTTGTTTTAATTATTTCCTTAACCTTGAAGTTATTTCAATTATCACCAATGTCTTACTAAGGTATTTAACATTTCCCCTTTCCATCTTACTTTGCATTGAATTATATCCCTTTTGTAGCAATTCTTAAAACTTCGTAATGTTGAATCTTAAACAAATTCTTGTCTTTAATAGAACTTAATCGGTCTTTTTTTGGAGTGTTAAAGGAATATATAATCCTTCTTAGTGTCTCCTACGACAACATTTGCAAATTCATATACATTTCATAACCTCTCTCCTCTCGTACAAACAAGCATGCCATAAAGCCCTTTCGATATAAAATATATTCAATTTTGTGGCCCCTTCTATACAAAGGACCATTCATTCCTTAGTTCTTCTTGATTTACCTTCTATTATTCTAAAATTTTTATACCCTCAAACAACTTTCATATACTATAACAGACAAACTATTTTTGTGGATCATTGAATTATCCACCTAAGCTGCATATTGATATTATTTTTAAAAGAATCATAACATTTTTTATGCAGCATTTTCATTGATATATATTTTATGATCTAAGCCTAACCAAACTTTTGTAACTATTTTCATGTTGACTTCTTAAGTAAGAACATTTAGAGCTTAAAATAATGTGTGCTATTTATTAATGTACCATTTTTTTATGTTTTCATTATTCTTCTCTTTTTAAGTCCATCATACTTTATGAAAAGTTCAACATACAACACCTTTTTCAAAGTACCTTATGCCACATAAAATCATACTACACTTTGCTTTCTCTCTTCTAATTCAATGGTTAAGTTCCTATACCTTATGTAGGGTTGGTTAGGTTTGACATATAGTCCATTAGTCACCATTTGATAGCAAAGTTTGTAAGATTTTCTTATACTCTTTATAATTCTTCCAATTCACAATAGATACCAAACAAGAAACAACTTGAAATAATGTGTGGTGCAACATTTTTATTGATAAGAATATATAGACTTTCTTCCTATATCCTTTTAGCCAAGCACTACACCATATGTTCCAATATTTCTAAGTTCGAATCCTAGGTTTCTTATTTTCCTATAAGCTTTTGCTATAAAGCTTCAACAACCTCATCAGTCTCACTCACAACCATTCTAGGTGGTAATATGTCATTTGTTTGTACTTTGAATTGTAATTTTTTAAGAAATGTTTTCCTTAACGGTGGATAACAATAAAGTAACTTGTCCAACTCTAAAAAAGTATTTTAGACCACATAAAAATACTAAAATAAATAAAGATATTACATTACATTTAAAAGATTAGTCCTTACCTTATAGTAGATTACTATTACTAATTCAAATATTGCCATACTCAAAGTAGAATAAGTACAATATTATTAAAAATATAAGACTTATCAAAATAGTTTTTATCAAAAAAAAAGAAAGGATAAATACATTTCTAAATACAGAGACCATTGGCTATGACATGAACTATTTTGTTGAAATTGCACACTATGTCTCATCCTAAAATGAAATATTTGGCTTTAAAGAAGCTTGATCCAACCACTATTTATTCAATAACATCAAATACAAATTAAAGAGGTTCAACATAGAAAGCATATTTGTCTTATTCAAACTCAGAGCAATGCTATGATTAGCTCTTATACATATCAATATTCTTTATTATTATTATTATAAATGTAAGGGTCAATTACAACTGACCCTTGTCTATTGCACATTTTAGATTTCATTCATCAATACATAAAGCTATTTACATGTACACATTAGTTTAAGTCATTTGAAAAACAAGTGGCAACTTTTAAAAAATTTTCAATTTCATATTCAGTATAGGCTAACTTTTTAGTACTCCCAAAATTTTGACATTATAAATGCTTCTTAAAAATATCTTTAAAATGGCAAAAACTTGAGTATTGGCTATTCCCACAATCATCTATTCCCACCTGGCACCTACCACAACTATCAGCTATCGTGGATATAGTTTGCACTAACCCGTCATCATGCTCATGACCGTCACTGACCTGTCAAGCCTCACTAACTTGTCAAACCTCACTAACTACCTTTCCTTATGGTGACCCATCTATTCACTCCAACCAATCAATGCAAGTAGACCCAAACCAAGACTTTGCTAAGAAAAAAATCACGTGCTGACCCATCAACTCATGTTCAATCACATTGACACATCCAAACCTAAAAACAAAATTTGCAACATCATGCACTTCTCTACTGAAATAATTTGAGCTCTATGCCACCGACAATGTTTTTGTTTACTAATATAGCCATAAAAAATGCATATGCTCTTCGAATCTACTTATGTGAATTAATTGTTTAGGTTTTAAGCTAGCTTTTAGGTAGAGTTTAAAGTTTTTTTTCCATAATTTGTATTGACTTTTGGCATTCTAAAATTTCTTTAGAATTTCAAAAAATTTGACCTTACTATTCTAAAATATACTTTTCTATTCCTATGTTAACAAATTACAATTGTACCCATGAGATTTATAAAATAGGGATGTTCACCACCGAGTGGACTGTCTTTTTTAATAAAGTAACGAAGAGCTACCACCAAGCTTGTGTCATACAGGCATGCAATGTGTGAGCAATCTAATAATGTGACTCCATATGTGCCTTTGGAAAGTGAGCAAGAGGTCTGAAAGGGGGATTCAACTCCTTATACAATATACAAAAAGGACATCAAATCACAAGTAAAGTCCTTCGCTACTTAAATGTCATATTTTAGAAAATTTCATCATGTCAAATTTTCTACTTTCTGCACGTGACCTTGTGATTTTTTGTTTGACGTTCTAAGCTCTACTTATGTGGGTATCATAGTATTTCACGACTAAATGGGTACTTTAGTGCGTGTTGTTTAGAGCACCATTTTTAGGTCAACGTCCCTTATGTTAAATTTAATCATGTCACTCGATGATCCAAGTGTTTTTTATTCTAAACCTATAATGCTGTTGGGTAGGCCCTTGTATTGATATATTGCTTGAAACTAAGCGTTTCTCAGTTGTATAGTTGCCAAAAAATGTTTTAGGATTTTAAACAGTATTAACCTTTGGATTAAAGCATGATTAGCTCTTGGAACTTGCATATTTCTTAATTTATTATTAAACAATCATGGTTTGTTTTTGTGCACTTGATTCTAAATTTTAGAAGTTATTAAAAACATATAAAAACATCTTATTTTTAGATTTCATGATATGACAATTTTTATTTATTTGATTCTAATTTGATTTTTTTCATTTAAATCTTGTTCTAATATTCCATCCTTATAGTTTATGCCCTCTAAGTTTGAAAAATAATATAATATGTCTAATTTTTTTATCATCACAACCAAACATAGACTAGTAATTAAACATGTAATTCTAGAACGAACTCATTCAACAAAAGGCCTAAGAGAAACCTTAGAAACAAGCATAAACTTATTCGAGCAACAAAGGCGCATTAGATTGGGTTGAACCAATAAAAAAGGTCAACATGTGAGAAGCAGTTCTGAAGTTTAGAAAATGTTCTCTAAAATTGAACCTAATCAATTGAAACATCTTGTGTCTCTCTCAAGCTACTCCACATACCCATGATAGACATGATATGGCTGATGATTGTCAAATTAACAAGGTTAGAATAGATGCCTCTAAATTTTGTGGTACTTTAGATAGAGAGCATATCAAGATTAAAATATGGGTGTCATGTATTATTTTGATTGATATGATCTTACTATGCATTAGAAGTACAAATTTGTAAAAACAAAGCTCACAATAGATATTGGATTATTTGTTCATACATTAGAAAAGTGATATCTGGTTGAAGATTGAGCATTTGCTTGACCATAGAATGAACTAAAGATTAAGACAAGCTAAATATTTGTCAACCTCTTATTCAAATGAATGTTTTAATAAAGGCAATGTTTATTTGAAAATTCAATGACTGTTGATGATTATATTACTAAATGAGAATTATATGCTTAGATGTGGTGTATAAGAGGTTGCTGAATTAGCATTATCTTAGTTTTAGTTAAGCTTAGACAATCTATTCAAGTTAAGTTATATTTTAGAATTATAACTAGTTTACAAAAGGCATATAATATGACTCGTGATGTAAAAATCTTTAGAGGATTGATTTCATATAAGAGTAAGATCCCTTCATCCACAAGACACCTTCAATCTTGTACTACCCTTCTCACTATTCTTACTTTTTCAACTCCATAAGTAACCTTTTTCTATTTACTCATACCACCAACTTGTCGAATGAAACCATTAAATAAAAAATCTACTAATTCTATAGTTGAATTTCAACATTATTATGAGAGAGGGCATGTCATTGCCAAGTGCCCTAAAAGACCTCTTAATTGTAGACATGGAGGATATGGTAGAAAAAAGTATTGAAGCTGTGGAAGAAGAGGTTAGATAATCAAACGGTGAGGTTGAGGAAGAATTACATGCACTAGATAAAAATATTTAGTATATTGAACAACTCATAGCTATTGTGAGATGCACATTAACTATATTAGGACCACCTAATGGTGAAAAACTAATATCTTTTGTATCTTCATTAAAATTAAAGACCAATATTGTATGACTTTTATAAATAACATAAGTTGTATCAATGTCATAGCACAAAATCCTACCGAAAGGATAGGTTTTATACTCATATACCATCCCCACAAACAAAACATATCATTGATAGACAAAACATTGATTTCCATTGAACAAAGGTGTTGTGTTCCTTTAATATTTCCTTAATATTTGAGAAATTATTTTTGTACAAGTGCATAACAATAGCTTACAAAAGCACACTCATTAGCATCATAACAGTTCCATTGGTATATCAAGATAAAATTCGGTAGGAAATTTCTTTAAAAATTACTTACAATTGAGTTTTTTTTGTTTCTTGGCTTCCTTACATTGTCCATTACCATGAACTCATGCCATCATTAGCAATCGTGGCATCTTCTAAGTTGACTAGCATGCTTGCTTTACTCAAATTAATGCATGAACATTCTTAATATGCTCACCCCATACTAAGCCATTACCTATGATGACCCACTTGAGCATTTCTGTGCCTTGATGACCCATGATACCTCATCTGTCCTACCTAGACAGTGTTGTTTTGTTGAGATTATGCTTACTTGCAAACTCGATCGATAGGTCCATCTACGTTGTTACGACCACCGAAACACCTCGCCAGATTTAGGAAACTACTTAATGTTGAGAATTTATTTAGTTATTTAATTTTTATTTCTTTTTTATTTTTTTCTAAAATTAATTGAAGAACCTTTGAAATATTTATAGATAAGAATGTTCACCATGTTGAAGATAATTATTCTAGAATAAAATTTCAATTGTTTGTATGTGTCTACTTTTGTGAGAAACGAGTGTGTGTCAAACTCTAATTAGAGGGACAACAATCAATGGTAAGGGACACTCTATTAGGACAACTGATAGCTAAACCCTTATGAGAGACATGGATCAATGTTGTTAGGCCATTTCCTAGGAAAGCAGACAACCAAATAAATCCTTACCTCTACAAACACCAGTAAGTCTTAATCCATTCAATTGTTATTGCACAGATCTTATTGTTCTCTACATAACTAAATATTCATTTTCATACTTTTGACTTTTTTAATATTTTCATATACTTATGAAGACATTTTGCTTCATACTAGATTTGAATTTTAAGGATGTCTCGTTTGATCCCCTCATTACATTGGAATGTAACACTCTAATAAAATTTTTCTAATTTTTTCAAAATTTTCTCTTTGATTTGGTTAAATTACTATGTACCTGAAATTCTTCTTTAGTGTGATAATTGCATTGCTTCAATTTGGTTAAATTATATTACTTCAATTTATCTTGGCATCCTTCCATAAGATTACACTTAAACTTTTTAGTATCACAGAATTGAACTTTTTAAATACAATTTTTCTCATTTCTTCAATTTGTTTCTACATTGATTTTATTGTGTTAGTATATAACTCTAAATCTACTCTCTAGTAACCTTGAAGTCTATTTGATTTTTTAATTTACATTGCATAAAGTTATTGCATTTTATCTTAAAATGTATTTAATTAATATTAAAATAATTACAATTTATTACTTATGCATGTTATAATGGTTAATGACTTGCACTTCCACACATCATGCAATGGAGGTGAAATTTTTTTTTGGAGTACTCTTAATGAGCTTTACAAAATTAAATACTTATTTTTTTTATTTTTATAGACTTTATTATTTTAGAGATGTAGTACAATTTATGAGATATGGTGAACCATACCTAATTTGAGAATCAATGATATTACCTCAATGTCCATTTCATCTTGTTCCCACATAATGTATCTCATTTTCTTAAAATTTTTCAATTTGATTTGGTTATATCATAATGTAGCCCTAAATCTCCTCCTATGTGTCCACCATTTCACTTTGGTTTCATTATATTATATTTGTTTCATTGATATTGTTTTTATTTTATTTGGTTATATCACAATGTAACTTTTAATCTAATACCATGTGAACTTTGTATCACTTTAATTTGCTAATATTTTATTTTTTTAGTTTGCCTATTTTAGCTTTAATATATGTATTTTTATTTTAATATAATAACTTATTATTATTTATATTTGTTTACTTTAGTATTTAGTAGTAATTCCAAACTAGCTCTATTTGAGATGAAACAAATGTTCTTGAATAATTTCAACCAACCCTATCAACTTATGATAATCAATTTTATATTTTTAAATATTTTACTTTTTTTGGGCTGAGGCACACATTTCAAGACACTTCAAAATGAACCTAATTCTATGATTAAAGTTGTTACACTTGATCACGTTAGTATCCCTAAATGTAACTTTTCTGTATAATGTATGTTATTTCTAGAAAATGTTTTTTATTATTTTATTCTACTATAAAACTATAATTCTCCCCCAATGCAATGTTTTCATCATTTCAACTTAATTATATTACATTCCCTTAATATATCTTAATTTAGCTTTAATGTACATTTACTTGTTATTAAAATAATAATTTGCTTTTTTTTCTCATTGATTTTGGTAATTCATTGTAAGTTCAAATGAGTCCAATTGATTCCAAAAAAACGTTGTTGGTCACATATTGGCAAGTTTCATCTAATTAATTATATAAATTTATATTTTTTAAACCTTTTATTTTTTAGAGTTTGGTTCAATTCAAAAATAAAATTTCTATGATTCAAATTATCCAAAGGGACATATTATGTAATATACTAAAAGGATGGCAAATAAAAATTCTTCGTTGGTAGTATTTTTATAAGGCATTTCATTCAAAGATTATTTGTCCAATTAAGGTACACTCTATTTCCTTAGTCTGTTAGACTTTAACTTTGTATTACAATTTTTCTCATTTTTTAAAATATTTCATTTTTATTTGCTTTTATAACTATGTATTTAAAAATCTCCTCTTATCTAACATTTAAATCACTTTGATGCTGTCACGTTACATTGCATCAAATCATCTCATTTTTAGCTATAACATGAATTTAGTTAATATTCATATAATATTTTATTTTACTTTTTCTTATTCATTGCGATAATTATAATAATTCCAAATGAGTTATGACCAATATGAAAAAAATGTCATTCAAGTCCTTTAAATGAGCTTTATCATATAAAATATTGATGTTTATTTTTTTAATATTTTATTTTCTAATATTTAAACCTATTTTATAAGTTATTTTAATTTGTATATAATTTGATAATCTATGATGATTGCACTACATCTCCTTAGTATTTTGAAGTACAACTCTTTTGTACAATTTATGTCATTTTCTTAATTTTGTTGTTTCCTTTTGGTTATATTTCTATGAAGCTCTGATTCTTTTCACGTGACCCTTAAATTACTTTTATTTTTTTAATTAAATTAGTTGAACTTATTTAATTTCACTTTTAATACGTATTTATTTTATAGTAAAATAACAAACTGTTATTAACTAAGCTTGTTAACTTTTTTCAATTTAAAGTAGTACGAAATGAGAACTCATCGAGACAAAACAAATGTCATTTGACTCATCTAGATGTCCTTTATCCAATTAAAATTTTATTTTTATAATTTAAAATATTTTAGTTTCTTGGTCTTTGGTATGTTTTAGTAGATATTTAAATTTACACATTATTTGAAGATGGAGAATGTTATATGCAATCTCCCTTGTACTTTGAAAGCAACTATCCTATGAAATTTTCCTCATTTATTAAATTTCTTATATTTCTATTTGGTTTAATTACCATTGAAGTTTAATTCTCCTCACATATTTATTTGCATATTGCTTTTATTTTGTCATAATACATTGCTTCATTTTACCTCATTTTAATATTATTAGAAAGTTTGATTCATTATTGATTTGATAATCAACAATGTCATAAATGAATACTTTAGTAACTTGGAAAGCAATTTTACACTACAATTTCGATTATTTCTTCAAATATTTTTCTTTGATTTTTTTATATTGTTATAAAACTCAGAACTTCCTCCTGTTGGACCATTAAATAATTTTTATTTTGTTATATTAGTTGCATTCGATTTATCTCATCACGCATTTTAATACACACACACACACATATATATATATACACACACACACACACACACACACACACACATATATATATATATATATATATATATCTATATATACCTATTATTCTAATCATTACTTATCATTATTTATTCTTCTTTACGTTGATAATTTCATGAGATTCCAACTGAGACATGATTGTAATATGTTAGACATGTCTTGCCAAGCTCTATCAAATTGGAAGTTAATTTTATTATTTTTAAATCATTTTTTAGGGCATTGGCATGCTTTACTAGACAATTATATTCTTACATACTTTGATGATCAAGATTTTTATAGTAGATCTTCCCATTGTCTTATAATGTTGCTTTCTTATAACATTTATTTAATATCTACAATTTTTTTTCTTTTGGTTATATTATAATGTAACTCTAAATATCCTCTTATATGAGCATTATGTATCTTTGATTTGGACATATTACATTGCTTCATTTTATCTTATTTTAGTGTTAATAAATATTTAATAAATATGAAAATAATAATTTATTATTATTTTGTTTGGGGTTATTAAGTTTGGGGATTCATAATAATTCCAATCAAAATTTATTCAGGACAAAATAAAAGCCATCAAACTCATCTCAAAAAACACCATTGAATTAAATATTAAAACATGTTTTTAAACATTTATTTTTCAAAATTTTAGCATGTTTTATAAGTTATTTATATTTGTATATAATTTAGGAATCGAGAAACTTCAACTGAGTCTCTTAAATATCACATAATTCAACTTTCCTATATAATTTAACTCATTTCTTCAAATGTTTTACTTTGATTTAGTTGTTTTTGTCTAAAAGTCTAATTCTTCCATCTAGTAACCTTTACTCTTAATTGATTTAATCCTATCGCATGGTTTTAATTTATCTTATTTTAGTTTAAATGATCAAAGATGTTATGTAAGACCCATTAAGGACCTTGAAATTTAACATTGTCACATAATTTATCTAATTTGTTGAAATATTTTTCTTTGAATTGGTTATATTTATAAGAATTTCTAATTCTCCTCTAATGTGACCATTACATATCTTTGATTTAGTGAAACTATACTATTTTAATTTCTCTCATATTAGCTTTATGAATGAGGATTTACACACGATCCAGCTAGTACCATTGAATTCAACATTCTCATACAATTTAACTAATTTTTCAAAGTATTTAATTTTATTTGGTATTAGTAATATGAAACTATTATTGTCCTTTCCTATGACCCTCACATGGCTATGATTTGGTTATATTATAGTTTTTTAGTTGATCTCATTTCTTCCTTAGTATATGTTAATTTAATCATAAAATAAAAATTTTTGACTATCTATGCTTATTTATTTTTTTGATTCACAGTATTCCAAATGAGGTTATATGAAAATGAAACAAATGTCATTGGAATTTTCTAGGCATTCTTTTATTATTTAAATAATAATTTTTATATTTTCAAATATTTTTTGTTTTGGCATGCTTTATGGCTTATTTCTATTTGTGCAGAATTTCACTATTGAGGAAGTTAAACTCCATCTACTTACAACCTTATACTACCACTTTCTTATGTGACCACTACATCACTTTGATTAAGTTTTTGACAACGTTTTAATTTATCTTATTTTAGCCTTATTATTTTATTTTTAATATTAAAGTATTCTTTTGTTATAATTTATCTCAATTCACATTGGTGATTTATATTCAATAAAAATGACGTATCACTAAAATGAAGCAAGTGTTGTTCTAGTTGTCTTAACAAGCTCTAATTAGTTAAACATTTATTTTTTCATTTTAAAATATTTTATATAATATGATTTCTACATGCATTATTAGTCATTTCAAATCATATCTTAGTTGATTGTGAAAAATATGATACTCTACCTCCATGGTATCCTGGGATGCAACTTTCTCCAACAATTGATCTAATTCCTCCAAAAGTTTTGCTTTGACTTTATTTAATTTATGTATAACTCCATCACCTTTTTTGTGAGGTTCACATTGCTTTAATTTGCCTATGTTACACTATTTCGAAAAATCTCATTTAATCTTCAAAATGTATTTACTTAACAGTAAAAAATAACTTTTTAACACTTATTTGCTTTGGTAATTCACAAAACTTTCTAACAAGTTATGCTTAAGTTGAAAGAAACATCATTAGACTCATCTCGACAAGCTCTATTAAAGTAAAAATAATCATCTTTATTTTTTAAAATATTTAATTTCCTAGTGTTTTTAATTTGTTTGAGTCATTTTGATTTATATTTCTTTTAAAGTTTAGGAATATTTTTCATGATATCATAGCATCTTGGAATGCAACTCTCTCACATAATTTATCTCCTTTTTTCAAAAGTTTTACTTTAAATATGTTATATGACTATTGAACTCTAAATCTTCTATTTTCTTTTGACTATATTTCTTTTTTTAGGTATTTTATATTTCTTTCATTTACCAAATTTCAATATTAACATATATTTACTTCTAATTAAAAATTAATTTATTATTATTTAGGTTTATGATTTTGGTGGTTCATTGTAATTCCAAATGAGGTCTAATCAAGATGAAACAAATTTAATTTAACTTATATTGATCAGATCCTTGCAATTAATTATTTATTATACATATTTTAAAATATTGTTTTCTACAAGCTTTGTATTTTTTGAAATATTATGATTCTGACCTGTTTTAATAGTCAAGGATTTTACCCTCAATCACCTTAATATTTTGGAATGCAATTCATCGTAAAATTTATCACATTTCCTAAAGCTTCTCACTTGATTTCACTATATTAGAGTGAAACTCTAATTCTCCTCTCATGTGACTTTTAAATCAATTTGAATTTGTTGTACTATATTGTTTCAATTTTTCACAATTCCATTTTAAAATTTATTTATTTGTATTCAAAATAATAACTTATTATTATTTATGTTAACTTACTTCGGTAATTTTGATTACTTCTAAACATGTTTTGATCTAGACAAAGTCTAAATAATCTAGACGAGCCCTATCACAATAAATATACATTTTTTATTTTTATAAAAATTTATTTTCATGGGTTTTTGGCATGTTTTATGAAATATTTAAATTCGTATATGATTTTATGAATGAGTGTGTTATACTCGATCACCATTGTATCCCCGAAAGCAACTATCTTGAAGAAATTTTCTCATTTGTTAAAATATTTTTTTTTATTTAGTTAAATTAGAAACATACATTAATTGTCCTCCTGTTTTGCACCTACATCACTTTGATTTTGTTATAATACATTTTTTAATTTATATCTCCTCAAAAGTACAGAAAAATTTGATTTATTATTTATTTGATAATTGACAAAATTAAAATCAAACTCTTTAGTATCTTAGAATATAAATTTAACATATAATATTTCTCATTTATTCAAAATATTTGTTTTGATCTTTTTGTATTTCTATTAAACCCAATATTCGTTTGGTGCGACTCCTTGACCATTTTGATTTTTTAGATTACATGTGATCAAGTTATGTCGTTCCAGCATTAATACTTATTAACTTAACATTCAAATAGAAATTTATTACTTACTTAGCTTTGATTTAGTTATAATACTAAGAAACTGTATTTCTTCTTTCATGTGGTCACTTTACATTGCATTAATTTTGTTATATCACATGGTTTTAAATTCTCTCATTTCAAATTTAATGATTGAGGATGTTATAGATGATCCTGTCAGTACCTTAGAGTGTAACTATCATATAATTTTTTTAGCATGTTAAAAATTTCTATTATTTGCTCATATTAAAAAGAATATCATTTTATCCTTTCTTTTTTTCTTTTTTTAAATTTGATTAAGATATATTATGTTGTTTGAATTTATCTCATTTTTGCTGTAATGATCGAGAATTTGACACAACGTTGCTTAGTGTCGCAGAATGGAACTTCGTGGACAATTTAAGTAATTTTTTCAAATCTTTTTCTTTGTAGACTAATGTCAACTATAATTCTCCACTCATGTGACCATTACATGGCTTTGATTTGGTTAAATTAATATTTTTTAATTTATCTTATTTTGTCATTTGATGATAGAGGATGATGAACTAAATGTCCTTAGAATCTTATATTATAAAGAAACCCTAATTCTCCTGTGACCTTTACATCACTTTGACTTTGTTATATTTCATTATTTCAATTAACTTCATTTTAACTCTAATATATATTTTATCATGAAAATAATAATTTACTATTGTTTATCTTGATTTATTTTTTTCTATATAGTTATTCAAAATGATGTCTAATTAAGATAAAGAAAAATGTTATTGTCCTAAGCTCCACAAGCTTTATCGAATAATACGTTTGATTTTAGGTTTTAAAGGATTGATTATTTTTTAAGGTTTTGGTATTCTTTAGTTGACATTTTGATTTGTATCTCATTCGATGGTAGAAAGTGTGACACTTGTTCTCATTGGTATATTGGAATTTAGCTCTCATACAATTTATCAAATTTTCCTAAAATTTTCACTTTGATTTGGTTGTATTTATATGTAACTCCATCTCCCCTTGTGTGACCTTCAGATGGCTTTGAATTATCAATATTAAACTATTTGAATTTATCTCAGTTAATCTTTAACGTGCATTTACCAAGTATTAAATAAAATATTTATTTTTTTATTATTAATTATATTGGTAATCCATAATAATTTTAAATGGGCACTCATTACGTCAAAACAATTGTGTTTGGACTTGTGTAAATGGGCTCTGTGAACTTAAATAATGACCTTTATATGGGTAAATATTTTATCTTCAACAATTTTGGAATAGTTTTAGTAGTCATTTTGTTTTATTCCTAATTGTTTTTCAAAGATGTTGTATATAATAATCTCAACATCTTGGAGTCAAACTTAACCCTGTAATTTATCTCATTTCCTTAACATTTTGTCTTTGATTTGTTTATATTACTTCGTAAAACTTAGTCTCCTCTCGTGTGACCTTTAACATACTTTTATTTTGTTATATGGGATTACTTTCATTTATGTCATTGTTGGTTTAATATATATTTAATTAGAATAAAATTAATAATTTATTATCTGTTTTATTCTAAATTTTGTAACTCTTAGTATTTCAAAATTATGGAGGATCAAGACAAAAAGTTTTTTGTTGGACTCATTTCATGAGATCCATCCAGCTAACTTATTTTTTATATTTTAAAATATATCATTTTTTTATAGTTTTGGCATCTTATATAAGACATTTTGTTGATTTAAAGATCAAGGATGTTGCTCTAGTATCTTATAATGTAACATTCTTCTTTAATTTCTTGTATTTCATCAAATGATTCACTTTGATTGTGTCATATTACTATGAAACTCTAAATCTCCTATCATGTAACCTTCCTTCCCCTTTGATTTGGTTATATTATATTATTTTAATTTATGTTATTTCAGCTTTATTATATATTTACTCAATATATACATAATAATTAATTATTATGTATGGTTATTTGGATTCAAAATATGTAGCATTTCCAAATAAGTTTTAATCAAGATGAGACAACAACATTATGCTCACCTTCGAAAGATATATCCAATTAAATAATTATTTATATGATTTTAAGATATTACAATTTTTAGGATTTTTTAAATGTTTTGAGTCATTTTGATAAATACATGATTTTCTCTTCAAGGATGTCACAGTCTAACTCCTCACTTTCTTGAATTCCACCTTTCTCATATAATTTGTCTCATTTCTTCAAATCGTTTTTCTTTGATTTGGTTATAGCACTACAAAATTATAATTTCCCTCTTATGTAACCATTTCATCATTTTAATTTATTTATTTTGAATACTTCAATTTATCTTAATTCTAATTTAAAAAATATTTAGTTAATACTAAAATATTAACTTTTTATTATTTAGATAATGTACATTGGTAACTAATAGTAATTCAAAACAAGATTTTTGTTGAGATCAAACTTCTTTTGACTCAGTTGGATGAGCTTTATAAAATTAAACATTGATTTCTATATTTTAAAATTTTTTATTACAACTTTTTGTATTTTTCATAAGATATATAGTATTGTATCAGATTTCACTATCAATAGTGTTACATTGGAATGTTTTAGTGTCTTGGAATGCAACTTTCCAACAAAATTTAATTAATTTCTTAAACATGTTCACATTGAATTTTTAATATTTTGAAGAAAATATATCTTTTTCTCTTCTGACTTTTTCATGTCTTTGATTAAGTTATTGTGAAAGTTTTTAATTTATCTCATTTTTGCTAAAGTAAATATTTACTTAATATTGAAATATTAGTTTATGATAAATTATACAAATTTACTTTGGTGATTTCAAACAATTCTAAGTGAGGTTCAACCAAGAAGAAAAAAACATCTTTGAACTTGTCTCGATGAGCTTCATATAGTTAAAAGTTCACTTTTTTAATATTAAATAAGATTATAAAGTTATTGGTAATCTTTATGTGTCATTTTAATTCATACTTGATTTGATAATCGAGGATCTTAATTTCTATCTCTTTAGTATCTTGAAATGATTCTTACTTTTACAATATAACTTTTTTAAAATGTTTTGTTTTAATGTTGTTATATTACAAGGAAAGTCTAATTATCTTCTCATGTGACATCTAGATAGCATTGAAGTGGTTATATTACACTACTTCAATATATGTTATTTTAGTTTTATTATGTATTTTCTTTATACAATGGTAATAATTTCTTATAATTTCTTTTTATTTGATTTGATGCTTCGTAGTAATTCTAAATAAAGTGTGAAAGAGATGAAGCAAATGTCACTCTACTCATCTTGACACCCTCTGTAAAAATAAATATTCATTTTTTAAAATATTTAATTTTTTATGGGCCTTAGACACTTTGTATGACATTTTGCATTTGTACATCAATTAATGATCAAGTATGTGACAATCTCCTACGTATCTTGTCATGTAACTTTCTAATACAATTTATCTAGTTCGGGTTAATTTATTTTCCTTGATTTGGTAATATTACTGTGTAATTCAAATTCTCCAAACACGTGTCTTCTCATCCTTTTTATTTTTGTTATGTTATCTTAGTTAAATTAATCTCATTTATTTTTATTTATGTTTATTTAATTATAGAATTTGTAGTAATTTCAAACAAAGTTTGAATAAGATGAAAAAATTTCATTGGACTCATCTTGATGTGCTTAATAAGTTTCATAATCATTTTTTATTTTTAAATATTTTTCTTTTGATAGTTTAGCATACTTTTTGAGATATTTTAGTTTGAATCTAATCTATTGATTGAGGATGTTGCATTAGATCACATTAGTATCTCTAAATTAAACTTTATCATAAACTTTATCTTATTTTAGTAAAGTTTTTTCTTATAATATATTATATTATTATGAAACTGTAATTCTGTCTAATGTGATCTTCAAAATGCATCAATTTTGTTATATTGCATTGTTTCAAATTATCTCAATTTAGATTTAATATATCTTTTCTTATTATTACAATAACAACCTAATGTTATTTATACTTCCTATCATAATTCATTAGAATTCCAAACTGGTGTAATCAAGATGAAACAAATGTTGCTAAACTAAGCCAAACAAGCTATATCCATTAATTATTTATTTATTTATCATTGATATTTATTATCTTTTGTCAAGTCATTTTTATGTGTTTTTTAATTTGTTCCAAATTTTACGATAAAAAATGTTGAATTTAAACTCTTCAGTATTTTGGAACAAAACATTTCTACACAAGTTATCTCGTTTCTAAAAAGTTTTTTCTTTTATTTTCTTATATTTTTATATAACCTTAAATTTCATCTTGTGTGACATTTACATTGGTTTTATTTGGTCATATTAAATTGCATCCATTTATATCATTTTAGATTTTGTATATATTTTCTTAATATTTAAAAAATAATTTTTAATATTTATTCTTATAATTTTAGTAATTTATAATAGCTCAAAAAGAGGAGTGATCGAGATGAAATGTACTTCATTGCACTTATTTCAAAAAGCTCAATAAACTTAATTATTTATTTTTAATAATTTTAAATGTTAAATTTTCTGTAGTTTTAGAATGTTTTATTTGATATTTTGATTCCAATGAGATTTGACAGTTGCAATGATACACTATATCTTCTTAGTATGTTGGATTTCAAGTTGTTATATAATTTATCTCATGTCTTATCTTTTAAATTTTTTGTTTTATTTGGTTACATTACTTTGTAAGTCTAAATCTAATCTGATGTGACCTTTAGATCATTTTGACTTGGTTTGCACCACCTGCAGCCGTAGCTAAACGGATGATGGTGGGAAACAAGACCCGGAGGACCAATAGGAGGACACAGACTTTTGGGAGCAATTCCCGAATGCGGGAGTGCTCCTCCTCTACATCTGGGGGAGGCATATCGGTTGTCGGTGACACTTTACCTCCTCCCCCAAAATTCGACGTCGAGGGGGACACACCCATGGGCCAGTTGGGCACGCTGGATGGTGGGGATGCTCTGGGGACTGTGGTGGAGCAGATGGCTACTTTAGGTCTGTTCCCTGATCTTCAGGCTCAGGGAGCTACTGCGGGGGTTGGCCTGGAGGGCTGTTCAGCGAGCGCAGCTCTACGGGTGCCACAGGACATGGAGCACAAGGAGGCGGAGCCCATGGTGCGCAAACTCAGCAAAGGAAAACCAGTGCAAGGGGATGCTGGGAATTGTGTGGTTATCACAAACAAGGTGAGCTTCAGAGATGCCTTAACCGCAAACAGCAATACCAACAATAGCAGTCTGGTAACCTCACATGTGCGAGTGGTGAACATCGACGTCAAGGAGCATGCCACGGGCATTCCTAATTATTTGGAGGGAGGCAATGTACTCATGTCATTGGATACTTGCCAGCGAGGTATCAAATTTCACAAATTCGATTTGGTTGGCCATGTCTATAGGAATACACTTCCATTTCCCATAATCATGCGAGTGTTGCTCAAGTGATGGGGCCACTACAAGAGCTTTAAGGTTTTGACTTATCCTCTAGTTGTTTCTATTTGTATTTTGAATCTATCAATGATAGGAAGGACGTCTTGCTCGGTGGCCCATGGCAGATTGTAGGTCATGTCATAGGGCTCCACATTTAGACGCACGAGTTTGGGCCAAACACTACCTCCGTGTAGCGAGCACTGGTCTGGGTGTGTCTTACGGGTCTCTCGCTTATCTACTCGGATGTTGACAACATATTACACATTGCCAAGGCGATTCGAGAACCTTTCCTTCTTGATGGCTGGATTACTAAAATGGAGTGCTCCTCCTAAGCTTAGATATGCATTCGAATGGATCTTTCGAAGCCATAGAAATCGGGCATATGGCTCAATGGAGAATTTGGGAGAACCTATTAGAGCTTCGAGTTCAAGGGGTTTTCGTAGAACTGCTTCACATGTTGCCATGTTGGACACTTGGCTAGCCACTATAACAAGCATGAGGAGGTGGGGCTTGCCCGCTCTGGCATTCCCTATTCAACGGTCATCGGTCGGGAACAATGGACGGTGGAGGGGGACACATCCCTTGGTGAGGACAACCCTACAGAGGCGGGGAGCACCTTTGGCTCTCGGAAGCACAAAGAGAACTCAAGTACTACATATGGAGAGGCACATGGGCTAGGGCCATGGATGCTTGTTCAATCTCGACATAGGAGATAGGGCCACAAAGGCGCTGCTGTGATAGAAAGCCTACCTCCCCGGAAGGATGCTAGCCGTAGAACTCGTGGCTGCGATATTGCTAGTATGTCTCAAGGCATTAGAAGCGAATCCATAGAACGTGATAGAAGCAGAGCAAAGCAGGCTCCATAGACTGGGACTGAAAGGACTTGAAGCAGACAAGCTTGGATAGTCATCCCTTGATGGCGGTGAATGCGGGCCATGCATCCCATGTAGACGGGCACTAAGGGAAATTGCCCTTGGCGTAGGAAGAATGAGTGGGGGACAAACTCACAAGCCTCGATGTGCATGGCACTAAATAAAAGACGATCCACAAGCTGTGCTTCGTGGGGCGTAGCGACCATCAAAGAAGTTGATGGCGGAGGCTTGATTCAGAGCTGATGCATGATTGCATGGAAGTACTAATAACATTTCTCACGTCAAAATGCAGATTGTTATCTGCAATATTAGAGGTTCTAAGAAAGGGAAGTCGAGGAGTTACTTGCAATGCCTTGCATGTGAGGGGAATCGGCAGTCGTGGTGCTAATGGAAATGAATGCGAAGACCTTCTCCCAGCGTGATGCGGACTGGCTCCTTGGAAGGGACTCGAAATTTGCGGCTCAACCTTTGGTGGGCATGTCTGCTGGCATTGTTCTCTTGTGGAAGAATTTGGTAGATCTTTCAATCATGTCGGCCTCAGCACACGTGGTCGCATGCTCGATTACCCTTCGTATGGACTGCAACCTCAATTGCTTCTTTATTTATGGGCCTAAAGATCACCATAAACAACGGGAGATTTGGTACACCATCCGGCTCTCTCACTGTGGAAACGACCCCCTCATCGTTGTAAGGGACTTTAACCTGGTCATGGCCTAGGAGGAGAAATGTGGTGGACGAAGATTCATCTAATGTAGGGATCAGCAAGACCTCGCTGACTTCATGCAAGACCTCAAGCTAGCTGATTTCGGGTTCTCCGGCAACTCCTTGATGTGGTGCTACGGGCAGTAGGGTGGCACGCGAATCTTAGAGCGACTTGACCGGGCTCTCATGAATTCTGCAGGGATGCATACATTCCCCGATTGCTCTGTGAATCATCGCAGCTGGCCTGGGTCAAACCATTGCCCACTGCTGGTTACCTTCGGTGGCAGGAACACTTGGCCGAACTCTAGTAGGCTACTCTTTGAGAGCGTCTGGCATAACTTCCCACAATCTTTCCAGGTGGTGCACCATGCATGGCAAAGATGGGCAGGGGGAAATCGCATGGAGATTGTGATGACAAAGTTCAAGCATTCGTTGATGGCGCTGCGTAGATGGAGTCGGGAGGAGGTGGGGAATCTTGTTAACCAGAATAAGGAGTTGGAACGAGGTATCGATGAGCTTTAGACTAAGGAGTCAAGGGAGGTGCTTACTAAGGTGGACCATGCACAGCTGGGGAGCATGGTAACGGCCTTCCACCATGGCTGCACTCATGAGGAGCAATGGTGGTGGCAGTGTGCCAATGTGCTCTAGGCTGATCTTAGGGACCACAACATGAGATTCTTCCACAATGCAGCTACGGGTCAGGCCCAGACGAATTGGATTACCCTACTGCTGGGCGACGATGATGTGGTGGCGGACTGTCCTGACAACATTGGCGGGTCATCCTGGATTACTTCTAAAGCAAATGGTATTGCGGGGTCCAAGGGACCTTGCTGCAGATTACCTCGCTTTCTGGTGTCGTTGATGCTGAGGCGGCATCCAACCTCGGTTACAGGGTTATTGAAAATGAAATCATTGTGGAATTACTGGGAATCAAGAGGAACAGAGCCAAAGCACCGACGAGATCAAGAAAAAGTTCTTGCATGGCTATTGGGCCATTGCACGTAACAACGTCGTCAGTGCCATGCAGGCATTCTTTGAGTGTAAGCTCCCAGAAGGCTGGATGGACACGCTCGTCATTCTCATCCTGAAGAAGTAGGGGGCGTGTAGGCTAGAGCACTACAGGTTGATCAGCCTCTGTAACACCATCTACAAGGTGGTGGCTCATGTTCTCATCTGATGGCTGAAGCCACTAATGCTGGGAATCATCTTGCGTGAGCAAGCCGCATTCATCCCTGGGCATAGTATCTCTGATAACATCAACATCGCGTAGGAAATGGCCGCGAAGATGCTCACCTACACAGTCGCCTTGGGCATCATGGTTGTGAAGCTTGGCATGGAGCAGGCCTACGAGATGATGAAGGTCATGGGATTCCCTCTTATTTGGCGTGACTAGATCGCTGCGTGCATCACCTACCCGAGATTCGGGGTCCTCACCAAAGGAGCTCGTTTTTCGTGGTTGGTGGAGCAGCGGGGTCTTTGGCAGGGCTGCCCACTCTTGCCCTACCTCTTTGTCCTGGCCACCGAGTACCTTTCATGCTTGGTGAGGAACTATGAGTCAAGGTAGCTTCTTGCATTTAGGCATTGGCAGCACGTGCCATAAATTTTGCATCTTCAGTTTGAGCACTATGTCCTGGTGTTTTCTCCCGCCTCCGCATGGCTGCGGGTCGACCTCGTTAACTCCATGGTCTTCTTTAGCGCCAAGTTTGGCAAGAAGTCTAAGCTGATACTAAGGAAGCTCGGCATGGAGCATGGCTAGATGTTTACGTACCTTTGGATCCCCATTGCTACGAAGCGCCTGACAAAGGAGGATCTTAGCTTCCTTGTGCAAAGAATGGATGCCATGGTAGTCAACTGGCGCATTTGGCCGCTATCGCTTGCGGGAAGGGTTGCCTTGGCCTCCTCTATCCTCAGTGCCATTCCCTGTCATGCCTTGAGACATTGCATGGTGTCGGTGGGGATCCTCAATGACATGGAGAGGCGTGTTAAGAAATTCCTGTAGAGAGGAACCAGCTGCACCAATGTCATGCATTACACGCCATGTGACCGCATCACCTTGCTGAAGGCTGCGGGGGGGCTTGGCCTCTGTGAGCTCCGCGTCTGGCATTGGGTGCTCCAAATGGACAATTGCGAAGGCATTCTCAATTGCGAAGAAAGCCTCTAGGTTGACACCATGAGGAGGAAGTATTCGCTAAGTCATTTGCTAATGAAGGCCCCCTAGAATGCATCCTCTATACGCAAAATGGTGCTGGGGGTGATGCTGTAGGCAATTTCCTTCTTCGTCTGGTACATCGGTGACGGGCGGACGGTGCGGTTTGTGGAGGACCACTAGCTTGGCGTCCTCCCTCTTTGCTGCTGGCCGACCTTCATTAATATGTATTCACATTGACCGGCCAGCGTTGCTAAAAGCATCACGACTGTCGGGAACTAGAATATGGGTGTTATCCACACCTGGGCGAGCGAGGAGCTCACTGTAAGGATATTGCTCTTTCCAAGAGTTTGGGAGTCTGTCGAGGATGTTTTGCTCCAAATGCACACCAAGACGGTGCGGGTTGACTGCGGCCAGATTTAAATCAGCATTTTTTGCAATGCTGTGAACTCCGGTAGGTGTGGGGGTAGGCATCCCATGGAGGAGATGAGCAGAATCTGAAAGATTAAAGCGACGCCTAGGGTTCTTATTTTCATGTGGAGGGTCGCCGGCGAGTTCCTCCATATGGCGGCATGGTTGGCCTGCACGGGGTTATGCCGGGACTCCATTTGTCAACTGTGCTGCACGGCGGAGGAGACCCTACAACATGCATTCTGGGATTGCCCGCATGCGCAAGGCCTCTGGGTTGACCGCCAAGCCCACAAGGCATTGACTGTGCTGGGCCGGTCGACCGACAGGGGCACCGGGACACAGTTCATCGACCAGCTCCTCTGGTTTGTGGGCTTGCCCAATGCGCACCCTGGTGACAGGGCGAGGCATGCCGCCACTTTGGCAACCACCATGTACTACATCTGGAGAAGGAGGAACGCCACCAGGCACAACAACCTAGTGCCTTTGCGGTGCTTTCTGATCCGGACGATCAAGATCGAGGTGAATATTGCACTTAACCGGCATACTTTATACTCATCTCTGGCCAGCAAGAATCCTAGCAATTCTTTGGACTTGCTTATAACACACGGTTGGCTTCCCCCCCCAAACAGGATGGATAAAAGTTAATTGCGATGCTACGGTTGGTGATTCTATTGCTGGTCTTGGCATGGTCGTTAGAGATTGTATGGGAAGGCCTCTTTTGGTGGCTGGTAAGAGGATGTTCTCCCAGGCCGTAGACATGATGGAAGCCCAGGCTACACTACTGGCCTTTAATATGCTGAGGGAATCCCTTCCCCTGTAAAGGGCTGTGGAATTCGAAACTGACTCGATGACGACACTCCAGGTGGTGCGCGAGACGATCTCCCACCCAGTAGTGGAGGGGGTTTTTGCCGAGACTCTTCAGTTTTCCTTGGGTCTGGAGGCTGTTCGGTTCACCTATATCCACAGAGAAGGGAACATGCAAGGTAACTGGGTTGGTCGTGCTGCATGCCTCAATGGGTTTGTCTGGGCTCCTGGGGACTCCTTCCCCACGCCCCTACTTAAGCTTATGTTATCTGATTTAATGTTCGATCCTCCCTGAGGATCCATCTTGTAACACATGTATGGCTTGGCTAGTTTGATATAATATATATTATATCCACTTGAAAAAAAATTAAATATTTATTATTCTTTTTTCTAGATATCTTATTTTCTTATGTTTTTGCATGCTTTATGAGTCATTTAATTTCTTACTTCATTTGATGATCGTCGACATTACAAAATATCTTTTTAATGTTTATCAATGTAACTTTCTCGTGTAACTTACATCATTTATTCGAAGTCCTTTTTTATTTTTGTTATATTTCTATGTAACACTAAATCTAATATCGTGAAACCTATATTTCACTTTTATTTTCATAAGTTATATTTTTTTAATATAAGTCATTTTAGGTTAAATATATACTTATTATTAAAATAATAATTTATTTTTAATTGCAGTTATTTATTTTTTAACTTGTTTGCAATTCTAAATAAGGACATCAAGATGAAACAAAGATCATTGGTCTTACCACAATGAGCTCTACTAAATTAAATTTCCATTTCAATATATTAATATATTTTATTTCTTATGATTTTTTTATTATTTAAAAGTCATTTTAATTTGTTCTTGAATTTATTTTAATGATATTATATTTGATCTTTATAGCATCTTTGAACGCATCTTCCGTACATAGTTTGTCATTTCTTCAACTTTTTTATTTTGCTATATTATGCAGTAACTCTAAATCATTTTTCATTTGACCATCATCACTTCATTTTTGTTATTTTACAATACTTTAAATTTTCTCATTTCATCTCTAATAGATATTTAGTTCATTTTAAAATAATAATTTATTAATATTTATTGTAATTTAAATTTGAAATTTTATGTAACTCTAAATAAGGTATGATCAAGATAAAATAAATGTTATTAGACTTATCTTGATAAGGTCAATCTAATTAAATAATCATTTTAAGATATTTTTCAGGGTTTTAATGCACTTTACTTCTCATTTTGATTCATACTTGATTTCACAGTCAATGATTTTGACATTATCTTAGTATTTAGGAATGTCACATTCTCTCTCAATTTACCTCTTTTTTGAAAGTTTTTTGTTTGACTTTGGTATATTACTATATAACTATAGCTACTCCTTTGCGTGACTATTATTTCACTTTTATTTTATGAAGTTACGATACTTCATCTTATCTCTATTTTACTTCATTATATATTTAATAAATTTCAAATAATTAATCTTGCGTTATTATTCTTATTTATTATGTAATTTGTATAAAAACCAGAAGCATTTTGATCAAGATGGGTCAAATGTCATTTAACTCATTTTGTCAAACTTAATTCATTTAACTAATTTGAGGATCAATGGTTTGATAAAAAATCTCTTTAGCATCTTGGAATGTAACATTCCATTAGATTTTTTTTAATTTGTTGAAATGTTTCACATTGATTATGTTTTATTATTATGAAGATCTGAATCTCTCATCATGTAACTTTTATGTTTCTTCAATTTGGATATATTAAGTAATTTTAATTAATCTCATTTCAACTTTAATGTATTTTAATATTATTTTAAATAATATTTTATTATTATTTATGCTTATTTA
This sequence comes from Vanilla planifolia, assembly GCA_023846275.1. Taxonomy (NCBI): domain Eukaryota; kingdom Viridiplantae; phylum Streptophyta; class Magnoliopsida; order Asparagales; family Orchidaceae; genus Vanilla; species Vanilla planifolia. The sequence goes on from JAIUJO010000022.1 coordinate 1,658,184, forward strand.
CTATTGTTACTCATAGTTATTCCTAAGTGAAGTAAATGTCATTCCACTCATCTCATTGAGCTGTATCTAATTAAATATTCTTTCTTATATATTCAATTTTTAAGGTTTTTTAGTGCTTTAAGATAAAATTTTTTTCATACCTCATTTGGCGATCGAGCATGTTGCAATTGAACTATATAGTATCAGTGAATGGACTTTTCCATTATGATGTATTATATTTTTTTTAGTTATATTATTGTGTAACTCAAAATCTCAACTCATGTTACATTTGCTTACTTCTATTTTCTAATATTAGATTGCTCCAACTTCTATTATTAAACTTTAATATATATTTACTAAAATTAAAATAAAATTTTTTAAATATTTCTACTTATTTAAATTTTTAGTTCAAAATAATTCTAAAAAAAATTTGATTGAGACAAAACAAATGTCAGTGGTCTCATCACGATAAGCTCTATACAATTAAATATTTTTTTTATATTCTTAAGGATTTAATTTTGTAGTACTTGAGAATATTTTATGAGATATTTTCATTAATACATAATTTTATCATTGATGATGTTCTACTCAATCCCATTCGTTTCTTTGAATGAATAACTCATATTAATTTATCAAATTTTTTTTCCAAACATTTCCTTTTGGTTTTGTTATGATACCCTAAAACAATATTGCATTGGTCATGTCATATTTTATTTTGTTCCTTATTTGATGATAAAATAAGTTGGACAAGATCTCTTTAGTATATAGGAAAATAATTTTGTCTATCAATTTATCTTATTTCTTTTAAAGTTTACACTTTCATTTTGTTGTATTACTTGGTAACTTTAAATCTTCTCTAATGTATGCTTTACATAATTTTTTTTTTATATTTCATTCCTTCCATGTAAGAACATTTTTCTTTAAGATATATTTACGTAATATTAAATGATAATGTTTTATTATTTGTGTTAATTATTTTGGTAAATTATGGTAATGTCAAATAATACTAAATGAAGATCATACAAAAGCCATTGGACTCATCTAGAGTTTTGGCACATTTTATTGGGAGTTTTGAATGTCTTATTCACAATTAAAGTTGTTACACTCGATTTTCTGTTATTTTTGTTTGCTTAACGAGACATTTAGATTTTTGTATTATTTAATGATCAGGAATATTACACTTGATCTTCTTAGTGTCTTGGAATAAACCTTTCCTCTATAATTTATCTCATTTCTTCAAATATTTCATTGTGATTTTTTTATATTACAAAATAACTCAAATTCTCTTCTTGTGCAACACTTACATCACTTTGATTTTTTTTTATTTTGGTAACTTTAATTTTTGCCTTTTCAATTTCAATATATTTTTACTTAACATTAAGAAATAATTCTTGATTATTTGTGCTTTCTTAACACACTAGTTCATATTTGTTACATATGAACTCTGATCATGTTGAAAAAGGATCATTTTGCTAATCTCATTGAGGTGCATCAAATTAAACATTAATTGTTATGGTTTTTGTTTAAATATTTCTTTTTAGACTTTTGGCAGGCATTATAACATATTTTGTTATACTTTAAAGCATAGAATTGATGACATTAAACTTGATCTCCTTAATATCTTAAAATACAATATTCCTATAGAATTACTTTATTCTTTGAATGTTTTGACTTGACTTGGTGACATTACTATGAAATTCTAAACTTCTTCCCATGTGATCTTTGGATCACAACAATTTTGTTATGTTAGATTGATTTTTTATTTCCATTTTAATATATATTTACTTAAAATTAAGATAAAACTTTGTTATTATTTTTTCTTTACAGCATTGGTAATTCATAGTAAACTTTGATGAAATAATCATCGTTGGAACCATCTTCACAAGCTCAATCATATTAAATTTTTATTTAATATTGTTTAAATTCTTTTTAAAGATTTTGGCATTCTTTATGAAAGTTATCGACCTGTTCCTAATTTGATGATAGAAAATGTCATTGTTGATCCCCATAGCTTCCTCGAATGAAAAAGTCCTATAAAATTTATCTGAATTCCTCAAATTTTCTTATATAGTTTTTTTTGAAATGAAATCATATTCACTTCTTATTTGTCATTTAAATCACTTTGATTCAATTATATGATATTATTTTAATTAATCTTATTATATATTTATTTAACATTAAAATAACATAATTTTTTTTATTAATGCCTATTTTATTTTATAACATAATAATTCCAAATGAGTATTGATGTATACAAAATTAATGTCATTGCACTCATCTTAATGAGTTCATGTTTTTAAATATTCTTTTTTATATTTATAAATATTTTATTCTCTTATGTTTTATATATTTTAGAAATCTTTTTAATTTTTACCTAATTGTTCTATTAATCATTTTACACTATATATTCTTAAAAGCTTGTAATTAATCTTTATTATATTAGTTATCCCATTTGCTCAAGATTTTTCTTTTGATTTTTTAATCACTAAATTTCTACTTATCTCATTTCAATTTTAATAAATATTTAATTTATACTAATGCAAAAATTTTTTTTATTTCTGCTTAATTATTTCATTTTATTCGTAGTTATTTTATGTGAGGACCAATCAAGACAAAAAACTTGTTTAACATATCGTAATGACCTTTACCCAAGGAAATATTTTTTCTAGAATTTTATTACACCTAATAAAACAAAATGATTTTTTCCTTATTTGATCATCAAGTATATTACATATTATATCTTTACTATCTTATAATACAAGTTTCTTATAACATTTAACTCATTTTTTAAACTTCTATACTTAATTTGGATATATTACAATGAAATTCCAAATCTCCTACCTTCTAACATTTATATCTTATTGATTTGGATACATTATAATGCTTATATAAAATTAATTTTAGCTTTGATGTATATTTTATTAATATTAAAGTGAATATTTTTTATTTATGTTTATTTACATTGATAATTCATGATAATTCCAAATGACATTTGATCTAAATGGAATAAATGTTTTAGCATTCATATTGATGAGTACTATCCAACTAAATATTAATTATTAGTATTTTTAAAATATTATTTATGATTTTTTTAGCATTCTTTTCTACCAATGTAGATTTATCCTAATTTGATTATTGAGGATGTTACACATGATCTCCTTAGTGTATTGGAGTGTAACTTTCCAATACATATGATTTAGTTTCCAAAACCATTTTTGTTTTTATTTTTTATGTTATTATGAAACTCTAAATCTCTTATCATGTGATCCTTGTTATTGATTTGGCAATATCAAATCTCTTAAATTTCTCTCATTTCAGCTTTTATCCTCTTCGACATAATTTTGAAATTAGAATTTATTATTGTTTATACTTATTCACTTTGATAATTCAAAATGAAGAAACTTTCATTGGATTCTACTTTATGAGATATATCTAATTAAATATTTTTTATATTTCTAATTATTTTATTTCCTTATTTTTTTCTTTTTTTAAGATATTTTGATTCATGCCAGATTTTATAATCAATGATGTCATACTTGATCTCCTTATTATCTTAGAATATAATTTTCCTGTATAATTTAACCTATTTGGTAAAATTTTTCTTTGATTTCATTTTATTACAAAGAAACTCTAATTCTTCTTTGATTAACTTTTACATCACTTTTAGAATATTAAATTGAAATAACTAACCTCATTTCAATATTGTTATATATTTACTTAATATTAAATAAGTAATTTGTTACTTTTTATCTTTATTTCAATTTGTAATTCAAATCAATCATAAACAAATTAAATGTAGAGAAATTGAACTTGTTTGGGCTTACTTGGTGAAGCTCCTTCCTATTGAGTATTCATTTTTATATTTTGAAATATTTAATTTTCAATAAATTTAGCATGATTTATGAGAAATTTTTATTTATATGACATTTGATAATCAAGGAAGTCTCACTCAACCTATTTGCTATATTGGAGGAAAACTTTCATATACAATTTGCATAAATTTTTAAAATGTTTTGCTTTCATTTGGATATATTAGTTATTAACTATATATCTCTTCTCATTCAACCATTCACTTGCTTTAATTTTATTATATCCTATTGCTTAGATTTATCTCATTTTCACAATAATATAGTATTTCTAAATATGAAAGTAAAATTTTGTTATTATTTGTCCTTATTTCATTTAGTAATTCATGATAATTGTGAATGAGGTGAGATGGAGACGAGATAAATGTCGTTGGACCCTTCTCAATGTGCTCTATAAATTACATACTTTTCAATTTGTAAATATTTAGTTATCTTTGATGATTGAGGAAGTTTTACTTGATTGCGTTAATATATTCAAATGCAATATTCTAGTAAAAGATATGCTGTTTTGTCAAATTTTTAATTTTGCCATGGATTTATTTTTTGAAACAATAATCTACTCTTTTGTGATCTTAATTTTGCTATGTTTTTCTTATATCACATTACTTCAAGCTATTTAATTTTAGCTTTAATTTTTATTTTGTTAATATAAAATATTAATTTGCTATTACTTATTCTTGTTTACTTTTATAGTATTTAGTAATAAAAAATAATGTTCAAAAGGGATGAAACAAGGGTCATTAATGTTATGTTGACTAGGTCATTCCAATTAGATATCTCTTTTTTTATTTCTAAAATTTTATTTTCTATGGTTTTTAGCATGCTTTACAAGTTATTTTTAATTTGTAGTTTATTTAATGATGGTGGAGGTTACACTCAATCTTCTTAGTATTCTGGACAAAGTTATTCGAATATAATTTATGTCATATCTTAAATTTTTTTATTTTAAATTTGTTATATTACTCATTAACTCTAAATCTCCTCTCATGTGATATTTATATTGTAATGATTTGGTTATATTAAATTTCATCAATTAATTATAAGTAAACTTTAATATTATTTTTATTGATAATAAAATAATAATGTTTTATAATTTATACTTATTTAGTATTGTAATTCATGTTATTCTAAATGTGGTGCAATCGGGAAAAGACAAACATTGTTGGAGTTATCTTGACATCATCTAATTAAATATTTATTTTTGTATTTTTAAATATTTTATTGAGTAGAGTTTTAAAATTATTTCATAGATATTTTGATTTATAATTTGTCTTATAATTGAGGATTTTATGCATGATCTCCATAGAATATTACAGTGCAACTTTCCTATGTAATTTTTATCATTCCCTTAAACATTTTAGATTTTTAAATATTTCATTTTATTTGTTTTAGCAATCTTCATGTGATGTTTTGATCCATACTTGATTTTGCCATTAAAGATGTTGCACTCCAACAAAAAATCTTGAAATACAATTTTAATCATTGCTTCAAAATTTTTAATTTAATTTATTTTATGTATCCTTAAATCCCTTCTTGAGTGACCTTTCCATCACTTTTATTCAATTATAATACATTGCCTCAATTTTATGTCATATTTATTTTATTTTTTATCTACATATGATTAAAATAATTGATTAGTATTTATGCTTAATTGCTTTGATAATTTTTAGCAATTCAAAATATGGTATATAGAGCTTAAAGAATCACTAAGGGAGTCATCTTAATACGTTTTATCAAATTTAATATTCATTTTCATATTTTAACATTTTTTAAGGTTTATTCTACACTTTATGAGATATTTTAATTTATACAATATGTGATGATCAATGATATGGCATTTAATGTATTTTTTAATGTTCTAATGCAAACATTCAATTTAACTTCTCCCTATACAATTTTTTCTTTAATTTTTTTATATTTTTATGAAAGTAAAATACAATTCTTGTGTGACTTCTATGGTCCTTAATTTTGTTATATTATATTATTTTACTTTATCATATTTTATCTAAAATATAAATTTTCTTATATTGTAATAATGCATTATTTTTTTTTCCTGATTATTTTGTTTTCCAAGTAATTCCAAACAAGGTTCAGCATAAATAAAAAAATGTAGGTTGTCTCATTTAAAAGCCTCTATCCAAATAAAACTAAAATTTTACATTTTTTAAATATTTTTATCATCTATAATTTTTGCATTTTTTATGAGACCATTTTTTTAATAGCTAATATGATGATAGAGTATACTATACTTAATCATCTTAGTATCTTTGAATACATGTTTCCAACAAGTTTTACTTCATTTCTTTAAATGTTTTCTCTTGATTTGGTCACATTGCTATGTTATTCCATTCCTTAACTCATATGACCAATACATTGCTTTTATTTTTTTTATTTTACAATGCTTGAATTTACATCAATTAAATTTATTACAAAATTATTTAATATTGAAATGTTAATGTACTCTTAGTTAGGCTTTTTTTATTTGGTTATTTTGTACCAATTCAAAACATAAAAAATATCATTATAACTGTCTTAATGAGCATAACTAATTAAATATTCATTTAATGTTTCTAAATATTTGATATTTTATTATTTTCTTAGTCTATAAGAAATTTTTATTCATACCAATTTGATGATCGAGAATTATACTTTCAATCATCTTGGTATTTTGGAATGCAACTTTTTTACACAATATTTACCATTTTCTTAAAATTTCTCACATTAATTTTCCTTATATCATTATGTTACTTTACATCAAAAGGGATTTAATCTAAATAATGTTTTAAATTAATCATATTATATTATTTCCATTTATCTCATTTTAATGTTAATATTTAGTTATTTAATACTAAAATTATAATATGTTTTTATTTATTTTTGTTTACCCATAAAATTTATAGTAATTCCAATCGAGGACTGGTAGGCAGGAAAAAAATATCGTTAGACTCATCTCTATAAGCTATAAGAAATCAATTACACTTTTTTACACTTCTTTATTTTTTAGGTATATTTAATTAGACCATTTCATTTGTACTTGATTTGACTATTAGAAAAAATACATTGGACCTATTTAATATCTTAGAATAAAACTTCTCATTTCAATTGATGTCATTCATTAATTTTTTTCTCTCATTTGTTGATATTACTATGTTACTCCAAATCTACTATTGTGTAACCTTTACAACTCATTGACTTAGATTTATTACTTTTTCTAATTTATCTCATTTTGGTTTTAATAAATATTTCCTTTACTATTAAAATAATATTTTTTCAATATTTATTCTCGCTTTACTTTATAATTTATAGTATTCCAATAAGGTCCAACCAAGAAAACAAAATTCTTTGGACATGCCACAAGGTGCAGTATATATATATATATATATATATATATATATATATATATATATATATATATATATATATATATATATATATATATATATATGTGTGTGTGTGTGTGTTTTTTGCATCAAAAGTTTTATTTTGATGAGATTAAATATTTTATAAAGTTTTAATCAAACTCCTTAGTTTATCAAAATGGAACTGTTTTGTGTAATTTATCATTATCTTTCAATTTTTTCCATTAATTTGTTAATATTATTTTGTAAGCCTGACTATGGTCTCATGTAACTTTTACATTGCTTTACTTTTGTTAATATCATTTAAGATTTAATACAATTTTCTTGATATTAAAATAATAATATATTTTAATTTATTTTTTATTTTTGTTAATATAATTTTGTAATTTGTTGTAATTCAGAACATGATTGATTGATATGAAAAACGTAATGTTGGTCACATTTTGACAAGCACTATCTTGTTAAATATTTATTTTTATATTTTAAAATTATTTATTTTCTATGGTTCTTATTAAATTTAAAAGGTATTTTAATTCATAGCTGATTTGGTGATTGATGATAGTGTATTGATCGCATTAGCATTTTTTAATGCAACATTAATATAGAAATTATTGCATTTCTTCATAATGTTTGTTATGATTTTCCTATAATACAATGATACTTTAATTCTCCTCTATGTGACCTTTCCATCACCTCAATTTAGTTATAGTACATTACTTTACTATATCTAATTTTAGCATTAATGTATATTTACATAAAATAAAAATAATAGATTTTTTTAATTTACTTATTTCTTTTTCAAAATATCTTTGTAATTTAAAATATTTCTCAGCTATAATGAAATCAAATCACTTGACTGACCTTGAGAGACTCGATTCAATTAAATATTCATTTTTATAACTTTTTAATTTTTTATTTTGGTGGTTTTAAAACATTTTCAAAGCATTTGAATTTATACAAAATTACATTATCATGGACGTCGCAATCGATCTTCTTAAAACATTGGCATGCAACTTTCACATATAGCTTATCTCACTTATTAAAAATTTTCATTTTGATTTAGATTATGTATTGTAAATCTCTTGTTGTGTGATTTTTATGTTGCTTTTATGATGTTATATTTACTTTTCTTGAATTGATCTCATTTTAGGTTTCGTATATATCTACATAATATTTAAATGGTAATTTATTATTATTTTTTTAATTAGTCTAGCTATTCATTTTAATGTTAATCAAGGTCCAAAAAAGATGAAACAAACCTTTTTTGGCTTGCTCCAACAAGATTATCTGATAAAATATTTTTTAAATGATTTATTTTCTCGTGTTTAAGCATGCTTTACTAGATAATTTTATTTTTACTTATCCACAAGAAAAAAAATACAATCAATCTTCTTAATATCTAAAAATGTGACTATCATATTAAATTTATCTCATTTCTTTAAATGGTTTGCTTTTATTTTGATTTATTTCTATGAAACTCTTGTTCTCCTATAGTATGACTTTTATATATTTTATATGGTTAAATTACTTTTCTTTAATTTATGTCATGTTGGCTTCAATAAACATTTTTTTATAATGATAAAATAATTTATAATTATTACAATTAATTACTTTGGTATTTAAGAAATATTCCAAAGAAGGTCTCTTGGAGATAAAGCAAATATCATCAGACTAGTCTAGACATGTGGAATTAAATCTAATTTGTTCTTAATATTTAAAAAAATATTTTTATGTTATGCACAATTCTTGTGTGACATTTTCTTACCTTATTTGAATATTGAGGATGTTAAACTTAATCTAGTTCATATCTTGGAATGTAACTTCCCTACACATTACCTAATATTTAAAATTTTTCTCTCTACATTTGTTTTATTACTTTGTAACTTTAATTCTCCTCTCATGTAACTTTTGTATTTGTTTGATGTAGTTATGTTATAATACTTCAATTTTTCTCATTCTAACTTTATTATACATTTAGTTAATATTAGAATAATATTTTGTTCTTATATATTTATTTACTTAACTACATCATAGTAATCCCAAGAGTGGACTTATCAAAACCAAAAAAATGTCATTAAACTCATCATAATTTGTTGCACCAAATTAAATATTCATTTTGATATTTCTTAAATTTTGCATTTTATAGTATTTTTGCATACTTTGTAAGAGATTTAAATTAAAGCTAATTTGATAATTGAGGACATTACTCAACCTTGTTACTATCAAAGAATATAATTTATCATACAATTTATCTAAGTTTTTAAGTTTTTTTGCTTAGATTTGGTTGTATTACTTTATAACTGTAAATCTTTTCTCGAGTGACCTTTACATCGCTTTGATTTTGTAAGATTACTTTTCTTGAATATATTTGATTCTATCTTAATATATATCTATTATATATTAAAAAAATTATATATTATTATCAATACTTATTTCATTTTTAATTCTTAATAATTTTTAATAACATCTAAAAGAGATGAATAAACATCATTAATATATTATATACATGTTGTAACCAATAAGGTTCATTTTTTTAAGTATTTGTTTTAGGAGTTTTCCAAGCTTTTCTAGGAATTTTAATTCATAACTAATTTCATAGGAAAGAATTCTACACTTGATCTCCTTAGTATCTAGAAATGAACCTCTTTCATAAAATTTATCTCCTATTTGAAATTATTTTTCATTGATTTTTTTATAATGCTACTTACCTTTAAAGCTCCCCACATGTGACCTTCACATTGCTTTAGTTTTGAATGATTATATTTCTTTAATTTATCTATATTTAACTTTAAAATAGTTCGGTGATTCATAGTAATAAACCAAATGAGGTCGAATAGACACAAGTAAATGTCGTTGAATTCATCTCAACGAGCCTTATCTAAAAACTACTAACCACTCTATGTCAAAATATTTTAATTTATAATGTTTTAGCCCAATTTACTAGACATTTCTAGTCATGCTTTATTTGATGATTAAGGTTGTGATAGTAGATCCCCTTAGTATCTTGTAATACAACTTTCTTGAACAACATATCTATTTTTTAAATGTTTTGCTTTGATTTTATTATATTACTACGCAACTCAAATTCTCATTTATTGTGACCATTATATCTATTTTATAATGTCTACTACATTGCTTTAATTTACCTTATTTTAGAATTAATATACATTTACTAAATAGTAAAATAATAAATTATTATTATTTATGATTATATATTTTTATAATTTTTAGAAATTCTAAACAATGTCAAATAAAGATGTAACAAATAATGTTGGACTCTTCATAATAAGTTCTATTTAATAAAATATTCGTTTTTAAATTTCTAAATATGCATTATTATATTTCTATTCATAATTGACTTGATGATCAAGGATATATCACTTTTCCATATGATTTGTGTCATTTATTCAAATGTTTCACTTTGAATAGATGTAATTACTATGTAATAATAAATTGCATAATGTGTGCTATTAATTGCTTTTATTCAGATATGCTACAAAGCTTCATTTGTCTCATTTCAGTTTTAACTAATATTTACTTAATATTAAAATAAGTTTTTAATAATTTATTCTTATTTACTTTTGCAAATTATTTAATTCTAGACAATGTTTGATATAGTAAAACAAACATTATTAGACTATTCTTAATCAGCTCTCGCAATTAAATTTTACTTCATTAAATTTTTGATATTTTTTTTCTTAGATTTAAGTTACCTTCATGCAAAATTTTGAATAGTGCCTAATTTGATGATAAAAGATATTACACTTACTCTCCTTAACATGTTTTAATGCGACTTCCCATTAAATTTATCTCATTCCTCCAAAATGTTCCATTGTCTAACCTTTACATTATTTTAATTTAGTTATATTACATGGCTTTAAATAAAGTCAACTATAATATTTATTTACTAATATTAAAATAAAAATACTATTGTTATTTTATTAATTTAATTTAGTAATTCATAGTTATTCCAAAGTTCCTTTAATCGAGATGAAGTAAATATCATTTGACACATGTTGTCAAGATCTATCCAATTAAATGTACTTTTTCTACATATATTTAATCATTTTCTTTTTAATAGTTTTGATATGCAATGCACAACATTTGTACTCATATTTTAGTCCATGATGAAGTTACAACAACTTTCCATAGTATCATGGAATGCGACATTGCCTTATTATCTTGTCATGCAATTTTCTTAAATATTTTGTCTCATTTTTTTCCTAATTTTTTATTGTATATTGGTTATTCTACTATGGAACCATAATTTTCAAGTCATGCAACCATTTCATCACTTTGAATTTATTATATTATATTAGTTTAATTATCATATTTATTATTATAGTATATACTTACGTAATCCTAAAAATAAAATTTTGATATAATTTATGTTTATATATTTTGATAATTCATGGTAATTTTAAAAAAGGTTTGATGGACACAAAACAAATGTTGTTAGACTTGTCTTATGGGCTCCATCAAATTAAATATTTATAATTATATTTTTAGATATTTTTTTCAAAAGTTTTTATTAATTTTATGAAACACTTCTTTTTGAACCTTGTTTAATGATTATGGACTTTTCTCTTGATAACCCTTTTATATTGGAATGTGACTTTCTTATGCAACTTTTCATAATTTTTAGAATTTTTTCTTTGATGAGTCGATTTACAATGTTCCTCTAAATCACCTCTAATGAGACCTTTTCATTACAATGATTTCTTTTTCTCATATTGCTTTAATTTATCAAATTTTTCCTATACTGTTAATTTCTTAATATGAAAATAATTTTACATTGTTATATATGACTACTTACATTGGTAAATAATGGGCTTCTCTAAACAAGCACTACACAATTTATCAAATAAGGTTAGATTTGCACCTAGTTTAAACATATATGTCACACTCGATCTCCTTAGTTTATTGTAATACAATTTTCCTACAAAATTTATTAATTCCTTAAAAATATTTTTTTTAAATTAGTCATATTACCTCTTAACTACAAATCTATCTCATATTAACATTACATTGCATTTATTTTGTTATATTAAATGACTTCAATTTATCTTATTTGAACTTTAATATATAGTTATTTAACATTTTAACAATAATTTATTATTATTTTGGCTTATTTTTATTTGAATATTCCTTTTTTATTTTTTAAATATATTTTTTTAAAAACTTTGGGGCCAATTTTATGAATCATTTTGATTCATATTTAATTTTATTATCTTAAATGTTGCACTCATGCCTGTTAATATCTTAGAAGACAATTGTTTCATATTTAATGTTATGTTTTAAAATTTTTCCCTTTGATTTGGATATATTATTATAAAGTTATAATTCTCCACTTATATTCCTTTACAATGCTTACAACTTATTGCATTAAATTTCTTTAATTTATCTTCATGTAGTACTATGATTTCTTTACTAAATATTTAAAAAATAATTTATTAATATTTATATTTATTTTCTTATGCAATTCATGGTAATTCAAAGTTAGGGCTAATCGATATGAAATAAACTATGTTGGAGCTATCTCAAGAAACTCAAATAAATTAAATATTGTTTTTAACAATTTGAAAATGTTCTTTTATGTTTGGCATGCTTTTAGAAGCATTTCTATTCACACCAAATCTGACAATCAAGGATGACACTATCAATCCCCTTAACATGTTGGAATACAACTTCCTTATAAAATTTATCTCAATCTTTCAAATATTTTACTTTTATTTGATTATATTATCATGGAACTCAAATTCTCCTCTCATGTGACCTTCACAATGTTATGATTTTATTATAGTATAATGCTTTGATTTAAGTCATTTCAAGCTTTTTATATATCAAGTAAAAAAAATAATAATTTATTATTATCTGTGCTTATTTTCTTTGGTAATTTGTTACACCCCATTTTTCCTAGGCTGATTTTTGGCATACATTTTTTTTTTTTTGCATATAGACAACTCAGATCGTCCCATACCAACTTGAGTAGCCTACGAAAAACATAGGATATAACACATCATTACACACCTACTTCCCTTAACAATGTGGATCCCATCTCCTGGGTACACCGTCAAATCAGGTTCATGACTCCTGAATTAACAGATGGACTCACGCAATGTTACTCCTACTAGACCCAATACTCCTAACCCATACAGATAGAAGAACCGATCTAATAGAAGTCTGAATCCCCACGGTTAAGTTCCATAGTCATGTAATGACCTCACCATCAAAAATAAAATACATAACATCCACAGATAAAATATGGCACTCCACACACCATACCACCAAGACAATAAAGTAAACAATGAAAGGAACTACATCATAAGAATAAGATCCAAGTCCAACAAGTACAATATTGTCCAACCAGATACATAAGTCAGAATCACCCTCACATAATACCTGTCATATGAGAATAACAGTCTCACTGACAACATCCAACAGCAACAATCAACTAACCAGAATTTCTCAGATAATCACAGATCAGATATCCTCCACAAGCCTGCTGACCACGATCCCACCTAATCTGGTAGCGTCAAGTCTGCCGAGCCACTGAAAATATATAATACGGAAATGAGCTACGCCCAGTAGGAAAGACAGCTAGTAAAACTCACATGCAAGAGAAGGATAATAGCTAGAGTATAAGAATACAGCATAACAATATATGGTGGATAGGCACTCTCAGTCCCAGACTCCGACCAACCACAGTCACCCCAGTCACACAAGAGTAGCTCTCCTCTGGGCTTCCAGGTAGCGTGCCAGTGGGAACGCCCATCTCGAAACACGCATGGCGCCTAAGCACCCGACACTGCAGCGTCTCTCGTCAATCAATCTCCTGGAGACTATAGACAGATCCAGCCACAAAATCTCTAGCCAATGTGAGACACCCCTGCCACCCTAAGGCGCGCAGGCCTACACACTTGGCTAGCCACTGCGAGACACCCCTGCCACCCTCAGGCGCGCAGGCCTACACACATGGACCAGGAGAGATCGACTCAGCCACCGTCCCAAGGAGTCCTCTACCAACAACTTCCATAGAAGCTCACGCCCCTACAGTCATTGTCAATTCTCTAACTCCAAGATTCGGCAACATATGTCCAGGTACGACAAGGCGCATACCAGTCCACATGTATACTGTGGAAGCTAAGTCTGAACCGCACAGTTACCTACCACAACTACCCTAAAATGCTAAAATCAATAATTTGCTTTAATCACTTTCAAAAAAAAAAAAACACAATTCACATGTTCTGGTAGTTAATTGCAAAGTAATCCATATTTTCAATTCGCTAATTAACAAAATTTAAACTAAATTTCCTACCTCAAAGACGCCGGCGACGGTGGACCTCGTCCGCAGCTCGCCGCAGCTCCTCACCGAACGAACCCGGTATCAATCGACTCTCCTCGGTCCCGGGAATCTCCAGGCACAAAAAGCCCCTTGCCAGGCCGCCAGAATCACGCGCCGTACGCCGGAAAACTTCCTCTCTATCGGTCGGTCGAACGAAACCCTAATCGATGTATTTCACGAGGGTTTTATATTCCTGGCCAACACGGTGAGCACCCGATACGCGCTGTTGACACGCTTTCGACACGGTAAGCACCCGATACGCGCTGTCAACACGCTATCGACACGGTAAGCACCCGATCAGCCGGTTCAATCCCAACCGTCGATCACGACCGTCCGATCCTCTTATCAGAACGCACGCGCAAACTCACTCGGCGAACCGCCTCCGCCACCGCTGAACCGTTCCGGTCCGGTTCACGCGCGATAAAAACCAAATTTCCGGTTTAATTTAAATGGATTTTCGAATTTCTAAAAATCCAATAAATATAATTAAAAAGGAAAATTACTTAAATTTACCTCGGTGCTCCGGAAAATCCCCAGAAATTTCAGAAATTCCAATAGCCTCCAATTGAGCTCCTAGCTCATCCTACTGTCGATCTGAAATCATCCAAGCCAAAAATTAATTTATTAAAGATTAACATAAAAATTTTTACTGGGTATAACAATCTCCCCACCTTATCAGGAATTTCGCCCTCGAAATTCAGCAAGAAGTTCCGGCCACTTCTCCGCAACATCCTGCTCTAGCTCCCAGGTTGCCTCCCTTTCATCATGTCTATTCCACAGCACCTTGACCATTGGAAACGACCTGTTCCTCAGCTGTCTGCTGCTCTCCACGAGGATGCGAATTGTTATACCCAGTAAAAATTTTTATGTTAATCTTTAATAAATTAATTTTTGGCTTGGATGATTTCAGAAATTCCAATAGCCTCCAATTGAGCTCCTGGCTCATCCTACTGTCGATCTGAAATCATCCAAGCCAAAAATTAATTTATTAAAGATTAACATAAAAATTTTTACTGGGTATAACATAATTTATAGCAATTCTAAATGTGGTTTGATCAATACAAAACAAATATTATTAGTTTCATCTTGAACAAGATCTAATCAATGAAACATTCCTTTTAATTTTTTAGATACTTTAATATGTTGGGTTTTGGCATGTTTTACAATGATTTATGCTTCATTTTTCATGTTGATGATCGAAGATGCTATGTTAATATTTATTCATTTTTCATGTTTTAAATTTTATCAATTCACTAATTTTGAGCTTTAATATTTATCTAGTAAATATTAGAATAATATTATCTTATTATTTTGCTTTATTCATTTTTTTAATTTCTGGCATTTCGAAACAAAATCTTATGATGGATGGACAAATATCATCTTACTTGTTTTGACGTATTGTAACCAAGTAATTTTTTTTAATATTTTAAAATATTTTATTTTCTAGATTTTGTTGCACTTTATGAGACACCTTTGTTTGTGTGTGATTTGATGATGAATGACTTTGGACTCTATCTCGTTATTATCATAGAATACAACTTCTCACCAAATCAATCACTTTTCTTCAAATTTTTCATAGTGATTTGTTTATATTATTGTATAACACTAAATCCATAATTGTTTGACCTTTATGCCTAATTGACATTGTTCTATTGTTGCCCCTAATTTTATCAAATTCTAATTTAAATATACATTTGCTTTACGTTAATATACATATTGCATATATCTTAAGTATAAATTGGAAAGTTGTAGAAATTTCAAACTAGGTTCGATCTAGATGAGACAAACGTAGTTACACTCATCTCGATGAGCTTTATACTATAAAATATTCATTTTTATAATTTCTAATTTTTTGACTTTTTATGATTTTGACATGCTTTTCTTGATATTTTGAATCCTACTTTATTTTACAATTGAAGAAATTACTCCCAATTGTCTTACTATCGTGGAATGGAACTTTCTTATTCAATTTACCATATTTTTTTCGAAAATTCAACTTTTACTTATATTACAAAACAAAGTCTAATTCATCTTCTATTTGACTTTAGATCACTTCGATGTTGTTATATTACTCCACATTAATTTATTTAATTAATACTTTAATGTAGATTTACTAATAACAAAATAATAATTTATTATTATTTAAGCCTTTTTACATTGATAATTCTTATAAATTGAAAATGAGGTTTGATTGAAATGAATAAAATTTCTTTGTAGTCAATTGGATTTGCATATCAAATTAAATAATTTTTAAAGTTTTTTTCAAAAGTTTGTTTTCTTCGATTTTGGAAAACTTTGAGTCAGTGATTCAGACCAAATGTAATGATCAAAGGATGTTATATTCAATTTTCTTAGAATCGTGTAATACAAATTTCTAAAAATATTTGTCTCATTTCTTAAACTTCTTCACTTTGGTTTGGTTTATTTGACTCCAAGTCACTACAAATATTTCATTCACATTACTTTTATTTGGATTTATTAATTTACTTTAATTTACCTCATTTGTGATTTTAAATATATCTACTTAATATTAATATAAAAATTATTAAAATTTATTTATAATCTTTTTTAATTAGCAATAATATAGATGAAACAAAAATCATTAGACTCATCAATACAAACTTTATGTAATAAAATATTCTTTTTTATATTTTAAAACATTTTTATTCTCAAATGCTGGTGCTCACTTTATTAGACATTTTGATTCTAATCTAAAATAACCATCAAATTGTTACACTTAATCTACTTAGTATCATGGAATGCAACTATTTTATGTAATTCTCTCATTTCTTTATATTTTTTCTTTTATTTCTATTATATTTTATTGAAACTCTTATTGTACCCTTATATATCTTTACATGTTTTGGTTTGGTTATATTACAAAACTTTAATTCAACTCATTTAAAATTTATTTCATAGTTATTTAATATTAAAATTAAATTTTATTATTTTTTGTCTTTAATGATTTTGCCAATGAGTACTATTTCAAAATAAGGTTTAATCGAGATAAAACAAGAGTCATTGGAGTCATCTCGATGAGCCAATCCTACCTATTTATTATAGAATCTTCAAATATTTTATTCTCTTTCATTTTGGTATGCTTTATGAAACACTTGATTCATGCTTAAATTTATGGTCTAGAGTGTTACATTCAATCTTTCTACTATATTGGAATGTAGTTTTCCCATTTCCCCAAATTTTTTATTTCATTAAATTTCTATATAACTTCAAATATTTTCTATTATGAAATTTACATTGCTTTTATTTTCTTTATATTAAATAGATTCAATTTATAATTTCTAGCATTAATATGTACTTAATATTGAAATAAAATTACATTATTATTCATATTAAGTTATATATGTATTTAGATATAATTTCAAACTTGGTCAATTGGAGAACAAACAAACATTGTTAAAAATGTCTCAATGAGTTATTTCAAATTAAGTAGTCATTTTTTATTTCTTAAGTAGTATTTCTATAATTTTGATACTCTATATGGTATCATTTAGTTATATCATAACATTAGTATTTATCTAATTCTTATCTTGCACTATATTTAATTAATATTAAAATAAAAATTTTATTAATATTATTATCTAAATTTTTTGATAATTTATAGTAATTTAAAATTTGGTGTCATGAGGATAAAACAATCATCATTAGAATTGTCTTAATTAGCTCTATTTAATTAAATATTCTATTTTTTATATTTTATACAAATTTTATAAGAAAATATATTTTTTAATTTATTTAATGGTTGTTGATACCATGGTAGATCTCCTTAGTATCTTGGACAATTGCTTTCATAAATAATTTATCTCATCTCTTAAAAAGCTTCAATTTGATTTCCTTTTGTATCGATGAAACTCCAATTGTTCTCTTATGTGAGCTTTCCAATATTTTTATGTTGTCTTTGAATGTAAGTTTCTTATACAATTATCAAGTTTCTTATACATTACTCTAAATCTTCTATTGTTTCTCATTTACATAAAATTAATTTTTTATTATTATTACATTTCATCCATTTATTTGATTTCACCTTTAAAAGGTATTTGCATAACATTACAATAATAATTTTTTTTATTTATGCTTATTATATTTAGTGATATACATTAATTTCCAAATGGGTTGTATCAACATGAATGAACATTGATGGATTCGTCTTGGAAAGTTTTGTCCTATTAATTGCCTATTTTAATATTTCTTAAATATTTTATTTAAAATTATTTTGACATGTTTCATGAGCCATTTCAATTCATATTTGATTTGATGGTTGGAGACATTACACTATATTTTCTTAATATATGGAAAGTATTTATCTAATAAAGTTTGTCATATCATCAAAGTTTAGGCCTAGGTTTTGTTATAACACTATGGAACTCTATTATCATCTTATGTGAATGCTATCAATTTATTATATTACATTTCATCAATTTATGCCATTTCAAATTGGTTATACATTTTCTAAATTTAAAAATAGTAGTTTATTATTATTTTTCCTCATTTTCTTTGTCAATTCATAGTAATTTAAGACTAGGTTAAGTGGATACATAACAAACATTATTGGACTCATGACAATGATCTTCGATTAATTAATTTTTATTTTACATTTTTTAATATTTTTTTTCTACTTTTTCTTATGCTTTATGAGGCGTTTTTATTCATGTTTAATTTGACGAATAAGCATCTTTGACACAAATCTCCTTAGCGTCTTCGAATATAACTTTCCCATAAAATTGGTCTCATTCCCTAAAACTTATCACTATGATTTGGTTATTTTGCCGTATAACCCTAAATCCTTTCTCTTGTAACCATTACAATGCTTTCATTTGTTTGAATTATATTTTTTCAGTTTATCTTATGTTGTACATAAAATACATATACTTAATGTTAGAATGATAATTTGTTATTACTTGTGTTTATCTACATTTGCTATAATAGAATTTCCAAATGAGGTTTGACCATAATGAAAATAGTCATTAGACTTATCACGATGAGCTTTATCTAACTAAATATTCATTTTTATATTTTTTTTAAAATATTTTGTTATCTATCAATTTGACATGTTTTACTAGGCATTTGGTTTCTTGCAAGATTTGATTATTAACAACATTACACTCAATCTCCTTTGTACCTTGAAAAAAACATTTGTATGTAATGTATCTTATTTATTCAAATTGTTTTATTAGATTGTATTGTTATGTAATTATAAATCTCTATATTGTGGGCCTTTTATTACTTTAATTTGATTATATTATATAAAACAATTTCTCTCTATTCTTATTTACTATGCATACAGTTCATATTAATTAAAAATATATTTTTTATTTTTAATTATTTTAAAATTCTTGATAACTTTAATACAAATTTGAATGAGATGAAAAAATGCATTGGACATCTCATTATAAGCTCTATCTAAGTAAACATTTATTTATAACATTTCTATTTTTTTTAATTTTTTATTATTTTTAAAAGCTCAATGGTGCATTTCATTTTGTACTTGATTTGAGGATTTAGAGTGCTACTATATTGCTGCTTAGTATCTTGGACTTAAACTTTCATGTATAATTTTACCTAATTGTTTCCAATGTTTTACAATGATTTAGTAATACTACTATGAAACTACAATTGTTGTCTTGTGTGGCACTTACATATCTTCAATTTAGTTATATTATAGTACTATAATTTTTATCATGACAACTTTAATAAACATATACTGAATATTCAAATAATAAATTATTATTTTCTACTTATTTACTTTATTTATTTCTAAAAATTATAAATGACTCTAATTTAGAGAAGATAAATGTTTTTGAAATAACCTTGATGTTCCCTATTTAAATAAATTAATTTTTACTTCAAAATATTTTATTTTCCTATATTTTTCAATTTTTATGGGAAATTTTTATTAATACTTGATTTGATGACAATAAGGGTATAATCGATAGCATTAGCATCATGGAATGCTACTTATTGTATAATTTATTTCATTACTTTAATTATTTCAATGTTATTTATTCACATTATTGTGAAACTCAAACTCTCTGTTATTGTGGCCACAAGATCTCTTTTATTTTGTCATCTTATATTGCTTCAACTTATCCCACTAAAACATATATATATATATATATATATATATATATATATATATATATATATATATATATATATATATATATATATATATATATATATATATATATATATATATATATATATATATAATATTTTTATAAATATTAAATTAATAATTTATTATTATTATTTATTTAATTTTGTAAACTACAGTAATTCCAAATAAAATTTGATGGGGATGAAACGAACACCATTAGATGCATCATATGTGCTCTATCCAATTAAATATTCATTCATAAATTTCAAAATGATATATTTTTGCATTGTTGGCTTGTTTTATGTAATATTTCCATTTATACATAATTTGATGATTAATGATGTTCTAGCAAATCACCTTAGTATCTTTGAAAGTAATTTTCTTATTCAATTTATCAATTTTTTTAAATTCTTCACATTGATTTCTTAAATTGCAATTAGTTCTAAATCTCATCTTGTGTGCCCTTTACTTCAAATTGATTTTTTTATATTGATTTCCCTCAAGTTATTTTATTTAAAATTCTTTAAATATTTTTTCAATATTACAATAATAATTTCTTATTATTATTGCAATTCTTTTGGATGTTCATAATAATTCCATACTCATCTTGATGACATCAATCTAATTAAATGTTCAAATTAATAATTTTAAAAATAATATTTTATTAGATTTCTATATTTTAACTATAGTTTTCAATATGTACTTAATGTAATTATTAAGGATCTTAGACTTGATCTTCTAATGTCCTTGAAAGTAGCTTTCTCTTATAATTTATCTTCTTTTGACAAAATTTTTATTTTTCAAGTAGTTATATTACCATGTAACAAAAACCCTACTTCTATGAGACAATTGTATCATATTGTTTTAGTTATATTATGTTACTTTAGTTTATTAAATTGTTTTTTAACATTTATTTACTAAGTATTAAATTTTTTTTATTATTTATGATTGTTTTGGTAAATTAATAGTAATTTGAAATAAAGACTAATCGAGAATAAATAAACATCATTTTACTTGTCCTTTCACGATCTATCAAAATAAATATTTTTTTCAAAATTTTTAATATTTTAATTTTTGTTGTTTTAAAAGTTTTAAGAGATATTTTAATTTGTACTTGATTTCTTGATTAAAGATAGTCCTCTTAATCACCATATTATTTTGAATGCAAGAATCTTATAAGATTTATCTCATTTTTTCAAAATTTTTTATTTGATTTTGTTATTTTACTATGAAACTTTAATTTTTATCTCATGTAACCTTTACGATACTTACATTTTGTCATATTTATTAAGATAGCTTATCGCATTTCTCATTAATTAATACTGCCTGAATGTAAAATAATAATTCTTTTAATATTTGTTCCTATTTAAATTAGTAGTTAGTAATAATTCCAATAAAGGACAGACAAAGTAAAATAAATATTGTTCAACTCATTTGAATGTGTTACATTTAAATAAGTTTTAAGATTTATTTTTTAGCTTTTTTACTTTCTTAGATTTTTATATGTTTTATTAAATATTTTATTTCTTATCTGGTTTGATGGTCAAGGAGGTTTCTCTTGAGCTACTTAGTATCTTGGAATGCTACTTTCATAGATAATTTATTCATTTATTAAGATATTTGCTTTGATTTCATTATATAATTATGAAATCCAATTTTCCTCTTATTTGACATTTATAACATTTAATTTGTTTTTGTTATATTGCATTAATTTATCTCATTTCTACTTTAATGTGTATTTTCATATCTTTAAAAAATAATTTGTTATTATTTGTGCTTATTTACATTAGCAATTCATTGCAATTCAAAAGAAGGTCTAATCATGACAAAACATATGTTCATGGACATGTCTTAATGAGATATGCTTATTTGTGCCTAATTTGACAATTGATGACATTACACTAGATTGATTTAGTATCAAGGAATACAAATTAACAGCACAATCTATCATACCTCTAAAAATAATGTTCTTTAATTTAGTGATACTATAATTTATCTCTAAATCTCCTTTATTGTGACATTTATATCACTTTTATTTGGTTACTTTTCTTTCCTCGTATTTATCTCATTTCAGCTATAATATATGTTTACTTAATAGTAATATAATAATTTATTGTTATTTATGTTTATTTATTTTATTAATTCATAGTAAATACAAACACAATTTGATTAAGATAAAATAAAAATCATTTGACTCATCAGAATGAGATCTAGCCAAACAAATTTTTTTTAGATATTTTTAAATATTATTTCCTATTGTTTCTTTCTGCTTTATGAGTCTTTTTTATTTCTACCTGATTTTATTATCAAGGTTGTTAATTTCAATTTTTTAGTATCTTGAAATGTTACTTTCCTTTGAAATTTTTATTTTTTTAATAATTTAAATTCAATTTTGTTATTTTACTATGCTACAAAAATATTTTCTCTCTATGTTGTTTATATTTTTTTATATTACATTTCTTAACTTTATATATAGTTTCTTAATATTAAAATAATAACTTATTATTACGTATTGATATTTACTTTCTTACTTAGTAGTAACAAAAAACTAGGCCTAATAGAGATAGAGCAAACATCGTTAAATCTTACTTGAAGTTTTCTAACAAGTTAAATATTAATTATTTTATTTTTTAAATATTTAATTTTATATAATTTGAACTATCTTTGAAAAGCTTTTTGAATCATACTTGATTTGATGATCAAGGGTGTCACAACCTAACTCTTAAGTACGTTGGAATGCAACTTTCTCATACAATATTTCTCATATTTTCATTGGTTTTTCTTTGATTTTGTTATATTATTTTATTACTCTAAATCTCCTCTCCTTTGACCTTTACATTGCCTTTAGTATTATGCCAAGTTAATTCAATTTATATCATCTTATCTTAGATATGTATTTACTTAATGATAAAATAATAATTTATAGTTATTTATTCTTATTTTCTTTTGTAATTTATAAAAATTTCAAATGTGTTTTAAAAAGAAAAAAACATTATTGGACTCATCATAAGGAACTTTATTGAACTACTTGATCATTACTATTATTTTCAATATTTTTATTTTGGTTATTTTGTTATATTGGAGTTTAACTTTTCCTATGAGGTTTGATAAAAAAAGAAACAAAATCATTGGACATGTATTGATGAGGTCTATTACATTAACTATTAACTCTTAAATTTTCAAATATTTCTTAGGTTTTAAACATAATTTGCAATCATGGAAGTCACTATTAATCTCATTAGTTAATTGTAATGTAATTTTCTCATATAATCTTCCTCATTTCTTCAAATACTTTTTTTAATTTAATTAAATTACTATGGAACTCTAATTCTAATGTAGTGTGACCTTTAAATCTCTCTGATTTAGTTAAAGTATATTTATTCAATTTATCTTATTTAAATTTTAAAATATGTTAAGAAAAAATAAATAATAATTTTATTCATGTTTACCTTTATTTAGTTTTTTAATTTGTAGTATTTCAAAATGACGTCCAATGAAGGAAAAAAATCACATTGTGCTCAACTTAGCTAACTCTATCAAATTATATTTTCATTTTGAAACTTTTAAAAATTGTATTTGTTGAATGTTTTTTGCATGCATTATGAGATATTTTAATTCATAACTTATATAATGGTTGATGATGTTACGCTAGGTTTTAGCTTTTTTGAATGAAACTTTCTTATTTAATTTATATATTTCCACCAAATTATTTTCTTTAATTTTATTTTATTACTATGTAATCTAATTCTCCTCAAGTCTAACCTTTACATCACATTGATGTTTTTGTTGCCTATATTCTAACAAAATGATACATTTTAATAATTAATGCTTATTATTTTTGGCAATTCATAGTAGTTAAATATGAGGATTGATTGAGATGAAACAAATATTCTTTCACTCGTGTCAATAAGATATATCCAATTGAACATTTTTATTTACGATTATTTATACTATATTCTCTAAGGTTTTGCCATTTTTTACTACTTTGTTTAATTTGCATATGATTTTATGGATGTAGACATCACACTAACCTCCTTAATATCTTGGAATGCATATTCTTTTGCAATTTATTTCGTTTCTTTAAAAACTTTTTTTAGTTATTTTATTATGTAATGAAAAATAATCATTCAAGTGACATTTACATCGTATTGATTTGGCTATATTTCATTACTTTAGCTTATCATAATTTCTTTATAAAACTTATTTTATTGGAATTAATATTATAGTTTATCTCTACTTATGTTTATTTAATTTTGCAATTCATTGTAATTACAAATAAGGATTCATAAAGAAGGAAAAACATCATTAGACTTTGCTTTACAAGCTCTATTTTATTAAATTTCATTTTTATATTTTTAAATATGTTAATTTCTTTGGTTTTGTCATGTTTTATGTGCCATTTTGATTCACGATTGAGTAATGAATTGAGGATGTTAAATTCGTTCATATTAGTATCCTAGAATAAAACTTTATTGTATAAATTATCTCATTTTTTTAAATGTTTCCATTTTATTTTTTATTTTACTCTAAAATTTTAATTTTCAACTTTTCTAACTTTTCAATTACTTTGATTTCTTTATATCACAGACCTTTAATTTATCTTATTTTAACATTAAAACATATTGTATGTTATCTGATTAATATCATGGAATGCAACTTTCTAAAATACATTAGCTCATTTGCAATTTTTTTTTTATTTGGTGATGTTACTATGAAACTCTAATTCTACTCTTATGTGACATTTACATTATTTTAATTTAGATTATTTATGTTACTTTAACTAATGTGATTTCAGCTTTAATGTCTAACTACTAAGTATTAAAATTATTAATTGTTATTATTTATACCTATTTATATTTTTAATTCATAGCAATACCAAATGTAGTCTAATTGAGAGGAAACAAACATTTTCTAGAGTTGTCTTAGCAATCTATCTTAATGAAATATTATTGTTAATATTTTTAAATATTTTCATTGTGAATGTTTTGTTATGTTATACAAGATATTTTGAATCATATTGGATCTACTATTAAGGTTGTGATACAATATCTCTTAAGTATATTCTATTATAACTTATTTACTAGATTTCTCTATTTTTTTTAAGATGTATTACTATGATTTTATTGTATTATTACTTAACAATAAATCTATTATCATGGAACCTTTACATCATTTTTATTTTGTTTTTTTGTTGCTTAAATTTATCTTCTTTCAGCTATAATATATGTTTAATTAATATGAATATAATAACTTATTTTTATTATTGATTATTTATTTAGTTGTTTCATACTAATTGCAAACAAGTTGCAAATGAGAGAAAATATTTGTCATTAGAATCAACTCCTCAAGATTTATCCAAACAAGTATTTATTTTGACATTTTTTAAAATATTTTACTTTCTAAGGTTTTGTAATGTTTTGTGAGTCATTTAGATTTTGCAACTGATTGAATAGTAGATGTTACACAAATCCTCCTTGGTGTCTCAGAATGTAACTTTCACATAGAATACTTCTTATTTCTTCAAATCATATTGTTTTTATTTTGTAATTCTCATTTGCAACTCTAAATCTTCTCTTTTGGCATGACATTTACATCATTTATATTTAGTTATATTATATTATTTCATAGAATTAAAAATGGTGTAAGATTGAGATGAAAAATTTGAGGGTCAATGATGATAATTCAATCTTCTTAGTATCTAAGAATGCAACATTCAAGGCTAATTTAGATTATTTTCTTAAATCTTTCACTTTCATTTTGTTATGTTAATTGATGGACCATTTCCCATCTTTTGTAATATTAATATTGCTTTAGTTAAGCTACATTAAACTAGATTAACTTATTTCATTTTAACATGTGCTCAATATAAAAATAATAATTTCTCATTATTTATATTGAATTATTTTACTAATAAGAAGTATTTTAAAATAAGTTTTTATGGGGATGAAATTGGAGTCATTGGTGTCTTCTTAATGAGTCGATCTGACTAAGTATTTGTTTCAGTATTTTTAAACCTTTTATTTTGTTTTGTTTTGGTGTGCTTTATGAGACATTTCAATCTTACCTACATTTTATGATCAAGGATGTCACACTCAATCTTTTCTTATATAAGAATGTAGTTTTCTTAATTCCTCAAAGTTTTTATTTTTATTTGATTAAATACTAGATATTTAAAAAATTTCTATGTTACATTACAATTTTATTTTATAAATGACATAGATTAAATTTTATCATTTTAGCTTTAATATATATGTATAGTTAATTTTAAAATAATAATAAATTATTACTCATACAAATCTACATTTGTATTTATAAATAATTCCCAGCTTGGTCAAATATAGAAGAAACAAACATCGTTATACATGTTTTGATGAGTTATTTAAAATAAAGTAGCAATTTTTTATTTCTTAAAAAGTTTTTTATAACTTTTGTATTGTATATGGAAATGTTTCAATATATTATAATGCTTTAATTTAACTAAATTCTATTTTAGAATATGTTTATTTAATATTAAAATAAAAATTATTACTGTTATCATTTATTTTCTCTAATAATTTTAAATATTTCAAAATGTGGTCTCATGGAGATGATTAGGGTATCATTATGCTTGTCATAACAAGCTCTACTTTATTAAATAGCTAATTTTCGAATGATTATGCACATTTTATAGGGCATTTTGTTCTATAGTTGATTTATTGGTTGTTGATTTCTCACTAGACCTCCATAGTTTCTTGTATTGTGATTTTCCTATATAATTTATCTCATATCTTTAAATTTTTAACTTTGATTTGATTTTGTGTTTATGAAACTTCAACTTTGCTATCATGTGAACTTTACAATAATTAAATTTTGATAATTTACATAGGTAAATGTATCTCATTTTGCTAATAATATATATTTTTATACAAAATAATAATTTAACATTATTTAAGTTTAGTTGAATTGGTAATTGATAATATTTCTTAGTGAGGGCTAGCATAGACAAAAGAAACACCATTGTAGTGATCTTGATGATTTGTATATAATTAAATATTAGATTTTTTAATTTGTTTAAATGTTTAGTTTCTACAGTTTTCATTTTCTTTTAGAAACATTATTATTTATGCTTTATTTATCGATTGACATTATATTCGATCTCAAAGGTATCTTGGAATGCAATTCTCATGTATAATTTGTAAAATTTCTTCGAATGTTTTGGCTTAAATTAGAAAGAATACTATGTAACTCCAAATCTCCACTCATTTCTCCTTCACATAACATTGATTTTCTCATTATCACATTACATTTCTATATTTCGCTTAAACTTTAAAATTTTTTTACTAAACTAATAACAATTTATTTTTATTTATGCATATTTACTTTAGTGACAAGCAATAATTAACAAATAGATTATATAAACATAAAATAAACATCAATAGACTATCTTTATAAGCTTTATCAATTAATTATTAATTTTAATATTATTTAAATATTTTGTTTTATATAATTTTGACATGATCGAAGAGCCATTTTAATTCGTACTTGATTTGATGATCGAGGATATTATATTATATTTTCTTAGTATCTTACAATGCCATTTTCTCATAAACTTTGTCATCTATTCAATTTTTTTTTGTTAACATTGTTATAACACTATGGAACTTTATTATCCTCTTATGTAAAAGCTATGAATTTCTTATATTACATTTCATCAATATAATTTATTTTGACTTTGTTATATATTTATTATATATAAAAATAAGGAATTTACTATTAGTTTTTCACATTTTCTTTGGCAATTAAAAGTAATTTAAGACAACGTCCAATGAAATTGAAATAAACATTACTTGTGCCAACATAATGATCATTAATCAATTAATTTTTTAATTAGTTTATTTTAAATATTTTGATATTCTTTATGAGGTATGTTCATTCATTCTTAATTCTTTATAATTAAGGATTTTATATTCAATATCTTAGTGTCATTGAATATTGCTTTCACAAAAAATTTGACTCATCCCTTTCAAATTTTCACTTTGATTTGGTCATATTACTATATAACTTTAAATCTCCTCTCATGTAACCTTTACATTACTTTCATTTGATTGAATTCAATTGCTTCAATTTATCTTATTTTAGAAATAAAATATCTACACTTCATATTAGAATGATAATATGTTATTATTTATGTTGACTTAATTTTATAATTTAAAGGAATTCTAAGTGGGATTTGATCAGGATAAAAAATATAGTTAGACTTGTCTTAATGAGCTCTATCAAAGTAAAACTTTATTTTTTATATTTTCAAATTTTTAATTTTTTGTGATTTTCATTTGTTTCACCAGGAATTTTCCTTTGTATCTTATTTAATGATCGATAATGTTAGACTAATCTCCTTTGTACCTATGAATAAGCATTCTTACATAATTTGACTTATTTATTCAAATGTTTTCTTCGGTTTGGTTGTATTACAACATAAATCTAAATCTAAACTCTCTCGACCATTACATCACTTTAAATTGAAATAGTTATATAACACTATTTACCTCGTTTGATTGTTTAAGATATATCTACCTCACATTAAATAATAACATGTTTTAATTTATTTCAAAATTCTCCATAATTTCAATACTAATATCATTAAGATCGATATAAATTTCACACTTTGCTATAAGATCTATCTAATGAAATTTTTAGTTATTAAATTTCAAAGTTCTTTATTTTCTATTATTTTTGAAACCTTCATGAGACTTTTCATATTTTGTACGTGATTTGATGATTTAGGTATTTACACTCTAAGTACTTGGCATCTTGGATAGAAATTTTCATGTATAATTTGTTAATTATTTTTTCATTTTTTTGCTTTGATTTGGTTATATTACTATGAAACTTGAATTATTCCCTATTGTGACTTTTGCATGTCATTGATTTGGTTATATTTTAATACTACAATTTATATCATTCCAACTTTAATACACATATACTTAATATTCAAATAATAAATTATTGTTATTTGTACCTTTTTTCTTGATTAATTTCTATTAGTTAAAAATGACTATAATTGAAACAAAATGAATGTTTTTGAGCTCACTTAACATGGTCTACTTGATTAAATATTAATTTTTCTTATTTTAAAATATTTTATTTTGTAAAATTTTTCATAAATTTTATTAGAAATTTTGATTAGTATCTCATTCAATGATAATGATACTATACTGGATCTCTTTAGCACTTTGAAATGCAACTTTAATTTATAATTTATTTTATTTCTTCAAAGATTTTTCTTTGATTTACTCACATTATTATGAAACTCAAATTGTCCTCTAAAGTAGCCTTTGCATTTTTTTTATATTGTAATATTATATTACAATTATTTATCTTATTTAGAAATTAATATACATCTATATACAATTACATATATATACTTTATATTAAAGTAATAATTTTTCTTAGTTTTGTATTCTTAATTTCATAAACTATAGGTATTTTAAGTGAGGTTTGATGGAGGTGAAACAAATGCCGTTTGACTCAGCATGACAAGCTTTATCCAATTGCATATTCATTAATGAATTTTTAAATATTATATTTTTTTTCTTGGCATGTTTTATGTGACTTGGAAAGGAATTTTCCTATTTAGTTAATCTAATCTTTTAAATTGTTCACTTTGGTTTTGATAAATATTTATGTAAAACTATGTCTCATCTCATGTGCCCTGTACTTCAAATTGATTTTGTTGTATTAATTTTCGTCAATTTATTTTATTAACTTTTAATACAAATTATTTCACTGTTATAGTAATAATTTATTATTATTTTTTATCATTTCTTTGGATGTTAATAACAATTTCAAAACCATTTAGACAAGAACAATCTAATTGATTGTTTAAATTTGTAATTTTAAATATTATAACTTTTAAGATTTTGGCATGTTTCACATGTTGTTTCTATTTGCACATAATTTAAATATCGAGGATGCTACACCTGAACTTTTTAATGCCTTGGAATACAACTTTCTCTTAAAATTTATCTTGTTTCTTCAAATGTTTTGTTTTTATTTTGTTACATTACATTTTAACTCAAAATTGTCTCTTGTGAGACAATTACATCATTTTGATTTTGTTATATAATATTACTTTTGTCTATTTGATTTTAGATTTAATTTTTACTTATGATAAAAATGATACTTTTCTTATAACTTATGATTATTTTTGGAAAAAAATAGAAATTCTAAATTAGGATTGATCTAGAAAAAAAATCATCATTAGACTGGTCTTTATAAGCTTTATGCAATTAATGTTTTTTATTTTTAATATGCTATTTTTTGGTGTTTTACACATTTTTTAGTTTATTTGGATTGGTACTTAATTTATTGACTGAGGATGCTCCACTCGATCATCTCATTACATTGGAATGGAAAATCCTTAGAAAATTTATATCATTCTTTCAATTTTTTACCTAATTTTCTTTTACTATTATGAAACATCTTGTTTTATTTCACGTGACCTTTACATTAATTTCATTTGCTCACATTTGTTACTTCAACTTATCTTATTTATCTTAAAAATATACTATCTGATATTAAAATAATAATTTTATGATAATTTGTGGCTATTTAAATTAGTAAATAGTAATAATTCTACTAAAAGATAGATAGAGCAAAGAAATATTTGTTGGACTCATCTAAATGAGCTATATGTAATTAAATGTTAATATTTATTTTTTAGACATTTTTATTTTATTTGATTTTCTTAAATTTTTTGCTAAATATTTGAATTCCTCATTGCTTCAAAGCTCATGGAGGTTACCTTTGATATAATTAGTATCTTGGAAAGCTACTTTGACATATAGTTTATTCAATTCTTTAAATGCTGGATTTAGATTTGATTATACTAATATGAATACTAATTCTTTTCTTATTTGACCTTTATATCATTTTATTTTTTTGTTATATTTCATTAATTTATCACATCTCTACTTTAATGTCTTTGCTTAGTATAAAAAACTATTTGTTGTTATTTATGCTTATTAATATTACTAATTCGTATTAATATAGACGAGGTCTAATCAAGATGAAACATATGTTTTTTGGCTTATCTTGAAAGAATCATTCAATTAATTTTTTTTAATTTTAGATATTTAATTTTCTATCATATTTGTATTCTTTCTAAGACATTTTTATTTGTAGTTTATTTGAGAATTGATGATGTTACACTCAACCTCTTTAGTGTCAAGGAATACAATATCAATATAATTTATGATGGTTTTAAAACTATTATTCTTTTATTTATTTATATTACTATTTAACTATAAATCTCCTCTAGTGACATACAACACTTTGATTGGGTCATTTTTGCTTAATAGTGATATAAAAATTTATTATTATTTATGTTTATTTAATTTGCTTATTTTTAGTAATTACAAACATTACTTGATTATTGTAAAGTAAGCATTACTGGACACGTGTTGCTGAAATATATCAAAATAAAATTTTCTTTCTATTGTTTTGTTAAGTTTTACTAGATAGTTTGATTTGTACCTGATTTGATGATTACGATTGTTACTTTCGATGTTCTTTGTTTCATGAAATGATAATTTCCCATAGAAATCCTATTCTTCTTAAATATTTTAATTTAGTTTTGTTATATTACTATGGAACTGAAAATATTTTCTCTTTTATCTTGACATTGGTTTGATTGTTTTATGTTACAGTATTTTAGGTTATCAATTTCCTAAATTTAATATATATTTGTTTAATATTAAAATAATAACATATTATTATTTATTCTTATTTACTTTGTTAATTAATTGTAATTAAGAACTAGGACTAATGTAAATAAAACAGATGATCAATTTCTTTTAACTAGCTTTAGCAAGCTAAGTATTCATTATTCTATTTTTAAATATTTAACTTTATACAATTTGGTCAACCTTTATAAAGAATTTTTATTTATGCTTAATTTCATGACCAAGGATGTTCCTACGTATATTGGAATGCCATATTCTCGTACAATTTATCTGACTTTTTAAGTGGTTTTCCTTTGATTTTGTTATGTTGTTTCGTTACTCTAAATTACCTCTCATTGGCCTGTAGATTGTGTTTATTTTGTTATGTTATGTTAATTCAATTTATCACATTTCAACCTTAATATATACTTAATTATTATTAAAAAAAATACTTTTTTAATTTTTTATGCTTATTTTCTTTTATAATTGGTAAAAATTTCAATTGAAATATGATAAGAAAAAAACAAACATCATTATAGTCTTCTTAAAAGATTTATTCAACTATTGATCATTATGATAGCTTTTATTATTTTTATTTTTTATTTTGATATATTGGAACGTAACTTTTCTATGCAAATTTAGGTCATTCCTTTAGATTTTTTACTACGATTTTGTTATATTTCTATGAAACTTTAAATCTCCACTAGTTTAATATTTCGTAAAATAATTTATTCAAATACTTCAACATTACTATAGTTTTTAATATTTTTTTTTCATATCAATATATTGAAAAATAACTTTTCTATACAACGTCATGTCATTTCTTTAAATTTTTTACTATAATTTTGTTATATTGTTATGAAACTCTAAATCTTCTCTTGTGTGATCTTTATATCATTTTTATTCAATTAAATTATATTTTCTCAATTAATCTCATTTTAATTTTAATATATATATAGTATTTAAAAAATGTTTTATTTTTTTTAACCTTACTTACCTTAGTTAATCAAAGTTTTTTGAATGAGGTCTTATAGAAATGAAAGAAAATTCATTTGACTTGTATTGGTGAGATCTTTCCAACCAAAGGTTAGTCTTTAAATTTTTTAAATTTTAAAAATTTTTAAATATTTAAATTCTTAGGTTTCTAAGATAGTTTACGAAATATGTTTATTAATACTTAATTTGATGATCCAAAATTTTACAATTCAACACTTTTGTAAGTTGAAATGCATTTTTTGTATAGTTTATCTTATCTTCACAAAGTGTTATCTTTGATATGATTAAATCATTATGTTACTACAATTATTCATTCATTTGACCATTACATTTCCTCAAAAATGTTATATTATGGTGCTTTAATTTATATCATTTCAACTTTAAAATTAATTTAGTTAATAGTGAAAAAACAATTTATTCTTATTTATTCTTTTGTAATTTTTTAAGTCATAGTTATTTTAAATTGTGTCTAATCAACATGCTTTACCCTTTAATAATTTGTTATTATTTATACCTATTTACATTTGTAATTCATAGCTATACAAAATGCAGTCCAATCGAGAAGAAATAAACATCATTGGAGTTATCTTAATAGTCAATATTCATTGAATTATGATTTTTAATGTTTTACTTGCTTTTTTGTCATTTTCTTATGGATTTTTTTATTCATACAAGATTTTTTTATTAAGGATGTGGTACAATATCTGTTAGGAATCTAAAAATATCACTTACCCGCAAAAATTTTTTAATTTCTTACTATATTTTTTTTATTTTGTTGTATTATTATTTAACACCAAATCTCTTATCGTGTGGCCCTTATATCACTTTGATTTGGATAATTTTATATTCATAAAATTTATCTCAAATCAACATTACTACATATTTTCTAAAATATGATTATAAAAATTTATTTCTTTTTTCCTATTTACTTTGTTGCCTCACAATAATTGGAAACGTGGTGCAATTGCCAAAAAATAATTTTCACTGTAATCGTCTCATCAAGATTTGCCAAAATAAAATTTAATTTCTGTATTTTTTTACTAATTTTACTTTTGAAGGTTTTGTAATTCTTAAAGGATAATTTTCATTAAAAACTGATTCGATAATTGAGGATGTTACACTCAACCTCCTTAGTGTCTCAGAACGTAACTTTCACATAAAATATTTCTTAATTCTAGAAATCATTCACTTTGATTTGTCTATGCTAATTTGTATCTCTAAACCTTTTTTGGTGTAGCTTTTACATTACTTTCATTTAGTTTTTTTAATTGTTGCAATTTATCTCATTTCATATTTAAAATATATTTGTTATATTTGAAAAATTAATATTTTGTTATTCATAACTATTTTAAATTATATTTTGTAAAATTTGATATGTGGTCTAGTTGAGATGAATCAAAGACATCAAACTCTCTCAATTTGAACTCATTGTTCTATGGCTTTTCAAGCTTTACAAGACATATCGATTCATACCTTGTTTGATGGTTGAGAATGTTATGCTCAAGTTCTTTAGTATCTAAGAATGCAACTTTCATGACAATTTATCTCATTTTCTTGACTTTTCACTTTCATTTTGCTTTATAAATATGAAGCTCCATGTCCTCTCTTTGAGACATTAACATTGCTTTCATTAAGTTACATTATACAACATAACTTTATCTTATTTTAGCTTTAAAATACATATACTTAATATTAAAAATTAATATTTTGTTATTCATTCTTATTTAATTCTTTAAATTAATAATAATTCAAAATGATGCCTAATTGAGACTAAACGAATGTCATCAAACTCCTCTCCATGAACTCTATTTAATTTAATATTTATTTTTTTGTCAACTATTTTATTTCCTAGGTTTTTTGAATGATTTATGAGATATTTTGATTCTTATCACATTTAATAATTAAGAGTGTTATAGTAGGTAACTTTTATAACTTCAAATACACATTTCCCTTAACTTTATCTCATTTATTCTAAAATTTTCACTTTGATTAAGTTATAATACATTGCAATTACGAATCTACTTTTATGTGACCCAATATTGAAAAAAGAATTTGTTATTATTTATGCTTTTTAGTTTTGTAATTTGTAGTAATTCCAAATGTGGTTTGATTAAGAAGAAATAAAGATCATTGTACTTGTCTCTACAATATCTTTTCAATTGCATATTCATTTATTTATTTTCCAATATTTTTACTTTTTTTGGTTTTTGCACTTTTTAGGAGACAATTTATTCTAAACTAATTTGACAATTAGGAATATCATACTCAATATTTTCGCAATTTATGGGAGCAACTTCTCACATAATTTATCTCAATTCTACAATATATTTTCTTTGAAATTAACTGGTCAAACAACATCTTTAAGACAAAATTGGATGACATTGGATTGGCTTTAATCTACTAGATTTGGAGTTGTGCTAGAAAGATCTGGTAGTAGACTTTTCACATGTGCAACATGAAATATTTTATAGTTCTTCATGGTGATGGTCATAACAAGATTGGCCTTTGAGGTACGAGATAAGCTTTATTATTGATTCTTGACGTGGCCTGCAAATAAGAATTTTATGAAGTCAGGCAAAGAAGTGGCATGTACTTCATTTGCTATGACTATGCTGTGTTTAATGTCTTTGTCCAAAATTTTATTTTTGATGTTATTGCGTCTTAAACAAGTTGGCAAATTTCCAATGAGTTGTAGTTCATTTGGAATTGTCCCTATTTTCCTAATAGGAGGTCTAAGGTTCAATGTGACCATAGCTTTTATTTTACTTCAAAATTTTTTATGATTATAAAACCTTTGTTTATCGTGGAGTTGTAGGATATTTGTAAGTACCAAATTTCAAAAAGTAAAGCAAAAGGAAAGTATTCCAAAGTGAACCTTAATCATTTTGCTATTGGATTTGTTCAGCTAGTATCTTAGGATTGCTTGAGTCCATCTTTAATAGTATTGAAACTATTTATGGCCCTCATTAGCTTTGTTTGGCTTGTAATCCTCCTCATCAATCCCACTCTTTAGTTATGAGAATATTACATAGTTAACATTTTTTATCTCTAACAATTGTGAAGGGTAACCTTTTTTCCTTACAATTGTTTGAGTTATTTGCATTATAAGTGATTGTTGTATTCTTGGTTATGTCTATACATTTAAATTTTAATTTATTTAATTATCTTTTTTTAATCCCCTGATCATGTAATTTATTTATTTGTTGCTTACAATTTCTACGCTTATGATGCACCTATAAGAACATGGCTTCATATTTTGACATTGTTTATTTCCTCTTATTTATTTTGCATTGTAATATTTTCTCTTTAACAATATATTATTATTGTTATTAATGCTTTTTTGTTACAGGCAAGGAGGCAAGTCACCTGGTGTCTTGGATTTTTCAAAAGAAAATGACTGATGAATTAATGCTTGTTGATGCATCCATTTCAATGATTTTAGCCTTCATCTATGTTATCTTTTTTATGATTTATTTATTCTATATTGTAATATTTTTAATATTATGCAATAAATTCTATTAATTCTTTGACATCCTTTCATTTCTTTTTCATTGTAAGAAAAAGATATGTTTTGCATTGTCCATATAATAACACAAGAACATAAGAGGGATTTCTTTGGATATTAATTCATGCTCCCAAGTAAAGTATGATATGTGTATTGCAAATAACTAATCCATTGCTTCTAATTGGGTTCTTTATTGTCATGTACTTGATAAGGAATGTGTGTGTTGAGTTTATTTAGGTTTCTTTTAATTTGGCATGTGGTGCCATATCT
Organism: Vanilla planifolia; assembly: GCA_023846275.1. Classification (NCBI taxonomy): domain Eukaryota; kingdom Viridiplantae; phylum Streptophyta; class Magnoliopsida; order Asparagales; family Orchidaceae; genus Vanilla; species Vanilla planifolia. The sequence goes on from JAIUJO010000022.1 coordinate 1,695,321, forward strand.
TGAAATAGTATGATTGAAAACACACATTAATTTTAGGAGAGATTTGGTTAAGTATTATTTAGATAGTATTGACATTTAAATAATAGTGTTATAAATATGTTTATGTTACCTAAATTTTATCAATATTTTTTTAATTATTTAACTGATTGTTATCTAAATAATCTACTATTCTTATTATTAATATGAAGTTGTTCGTTATCTAGATGTCGCTTCTATTTGTGAAATATAATTACAATTTTAAATAACATCATTTAAAGATGTAATCAAATAATGCACCTAATATATTTAAAAAATATTGTAGTGTATGCCATTATAGTTTAACCAAATGCCCTTTTGATATTTTATTTTTCAATTAGCTCTTAGCAATATTAGGTCAACTTTTCTTCTTGCATGTCCTATAGCTTTATTCATTAGTAATGATTTACTACCCATATTGGATCTAATTTCCACTTTAAGAGTTCCTGATGTATATGCTTTATGTCAACACTTATATTTATTGGTTTAGTTCTCATTATACATTTATTTAGTGAAATCAATACATAACAAGTCGTTATCCATCTCTAATGATTGTGGAGCCAAAATCAAGCCTAAGAAAGGTCCCCTTTTGCATATTGCTTCATAATTATAGAGAAAATAAAGATCATTAGAAGATATACTCTGAAGAGTTTTCTAAGTCATTAAAGCCATTCTTGTATTTTTCTAATTATCCTTCTCAAGAACAATGGCCACCCTTTTCATCTTTTCTCAATAATGTTTCTCTCATTTTCTTGTGAACTTGAGGTCGTAGCCTTGGGTATGTTTATTGGGATACTTGTATTTGTTTAATGGCTATTTTAGAAATCATAAATATTTTAGAAGAGGCTATACTATTTATTAGGTTAGAATATCCAAATTATCCATCCAATTCAATTTAAACACATGAATATATAGAAATAAGATCATGTTATTGCAATTTATGATATTTATTTTATATTTTTAGTATTTTAATTATCAATTAAGATCTAACTATACTTAAATGGACTTTGCTAGTATTAGTAATCTTATGAGAATTTACTCAAGTAATTATTAATTTAAAGTTTTTTAAAATAATCTTTGATTGAGTTGTTCTTGGAATTAATTAGAGACCTTAACTCATTTAACACCATTACTTGTCCCTTGTAATGTTTTTGGCCTCCTAAACCATATGCTTCTACTTAGATAATGCGTTTTACCTTTGTTGACTTGTGGGATGGTTTTTTCCTTTATTCTAAGATTTTTTATAATAAAATCCTTCTTCTATTACCTTTTTGGATTAATTCTTAAGTCTAGTTTGACCAAATTTCCTTTGCCTCAAGTGTAGTTAAATCTTTCTGAAGATTTGACAAGCATCAAAGAAATTCTAAAAGGCTACTTGAATATCTTTCTCGCATTTATCTATAAAAAAGATAGAAGGATTGAAGGGCAATAGTGTAATATGCCCTTTTCTTAAACCATGTCTTCTTCAACCTTAATATGAAGAAATTGGTTTTGTTTAAACCGTACATTTAGAATTGGCTGTTGCAACTCTCATAACAACAAATAGAGTTCTTTTGGGCCATCCTCATAATGACTGTTGATTATCTCTAAGCATTGCAAGCTAATGTTCCACTCCGTCACCATTTCTCCATTAACAATAGCTTGATTCAAATCCATCTACCAACCAAGCCATTGACTACCTTCTCTATCACAAGTGATTTCTATTATAATTCAATTAGGGTTAGACCTTGTCTCTTTCTGGCCTGAACATCTAGTTATTACTTAATGGATCCATTATTTCTTCATTATTCATCTTTAACCATTACTGAAAGTATGATTCTAATTCCATCATTTTATGACCTTGTGTTTGTGTCGAGGTATTGACTAGTTTGGTCTCTAGAAAGGTATTGCTCATTTAAGGTTTATATTTATAGAGTTAAAACTTCTTTTATGTTGCTATTAATCATTATATTCCTCTAGTTAGAAGTCTACTAGGAGTTTTCCCTTGCACTACTGATTCCACCTTTAAATCTAATTATCACTCCCTATTGTAATTGGTCTAGATTATCATGCATATTAAAACAATTTTGAAAAATTGCATCAAAAGAAGTAATTTTATCTTCCTTAGAATTGTGATACTAACACAGTTATAGTCATTTTGTTTTTGCCTACTCTTCCATAGTTGATTTTTGTATTCTTTAAGTTTCTAACCATTGCAATTTCACTGGTAAGATTTGTTCAATAATTTCTACATGGGAAAATTTCCCTTTTCCTTTCATAAATGGTTTGATGTTATCGATACTAACTATTTCTTTATCGATTTTCTCCATATTGGAGCAAGGTGGTTTATAAGCTTTCATGATCAAGTCAATTTGGAGTTGTGCTTGTTGTCAATGAGAAATTTTCTTCTTTATTAATAGGAAGGAGGATGTGCTTGTTGTATTATTCAGAGAAGCAAATTTATTTAAATTATCTTATAAAGTACCCATATATTTCAATGGTTTAGAAAAGTAATTGCATTTATTTGATTAGATTATATAAACTAACCCATTAATCTCATATAAAAAGTCTAATTTCTAAAAAATGCTAACTATCTCATTATTATTGATATTTTTTCTATATTTGAGTATTTTCAATATTGATTAAAGTAAGTAAAATTAAATAAACTTTAGTGGCATCTTATTTTGTAAGGGCATTCCTATGTAGCCTTTATTTGTTTGACATTGTTTAAAATACACTATTATTGAGTGAACTCTTCTAATATATTGCAGCCCAAATAATTAAGCACCTCTTTGCACTAACAATGCAAATGCCTTCAACTACATAGAGTCCTGTTCTGATTCCTTTTTTCTAATTTCAATTCCAAAGATGGAGAACAGTTAAAAATTATAATTAATTTAGTGAAGAACTGTGTAGAACATCTTTTTAAAGGTCAAAAGCAATATATAGTTTCACCTTTATATTAATCAATCTTGATTTCTTAATGCATAAAAACATCCTTTCTTTAAATGACAAATTTCATGTAGGCTTTTCAGATTTGGCCTAATATTTAGGCTTTTTAGGTTTCAAAATTAGCCACTAAGCTCATAAATTTTTTCAATGTTATAACTAGAACCTTGACTCTTTTTTTCCCATTAAATATCATTCAAATATTCTAATATAAGTCTTAGATGTTTGTATAATTGTTATGTAGATCTCAATAGGAAAGTGTATTTTAAGAATAAAAAAATAGACTAATTATCTTCTAGCTAGTTAAGCCAAACTTGTAAACCAATATGCACAAAAACATTTGGTTTTAGGTTAGAAGTCCTTAATGTAATTTTTTAGCCTACCTTTTCTCTTTTCAAATTATGTTTTTCTTATGTCTTGTTTGGTTTGTCTATTTTTTTATTCATATGAAAAATTTTTAATAGGAGATCATCTAAAAGGTTAAATTTTTTCAAACCATCAAAACCTTTTTTTCTCTTAGCTTATTCTCAATTACTAGCCTTCTCTTAAATGTACTTATTTTTACTCATTTCGAAGTGGTCACTCATTCTTCATAGTATTTATTCTATTTATGATAAATTTAACTTTCTTTCATGGTGGCCATATAACATTACAATCTTATAGTAATCATATAGGCATACCTTGAATCTTAAATAGGACAACTTATTAGTTGTGGCAGTTATAAATCAAGCTTTAAGAATTTTAAACATAATAGAAGGTATTAGAATACTATCTTTGTTGATGATTTTGGGGAGCATTTTTGTTCATAGAACAATGGAATTGTTAGCTTATGCTTTATGAAGCTATGTAAAAAAAACATGCTTAAATCCAATTGCATGTTGCGAAATATTTTTGAAAGTTGGTGTTAGAGTGAATGTTATCTTTTTTTTGTAGTAAAAAATGGACATATTTGGCTTTTTTCTCATGTCATTCAAAAATTTTGTGGAAAGATCTAATCTTTACACATAATATATTCAAACCTATTAATAGAATACTTTTTCAACCACATTTCATCAAAGAAAATTAAAATTTCATTGAAAGACACTTTTTTGTTCCTTTCTTAAATGTCAATAATCACAACAAACAAGCCAAATACCTTTTTAGCAAGATTTCTAAAATGTGACCCTACTAGAGTTACCTTCTAAGTTAAAAGAGGAAGCTGATAATGTGGAGCCAATTAAAGAGAAGCCAGAATTTGCATTTTGCTTCCATTCAGCTATCTTATGCAGGAAATTGGAGCATGCTTTGCCGAATTTTACCCGTCCAAAAAGAAAAATGTATTCGTCCTTCCCCACACAAACACCATCTCTCTACTTTCTCTCTTTTATATGTCTAAAAGTTTTAAAAATAATAGTTTTTTATTACTTTTTAGAAAGAGGAGCAATCTTCAGCAAAGCTTCCAGAATTTGGTGACCTTTCTTTAAATAGTGATAGCAAGGTGTCTATCTTTCTATTTCCTCCCTTCTAAGCCATTTCTTATACCCTATTGTGAACAAATAGATAGGTGTCTCTTTTTTCATGATTTTTAAGGGTGTAAACATCAAACTTCTCCAAAGTAACTATATGGAATTAGAATCAATTCCTATAAACAAAATTACTACTTCATCAACATATCATTTGAAGGAATTTGGGTCTCCAGATCATTGCAATCTAACTGAACGTGAAACTGGACCAATTTTAGTCATCAAATAGATCGAGTAGGTTCTTACCAATCAAAATGTTCCATTGAACATAGTTTTTTTTTATTATTGTATTAAAGTATTCTTCTTATGAAGATTGAAAATTTAGAAATGGTGAAGACTTCAATAAAGATGAACTTGGACAATGTTTTTACTTTGGCAACTGAATAGAATTCTTGCTTTAATGAGAAGTGTGAAGATGTATGTTTTTTTTGTTGTTCTATTTGATGTAGTAGGTGCATTGTTTAACGAATATATTCATTTATTTATGAGTTTATGCTAGGCTTTATTCTTGGAATCTAGCTCATACTACGAGGGCTAGGTAAACTGCTTAATTAATTAAAGTCTCAAACTTATTAGTGATAGTCTTATTCAAACAAATCCCTTTTTATTTTATATGCTTTGCTTGTTTTTAAGGAACTAATTTAGTCTAATATGTTCTAGGAATATAGATCTAATAAATGAATTAAGAATTCCTTTTTGATGTTTGGAATGCATTTTAATTATTTGAAGGTGGAATATTAAAGTTTGTGATATGTTATTACAACAAATGCAGTGATATCAAATCTATGTGATTTCTTCTAAACATAATTTTTGTTGTAGTCGCTAAAAACCTTCGATAAACTTAACATAAATAGCATTGATAGTGATACTTTATCTTGTAATTATCACATAAACATTAAAAACTATTATGCACAAATGGGAATTGATTATAGAAACCATACATATAAATAAGAACAATGACATCAAACTACAAAATTTGATCTTAAACTATCAAACAATTGACATTAAATAAATGAACTAAGAAGATGTTCAGTAAAACATGTTAAATAATTTGGAGCACCTACTGTAGTTGGGAAGAAAAGAAAGCGTGGCAAAACATGGTAAAGACATCAGACATCTTTAACCTACTCTAATGATCACAATGGAGAATCAAAATTGTGGTTGGCAACAACATGCAGAAAATAGATAAATGGCTTATTGGTAGAACTTGCTTAGCATCCTATTTTATTCTTAAAACACTTTATATACGTTTGGATGTATCTCTTATTACCATTTTCTTCATTTTTAATCCTCAACCACATATCTGTGTTTTTGAATAATATTGCAATTTCTCTTTCAACTTTAAAATAATGCACTGCCAATACGCAGTACAACTTAAACACAAGTTTTTATTTAGATGGTGTTGGTTGCTACAAAAATGAAGTTTTCTTATTTTAAATACATTTCAAGAGAATTGTGCGATGCATAAGGATGATACTTTAGCCTGACATTCACTTCATTTGGACTGTTTACTTTGTTTTAGAGGTTTTTTTCTTATAAGAGAATCACATTTTGGTGATGTTAATTGTGACAATTCATTCAATTTTTTTGAATTGAAAATTTTAAAAAAAAATTTCTTAGCTATATGATGTGTAAAATAATTGAACTCAATTAATGTTTTTTGAATTGTGTTCGATATGCTATTATTAACTCCCTTGTATTTTGTGGTTATTATTCAGCTACAATAAGAAGTCAAGAATGCTCAAGAAGTTGTAAGAGCAGTCTATGATGAACTGGCTCTCTATCCTCTCTCCAACCATTTTTAGATGCATTTTTTAGTATTCATTTGCTAGGAAAATTATCTTTTCTTTTCCTTATTTTTTTATATTGGAACATTGAAAATTCTATTTGGAAAAAATTTAATGCTAGCTATTTTGATATGCTTGGCTTTTAGAACTTCTTTTATGGTTCTCTTCAGAGTGAAAAATGGAATGAAATAATGATTAGTTTGTCATATTTTTAGGAGTTAGTCAGTGACTCAACTCAGAAGCTTTTTGATGATGTTTGAGAAATTGCTTTGCACTTTGGCTTTTTAAAAGATCCATTTGAAAATCTTTTAGCGATTCCCAAAGACTTCATGCAGCTTTTCTCCTTCTTTTCTAAAACAATACTGGTAGTTCTTGCATCTTTTTGTGCTTATTTGTGATCTAGTAATAGAAATGGCATATATTGTTGTTCTCTAAGGTGCCTTATCTATTTTTTTACCCTTGAAACGATGAATTTTGGCATGTCTTTTCACGTAAAAGTTGATTTTGTTCAATCAAGGTCATCATTGCAGTTATTGTCCTATTCATGGTTGTTTTAAAAAAAAATAAATATGTCAAAAATGTAGTACCTTGCCAAGTAACCTTTGAAGAGAAGGTGTGTAGTTGGTAAGGAAGCAGGTCAATATAAGTTTTTATTCAAAAAATATGTCATGTTATCATCCCTAACTTGGTATTTTAATATAGTCTATTTTGGTGATGTGCCTTTGCAAGGAAACATTTACAACATGGTTGCATTAATCAAATCATATTTTGACTTGAGCTACATTTTCCTTGTTATCCCTTTAGCTACTAATGGTGATTTCATAAATCATTAAGATACTTCACAATAATGACTAAGAGTTTCTTTTATAGTAAAGGTGATGTGAGTCCTCTTTTTACATCAATTCTTGCAGGTTATGTGAATGGGAAAGGCTTCTTATATTAGCTTGTAGTTCTGTCTCAAAATTATGGAATAAAGTTTTTTTTCTTTTTTCCTTTGGAAGATTGGAGACTTGTCAAATTCTTGTGATTAACATCAATATAATGTTAATGGTTACCTTTTGGTTTAATGTAAATGAAAACTATATAAACCTTTTCGTCCAACAAATTCTATCTTATCACATGACAAGATTCAATGACAATTCTAGTACAAATCTTTGCAATGATGGAACTTACCATATCTAAATTAATCTACATGATCCATCCACAACCCATACTCGTTATTGAATTCAGTCACTATATGAGGAAAATCATATGATTTTCCTTGAATAAATCAAGAGTATTCATGCAAGAGAGGTGGGTGGGAGAGAGAGAGATAGAAAGAGAGTAGAATTAAGATTGTTAGTTGAAAGTTATGCTTTCTTACTTCTATTGCTTGGATTTAAAACACAAGAATATGAAAATCACAAATGATTCCACATAATCAAACCTATTTTATTTTGTAGTACAACTCTTATTAGTTGTATAAGGAAAAATTTCAAAATAGAATGGAGCTAAATTTATTTAAAAATCTTATCATACCTTATAATTGATGGAATGCTTCTACTTGGTTTAAAAATAGTGTTACTCATTCTTATTTGGTCATTGCTCTTATGATTACTTTGGAAAACATCTTATAAAATTTCTTGAGTCTGCTTTTTTCTAGAGTGGCACTTCGATTGCAAAAATACCTCAAGACCTGGTTGTCAAATCTTTGCTAGATTTCCTAAAGGCTTTCTCTTAGAGGTTTTGTATGGCCTCTATTTAAGTTTTGTAGTTTTTCTTCTCATGTCAAATTGCTCAATTTCTTGGCTCTTCTTCTTAAATCTCAAATCTTATAGTGCAATTCTTGAGGAAATCTTTGAGAACCATGGGTGAAACTTTGTGCTTAAAATTTCATGTGTCTTAAACTTTCAAGCTTATCTCTCAAGTGGCTCTGTGCTTGAGTTCAGTATTCAAAGTTTCTTTGTATCCCTTCCTCATGGGTTAAAACCTCTTGTGGCTTGTAGAACTTTTCTTCAAGGTCATTTATACATATGGCAAATGTTGTTGGGACATGTCAAGACTGTCTCATTTACTTTTGTTGTTGTTATCTTGATGATTTGTCCTTTTTTCAAGGATTTAAGTCCCTTCAAATATTTTTTAAGTTGAGATGTATTTGTTGAGTCTTTTGGTTATTTTGAAATAGATAACATGAGGTAATGAAACTCATATTTTTCTTGTTCCAAATTATTCTTAATTTGTCACCTATGGCATTTATGCATTTCAGATGATGTAAAGTGGGTCTTCTGTCCCTCACCTAAGGGTGGTTCAGTAATTCTAAAAAACATATAGTTTGATAATAGAATTTTTTTCCCATAAAAAGGTCAGACATAGGAGATAATACCTCATGAAATTACTTATCAATTATGAAATGCTCAAATAATTTTAAGTTCTCTAGATTTATTAGTATTGATTTCTCTTTATGGAAATAAGTTTACCCAATAAATTTCATCATTGATTTTCTTTAGGAGACGAAAAAATGTATATCAAATTGGTTTTAACTTTCGTAGCCTCTTATTTATTCATTTATTATATAAAACCATTGTAGATCTCCTAAAATTCTCTTATTGATAATGCATATCATGTCTCTTTTTGTACTATTGCAAGAGCTTCAACCACATGTTGATAGAAAATTGAATTTTTTAAATATGCTTGATAATCTTTTATAACTTTTATTTTATATTTATTGCATGGGTTTATTGAGAAATCCAAGTTGAGTAGGTTCTATGGCAGATATACTAGACACACCTTAAATGGCCTCAAAATAATTGATTTGTGGATGTGTTGATTTTGTGCATATCATGTCTATTTTTGTACTTATGTTGGAAGAGCTTCAACTACTCCTTAGAATTTCTTTGAATTATTCAGTTATTCTTGATAATCTATTATACCTTCTATTATATTAATACTTTGACTTTATTGGCTTTTCTTATTTCAAAATCCAAGTTGAATGGGCTTTATGGTAGATATAATAGACACACCACCTTGAATGAGCTCTAAATAATTTGACATGGATGGTTTGATTTAATGAAAATTTGGCATATAATAGATTATGAACTTATGTCTTTGAGTGGTGAGAGTTATATCATTTCATTGGATTCATATTTACTATGTTAATGGCCTTTGTCTAATTATCAATTTACTTATAAAATGAGCATTCCAAGTCCACAAAAGTGTGTGTTAGTAACTCAAGATGTATCCATACCTTTGTTAAGAAAAATGTGTTATTTTTAACCCTTGATATCCTATTTGCACACTATCATTTTAGATAGGTTTTCTTAATCAGAACAAGAAATTGTGAAATCATCTTATCATTGATAAGCCTCCAAGAAAATCCACCAAGATGGTCTTCTAGGGTTGATTAAGTGTCAATAGTGGTATGTATAGACCTTACTTAAAATCAGTTGCTTTTGTAATGCTTTAGAATGTACTCTCTTGAATGAACTTCTCTATGCTTGATTTCACACATGGCTAATATATTATCTTTGTAGGTTCAAAATAATCTTGTTAAAAATATTTTTGTCCAACTTATTTGTATGAAATATTATGATTAAATTTGATTTTTTTTAATGTTATATGGGTTTAAATGTTTAGTTTTAAGTAGGCATTTTTGTTGGTTACAAGTGCGTGCCATTTTTATGTCAATAATGAATGTCTTAGATTTTAAAAATGTAGATTTGAAAAGGTCTCAATATGGAAAAACCATGGCTATTGTTTTATTGGAATTGGAGGTTTCGGGTTTAAGGACTAAACTCAATATATGAACTTTATATTAAAATAACAATGTATTGCTAATTGAAAATTAGTTTCTTCTAAGTTATATGGTAAGAGACATATTCTCCTCTACTTGATGTTGTTTTGCATTCTTATTGAAAAGGTGGGGAGTTGTGGTACAATTAGGTGTTAAAGAAAAACTAAAGTAATAGCTTAAAGTAAAATAATAAGGGAGAGATTGACATGACAATAGGGAAAGGTGGAGATTGTGATGAGAATTTAGAAAAGAGAGCCTATGAGGAATTTCAAGTAAGAGGTTGCTAAGATGAAGAAAGCTTTTGGGTGTGGTTGTAGTTCAAAATGCTTTTTGATATTTTTTATTTGGGACTCTTGCTTTCTGTACAACTCCATCTAGCAATCTTTTAGGACTTATTCATTGCTTTGTGTTTCCAACTCTTAGGAAAAATTTGATGATCACTTTCTACTTTCTTCTATCCTAAGTATTACATTGGCATTCATTTTTCATCATAAGTTTGCAAATCGACCTTGGTCACAACTTTGTAAGTGTATTTGTTGTTCTTTAAAATTTGAGGGCATTGATTAACATAAATCAACTTCATTGAAATTCTTCATCAGGCTTAGATAACCTTAACCTTCCCCACTTTGAATTTGTTGCATTCAACTTTGGTGGTGATGTATTTTTTGGGTTCTATATTATGGTGCTTTTATCATGATAAGTTATTGCTTTTGCAACAATCTATGCAAAGCCTTGAACAATTAGTTTTAGCTATGTTACCTAATATTCCAAATATTGGTAGGAATCTCCAATGTGTATAGCTATTTGTTCATTTCCTTTCATGAACTTTTTTCTTGGCCGTATATGTCCAAGATGATTCTTCAATACCAAATGATTCATCCATAGCTTGTACCATTGTCAAGTGTAGTTGAAAAATAAATAAAATGAATAGAGTGCCTTAAGCAATATTGCACCATCTTAAATTTGCTTAACTAGATTTTTTTAAATACCAAAATGCCATTTGTTCAAAGCAAGCCAAAAAGAGCTCAACCAAGAAAGAAGATAGAATTTTAAGGTTCATTTCCCATATGATAGACTGTTAGTCAACCCAAACAAACAACTGCAATATAATGTAGTACGATTTGTGTATGTCTTTTTCCTTGCCATCGGCAAAAGCGTAAGTTTGGAAAATAATTGCATATACTTGAAGGCAACTCTCCCTACTCTAACATTCCTAATTAACTACTTTCAAATTAGTCTCTTTCATATTTTTTTAGCTTAAGCTCTATTAATAAGTTTGATGGAAATGACTTTATTTTAAGAAGCTTGTCTTTTGTATGTTCAAATGATTTGCATCAAATTTGATGCCGCTTGATTGCCTAAGGAGTGCTCTACCAATGAGCCCCACTTCTTCTATGTCATATACATGTTTATTTTTAACTTATTGTTCTTATGATATTTAATTCTTGCATCTTATTGTGATTCATATCTTACTTTTTTGATGTGCAAATTATCATCACATTTATGTCCACTTGTTACTCCCTTCATATGTGCCATATGAGAAACTTTACATGCTGGTCATTACAAATGTTAAAGAAAAACTCTTACATGTTAATCATTATATTTGTGTTATCCTTGAACAAAAAAAACTGATTTGTATCAATTTTAATACCTGCTCAATTCTACTCTTGTGAGATAATAATGTTGTTCCCATAAGCTACTTAATTTCATATTCTATTATGTTATGCTTTTACAGCCTTAAGACCATTCCCATGGAGTGTGTGGCACAATTAAGACCCTCATTAGGCCATGAGTGTGTCAATAGATTTATGATAAAAAAAATTGAGGAATTCAAGTTTGAGAAGGTATGATATGATGGTCTTGATTTTTATTTATCTAGTGAAAATACACCACAATTCCTCATCTCAAAAAATCACTCAAATGTAGAATCTATTTGGTAACCAACCATGTCAACATCAGAAACAAATTCATAAGCTCAAGTGTTGCTTTGAAAATAGGTAGAAGATTTCTACAGTAAGCTAAATCAAGTCTTTCACTTTGTAGTCTTTTTAGGATGATGTTTCCATTCTATTTTTGACCCAAGTAGATGTTGTAGGAATAAGGCCTTTAGGCTGATATGGAGAAGTGTCATGCTTATCATCTTCTTCTCTTGTTAAAGAGAAAAAATAACTAAGAAACAAACTTGACAAGACAAATTGAAAATTCAAGGATACAAAAGCAAACTAAACAATACAATCAAGGACAAGGTAAAGCTTCAGGTAATTATTATTGTCACAGATGTGTTCCTTCGAGTTTTTTTATTTTGTTTCATTAAACGTGAACATTTCCTTTTTTTAGAGTGAGAAAGCTCAGATTGAACGACAAGTTAAGAATTTGCAAAGTGAATGAGCTTTACAAGAATGCAATATGTTGAAGCCTGAGTCAAATGCTATATCCCATAAAAATTTGCAAGTAAATATTAGAGATGGAAGTTTGCTTGTGTTTTATTTATACTAAGTCCTAAGCGATTGCTAGTTAATTAATCAGCTAGTTAGTAACTAGCAACAACGCAAGATGTAATATAGTAAACATATGAGATGAAACTAGAAGAACAAAGGTTTGTTTCTTAATTTTTTAGTATGCTTAACCAAATCATGAACTTTATTGAGCTTGGCTTAAGCATATGAAGAAGGTTTTTGAACTCCAAATCTTATTTTCTCCATGATATTTGTCTTTTTAATTTATATTTGCAGTTAATATTCAATTCCTTATATTAAGTGAATAGATTTGATTTGGTTTGGTACATTATGTTCGTTCCATGTATTGTTTTAAAATGAGTATCAAAAGCTTGTATTCAGTGTGCTTGAAGTGGAGGCTGATATTGCTTCGATGAAAGAGGCTTTGGAAATTGCAATTGGTGAAAAGGAAGAAGCAGTTGTTAAAAATTAAATTCTAGAAATTGAATTGGATGTTATATCTAGCAAATTGAATACTACATTAGTTCATGTAAAATAACTGGAGGAGCTTGTTAGAATGGTGTAAATCCCTGATATTGCATAACAATTAATTTTTGAGCTAGTGTTAATTTTTTTATCAATGCTTCTTAGCTTCTCTGCCATTGTACTTCAACCATCTATTGGTTTTGATTTCCTATTTTAGAACTCAAAGCTGTTTTATCTTGCAGGAACAAAGTTTATCCAATTCAAAAGTTGCTTCTAGAAGTTCAGAAGATTCCCTCAGCTATCTATCAAGACAGAAGAAGCACATTGCATTGAAACTATTCCTTCTTTCACTACATTTTTTTAAATCATATGCTTATTCATTGATTGGATCAGCAACTTAAAGAAGCTCTTTTAGTACTTGAGGTTGTAAAATTTACAAAGATTCTAAAGCGAAAAATTTAACTAAGATACTCAAGATTTCAAATGATTTAAATGTTCATCTTACAAAGAATTTGTCCAAGGTATTTGTGAATCAATGTGCTACTGTGATTCATACTTTTGCAATGTGAATGTAACATGAAAAATCTATGAAAGTTAACTCGTGATATGCAGCCTAGATATTTGGTATCAAATTTTGTAGGATTTTCAACAGGCTTAAAAGAAATGTAGTACATTGATTTTACTAAATGTATGTACACTATATTAACTATAGTGAAAGCATCTTGTTTTTGCAAGTGAGTTTTTTTATTAAAATTATCTATTAATTTTTAAATTTTTTATCAAATTTGTTAGGATTGATGTTAACCACTGCCTTTATTTTTATTGTCATAATTTTGTATTAGGATATGATGATCCCCTCAAAAGTATATAATTCTTTAAGGTTAATTTTTGGCATTATTCCTACGCAATTTGAGTAGCTATGTGTTGAATAAGTGTACTATTAATACTAGAATGTTGTCAAGAGCATGTGCATGAGCATGTTTAGTGGAAGTACATGTGGGATGATTCAGGTTATTTGGAGGAGAATAGAGAGGTAGAAAACAAGGGAGGAAGAAAGAAAGAAATTGATAAGCATGAGAACAAAACTTGTTCATTCAAAAAGCCTATGAATGAGGAAAAACTAGTTTCTCTAAAAAGTCATTCCAATGGTGGAAACTCAGCTTAATGTAGTACAAGTTAGAGCATGTGATCTTGATTTATCTAGTGCATACGGCTAGAAAAAGAAAAAGGAGAATTAATGCAATTCTCATGCAAATCATGTGAGAATGTTCAAAACCAAGTAATGTTACTGAGGTGAGGATATTAATGGAGGCACGCTACTAGCTTCATAATTCATTAAAAACTTTATTGAGCACACTATTGCATGTACTAAAAAAAGTGAAATTGAAGTTTAAGAGAAAAATCATACACTCCCCTTTCTAAAGAATAAATTATGAGCACACATATGATTTTTCCTAGTTTATGACTTTCTTTTAAGATTGCATTCAATGTTTCAAGCCATGTAATCAACATCGTTTTTATGGTTTGAGGACATCTTCTACCATATTATTTCATGCTACTACAAGAAGCTCAAGGAAACTCATGGTGATACAACATGGAGATTTTAGCATTACATCAAGCCTTGAAACATTGGTTGTTGTCTTTGTTGGGAATGAAACATTGTGCACTTTGATAGACAACCACTCCAATACTTGTAGAACCTTGCAAGTTTCAACAGGCACGACACATTAAGCACATGACCTATTTGTAACAATTCAACATTGTCATCACATATAGGCGAGGAGCTCAAAATAAGTTGTTTGGCTTTCTTTCAAAACATGCAATAAGCAACTTTTGTTTAAGTTTTGTGAAGTGGGTCTAACTAAAGATGCACGAGGAGAATGTGTTGAGAGATATCAAGGATATTGACTTTAATAGGGATTGATAAAATGTGAAAACAATGGAAGCTATCTAATTTTCACTTAGGTGAAGGCTTTCTCTATTAAGGGATACAACTTTGCATGCCTTCTAATGGGGATTAGTTGAGATTGGTTCAAGAGATTCATACTTCAATGGTGGTTGCTTGGTTTTGAATGAAAAAAAATACTATCCTGATCCAACAAATTGAACTTGTATTGTTCTTGTAAAAAATCAGAATTTGAGAAATTTTTGCAATGATATGTTGTTTATAGTATCATAAAAAGGACCATTTGACAACCCTTATGAGGGTACAATTTATAATATCTTAGAGTATAGGATGAAAATCTCTTCTATGTCTATTTTCTTTCAATAGGTTAGGCCATGTTTCTACTAGTTGAAGGCTATTCAATAAATAATTTAGGATTTAGTCCCTAAAGCCCATTCAATTTAGAGTTCCAAATTAACACAATTAAAAGTATCGAGGGATTAGCTCAACATAGTGCACATTAGTTTCAATAAGATTTGAAGGATAGACTTAAAGGTTGATGGAAAAGCCACAAAATGATAATAGGAAAAGGTATAACAAACAGTGAGTGGAATATGGTTTCAAGGTAAGGGACATTGTATGGCTCCATATCAATAAGAACTTTTAAAGGCCGTGGGAAGAAACCTAAAAGGAAATGTGGAACAACCCATTTTATCTTTAAGAATGTTAAAGGCAATGTTTGCTTGCATATTCTTTATCCATATATGGAGATGGATTTAGAATTTTGTTTTGGGAGATCAAATAGTTCTGGTCAAGCCTTCCAACATTGCATTTGAATGCAAGCTAGTGGTGCAACCTTTTAACATTGTGTTTGAGTGTAGTGCAATCCTATTTTACAAATTTCATTTAATGACCAGAACTAGTTGTCGAGACTCATGAATTATGAAAGAACGCATCTAGTTGAAGAGCTCGAAGGATGTCATAGATGTGGCCTAAGAAAATGTTCTAGTGTGGGACGAAGGAGCTAAAAGAAGCAATTGTTACAATATTATATAGAGTGAAGAACCATATTTTTCTCATTTATTCATTATTGAGAATGCAAAATAATTTATTGTGGATTATTCTTTCCAGCCCTAATTTAAAAAGAAAGTTTTCTAAAAAATAACTTCAAAAAGTATAATTCGGTACTATCTTATCTAATTTTTCTCTACAATCATAAATTTTAGTGTCAAATTAAATAAAGAATTATATCTTTTATTGTAACTAAAAACACTAATTAAGTTTAGAATAATGTAGATTTATATGCACCTTATTGGATAAAACTAGTTTTGGTTAGTATGGAATAAGCCAAAAGAAAAATATCTCAATATGATATGTTCGCTATAATTTTATGGTAATTAATTGACACCTCCTATAACACTATGTAGTTGAAGGAAAATCCAAGCTAAAGCTAAAGAGCCTATGGCATCCTTGATAGAAAAATGTAAGTGATCATTAGATGATATTTTAGATATTGAATTATTAGATAAGGAGTTACTCCGAGTATATATCTAGGTTGATAAGTGTATGAATATTCTTGCATTTGGAGGATAAAAAATATATCAAAGCTTTATATATAGAATCATAGTTTTGTAATGTAAAAATGTCTTTTAAAGCCAAATTTTTTTTGACTAATATAAGAGAGCCAAAAAGGGACACTACATTGATAAAAATATGATTGTCTCTTAGTATTGTGGTGTTGGAATTATACATTTTATAATACAATGTGATATGAGTTGAATCAAGAAAAACTTGGTGGGCCTATTACACCATGGGTTAAAGAAAATAATGAATGATTATTAAGTGATGTCTAAAAGTGGTAAATCTTAGTAAAACATGATCTTAGCTTCTTTTAGGTGCAAGGAGACAATAGTTTTTATTCTCACATAAAAAATGAAGAGACAAAATTCTAAATAACATATGTAATACCAAGGTAACAATGCCATGAGTGTCAACCATTTAACCTTGTTAGTTATGTTCTAAGGGTTATTGAAGTCAAAAAGGTGTAGCATTACCCTTCCTTTGCTAAAGGGGTGTTTTAAGAATAAAGTATCACCAACACTTGAAGCCTATGAAGCCTCCATTGGGTGGTTGGTACCACAATTTTACTTTGAGTAAAACATAAAAAAAATCCATAAAACTATTTTGTTCTTCTCCTTGATTAGCTAATACAAATCTTGTATGAACAAGTTAGAGTATAGATGGATTACATACTTCACTTATAAGTCATTTTAAATTAAGCAAAAAGTGATCACCAAATTTTCATTAGTGGAAATACTTGTCCAAGATATCATACTTACCTATGATAGGAATCTTATGCGTATCATTTTACGTATAAGGCTTGACCCTAAATATATAGTTTGTTTTGTTACCCATATCGAAAACGTTGGCAAAGGATTGAATAGGTTCTTATGTATATGAAGGAATGTCATAGTACTCTATGTTATATAAATTGTTGCTTAAAATGTGATATTGATATTTAGAAGAGTATCTTAGGATACATATACTAGTTGTACAACAGTACTTAGCCAAATGCCTCAACTTTACAATATGTGGTCTCTCCATAGCCAAATTTGAAACGTCATCTTCTAAAAGGCATCTAAAGAGACTGCATGATTTAAAAATTCTTCTAGGAGAAAAGGAAAATTTTGAATTTTATGATATTCAATGTTTATGGAAATGCAATTTGTCTTGTGAAGAACTTTGCTCATACAACTGAAGTTTCTTGACATCAGGCTATTGATTGATAGGGTATTAGCAAATTTCTTAATATAGATATTTAAATAGACATGCTAACAAAGTAGCACTATCACCAAGCTGATAATATGCATTACTCTATTGAGTTTTTGAGAAAAATGATGAGAAGGAAAGATGCATAAGAAGAGATAAAAATTTGAAGAGACTACCTGTGTAGATGTCCAAGACTCAATTATTACACTAAAAGATTATTAACATGTTGAGTCTGATTAAGTCCACTATAGATGCATATAAAGTTGAGCCGTCATATGTATTGAGTTGTATCTGAACTTGTAGGACTACAAAATCACAAGTCAACGCAATGTTCACCATACAAATCTATTGGAAAATAGATGCTTAAGAGTTGAATCATATTCTTCTCACAATTCGACAATATGCACTGATGGGTAATTGAAGTAGACATGCAGATTAAGCATATATTGTCCTTTTTCTGGTATATAAGTGTATGGTGGTGCGTGGCTCAGAGGCCTATAAAGGGTGAAATAAGCTATCATAATTTTGGTGAAATCAAACGAAATATTAGAAGTGACTTGTAATCTATATTCTACTTTATAAAATACCATGACTTTGAGGATGTGAGTCACTTGTTTTGAGGGAAAGCTTAGAGCAAAAGTGATAAAAGTGATGTTTCTTTTTAAAACTATCTATTTGAGCTCTAATGAAGATGTTTGTAAGTATGAAAATGTGTTTTTTCTTTTGAATTTTTTATTTTCACATAAAATTGTCTTCTTTACTATTCATGTATCTTTTTCATTTTGTAATTTGTAAAGTTGGTTTTTATCACTTTAGTACGATAAAACAAATGGTAGATTAGTGAATCATAGATTTGAGGAGTTAGCTATTATTTATAAAGTTTTTTCAAGAGTTTTGCAGAAGTGTTGCTTTGAAGAAGCTCCTTTATTTAGGTGACCTAAACATTGCATTGAACATGCTTGTTAATTCCTTTTTTACTCTTTCCCTCTCTCTCTCATATTTCCCATCTCTGCCCTCTTCTCTCTCACTTTAAGCCATTGCTTCCTCTTTCTCAATTTTTTTTCAATCTAGTTGTTTAGTAAGTCTGTCTGAACAAAGCTAATTGCAAATTTTAATCTTAAATGCAACTTATTTCCCATTTTTAATTTCTGAGAAATTGCCAAGGTTATATTGCCGCAACCTCAGCAAAAAAAAGGGCATTATGTTTCAAATGAAAAAGTAAAGTTTTATGTTTCTGGTTTAACATTGCATCTAAAATGAAGTTTCCCTCTTCTTTTGAGATTGCTTTAGATTTAATACAAGTACAAATCATGTATCCTTCAGTTCTGATTTTATAATTTTGATATGAGATTTCCTCAATTTTTTTCATTTTTGACTCAACTAGAATAACTCATTCCTCAACTATTATTAGTTTGGATGCATGCCCTTGTAGGAAGCCTTAGTAAGTAAAAAGAGATCAATGACTTGCGGACAAAGCATAGCTCAATGCAGGAAAAACAAATTGCAACCGTAGGAGGTTGAAAGAGACTGTAGATGAGGTGAAGCTCATGGGAAAAGTTTAAGGAAGCTTCCATTATGTTAAAAAACCAACTTCACGCTTATGCACAGTATATTCTTGACTTGATAAAAATACTTGTAGAGAAAGGTTGAGCCCTTCTTTCAAATAGGTACTTTTTCTGGCTTGCTTCTTTACTCACCTTTAGCTCTATAAATGGGTCAAACCTACTTTGAATTTAACAATATTTGAAAAAAATTTTATTAGTGGGTCCATTAAAAATTATTCATAAAATATGTTATGGAAAAAAAAATTTGAATGCATTCTATTTGTAAATAATTATTCAAAAAATTCTAAGATTTTTTTATTAATATATCATGCAAAGTGTATTAATTTATTTGTTGTAGGGCTTTTATTAAAACAAAAATGGAAATAAATGGTTAATGTCAAAAATGACTTCTCACACTATCATGCAAATGGAATTAATCTAACCATATGGCACCCTTCAATTTGCTTTACAACTTTAGGTTGTATTCGCAAAATATTTCTTATTTTTTTTAGAAGTATTTTACCAAACACAAAAATGTTGACATTTTAAAAATAATTTTGACAAAAATTTATTTTCTTTCATGTTAAACTCATTTTCAAAACCTCTTTGTTAGACCCACTTTCTAAATTTATAAGTCATAAGCTAATAAAGCATTAACATAACATAGAAATTCATTTTTCAAGATAATGTCTATATAAATTCATATATTTTGTGGAATATGTTTCATTATTATTATTTTTCAATAATATTTTTTACATTAAAATATTTATCATTATCAAGTGATAGAGATTATTTAATTCGTTTGCCAAAATGATGATATGTGATTTTGTTAATAATAGATAATTTAAACTGCTTATTTTGATTACATAATTGGCTACTTAGTGATTGATTTTAGGTTGAAAATTGATCGATTTAAATAGAAGTTCTACTATTGCATAAAAACCAAGTTGAATTCAATTAAAAATAACACTTGAATCCATACTTTACCTCAACTAATTGTTGCTTCATGCTTTGCTAGCCATCAAAGGCTTCTCATAGCTCTACTACTTTCTCTTTTCATTCCACATTCCCCTTTTAGTGGCACCAAAGCTTTCCAATATCCATCTTGTTTCTTTTTCTTCTTTTCCCTACTAAGCTTCTCCAAGTTAAACCTTCTCATTTCCTTCATCTTCTCTCTCAACTCACTTTTCTTATTCTACTTGAGCTTTCTCTTTCTGCTATATTTATGCTCTCATTTGTAACTTGCTTAATACAATCAAATATCACCTTCAATCCCACCTATGTTGGGCTGTGAGGAATTAATTAATGAAATTAAAAAAATATTATTCCAAAATTTAAATATATGTATATGTATCTTAAATTCATTGCTAATTATTTTAACTTTTATAAATTATTAACTCATTGCCTTGGATTACTTTTGAGAATCATTATTCTGTTATTTGTCTAAATAAACTTTTTGAATTCATTTAAAATCATGACATAATTTTTAATATTATATTAATTTAGTAATATTTTAAAATGTGAACATCATATTTAAAACAGATGACTTTATTACGTCCAGACATATATAATTAAAACTTTATTTGCTTAATTTTTCAATTATAGTATAATATATATATATATATATATATATATATATATATATATATATATATATTAAATTTTGAGGTGTTGCAATCTTAGCCTTCATAAAAATTGTCTTGAAATTTAGAAAAGTTTTGGCAATGAGACGATCATGTATGCTTCCACTTCCAATGTAGCTTTTCCTTCTGCTTGATATTTTTATAAAACATTTATCATTACAATAGCTTTATTTCTTAGTAGCTTCTCCATTATTTTAGGATCTTCACTTATATTTCTAAATAAGTTTGATTAAATTTTGATATCTAGACCAATATAATTAACAATATAATAAGGTTGTAGAATGCATCTTCATAAAATTAAAAAGATGAAATACTTTATGAATTCTTGATATATAAAGGGTCAAAACAATCAAATATATCATTTTTCCAACTCTCTTAGAAACTTAGAGGGACCATTAAATTTAGATTTTAACTCACTTTATTTTTTAATTCTTATAATATCTTCTATTTAACTAATTTTAATAAATTCATGTTCTCTTTCTTGAAATTTTATTAATCAGTGCTTTGCATCAAAAGTATTTTTTTCTTCTTATCTTTAGTTATCTTTAATTGAACGTGAATAATTCTTATCCTTTTGTGGCATTCTCAATAATCTAGGGATCCAATAGAACTCCTTCTTTTGTTTTATTCCAACATTGATTTAAGAAATGCTTCATTTCATATATAGCCTCATATGATGCAATTACAAAATTATATTGATAACTATTATTATTAAAAAAAATTATTAATGATAAACGACTTTCTTAACCTCCTGAAAGATCTAAAATACAAAGTCTTAAGAAAATTTTTTAGAATCTTAGTGATTATCTTTATTTATTTATATGTTTGATGATGAATGACTAGATTAGACTTCTTAAACCATTTTGACACAATTTTTTTATTCCAAGCCACTATCAATTGCTCACATGTCAGCCGCTTAGCATGTGCATCATTGGTCAATGAGTGTGTATATGGCCTTTTAAGTGCAGAAGCTACACCAACTAGTGTGTAGCATTTTGTGTTTGAATAGATGGTCTCATTGTAATGTAGAATTTGTAGAATTTTTTTGTTTGGTCAAAATTTATATGTTTCTTGTTAAAAATTAAAATATTGTATATTTTGTAATAAAATATTATATCCAAACATCTATATAATTCTATATAAGAGTGTTATCTAAAATATTTTAAGATTCCTTAAATTTGAAAACTTTGTGAATTTAAAATTCCTTGAAAGAAACTTCTTGAGAAATTAATCTCCTAATTACAAAAACCCTCTTCTCATTCATTTCTTCCTAAGTTGTCCACTATTTTTGTGCTTCAATTTCATTGTAGCAATTCAAAATAAGAATGTGTACTATCAAAGCGCTTAACATGAAAATACCTTACAAGTCAAAATATTATACTTAATTTCATATAAATAATGTATTTATTTTTTTATAAAAATACTATATTGTTAAGTCTAAGTCATGAACAAAGTAATTATTTTCATAATGATCTAGTTGTTTGATTTTATACATAATCACTTTTTTATTCATCATCAGCCCATAGCATAGATATTGTAAACATGCAACTTTGTGCACAGTATATGAATCTATACATCCTAGAAGTGTCATTTTGCAACTAAATTCAATATCTTTAAATATCTATAACCAATTTTCATAAATCGAGTCTCTCATTTATATTCGATTTTTTTTAACACAACCTAGTGGAGAGGATATATTTGATCATCTTTTCATAAATTGTTTATAATAAGTTACATATCAAACAAATTTCTTTTTGTTTTATATTGGTATGAGTTTTGGTCAATTCATGATTATTAAAATAACATATTCAAAAATTCACTCTTAGAGTATTTAGTGTATAATTAGTTCTCTCTCATAATTTGTAATTCCACAAGTAAATATATAATATGTTCCTTTAAAAATTTTGAATAAATCCAAATATCATCAATGAATATAGTTATAAGATAATCTAAATATTACAAAATATTATATTCATCAGATCTATGAGAGCTGATTATAAATTTATTTTACTAAATAATAACATAAAAAATACATAATAATCTTTTCTTTTTTAGAATAAACTTCAAAAATATCTCCATATTTTATTTTCAATTTGTGATAAACAAATCATTGACCAATCTTAAAAAATGTCATTAATTCATAGAGTTCACCAAATAGACTATCAATTTTTAGTAAAAGATATTCAATGCAATAGGTTTTTTCATCTATTTATAGAACTAATATGGTTGTCTGTAATTCTTAAAAGCTAATAATTTTAGCTTACCAACCTCCCAAGCCTTCAAAGATATTTTCATATTCTTGCTTAATTCCTTAATCCTTGTTAGTAAAGCTTCGATGAGAAAACATAAATAGCCAATTAGCCAAGCTAGACTTTACCACCCGTTACATGATCTAAACATGTTCCATAATTTGTACATTTTCGATCTACCAATTTTAGCAAACTTTTTATCAAATTTAAAAGTGTACCATTTACTGAAGATCAAAATTGTTCATCGAACATTTCTATAGCCTTATGATATTGCTCAATTTTGAGTTGTTAACAATGATATTATGCATCAAATAGTTTGATAATTTTTTAAAACAACTCAATATTTAGCATATTTTTATTTTATATTTTTTAAATGGTCTAAATATTATCATATCATTATTAAGGTAGCTCCCCGATGTCTATTAAATATATTAATTTTAATTTTATAGAGGTTGGTTTTGGCAACGCCATATGACCATTAATAAAATAACCTATTAGATTATACAATTTTTAACAGACTAGCCATAAGTCAATTATCGAATGTTTTGATGATTTTCAATAGAATATGCAAACGGTGGCTGAGTTTAAACTAACAAATATTTCTTGATAAAATGTTTAATATCTATTAGAGAACAGTTAAATGTTTAATACTTTATTAAAGAAAGATCTTTTAGCCAATCAATTTAATTTCTCATATTATTAAGTTAGTAAATTTCAAAAGCATTAAAAAAGTAAAATTTTAAAAATCCTTAAAAAAATGTTGTTTTAAAAAATGATGGATATTTTTGTTTTAAAAACTATGTAATAATAATTTTAATAAATGTTTAAAATATTTAAGCTACATTATCAAGTTAATCATTTAAGAATCTAAAATAATCATTCCCATAGTTCATATTAATATTTTTCTTATATTTTTCATCTAATTTATACACTTGTTCTTTCATAATTCTTGAATAATCTATGAAAATATATACATCTTTTAATAATCATGTATCTAATCTTAATGTGTCAGAATAATAAAGAATCGGGTCAGACCTAGACCAATCGGCAACAGCCCAATTCTTTAGTTGTTAATCAGTCATCATTGTGAATTGGCTGTAGATGAGCAGGAAAGCTCACTATGATTTTTTTCATCCCTTTTTATGTTGTTTTGATGACTGATGGGGAGGATTAACGTTCTGTGTGTGCACCACCTCTTTCGCCTGATGTGTCTCAAATGAGCCCTTGGTGGATCTTCAAGAATTCAATCTACCTTGTTAATCGTTCAATCGTGTTTGAATTTGGTAAGTCCCCACCAAAACCACCACTCATCTAGATATATTGTTGCTCCAACAATTGCTGAGATATAAACCTCTTCATTTAGACTCGGACAAGGCTTTCAAAGAATACTACGAGATGGTTGAAATTTTAGACGTTTAGGCGAATGATATTGTTTCATCCATTGTTTTTGGATTTAACGGTATGTCAATATTGGTTTTTCTTGTTATGATTTTAGCATAATTTTATCTGGAATGCTTGAGAAAGTCTATATGTTAAAACCACGGATACCTAGATGCCTCATTGCAGCACCCGAGACATTTTTTTATACCCTATGACTTTGAAAGCCTAATGCTTTTTTCCTTTTTTTTGAAAGATTCGAATTTTTACCATAAAAGTAGAATGAGGTAAATGGTGGTGAGCTACAATTCATGGATGTTAAAGGACTATGTTAGTCTTATATTTTCATTTTCCAAAATTTTTTTTCCTAATTTTTTGTGTAATATGAATCAATTTGTCACATTGCTAGGGCATGGAAGGCATTCGAAACATAAATAGAAAAAGGGAAACAGCCAACAGCTAGGGCATACTTCGCCCTAAGTGGATGTAAGACTTTGTAAGTGAGTGACATATCCTAGGTTTGGAAGGCACTCCATATTGATAACCTAGGCTTAATTAAGGGAGATTTAATCTTAATCTATATAGTTTATGTTTAGGATCAAGGTTAATTGATTTGATTATCTATAACAATAAGAGTTATTGTTTATATAGATAAAATAAAATGATTAATTAATAATAGAAACTTAATTCATTTCAATTATTTAAAGGGAAAGTAAACATATTATTAATATAATAGTATTTAAAATAATAATATATTACTGATTACTTAAATCTAAATGATAACAACACAATCAATAAAACTTATCTCTTAAATATTCATCCCAATAGATGGTATAGTGTTAGTGGCATGTGATGATTGCTACTGATTACTATGATAGATTTAAAAGTTAATATATGAAATAACATCTTAGTTTACAAAGCAAACTAAAAGATGGAATCCCTTGGTAAAGCTTAAGCAATAAAGATTGGGGTGTTGATATGCACAAGGAAATGTTAAGGGTATATTGAATACATAATAAAAATTTCTACATGAATATAGTCTTGTTGCTTATAAGAAGTGAAACGAAACATAAAACTAGTATATAAAGTCTATCATGCATGATGTTTATAAACGAAAAAATAAGGCATGCATCAATGATCGGATGTTACTTCCAATTACTTAAATGTTTTAGACTTGTCAATTGAACTAATGCCAAAAACATAAATACCCATACAAAAAATAGAGTTAGTATGTAGCAATATTCTAATATATCTACACAATACATACATACACATATATATATATATATAAGTAATCATGTACATCACATTTTACTTATCATAACTCATATATAATATAATCACTTCGTTGATATATTGTGGTCACTTTAAAATAGTAGGAACATTATAGCCATTCTAAAACCAAAGTGAGGAAATCACTGACTTGAAACAAGAGTTTTCTCACTAAGAGCTTGTTGACCCAGTTATCCACTCACATTATAAAAATGTTATCATTAAATATCACATTCAAAATTCAATTACACTTATATATAATCAATCATAGAGTTTTTAATAATGATGTCATAATATTATGCAACATGATCTTTAGAGGAATATGTATTGTAGGTATCACATGAGCTCCCAATTTTTATGAAAAAGTATGATGTTTAATAGTAAATATGCTCAGTTAGTTTCATATGAATAAAATTAACATATAAATAACCAACTTGTTATAACATGTTAAGTGTTTTCTTATTGAGATCATGCAATAATTTGAAGAAATGAACTGGCGATAGGTACATATAACTTTTATTATTTAATGAAAATGAATTACATATAAAAATTGATTTAAACTTAAACTAGGAAATCAATGTAAGTTGCTCAATTTGGAGGATGCATTCCTCAAATTGTTAAGTGTCACTTATTCCAAATATACGTGTTGGGTCCGAACTTCTTTTGGGTGAGTAATGTTACTTCAACTAGTGCTGATTTGTATAGTTGGAAATTGATGTCTAGACCAAGCATACACTGTAGACATTAAACAATATTAAATTTAATGATTCAATTTATTTGTTCTAGATTTAGTGATTTATTCAATTGATTTTAAACAAAGAAAATTATTCATGATTTGCTCCTTCAATCCTCCACAACAATTCGTATCATGCCTATATTAGCCATTCCTACAATTGGCTCCACATTAGTCCATTGGGCAATTATTGCATTTTGAATATTTTTTGTGTTATTTGTGTATGTTGCTTGTCTGTGCTCATGTTTTTCTATTTGAGAAGAAATAAAAGGCTAAATCACCGTGGTGTCATTATTTATCGTATCTTGATAATATAAGAAAAATCCATAACTTTGACAGCTAGCTGGAAATCAAGGCCAAGTAATTTGACTTTGTATTATCAAAATAAAAATGATATATGTTATTGAAGAATTTGGAAACCAAAGCAAACAAGTCTTATTTAATTAAAAAAAATAAACATGATCATACTAAATTTTATAATAAACACTTATAATGTGATCAATATTTTTTTATTGATAAGCCAAATCTTGAAGATGACTTGATAAGTAATTAAAATAATATAATAAAACTCCTAAATATACCAATATGAAAAAGTAGTTTATTACTAACACTCAAATGGAAATTTACTAATCAAGTAAATTGGGTTTGAAAAAATTTATAAAGTAATGTTTGAGGTTCTAACCAACTAGTAGATGAAACTTCATGTCACAACATGTACAACAAGGTGTTGGAGAATGAATTCTCTGCCATATGCAATTGAATAAGATTAAAAATCAAAAGTATGAAATATTCTATCATGTATATTATTCAAGAACAATGAAAGTAAAGATGTGCATCAAATCTTAAATGCTATTTAAAATTATTTATTCAGATTAATCATGTTAATCAATTTAATTTAATATGACATAAATGTTAGCAAAATTTATGTACATCAATATTTTCCAATACGTAATTATCAAACTCGCCATATAGACAACATTTACAACCATACACATGATATAGCTATTTGGCATCATGATCCACTATATTCATGCAAAGAATATTATATGTACATTCATATATGGAATAATACTTCTTGTCATCCAATCGCAATAGCTCATAGGTAATATAATTATCATGTTGGTTTGGTGTAGAAGGATGTTCACTACTATCCTAAAATAGAAGAGTTGCGATTTCTTAGGCTTTTTGATTGGATTAACCAACCATTATACAACATAATGATACCATTAACCATTATGTCCTGCATACAATCATTGCCATATGATCAATGGTGAAGTTATTTTAAATGATTGGTTATTATTAGGCATCATGAGCTTCATATAAATCAATAATATCGTAAATAAACAATTATAATGTCAAATGCATTGAATATGGACAACAAGTCATATGTGAATAAAGTAAGAACATAAATAACCAATATGTCACTACATATATTTGCCACCCTTGGAGATCATACACCAATCACAAGTATACATATGACATAACAATTTACATCTAAATTTTCTTTATACTTAAGATAAATGATTACAACAAAACAATGACTTACATGACTTTTAATATTTTTTAGAATGTATATCTTTAACTTTATTTATCATGTAATTGAATTAAGGAGAGTGTTTACAACAAAATAATTTTTTTCCAAATAGGTAAAACTTGCGAATTACAAAATGCATTATAATTTGAAAATCAATTTGCACAAATTTAGATGTGAGCTACATGTTTGACATCTAGTTAACAACATATTTACTTGCATGGATAACACTAATAGTAATTTGGTATCAATTGCAAAATTTATTTTTGTACCTAAATAATAAAGAAATTTAATAGATAATCATGAAGAGATGATTATTAATTTGTTGAGATTTAGAGATCAAAGAAAGAGCATGCATGTGACCAAGAAGTTTTATGCACAGAACTTGGATTTAGGAAAACTATGGCTATGGGGTAGAAAGAGGACAATTTAATATTTAGTTGATACAAATAAAAGAGGGTGTCCGACATTTACAAAAATTGTTATAACCTTAAACGTAGGAGAATGGTTGTCATTAGGGAGTAGAGAAGATGGTCCCTACTATTATTAATATGAGGGCTGGTTTAGTTGGGGACTTGTACAACCTATTTATTGTTCATGTATATAATTTATGCATGTTTGAATTAAGTAGTATACTTATAATGTTTTTAACAATGCATGTAATTATATAATAATAGACTAAAGCAAAAAGATTTGGAAACAATGGAAATCTAGTTTTTTTTATTGTACACGAATTGTTAAGTATAATATGTTGTTGCTTAATATATGGTACATCACCCCTTGACATATGGTGTGTAGAGTGTATATGGACTAGATTGAGAATTGTGAGTAATATGTCGACGTTATGGAGACAAAGCAAAGAATTACATACAATGCATGAATTTCAATATACGATACATCGAGTTTATAAGGGCCAACTAGAGAATTGCATACAATACATGAATTATTATTTATGATAGGTTGATTAGATTCACAACATAAGAAGAATAATAATTACACATAGTAAAGAGTAATAGCTTATAAGGACAAGCTAAATGTCAAGGTGATGTACCATGCTTCAACCTGATATAAGTTTCCTGAAACAATTAAAAGTTTTTTCCGAATTTGTGGGATAAATTAAAAGAATTATTATGAGAAGATATTTATCATTTAATTTTTATTTTTATTGGAAAGCTTTTCGAGAATTAAATACAAAATTAATTGATTTTTAAGTTTAGGGATTTATTTTATATATATATGAATCAAAATATTTTTGAAAATATTTTAGAATATGACTTGAATTTTTAGTAAGTGAAATGTGGAGTTTGGAAATCAAAATATGTGTGGGGAAGAAGAGAAGCATACTAATAAAAAAATGGCCATAATAGCTCAAGGGAAAGGACATTAATTGATGGGAGAGTATATCAGGGATATAATTTAGGAGGGTTGTTATGCCAACAAAAAAAAGAAGAATGTGAGAATGAATCAAGAAAATTATCTTATGGAGCAATTTTTAAGCTTACATTCACCACACCTTGCAGGCACTATAGATCATTTCCAAGTAGACGACTACTTTGATAAGATTTAAATGTTGTTTAATAGTATGGTGTGTGTGGACGGCAAGAGAGTACTTTTGCAATGTTAGTATTAAATAGTGTTTCTAGGCATTGGTGATAAGGCAATGTAGAATCTAATTTAGAGGAAGAGCACATTTTGAAATATCTTGAAGGAAATTTTATCAAGCTTTCTTGGAATTTTATATCCAGAGTTGGCTGTAAAAAAGTGAGAGATGAGACTGGCCTTGTATGCATTGGAATTATAGGCTTTGGAGAAAGAGATGTAAATTATCTTGGAAGAGCCTATGGGAGAATTGATTATGTATTTTTATTTTCTTAATTAACTCTTGTATGAACATGTTATGTGTATTGGATGGCTTTCAAGTTGGAACAATATTTTTAACATGCATATCATGACATATGTCACTAATTTGCATTATATTAGGAAAACAATAGAAAATGATATTTTATTTAAGTAATTAAGATATTATTTTTAAGTGTATCAAAATAAGATAATAAAAGTTAAACAAAGATTTGTCTTAACAACAAGGCTCAAATATTAAAAGAAGTCATTTTTTTACCAAATGACTTTATCACATTTTGAAGAATCGTTCAATGGTGGAATCTATTAATAGAACCAATGATGTGTTTTATCTCACTCCTAGTATTATTTAGAGGTGAAACCTATTTTAAAAGAATATCAATCTTTTTGTTTTGTGGACTAAACTATAACTGTTAATAGAAAGGAAAGGGAAAAGGGTTGAATAAAGAAAAATATTGAATTAAAAGGGGACTTGTGTTGTAATGGAAGTTTAAAATAAGGTCAAAATAATTAGAAAGCAAATTTAAAAGGATTTAATGTAATGTATGCAATCACTACCTCGATATATTAGTCTAAATTTAGATAAATTATAATGAATATAATATATTTTGTTATTGGGATCTAGCATACGTCATGAGCCAAGCTTGTAGTGCCTTGTATTTTTCTTAGATATTTTATTTCTATTGAGCTCATGATTCTTGGCTTAGTTTTCTTTGGCCAAAATATTTTACAAAATGAAGACATGTCACAGGAGGATTGTAGGCTAATTATTTTCTCCTATGATAATCATACAACAATTGGAAGTATATTTAAACAATGGGTTATAGAATAGAGATTGTAATGAAACATGATATGTTGATTATTTTAAGTTATATTAAACATTAATAGCTTATAAAAAGTTATTTAGCATATACGACTAAACTAACAAGATTCTTTAATAATGCAAGGCATACTTATCACAAGAATGTAAGGGAGCAATGAGGGTAATATTAGCTTTATGGTTTCTCACTTTTGCTTATATGGTTGTGATAGAATTTTATTGATATTTTATGCATGATATGTTGTGACAATTATATGTATGATTTCTATACTTGATAGAATTATTATTTTTATTTTCGTTGTAAGAACTATTTAAATTATTTTAATCATGCCTTTATGAAAGAGATTTCAATTGTTATTTTGTTAGCAATCATCTTGGTTTAAAAAATGATACAAAGGTTTTGAAAATAGAAAATGTTTTTTTCTAAATAAAGATTTTCTATTTCTAAAAAAATAAGGAGTAAAATGTTTTATAGTCGCCAAGGGACACTTAAGTATAGTATTGCTTGTTTGATGCTCAAGATTGCGTTAGTGTGAAAGTAAAGTTTGTGCTCAAAAACATGCAAAAGCAATTTATGAATTCATCAACCAATTGGAAATGGGTGTCTTTGCATCTTAAGATAATAGTAGCTTTCTTAACTCAAGCAACATTTAGTATCACACCATGTATAGGTCGAGTGGATAATTTGGCATGAACGATGCATAAATTTAATGCGATATCTTTGCTTATAATTTAAAGTTGCATTCTTTCACTAATTGTGACAACCCACTTTTCCACAATATGTCATCACAATTAGTAAAATGTTGTCTTTTTTAGTTATGAAATCTCAGAACAACTTCTTGATCACCAAAAATTAGTGAGCACTAAGGCTAAGTTGATTATGATTATCATACAACATTGTCTTAGAATTGTCAATTCTAGTAGGTTTTAGGCAAAACATCTTTTTAATAAGACCTTGTTTGTTTCACAAAATACTGTAGCAAGTTTACCCATTGAAATATAAATTCTCCTTAGAGAAGAGATATTCATGATCATAAATATTTTCTTTTGTGAGAATTAATTAGCATTTTTGTCAAGTCTAATATTCTTGCAAAAGGTTGAACAAAGCCCAAGTTTGGGAGAGTTTATATTTCAAAGGTTTGTATAAGTTCAAAATACATTAATATCACCATTAGTTGTTTCTTTACCAAATATCAAATTAATTGTTAGTCCTAAATAATTAATTTAACGAATTATTTTAAATTTTTGTTCTTGTAAATATGGAACATAGAAAATAATACCATAGTTTACTTTTATTTCCGCAGTAAAAGTTTAGCATTAATTAATCAATTGACTAAAAAATGAAAATTAGTAACCATAAGATAATATATCAGATGATTCACAAGATGTGGTCAAGAAGAAAAGGAAGAATGGGAAGGTGAGGGATAAGGAAGTGAACTCATAGTAGTTGACTATGGTGGAATTGATGGTAATGAGGAAAACTTGTGACTTCTTATTGTAGTGGCTAATGGAGCTCTTTTGTTTCAAGGATGAGGCTACAGTTTTAAGAAATGATCAAACATATAAAGGAAGTGGAAAGAGCTATAGACGAAGGTAATTATGATCTGTAGAAGCGTGGGTATTTGAATGTAAGGCAAACTAATGGAGATTTGTTCGCCAAAATTGTTCTTGATTAAAAAGGTGATCTTAGTTTGAAGGCAGAGGCACATTGTAGCCTCTAGCCTTATTGGTTTGTTTTGATTTCAATTCTTTTGCATTATAATAGAGCCATAATTGATTTCTAAAGGGCCAAATGGGCAAGCCTTTGATGTATATGATATAATTGATACCATTTAGGTTGTATATGAGGTTAAAAAGATAGGATTGTTTTGAGGAAGTTCAAATATTTTATAATTATGAACATATCTTACAAAATTAGCCAAACTGTGAAGAAAATGCATGATGACTTGTCCCAATGTAGAGCTATCTTTGAGAGATAGTTGAACTTGATTGATGAAGCTTATCTATGACCTTGAGATCTCTCAAAGCCTATCAATTGGTTATTGAGGAGTGTTAAACTCCATTGATACTTTAGTTGAAGGTGTCGAATATGAATGCTAATCATTAGTGGGAAGTTGTTTTTACAAGTGCGATAGAGATAAGCTATCAAGGGATGTCCTTGAGGATTAACTTGTGCTTATCAAGATAGGGAGCAGGTATATAGCTCAACTTATATTAAGTTGAGGTCTAGTGCACAGTACTTCCCTTGATCAATTTTCTCGCCATAATTTTTGTTTAAAAGCTAATGAAGGTAGTTTGTTCATGTCAATTTTAATATCATCATCATCTATTGGTACTTTTTGATAAACAATCTAGATCCATTTTAGTTGACATAGATATTTGGTTTCCATTTTTTGTTTTGGTAGTCAATATATATGCCTTTCTCACTTTTTAATCTTCAAATTTCTATACAAGTTTTTAAAGATCATTTCTTTGTATCCTTAATTTCTGGCTTTTTGTCTTGCTAGTACATATCTCTTTGAGTTCTCCATACTTATGCACTTGAGTCATGTTCTATAAGAAAATTACTTTTTAACCTCAATTTCTACTTCTTGTTTTTGCCAAAAAGATGATTTGTAATTTTGGGCACACGTTTTAGGTCTTCTACGCACTAACTCAATTGGATTACAAATATAATTGACCATGTTATCTAGCATAGGATTTGTGATTTGATTTATCTCCTAGAACATAAATCAAAGACTTTTATTCTTGACTAAGTTTATTTTTTCTATCTTTAAGTTAATATTTTCTATTCTTGGGTAATTCATTTGTTTTATCCCTTGGATTTTTTAATGTGGACATCTTAGATCATTAATTGATGTTGGATGGTCAAACAATTCATGGTATTACCTTAAAACGTATATAATCAAAACGTTCTTTTTTCCACACTAAAAAACAATCAATGTGTTTGACTATTCTTTTCAAGTAATTAATGCTCATTTTGTTTCTTAAAAAAATACAAGCAATAACAAAATCATATGCTACAGTGAACTAGAAAAAAAGTTTACTATCATTATTAACTTTCCCAATCAATAACCAACAAGATATTGTATAAATTCTTCTTCGTTTTACCTTTATGCTATTTAAGCCTCTTAAAAGTAAAAATGTTTTCATGCATGCTTAGTGTTAACTTTTCCAAATCAGTCTAAACTTTTCCTTAACATATTTAGTCCTTTTTTAGGAGTGGTCATTGCCAACATTTATAGCTTGCATTGTTATAATGATATTTGAAGCTATGATCCTTTCACTAATCCTCTTAACATCTATTACAACTTTTAATTTTTTATTCAAAATTATGACAATTCTATTTCTATCATGTTTCTAACCTAATTGTCAAAACTTAATCCATTCCTTTGCCATGTCTCATATCTACTTAGCTTTTTGAACACACAACATTTGTCTTTCATTGAATAATTATTTTAAAAAATTCCATTAGCTTTCTAACTATGGCACATATATTTTAAAATCCTATAGTAATTCTTGTGTCTTGGATAGACTTTTTTATTCAGGCTTCCAATATAATGCAGTAGCTCTTGCTCATTTAAGACAACATCCCAATGTGTATAGCTTGTGCTCACTTGTCACTTTATTCATATAATGCAATGCATTCCTTCCAAGGGTTGCATTAACATTAATGCAAATTTTTTTGGGCTTAACATCATTTTTTTGGTTAGTTTTACAAAGGTTCTTAATTTCATAACATAGTTCTTCACCTTGTTTGAATAGAATCTTTACTTGGAAGAATCCCATTGAACTAGTAGATAGTTTTAGAAGGTGCAATTCTATGGTTTGATTGCCTGATCATCTTGAACTAAGAGGCTGAAAAGTGTGATAGACTAGTTCATAGGATGGCATGTATTTTATCCATAAAATTAAGGTTTAATGATATTGGATAATCTACTTATGTTACATGCCAATCCATGTCCAATAATGTAACTAGTCAATTTGAAAGCATTTTTAAAGAAGATAGAGAACAATTAGATTTATATGACATTATTTCAACAAGGAAAGCAAACATGGGCCATTCATAAAATGAACTAAGCATGCCACACTAGAGTCCATATCTGTGGTGAATTGATCACATGAGATCTCAAGAAATTCAAGAAAACATCTATGAATAGTAATTGTGAAAAAACATTTTTAATAGAAGGAATTCCATACTTCAGAGCATGCACTTACCACATGTAAGAAATTACAAAAATAATGGAGATGATCTTTTCTATAAAAATACAGATCAAAGAAAGAAAGTAGCAAAAATGGAATAGTAGGCTAAAGAAAAACCATGCACAATGAACAAGGGAAAGAAAACAATAAATATAATTCCAAAATCACTGAACTCTACAAATCCTTGATATGCATTCAAAACTTAACAAACCTTGGATTCACTACTTGAGATCTTAGTCGTAGCTTCTTAAGAGTTCTATCCAAAGTTTCTCGACTTGGTTGCCTTGATCATTATCTAACTCTTTTGTTCAAGGTTCCAGTTCATCTCATTTAGTTTGCTACCTTCAATCATTTAAAGTGCAACAGTTTAGCAATAATATTATGTTGTTTGAATTCAAGAAATTGGACATAAGCTCAACAAGAATATATACACATGTTTACTTGTTTATTAAATTGTTTTCTGTGGTCCATATTAATTGAAAGAATTTGGTACGTTAACATTGGAAAAATGTTATATACAATTTATGCTAATTACAAAGGAGTATATTTTATATTGGTTCTTGGAAATATTAATGTTGGGTATATAATGAAAGAAAATCATGAACAACTATTATATGGAGGAATCAAATTATTTTATGCTGCAAGTTTTCTTTCGAGGTTGTAAAATCAAAGAGGTATTTATAAACAATGTTTGATGAAAACAATTCTTTTGATGAGGAACACAGTCAACTTTTAAAAATAGAGCCTTGGGAAAGTTTTTTGGATGGCTCAAGGGAAGAATGAAGTGTACTACATTATGATGTTATGTTCATAACTTAAGGTCACTTGTTCAAACAATGGTTGATGTTTACTTTACATGGATTAGCCAACTTGCCTTCTTTGTTGTAGTTTTATTACATATATGTTTTACTTTTTAGTGCTCACATTTTTCAAGGCACAACAAAAAGGTGGAGGAAATATGTTTTGAGTTGTTGGTCATTCTTGAATATGGACTATAGCATAAACCAATAAAATTAAATAAACAAAGTCCTCTCTAGATTCTATTTTCAATTCCAATTGAATAGTGATGTTTTGATAGAATGTTTGGGTAAAGATCAGATCATATGTGCTTTGCATTTTAGAATATGTCAAAATTTTTCTTTGGATTAGCCTGCAAACTTTGACATTATTTTATGTGAATTTAGGAACTTTAAGCTATCGATTTTGATTCTTTGATTTTTATATAAGTTCCTTTTGTTTGATGCACTCAAATCAGTGTAATTTTCTTAAACTTATATTCAAATTTATGATTTATGTTTCTAGTGGCTGAATTTGGTTAAGTGTATATGTTGTAGATCGCATTTCAGCAATAATTGTTTTCAATGTTATTTCTTATCTGCAAAACGTTTTGCTAACAGGCACAGTTTTTGCATATAGACGAACTAGCAGTGGTAAGATGTATACCATGAGAGGATCTGCCAGTCAACTGGGATTCATACCTCTTTCTATTCATCAGTTATTTAGAATTATTCAATAGGTGGTTTACCTCTACAACTGTAAATCCTTCAAGCCATTTTTTATGAATATTTTTTCATAATTTATTTTCATAATTTTTTATATTTTTCTGGTGTGTTCTTTTTAGAGGATTTTTTATCTTAATTTTTCTTTTTTTACACTTGCTTTTTTGAATTGATAAAATAGTTTTAACATCCATGCCCTCATTTATTGCATAGAAGTCTCTTGAGTATTAAAAATGTTTTCATCTACCAGACATAGATCTGCTTGTAATTGTTACCTTAACATTTCATCTCTAAAAGGAATCAGAGTTTATGTAAAAATTAGTTTAATATTGCATTGTCTGCATAGTTATTTAGCTTTATTTTTTTTATTCAAAAACTTCATAGAGAGTTCCTTGTTCGAGTGTCTTACATGGAGATATACAATGAGGAGATCAATGACTTGTTGGCTCCTGTGCATCAAAAGGTTCAAATTGACGAATCACTAAAGATATATTTATAGTTTGTTCAATTTGGTACAATGTTGCATCACTATGAACTTTATTTATTTCTTTTTGAATTATAAGTTTTACCTTATTTATGAATAGAAGCATATATGTTATTGGTTTGAAAGAGGAGATTGTTACATCCCCTGGGCAAGTTTCTTCAACTCATGGAATTTGGTGAATGTAAAGCCAAAACATGATTTCCTGATTTCAATTATATCATTGTAGCATTACAACTTAAGGGCAAATTTTTTTCTTTTTTACAGTTCATCGACGCATTGGGGAGACAAACATGAACCTTTACAGTAGCTACTCCCATACAAGTTTTGGCATAGCATGTATATTTGTTTGTTATTGTGCTTTCTATTGGACTCTTTTTAAGTATCTCAGCAAATTAAATTTAATTCTAGATTGTTGAATGTAGGGAGAGAAGTGGAGAAGCTGATTCAGTTAATTTTTTTGATGCCATTCATGTATTTATTTTGGTATGTTGTTTTGGCGGCTAAATTGTCGTGCATTAGTTTTATTTTATTGTCATCTCTTATGCTTCTTTTTGGAATAATTCATGATGGTTTGTGTAACACTTTCTTTTTCTTTTTGATAGAATTTGGTGGATGTTGTTGGTTCAAAAAGTTTTGTTAGAACTGGTGTAGAAGGTGCACGCTTTAGAGAAGGCTCATATATAAAAAAGTCCTTGATGACCCTTGGTACTGTAGTTAGGAATCTAAGTGATTGTGTTGAAAGCCAAGGGTATGTTGCATCATTATATTTTTACTTGTCAATTATATGACTCGCATGTTTCTCACATGGAAGATTATGATCTTTTGGTCATGTACCATATCAGGATAGCAAGTTAACTTGAATTTTCAGTCTTCACTTTGTGGAAATACAAATACTACCACAATTTGTAAAACCACCCTCTCACAGGTTCCTTATTCAATTTATTAGATTTAAATTTATTGAGGAATTTACTGCATGAATTCCAATACAGCCCATGCAATTGACCTGACAATAGTTAAAATATAAGGCTGTGGATTATTAAGGTCATCAAAGATGCCTAACACAATAGTTGTAAATTAAAATTAATTAGGACCTTATAAGCTTTGGCTAAAAGTATTGTCATGGTTAAGCCACTAACTTGTGTAGCCTTAAATCATTTTATGTTATCCGTATGAGTTCTATGTGTTCAAGTTACAAAAATCAGTTTCACATATATAATGAACTCATGTTGAATTTAATGATGTGCTTGATTTTTTTGCAAGGTGTTTTCACCTTGAGCCATCATTAGTAGACTTTTTTTCCAAAATAGCAACAGTGGAAGTGAAAGTGTGAAAATGACAAGAAGCAAAGGACCAAGGTGAAGGGAGAAGAGGATTTTTTTCATAAAAGGTTGAATTCTCTAAAAATCAATTCAGGTAGTTTTGTGTTCATGAACTTCTGGTTCATACAACCTTCTCATCACATTTATAGAGGTTTGGGTACAATATTTAATTATAAAATAAAAAAGATTTGATTTTGATAAAAAATTTATAATTCTACACCTATTCTAGTTTATCTACTCACACGCCCTCTAAACCCTACATCTGTACACCTGTGTTAGTGAGCTGTCCAGGACAGTGGCTACAATTTATTGTGTGCAAAACATGTATGTAGTTGGTCATTACACGACGCCAGCCCTATGTAAGCACACTTGCCTTTTGCGTCATGCCCTTTGTGTGCTTTGACAACTTGTAGCATGTCTCAAGGTATGGCCCTGAAATTGGTTTTGTTGCTTTGTATTGTTTTGTTTATTTTCATCGTTTTATCTCTCCCTTGATTTTTTCATCAATTTTGGATTCAATGAGTTTGAATGCAATCTCCTTATTAGTACCCTAAATATTTAGGAATTAGTTGAAGCTTCGAAATCCTTTTGATTGTCTACTTTTGGATTTTGTTCATGATTCATATTTGTTAGAAATTGACAACAAAATACTCTGAAGCTATAACTTTATATGTTCAATGATAAGGACTTTGTGAAGTGGCATTTGATTACATGCATATTTCCTACATTTTGAGAAATAATTTATACTACTTTTCATAATGACAAAAACAATGTTGAGGTACTGGTTATGAACTTCGTAATGATCTTTCTCCATTTTAAAAATTATTTTAAAGATAGTTGCTATCTCCCAAATTTTGGTACAACTAAAAATGAGTTTTCTCTATCGCAGTGGCTTGGAGTACATACCTCCCCCTTTCTTAAGATTGTTAGTGTTTGTACAACGTCTTGCTTAAATCATTATTATTCTTATATGGTCGTTCTTTGCGATCTATGTTCATTTTTGGCATTATACTTGCACGCCATTTCATTCTTTTGTGTTGCACCATCTTTTCATGCCTTTTTGTTTTTTCCTCTATGTTTCCTTTCTTTCCTCTCATCGTCTTTATCTTTTGATGTCTTGATCATCTTCACAATGCCTCCTTGGTGGGCAAGCTCCCTTTTTTATTCATCACTAGCTATGATTGTTCAATCTAGTTGATCCTAGCACTCGTCAACCCTCCTTTGATTTGTTAGGTACTGTAACATGCATCATTTCTTTGTCTCTCAAATCCTTATTTCATTGTCTTGTTATTCCTTTGTCCTCTATACAATGCTTCTTCCCCTCTCTTGTGTCCTACTAGCAGCTTCATATCAAGATGAAGGCTAGAACTAGCCTTTCTAAATCAGCAAAGTAGGCAAAAGTTGTGCCCACTCTCTCCTCACACAAGCATGGCACTAGCACCCACTTCTATTGCCCTTCAAGTTTCAATCACTTCAACAACCTCCCCTATTATAAATACAATGCTCATGTTTTTCCGACCTTCCTAACATATCCTTTAATAAATTAGTACTTGAAACTTTATTCCAAAGCCATCTACAATTTTCTAAAAGTCTTAATTCATTTTCCAAGCAAACCTTGTGTAGCAACTTAACTTTAACTATGCTAGAATGGTGGTGTTGACAACTTCTTAGAGTTGGCATTGGAATATGAGGTGAATGGTTTAGTTCCCTTGTTAGGTATTGTATTAAAATACATAGCATACATGCATCTTGTTGGGGCCATGTCATTGAAAGCTAGAGCAAGACACCACTAATATGTAGAATATGTTCTCCTAACTTCGTTAAGTTGGTGCTGATTGTCATAAGGTGATAGCCATTAGTTATAAGATTTGTTTGGTGAAGTCGATTGTGACTCAATCTAACATAGTTAAGCCCATCGTCCCTTAAAAAGAGGTGATTCCTCTTCCCTTCATTTTCTTAAGAATTATTGATTCTCTTCTCTAGCCCATTGAATGAACCCTCAGATTTCATTGTTTGAATGTTAGATGTTGGCATGATAGCTCCTAGATTTGTGAATATAGAGATCAACTTAAGTC
The DNA here is from genome assembly GCA_023846275.1 of Vanilla planifolia. NCBI lineage: Eukaryota > Viridiplantae > Streptophyta > Magnoliopsida > Asparagales > Orchidaceae > Vanilla > Vanilla planifolia. The sequence continues at coordinate 1,735,503 of JAIUJO010000022.1, forward strand.
ATTTAAGCATGCTATTATGGTTTTACTTTGGATCCAACTTGATGATTTTGAATTCTAAAGCATTTTTTATAATTTAAGACTATTTCATAATAAAGGTCATTATCATAATTTTAATTGTTACTTAGGAGGTTGGATCTTAGGCCCCTTGCTTGAGGGTGTTTTACTAATTATGCTTACAATGACCTAGACCTCTTGGTATAACTTTAGAGGCTTTACCCCCCTTTAATTTGAGCTAATGGGAAAGAAGAAGGTGAGAAATGTAGATATTCTTCTTATAAATATTATGGTGGATGGTGTTCCTTGCTTGGGCTGCACCTTTATTTTGTTCAATAATTGTTTAAGGAACCAAATCCATTCTAAGCTTTCTTGGGCTCTGTCTAATGATGATTGGTGATGGTCTTCCCAAATTCCTTTTTATGGTTCTCCTTAATCCCCTTCTCTGGCTACTTAACTTGCATCATTTCTTATATGTCCAAATCCAAGTGGAATCTTCTTAAAGTTCATGAATGTTTGAACTAACTATTGAAATTTAAACTTATTATAGAGTACCAAAGTATTTTTCCATGTCAGATGGCCCTCAAAATTACTTATCCAAGCTTAAGTGAATCAAAATTTTTTTGAAGTTCTGAAAGGGGTCTAGATCCCTTGAAGAAAAGATTGATTTTTTCTTTTCCACAGGAGCATCTTCTCCTTGCATGATTGGTTGCTTTATAAGGAAAGACAATGTGAACTTGATATCCTTAGCTTTAAGAAGTTTATCTCTTGTGGATTTCTCAACATGCAAAGTTTTGTTGGATGCATGTTGAAGAAAATAATTTGAACTTATTTTATCATGATTAAAATGTTGGAAGGAATGAAATTATCTTGAATGACTATTTTTAATGGTGTTTTGATGATTGAATACAACCCTTTGTTGTTGACATCCTCATAGACTACTTTGGGCTCTAATTTACCATTTGTACTCAATTGGGTTGATGATATCCAATCAACAAGCTTTTGAAACATTGATCTTTGTGGGATTCTTGAAACTATCAATCCTTTTTTGAATTTGAAGAAATCTGATCAGTGGGTTCATTGTTTAGTTGTTCTTGGATTGTTTGGATATCATTTGGTGGAATTTTGTTATGTTTGTCACATAGGCCTTTGTTACAACAAGGTTTGCACCAACATTTGTGTTATAGCATCATGCTTATTGTAAAGGCAGTTATTGACCAATAAATATTACAGGGTAGACCAATCTCTTTTTAGTATTATGTTTATAAGATCATTACAAAAATTTTGGCTAATAGATTCCTCCCCCATCATTCCAAACATTATCCAATAAGTGTAAGTAGCTTTTATCAAGAGTAATACCTTCATGATAACATGCAGTTGGCTTTAAAACATGCTTAGATAGCTAGTGCCAAATCACCTAAAATGGTCTTTTCATAAAAATTAATATATCCCAGGCTTTTGGCTCAATTAACTAGAACAAATTTTTTTTACTAAGGACTAGAAATTATAAGTTTTTCTCCAAGCTTCTTGCTTAGATGAAGATGTGCATCTCTAATATATGTTTCTTTTTTTTGGGTTATTTAGTAAGTCTAGAGGGCTTCATCATTATTGTCTTATTTCCCTCTATCTTTAGCAGCATTGTGTATGCCTTCTCATGTGCTATTGATGTCCTCTTCATAGGGAGAATAGATTTAGCCCACTTAGAAGTAAAAACACTTACATCACTTGTCATGTCTTCATGTCTTCAATTATGAACACTTTTTCATTGGGTAAAAGGATTTGTGAATGCTACTGTAAGGTACAATATCTCATATCATACTACACAACCCATGCCTAATATATCTGTTGGACAATGTATTGTACAATCTATTTCTATTAAGTAATCAAGGAATGGATTGTGTAGGTGTGGTTCAATCCTTGTATTTGCATGAAGTTAAGAATCTCTGACAACTAATTATATTAGTGCAATTCACCTTTTGCAATTTTACTATTTGTAACATATATGCACAACACCATAATGTTGATTGTAATGGGCCAATAATAGGGTCATGCAAGTATAAAGCATGACAAACATAGCAATGCATTTGTGTATCGGTTTATAAATACATTGTTCTAATACTATCCATAGTCATATATGTAAAGATGGTTGGATGAGCAATTGGAAAAGATGATCTCTTTATTAAATGGTACATAGCTTATTTTATTCTTCGATTTTCATTATGTATTAGAATGATCATTAACATCTACTCATGTGTCATATTGGTATGATCATCTTGTTGCACTAATGTGATAATCTTAAACTATCAAATTGACTTAAGCTCTCAAACTTTTCAAAAGCAATGGATTGTTTAGTAAACCATCATACTATATATTCATTTCATCAGACCAATAAAATTTTTATCATTTTACCTTTTCACACATAGGCCAAAAAGCTTCCCAACTACAGCTGCTAGGGTCATACTAGTATGACCTAAATAATTGTCTTGTATGATCATTACACTAAAAAATTGTAATGATCTCCAGCAATTTAGACTTCTCAGGGAACTCATACGCATCCCTTTCTTTCCAGTAGTCTTCCTTTTTCTTTTTTCAATCTTTTTTTCAAATTACAACATTTTTTTTCTTTACTTCTTCTTCTTCAACTCTTCTCTTTCTCTCCTTGTGCTTTCGTGCTCTTTCTTGTCTCCTAAAGTTTTCCAAACTTATGCACTAAGTCCTTCGCATGGGACAAGTTGAGAGGACTAAATTTATTTTTTTTATTAAAATTTTCTTCGTAAATTCAAAAAAACTTCAATTTACCTCTTAAAACTACAAACCTCATATATGTAGATTCCTCATAATGATACCTTTGCAACAATTTACTCATATAAATTAGGATGTATGCTTTTGGGAACTTTTTTTTAGATGCTCACAATTAAATATATGTTTGAATTCTTGATTTGCATTACTTACAATTTATTTATTTTTAAGAGAATAGAAGAGTTTAATTAGACAAGCTGTCACTAGGAACATACTTGAAAGTGACCCAAACCAGAGCTCCCCAATGTTTGGAATTAAGTTGAAAATCTCAATGCTATTTAAAGACTCATATTTGGAGCTCCACAATAGTTTGCATTCTATGTAGTTAGTAGTGAAACTAATCATCTTCCAAATAGAATTGAATAAGAATGTTCTAGTGATCGAGAAACCTCATTGAGAATAGTGCATTTAACTTAGTTTTCTTGAATTCAAATCATACTATTTATATGCATGGGAAACCATAAGAGAATGTCCTAATTAATGTTAATTTGAAAGGAGCAACTTTCTTCTTTATCTCATCTCCTTCAAACACCACTTCAGGTTCCTCTTTATACGAAGATGCTAGTCTGATTTTGATCAAAGAATTGGCCTCTACCTCCTCTAGCACCTTGGTTGAAGATTAATTTGGAGAAGGCAACCCTCCTTGACTCATCATGTGAGCACCTTCTCAAGGCCAAGTGGCCTAAGAGCATATTACTAAAAAGCCAGCACAAAAAGAAGGGGGCAAATACTTGTCATAATACAAGCTTTTGCAATCCAAAACACTACTCAATGTTCTAATGTCGTCAAAGTTGCACCATCAAAGTAACAAAGCCATCCTGTCAAGGTTACCAAGGAGTTCATTTAATTTAGTCTTATGTGTGAAAAAATTTGTGTTTTCCAAATAGTCAAAAAGCATACGATTCATCAATTTACAGAGTAGTTTTTAATTTTTTTGGTCTTAAATTAACTTTTGCTCTATGAAAAAACTTGGCACAACTATAGAGATAATAATGGTTTTTATGACTATTTGTAAAGGTTAGTTTAGGAATAGAAAACATGTTTACACAAACTAAGTATATGGACATAGATGTTATTTTTGTTTGAAGAAGTTGATAAAACAACAACAAACTTTAATATGATGGATTTTGTGGGTTGTAAGAAACTTGTCAATATTCAATTACTTCTATTTCTAAAGAGTAATGTTGACCTGAAGCCCATTTCTTTTAGGTTTTGGATGAAGACAGCAATGCTTCCTACTATTAACAAACAGATCACTTAGGAACCTATACAGTTCAACTTATATCACTCTGAGGTTTTTCATGTCTTATCTCGCATTCTTAATCCCTCGAACAGTTACTATGGTATGCTTTACAATGACCTGTTGCACCATGCTATTATTTCAAATCTAGCCAATTACACAGGGACTTGCAGTGTAGTGGTAGGGCTTATTATGTTTGGCCTGAATTTAGTGAAAAGAACTTCAAAAATAATTTTGCAGCATTGACATATCATTTTTCTGTTTGCTTGTCCTTGTATTAATGTTATGCTATTTACAAGAGATCCTTTAGTTGTTTAGATGAAATATTTGTCAAATATTAAGTGATTAATGTAGGTTATTTATCATATTTTTTATGGAAGATCCATGTAGATGAGACAAAAAGTAGTCTCTTATTTGCAAGCAGGGCTCTTCAAGTAAAAAATTGTGGCTATATGAATGAGGTGTACTTCATCTACAAGTTATTCATCCTATAAAACAACTTTTAATTAAGTAGACTATAACTGTTTTGCTTCTTTCTCTTTATTTTCATTAATTGACTACTTTTAGATATTTGCATATCATTTTAACTTTTGAAACTATTTTTTCAGTGAACAAAAAGATTATGACTGATATTGCACCTTGAAGTGACAAAATTGGGAAATAGAGGAGCTTGGGGAAAAGTTGTTAGTCCTTCTTTTTTACTTCAAGGACTTCTGTCCTCTTTGTTTAACCAGCCACCAAAAGAGTAATCTTTTTATGGATATATGTTGTAGAGCCCTCACTCTGAACATCTTGAAGATGAAAATCTTAATCTGTACAATAATTTGTTATAGGTCTGGCGTATGGCTCTACAGTTTATTTTTTAATTTGACATTTAATTTGCTAAAACACTATTCTTCATGATTGCATTCAATTTTTTTGTTACAGAGTGAGCTTTCGAAGGAGGGAATAGCTTTGTCATTGGAGGAGGAAAAGAAAGAAAGAGCTTATTGAGAGATAAGGTTATTGGACCAAGAAAGGAAGATCTAGAATCTCAACTCTTTGATATTATGTTCAGAAAGGGATGAAAAAAGTTATTCGTTTAAGGTTTGTGCTTTTTTCCTTTGGTTGATTTGCAATCTAATTCTTTTTTTTCATTATTTATGTGATGGTTATACAAACTTTTTGTTGCTAGTTGCTAATTGCCTTTTATTTGTAAACTTGCTTATGGTTGGCCTACAAAAACATTTCAGGCTAGAGCATCAAATTTTCCCTAACTGTTAATTTGCTTTCTGGTGTCCTATCATGGCTAAAAGAAGTCATAGTATATTATCTATTTCTAAAAAGAGACAATGGTTTTTATTAGGTTATTTGTATGGCTTATTGATTTTAATTCTGAATATTGCTAAAATTTAGGTTTCATGTTCACTTCTCTAAACCTTATAAATACTTGTATTTTATTCTTTATGGTATATTGAACATCTAATGATTAAATTAATTAGTCATTAACATCTTTGAGACTACATGGGATGGCATTGGATTGGCTTTAATCTACTAGATTAGGAGTTGTGCTTGAAAGATCTGGTAATAGCCTTGTCACATGTGCAACATGAAATGTTTTGTAGTTCTTCATGGTGGTGGTCATAATAAGATTGGCCTTCTAGGTATGACACTGGCTTTATTATGGATTCCTAACATGACTTGCAAAGAAAAAGTTTATGAAGTTAGGCAAAGAAGTGACTTGTACATTATTTGCTCGAAGTATGCTATGTTTAATGTCTTTGTCCAAAATATTTCATGTTATTGCCTCTTAAAAATGTTGCCAAATTTCTAATGAGATGTAGCTCATTTGGAATTGACCCTGTCTTGCTAATAAGAGGTCTAAGATTCAATGTGAGCATAAGTTTTATTTTTCTTTAAAACAAATTACTTCAAAACTTTTTATGGTTATAAATACATTATTTACAATGGATTTGCAGAATTTTATTTAGTATATAATTTCATAAAGTAAAGGAGAACGAAAGCTTTTCCAAAATGAAGCTCAAACATTTTGCCGTTGGGTTTGTTCAGCCAACATCATAAGATTAGTCAAGGCTGTCTTTAATAGTTTTGAAATTGTTTATGGCCCTCATTAGCTTTGTTTGGCTTGTAATCCTCCTCATCAATCCCACTCTTTAGTTATGAGAATATTACATAGTTAACATTTTTTATCTCAAAAGGTTCACCTTTTTTTCCTTGTAATTGTTTGAGTTCTTTGCATTGTAAGTTATTGTTGTGTTGTTCGTTATGTATATACATTTTAATTTTAATTTATTTATTTATCTTTTTGTTTAATCCTCTGATCATGCAATATAATTCTTTATTGTTTACAACTTCTAAGCTTATCATGCACCTAAAAGACTTGGCTTCATATTTTGACATTTTTCATTTCCTCTTATTATTTTGCATTGTTATGTTTTATTTTTAAAGACATTTTATTATTATTATTATTATTATTATTATTATTAATTAATGCCTTTTCAGTTCAGGCAAGGAGGCAGGTGACCTAGTGTTTTGGGCCTTTCCAAAAGAGAATGACTGATGAGGTAATTCATGTTGATGCATCCATTACAATTATTTTAGCCTTCATTAATGTTGTCTTCTTTATGATTTATTTATTATAGATTGTAATATTTCTAATTTTATGCAATTAATCCTATTAATTCTTTGACATTCATTCATTACCTCTTCATTGTAAGAAAAAGATATGCCTTGCATTTTTCATATAAGAACATGATTATATAAGAGGGATTTCTTTGAATATCAATTTGTGCTTCCATGTAAAGTATGATACATTTATTTGAAATAACTAATCCATTGTAGCTAATTAGGTTCTTTATTGTTCTGTACTTGACAAGCAAAGTGTGTGCTTAGTTTTTTTAGGCCGCTTTTAATTTCGCATGAGGTGCCATATCTTGAAATAGTATGACCAAAAAACATATGGTGTGCCATAACTTTAGATAGTATTGAGATTTCACTATTATCTAAATTTGGGTGGCTTTTAATTTATTTTTTTTGAAAAGTTAAATTATCGATCACATATTAACATAACATATTGTGTGACAAATCGTGTCGTGCTGTGCCAGATTGAATGCATCTGAATAATAACAAATCGGGTCAGACCTACGCCCACCAGGCAACAACCTAATTAACTAGAAGTTCATCATTCATCACTACGAATTGGCTACGGATGAGAAGGAAAGATCACTACAAATTTTTTCTTCTCTCTTTATGTTATTCTGATGACTGATAGAGATGATCTACATGTTGTGCGTGGACGTCCACTTTCGACTAAAGTGTCTCAAATGTGCCCTTGGAGGATCTCAGAGAATTCCATCTTCCTTGTTAATCGATCAGCCGTGTTTGAATTTGGTAAGTCCCCACCACCACCTCCACTCCTCCAAAGATATTGTTGTTCTTATGATCATCGAGATGTAAACCTCTCTATTTAACCTCAAACATGGTTTTTGAGGAAGACTGCAAGACGGTTGAAATTTTGACGCTCGGGCGAAAGATATTTTTTCCTCTGTTGTTCTTGGATTTAATGGTATGTCAGCATTGGTTTTCCTTGTGTATGATTTCAGTATAATTTAATAAGGAATTCTTAAGGAAGTTGACATATTGATATTGTGGACACCTAGATGCCTGATTGCAGCACCAGAGAATTTTTTTTGTACCCTATGATTTTGTTTAAAGATGAATATTGGAAATATGGGCACAAACACCAACTTAAGCATTTTGAAATGCTACCTCAATTTTTTTACTTTAAAATTGATCCACATTTTTTGAAAGCCTAATGCTTTTTTTCCTTTTTTTTCAAAGATTTGAATTTTTTTACCATAAAAGTAGACCAAGGTAAATGGTGGTGACCTACGATTCATGGATTTGAAAGGACAATGTTAGTATATTTTTTCATTTTCCATCAAAAAAGCTTTTTTCCGATTTTTTTTGTGTAATATGAATCAATGTATCACATTTTTAAGGCATGTAAGGCAATCAAAGCATAGGTTAAAGAAGGGGAACAACCAACAGCTAGAGCACATCGAGCTTTTGGTTGATGTAAGGCTTTATAAGTCAGTGCCATATCTAAGGTTTAGAAGACACTACATCTTGATAACTTAGGCATAATGAATGGAGATTTAATCTCTATCTATAGAATTTATGTTTAGGAACAAGGTTAAATAATTTGATTTTTCATTATAATAAGAATTGTTATTTAGATAGACAAAATAAATTGATAAATTGATAATAAAAACTTAATTAATTTCCTTTACTCAAAAGGAAAGTATACATATTTTTAATATAATAATATTTTAAATAATAATATATTATTGATTTTCTAAATCTAAATGATAACAACACAATCAATAAAATTAAACTCTTAAATATTTATCCCAATAGATGGTCTAGTGTTGGAGGCATGTGATGATTGCTACTTATTACTGAGATAGTTTTAAAAGTTAATATATGAAATAACATCTAAGTTTACAAAGCAAACTAATTTGTGTAATCGCTTGATAAAGAATAATAAATAAAGATTGGTGTGTAGATAAACTTAAGGGAATGTCAATGGTTTATGGAATGCTTAATAACAATTTCTACATGAATATGCTCTCGTTGCTCATAAGAAGTGAAATGAATCATATTACCAGTATATAAAGTCTATCTTGCATGATGTTCATAAATGAAAAAATAAGACATGCATCAATGCTCGAATGTTACTTTTAATTACTTAAATGTTTTAGACATGTCAATTGAACTAATGCAAAAAACATAAATACCAACATAAGTTATGAATATCAACTATATGTATAACAAAATTTCAACTTATCAAATCGCTCGTTTGAATTTCAACTATAAGTATGATACAAAAAAAGAGTTAGTATGAATCCATATTCTAAAATATCTACACAATACATATACATATATATAAGTAATCATGTACATCACAATTTACTTATCATAACTCATATGTAATATATTCACTTTGTGGATTTATTGTTTTCACCTTAAAATAAGAGGAACATTATAGCCAACCAAAACTGAAAGCGAGGTATGACTAACTTGGAGTGATAGAGCTATCTCTCTAATAGCTTGTTGACATAGTTAGCCAATCATATAATAAAATTGTTGGCATTAATTGTCACATTCAACATTCAATTATAATTATATATAATCAATCGTAGAGTTATTAACAATGATGTAATAATATTATGCAACATGATCTTTAGAGGAATATGTGTTGTAGGTATCACATGAGCTACCATTATTTATGAAAAAGTATTATGTTCAATAATAAATATGCTTTGTTTCAGATGAATAAAATTAACATATAAATAAGCAACTTTTTATGACATGTTAACTGTTTTCTTATTCAGATCATGCAACAATTTCAAGAAATGAACTAGCTATAAGTACATATAACTTTTATTATTTAATGAAAATGAATTACATATAAAAATTGATTTCACTTAAACTAAGAAATCAATGTAAGTTCCTCAAGTGTAAGGATGCATTCTTCTAATTATTTGGTGTCACTTATTGCAAAATATACGTGTTGGGTTCGAACTTCTTTTAGGTGTGCAATGCTACTTCAACTAGTGGTGATTTGTACTATTGAAAAGTGATGTCTAAACCAAACATATGTTGCACACATTTAAATAATATTAAATTTAATGATTCAATTTTTTTTTTTTTTGTGATTTCTTCAATTGATTTTAAACAAAGAAACTTATTCATGATTTGCTCCTTCATTCCTCCACAACAATCATATCATGCCTATATTAGCCATTCCTACAATTGGCTCTACATTTGTTCATTGGGCCATCATTGCATTTTGAATATTTTGTGTCATTTGTGTGAATGTTCCATGTTCTCTATTTGAGAACAAATAAAAGGCTAAATCACAGTGGCATCGTTATGTGTCATATCTGATAATATGAGAAAAATCCATGACTTTGACAGCAAGCTGGAAATCAAGGCCAAGTAATTTGGCTTTACATTATTAAAATAAAAGAGATATATGTTAGAGAAGAATTTGGAAATCAGAGCAAACAAGTCTTATTTAATTAAATAATATACACATTATTACACTAAATTTGATAATAAGCACTTTTAATGTAAAATATAATGTTGTTCCTAGACAAAAATTTTAAGATGACTACATAAGTAATTAAGATAATACAATTAAACACCTGAATATAACAATATCAAAAGATAGTTTATTACTAATACTCTAATGACAATTTACTAATCAAGTAAATTGTGTCTAAAAATAATTAAAGGAATGTTTGAGGTTCTAACCAATTAGTAGATGGAACTTCATGTCACAACATGCATGACAAGGTGTTGGAGAATGAATGCTTTACCATATGCAATTGAAAAAGAAAAAAAACCAAAAGTATGGAATATTCTATCATGTATGCTATTCATGAACAACGAAAGTAAAGATGTGAATCAAATCTTAAATGCTATTTTATTTATTTAATTTTATTAATCATGTTACTCAACTTAATTTAATATAACATAAATGCTCGCAAAATTTATGTTCATCAATATTATCCAATACACAATTCTCAAATTTGCCAAATAATATATGTAAATAAATAATTATAATGTTGCTATTTGGCATTATGATCCACTATATTCATGCAATGAATAATATATGTGTATTCATATATGGATCATACATCCTACCATCCAATCACAATAGCTCATAGTTAATATAATTATAATGTCGGTTTGGATTAGAAGGATGTTAACCACTATCCCGAAAAAGAAGACTCACAACTTCTTGGGCTTCTTGATTGGATTAACCAACATTTTTACAACATAAGGATACCATTAACCATTATGTCGCACATACAATTACGGCCATGTGATTAGTGGTTAAGTCATTTTAAATGCTGTGATATTACTATGCATCATGAGCTTCATATAAATCATTAATATTGTAAATAAATAATAGTAATTTCAAATGCATTGAATATGGACAACAAGTCATATGTGAATAAAGTAAGAACATAAATAACCAATATGTCACTCCATATCATTTGCTATCCTTGCAGATCATACACCAATCACAAGTATACGTATCACATAGCAATTTACATCTAAATTTTCTTTATACAAAAGATAAATGATTACAACCAAACAAGGCCTGACATGAATTTTAATATTTTTTAGAATGTATATGTTAAACTTTATTTATCATGTGTCATGGAATTAAGGAGAGTGTTTACAACAAAATTCATAATTTTTATATAATAGGTAAAACATGCATATTACAAAATATGTTATCCTAAATAACACTTTCATTTGCAAAACAATTTGCACAAATTTTGTTGTGAACAACATATGTGTGACATCTAGTTAGCAACATATTTACTTGCATGGATAACACTAATAGTAATTTGGTACCAATTATTAAATTAATTATTGTACCTAAATAAATAAGAAATTTAATAAACAATCATGAAGAGATGATTGTTAATTTTTTGAGAATTAGAGATCAAAGAAAGAGCAAGCATGTGATCAAGATGTTTTATGTGTAGACCTTGGATTTAGGAAAAAAATATGGCTATCGGATAGTACGAGGACAATTTATTTTATAATTCTTACAAATAAAAGAGGATATGTAGCGATTACAAGAAAAGTTATAACCTTAAACGTAGGAGAATGGTAGTCATTATGTAGCAGAGAAGATGAGCTCTATTATTATTAATGTCAGGCTGGTGTAGTTGGTGGCATATACAACCTATATAATTTTCATGTATATAATTTATGCATGTTTGAATTAAGTTGTATGCTTTTAATGTCTTTAACAATTCATGTAATTATATAATAATTGACTAAAACATAAAGATTCAAAAACTATGGAAATCTTGTTTCATGTGTTGTACAAGAATTGTTAATTATAGTATGTTGGGGTATAAAGTGTATAAGGACAAGATAAAAAATTATAAGTAATATGTAAAGGTTATAAAGAAAAAACAAAAAATTATGTACAATACAAGAATGTTTATATACGATACATCGAGCTTATAATGGTCAAATAGAGAATTGCATACAATACGCGAATTATTATGTATGGTAGGTTGATTCGACGCACAATACAAGGAGAATAGGAATTGCACATAGTAGAGAGCAACACCTTATATGTCCATACAATATGTCGAAGTGATTTATTGTGCTTCAAACTGATGTATGTTTCCTGAAAGAATTAAAAATATTTTTGTGAAATTTTGGGTAATAAATTCATTGTGGAGAAACAAAGTTTTAAAAGAACTATTATGCGAAGATATTTATGATTTAATTTTTACATTAATTGGGAAAGTTTTTTGAAAATTAAATACATGATGAATCGAATTTTAAGTTTTGGGATTTACTTTTTATAAATATGAATTGAAATTTTGTTAAATTTATTTTAGAATAAGTGGAACTTTTACTAAGTGCGATATGGAGTTCGGAAGTGAAAAGAAGTGTGAAGAAGAAGAAATCCATTCTAATAACAAAATGCCCATAATAGCTCAAGGAAAAGGACATTAATTGAAGGGAGAGTATATCAGGGATATAGTTTAGGAGGGTTTTTATGCAAGCTAAAAAAGAGAAGAACGTGAGAATGAATGAAGCAAATTGTCTCATGGAGCAATTATTAAGCTTACGTTCACCACACCATGTGGGCACTATGAATACTTTCCAAGTAGATGGTTCCTTAGATACAATTGAAATGTTGTTTAATACTATGGCATTTGTGGACCACAAGAGAGTTCTTTTAGTGGTATTAGTATTAAATAGTGTTACTAGGTAGTAGTGATAAGGCAATGTTGAATCTAATTTGGAGGAAGAGCACATTTTAAAATATCTCGAAGAGACTTTTATCATGCTTTTTTTGGAATTTTATATCCTAGAGTTGGCTTTAGAAAATATAAGAGATGGGACTAGTAATGTATGCATTGGAATTCTTGGCTATGGAGAAAGTGATGTAAATTATTTTGGAAGGGTCTATGAGAGAATTAATTGTTTATTTTATTTTTCTTAATTAACTATTGTATAAACATGTTAAGATTGTTTTATGACTTTTTAAGTTAGCATAGTATTTTTAACATGCATGGCATGACTTGCCACTAATTTGAATTATATTAGGAGAAAAATAGAAAAGGATTTTTTATTTAAGTAAATAAGATAAAATTTTTAAGGGTATCAAAAAGAGATTATTAAAAGTCAAACAAAGATTTGTCTTAAGAATAATGCTCTTATATTAAAATAAGAATTCAATTTGTCACTAAATGGTCTTATAACATTTTGAAATATTGTGCAGTGGTGGAATCTAATAATAGAGCCAATGATGTGTTATATCTCACTCATGGGTATCGTTTAGAGGTGACACCTAATTTTAAAAGGCTATCTAGCATTTGTTTTGAGTATTAAACAATAATTGTTATTAGATAGAGAAGGGAAAAGGGTTGAATAAAGGAAAATATTAAATTAAAGGGGGTTCACATTCTAATTGAATTTAAAATAAGGGTCAAAATAATTACAAAGCAAATTTAAAAGGATATAATGTAAAGTATGGAAACATTGCATTGCTATATTAGTCCCATTTTAGATAACTTACAATTGATATAATATATTTTGTTTTTGGGATCTAACATACGTCATATACCAATCTTGTAGTGCGTTGTGTTTTTCTTAGATATTTCTTTTGTTGAGCTCGTGATTTTTGGCTTAGCATGTTTTGGCTAAAATATTTTACAAAACAGAGACATATCACAAAAAGATTGTTGGCTCATTATTTGCTCCTATGGTAACCATTCAACAGTTGCAAGTATATTTAAACATGTTCAAGGAAAGAGAATATAATAAAACATGCCCTATTGAAGATTTTAAGATGTAATAAACATAAATAACATATAAAAATTTATCTATAATATATGAATAAACTAATGAGAGTCTTTAACAACGAGAGGTGTACTTATCACAAGAATATAAGGGAGCAATGAGGTCGACATTAGCTTTATATTTTCTTACATTTGCTTATATGGTTATGTTCGAATTTGATTGATATTTGATAGAATATTATTTTAATTTAGTTGTATGAAAAATTTAAATTATGTGAATCATGTCTTTGTGAAAGAGATTTAAATTGTTATTTTTTTGAGCAATCATCTTGGTATAAAAAATGAGGAAAAGTTTTTCAAAATAAAAAATGTTTTTTCTAAATAAAGATTTTCTATTTCTCAAAAAATAAGGATTAAAATTTTTTATATTCATAAAGGGGCACATAAGTATGGTACTACTTGTTTGATGCTCAAAATCTCATGAGTGTGCAAGCAAAGTTTCTATACAAAAACAATTTATGAATTTATCAACCAATTGGAAATGAGTATCTTTTCATCTTAAGATAAAAGTAGGTTTCTTAAGTCTAGCCGCTTTAAGTATCACACCATGTATAGGTTGAGTGGTCAATTTATCATAAATGATGCATAAATTAATGCAAAATCTTCGCTTATAATATAAAGTTCTATTCTTTCACTAATTGTCACAACCCATTTTTTCATAATATCTCATCACGGTTAGTAAAATATTGTCTTTCTTAGTTATGCAACCTGAAAACAACATCTTGATCACCAAAAATTGCTAAGTACTTAGGCTAAGTTGATTAAGATTATCATACAACATTGTGCTACCATTGTCAATTCTAGTGGGTTTGAAGCGAAACATCTTATTTAGAAGATCTTTTTTGACACAAAATAGTGTAGCAAGTTTACCCATTGAAAGTGTAAATAGCAAGTTTACCCTTTGAAAGTGTAAATTGCCCTTGGAGATGAGATATTCATGATTAAAAATATTGACTTTTTGTAAGAATTAATTTGCATCCAAGTCGACTCTAGTTTTATTGAAAGGTTTGTGACTAAAATTGCATTCACAATTTTATTTTCTAGAACTTTTATTTGAGTTAATATCTTCTAATCAACTAATCTATTTACTCTAACTTGTTTAAGTTGTGAAATTTTGAGAAAATGTTGTGAAAGCACGTTAATAAGTATAGGTCCCTTAGGCTTCTTGCAAAAGGTTGAAAGAAGACGATGTTTGGGGGAGTTCATATTGCAAAGGTTTGTATAAATGGAAACTATTTAGATTTTAAGTGTCACCATTATGTTCACTTGTTTGATTTCAATTGTAACAATGTTGATCATGCATATGAAGAAGATGTTAAAATGCTTTCTTAATAACCAACACAGAGGTATTTTGATAGTTTATAATGCAAAAGTTGACAACTATCAAGCAATGAGTTGTGCATTCGTTGCATAAATTACTCCAAGGGGACCATTATATTTGAATCAAATTATCATTTATTGCTAGTTGGAACATCTTCATCTTTTCTTATCTCAAAGGAATGATATAAATGCTTTATTTCCAAAGGCATATTTGTGTTTGGTGATGAGTTACTCTTAAAAATTGAAACAATGAGGGTTGTTGTGGTATTAGAAGTTTGACTTGAAAGTCCATTGAGTTTTTGTAGTTGTACTGTAAGATACAACTTATATATAATCAAATAGTTATTGTTATATGTGATATAGTACAATTAGGAATCTTTGGCTTTGTGTAATTAATGACACAATTAGGTAAAACTCATTTTTTGGGAATGCACAAATCTTATTTTAACACCTAATGATTTGCAAAGTTACTCAAGCCATGTTAAACCTGAGCTACTTAAGTACAACAATCATGTCAACAACATATTCAATTTACATGAATAACTCCATTAGTTGTTTTTTTACCAAATGTCAAATTAATTTTTAGGCCTAAATCATGAATTTAACAAATTATTTTAAATTTTTATAATTAAGAATGCATCTTATAAAATTAGCCAAAGTGTGAAAAAATCCATGATGACTTTTCTCATTGCAGAGCTTGCTTTAAGAGATAGTTGAATTTAAGTGATGAAGCTTATGTATCATCTTGAGATCTTTCTAAGTTTGTCGATTAGTTATCGAGAATTGTTAGAGTCCATTGATACTCCAGTTGAAGGTGTTGATTTTGAATACTAATCATTGGTGGGAAGTTGTTGACACTCGTGCGATAGAGATAAGCTATCCTGGGATGTCCTTAAGGATTAACTTGTGGTTATTAAAGCAGGAAGTAGGTATATCGCTCAACTTATATTAAGTTGAGTTCTATGTGCACAGTACTTCCCTTGATCTATTTTCTTGTCATATGTTTGTTGAAAAGACAATGAAAGTAGCTTTTTCTTGTTGATTTTAACATCATCAACATCTATTGGTACTTTTTGATAGAAAATCCTGATCCAGTTTAGTTGACATATATATTTGGTTTTACATTTTTTTGGTAGGTCGATATATGTACCTTTCTCTTATTTTAATCTTGAAATTCATAAACAAGGTTTTAAATATAGTTTCTTTGTATCATTACTTTGTTGTTTTTTATCTTGCTAGTACATATCTCTTTGTATTCTCCATACTTATACACTTGAGTCATGTTTTATAGAAAATGTGTTTTAATCTATCATTACTTTGTTGTTTTTTATCTTGCTAATACATATCTCTTTATATTCTACATACTTAACACTTGAGTCATGTTTTATAAGAAAATGTGTTTTAATCCTCAATTTTTTACTTCTTATTTCTACCAAGAAAATAATTTGTAATTTTGGGCACACTTTTTAGGTCTTCTACACAGTAACTCAATTGTATTACCAATATAATTGGCAATTTTATATTGCATATTGTATTACCAATATAATTGGCAATTTTATTTTGCATATGATTTGTATTTTCCTTTATCTAATAGAACATAAATCTAAGACTATTATTCTTGAATAAATTTTTTTTTTCATCTTTAAGTTAATATTTTCTATTCTTAGGTAATTCATTTATTTTATCTCTTGTACTTTTCAAAGTGGACATCATCGATCATTAATTGATGTTGGATGGTCAAATATTTCATGGTATCACCTTAAAAACTTTACAATCTAAAAGTTTTTTCTTCATTAAGAAACAATCAACGTGTTTAAGAGACTTTTTTTCAAGTAAATAATGCTCCTTTTGTTTCTTAAAAAACAAGCAAAAATAGAATCATATGCTTTAGTGTACTGGAAAATAATTTTATTATCTTTCCCAATCCATAACTCGAGTGGTCAATTTAGCATAAACACTGCATAAAATTAATGGAAACTATTTGGCTTTTAAGAGTGTCACCATTATGTTCACTTGTTTTGACGTCAATTGTAACAATGTTGATCATGCATATGAAGAAGAGGTTGAATGCTTTCTTAATAACCAACACAATTGTATTTTGATAGTTTACAATGCAAAAGTTCACAACTATCAAGCAATGAGTTGTGCATTCGTTGCTTAAGATACTCCAAAGGGACCATTCTATTCGAATCAAATTATCATTTGTTGCTAGTTGGAACATCTTCATCTTTTTTTGCCTCAAAGGAATGATATAAATTGTTTATTTCTTTGTGCATATTTGTGTTGGGTGATGAGTTAGCCTTAAACTTGGAAACTATGTGGGATGTTGTGGTATTAGATGTTTGACTTGAAAGTTCATTGAGTTTTTGTAGTTCTACTATGCAATAAAAATTATATACAATCAACCAAGGTGGGTGCTATATGTGATATAGTACTATTATGCATCTTTGGATATAAATAATTAAAGGCACAATTAGGTAAAACTTATTATCTTGGAATGCACAAATCTGATTTGTACACCCAATGATTTGCAAAGTTACTCGAGACAAGTTTGACATGTGCTACTTAAGTACAGCGTTCATGTTAACAACAAATTCAAATTACAAGAATAACACAATTAGTTGTTTTTTTACCAAATATCAAATTAACTATTAGGACTAAATAATGAATTTACCAAATTATTTTAAATTTTATTTTGCGTAAATATTGAACTTGGAAATAATACCATTGATTTTATTTCTTTCCTCGCAAAAAGTTTAACCTTAATTAATCAATTAACTAAAAAAGAAAAGTTAAAAACCATAAGATAATATATGAGATGATTCACAAGATGAGGTGAAGAGGAAAAGGAAGAATGACAACGTAAGGGATAGGGAAGAGAACTCATAGTTGTTGACTATGGTGGAATCGATGGTAATGAGGAAACATTATGAGCACTTATGGTTGTGGCTAATGGAGCTCCTTTGTTGCAAGGAGGAGTCTATGATTTTAAGAAATGATGAAACAAATAATGAAGTGGAAAGAGTTGTAGGTGAAGGCAATTATGATCTATAGTAGAGTGGGTATTTGGATGGAAGGCAAATTAGTGGAGATTTATTCACCAAAATTCTTCTTGATAAAGAAGGTGGTCTTAGTTGGAAGGCAAAGGCACATTGTACTGTTGAGCATTATTGGTGTAGGTTGATTTCAATTTTTTTGTATTATAATAAAGCCATACTTGATTTCTCAAGTGCTAATCGGGCATGCCTTTGATGTATGTATTTTGGCGACAAAATAATCATGCTTTTTTTCTTTTTGTATCTCTTATGCTTGTTTTTAGAATAATTCTTGATGGCTTGCATAACGTTTTCTTTTTCTTTTTGATTGAAGTTGGTGGATCTTACTAGATTAGAACGCGCTGTTAAAACCAATGTAGAAGGTGTGCGCTTGAGAGAAGGCTCATATATAAATAAGTGTTTGATGACCGTCAGTACCGTAATTGAAAAACTAAGCGATGGCATTGAAAGCCAATGGTATATTGAATCATTTTATTTTTACTTGTCAATTATATGGCCCGTGTGTTGTTTCTCATGGAAGATTTTGACCTAGTGGTCATGTACCATATTGGGACAACAAGTTAACATGCATTTTTGCAACCTTCTCATAGTTGAAATGCAAATACTACTATGATTTGTGACTTCACTCTCTCATAGGGTCCTTATTCATTTTATTAGATTTAAATTTACCAAGGAATTTACTACATGAATTCCCATACAGCTTATGCAATTGACATGTCTAGTTAAAAGATAAGGCTATGGGCTATTAAGGTCATCAAAGATGCCTAACATAGTAGATGTAAATTAAAATTAATTATGACCTTATATGCTTTAGCTAAAAGTATTGTCATAGTTAAGCCACTAACTTGTGTAGCCTTAAATAACTTTATGTTATCCATATCTAGTTTTATGGACAAAAATCTATTACACATGTACAATGAACTGATGTTGAATTTAATGAAGTACGTGATTTGTCTGTGAGGTATTTTCATCTCGTGCCCTCGTTAGTAGACTTTTTTTTTCAGAATAGAAATAATGGAAGTGAAAGTGTGAAAATGGCAAGAAGTAAAGGAACAATGTGAAGGGAGAGGAGGATTTTTTCAATAAAAAAATTGAATTCTTTTAATTAATTCAATGGTTTTGAATTAATGAACTTTTGATTCTTAGATCTCCCTAAGTTTGTCAAGTTTTCACTTTTTTAAAGTTTTGATTTATTTCATAAATTCTCATCATCTATTTTTAGAGATGTTTGGGTATAATATTTAATTATAAAACAAAAAAGATGTAATTTTGATTAAAAATTTAAAATTCTGCACCTGTTCTAGTTTATCAACTCATGTACACCGCACATCTTGCATTTGTACACCTATGTCATTGACCTATTCAGGAGAGTAGTAACGATTCTTGCGTGAAAAAAATGTATGCAGATGGTGCCCGCCCCATTCAAGTGCACTTGCGTTGTGTGTCATGCCCTTTTGTGTGTGCTCGTGCACCTTCACTTGTGTTGCTTGGCTTGTGCACTGCAATGTGTGCTTCAACAGCTTGTAGCATGTCTCCAGGTAAGGCCCAGAAATTTTTCTTGTTGCTTTCTGCTATTTCGTTGATTATCATCATTTTATCTCTTCCTTGATTTTTTTCATCAATTTTCGATTCAATGAGCTTGAAAGCAAACTCCTGATTAGTACCTTGAATATTTGGAAATTAGTTGGAGTTTGCAAATCCTTTTGATTGTCTACTTTTGAATTTTGTTCATGCTTCATAGTCATCAAATTCGACAGTAAATAACTTTGAAGCTATAACTTTATTTGTTCAATGATAAGCACTTTATGAAGTGCCATTTCTTTAGTTGCATATTTCTTATATTTTTGACAAATAATTTATACTACTTTTCAAAGTAACATAAACACTATGGAGGTACTAGATACGAACTTCATAATGATCTTTCTCCATTTTAAAAATTATTTTAAAGATACTTGTTGTTTCACAAGTATCGATACAACTAAAAATGACTTTTCTCTATCGTAATGGCTTGTAGTACATACCTCCCACTTGTTTAAGAAGGTCCATGATTGTAGCTCATCTTTGTTATATCATTTTTATTCTTATACAGTCCCACTTTGAAATTTATGTCCATTTGTTGATGTTATATTTGCACACCATTTCATCCTTTTGTGTTGCACCATTTTTTCATGCCCTTTTGTTCTTTCACTCTAAGCTTCCCTTCTTCTCATCATCTTTATCTTTTGATGTCTCTATCATCTTCACAATGCCTTCATGGTGGACAAGCTCCCTTTGTCATTCATCACTAGCTATCACTATTCGATCTAGTTGATCCTTGCCCTCGTCAACCATCATTTCATTTATTAGGTACTATACTATGCATCATTACTTTGCCTCTCAAAATGTTATCTCTTTGTCATTTTATTCCTTTGTCCTCTACACAATGCTCTTTCCCCTATCTAGCTTCCTACTAACAACTTCATCTCAGGAGGAAGGCTAGAACTCAACTTTCTAATTCAATGAATTAGGCACAAGTTCTACCCACTCTCTCCTCTCACAAGCATGGCACTAACATCAACTTCTGTTGTCCTTCATATTGCAATCACTTCAACTACCTCCCCTCTTAACATACAATACTAATGTTTGCCTTACCCCTCCTAACCTCTCCCTTAACAAATTATTACATGAAACTAGATTCTGAAGCCTTCTGTAATTGTCTAAAGTCTTAATTTAGTTTCCAAGGAAACCTTGCGTGGCAACTCAACTTTAGCTATGCTAGAATGGTGGTGTTGACATCTTCTTAGAGTTGGCATTGGAATATTAGGCGAATGGTTTAGTTCTCTTTTTAGGTGTTGTATTAAAATGCAAGTTCTTAGCATACATGCATCTTGTTGAGGCCATCGCATAGAATGCTATAGCAGGACACCATTGATATGTGAGGAATGGATTCTCCTTACTTTTTTAAGTTGGTGGTGATAGTACTTGACATGACTCCATGCCATTGGCCACCATGCAGCATCTTGTTGGAGATACCATTGACTGTGTCGAGGGATAATCTAAACCTGAGTTTGTCATATGGTGATAGCCATTAGTTATAAGAATTGTCATTTGAAGTTGATTGTGACTCAATCTAACACAGTTATGCCCATTGTTCCTTTAAAAATGGTGGTTCCTCTTCTCTTCATTTGCTCGAGAATTATTGATTCTATTCTCTAGCCCAATGAATAAACCCTCAGATGTTCATTGTTTGAATGTTAGATGTTGGCATGATGGATCCTAGATGTGTGAATATACAGATCAACTTAAGTCCTTTAAGTATATGATTATGGATTTACTTGGGTAAAACATGATTATATTAAATTTTACAACATTTTTCACAATTTAAGGCTATTTCATAGGTTATTATCATAATTTTAATTATTACATAGGTGGTTGGATCTTGGGACCCTTGGTCAATGTTTTTTTTACTTTTACTTACAATGACCTAGACTTTAAGATAGCCTCTTGGTATAAATTTAGAGGCTTTTCCCCTTTGATTGGAGCTAATGGGAAGGAAGAAATTGAGAAATGTAGTAATTCTTCTTATAAATATTGTGGTTGATTATGTTCCTTGCTAGGGCCCCACCTTTATTTTATTCAACAATTGTTTAAGGAATCCAAATCATTCTAATCTTTCTTGGGCTCTGCCCAATGAGGATTGATGATGGTCTTCCCAAATTCCTTTATGTGGTTCTCCTTAATCCCCTTCTTTAATTATGTAAGTTGGATCATTTCCTATATTTCTAAACCCAAGGGGAATCTTCTTAAATTTAAGGAATTTTTTAGCTAACTATCCAAGCTCAAGTGGATCAAAATTTTTTTGCAAGTTCTTAAAGTGGTCTAGATCACTTAAAGAAAAGAATGACTTTTCTTATCTAAAAGAGCATCTTCTCCTCGCATGATTGGCTGCTTTATAAGGAAAGGCAATGTCAACTTCATATCCTTAGCTTTAAGAAGTTTATCTCTTGTGGATTGCTCAACATGAAAAGTTTTGTTGGTTGCATGTTGAAGAAAACAACTTAAACTTATTTTATGGTAATTAAAACGTAGGAAACATTCTAATTCACTTGGAATTACTATTTTTATTGGTGTCTTGATGATTGAATATAACCCTTTGTTGTTGACATCCTAATGGACTACTTTGGGCTCTAATTTATTCTTCGTGCTCAATTGGGTTGATTCTCTGATCAATAGGATTTTGAAACATTATCCTTTGCAAGATTTTTGAAACTATCAATGCTTTTTTGAATTTGAAGCAATCTAAACAGTTGGGTTGATTGTCAAGTTCTTCTTGGAATGTTTGGTTATCATTTGGAGGAATTTCATTATGGTTGTCTCTGAGGCCTTTGTTACAATAATGTTTGTGCCAACATTTTTGCTATAGATATCATGCTTATTACAAAGGCAATTGTTGCCCAATCAATCTTGGAGGATAGACCAATTTTTATTTAGTATTTTGTTTATAAGATCATTACCAAAATATTTGCTCATAGATTGCTCCCCATCATTCCCAACATTATCCAATAAGTGCAAGTAGCTTTTATCAAAGGTAATACCTTCATGATAACATGAAGTTGGTTATAAATCTTGCATAGAAACTTAGTGCCAAATAGCCTAAAATGACCTTCTTATAAGTATTGCTGTATCCAAGGCTTTTGGCTCAATTAACTAGAACAACTATTTTTTATTAAAGACGAGAAATTATAAGTTTTTCTCCAAGTTTCTTTCTTAGATGAAGATGTGCATCTCTAATGTATGCTTCTTTTTTAGGGTTATTTAATAAGTCTAGAGGGCTTTGTTATTGTTGTCTTATTTCTCTCTTTGTCTTTAATGTCATTGTGTATGCCTTCTTATGTGTTGTTGATGTACTCTTGATGACACATTTAGGGAGAATAGATTTAGCCCTCTTATAAGTAGAAACATTTAAATCACTTGTCTTGTCTTTATGTCTATATTTATGAACAAATTTTCATCGAGAAAAAGGATTTTTGAATGCTATTGTAAGGTACAATATCTCATATTGTACTACACAAACCATGCCTACTATCTTGGTTAGACAATGTATCATACAATTGATTTCTATTAAGTAATCAGGGAATCTATTGCATAGGTTTGGTTCAATTCTTGTATTTCTATGATGATAAAAAATCTCTAACAATTAATTATATTGGTCCAATGCACATTTCACAGTTGTACAATTCAAAACATATTTACACATGACCATAATGTTGATTGTAATAGGTGAATAATTGCATCATACAAGTATAAAGCATGATAAACATAGCAATGCATTCGTGTATCAATTTTATATATATGTTGTTCTAGTACAACCCATACTCATATATGTCAAGATGGTTGGATGAGCAATAGGACAAGATGATTTCTTGATTAAGTGGAACATAACTTATTGTATTATTTGATTTTCATTTTGCATTAGTACGACCATTAACATCTACTCATGGGTCATATTTGTATGATCATCTTGTTAGACTAATATGATGACCTTAATTGACTTGAGCTCTCAAAATTTTCAAATACAATGAATGTTTTTGTAAGCCATCGTGCTATATGTTCATTTGATCAGACCAATGCAATTTTTATAAGTTTCCCATTACATACTTTGGGTAAAAAGCTTCCCAACTCTAGCTACTAGGGTTGCACTAGTACGATCTAAATGATTATACGATTCTAAGCATATTTGCACAAGACCATAATGTTGATTGTAATAGCCAATAATAGCATCATACAAGTATAAAGCATGATAAACATAGCAATGCATTGGTGTATCAATTCTATATATACATTGTTCTAGTACAATCCATACTCATATATGTAAAGATGGTTGGATAAGAAATTAGACAAGAGGATCTCTTGATTAGGTGGAACATAACTTCTTGTATTCTTTGATTTTCATTTTGCATTAGTACGACCGTTAACATCTACTCATGTGTCGTATTGGTATGATCATCTTGTACTAACATGATGACCATAAATTATCAAATTGACTTGAGCTCTCAAAATTTTCAAATACAAAGAATTTTTTGGTAAGCCATCGTACTATATGTTCATTTGATCAGACCAATGCAATTTTCATTAGTTTTCTTATTCATACCTAGGCTAAAAAGCTTCCCAACTCTAACTGCTAGGGTTGTACTAGTATGACTAAACGATTGTCTCATACAATCATTACAATAAAAAATTGTAACGGTCTCTAGTAATTTTAACTTCTTAGGGAACTTGTATGCATCCCTTTCTTGACATTCCATTAATTAATGCATGTTTTATGAAAAGTGTGTGGGCTAGATCTTTATCTTTCTTTGTTATATCTACAAAACAAAATCGAAAATCCCTTTCTTTCCTATAGTCTTCCTCTTTCTTTTTACAATCTCTTTTTTTAAATGATAATATTGTTTTCTTTCCTCCTTCCTTTTCAACTCTTCTCTTTCTCTATTCAAGCTTTTGCTCTCTTTCTTCTCTCCCAAAGTTTTCCAAACATATGCATTAAGTCTTTGGCATGGGGGAATTTAAAGGATTAAAATTATTTCTTTTTATTAATATTTTCTTTGTAAATTCATAGAAAATTCAATTCACCTCCTAAAACCGCAAACCGCTTATCAGTAGATTCCTCATAATGATACCTTTACAACTATATACTCAAATATAAATGAGAACATAGGTTTTTAGCACTTTTTTAGATGCACACAATTAAATATATGTTTGAATTATGGATTTGCATTGCTTACATTTGCTATATTTTTGAGAGGATATAGGAGTTTAATTAGACAAGCTATCACTAGGAAAATACTTGAAAGAGATCCAAACCAGAGCTCACAAGTGTTTGGAATTAAGTTGAAAATCTCAATGCCATTTAAAGACTTATATTTGGAGCTCCATAATAGTTTTTATTTATGTATTTAGTAATGAAACTAATCCTCTTCGAACGAGAATTGAATAAGAATGTGTTGGTGATCTGGAAACCCATTGAGAATAGTACATTAAAATTAATTTTCTTGAATTCCAATCATATTATTCATATGCTTGAGCGACCATGGGAGAATGTCCCAATTAATGTGAATTTGAAAGGAGCAACTTATTTTTTTATCTCATCTCCTTCAAACACCACTTTAATTCCCCTTTATACGAAGATGCTTGTTTGATTTTTATCAAAGAAGCAGTCTCTGCCTCCTTTAGCACCTTGGTTGAAGAGCAATTTGGAGAAGACAACCCTCCTTGACTCATCATGGGAGTACCTTCTCAAGGCCAAGTAGTCTAAGAGTATTACTAAAAACCAACCTAAAAGAGGGGGGAAATACTTGTCAAATACAAGCATTTCTAATCCAAAACACTGCTCAATGTTTCAATGTCATTGAAGTTGCACTATTGAAGTCACAAAGTTGTTATGTCAAAGTTTCTTAGGGATACATTTAATTTAGTCTTATGTGTGAACAAATTTGTGTTTACAAAATAGTGAAAAAGCATAATGTTCGTCAATATACAAAGTGATTTTTAATTTTTTTGTGTTCTTAAATTATCTTTTGGTTTATAAAAATACTTGCATAATTATGTCAGCAATAGTGGTTTTTATGACTATTTGTAAATGCTAGTTTAGGAATAGAAAAAGTGTTTACACAAACTAAGTAGTGGGACATAGCTACTATTTTTGTTTACAGTAGTTGATAAAACAAAAACAAACTTTGCTATGATGGATTTTGTGGGTTGTATAGGACTTGTAAATATCTTATTACTTCTGTTTCTTAAGTGTAATGTTGACCTGAAGCCCTTTTCTTTTAGGTTTTAGATGAAAACAACAAGGCTTCCTGCTATTGGCAAACAAATCACTAAGCAATCTATGCGGTTTCACGTATATCACTTTGATGTTTTTGATATTTTATCTTGCATTCTTAATCCCTTGAACTATTACTGTGGTATGCTTTACAATGACATATTGTAGCCATGCTATTCTTTCAAATAATACTAGTTACATAGAGACTTACAGTGTAGTAGTGGGGTTTATTGTGTTTCACCTAAATTTAGTGGAATGAACTGGTAATAGCCTTGTCACATGTGCAACATAAAATGTTTTGTAGTTCTTCGTGGTGATGGTCATTATAAGATTGGTCTTTTAGGTACGAGATTGGCTTTATTATGGATTCTTGACATGACATGCAAAGAAAAAGTTTATGACGTTAAGCAAAGAAGTGACTTGTACTTCATTTCCTAGAACTGTGCTATGTTTAATATCTTTGTCCAAAATATTTGATGCTATTGTCTCTTGAAAAGGTTGGTAAATTTCCAAAGAGTTGTAGTTCATTTGGAATTGACCCTATGATCCTAATAGGAGGTCTAAGATTCGATGTGGGCATAGCCTTTAGTTTTCTTCAAAAAAAATTACTTCATAATTTTTTACGACTATAATACCATTGTTTATCATGGACTTGTAGAATAATTATTAATACAGAATTTTAGAATTGAAAATAGAAGGAAAGTTTTTCCAAAATGAACCTTAATCATTTTGTTGTTAGCTTTATTCAGCAAAGCATCTTAAGATTGCTCAAGTTCATCTTTAATAGTTTTGAAACTATTTAATTCCTTGGATGGCTTTGTTTGGCTTATATTCCTCCTCATCATTCCTACTCCTGAGTTATGAGAATATTATATAGTTAACATTTTTTTATCTCAAACAACTATGCTAGTTTTTCCTTGCAATTTTTTGAGTTCTTTGCTTTATAAGTGATTGTTGTATTGTTGGTTATGTATAAACATTTCAATTTTAATTTATTTATTTATTTATTTGTTTAATCCTTTCATAATGTAATATTTTTCTTTGTTGTTTTACAATTTCTAAGCGTATCATGCACCTATAAGAACTTGGCTTCATATGATGACATTTTTTTATTTCCACTTATTTATTTTTGCATTGTTATTTTTTTCTTCAAAAATATATTATCATTATTAATTACTACTTTTTTGGTTACAAGCAGGGAGGTAGGTGATCTGGTGTCTTGGGCCTTTTCAAAAGAAAATAACTGATTAGGTAATGCTTGTTGATGTGTCAATTACAATTATTTTAGTAGTCATTTATGTTGTCTTCTTTATGATTTATTTATTCTAAATTATTATTTTTCTATTATTAAGCAACAAATTCTATTAATTTTTTGACATCCTTTTATTTCCCATTATCTGTTAGAAATAGATATGCCTTGCATTTGTCATATAAGAACACGAGAATATATGAGGGATTTCTTGGTATATAAATTTGTGATTCCTTGTAAAGTATGATATGTTTATTGGAAATAACTATCTGTTGCAGCTAATTTGCTTCTTTATTGTCATGTAAATGACAAAAAGTGTGTGCTGAGTTTATCTTAGGTCACTTTTAATTTTGCATGAGGTGCAATATCTTGAAATAGTATGACTGAAAAACACACATTAATTTTAGGAGACATTTGCTTAAGTATTATTTATATTGTATTCACATTTAAATCATAGTGTTATATAGATCTTAATTTTACCTAAAATTTATCAATTTTTTTTAATTGTTTAGACGAATGTTATCTAAATAATCTATTATTCTTATTATTAATATGAAGTTGTTCATCATCTAGATGTTTCTTATATTTGCAAAATACAATTAAAATTTTAAGTAATATTATGTAAATGTGTAATAAAATAATGCACTTAATATATTTAAATAATATTATAGTATATGCCATTATATCTTAACCAAATGCCCTTCTGATGTTTAATTTTGCCATTAGCTCTTGGCAGTATCATCTCAAATTTGCTTCTTGTTGTCATGTAGCATTATTCTTTAGTAATGGTCTGCTACACATATTGGTTGTAATTTCCACTTTATGAGTTAGTAAAGTACATGCTTTATGTCAACACTTATATTGATTGGTTTTGTTCTCATTATGCATTTATTTAGTGAAATCAATATATAACAAGTCATTATCCATGTCAAATGATTGTGAAGCCAACATCAAGCCTACGAAAGGTCCCCTTTTTGCCAGTTGCTTCTCATTTACATAGAAAATAAAGATCATTATAGGATACACTCTCAAAAGTTTTCTAAGTCATTAAAGCCATTCTTGTATTTTTTTTAATCATCCTTCTCAAGAATAGGGGCCACCCTTTTCATCTTTTCTTGATAATGTTTCTCTTATTTTCTTGTGAACTTGAGGCCATAGCCTTGGGTGTGTTTATTGAGATACCTTTATGGCCATTTTAGAAATCTTTCATATTTTAAGGGAGGCTATACTATTTATTAAGTTAGAATAGCCAAATTGTCTGTCTAATTAAATTTAAACACATTAATGTTTAGAAACAACTAATCAAATTATAGTTTTTGTATTTGAATTGTCAATTAACATCTAAATAAAGTTAGATGGACTTAGCTATTACTAATAAACTTATGAGAATTTATCCAACTCATTTTTAATTTAAATTTATTTAAAAGACATTAATTGACTTGGTTTTAGGATTAATTATATACCTTAACCCATTTAACACCATTACTTAGTCCCTTGTAATGGTTTAAGATTTGACTATCATCAAACAAATTCTAAAAGACTACTTGAATATCTTTCTAGAATTATCTAGAGAAATAATAGAATGATTGAACGACACTAAAAGAATATGCCCTTTTCTTAAACCAAGACTTCTTCAACCTTAATTGTGAAGCAATTGGTTTTGATTAAACCCTACATTTAGAATTGGTTGTTGCAACTCTCATAACAATATATGGAATTCTTTTGGGCCATCCTCATGATGATTATTGATTATATTTAAGCATTGCAAGCTATAGGAATGCCTTAAGTCTTAAATAAGATGTTTTTTGGGACCATATAATATCATAGTCTTATAGAATCATATAGCCATACCTTAAATCTTAAATAGGATGTTTTTCTCATAAGTCAATTTATTAGTTATGGTGATTATTCATCAAGCTATAAGCATTTTAAACATAATAGATGGTATTAGTATAATATCCTTGTTGGTTATTTTGGGGAGCATTTTTGTTCCTAGAAGCATGGATTTGTTAGCTTATGCTTTGTGAAGTTGGGTGAAAAAATAGGCTCGAATCCCATTGCATGTTGCAAAATATTTTTGAAAGTTGGTGTTAGGGCCAATGTTACCTATTTTTGTGATAAAAAATGGACATATTTGTCTTTTTTCTCATGTCATTCAAAACTATTATGGAAAAATCTAATCTTTACACATAATATATTCAAACCTATTGCAAGAATACTGTTTCAACCATATTCAATCAAACAAAATTAAAATTTCATTTCAAAGACACTTTTTTTGTTCCTTTCTTAAATGGAAATAACCACAACAAACAAACCCAATTTTTTTTTGACAAGCTTTCTAAAATGTGTCCCTACTGAAGTTACCTTCTAAGTTAAATGAGTAACCTGATAGTGTGGAGCCAATTAAAAAGAAGCTAGAATTTGCATTCCAGTTCCATTCAGCTATCTTATGTAGGAAATTTGTGCATTTATTTTGGCTACACTACTTTTGGGTAGCTATTTACTTAAGATTACTGATGACGCTTATAACGCTAAGGACTTTTTTCTTCCTACGAGCATGCTTTGCTAAATCTTACTTGTCAAAGGAAAACTCATCAAAATAGAAATGGCCTAAATTCATCAGTTACTCTATCTTCCCTATAGAAACAAATCTCTCTCCTTTCCTTCTTTCAGATGTCTCCAGTTTTACAAATAATGGTTTTTTATCACTTTTTAGGAAGAGGAGAAATCTTTAGCAAAGCTACCAAAATTTGGTGATTATTCCTTAAGTAGTGATAGCAAGGTGCTTATCTTTGTATTGCCTCCTTTGCAAGTTGTTTCGTATGCTGTATTATGAACAAATAGCAATGTCTCCTTTTTGATGTGTTTTAAGGATGTGAACATCAAATTTCTCAAAAATAACTATATGATAATCATATCATACAAACAAAATTACTACTTCATCAACATCCCATTTGAAGGAATTTATGTCTCCAAATATTTGCAATATAACTAAATGAGAAACTGGAGAGATTTTTGTCATCAAATAGCTCGAGGAGTAGGTTCTTTCCATTCAAAATGTTCCACTGTACATAGTTTTTTTATTATTATTGTATTTAAGTACTCTTCCTATGCATATTGAATCTTTAGAAATGGAGAAGACTTCATTGTAGGTAAACTTGGACAATGTTGTTACTTGGGCAACTGAAAAGAATGCTAGTTTTATGCAGAATTTTGAAGATGTATTGTAACTACCTTACTTTCCTATATTTTATTTATTGTATTTTTTAGAAAGAGCTCTTTGAGACGAGTTTAATGATGTTTAATTTGTAATTTTTGGAGCTCTAATGAATAAATTATGAATTTTTAAAGATTTGAGATAAATTTGTAATGTGGAGAATAGATTTATAATTTTTAAATGTCGGCATAGTTCAATTCGATTTGGCAGAGGATATATTTACAAATACCAAATTTAGAAGGGTTTTTCTACAAAAACGTGGTTCATGAACCGAGGGTTTATTTGTTTCGACCACGTTTATAAAAGTAGAACAAGGTGCATTTGGAAAAGCACTTCTGCGAAAAACGGTGGCGAAGATGTTGCTAGAGTGCGACGGAGAAATTTCTGAGAACAGCTTAGAGAAGTTTCACCACGCTATAATAACATCCAACAAGGATTTTCGTGAGCATTGGCACACGATAGTGAAGGCAGGTGAGGATTTTCGTATGTTCCGGCACGCGACCGTGACGACTGGCGAAGTTTCCATAAGGTAAGAAATAATTTCTTTGTCGTTGGGATTGTGTAAAGCTTTCCGGTGAGCGTAGGAGACTGAGATGGTGGAGGCTGAGCTAGATTTGATCGACACAGCCCATGAAACGACCGATTCAGCACCGGCGAAAGGGTTCGATTTCGCCGGACGTACAGGAGAGAGAGTGCGAAAAAAATAAAAAATTAATATATATATATATATATATTGAGCCAGTAAAGGCTTTGGACCGGGTCGCGTCGCTGAACCGGGTGCCCTGGGTGTGGCCGGTCCATGCGATGGGAAAACCAGCGAGAAACAAAATGTGGAAATTAAGAATTTGGATTTTTCATGTTTGGAAATAACTTTTAGAAAGCTTTTCAGCGCGGGAGGTCCAGCGTCAAGAGCACGCGGTCCAGCATCGGGCACGAGCGGTCCAGTGCCCACGTAAGCCAGATTTATTTTGGATAACTGTTTGGGAAAGCTTTTAGGAAGCTAGATTTTTGGCTGTTTGGGAAAGCTTTTAGAAAGAAGAATTTTTAACTATTTGGGAATAATTTTTAGAAAGAAACTTTTGGCAAATAAACATATTTTAACTTAATTATGTTTGCACTATGGCCTTGTTGGACATCAAGAAAACCAATTAGAAGTGGACAAGAAAATTTGGTACAACAAATCAAGGTAGATAAATTCCTAACCCTATGATATAGCACAATATTAGATGTTTTTACATGCTTTTCTTACTGTTATAGAATTTTGATTGTTGCATAAGTTTATGGCATAACAAGAAAGAAATAGTATGGTATGGATTACTTATGCATTTGCTTGAAAACTGAAAAGCAAGAAATAACATGGTATGATAATGAAATAAAAAAGAAAGAAACAATATGAAAAGAAAGGTCTTTTGATATGACATAATTGAATAGAATTATGATTGAAATGGTAGCAAATAAAAATGAGATTCCCAGAGAAAATTATCATCACCACTAGGCCCAGCGTGTTGGATCACAGGGTATCGATCTTTGGATCAGATATCTACCTAGTGTTATGTGCTATGACTCCATGATGACTACACCATGCCGAGCATGTTGGATCGCAGGGTATGGTACCATACCTACCTGGTGGCACTAGGCCCAGCATGTTGGATCGAAAGGTATTGATCTTCAGGTCAGATATTTGCCTAGTGTTATATGCTTGGTTGGATGCCGGGTGGAAGTCATTTGCTTTATTAGATCCAGAGGACAATGTGTCAAAGGGAATTGGGCCTGGTAATAACACACTATATACAGAACTGGCATTTCTTTATGGTTGTTTCATTTAGCATTACCTTATATATATGACATCTGGTATGTTTTATCTTTATACATATGATTCATCTGTGCTATTCATGGTATGTTTTTTCATTTATATTGGGTTAACTATGTGGATTTATCTACTGAGATTTGTAAATCTCATTTAGTGCTTACATCACAGGTCATGAAACCACTGCATCGAGAGATAGGAATGGTGCTGCTACAGAAGAGCCATTTTCAAGAGATGCGTGAGAGAGGGAAAGTTTTAATGGAATTAAATGTTTAAAACATGCCTTTATATATATACTTTGGATTTTGAGTTAGTATTTGTTTTACCGTCGGATCTCCACCTTGGGTTTTGTTTTATGTCCTCACTTAGATATTGTATCTGGCGACTCTAATGATAACTTTGTCATATAGTAGTACTTGATGTAGGTGGGGGGCCTGACAAGGTGGTATTTGAGCTTGGTTCAGGGATATGTGAGAAATGTGAGTGATGACCCAGCACATCATATGCATTGCATCTTTAGTGATACTTTTTGCTTAAATACAAGTTGTCAAATATCTTCTATGGTTTTATAGGATTTTAATATACTTCAAATCATGGAAAGATTTGAATATGAAATATAGATAAGGGTAAAAAAAGTGAGTAGCAAGGTGATATGCAACAAGAATTAGTGCAAACCTTAGTCTATTTGTTGGGATAAATTGGAAGTACTGGCAGTCATAGAGGAGAGGCATCTATCAATTTGGTGGTTGATCAATTTCAGTGGATGCATCCCCCTTCTTTTGCTGGGAAAGAGGATCCCATGGTTGCTGAAAATTAGCAAGAACAAATGAATATAATCTTTCAAGAGATATCTTACCAAAATGATAGAAAAGTAGCCTTGACAGTTTCGGTACTAAATGATTTTGCCAGACTATGGTGGAGTTCTCGACATTGGCTTCGATTTTCAAGTTGACCAATGAAAGACATCTCTTGGGAAGAATTTACAAAATAATTTGAACAATTGTATGTCCTTTTTAATTCAAGCCAAAATAAGGGAGGAATTAAATAATCCCAGGCAAGGAAATCTATTAGTTACTGCATATGAAATAAAAGTTTATTAAAAATGAGATAGACATTGGGAAAAAGAAATTCTCAATATTGCTACACATCTTATCTTTAACAAAATTTGATGTAATCCTTGTCATGGATAGGTTGTTTAAGCATAAAGTAAAAATAGATTGCTATAAAAGAGGATTGAAATCTTAATTCCTGGAGAAAATAAACTAATCTATTTTGGCCAAGGGAGAAAAATTCCTATCATAACTATGCTCAAAGCCCAGAAGCTACTAAAGAAAAGATGTGATGGATGTTTGGTATCTATTGTGGAGTTGGATCAACAATTTTGTCAACCCTCAGAAGTACCGATAGTTAAAGAATATTTGGATGTCTTCCTAGAGGAATTATTAGGTTTACCTCGGATAGGAAAATTGAATTTGAAATTCAATTGATTCCTGGTGCTGGCTAATTTCGAAATCTCCTTATCGTATGACACCTATTGAACTACAAGAAGTCAAAATACAACTACAAGAATTATTAGGCACAGGATTTATTAGGCCAAGTGTGTCCCATGGGGAGCACCTATCCTATTTGTGAAAAAGAAAGTCGGGAGTCTTTGTATGTGTGTGAATTATTAAAAAATCAATAAAATCACTATCAAGATAAAATATCCTCTGGATATCATCAAGTAAAAAAATCAAGTAGGAAGATGTTCCGAAGACAGCTGTTAGAACGAGGTATGGACATTATGAATTCTTAGTACTACTTTTTAGGTTAACCAATGCACCAACAACCTTTATGGATTTGATGAATCGAGTGTTCAAGAAATATTTGGATTAATTTATTATTGTCTTTATTGATGATATCTTAATTTATTCTAAATCTTTGGAAGAACATGGTACACATTTGCATTTAACATTACTGACTTTGAGAGAAAACAAATTATATGCCAAATTCTCGAAATGTGAGTTTTGGTTATCCAAAGTTATTTTCTTTGGACATGTGGTCAGTACAAAAGGGATTTATGTGGATCCACAAAAGATTTTGGCTATCATCGATTGGCCAAGACCCACAATAGTGATGGAGGTCAGAAGCTTCATAGAATTAGCTAGATATTATAGGAAATTTGTTAAGGGCTTTTCTCAGATTATCACACCATTAACCAAATTAACCCGAAAGGCAACAAAATTTGAATGGGATGCAGCTTGTGAGAATAGTTTTCAAATACTGAAAGAGGAATTAACTACAGCTGCAATTCTAATAGTGCCAAAAGGAATAGAAGGTTATCAAATATACAGTGATGCCTCGTTGTAAGGGCTAGGTTGTGTATTGATGCAACATCACAAAGTAATTGCCTATGCATCTAGACAGCTTAAGACACATGAAAAGAATTATCCTATGCATGATTTGGAGTTAGTAGCTATCATTTTTGCCTAAAAATTTGGATACATTACTTATATGGAGTTAAATGTATGATATTTACTGATCATCAGAGCTTAAAATATATCTTCACTCAAAGGGAATTAAATTTTAGGCAAGGAAGATGGTTGGAATTTATTAAAGATTATGATGTGAAAATAACATATCATCCAGGTAAAGCAAATATGGTAGTAGATGTTGTCAGTAGGAAAGCTAATGTTAATAGCTTATTAACTATCTCAAAAGAAAAGAAATTGATCTTTGAGATGGACAAAGTGCAATTAGAATCTGAAATACAAAGAAACATGACGTTAGTAGCTCACTTATCTGTAAGGCCAGATTGGTTGATATCTATTAAAGAAGACCAGGCTGAAGACCCAGAACTACAAAAGATAATCCAAAGGGTTCACAAAGGACACAAATCTAAATTTAAATTGGATCAGGATGCTTTACTTCAATTTCAAGTTAGATTATGTATACCAGCACATCAACAACTCAGAGAAATATTATTAAAAGAAGCTCATATCTCTACTATTCCATACATCTAGGAGAGAATAAAATATATCAAGAGCTAAGACAACAATACTGGTGGCTAGGATTGAAGAAAGATGTGGCTAATTGGGTTCAAAGGTGTTTAATTTTTCAACAAATCAAAGGAGAACAACAAAAGCCTGGAGGATTACTACAGTCATTGTCAGTACCAGAATGGAAATGGGAGGAAGTGGAAATGGATTTTGTAGTTGGATTGCCAAGAACACCTGCAGGTCATGATGCAATTTGGGTAATTGTGGATAGGTTGACAAAAACTGCTCATTTTCTTGCTATAAAGATAAATTATTCTACTAAAAAATTAGCTCAAGAATATGTAAAGCAAATTGTCAAGTTGCATTGGATACCAAAAGTTATTATCTCTGATAGAGATCCTAAATTCACTTCTCACTTTTGGAAGAATATACATCAAGCTTTTGTTACAAGTTTAAGGTTCAGTACAGCCTTCCATCCTCAAACAGATGGTCAATCAGAGATAACTATAAAAACTTTGGAGGATTTACTACAACTTTGCATTTTAGATTTTGGAGGAGATTGGGAAAGTCTCTTGTCCCTGGTAGAATTTGCTTATAATAACAGTTATCTGTCTAGCATTGGAATAGCTCCATATGAAGCACTTTATGGTAGAAAATGTCAATCACCTTTATGCTGGAATAAGAGAAAGGAAAGAAGTTTGATGGGTCCTGCATTTGTGGAAGAAGTAATTAAAAAGATCAAAACTATTCGAGGAAGAACGAAAGCAGCCCAGGACAGACAGAAGAAATACAATGATATAAAACACCGAATGATAGAATTTCAAGAAGGAGAGCATGTATTTATTAAAGTAAGTCCAACAAAAGGTATCATCAGGTTTGGAAGGACAAGAAAATTAAAACCTAAATTCATTGGTCCTTTTCAAATATTGGAAAGGGTTGGACAAGTGGCATATCGGCTAGCTTTACCACCTCAATTGATAGGAGTATATAATGTTTTTCATGTCTTAGTTTTAAGGAGATACATTCCAGATCCCTCCCACGTGGTGAATTACATAGATCCAGACATTGAAATTCAGAAAGATCTGACTTATCCAGAAACACCAGTGATGATCCTTGATCGACAAGAGAAAAAAAACTAAGAAACAAGGTTATTCCCATGGTTAAAGTCTTGTGACACGATCAAACAGAAAGATAAGCTATATGGGAAGTAGAGACAGATATGATCACTAGGTATGCAGAGCTGTTCTAAATTTCAGGACGAAATTTTTGGAAGGAGGGAAGATTGCAATAGCCTTTGTTTCCTTTATTTTATTCATTGTATTTTTTTTAAAGTGCTCTTTAAGATGAGTTTATTGATGTTTAATTTGTAATTTTTGGAGCTCTAATGAATAAATTATGAATTTTTAAAAATTTGAGATAAATTTGTAATGTGGAGGATAGATTTGAAATTTTTAAATGTCGCCTTAGTTGAATTCGATTTGTTAGAGGATATATTTGCAAATACAAAATTTAGAAAGGGTTTTCTGCAAAAACGTGGTTCACGAACCGATGGCTTATCGGTTTCGACCACATTTATTAAAGCCGACGTAGGTGCATTTGGAAAAGCACTTCTACGAAAAAGGGCGACGAAGAGGTTGCCAGAGTGTGACAGCGAAATTTCGGAGAACAGCTTAGAGAAGTTTCGACACGCTATAGTAACATCAAACGAGGATTTCCATGAGTATTGGCACGTGACAGTGACGGCCGACGAGGATTTCTGTAAGCTCCGGCACGCGACAATGACGACTGGCGAAGGTTTCCATAAGGTAAGAAATAATTTCTTTGTCATCAGGCTTGTGTAAAGCTTTCCGATGAGTAGGACAGACCGAGATGGCAGAGGCTGAGCTGGATTCGACCGACACTGCGCGTGAAATGACCGATTCAGCGCTGGTGAAAGGGTTTGGTTTCGCCAGACGTATAGGAGAAAGATATATATATATATATATATATATATATAAATATAGCGTGAATTGGTCCAGGCTTTGGACCGGATCGGCTCTCGAAATCCAGTACGCATAGGTGCGGCCGGTCCACGCAACGGGAAAACCAACGAGAAACAAATAGTGGAAATTAAGGATTTAGATTTTTCATGGTTGGAAGTAGCTTTTAGAAAGCTTTTTGGCACGGGCGGTCCAGCGTCAGGCGTGCGCGGTCCAGTGCCGAGCGCACGCGGTCTAGCGTCGGGCGCGGGCGATCCAGCGCCCATGTAAGCCAGATTTATTTTGGAAAATTGTTTGGGAAAACTTTTAGGAAGCATGATTTTTTGCTGTTTAGGATTTTTTGATGTTTGGGAGAGCTTTTAAAAAGTAGAATTTTTCACTATTTGGGAATAATTTTGAGAAAGCAACTTTTGGCAAATAAGCATATTTTAACTTGATTATGTTTGCACTATGGCCTTGTAGGACATCAAGAAAACCTATTAAAAATGGACAAGAAAATTTGGTATAACAAATCCAACTAGATAAATTCCTAACGTTGTGATGTAACACAATATTAGATGTTTTTACATTCTTTTCTTACTGTTATAGAATTTTGATTGTTGCATATGTTTATGGCATAAAAAGAAAGAAATAGTATGCTATGCATTACCTATACATTTGCATGAAAACTGAAAAGAAAGAAATAACATGGTATGATAATGAAATTAAAAAGGAAGAAACAATGCAAAAGGAAAGGTCTTTTGATATGGCATTATTGAATAGAATTATGATTGAAATGGTAGCAAATAACAATGGGATTCCTAGAGAACATTATCATCACCACTAGGCCCAACATTTTGGATCGTAGGGTATCGATCTTTGGATCAGATATCTACCTAGTGTTATGTGCTATGACTCCATGATGACTACACTAGGCCCAGCATGTTGGATCGCAGGGTATGGTACCATACCTGCCTGGTGGCACTAGGCCCACCGTATTGGATCGCAAGGTATCGATCTTCGGGTCAGATATCTACCTAGTGTTATATGCTTGGTTGGATGTCGGTTGGAGGTCATTTGCTTTATTGGATCCAGAAGATAATGCGTCAAAGGGAATTGGGCCCGATAATAACACACTATATAAGGAACTGGCATTTCTTTATGGTTGTTTCATTTAGCATTACCTAATATATATGACATCTGATATGGTTTTATCTTTGTACAAATGATTCATCTGTGCTATTCATGTTATGTATTTTCATTTATATTGGGTTAACTATGTGGATTTATCTACTAAGATTTGTAAATCTCATTTAGTGCTTACATCACAGGTCATGAAACCACTACACCGAGAGTTGGGAATGGTGCTGCTACAAAAGAGCCATTTTCAAGAGATGTGTGAGAGAGGGAAAGTTTTGGTGGGATTAAATATTTAAAACATGCCTTTATATATATACTTTGGATTTTGGGAGTTGGTGTTTGTCTAACCGTTGGGTCCCCACTTTGGGTTTTGTTATTTGTCCTCACTTAGATGATGTATTTGGCGACTCTAATGTTAATTTTGTGATATAATGGTATTGTTTTAGGTGGGGTCTTGACATGTATGTTTTTTGTTACAGTTCTGTTTGATGTAGTAAGTGCATTGTTTAATGGATATCTTCATTTATTTATGAGTTTATGCTTAGCTTTATGCTTGGACTCTAGTTCATATCACGAGTGTTAGGCAAACTGTTTAATTAACTGAAGTCTCTAACATATTTGTGATAGTCCTATCCAATCGAATCCCTTTTTATTTTATATGTTTTGCTTGCTTTTAACGAACTAATTGAGCCTAACATGTTCTAGGAATACAGATCTAATAAAAAATAAGAATTTTCTTTTTGACGTTTGAAATCCATTTTAATTATTTAAAAGTTAAATATTAATATTTGTGATAAGTTATTACTACAAATGTAATGATGTTAGATCTATTTGATTTCTCCTAAGCATAATTTGTCTTATAATCACTAGTAATATACGATAAACTTAACATAAATAACATTGATAATGATACTTTACCTTGAACTTATTACATAAGCATTAAAAAAAATTATGTGGAAATCTGAATTGATTACAAAAACCAAACATATAAATGAGAACAATGACATAAAACTACAAAAATGGATCTTAAACTATCAAATAATTGACATTAAATAAATCAACTATGAAGATGTTCATTAAAACATGTTAAAAAATTTGGAGCAACTACAACACTAAGAAAGAAAAGAAAGCATGGCAGAACATGCCTTTCAGACATTTTTAACTTACTCCAATGGTTACAATGGGGAAGCGTAGCAGTGGTTGGCAACAACAAGTAGAAAAAAGACAAATGACTTACAGGTAGAACTTGCTTAGCATCCTATTTTATTCTTAAATCCCTCTATATATGTCTGGATGTATCTCCCCTAATCATTTCCATCATTTTTAATCATCAACCACATATCTATGTTTTTAAATAATATTGCAATTTCTCTCTTAGCTTTAAAATACTGCACTGCCAACTTGCAGTACTACTTAACAAGTTTATATTCTGATGGTGTTGGCTGTTACACATGACATTTTTTGATTTTAAATGCTTTTTAAGAGAACTGTGCATTGCATAATTATGAAACTTTAGGTTGACCATCATTTCATTTGGATTGTTTGCTTCATTCTAAAGGTTATTTTCTTATAAGACAATAACGTTTTGGTGATGTTAATTGCAACATTTCATTCAATTTTTTTTCAATTGAAAATTTTAAATAAAATTTTCTTAGTTGTATGATGTGTAAAATAATTGAGCTCAATTAATGTGTTTTGAATTGTGTTCAATGTGCTATTATTAACTCCCTTGTATTTTGTGGTTCTCTTTTAGCTTCAACGAGAAGTCAGGAATGCCCAACAAGTTGCAAGAGTACTTCATGATGAGCTGGTTTTCTATACTCCCTCTAAGAATTTTTAGATGCTTTGTTTACTTTTTCTAGGGAAATGATCTTTCCTTTTTATTATTCTTGTTTATATTGGAACATTGAAATATTAATTTTGGAAGAACTTTTGTCCTAGCTATTCTGATATGCTTGGTTTTCAAAACATCTTTTTGGGTTCTCTTTAGAGTGAAAAAAGAAAGATATAATAATTAGTTTGTCATATTTTTAGAAGTTAGTTGGTGACTCAACTCAAAAGCTTTTTGTTGAAGTTGGAGAAAATGCTTTGCACTTTGGCCTTTTAAAAGATTTGTTTGAAAATGTTTTAGCCATTCCCAAAGACTTCATGGAGCTTTTCTCCTTCTTTTTTAAATAATAAAGGTAATTCTTGCATCTTTTTGTGCTTATTTGTTATCTATGTAATAGATATGGCATATATTGTTGTTCTCTTTGCTACTTTATCTAATTTTTTTCACCCTTGAAATCATGAATTTTAGCATGTCTTTTCTAGCAAAAGTTGGTTTTGGTTGAATCAAGGCCATCATTGCAATTATGGTCCTACTCATTGTTGTTTTCAACAAATAGATATGTTAAACGTGAAGCACCTAGCTAGGCAACATTTGCAGAAAAGTTGTGTAGTAGATAAGGAAGTTGGTGGATATATTTTTTTTACACAAAAACTATGTCATGTTATCATTCCTAACTTGGTATTTTGATATAATCTATTTTGGGGATGTACCTTTACAAGGTAATATTTACAAGTTTGCTGGATTAATAAAATTGTATTTTGACTTGAGTTACATTTTCCTTGTTATCTCTTTAGCTACTAAGGGTTATTTCATAAATCATCAAGATATTCACAATTATGAGTATGGGTTGCTTGTATAGTAATGGAGATGTATGTCCTCTTTTTACTTCAATTCTTACACCTTATTTGAAAGGAAAAGGCTCTTATATTAGCTTGTACTTTTACCTCCAATTTGTGCGACTAAGTTTTTTCCTTATTTGCTTAAGATGATTGAAGACTTGTCTAATTGTTGTGATTAACATCAATATATTTTAATGGTTACCTTTTGGTTTAGTGTAAATGAAAACTATATAAACCTTTTCTTCCAACAAATTCTATTGTATCACATGGCAAGATTTAATGATCATTCTAGTCCAATTCTTTGCAATGATGACACTTACCATAGCTAAATTAATCTACTTGTTCCTTCCACAACCCATACTCATTATTTAACTCAATCACTATATAGGGAAATTCATAGGATTTTCTTTGAATAAATCAAGAGTAATCATGCAAGAGAGGTGGGTAGAGGAGAGAGGGATAGATAGATAGATAGAGAGAGGGAGAGAAGAACAAAGATTTTTAGTTGATGGTTATGCTTCCTTACTTCTAACGCTTGGTTTTAAAGCACAAGCATATGAAAATTACTAATGATTCCATAGAATAGTACCTAATATATTTTGTAGTACAACTCTTATTAGTTCTATAAGGAAACACTTTAGATTACAATGGTGTTGAATTTATTTAAAACTCTTATCATATTTAATAATTCATCAGATGCTTCTACTTGGTCTAAAGATAGTGTTACTCATTTTTATTGGGTTATTTCTCTAATGATTAATTTAGAAAGCATCTTATAGAATTTCTTGAGTCTGCTTTTTTCTAGATTGGCATTTGGATTGTAGAATTACCTCCAGAACTTGTCCTCAAGTCTTTGCTAGATTTCTTGATGGCTTTCTCTTAGAGTTTTTGTATTACCTCTATTTAAGTTTTGAGTTTTGGTTCTCATGTCAAATTGCTCAACTTCTTTGCTCTTCTTGTCAAATCTCCATCCTTAGAGTGCAATTATTGAGGAAATCTTTGACAACCGGTGGAACTTTATGCTTGTTACTTCTTGTGTCTTAACCTTTCAAGCTCATCATCTCAAGTGGCTCTATGCTTGATCTCACTATGTCAAGTTTTGGGCAATCTTCATTGGGTGCCAAACTCTTTAAAGGACTCTTTGCAACCCTTCCTCATGGGTTAATACCTCTTGTGGCTAGAAGAATTTTTCTTCAAGGTTATTTAAACATACGACAAATGTTGTTGGGGCATGTCAAGACTATATTGTTTACTTTTGTTGTTGTTATCTTGATCATTTGTCCTTTTTAAAGGATTTAAGTATCTTAGAATATTTTTCAAGCAGAAATGGATTTGTTGTAGAGTCTTTTGATTATTTTTAAATAGAGAACATGAGATACGAAACTCATATTTTCTTCCTCTAAATTATTCTTAATTAGTTGCCTATGGCATTTATGCATTTTAGATGATGTAAAGTGGGACTTCTGTGGCTCACCTAGGGGTGGTTTAGTAATTCTAAAAAATCATATACTTTGATAATACAATTTTTTTTCCATAATAAGGTCAGACATAGGAGATAATGCCTCGTGAAATTCCTTATCAATTATGAAATGCACAAGTAATTTTAGGTTCTCTAGATTTATTAGTATTGAGTTCTCTTTATGGAAATAAGTTTATCCAATAAATTTTATCATTGATTTTCTTTAGGAGTAAAAATATTGTATATCAAATAGGTTTTAACTTTCTTAGCCCCTTTTTTATTCTTTTATTATAAAAAACCATCCTAGATCTCCTAAAATTCTCTTATTGATGATGTATATCATGTCTCCTTTTGTACTGTTGCAAGACGTTCAACCACATCTTGATAGAAATTTAAATTTTTTAAATATTTTTGATACTCTTTTATACCTTTTATTTGTCTTTATTGGTTGGTTTTATTTAAAGATCGAAGTTGAGTGGGTTCTATGGTAGATATATTAGGCACACCTTAAATGGGCTCCAAACAATTGATTTGTGGATGTGTTGATTTTCTGCATATCATGTCTCTTTCTATACTTATGTTGCAAGAGCTTCAACTATGTCTTGAAGTGGTTTGAACTATTCAAATATTCTTGATAATTTTTATACCTTCTATTATGTTAATACTTTGACACTATTTGTTGGGCTTATTTCAAAATCCAAATTGAATGAGCTCTATGGTAGATATATTAGACATACCATCTTGAATGAGCTCTAAATAATGGAACTGTAGATAGTTTGATTTAATGAAAATCAGGCACACAATAGATTAAGAAAAATGTGTTGCTTTTAACCCTTGATATCCTATTTGCACTCTATCATCTTAAAATGGTATTCTTAATCACAAGAAGAAATTGTGAAATCATTTTATCATCGATAAGCCTCCAAGAAAATCCATGTCTTCTAGAGTTAATTAGGTATCATTAGTGACATTTATAGACCTTACCTTAGATTGGTTGGTTTAGTAATGCTTTAGAATGTACTCTCTTGAATGAACTTCTCGAAGTCAGATTTCAAACATGGTTTATATATTATCTTTGTAGGTTCAAAATAATCTTGTTAAAATTGTTTTTTTCCAATGTATTGGCATGAAATACTATGATTAAATATGATTTGTATGTTGTTTGAGATTAATTGTTTAGTTTTAAGCATGCATTTTTGTTGGTGACAAGTGTGCGACATTTTTGTGTCAATAAAGAATGACTTAGATTTTAAAAATATAGATTTGCAAAATCTCTATATGACAATTACAATGCTATTGTTTTGTTGGAATTGGAGGTTTTTTGTGGGTTGAGGACTAAACTCAATATATGAACTTTATATTAAAGTAACAATGTAATGTTAAATGAAAAATAATTTCTTTTAAGTTATATGGTAAGAGACCTATTCTCCTCTACTTGATGTTGTTTTGCATCATTATTGAAAAAGGTGGGGAGTTGTGGTACAATTGGGTGCTAAAGAAAAAAAGTAATAGCTTAAAGAGAAACAACGAGGGAGTGATTAGCATGAAATTAGGGAAAGGTGGAGATTTTGATGAGAATTTAGAAAGGAGGGTCTATGAGGAGTTTCAAGGAGGGGCTTGCTAAGGTGAAGAAGGCTTTTTTGTGTGTGTGTTGTTCAAAACCTTTTCCGATATTTTTTATTTGGGACTATTTATTTTTGTACCACTCCATCTAGCAAGATTTTAGGATTTATTCATTGCTTGGTGATTCCAACTCTAAGGCATTGTTTGATGATCAATTGCTACTTTCTTTAGTCATAAATATTACATTGGCATTCATTTTCCCTCATAAGTTTGCAAATCGACCTTGGCCTCAACTTTTAAGA
This sequence comes from Vanilla planifolia, assembly GCA_023846275.1. Lineage (NCBI taxonomy): Eukaryota > Viridiplantae > Streptophyta > Magnoliopsida > Asparagales > Orchidaceae > Vanilla > Vanilla planifolia. The sequence goes on from JAIUJO010000022.1 coordinate 1,779,973, forward strand.
GTATTTGTTGTTCTTTAAATTTTGAGGGCATAGATTAACATAGATCAACTTCTTGGATATTCTCCATTAGGCTTAGAAAACCTTAACCTACCTCTTTTAATTGGCTTCATTCAACTTTGGTGGTGATGTATTTTTCGGGATGTATATTATGGTGCCTTTATCATGATAAGTTATTGCTCTGTAATTATCTATGCAATGCCTTGAATGGTTTGTATTAGCTATGCTACCTATTATTCCAAAGATTGGTTGGAATCTCCATCATGTATTGCTGTTTGTTCATTTCCTTTTGTGAACTTTTGGTTTTGGCCATATATGTCAAAGATGATTGTTTAATACCAAATGATTCATCCACAGCATCAACCATTATCAAATGTAGTTGAAAAATAAATAGAATGAATAGAGTGCCATGAGCAATATTGCACCATCTTAATTTGCTTAATTTGACTTTGTAAAATACTGAAATGCCTTTTGTTCAAAGGAAGCCCAAGAGAGCTTAACCAAGAAAGAAGATAGAATTTGAAGGGTTAGTTTTCGATATGATTGATTATTAGTCAACCCAAAAAAGCAACTACAATATAATATAGTATGATTTGTGTATGTCTTTTTCCTTGTCATTGGTGAAAGCTTAAGTTGGGAAAATAATTACATATAATTGAAGCCTGCTTGCCCTACTTTGACATTCCTAATTGACTACTTTTAGATTAGTCTCTTTCATATTTTTCTAGCTTGAGCTCTACTACTAGGTATGATGGAAATGACTTGAGTTTAAGAAACTTGTCTTTTGTATGTTCAAATGATTTGTCATCAAACTTGATGATTCTTGATTGCCTAAGGAGTGCTCTATCAATGAGCCCCACTTCTTCCACATAATATAAATGTTCATTATATGTTGTTGTTTTAGTGATATTTAATTATTGTATATTATTGTGATTCATATCTTACTTTTTTGAAGAGCAAATTAACATCACATATATATCCGCTCATTACTCTCATCATATGGGCTATATGACAAACATTACATGTTGATCATTGTATTTGCATTATCCTTAAATGAAAAAACTTATTAATATTAGTTTGAATACCTGCTCAATTCTCCCCTTGTGAGATAATAATTTGGTTCCCATAAACTGCTAAATTTCATATTCTATTATGTTATACTTTAAGTGTCTTAAGACCATTCCCATGGAGTGTGTGTGGCACAATTAAGTCTCTCATTTTAGGCCATTTCTATGTCAATAGATTTATGATCAAGAAAATTAAGAAATTCAAGTTTAAGAAGGTATGATATGATGACCTTGATTTTTATTTCTCTAGTAAAAATACACCACAATTCCTGTCTAAACATATCACTCAAATGAAGAATCTATTTGCTAACTAATTACTGTGGTTAGCTAAATCATGTCTTTCCCTTTTTATTTTTTTTAGAATGATGTTTCCATGCTATTTTTGATCCATGCTAATGTTGTAGGCACAAGGCCTTTCGAATGATATGAAGAGAGAAGAACTCCTTTCTCACATTTACCCTCTTCAAAAAGTAGTGTCATGGTTATCATCTTCTTCTCTTGCTAGTGAGAAAGAATCTCTAAAAAAGGAACTTGATACTAGAAAATAAAAATTCAAGGATATCAAAGGCAAATTGAAGAGTACAATCCAAGACAAAGTAAAGCTAGGTAATTATTGTTTTCATAGATGTGTTAATTTGAGTTTTTTTAAATTTTCTACATTAAAGATGAACATTTCCTTTTTAGAGTGAGAAAGCTCAGATCGAACGAGAAGTTAAAAGCTTGCAAGGTCAACAAGCTTTATTAGAATGCAATATGTTGAAGCATTAGTCAAATGTGGTATCCAAAAAACATTTGCAGGCCAGTATCAGGTATGGAAGTCTACTTGTGTTCGGTTTATACTAAGCCCTAAGCAATTGCTAGTTAATTTATCATCTAGTTAGTAAATAGCAATAATGTAAGAAGTAATATAGTAATCATATAAGATGCTACTATAAGGACAAAGGTTTGTTCTTAATTTTTTAGTATGCTTCACCAAATCATGAATTTTATTGAGCTAGGCCTGAGCATGTGGACAGGGTTTTTGAACTTGAAAGCTTATTTTCCCTATGATCTTTGTTTATTTAATTTATACTATTGATTGATATCCAATTCCTTATATTAAGTGAATAGATTTGATTTGGTTTGGTGCATTATGTTTTTGGCATGTATTGTTTTAGGATGAGTATCAAAAGCTTGTATTTCGTGCATTTGAGATGGAGGCTGATATCGCTTTGATGAAAGAGGCTTCGGAAATTACAATTAGGGAAAAGGAAGAAGCGGTTGTTAAAAATGAAATTTTAGAAACTAAATTGGATCCTATGTCCAGCAATTTAAAAACTGCAATAGTTGTTGCAGAATTACTGAAGGAGCTTATTAGAATGCATAAATCCCTATAATTGTAGAACAATTAATTTTTGAACTAGTGTTAATTACTTATCAATGCTTCTAATCTTCTCTACCGTTGTACTTCAACCGTCCATTTGTTTTGATATCCTATTTTAGAACTTGAAGCTATTTTAACTTGTAGGAATAAAGTTTATCCGATTCAAAGGCTGCTTCTAGAAGTTCAGAAGATTCTCTCAATTATCTATCAAGACAAAAGGATGACATTGTGTCGGTACTATAATTATTCAAATAATTCGTATGGCATTGAAACTATTATTTATTTCACTACATTTTTTTAATTCATATACTTATTCATTGATTGGATCAACAACTTAAAGAAGCTCTTTTAGAACTTAAGGTCATAAAATCCACAACATACTATAAATGAAAACTCTAATAGAGAAACTAAAGATATCAAATGATGAAATTGTTTTTTCTTACAAAAAATGTATGCAAGGTATTTGTCAATCAGAGTGTATCTGTGGTTTATACTTTTACAAGATAAATATAACATGAAAAATCTATTAAAGTGATTCCATGATATGTTGCCTAGAAATTTGGTATGAATTTCTGTAGTATTTTTTAACTTGTCTAAAGGAAATGCATTACAATGATTTTATTGAAAGTATGTCCACTATATTAAGTGTAGTGAAAGCATCTTGTTTTTGCAAATGATTATTTTTTTTAACATTTTCTATTATTTTTTAATTTTTTCATCAAACTGGTTAGGATTGATGTTAATCATAGCCTTGTTTTTTATGATCTTAATTTTGTATTTGGATATTTTTTGATCCCTTCAACAATATATAGTTCTTTAAGGTTTAAATTTTGGCATTATTCCTACACAATCTGAGTATGTTATATGTTGAATAGATGTACTATTAAAACTAGAATGTGGTCAAGAGCACATGCATGAGCAAGTCTAGTGGAAGTACATGTGGGATGGTTCAGGTTATTTGGTGGATAATAGGGAGATAGAAAACAAAGAAGGATGAAAGAAAGAAATTGATAGGAGTGAGACCAAAATTTGTTCATGCAAAAAGCTCGTGAATGAAGAAAAACTAGTTTCTCTTGCAAGTCATTCCAAAGGTGGAAACTCAGCTTAAAGTAGTACAAATTTAACCATATGATCTTGATTTATCTTATGCACAATGACAAAAATAGATACTAAATAATAAATGCAATTTTGGTGCAAGTCATAATAGAATGTTCAAAACCAAATAATGTTACTGAGGTAAGGATCTTCATGGAGGTATGCTACTAGCTTCGTAATTCATTAAGAACTTCATTGAGATTTTCATCCCATTGCATGTACCAACAAAAGTGGAATCGAAGTTTAAGAGAAAAAATCCTACTCTTCCCCCTATTAAAGAATAAATTATGAGCACATGTTTGATTTTCCTTTTTTATGACTTTCTTTTAGGATTGCATGAGATGTGTCAAGCTATGCAATTAGCATCATGTGAATGGTTTGAGGACACCTTCAAGCATATTGTTTCGTGCTACTACAAGGAGCTCAATGGAACTCATGGTCGTACAACAAGGAGATTTTAGCATTGGTTCTAGAAACTAGATTTGATATGCGAGAAACATTGGTTCTCATCTTTGTTTTGAATGGGACGTCTCACACTTTGATAGACAACCACTCAAATACTTGTAGAATCTAACAAGTTTCGAAAGTCATGACATATTAAGAACCTATCCTATTTGTAACAATTCAACATTATCATCACATATAGGAAAGGTGTTTTAAATAAGTCTATTGGCTTTCATTTGAAAAATGTAGTAAGCAACTTTTTTTAAGTTTTATTAAGTGGGTCTAACTAAAGATGAACAAGGAGTTTGTGTTGTGAGATAATGAGGATATTGACTTTAATAGGGATTGGACAAATGTGAAAACAATGAAAGCTAACTAACTTTCACTGAGGTGATGGCCTCCCCTATTAAGGGATACAACATTACATGCCTTGTAATGGGGATTAGTTGAGATTGGTTCAAGAAGCTCAAACTTCAACGATTGTTGGTTGCTTTTGAACAAAAAAAATACTATCCTGATCCAACAAATTGAACCTATATTGTTCACATAAGAAATCAGAATTTGAAAAATTTGTGCAATGATATGTTGTTTATAGTATCATAAATAGGACCATTCATGACATTTTAAAGTATAAGATGAAAGTCTCTTCTATGTCTAGTTTTCCTCTAACATGTTACGCCATGTTTCTAGTGGTTGAAGACTAATCAATATGCAATTTTTGATTTAGTCCTTAAAGCCCATTCAATGCAAAGTTCCAAATTGACACAATTAAAAGTATCGAGGGATTAATGCAACATAGTTCACAATAGTTTCACTAAGATTTGAAAGATCCACTTAAAGGTTGATGGAAAAGCCACAAAATAATAATAGGCACTGAGTGGAATATGGTTTCAAGGTTAGGGATATTGTATGGCTTCATATTAATTAGAACATTTAAAGGATTGGGGAAGGAACCTCCAAGGCAATGTGGAACGACCCATTTTTCCTTTAAGAAGATTAAAGACAATGTTTGATAGTGTATTCTTTCTCCATATATGGAGATTGATTTAGAAGTTTTTTTTGGGAGATCAAATAGTTTTGGTCAAACCCTCGAACATTGCATTTAAATGCAATATATTGGTGCAACCTCTTAATATTGTTGGACGGTAGTGCAATCACATTTTAGAAATTTCATTTCATGACCAAAACTAGTTGCTGAGACTAATGAATTATGAAAGGATGTGAGTTGAAGTGCTCGAAGGTTGTCACAGACGTGGCCTTGGAAGATTTATAGTGAGGGACGAATGAGCTAAAAGAAGTGATTGTGATGAAAGTATTTGGAGTGAAGAATCATATTTTTCTCATTTATTCATTATTAAGAATAAAAAACAATTTATTGTGGATTACTCTTTCTAGTCCTAATTTTAAAAACATTATTCTAAATAATAATATCAAAAAAATATAATTTGGTAATATCTTATCCAAAATTTTCTGTACAATCATAAATTTTAGTGTCAAATTTAATAAAGAATTATATCTTTTATTGTAACTAAGAATACTGATTAAGTTTAGAATAATGTTGATGTCTCTACACCTTATGGGATAAAGCTCATTTTGGTTAGTATGGAATAAGCCAAAGAACAATAATATCTCAAAATGACACAGTATTCTCTGATATTATGTTATCAAATTGATAAATCCTATAATACTTTGTAGTTCATGGAAAAACCAAGCTAAAGCTAATGAGCCTATAACATCCTTGATATAAAAATGTGAGTGATCATTAGATGATATTTTAGATAGAGAATTTTTAGATAAGGAGTCACTCCTTGTATATTTCTAAGTGGATAATTGAATGAATATTCTTACATTTGGAGGATAGAAAATGTATCAAAGCTATATATATAGAAACATAGTTTTATAATGTAAATATGTCTTTTAAATATAAATTTTTTTGACTAATATAAGAGAACCAAAAAGGTACACTACCTTTTTAAAAAATGATTGTCTCCTAATATTGTGGTGCTGTCATGATACTTTTTACAACACAATGTGGTACGAGTTTAATCAAGAAAAAATCGGTGGACTTATGACACCAAGGGTTAAAGATGACAATGAATGACTATTGAGTGATGTCTAAAAGGTGGAATCTCTAAACAAAACATGATTCTTAGCTTTTTTTTGGTGCTAGAAGACAATAGTTCTCATTCTCACATAACAAATGAAGAGAAAAATTCTAAATTACATATATAACACCATAGTTTTAAGGTACAAGATACTTTTTAGGATAAAATATTATTTTATTGATATGAAAAAATGAAAGAGAAATAATATCATAAAATAATAAGGTTAGGTTATAACAACAAAATATTACAACATGACAAAATCTTAAATCTTAACTGGGCGACAATTTTAATTGATTTTTATTGTTGTTAACCTACAAGCGATATTTATGGAGGCAGTTGACATTATGATTATCCTTATACATTATTCCATGTCTATAATGCCACGAGTGTGCACTAGTTAACATTGTAAGTGATGTTTTAACGAGTGTTGAAGTAAAAAAAAACTTATGAAATGTATTGAAAGGAATCTGTCCTAGCCAACTAGTTAATGAGAACTTTATATTTCCTTGTAACTCCCTTTCTCAAGGAAAGTGTTGGATTTCCTTTCTTTTACTTAAGGGGGAACTCCATGAATAAAATATCACCAAGACTTGAAGCCTATGAAGCCTCCATTGCATGAGTAGTGCCATTATTTTACTTTGAGGAAAACATAAAAAAAATACATAAAATCATTTTATTGTTTTCTTCAATTATTCAATACAAATCTACTATGAACAAGTTGGAGTATAGATGGATTATATACTTCACTTAGAAGTTATTTTAAATTAAGCAAAGTGTGAGCAAGAAATTTTCATGATTGGAAATACTTGTCCAAGATATCATACCGACCTATGATAGGAATCGTATGCATATCATTTTATGTATAAGGCTTGACTATAAATATATAGTTTGTTTTCTTACCCATATCAAAAACAATGGCAAATGATTGAATAGGTTCTTATGTATATGAAGTAATGTCATAGTACTCTAATGTTACATAAATTGTAGCTCAAAATGTGATATTGTTGTTTAGAAGAGTACCTTAGGATACATATATTAGTTGTGAAGTAGTACATAGCCAAATGCCTCAACTTCAGAATATGTGGCTCTCTCCATAGCCAAATTTGAAGCCTCATTTCTCAAAGGCATGTAAAGAGATTACATGATTTAAAAACTCTTCTAAGAGAAAAGGAAAAGAATGATTTTTATTATATTAAATGATTTTAGTATTGCAATTTATCTTGTAAAGAACTTTGCTCATACAATTAAAGTTTCCTGACATCAGGCTATTGATTGATTGGGTATTATTAAAATTTTTGTTATACATATTTAAATAGACATGCTAACAATGTTAGCACTATTAACAAGCTAATAATATGTATTACTCTATTGAGTTTTAAAGAAAATGATGAGAAAGAAAGGTGCACAAAATGAGTTAAAATTTTGATGAGATTACCTATGTAGATGTCCAAGACTCAGTTATTCCACTACAAGATTATTAAGATGTTGAGTCTGATTAAGTCCACCATGGATGCATATGAAGTTGAGTAGATCATATGTAATAAGTTGTACATGAACCTATAGGATTTCAAAATCACAAGCAAAAGTAATGTGAACTATACAAATCTATTGGAAAATAGATGCTTGAGAGTTGAATCATATTTTTCGCACTATTTGGCAATTAGCACTGAAGGGTAATTGAGGGTAATTGATGTAGACATGCAGAACAAGTATCTATAGTCCTTATTTTTGATATGTAAGTGGATGGTGGCTCGTGGCTCAGATGCCTATAAAGGGTCAAATAACTCATCAAAATTTTTGTGAAATCAAATGGAATATTTTAAGCAACTTGCAATCTATATTCTGCTTTATAAGATGCCATGACATTTAGGATGTGAGTCAATTGTTGGGAGGGAAAGCTTAGAGCAAAAGAGATAAAAGTGATTTTTCTTTTTACAACTATCGATTTTAGTTCTAATGAAGATGTTTGTAAGTATGAAAATGAGTTCTTATATTCTTTTGAATTTGGAATTTTCATGTGAAATTGTCTTTTTTACCATTCATGTATGTTTTTCATTATTGTAATTTGTAAAGTTGTTTATTATCACTTCAATAGGGTGAAACAATGGTAGATCAGTTAATCATCTATTTGAGGAGTTAGCTATTATTTATAAAGTTTTGTAAGGAGTTTTGTTGAAGTGTTGCTCTGAACAGGCTCCTTTTTTAGGTGACCTAGATATTGCTTTCAACGTGCTTGTTAATTCCTTCTTTACTCTCTCTCTTTCCTATTTGCCCATCTCTCTCCTCTTCTGTCTCACTTTAAACCATTCCTTCCTTTTTCTAAATTTACTTTTCAATCTAGTTGAAGTCTTTTTAAACAAAGCTAATTGCAAATATTTTGAGGAATATCTTATATAGAAATTCATTTTTCAAGATCATGTTTATTGAAATTCAAATATTTCGTGCAATATCCTATATTATTATAATTTTGTTATTAATATTTGTACAATATTTATCATTTTCAACTGATAAATATTATCTAATTCATTAGGCAAAATGATGATATGTGATTTTGTTAATAATAGATAATTTAAATTGCTTATTTTGATAATCTAATTACCTACTTAGTGAATAATTTTTAGGTCGAAAATTGATTAACAAAAAAAATGATCATTTTATTTAATGAAGTTAAACTATGCTTAAAAGAATTATTTATCAATATTAAGTAAATGTAGATTAACACTAAAATAAGATAAATTGAATCATTATTATATACAAAAATTAAAAACAATGTAAAGGGCACAAAAATTAAAATTTAAGGTTACGTAGTAATATAAGCAAACCAAATTTAAACATTTGAACAAATGGCATAAATTGTATAAAAAAAGCAATTTCTAAGGTACTATGTTGGGTGAGCATAATATTAATAATTGACAAATTAGGTACAAATTAAACTATCTAACAAAACTTACTACAACCCAGGGAAATAAAATACTTGAAAATTTTAAATGAATACTTAATTGGGTACAACTCATCAAGGTGTGCCCCACGACCACTATTTCATCTCGATTAGAGTTCATTGAGATTTTTTGAATTACTAAAATAAATAGGAAAAAATAATGATAAATATTTTTTTTAATATTTAGTAAATATATAATAAATATTTTATAAGATTAATTAAAAAATGTAATATTATAAAATCAAAGATATGTTATGGTCACATTAAAAAATATTTAGAGTTGCATAGTATTATATCGGAATAAATAAAAAAATTTTAATAGACATCAAGTATAGGTGAAGGTTACATTCCATGATATTAAGAAATTTGAACAAAAAAACTTGCAATGTCAAATGAGGTAGAAATTAAATCATCTTTAAAAACTTGCATAAAAAATAAAATTTTTTAAATTAATATAAATAAAAATTTAATAATTACTATAATATAAAGTGAATATAAATGAAAGATTAAATGTTGTAAATTTAGGTAATATAATATAATATAATAAAAGAAATATAAATGTAACAAAAGTGTAGACTAAGAATTTCATTATAACATAACATAATGAAAGTGAGAAATTTAAAAAAGAGGTAATTTATATAACAAATCTACATTCAAAAAAAATAATAGAATCAAGTGTAACATCCTTAATCACCAAATCATATGTAGATCGAAATATCTCACATTGACATAAGAAATTTTTAAAAAAATAAACTTTTTAAATTTAATTAATCTTATTGGGATAGGATTAGTGACATTTGTTTCTTTTTAATCAAACCACATTTGGAGTTGTTATCAATTTCCATATTAAATAATTATAAATGAATACTTTATTATTAGGTCAATAAAGTTTCAAGCATAGATTTACTTTATGTAAAAAATTAATATAACTAATCAAAATGATGTAAAGATCACAAGAGACACGATTTAATATTATATAGTAATATAAAAAAATAAATAACAAATTTAAATAATTTAAATACATTATGATAGGAATGTTTATTCAAAGATACTAAGGAGATCAAGTGTAGCATCATTAATCATCAAATCATACACAAATAAACATCTATCATAAAGTGTGGGAAAACTTAAGTAAATAAAAGATTTAAAAGTATAAGAATGAATATTTAATTTTATTGAGCTTAATGAGATGGGTCATAAAACATTTATTTCTTATTGCCCAAGCCCTCTTGAAGATAACTATGAATTTCAAAACTAAATAAGAAAAAGTAATAGTAAATTATAATTTTTTTATTAAATAAATTTCTAGTAAAACTTAAATAAGAAAAATCATAAAAATATGTCCATAAACATAAAAATCATAAAAAATAATAACATTGAGTATTTAAATTGACAAAGCTCATCGAGATGATTCAAATAACATTTTTTCTCCCTCCATCAGACCTTGTTTGAGGTTACTTTAAATTACATAAATAATTAAACATAAATAATAATAATAGATTATTATTTGAATTTTAAGTAAATATATCATAAAACTAAAATATAATAAATTGTTTGAAAATAATGTAACCAAATCGAAGCTTTGCATATATCAAAGGTTAAAATAAGAGATTCATAGTAATATATAAAAATGAAACAAAAACTTTTGAAGAAATTAGATAGATTATATTTGAATGTTGCATTCCAATATATTATGAAGTTTAGGTGGAACATTCTTAATAATGAAATTAATTTTAAGTTCAAATAAAAATATCTCTTAAAATATGCAAACATCTGTAAAAATAAAATATTTAAAACAAATATATACAAATAAGTATTTAATTAATAGTGCTTATTGATTCAATGTAATATAACAAATTAAATAAAGGTAAAAGTTTAAATAAGGAACAAATTTGTATGTATCATTAACAACACTAAAATGCTTGGAAATAAATATTAATACATAAAAAGTGGATATTTAGCCAATAAAGTTAATGAAATTATGCAAAATTGTTTTACTTTCCTCTCCAATACAATAGTTTGCATTTACTAAGAGAGAAAAATAATAAAAAAACAATATTTTAGTGTTAACTAAGTATATGTCAAAATTTTAATGTGATAAGTTGAAACAATGTAATTCAATGAAATCAAAATGATATAAAATTCAAACGAACAAAAAGTTTTAATTTCATCATAATATAAAAGATATAAAGAACCAAATTTGAGAAAAAAATAAATTTTTTGCAAAAGTTACATTTCTAGATACAAAGGAGATCGAGTGTAACATCATAGATTATTAAATCCAGTGCAAATCAAAATATTTTGCAAAACATGATTATAAGACATCAAACTTTTAATAACAACAAAATAAATATTTTTATTGGATAAAGCTCAATAAGTCGCGTCGAATGACATTTTATTTTTTCTAGATGAGGCATCGTTACGATTATGTTTTATTTACAAAATTTAACAAGCATAAAAAATAATAGATTATTATTTTAAAATTTAGTTGATATATATATAAAATAAATCTGAAATAAAATAAATTGAAGAAATATAATATAACCAATTCAAATGTAGGTAGAAGTCATAGAAGTAAAAATTTAGTGTTAAATAGTGATATAGAAAAAACAAAGTATATGATTTCAAGAAAATAGAAAAATTATAGAAGAATTTTTTATTCCAAGAGACATAGGGGATCAAATAGAAGATTCTTTAATGGCAAATCTATCATAAATAAATATAACTTATAGATCTTATCAAAGCAATAGAAACATAAAATATTTAAGGTGTAAAATATGAAATTATAAAAATAAATAATTTATTAGTTACATCTCATCAAAGTGTGCTTAGTGATATTTATTTTGCTTTATTAGACAAAATTAAGAACTATTGTGAATTACGATATTAATTAAACATAAACAATAATGAATTATTAATTTAATAAATTTGTAGTCATTCAAAAGTGATGGTATTGAGTTGAAACAAATGTCATTGGACATATCTCAACAAGCTCAATCTAATTCAATATTCATTTTTTTTAAAATTTTATTTTTAATAATTATGGAATATTTTTTATACATTTTAATTTTTACATTATTCCACAATTCAAGATGTTATACTCAATCTCTTAATAACCATGGAATGAAATATTTCCATAACTTTTTTCTTAGTTCTGTAAATGTTTTGCAAATATTTGTTATATTACATTCAAATTAAAATTATACTCTTGTGCAACCCTTACATCACTGATGTTTGGGTACTATATTGCTACATTTTTAATTTTCAACTTTAATTACTTCATATTGAAATAATAATTTTTTTATTATTTATTCTTATTTAATTTATTTATTCAAAGTAATTCAAAATGAGTTCTAGTCAAGATGTGACAAACATCTTAGACTACTCTCAATGAGCCCTATCCAAAAATATTTATTTCTATATTGTTTAAAATTCTATTTTTTTAATTTTAGTACAATTTGCATGACATTTCAATTTCTACAGGATTTTATGATCAAGTATTTTATGCTTGATCACTTCAGTATGTTGGAATGCAACTTTCGTGTATTTTTTCCACTTCTATTTTTTTAATTATTTTAGCATGCTTGGTAAGAAACTCTAATTTATAGCTAATTTGGTGAATGAGGATGTTATACGTCATCCCTTTGGTATTTTTGAATGCGACAGTTGTGTAACCATTTTTTCATTCTTTAATTCGGTTATGTTATTATGAAATTAAAATTCTCCACTCATGAGACATTTCATAACTTTATATTTTGTTATTTATTTATTTGATATAATAAAGTTTTTTTAAAATATATTTACTTAATATTATAAAAATGATTTGCTATTATTTATGTTTATTGACTTTCTTAATTAGTAATAATTCTAGAAGATTTTTTTTATTGAGATAAGAAAATTATTGTTGAACTTCCTCCTATGAGCCTTGTATTATGAAATATTCATTTTTTATAATGTTAAATATTTATTCAAGGATTTTGTCATGAGTTATTTTGATTCATAAATTATTTGATTAATGATGATGTTATAAAGAATCACCGTTGTATCATGGAATATAACTTTTCTATATAATTTATCTTATTTTTTCAAATTTTTTTCTTTCATTTGATTATATTTCTTGCTAACTCTACATCACCTCCCATATGTCATTTACAAAATTTCGTTTTGGGCATGCTACATTACGTAAATTTATCATATTTTATATTTTATTATAATTTTTCTCAATATTAAAATAATTATTTTTAATATTTATGTTTATTTAATTTTTTTTAATTTTTAGTTATTATAGAAAACGTCTAATCAAGGGGAAAAAACTTGATTAGACTCCACTAAATGAGTTATATCCTATTAAATACTATTTTCAATATTTTAAAAAAACTTTTTTTAAAAAATTTTGGCACATTTTGTGTTAGGTTTATTCATAACTAAGTTGATGATTAAGGATGTTACACTAAATTTGCTTAGCATCATAGAGTGGAAATTCCTTAGACACTTTATCTCATTTCTTCAAATGTTTTTCTTTGATTTTGTTATATTACTTTAAAACACCAATACTCCACCAAAGTAATCTTTACATCGTTTTGATCTGCTTATACTACATTAATTTAATTTATGTTATTTCAACTTTAATATATATTTACGTAGTATTCAAGTTATTATTTGTTATTGATTATTCTTTTCACTATTAACTTGTGAGTGTTCTATACGATGTTGAATTGAGAATAACCAAAAAAAATAAAAATCATATTCAAAATATTACACATGACCTTGTTATAATCTTAGAGTCCAATGTTTTCCAAAAATGCATCTCATTTTTTCAAACTTTTTACTTTGATTTAGGCATAACTGTCAAAACTCCAAATAACCACTTATTTTATCTCTACAAAACTTTCACTTAGTTATGATACATTGCTTCCACTTATATAATTTTAAGTTCATTATACATTTATGCAATATTAAAATGATAATGCATTATTATAGTATGATTATTTATTTTTGCAATTTGTAGTAACTACTAGTGAGGTCTGACCATGATGAAATAGACTTTGTTAGACTCCATTTGAACAAATTTTAATGATCAAATGTATTAAACTAGATTCCCTTCGTATGTTGTAACTTTTTTGTATTATTGTTCTTTGTTCATTAAATGTTTCACTTTAATTTGGTTATATTACTGCGAAACTCTCATTCTCCTCTAGTGTGACTTCAAGACTCAATGGAATAGGCTATAGTATATTATTTATTTGAACTCATTTAAATTTTAGGATATATTTCTTTAATATTTAAATAATAATTTATTATTTTTTTGTTTATATAATTTTTTTAAATTAATATAATTTTAAACTAAGTTTGATAAAGATAAAATGTGTGTCAATAGAGTCACTCTAACAAGCTCTGCATAAGCTTCTAGTATTGTTACACATTCTATGAGAAAATTTGATTCATGCTTGACTTGACAATCAAAATTTGTCTCAATCACCTTAGCTTCTTTTAATTCAACTTTCCAATATAACTCATCTCATTTCACCAAATTATATGGCATTGATTTCTTTATATTATAACACTTTAGATTTGGTTATTTTACATAGTTGGAATTCACATTGTTTTGAAATTGCATATAATTTAAATAATTAAATCATAATGTATTATTATTTATTATCATTTACATTAGTATTTCAAATTTATTCTAAATGATATATGATCATGACAAAATACATATCATTAGACTTACCTCCATTAGTTCTAAAAAATTATTTATTAATTTTATCTGATTTTTTCATGGTTTACAAGGAATTTACAATCATGCATGATTAATTGGTCAAGGATGTTCCACTCAATTACCTTTGTATCTTGGAATTCAACCTTATTGTTTAATTTACTTAATTTTATAAAAGTTTTTACTTTAATTTGGATATTTTACAATATAATTCAAATTCTATTATTATGAGACTTTTCATCACTTTGATTTTATTGTATTATATTGAATCAATTTATCTCATTTTAGCTTTACTATATATATATATATATATATATATAATTTTAAATAGTTATTTATTATTTTTTATTTAAAATTTAGTTTGACAATTTATAGTTGTTATAATCAAGATCAAATTAGATGAAATAGACATTGTTGCACTTATCTTGAAGAATTGTATCAATTTAAAATTTCATTGTTTTTATTTCTTAACTATTTTTCTTTATGATTTTTGTTCTACTTTTGAGATATTTTGATTCATATTAATTCAATGATTTAGGATATTACAGTTGACCTTTTATTAACTTGTAATACAAGATTGTTATAAACTTTACATTAATTTTTAAAATGTTTTTCTTTAACTTTGTTATATTATTACTAAGAAACTATAATTAATCTCTAATGTAGCCTTAACATTGCCTTGACTTGATCCAATCACAACATTATTATATTTTTAATTAATTTTAAAATAATTGTTCATTATTATTTGTGGTTTTTTAACTTAGAAATTTGTAGAAATTTTGAGTGAGGTCTAATTGAGATGAAACAAACATATTTGAACTTATCTCGATGAATTATATCAAACTTTGTATTCATTTTTATATTTTTAAATATTTCATTTTCTAAGAATTTAACATGATTTAATCGACATTTTGATTTGAATCTGATGTGATGATGAACGATGATATTGTTCATCTCCTTAATATATTGGACTGTGATTTTCTCATAAAAGATAAATTGTTATATTTCCTTGTAACTCTAAATGTTCACTCATGTAACTTTTACATATCTTTGATTTGGTTGCATTATATTTATTCAATTGATTACTTCTTTACTTCTTATATATTCACATAATCTTTAAATATTAATTTATTATTTTTTTTATTTATTTAATTTTATAATGCAAAGAAATTTTAATGGAGCTCCAATCTAGATTAAATGGATGTTGTTAGATTGTACCTTATGAAATGATCAAATACTTATTTATTTATGTTTAAAAATTAATTTTTCACAATATTTTACTTTTTATGAAATTAACAAACTTTACAAGGCATTTTTTGTTTGTACCACATTTGATGATCAAAGATATTACACT
Source organism: Vanilla planifolia (assembly GCA_023846275.1). Lineage (NCBI taxonomy): Eukaryota > Viridiplantae > Streptophyta > Magnoliopsida > Asparagales > Orchidaceae > Vanilla > Vanilla planifolia. Next base: position 1,796,052 of record JAIUJO010000022.1, read on the forward strand.
TGATCGTCTTAGTATTTTGGAATGTACCTTATGCAAAAAGTTTATCTCATTTCTAAAAAGTATGCTTTAATTGTATTATATTTCTATGTAACTCAAAATCAACTCTTATGTGACCTTTATATTGTGTTGAATTTTGTGTGTTATAGAACTTAAATTTATTATTTTTAGATTTAATATATATATGTAGTATTTGACTAATATTTTATTATTACTTTATTTTTTATAATTCTAAATAGGGTTTGATCAAGATGAAAAAAAGTTTATTGGATTCATCTCAATCAGCTTTATATAACTAAATGTTAATTTTTAATTTTTAAAATGTTTTTGTTTCTATGGCCTTGGAATGTTTTATTAGTCTTTTTGTTCATAATAAATTTATTGATTAAGGATGTTTTATTTGATTTGTTTAGTATCTTATAATGCAAATATTTCATACAATCTATCAAAGTTCATCAAAGAGTTTTGTTTGATTTGGTTACATTACTACTAAACTCTAATTTTTCTCCTTTTGATCTCATCATTTTTTATTTTGTTGCATTACATTACTTTTATTTTCCTAATTATAGGATTGATTATGTTTTCTTAATATTAAAGTGAAACTTTTTATTTATTATATTTATTTGCTTTAGTAATTCACAAGAATTCTAAATAATATCTTATTAGTTTTGTGATTTTTACTTTTTAATATTAAATTAATAAGTTTTTAAATATTTTTATGTACTTTTGAGATGAAAGAAGCATCAATGAACTAGTATTAATGAGCTTTTTCTAATTAATATTTATTTTGATTATTTTGAATAATTAATTTCAAAAGGTTGTGAGTTATTTATAAGATATCTTGATTCATACCTATTTTAACAATTGAGGATGTTTTGCTCAATCTCCATAAAATTTTTTCTATCTTGATTCATACCTTTTTTATTATCAAGGATTTTTTACTTAATCTTGTAATTCCTTGGAATGAAGCTTTGTCATGCAATTAATATCATTTGTTAATTGTTTTCACTTTGATTTAGTTATAGAGTATAAAACACAAATTCTCCTCTTATGTGACCTTAAAATCACTTTATTTTAATTCTATTTCATTATTCAATTAGTCTAATTTTTATTTTTTATATGTTTTATTAATATTAAAATAATGAAATGTTATTATTTATGAATTTTTTATTTTTTAAGTTCATATCATTCTAAAGAATGCCTAGTTATCATGAAATAAATGACAATAGATGTATCCTGGAAAGCCCGATCAAATAAAGTATTCTTTTTTATATTTTTCAATTTCTTATTTTTTAAAGACTTAGAATGCTTCAATAAATATTTTGATTAATATTTGATTTGAAGATGGAGCATGCTACTCTTGACCACAATAATATCTTGGAATGCAACATTTCAATATAATTTTTTTTAATTTCTTCCATTTTTTTGCTTGATTTTGTTATATTATTAACTAACTAAAAATCTTATTTAAAATTAAATGTCTTTAATTTTGTTATATTATATTACTTTAATTTATCAATTTTAATCTTCAGTATGAATATAAAAAATATTAAAAGCATAATATGTTCTTCTTTGTTTATTTAACTTCTCTAGTTTGTAGAAATCTTTTGACCATCTTGAAGTGCACTATCCATTTAAAAATTTATTTTCATAGTTTTTAATTATTTCTATGCTTTTTGCTTGTTACATGAAACTTTTTGATTTTTATGTAATTTGATAAGGAAATATGTAGCCTTTCATCCCTTTGCAAATTCCTTATAGAATTCCTCTAATTTCTTTAAATGTATCATCTTTATTTTGTTATATTAGTATTAAACTATAAATTTGCATTTCTTTTAATTTTACATTATTAAGGTTTTGTTATATTTCATTGTTTTAAATTATCTCATTTTACTTTGTTAATTCCGAATGAGATCCTATTGAGACAAAATAGACATTATTGCTTTTGGCTCGATGGGTCTGTCTAACTAATTATTCATTTTATTACTTCTCAATGTTTAGATTTTTATAAGTTTGTCTTACTTTCACAGATATTTTTATTCGTACAAGACTTGATGTTCGAGGTTGATAAGCTTTAACTTCTTAGATTCTTAAAAACAAATATTCACATATAATTTCTATCTTTTATTCAACTTTTTATCTTATATTATTACTATGAAAATATAATTCTCCTCTTCTGTGACCTTTACATTACTTTTATTTGGTTATATTACAATGCTTTAATTTATCATATTTTTGTTTCAGTACTTGCAAATGATGTTCAATGAGGTAAAATAAATGTCTCTAAACTTGTCTCAGAAGTCTCTATCAAATTAAACATTTATTTTTTTAACTTTTTTTTTATATTTTATTTTTGAGGGCTTTTGAACACTTTATAAGAAATTTTGACTTGTGCCTAATTCGAAGATTCAAGATGCTACAATCAATCTTTTCATTGTCTTAGAATGCAATCTTCTTGAAAAAATTATCCCATTTTATCTAATTTTTTATTTTTGATTGGTTATACAACTATGCAACTCTAAATTTAATTACACATGGCCAACACATTCAATTGAATTTGTTTTATTGAACTACTTCAAGTTAATCCATTTTTTCATTTTATTATTACTCAATATTAAAATAATGACTTATAATTATTTATGTTTTCTTAATTTGGTAATTTATAGTACTCAAGATGAGTTCTAATATGATCAAGGATGCTATGCTAGATCTCCTTTACATCCTAAAATGTAACTTTTTGTTTGAATTTTTCACATTTCTTCAAATTGTTTTACTTTGATTTTATTATACTACAATGTAATCCTTATTTCTCCTTTAAGTAGCATTTTTATTTTTTTGATTTCATTAAATTACTTTGGTTTAATTTATCCAATTTCAACTATAATTACACTCACATAACATTAAAATAATACTTTATTTATTTATGTTTTTTAGTTTGTTAATTGTTAATAATTCTAAACAAGGTCCAATCGACACGAACATTTTAAATAGTTTTTTTAAATAGTTTTGTTTAATTTTTTGCATTCTTTGTGAGACATTTTGGTGCAAACTTCATTTGATTGTTAAGGATGTTATAATAAAACACTTATTCAAGTGTTATGTGACCTTTATATTGCTATTATTTTTTTATTACAATGTTGTGACCTTTATATTGCTATTATTTCTTTATTACAATGCTATAATTTATGACATTTCAAATTTAACATATATTATCATAACATTAAAATAATAATTTTATGTTATTTATGCTTATTTAATTTTGTAATTAGTAGTAATTGCAAATTATTTTTATTTCGAGGAAATTAACATTCTTGGACTTTCTTCGATAAGCTCTATATAATTAAATTTATATTTTTATAATTTTACATATTTTCTCTAACATTTTACAAAGTTTTACAAGTCATTTTGATTCATACCAGAATTAACGATTGAGAATGTTTCACTTTGATATACTAAGTATATTGAATTGCCACTTTCCCATATAATTTATTTCATTTCTTCAAACAAAATATTTTATTTTGTTGTTTTACTATAAAACTCTAATTCTTCTCATTTGTGATTAGGACAGTACTCTGATTTGGTTTGATTACATTCCTCAATTTGTTATTTCTTAATTTCATAATTCACAATAATTATAAATGATTTCTAATCAAGATAGAGCAAAGGTTATTAGAAACATTGACAAGCTTTATGAAATGAAATATTTATTAGATTACTTTAAAAATTTTATTTCAAAGTAATTTAGAATGTTTTATAAGATATTTTGTTTCATACATGATTTGAAGATCGAGGATGTCATGCTTGATATACTTCATTTATTAAAAAGAAATTCTCCTGTATAGTTGTTCTCATTTCTGCAAATTTTTCCTAACATTTATTTATATTAGCATGTAACCAATAATGATCTCTCATGTGACTTTTACATGTCATAAATTTTGTTGTAATGTTTCAGTTCAATTTATCCCATTTCATCTCAAAGGAATATATATACTTAAATATTTATTCATTATTATTTCTTCTGAATTATTTTTCTAGTTTGTGGTAATTTGGTAAAATGTCCAATCGAGATGAATGAAAAGGCCCTACACCAGACTTAAAAGCTCTAAAACTTTAAAGATCATTTTCATGTTTCGAAATTTTTTTCTTTCTAGTGTTTTAGCATGCCTTACGAGACATTCTAATTTGTACCAAATTTGACGATCAATGACATTATGGTGAATATCCTTTGTATCTTGTACTGTAAATTCTTAAAAATCTTATCTCATTTATTCAATTTTTTCTTTAATTTTGTAATACTAAAGTGCTTGAATAATTTTTATTACAACTTTAACATAAAGCTACTTAATATTTAAACAATAATATAGCATGTTTTACATTTATTTAATATGGTAATCCATAATAATATCAAAGGAGGTAAAATTAGGACTAAACTAACTTAGTTGCACTTGTCTCGATGAACTTTATCTTATATAATGTTGACTTATATATCTTTGCAATATTTTCGATGTTTTGGCACTATTTATGAGGTATTTTTATTTTTACCTTATTTGATAATCAAACACTTTTCATTCAATTGTAAAATGATACTTTAATTCTTATCTTAGTTTCTTAGAATGTAGCTTTCATAAAAAATTTGTCATTTTTTAAAGGTTTTTCTTTGATTTAGTTTATTACTAAAAAACTCAAACATTCTCATGTGACTGTTGCATTACATTATTTTTGTTATATTCCATTCCTTCAAATTATATAATTTTAGATTTACTATATATTTACTTATAATTAAAAATAATTTTTTTTGCATATTCAATTTTTTAATTCATTGAAATTATGAACGAGGTCAAAACAAGATAAAACAAATGTTATTCGACAAGTCATGATTATCTCTACCAAACAAAATTTTTATTTTTTTATTTTCAAATATAGGTTTGTTGGGTTTTGGCGTACCTCAGAAGTTATTTTAATTTGTGCTTTATGTGATTAAGATATGCTTAATCACCTTAATACCATGGAAGGCATCTTTCTCGAGCTACCTATTTATTTTCTCCAAATTTTCACTTTGATTTGGTTATCTTACTATATAGTAATAAATCTCTTCTCATTTGATATTAATAGCTTTTTAATTTTTTTAATATTTATAACATTTTAATTTTTCTCATTTAAACTTTAATATATGTTTACTTTCAATTGAAAAAATAATTTATTATTATTTAAAATTTTTATAATCATAATTCATACTAACTATAAACAAGGTGTGATTAACAAAAATCAAATTTCATTTGGCTCATCTTGTTGTGCTCTTCCTAATCAAAAATTAATTTTTGTTAATATTTCAAAATACTTTTTTAATGAGTTATCTCATGATTTATAAGATATTTTGAATTGTACTGATATGACAATTGTGAAGCTATGATCGATTTTGTTAATAACTTGAAATTCTACTTTACCACACAATTTATGTCATTTCCTCCAATTTTTTAGTTTGATTTTTTATATTAATCTCAATTTCCTCTAGTGTCACCTTCACATAATTTTTATTAGGTTATACTATATTTCCTACATTTTTATCTAATTTCAACATTATAAAACTAATTTATTTTATATTAAAATTAAAATTTAATATTATTTTGTTGATGTACTTTTGTAATTAGTAGTAATTCCAATTGAGGTCTTATCGATATGATATAAACATCATTGAACTCATTACAATGAGCTTTATCTAATTAAAAATTTATTTCAAAATTTTTAAATGTCATATTTCCCAAATCTATTGGCATATTTTTTGAGACATTTTGATACCTATGTGATTTGATGATTAAGGATGTAATATGCAATCTTCTTAGTCTCTTTGAATGTAATTTTTTTCTTATGTTTTGTTCATTTCTAAAATATTCTGCTTTAAATTGGTTAAATTTACTATGGTAATCAAACTCCTTTTTTCTAACCTTTACATTGCTTCGATTTGTTTACATTAAATTGTTTCAATTTATTTTAATTTAGCAATAATAAATTTAAAATTATTATTAAAATAATAACATAATTATTTTTTTCTTATTTAATGTTGAAGTTCTTAGTAATTACTTAAATAGACTTGTAAGACAAAGCAAATATTATTTGAGTAATCTTAACGAGCTTAATAAAATTTGTCTCATTTATTTTCTATATTTTTTGAACAATTTTTTGAGATATTTTGACCAATAACTGATTTATTGATCGAGGATGTTACACTCAAAATGTTTGTTATCTTGGAAAGCCAATTTCCACATACTTTATCATAATTAATCAAATCATTTTCTTTAATTTGTTTATTTTATTATGTTTGCCCTAATCTCCTCTGATTTGTGATTTATATTTATTTTATTTCCTTACATTATATTGCTTAAACATGTCTTACTTTGGCTTCAACATATATTTACTTAATACTAAAATAATAATTAATTTCTTTAAGCTTATTTGTCTTGGTAATTCATAGTAATTCTGAATATGGTTTGATAAAGATGAAACAAAAGTCATTATGCTTGACTCAACTTGCTCTATCCAATTAATTTTTTATTTTCATATTTTTCAATAATTCATCTTAGATTGTCACCTTATTCAATGATTATTGATATTATACTCAATTTTTTTAGTATCTTGGAAATTTAACTATCCCATATAATTTATATCATTTCATCAATGTTTTTTTCTTAAATGTTACATTTGGTCCCCATAATGTCATAGAATACTATTTTCCAATATATTTTATCTACTTTCTTAAATTTTTTTACTTTTATTTAATTATATTATTATGTGACTCTAAATGTCCTCTTTTGCACATTTATTTAGCATTTATTTTTTTTATTGCATTACTTCAAGTTATCTCATTTTAACTTTTGTTATATTATTATGTTTTACTGAATTTTATCGAATGTCACCCTTACATTGCTTCTGTTTAGTTAGAATACATTGTCATTAGACATTAAAATTTAGCATTAAGATATCTTTAATTAATATTAAAATAGTAATTGTTTATTATTTATGATTATTTTCTTTAGTAATTCATATCAAATCCCATCGAGGTTCTATTGAGAAGAAATATAGACATTGTTAGACTCAACTCAACATGTTTTATACAATACCTATTCTATTTAAATTTCTAAATATTCTATTTTCGAATATTTTTGCACGCTTTACTATACAATATTATTTGTATTTAACTTGACATTCTACCATGTCACACTCGAGCCCATTAGTTTCTTTGATTGCAACTTTATAGTAAATTTTATCACATTTTTTCAAATTTTTCTCTATGATTTGGTTCTATTACTATAAAAGAAAACATTTTCTTCTATGTAACATTTAAATCACCTTGAATTTTTTATATTACATTGTTTCAATTTATATTATTTGAACTTTGATATATAATTTACTATTGTTTATGCATATTGATTTTTTGTAATTCATAGCCATTCAAAATAAAGTTTGATCAAAGAAAGGAAACGTAGTGGACTTAGCTTGCTAGGCTCCTTTAAATTCACATTTTATATTTTAAATATATTATTCTTTATAATTTGGGAAAACATCATGAGATATCTTAATTAGTGCATGACTTGATAGTGAAAGATTTATATTCAAAATACTTAGTTTCTTTGAATGCAATTTTCTTTTACAATTTATCCCACTTTTTAAATTTTTTACTTTCATTTGGTTATATTATTATGTAATCATAAGTCATGTTTGTGTAACATTAACATCTCTTTAATTTTGATATATTACATTGCTTCAATTTATCACAGTTCTTTTTTCAAATATACTTACTTAATATTAAAAACTTTATTATTATTTATGATTAATGTTTTCGATAATTCATAGCAATTCCAATGAAGATCTGTTCGACATAAAACAAACATCATTCGACAAATCATGATGAGATTTATGTAATTAAATATTCATCCCCACAAAAATTTTTCTTATATTTTTCTATGCATTAGGAGAAATTTTGATTCGTTCCTTATTTGGCCATTAAGGATATCTCACTCAATCAATATAACAACTTAGGATGCACTTTGTCATTTAATTTTTCCCTTTTCTTGAAAATTGTATTTTAATTTTATTGTATTACTATTAAACTCTAATTCTTCTCTCATCTACCCTTTATACCACTTTGATTTATTTATATTACATTAGCTCAATTAATGTCATTTTACCTTAATAACATTTACTTCATATAAAAAATAACAATGTATAATTATTTGTAGTAATTTACTTTAATAAGTTGTGGCAATCCTAAATAAGGTATTATAAAAATAAAAAAAAATTCTACCTAATCTAAATTCCCTTTAAGGTTTTAAATATAAATTTTTAAATTTTTAAACATTTTAAATTCTAATTTTTAAGCATAATTTACAAGACTAGTACAATCATGGTTGATTTCATGATCCAAGAAGTAATCAATCACATTATTATCTTATAATGCAACATTTTTTGTACAATTTCTTGTTTATTTCAATTTTCTTTTATTAAATTAGTCTAATTTGGACTTTATACTTTATTTATTTAATATTAAAATGATAATGAATTATTATTTATGATTAGTTAATTTTGTAATTTCTAGTAATTCAAAACAAGTTCCAATCGAAATGTAATAAACATCACAAGGCTCATCTTGATGCACTTCATTAGACATTTTTATTAATACTTGATTTGACAATGGTTGATGTTATGTTTTATCTCCATAGTAACATGTAATTCTACTTTCCTCCATAATTAATCTCACTTCTTCAAATTTTTTTTTTATTTGGTTATATTACGACAAAAATCTTAATCTGTTATCATGTGACAGTTACATCCTTTCTGTTTTGATATATTATGTTATCCAATTTTTGTTATCTGAGCTATAACATGTATTTGCTTATTATTAAAGCAATAATTTATTATTATTTATTTTTTCTTATTGTAGGAATTTCTAATAATTCTTAATGAGATCTAATACAGAGAAAAACAAATGTCATCAACTTTTCTAGACTAGTTCTATCTTATTAAGTTATTCTTTTATAAATTTTTTTAATAAATTATTTACTAAAAATTTTTCATGCTTCAAGAGGCATTTGAACTGAAACTTGATTTAGTGAACAAGAATATTATAATTAGTGTCCTTAATATATTGAAATAAAACATTTTCATATGATATATCTCTTCAAATTAATTTTCTTTAATTTGCTTATATTCTATTTCGTTAACTTACCTTATTTTAGAATTAATTTATAACAATTTAATATTAAAATAATTACTTAATATTATTTATAACTTTTTTAATTTTGTAATTCAAAGTATTTCAAATTGATATTTGATCAAGAAGAAATTAATGTTGCCTGGCTCATCTTGATGAATTCTTAACAATCAAATATTTGCTTCTATATTTGTAAAAATTTTATTTTCTATGGCTTTGGCAGGATTTGTGAGGCATTTTATTCATGACATATTTGATGATTGAGAAGTTGTATAGAATGCTTGTTATATCTTAAAATGGAACATACCTAAATAATTTATCTTATTGCTTAAAATTTTCCTCTTTTATTTGGTTATATTATTATATAACTCTAAATGTCCTCTCTTTTAACACTTTCATCACATGAATTTACTTATATTACAAGACTTCATTTAATTATAATTATTTAATTTTTGAAAATAATTTTTTATTCCTATTTTAATGATTCATATTTACAAAGGAGATCTAATTTGAGACAAAACAAAGGTTGTCATATTTTTTACTAAGGCTTCGATCTATTTAATATTCATATCTATATTTTATGCATTTTATTTTTTGGGGTTTTTTCATTGTTTCAGAATCATTTTGATTCTAATTATTCTGATTCATATCTACTTTAACGATCAAGGTTGTGATACTAGACCTTCTTAGTTTCTCGAATTTCAACAATCAAGTACAATTGATCTCATTTATTTGATTTTTTTGTTTGATTTCTTAGATTACTATGTAACACGAAATGTTTACCTATGTGACCTTTACATATCTTTGAAAATGATTCCTTAGATTTCTAAAGATTTTCTCATTTTAATTTTAATATATTTTTAGTTAATATTAAAGTAATAACTTGTTATAATTTTGATAATTAATTTAGTTATTTATATAAATTCTAATTAAGATTAGATTGAAATGTAACAAATATTATTGAATTCATCTTGATGGGGTCTATTTAATTAAATATTCTTTTTGATATTTTTGAATTTTTTATTTATTATTATTTTGGCATTTTTTTAGAAATTTTGATTCATATATGATTGAAAGATACACGAACTCAACATTCCCTAAATAATTTTGTGGTTTCCTCAAACATTTTTCTTTAATTTTCTTTTTTTTATAACATAACTATCATTTGCCTCATAAGTAACCATTATATTGTTTTGAGTTGGATATATTAAAAGGCATAAATTTATATTTTTTCTTTATCATATATTTACTTAGTTTTAGGAAATTGTTTATTATTTTTTTTATATATTTTTTGGTATTTTATAATAATTCCAAATGGGTTATGATTAAGACAAAACAATTATAATTTGATTCGTGGCAACAAGGTGTATGCAATTAAATATTGAATTCCACATTTTAAATATTTTATTTTCTTTCATTTTTGCATGTCATAAGAGAAATTTTTGCAAGTATCTCATTTGACTATCAAGGTGGTTGCATTCGATTTCTTTGGTCTCTTTTTAAGAAACTTTCATATACAATTTATCTCATTTCTTTCAATGGTTCACTATAATTTTGTTTTGTTTTTATGAACCTCAAAGTCTCCACTCGTCTGACCTTTTTGTCACCATTATTTAGTTATGTTACAATGCTATGATTTTCTCTTCTCAATTATAATATAAAGTAACTTAATATTTACATAACAATTCACAATTATTAAAGCTTAATTACTTTCATATTTTTATATAATTCAAAATGAGTACCCATCTAGATGAAAAATATTATTACACACATCTACATCAGCTCTCTCCAATTAATTATGTACTTTCCAATTTTTAATCATTTTATTTATTGAAACCTTGCATGTTTTATAGGTCATTTTGACTCTTTCTTGATTTATTGATCAAGAATGCTACTTTCAATCTTCTTAGTATCATAGAATGCAACTTTCTTATATGCTTTATCACATCTGTTTGATCTTTTAATTTTTATATAATTATATTACCTTGATACTCTAAATATGCTCACAAATATTTTCGTCACTTTGATTTAGTTATATTATATTATTCAAACTTTTCTTACTTAAGTTCTAATATATATTTAGCTAACATTAGATGAATTTTTTCTTCTTATGAAACTAGTATTATTGGAATCATCTCCAAGAGCTCCATCCATTAAATTTTCAATTTAAAATTTTCATGTTTTACATTCTATAGTTTTTGAATTTTTATTAGTCATTTTAATGCATAATAGATTTCTAGAATGTGGATATTACTCTATATCTTTCATATCTCTTTGAAAGTAACTTTCTTATAAAATTTGCTATGTAACCCAAAATCTTTTCTTGTGTGGCCTTTAAATCACTTTAATTTTGATATATTTTAGCTAACAAATTTATCTTACTTCAAATTTAATATATATTATCTAATTATTAACTAATTAACTTTTTATTATTTTTAATTGTTTAATTTTATAGTTTTTATTGAATGTAGCTGAGGTTGATCGAGATGAAACAAACATCATTAAGCTCACATCAATGACCTCTATCCAACTAAATATTTTTTTTTACCTTTCAAAATTTTTTATTTTCTATTATTTTGGAATTCTTTATGAAACATTTTCATTTAAACTAAAATTTTCTGTCAAAGATGGTACACTTTTCTACTTAGTATCTTGGAATAAAAGTTTTTAATAAAATGTATTTCATGTTTTAAAATTCTTCACCTTGACTTTTTTTACTTTGAAATTTAATTTTCCTCTATCATCATGATTACATCCCTTTGATTTTATTATATTATATTGCTTTAATTTTTATTATTTTAACTTCAATATATATTTAATTTATACTACAATAATATAAACTATTATTTTTCTTTTACTTTGCCAATTCTTAGTACTTTTAAATAATTTTTTATTAAGATGAAAGAAACATTGTTCACGTGACTTGATGACCTTTACCCTATTAAATCATAATTTCTATATTTTTTAAATATTGTTCCCCCATAAATTTGTCACATTTTATGAGAAATTTGTATTCATACCTGATTTGATGTTCTCTTTAATATAATGAAGTGTTATTTTTTTATATGAATTGACTAAAATATTTTTTATTTTTACTCTGATTTGTATCACTATTCAACTCTATAATTTATCTTTTCTAACTTTTACATTAGTTTGTATAATAAATTACATTTTTTTGTTTATTAAATTTTTAACTTTAATAAATATTTAATTAACATTTAAAATAATAATTTTAATTTTTTAAAGTTTTTTCTTAAATAAAATAGAAACTAAAAATGAATTCTAATCAAGATGAAACAAATGACTTTTGATTCATTTTATTGTGCTCTATCGAACTATTTTTTTTATTTATGTAAATGTTTTGTTCTTTATTTTTGAAGATTTTAGGAGACATCAAATTTTTAAAAAATTTGATTATTAGGGTGTTACAGACAATCTCCTTTGTATCATAAAAGGCAACTTCCCCTACTATTTATCTTATTTTATCAAAATGTTTTCTTTTATTTGATCATATCACTTTCTAACTCAAAGTCTCCTCTCATGTAACTTACCTCCATTTGATTTTGTTATATTATATTTTCTTAATTCATATTTTTCCAGATGAGGTCCAATCGAGATAAAGGGAAGGCCATCAGACTTGCATCAACAAGCTCGATTTAATTAAATAATCATTTACATATTTTGAAAAATTTTAATTATTATTACATTGGCATGTTGTAGGTTTTTTAATTCTCAATCAATTTGATGATTGAGGATGTCACTTGTGAACTCCTCACTTTCATGGAATACAAAATTCTTATAAAATTTATCTTATCTTTTTAAAAATGTTATTTTGAGTTTATTATATTACTATGAAACTCCAACACTTTTCTCATGTGGTGATTCAATTGTCGTGATCTTATTACAATATATTGCTTAAATTTACCTTATTTTAGCTTTAATTTATACGTATCTTGTAATAAAATAATAATTTATTAATATTTACACTTATGTACTTTTGTATTTTATAATATCTCCAATGATGGTCAATTGGAACAAAAAATGTCATTCAACACTTTTTATTGAGCCCTATCCAATTAAATTTTTTTTTCTATATTTTAAAAAATATTCAAGCTTATTTCGTTTATTTGAATCTACTAGGTTTCTTCGATTTATGCCATTTATTGCTTAGTATTTATTTAGCTAAAATTAAAATAATAGTTTGTCTTATTTATGCTTATTTTCTACATTAGTAACTTCTTATAATTCTAAATGGGGTTTGATCAATTTGAAGTAAGCATTATTGGACACATCACTAATAACTCAATCCATTCAAATATTCATTTTTATATTTTCAAATATTTTACTTTCTGTTACACTAGCACTCTTTATGAGACACTTTGATTTGTGATTCATTTGGCCATCGAGTACATTACACTCAATCTTGTTAATATCGTAGAAAACAATTTTCCCACAAAATTTATCATTTTTTTCGAAGTTTTTGCTTAATTCTTAACTCTTCTTTTATATGTCTTTTACCATAATTTCACTTGGTTATACCATATTACATTAATTTATCTCACTAGAATCTTAATATACATTTAGTTACTATTCAAATAATAATTTATTATTATTTGGACTTATTTAGTTTAGTTTTTCAAAGTAACTCAAAAAAGAGTTCAATGAAGGTGAAAATAATGTTGTTGTATTCGTCATTATGAGTTTTATACAATTAAACATTCTTTTTTATATTTTAAATTTATTTCACATTGTTTTGGCTTTTTTAGGACATAATTCAACTCATTCCTACTTCAATAGTCTAGGATGTTACACTCAATCTTCATAGACCTTGCAATGGAACTTTCTAGTAGAATTTATATCATTACATCAAATTCCTTGCTTTAATTTAGTTATATTGCTATGTAATACTAAAACACATTCCTTTACATTGCTTTGATTTGGTTATTTTACAATTCATCAACTTTCCAAAACTTAACTTTGATATATATATATATATATATATACACATTTACTTAAAATTAATATAATAATTTATAATTATCTATCCTTATTTAGTTTGATAATTTGAAGTAGTTCATAATGAAGCCCAAACGATGAAAGTTGTTTTTGTTGGACTCATCTTGATGAGTTTTACATAATTAAAGCTTTATTTTTATATTGTAAACTATTTTAATTTCTAAGGTTATTACATGTTTTATGAGATATTTTGTTTCACAAATGATTTTATATTTGAGAATATTATACTTGATCTCTAGAGTATCATGGAAGACAACTTTTACATAATATTTATTTAACTTCTTTAAATTTTTTTTCTTTGATTTGGTTACATGAAAATTTAACTCCAAATCGCATCTCCTCTTACCTTTACATGGCTTTGAATTTAATATATTGCATTTTTTGAAAATTTCTTATTTAATAATAGAATAATAATTTATTATTTTAATTATTTATTTAATTTGATAATTCATAAATGCAGTATAATCGAATGGAGAAAACAATTGACAGTATCCTATTGGAATGCTTTATTTCAATAAATATTGATTTCTTTGATTTTAAAAATCTTTGTTAAGGATTTTTGGACTCTTTATAAGACATTTCCATTCATATATGAATTGTCTGTCGAGGATGTTACCATCGATCTTCTTAATAATTTGTAGCAGAAACTTTGTGTTATTTTTCTCATTTATTTTAATTTTTTCTTTTATTTGGTTATACTCTCATAAAATTAGAATTCTGATCACATGTAATAATTGTTATATAGCTTTAAATTTTTCATATTATATTACTTCAAATTATTTTATTAAAAATTTTATTATTTATATCATTTTTGAATTTTTACTTTTTTTTAAAATATTAATAATTCTAAATCAGGAATTCATAAGGAAAGAACATCTTTGGAGTATTCTCAAGGCCTCTCACCAAATGAACACACTTTTCTATCTAATCAAATACTTAGTGTGAAGCTTTTACATATTTTATTTTTCATGGCTTTTGCAAGATTTTTAATATATTTTAATTTGAGCAACATTTGATGTTCAAGGAAGTTAAACTCTATCTCTTTCATAATTTGGAATGCAACTTTCCTATACAATTGACCTTATTTCTTATGATCCTTTGCTTTAGCTTTGTTATATTACCCAATTACTCTAAATCTACTCTATTTTTGTCTTTACATCATTTTTAATTGATTCAATTATGTTTCTTTAGTTTATCTCATTTTAAAAAATAATATTTTTGAAAAATATTAAAAAAATTAATTTATTCGATTTCTATTTTTTTTATTGTATTAATTAACATTAATTCCGAAATTGCTCCAGTGAAGGAGAAATAAATTATTAAACTCATCTTGATGACCTCTGTCCAACTAACTAATGATTTCTAAAATTTAAATATTTTACTTTATATATTTTTGGATTTTCTTTTGAGACATCCTAGTTCTTGTCTGATTTCATAATTGAGGATGTTTCGCTAGATCTTCTTTGTATCACAAAATGCAATTTTTGACTAAAATTTATTTTATATCTTATAATTTTTCACTTTCATCAAGGATTTTTATAGTATCTTAAAATAACCATCCTTGAGACATTTTAAAATCTTTTAGTTGGTCACATTACGATGCTTTAATTTAACTCATTTTAGCTTTAGCAAATAAGCTTTTACGGATAAAATAATAATTCATTAAAATGTGTTCTTACTTTCTTTGGCATTTAGTAGAATTTCCAAATGAGTTAAGACCATGAAAAACTCTACTAGACCTTATAAGAGTAATTCAATTAAATATTAATTTTATCTTCTAAAATTTTATTTTTACGATTTGGAACACCTTTTTAGAAATTTCATATCATGCTAGACTTGATGAATGATGATGCTACATATGATCTTCTATGTATTATAGAATTCAATTTTTCATGTAATTTTTCATTTATTCAAATTGTTTTTATATTTCATTATATTACTATGCAACTCTAATTTTCCTCCCCTATCACCAAAATTACTTTTGTTTTCTTATATTGCAATACTTCAATTTTTGTCATTTTAGTTTTAATATAAATTTTTCATTTTGTAGGGATTTGACACCTTTTATAACACATTTTAATCTCTACTTGATTTGATGATTGAAGATGCTACATTTAATCACCATAATGTCTTGTAATGGAACTTTCTCACATTACTAGTTCTACTTTTCAAAAGGTTGTGCTTTGATTTGGTTAAACTAATAAATAACT
Organism: Vanilla planifolia; assembly: GCA_023846275.1. Lineage (NCBI taxonomy): Eukaryota > Viridiplantae > Streptophyta > Magnoliopsida > Asparagales > Orchidaceae > Vanilla > Vanilla planifolia. The sequence continues at coordinate 1,812,480 of JAIUJO010000022.1, forward strand.
CTTAATCTTATCTCATATGGCATTTACATTGCCTTGTACTGGTCATATTTCATCACTTTAATTTATCTTACTATAAGTTTAAAAAATATTTATATAATATTAAAAAATAAATTGTCATTATTTATTCTAATTTTGACTGTTGAATGCAATAATTTCAAATGAAGCTTGGTAAAGTAAACAAGAATCATTGAAGTCGACTCGATGACTATTATTTTTTAAAATTTTTTATTTTCGAATTTTTATGTAAAGTAATTTGTAGTGAGTCCACTTAATTAATGAGACATTTTAATTCATGCTAATTTTGATAATTAGGGATGTAACATAGAATTTCCTTATTTAATATCATAGGTTCTCTTTTTTAATTTTTAATATATATTTTTTTAATATTAAAATAATTATCTATTATTACTATGCATATTTAACATTAGTTGTTCATGGAAATTCCAAATAAGTTTAGATCTAAAAGAATAAACAACATTGGACATGTTTCAATGAGCTCTATTTAATTAATGGTACAACTTTTTTATTTCATTTTTTATGAGACTTTTTAATTCATACCATATTTGACAATTGATGATTTTGAACTGGATCTCCTTGGTGAACTTTCCCTCACTATTTATTTTATATCTTCAAACTTTTTTCTTTAACTTTTTTAATATTGTCATGGAACTCTAAATGTCCTCTCACTTAACTGTTTCATTAGTTTATTTAGTTATATTATATTATTTCAATTTTTTTTAGTTGAGCATAAATATATATTTTTAGATAACACTAAAAATATAATGAATTGTTTTTTATGACCATTAACTTTGGAAAATTTTTATAACTCTAAACTACTTTTGATCAAGATGAGGTGAATGCCATTCACTCATCTTCACAAACTCTACTCTATTACATAGTCAATGTGAAATTTTTTACTTATTTTATTTTTTATGGCTTTGGCATCATATGCAATAAATTTTATTCTTAAAAAATTTGATGATCAACGATGCTACACTTGATCCGTTTACTATCTTCGAATGCATATTTTCCTTGAAATCTATCTTATTTCTTCATTTTTTTTCTATTTTTTTAAATAATATTATGTATAATTAAATCACCTCCCTTCTAAACTTTATATCACTTTGGTTTGGTTATATAGCACAACTTTCATTTTTCTTAGTTCAACTTTAATGTTTAATTATAAATTATTAAATTAATAATTTATTATAATTTATTTAATTTTAATTTGGTAAACCCTAGAAATTTTTACAAGGCTTGATGGACATTAAAAAAAATATCATTTGAAAAAATAGCATAAATTGTGTGAGGAAGTGGTAATGTAAGATACTTATGGATCAGGTTAAGGCAACTCCAACAATTTTTGTTTCATGTCAATTGGACCTCATCTATAATTATTATGAATGACCAAAAAATAAAGATAAATAATATAAAATTATTTTTTACTAAGGGAATTTAAAATAAAACTAAAATAAAATAAATTTAGAAATTATAATATAATCAAATCAATGGAATGTAAAGGTAAGTAGAGAGTATAATTAGAATTCTATTCTAATATAAATAAATCAATAAAACATAGTTTGTATAAATTAAGTAAATAAAAAAAGAAAGATGCAATCAATGACACAAAAGAAATTTTATATAATATCTTCAATTGCAAAAAAATTATACGAATCAAAATGCAGAGCAAACATGTCAAAAACCTTCCATACTAAAATATTTTAGAATATGAAAATATATATTTAATTTAGTAGAGCTAGTTAACACGAGTCCTACAATGTTTGTTTCATCTCAATTGCACCTCATTGGTTTTAGTTATGATTTATTCATGCAAATTAGTACAAATAATAAGAAAAAAATTTAAAAACTAAGAAAATATATTTTAAAGTTAGGATGAGATAAATTGAAGCAATGTAAGTAAAAAACATTTAAGGATTATACGAGAAGTGATTTATTATTGCATGGTAATATAACAAAATTATAAGCACAAACTTGAAGAAATGTGATGAATAGTATTGGATTGTTGTATTCCAAGATACCAAAGACACTGAGCATATCACCATCAAATGTCAAATAAGTCTCAAATTGAAAAGACTCACTTAAGTATGAGAAAATCCTAGAAAAATTATTTAAAACCATTTAAATAAATTTTAAATTTGATATGCTCATTGAGAACTATCCAATTATGAGCTTTTTGTCTTAATCATACCACTTTTTGAATCACTATAAATTTTGGAAGCATATAAACATATATAAAATTAAATTGTTGCTTTCATATTAATTAAATATATTTACAAGTTTAAAAAAGATAAGTTAAAGCAATGTAATGTAACCAAATAGAAATGATTTAAATGTCACACAATGTTTAGAGTTTAATAATAACATGCCCAAAGAAATACAAAAAACTTTAGAGAAATGCGAGAGATTTGTAGTCTAAAATACTAAGAAAATCAAGTGTAACATCCATGACAATGAAATAAGTTAAAAATAAAAGCATCTCATATAGATTATTAAGACCCTACAAATAAAATATCTAAAAATGTAGAAATGAATATTTATTTGGGTAAAATTCATTGAGAAGAGTTATAAAGCATTTGTTTCATATGCTTTATGCATTATTTTGAATTAGTAAAATTTATCATCTTAAATAAATGTAAATAACAAAACGTTATTATCTTGAAAGTCAAATTAGTTATAAATAAAAATATTTCATTATGCCAAAAAACATAAAAGGTAAAATATTTAAAAATAAAAGTGAAATACTTAATTAGATAAGGCTCATCTAGATTAGCCTAATGTGAATATTTAATCTCAATCAAACTTCTTAATTATTTATTATGAATTATTAAACTAAATAACTATAAATTATAAAAAAGTCTTAAAAAGTTAGTTAAATAAATGTTAAATTTAGCAAGAGTTAAATTAAATTAATGCAATATAACCAAACCAAATAGTTATAAACAATAAGAGGAGATTTAAAGTTACATAGTAATATAATAAATTAAAATGGAAAAAATTTTACAAATGGGATAAATTACTTAACAAAGTTATATTCCAAGATACTAAGAAGCATGACTGCAACATTCTTCATCATTAAATTAGATAGGAATTCAAATGTCTCATAAATTATTCCAACAGCAAGAAAACTATATTTAAAAATATTGTTAAAAATTTAGTGAAAGAAGTTGTCAAGATAATATTTGTTTTATCTTCTTTGAAACTTGTTTGGAATTACCATGAATGTCTCAGTTAAATAAAATTAAATAATAACTAATTACTTATTTGATGTTAAAAAATATATGCTAATTAGTGAAGTAAGATAGATTAAAGTAATATAATACAATCAAATGATTGGGTTATAAACATCACATGATTGTAGAATAAAGTTTCCAAAGAAATATGACCAAATAAAAGTAGAACATTTGAAGAAATGAGAAAAATGGCATGATAAATTTGCATTCAAAGATACTAAGGAGATAAAGTATAACATCCTTGATAATGAAATGTGTAAATTGAAATGTCTCATAGAACATGAAAAAAATATGAATAGAAAAAATGTAAAGGTAAAAAAATGAACATTCAATTTGATAAATATTATAGAGACGGGTGAAATGATGTTTTTTCAATCAACCTTATTTTGTAATTACTACTAATTACAAAAATTAATATTCATAAATAAAAATAAAGTATTAACAATGTCAAAAAACAGGATATTTATAGTTTCAAAAGAGCGTAACCATATAGATGCTGAAATGTTTATGAAATTAGATAAATTAAATATGATACCTTCATTATAACAACCTAAGCATATTAAGTGCAATATCTATGATTGCCAAATCAGGTTCTAACAAAGATTTCTTCAAAATGTGTACAAATTACATAAAATAAAAAAAATATGGAAATGTGTATTTTATTTGATAGATCTTATCGTGATGAGAGCAACAATATTTATTTCATCTCAATTGTTACTCATTTAAAATAATTGCAAATTTCAAAATAAATAAGCATAAATAATGTAAAGTATTATTTCAATACTTAGAACAAATACAATAAAACTAAGATGTGATAATTTGAAGAAAGAAAACCATATCAAAGGGAAAAATTCAAGCAACTCTTATAAATTTATGGGATAATAACATTTCAAGATACTTAGGTTATTAAGCATAAAATCTTTAATCATTAAATTAGGTTTGATTTGAAACATGTAATAAAGTTTGTTGATATCTTAGAAAATAAAAAATTTAAAATTATAAGAACTGAATATTTAATTTGATGGAGCTCATGAACTTCACTTGAATTATATGTGTTTCACACCGATCAGGACTCATTTAGATTTACAACAAACTACAAAACTAAATAATTGTAAAAAGTTTTTTTTTCTGCATTTTAACTAGATAGATATTAGAGCTAAAATTAGATTAGTTGTTGCATATAATATAATCAAATCAATGAAATGTATATGTCACATAAGAGGATGCACAAAGTTATATAGTAAAATAACCTAATTAATTAAACTAATGTAGGAAACAAACATCCTTATAAAAAATAAGGAAAACTTTAAAAGTAAATATTTGAAATATATAAAAATGAATATTAGATATGATGGACTTTATTGAGGTGAGTATAATGATGTTTGTTGTATTATAAGTAGACCTTTTCTAGAGTCACTATGATTATTTAATGTAAATAAGAATAAATAATATTAAATTATTAGTCAATACTAAGTAAACAAAAATTATAATTGAGTTTATATAAATTGAAGCTATGTAATAAAACAAATCAAAGTAACATGAAACTCACAACAGAGGCTAGTGCACAATATAATTATAAAAAAATTAAAGAAAAAAATTTGATTAAAAGTCATAAATTATAAAGGGAAGTTGCATGCCAAGATTACAAGTAGATTAAGCATAATATCTTCAAAGGTCAATTTCTGTATTAACTAAAATGTCTTAGAAAGTGGGGGAATACTTTAAAAAATAAAATATTTAAAATATTTAAATAAATATTTAATTAGATTGAGCTTGTAATGATTGTTGAAATGACTTATTCAACTTTATTACATTTTTTTTAAATTACTCGAAATTATCAAAATAAATAATTATAAATAATAATACATTATTATTTCAATAGTAAGTTGGTATGTTTCAAAGCTAAAATGATATAAATTATTAGTGTATTACAAGTAAATCAAATGGTTCAAAATCTTATACTAGAGTAAAATTAAAGTTACATAACTCTATAAATAAAGAAAAATGATACTTTTAAAAAAATGACATAAATTGCATGAAAAAGTAACTTTCTAGGATATTAAGGAGATCAAGGGGAACATCCATGATCATCAAATAGGGTATGAATAAAAAAAAAACTTATAAAGAGTTCTAAAATCTTAGAAAATAAAATATTTAAAAAATATGAATATTGAATTTGATTGACCTCATATAAAGGAGTCGAATGATGTTTGTTTCATTTTGATCAAACTTATTTAGTAATTAAAATAAATTAAAAATTTTGGAGAAATAGTTAAAAAAATTATTATTTTAATATTTAGTAAGCATATTTTAAAGATAAAATGATGTAAAATGAAGCAATGTAATATAAAAGAACCAAAGCAATATAAAGGTCATATTAGAGGAGGTTTATAATTTCATAGATATGTAACCAAATCATGATAAAGAATTTGAAGGAATGACACAAATTATAAAAGAAAGACACATTCCATGACACTAAAGAGATAAAGTTAATTGTCCTTAATCTTCAAAACATATTTGAATCAAAATATCTATAATGTGTAACAAAAAAAATTGAAACTAACTTTTTTAATTATATAAAAATTAATTTTCTTGTGGATTGAGCTCAATTAGATTAGTTGAACCATTTTTTTGCTCTCCAATAAACTACATTTTTTAATTACAAAGAATTATAAAAATCAAGAAGCTTTAAAAATAATAAATTATTATTTTAATTTTAAGGTAGTATATATTAAAGATGGAATGTGATTAGTTGAAGCATTATAATGCAACCAAATCATTCTAATGTATAGGCCGTAAGATAGGAGGGTATTAGTTATGTAGTAATATAAAAAAATCAATGTATAACGGTTCGAAGAAATGAGCTAAATTTTACAGAAATTTTGAGTTATCAAATACAAAGGAGATCAAGTGTAACATCCTTGAATGTCATATGATGAATGAATTGAAATTTCTCCTAAAATATGAAACAATAACAAAAGAAAGATAATAAAATTATTAAAATAAATAGAAAATATGATAAAAAAATATCAAGACTACCAAAACAATGATTATTCCACCACATCAGACATTTTTTTGAATTACTATGAATCAACAAAAAAATCAACCTAGCCAAGAATAAATCGTTATGTTAATAATATGTAAATACATAATAAAGTTGAAATGAGATAATTTAAAGCAATTCTAAATAACCAATTTAAACACTAGTGAAGGTTACATGAGAGAAGATTTAGAGTTGTATAGTAATATTACCAACCCAGAGCAATACGTTTAAGGAAATAACAAAAATTATACATGAAAGTTCCCTTTTATGATATTAAGAAATTCACATATAACATGCTCGATTGTAAAATTAGGTATGAATCAAAATGACTTGTAAAGTATAAGAAATATCATAAAAATTAATATCTGAAATTATAAAAAAGAATTTTCTATGTGATAGAGCTTATCAAATGTGTTTAAGAAAATTTTCTTCTTCTTAAGTGGACCTTATTTAAAATTACTAAAATTTATATCATTAAAAAATAAATAATAAATTATCATTTTAATATTAAGAAAATATATAACAAAACTTTAATGAGATAAATTAAACAAATGTAACATAACTAAATCAAAGTAATTTTATGGTCATGTGAGAAGAGAATTATAGTTTAATAATAATATAAATAAATCAAAGAAGAATATTTCAAGAAATGAGAAAAATTGTATAAGAAACTTACATTAAATGAAACTAGGAAGATCTAGCCAAATATCCTTAATAACCAAAATTATTTACAAAAAAATGTCAAAACTTGTTAAAACCCTAGAAAGAATATTTAAATTCAAAAAAATTAAATATTGAATTACATAGATCTTGTTGAGACGAGTCAATGAGATATATTTCATTTAGATGAAACAACCATTACCTTTGTTACTAATTGCAAAGCATAATACATTAATAATAGTGAGCATTATTTTTAATCTCAAGTAAATAATATTAAAACTAAAAGTAGATAAATGAAACAATGTTGTATAACTAAATCACATTCATATAAAGGTGACATGAGAGAAGATTTAGAGTTAAAAGTATTATAAACAAATCAAAGCAAAATATTTGAAGAAATAATATAATTTTATAAGGAAATGGATTCGAAGATATTACAGAGATAAAACATAACATCCACAATCATTAAATTATGAACAAATCGAAGTACCACATAAAACTTGCCAATAAAAAAATTAAATATTAAAAAACTTGTTATTTAATTGCATAAAGCTCATTGAGATGAGTCCAACAACACTAATTTAAATAATAACTAGTTATTCTTTTAATGTTAAGGAAATGTTTGTTAAAGAATAAATGAGATAAATTAATGCCATGTAATATGACCATATCGAGGACATAAAGTTCAAGAGTGAAGATTTAGAGTTAGAAGAAATATAACCAAATGAAAGAGAAAAAGTGTAAGAAATGATATAAATTATATGTCAAAGCTGCAGTACCATGTACTTAGTAGATTAAACATAAAATGCTAAAAATTAATGAAAATGAATATCTAGTTGGATAAAGTTCGTTAATGTTATTCCAATGATGTTACTTTTGTCTCAATTTGATCATGTTTATAATTACTATGAATTATAAACAAATCAAAGCAAAATATTTGAAGAAATAATATAATTTTATAAGGATATGCATTTGAAGATATTAAAAAGATAAAACATAACATCCACAATCATTAAATTATGAACGAATCGAAGTACCACATAAAACTTGCTAATAAAAAAATTAAATATTTGAAAAACTTGCTATTTAGTTGCGTAAAGCTCATTGAGATGAGTCCAACAACACTAATTTAAATAATAACTAGTTATTCCTTTAATGTTAAGGAAATGTTTGTTAAATAATAAATGAGATAAATTAATGCCATGTAATATAACCATATCGAGGACATAAAGTTCAAGAGTGAAGATTTAGAGTTAGAAGAAATATAACCAAATGAAAGAGAAAAAGTGGAAGAAATGATATAAATTATATGTCAATGCTGCATTACAATATACTTAGTAGATTAAACATAAAATGCTAAAAATTAATGAAAATGAATATCTAGTTAGATGAAGCTCATTAATGTTATTCCAATGATGTTACTTTTGTCTCAATTTGATCATGTTTATAATTACTATGAATTACAAAACCAAAAAATAAATAATTAAAAATTATTATTTTAATATTAAGTAAATATATAATAAAGTTGAAATGATATAAATTAAAATAATGCAATGTAACAAAATTAAGGTGATGTTAACATGAGGTAGAGCAAAACAAGATTTTCTTTGTACTATAAACAAATCATAGCAAAATGTTTTTTGAGGATGTGAAATCAAGTGTACAATATTGGATCATCAAATAAGAAACAAAATGACTCAGAAAGTGTGCAAAACCTCTATTATTAATATTTAAAAAAATATAAAAATGAGTATTTAATTAGACAGTGCTTGTAGAGACAACTGCAAGCTAATTTGTTTCATTTTTGTTGGACCTCATTTAGATCAACTTTGAATTACTAAAATAATTAGTCATAAATAATAATTAATAATATTTTAGTTTTAAGAAAAATATATTATGGCTGAAATGTGATAAAAAGATGCAGTATAATGCAACCCACTCAATGTGAACTAAAGCTCACATGAGAGTAGATCTAGAGTTTTTGTGTAAAACAATTAAGCAAAAAATTAAAGAAATGATATAATTTTTTTGGAAACATACATTCCAAGGTACTAAGGAGATCTAGTATGAAATATTATCATGAAAACGTGAAGAATAGAAATATCATGTCAAGTGAGCCAAAACCCTAAAGATAATATATATATATATATATATATATATATATATATATATATATATATATATATATATATATATATATATATATATATATATAATTGATTATATTGTGTTGATCGAGACAAAATTGGTAATTTTTGTTCATTTTGTTTGAACATTTTCTAGAATAACTATAAATTACAATTACTTACAAACTTTTTTAAATATTAAGTGAACATATTTGCTTGCTTGAATGAGGTAAATTAAAGAAATATAATAAAGTAAAATCAAACTGATATAGAAGCTACTTGAGAAGATATGTAGACAAATATAGTAATAAAACATAATCAAAGCATAAAATTTTCAAATAAATGAAAAAACTTTTATTGGAAAATTACTTTTAAAATAGTAAGGAGATTATGTGTAACTTAGTCATTCATAAAATCAGGATTGAATTGAAATTGAATGTAAAGCATGCCAAAACCTTCAAAAATGACATTTAAGAATATAAAAAATATTTTTTGATAGATGCCATAGAGAAGAGTCCAATGACATTTTTCATCTCCATTAGATCATGTTTAGATTTAGTATATGTTATCACTTTAATATCAAGTAAAAATGTATTAAAGCTGAATTGGAATAAATTCTTGCATTATAATATATTATAAGGGAAAGTCCCTTTCCAAGGAACTAAGGTAATCAGGTGCAATATCATCAATCATTAAAATAAGGGACAAAAAAATTCCTTATAAAAATTGCAAAAATCATGAACATTAAAATACTTAAAAAGGTATAAAAAAGATTTTTGAAATGAATAGAGCATATCGAGATGAGGCCAAGGACATTTTTTTTTCTTTATTGGACCTCATTTTGGAATACTATGAATTTCCTAATTAAATATCAATAAGTAATATTAAATTACTATTTTAGTATTAAGTAAACTATATTGAAGTAGAATTGAGATAAGTTCATGCAATGTAATGTACCCAAATAAAAGAAACATAAACGTCAAATAAGTAGACATTAAGAGTTACATCATAATATAATTGAATTTAAAAAAATAAAAAAAAGGGATAAATTATATGCGGAAGTTGTATCGAAGTTACTGAGGTTATAGAGTCTAACATCATGAAAATTCAAACTAAGAATAAAAATATCTCTTAAAATAGGAGGAACCATAAAAAATAGAATATTTAAAGATATAAAAAAATTATTTAACTTCCAAGAGCTGGTCAAGATGTGTACTATGACATTTGTTTGGTCTTCATTAATTGTTTATTACAATTATTGCAAATTACAAAATAAAAGTAAACATAATTAATAATAAGATAATATTTGAATACTAATTAATTAAATATTAAATTTGAAATAAGAAAAACTAAAGTAACATAAAATAAAAAATCAAAACAATTTAAAGGTCACAAAAGATTTGAGTTAGAGTAACACAATTATATTATCAAATAAAATAAATAAATAAACAATATATATGACAAAGTTATGTTACATGATAAGGTGTTTCAATGTGACATCTTTAATTATAGAATTAGGCATGAATAAAAGTATCTCATAATGTGAGATAGAATACTAAAATGCATATTTAAAAAAATAAAATTGAATATTTAATTAGATAAAATTAATTTAGAAATGTCTGATAACATTTCTTTCAGCTTGGTTGAGCCTCACATAGAATTATGAGGACTTATAAAATTAAAAAATCATAAACAATAATAAAGTATTGTGTTAATAGTAAGTTAATATATATTAGTTATAAAAAGTGACAAATTAAAGAAATGTAATGTATCCAATTCAAAGGCTAGTAAAAGTCACGCAATTGAAGATTAAGAGCTACACAATAACAAAAATCAAATCAAAAAATAAATATTAATAAAAGAATACAAATTATTCTAAAACATTTGATTGCAAGATATTAGGCTGATAACTTATAACATCCTAGATAATCAAATCAAGTATGTATTGGACAATCTTATAATGGATTTCAAATCCCTTAATTTATTTAAAAATAAAAAGATGAATATTTATTTGTATACAACTCATCAAGAAGACTCTGATGTTGTTCATTTTGCCATGATTCTACTAGTTTGGAATTAAAACAACTTATAAAATAAAATAGGAATAAATTATAATCAATTATTTTTTTATATTAAATCCAAGATAAGAGAAATTAAAGAATGGTAACTTAACTAAATCAAAGTGATGGAAATATTAGAGAGGAAATTTAGGATTTCATTGTAATATGACCAAATAAAAATGTAACATTTGAAAAAATGAGATAAAATTTATGAGAAATGTATGTCACAAAATACAATGGATATCAAGAGTGGCATTCTCAAATAAAATTTAGGCACTAATCTAAATGCCTTATGAAGCATACCAATTTCTTTAAAAATAAAGTTTTATAAAAATAAAAACAATTGTTTTTTAGTGAAAGCTCATGAAGACACGTCCAATGATATTTGTTTAGTCTCAATCAAGTCTAGTTTGTAGTTTCTATAAATTACATAATTCAAAACATTAAATTTAGTAAATTACTACTCTAATTTTAGTTAATGTTTGTTAATATCAGATACATATGGGTCATAAGAGAGGAGAATTTGAGTTACATAGTAATATAAAAAAATCAAAGAAAAAATCCTTTAAAAATTAGATAAATTACACAATAAAGATACATTCTATGAAACTATAAAGAATGAGTGTAACACCTTCAATTAAAGCATTAATCAAAATGCCTTGTAAGGCCTTCAAAAAACCTTGAAACATAAACTAAAAATATTAAAAAATTATTTTTAAATTGAATAAAGCTCATCGAGATGTGTCCAATGATGTTTATGTATTCTTGATTTGACCACATTTGGAATTACTTTGAATCACAAAAGTAAAACAGATTAAATAATAACATATTATGATTTTAATATTTTTTAAGTAAATGTATATTAAGGTTGAAATAAGATAAATTAAGGTGATGTAATTGACCAAATCAAAGCCAGGTAGGGGTTACGTTGGAAGAGAATTAAGTTACATAGTAATACTGCTAAGCTAAAGAAAAAAGCTTGAAGAGAAGCTATAAATTCAATGATAAAATTGCATTTGATTATAATAAGTATAATGAGTGTGATATCCTTAATTATCAAATTAGGAAAGAATCTTAACGTGTGCCAAAGCACTAGAAAAAACTTTTTAAAAATTAAATGTTATTTGGATATAATTTGTTTGGAAAACTCTAGTGGCATTTACTTCATCCTGATCGAACCTCGATTGGAATTAAACAAATTTACCTAAGTAAATAACAATAAAGAATAATAAATTAGTTTTGTAATATTAAGTGAATATGTATTAAAGCTCATTTGTTATAAACTTAGTTGATATAATATAGTAGAATAAAAATATGTAAAGGTCACAGGTGACAAGATTCATGATAACGTAGTAATTTAACAAAATAAAAGTTAAAAAAATTAAGAAATGAGATAAATTTTAGGAAAAATTAGCATTCCAAGATTCTAAGGATATTAAACATAACATTCTTGACTATCAAATTAGGTACGAATCAAAAAGTCTCAAACATATGACAAAATTTTAAAAATAAAACATTAAAAAAATACAAAATGACTAATTAAAGAGAAATAGCTCATCTACAAGTAAATGATGCATGTTTCATCTTTATAGGATGTTTATAGCTTCAAAGAATTATCAATGTAAGTAAAAGTAATAACAATAAATTACCAATGTAATATTAAGCGAATACATTTTGAAATTGAAATTGTATAAACTAAAGCAACATAATATAACCAAATGATGTAAAGATCATGTGGTAAGAGATTTAGTTCTATTTGGTAATTTTGCTAAATCAGAGCAAAAAATTTGTAAAAATGAAAAAAGAATTATACTCAAAAGTGACATTCTAAGATAACAAGGTCAAAAAGTGTAACGTCATCCACCATCAAATCATGTGCAATCAAAATTTTTTGTGAAGCATATAAACTATAGAAAACACAATATTAAAAAAATATGAAAGGAATAATTAATTTGATAGGGCTCTTCAAGACAACTCTAACAATGCTTGCTTTGTATCCACGAAACTTCCTTTTGATTTATGATTAATTACGAAAATAAAAAATCAAAATCATGACAAAAAAAAATTTTATTGTTAAGTTAATATATATATATATATATATATATATATATATATATATATATATATATATATATAAGTTAAAATGACTTAAATTGATGCAACAAACAAATTAAAGTATTGCAAAGTTCACATAAAAAGAGACTAAGGGCACCTCAATAAAATAAGAAAATAAAAATGAAACACATCAAGATAAATGATAAGTTGTAAAGGAAAGTTGCATTCCAACATAATAATAACACTTAGCATACCATCCTCGATTATCAAATCAGGTACAAAAACAATTTCTTATAAACTATGCCAAAAATTAAATAAAATAAAAAATTTTAAAATTAAAAAATTTTAAAAAATAATTTTAAATTAGATAGAGCTCAATAAGTTGATTCCAATGACATATTTTCTATCTAACACATCTCATTTGGAATTACTATGAATTAACGAAATAAATAAGCACAAATAATAATAATTACTTGTTTTTAAGTTTTAATAAAAATATAATAAAGCTCAAATGAGACAAATTATTCTTATGTAATATATCTAATTCAAAGCAATGTGAAGAGCACATGATAAAAGAGTTAGAGTTTCATAGTAAAATAACCTAATGAAACAAAAAAATTTGAAGAAATGAGATAAATTATAACGGAAAATTACATTCCATGATACTATGTCGATTGAGTGTAGCATTCTTTATCATAAAATTAATTACCAATCGTAATAAAAAATATTATAATGAAATATTATTCAAATATTAATTAAATATATATTAAAGATGAAATGCGATAAATCGAACAAATGAAATATAGTCAAATCAAAGCAATGTAAGAATCACAATAGAGGTGAATTAGAGTCATATAGTAACAAAACCAAAATAAAACAAAAAGTTTGAATAAATGTGGCAATATTTATAGGGATGTTCCATTCCAAGAAACTACAAAGATCAAAGGTAAAATCCTCATTCATCAAAATAGATACAAATGAAAAAACTTAGTAAAATACAAAAACATAATTAAAAATTAAAAAATATATATAAAAATTAATATTTGATTTGATAAAGTTTATCAAGATGAGTTTAATAATGTTAGTTTCATCTCATTCTAACACAGCTTAAAATAATATGAATTACATAATAAATATGCATAAATAATGATATTTTTAATGTAAGTTTAATTTATATTGATGAGTTAAATTAAAGCAATGTATTATATTCAAATAAAATCTAGGTTAGGTCCACTTGAGAATGTAAAGTACATGTTTATATAACGAAATCAAAAAAATTTGAATAGTTTAGACAATTAGAATGAAAATGTTGCTTTCCAAGAAAATGAGCTTGAGTGTAAAATCCTTAATCATCAAAATTGGTAAGAATCAAAATATTTCATAAACCATGTAAAGACCATAGAAATAAAATGAAATTTTTTAAAATATAAAAGCAATATTTAATTCAAAAGAGCTCATCGAGAGGGGTCCAGCATGTTTTAATTCATCTAAATTGGACAATATTTGAAAGTACTTCTATTTACAAAAGTTAATATTTAAAAAATATTGAATGGATTTTATTTATTATTTAAATAAATAGTAAAGCTAAAGTAAAATACATTTGAGCAATATAATATGCCTAAATCAAAACAAGAGGGTTTTGTGGCACGAATATTAGACATAGATAAAGCCTATGATTAGGACAATTAAAAATTTATATTTGAAATGTTAAAGAATTTGTAGTTCTCAAATCTTTGGTGTGATTAGGTTGAGGGTTTTATAACTACATGAAGATTTGGGATCATGTTTAATGGGATCTATCCTCATTCGATTGAAGCTATCATAGGAGTTCGACAGGGGTGTCTATTTGCATCATACCTTTTTAACTTTTTGTCTAAGTATCTCTCTTAGCTTATTAACAACCAAGGCAAGATGCCTAAATTTTGATTTGGATTGGCTCTATCTCCCAAATGATTACTTATCTTGTATTTTCTAATGACATTTTGTTGTATTATAAACAAATCAAAGAAAAAGATATTAAAAAACTATATTTATAATGACGGAAAGATGCATTCAAAGATACTAAGGTGATTGAGCATAACATCTTGAATCATAAAATTAGTTACAAATTAAAATGTTTCATAAACTATGCCAAAGTATTGTAAAAAATATTTAAAAATAAAAAATGAATAGCTATAAGAATTATCAAAATTAAACAAAGAAATTAAACATAAACAATAAAAAATAAACAAAATTACTTTTATACTAAAAACATATCATAGTTGGAGTTAAAAATATTAAGGTAACATTATATAACAAAATAAAAAACAATAAAAAAATTAAGAACATGGTCATAAAAAAATGTTTTGACAGAAACATAGGAGATTAAATGTAAAACCTCAATCATCAAGTTAATTTTGAAGCTAAAGGACTCAAAATATATACCTAAACCCTCAAAACTAAAATATTTCAAGATATAAAAAATTATTTAATGTGATGGAGCTACTTGAAACAAGTCGAGCAACATTAGTTTCTCCTAATCAAACCTTATAAAGAATTACCACATTTCATAAAGTAATTAAACAAAAAAAAATGAAAATTTATTGTTTTTAATATTAAGTAAATTTATATTAACTCAAAAATAAGATAAATTTACCCAATTTAATATAACTAGACAATAATTATGTGAAAGTCATAGAGGAGTAGAATTAGAGTTTTATAGTAAGGTAACCAAACTAAAAACATATGAGGAATTGAGACAATTAGTATTGTAGAGTTGCATTCCAAGATAATTAGGAGTTTAGTTACAATATCCTCAATGATAAAGTTTGGCACAATTTCAAATTTTTTGCAAAACATGATAAAAACTAAAAAATAATATGCTGAAGTTTATTAAAATGATTTCTTAAATAGACATAGCTCATCGAGTTGAGTACAATGATGATCAAAGTGATCTGAAGTTCACAACAGAGAAGACTCAATGTTACATAGCAACATAGTGAAAGCAAGGAAAAAAAAATTGAAAAAATGACATGAATTACACAACAATAATGCATTCCATGATAGTGAGGAGATGGGGGGTAATATCTATGAATATCAAACTATGCACAAATTGAAATAACACATAAAGTGCAATGAAATCTTAAAAAACAAAATATTTCAAAATATACAAAAAAGGAATAACTTATTAGATAGAACTCAGTGGAACGAGTCCAATAACATTCGTTTCATCTCAATGACTCATTTCATGGATTTATCATGAATCAACTAAGTAATTTATAATAAATAAGAATATTTTATATTTTAATATTAATTAAATTTATCTTAAAAAATAAAATGAAATAAATTAAATAAACATCCCAAAACTAAATCAATGTGTTGCAAATGTCACATGAGGGGAAATTTTGAGTAACATGCCAATATAACAGATTCAAACATAAAGGTTCAAAGAACATAGATAAATTATACATCAAAGTTACGTTCTAAGTTACTAAATAAGTCAAGCATAGCATCCTCAATCATTAAATTAATTACGAATAAAAATGACTCAAATCATGCAAAATAATTAGATAATAAAATGTTTAAAAATAAAAAAAATTAATTTCTAATTTCATAAAGCACATTAAAATGAGTCCAAGAAACTTTGTTTGATTACCATCAAACTCATTTGAAATTGTTGCTTTGTACCAAAATAACTAAACATAAAAAAATAAATAATACTACTTAAATAACAATTAAACATATATTGAAGAAAAAAATGAGATAAAGTTAAGCAATGTAATATAACATGATCAAAATGTGGCAAATGATGCACCACAAGAGAGCTAGATTTTTTAGTAATATAATGAAATGAATGTAAAAAAAATTGAAAAAATTGGATGAGTTTTATGTGAAACATTCCAAGAAATTGAGGAGATTGAGTGTGTTAACCTCGATCATCAAATTTGGTGTGAATCATAATACTTCCGAAAGGTGTAGAAACTCTAGAAAATAAAAAAGTAAAAATTATGACAATAAAGATACTTAACTACAAAGAGCTTGATGAGTTGAGTTTAACGACATTTGTTTCATCTTGATTGAATCTCCTACAAAATTATAGTTAATTAAAAAATATTAAACATAAATAACAACAATTTTATTTTTTTGATATAAATTAACAAAATGTTATATTTAAAATGTAATAAATCGAAGTAACAAAATGCAACAAAATCAAAGTATAAAATTGCAACATAGGAGGAGCTTTTGATTTAAAATATTATATAATCATATCAAAGCAATGGATTTGAAGAAATCAAATAAATTGTACGTGATAGTTGCATTCCACGATAACAATGAAAGTGAGATCCTTGGTTGGAAAACAAGACCTCAATTTAAGTTTAATTAATTGGGCTCATCCAAATGAGTTTGATAATATTTATTTCATCTGAATCAATTCTAATTTTCATTTATTACAAATTTCGAAATTAATGTGACATAAAAAAAACTTCTTTTTTTAACATTAATTAAGTTTATATGAAATCTAGAATGAGATAAATTAATGCAACTTAATATAACCAAATGAAAGAGATGTAAATGTCACAAGAGAGGAGAATTATCTTTTCATTGTAATTTGCCTAAATCGTCGTGAAAAATTTGAGAAAATGAGATTAATAATAGTGGAATGTTTCAGTCCAAGATATTAAGAATATCTAATGTAATATCCTGAATCCTCAAATGTGCTATGAACTTAAATTTTCTAAAAACCATTTGAATCCTTAGAAAATAAAATATTTAAAATTATAAAAATGATGTTTTTACATTAAAAAGCTCTTTGAGATAAATCCAACAACATTACATTATCTTTGATGGATCTCATTTAAGATTATTGCAAATTAACAAAATTAATAAGCATTAAGAGAAATGAATGTCATAAAAGAGGTGATCTAGAGTAACTTAATTATATAATAACATTAAACAGAAAATTCAAACAAACATGAAAAATTGCATGGGAATGTTACATTTCAAGTCCTTAAAGTGTCGAGCATACTAATGTCAATCATTAATTCTAATAAAAAACATTTCTCATAAAGCATGCCAAAACCCAAGAAAATAAAATATTTAAAATTAAAAAATGATATTAATATGATAAAACTCATCGGGATGAGTGCAATGAAATTTCTTTCATCTCAATTGGACCTTATTTTTAATTACCTTGAATTCATCAAATAGATAAGCATAAATAATAATATATTATTATTTTAATATTAACCAAATGTATATTAAATCTTAAATGAGATAAAATAATTTAAAAAAATCAAAACAATATTGAAGAGACATGAGATTGAAATTAGAGTTACATTATAGTATAATAAAATTAATGCAAAAACAATGATGAAATTACTTACATTTTATGGGAATTTTGAATTCTAAAATACGGAGCAGATTTATTGTAATGTCCTTGATCTTCAAGCAATGTATAAAATCACAATACAATTGCAAAACCTTAGAAAATAAATATTTATAAAATATAAAATTGAATAGTAGTCTGATTCAACTTTTCAAGATGTGTCTAATGATGTGTACTTCATATTGATGGAATATTATTTTTAAATTTCATAAATTAACAAAATCATTAAACATAAATAACAACAAAATTAAAATTTTATTGTTAAGTAAACATATATTAAAGATGAAATGAGAAAAATTCAAGTAATATAATATAAAGAAGCAAAGCACTTATTGAATCATCTAAGTGACTATGATAACATTTTTTTATCTTAGTCAGACATCCTTTAGAATTATATTAAATTAACAAACTAAATATGCAAAAATAATGATAAATTATTATTTTAATATTATTTAAAATTGAAATGAGTTAAATTAAAGAACACTATAAAATTACATTCAAAAATGCTAAAAAGATCAAATATAACATCCTTGATAATCAAATAAGATATAAATCAAAATATCTTGTTAAGTTTACCAAAGTTAGAGAAAATATTCATTTTCAAAATATATAAATGAATATTTAATAAGAAAATTTTCATTGACATGAGTCTAATGACATTTGTATTTTCTTTATCAACACTTATTTTGAATTACTGTGAATTACCAAATTGAAAAAGAAGAAGTAATTATAAATTATTACTTTAATATAAACTAAATATTTAGTAAAGCTAAATTAAGAAAAATTAAAGAAATGTAGTTAACCAAATGAAGCAAAATGTGAAGGCCAAAAGATAGGAGGTATAGAGTTACGTAGTAACTTACCAAAATAAAAGAAACTATTTTGATAAAATAATATAAATTATATGGTAAAGATTCATTTTAAGATATTATGGAGATTAGTGTCACTTCCTCAATTTTGCATCACCTATAATGAATTTGAATTTGTAGAGAAAATAGGAAAAATAAAAATAAATTATTTTTTAATATTAAGTAATTATAAATGAAAGAAAAAGTAAGTTGAGCCAAAGTAATGAAATATAGAAAAATAAAATAATATTAAGTCCATTAGAGAAAAGGTTTAGAGCTATATCATAATATAATAGAATTAGGGCAAAACAATTAAAGAAATGTCTCTTAAACCTTAAGAAAGTAATGGAAAAGAAAATATTTAAAATATTTAAATTTAATTTTTAAAAAGGTAGAGCTAGTCAAGATTAATAGAACAAACTTTGTCTCATCTCGATTAACTATCATTTTGAATTAATTTTAATTAACATTGCAAAGAAGCTTAAATAATAAAAATTTATTATTTAACTATTTGTAAATATATATCAAAGCTAAAATGAATAAATTAAATTAATATAATTTTAAAAATTCAAACTGATGAAAATATAACGCAAGAAGTGTTTTTGAGATATATGGTGATATAAGCAATTTAAAGACAAGAGTTTAAAGAAATGAGATAAATTACATGAGAAAATTATATTTCAGGATTTTAAGGCAACTAAGTATGCCATCACAAGTTTCTAAATAAGTTGTGAATCAAAATGTCAAATGAAAATACCAGAATAATCAAAAAAATGTTTAAAAATATAGAATTGAATATTTAATAAGATACAGCTGATTAAGAAGTATTTAATGATGTTTGGATTGTCTCAAAAAGTCCTTATTTGGCGTTAAAGCTAAATAACTTTAAAAAATACTAACTTTATATTTTTAATATTAGGTAAATATATGTTAAAGCTAAAATGACATAAATTGAAGCAATGTAGCTTAGCAAAATCAAAGCAATGTAAGGGTCATAAGGATGAGATTTAGAATTACAAAGAAGCATAGCAATATTAAAAAACTTAGAAATATGAGATATTATGTTTGGAAACATTGACTTCTATGATATTAAGGTGATCAAGTATGACATACTTGACCATCAAATCTTCTGCGAATCAAAATGCTATCTAAAACATTCTAAAACTCTAGAAATTTTAATATTTAAAAATATACAAAATAAATTTTTAATTTAATAAAGGTTAATGAGATGAGTCCATGTACAATATCTGGTCACCTTGAGACCCCAATTGGAGTTACTACAATTTACCAAAAAAAGGGCATAAATAATAATATGTTATTATTTTAATATTAAATAGATATTTATTAAAAATAGAAAGAGATAAATTGAAGTAGCATAGTATAACAAAATTAAGGCAATATGAAGTTTACATAAGAGAATATTTATACTTACATCATAATATAATTAAGTGAAAACAAAACTTTTGTAAAGTTATGATAAATTGAGTGGGAAGGCTGCATTCCAAGATACTAACTAGATCGACGATAAGTTCCTTGATCATCAATTCTTTCATGATTCAAATGCCTTAAAAACATTTAGAAATAAAAAAAATAAAATACTTAAAAAATATAGAAATTAGAATTTAAATAGTTTAAGCTCATGGAGATGAGTCAAATGATGTTTTTTCCATGTCATTAATTTTTAATTTTAATTAAATATATATCATTAATAAAATTTGACAAATTGAAGCATTCTAATATAATCAAATAAAAATAATGTAAAGGTCGCATAAGGTTTGATTTATAGCAGTATAGTAATGAAAAAAATCAAAGAAAAACATCGATAAAATAAGATACATTAAATAAGAAATTAGCATTCCAAGTTGTTAAAGGGAGTGAATCTAAGCATCTATGGTTGCCAAATAAAGTACGATTGGAGAAATCTCATAAAGCATGAAACAATTATGGAAAGTTTTGGACGTATTACCATTTAGAAAAGTAAATAAGTAAAAGTAATGGCAAATTATTATGCTAACATTAAGTAAATGCATATTAAAGGTAAAATAATAGAAATTGAAGTAATGTTGTATAAAAAAATTAAAGCGATATAAAAGTCACATGAGAGAAGATTTTTGTTGAAATATATTGAAATCAAAGGAAAAAAATTGAAGAAATAATTTACATTGTACGAAAATGTTACGTTTGAAGGTACCATGGAGAGCGAGTATGACATCCTCGATAATCTAATTAGGTAATTGTAGAAGGGGCTTATTAAAGATAAAAAAATAAAAAATATTTTCAAATTTGAAAATTAATATTTACTTAGATAATGCATATTGAGACTATTCCATCAACAATTCTTTCATTTCAAGTGGACCTCATTTGGAAGTAATCTGAATTACCAAGTTAAATAAGCAATGTTAGTTAAAAATAATTTTGATAATGTTAAACTAATATTGAAATAAATTTTAAAGCCAAACTTAGATTAATTGAAGAACACATTTTGGGTAACATAGTAATTTAAGAAAATTAGAGTGAAATATTTGTAGAAATGAGCTAAGTTTTATGTGGAAGTTAAATTCCAAGATACAAACGAGAAATCGTGTAGTTGGCGTAAATAAAAATGTCTCATAAAGCTTACCAATTGCATTGTAAATAAAATATCCAAAAATTTCAAAGTGAATATTTAATAAGGTAAAACTCATATAGATTAGTTGAATATATTCTATTTTGGCTAAATTGAACCTCATTTTTAATTACTACACATTACTAAAGTAAATAAGAATAAATTAGAAAAAAATTTTATTAAAATATTTAGAAACTATATATTGTTGTCAAAATCAAATAAATTAAGGTATCATAGTATAATCAAATCAAAGCATTATAAATGTCAAATGGGAGTATATCAAACATAGTGATATAACAAAATCAAACAAAATATTTGACAAATGAGAAAAGTAATGTGAGAAAATTACATTATATGACACTAAAAAGATCGAGCATGACATCCTCAATTGTCAAATCAGGCATAAGAAAAAATATCTTATAAAAGAAATTAAAAATCGTAAATAAAATATTTAAAAATTATAAAATGAAGATTAACTTAGATAGAGCTAATAAAAATGAATATTTATTTTTTTGGAATTACTATGAATTATTAAAGTAAATAACGATAAATAATAAAAAAAATAAATTTAATAGTATAAAAATATTTATTAAAACAAAGTGGGATAAATAAAATTTATATAATATTATTCAATAAAAGTATTGTTAATGTCACACGAAAGGTGATTTCTTGTTACAAAGTAACATAACAAAATAAATGCTAGACATTCGAAGAAATGTGTTAATTGTCATCGGACAGTGCAATTATAAGGTAGTAATGGGATTAAATGTAGTGAGTTCAAATATCAAATATGATGCATGTTAGGTTATCTCGTAAAGCAAGCTATACTAATAGAAAATAAAACATAAAATTATTGAAAATAAATATTTAATTGGTTGAGCCCATCGAGGTGTGTCGAATGATGTTTATTTTGTCTTAATCAGACTGAGTTTAGAACTACTATGAATTATCAAATTTAATAAAAAATAATAACGAATTATTGATTTTATATCAAGTAAAGATATATCGAAGCTAAAATTAAAAAATTTATGCAATGCAATATAACCAAATAAAAGAGATGTAAAGTTCACATGAGTGTAGAATTAAAGTTTCTTTGTAATAAAAAACCAAAAATAAATAATTTGAAGAAATGAAAAAAATTATACCAGAAAGATGCATTACAAGATATTGAGGAGACCGAGGGTAGAATCCATGAAATTCAACTCTATTAAGAATCAAAATGTCTCATAATGCATGCCAAAGCGAAAGAAAATAAAAATATAAAAAATTTAGATTGTTTGAATTACTATGAGTTTCAAAATTAAATTGGAGCAAATAATAATTAATTTTTATTTTAATATTTAGTGCATATATATCAAATATTGAAATGATATAGCTTGAAGAAATGTAATATGACAAAATTGAAGTGATATAAAGGTCTCTTTAATGGAAAGTATAAATTACAAATTAATATAATGAATACAAAAAAAAAGAATATGGAAGCTAAGATAAATTGTGCGAGAAACTTGCATTTCAATATATTAAGGTGGTTGAGTGAAATATCCTCAATCATCAAATAAGCTACAAACAAAAATATTTTGTAATAAAGAAGTCACCAATTAGATGTATACTCGATGAAAATACTGAAGCAAGACAGAGGTAACATGAGTTGCAAACACAACTCCAACAAGGGTGTCAAAATCATATTATAATTCTTGGATTTGCATATTCTCTTCTCAAAATATTGATATAGTAAGGTGAACTCAACTTCCTTCAATCTTAAGACTCCTCTATTTATATTAAAATATTTTAAATTAAAGTAAAATTTTTTAATACCTAAAAAGTTCCCCAAAATATCCATTAGCATTTCGACATTCAAAACAAATACAAATAGCTTTATGAAATGCTGATTACAAGCAGGAACAGTGACCGCCATAGAATATTAGCAGATGAAACAACAACTACCCAATCAAAATATAGAATAAAGGGTCCAAATCTAATCCAAAAAGGATTTGATCTAAGTCATTATATTCAATATGTTGGATGTATAATGATGATGCACAAGAGCATTATTCACAAAAGCAGATGCAATCACATCTATTTGATTAACCTTTACAAATGGACGACTAAATGAAATTTACTATTCACAAATATAGAGATCTCAATCATTTGATTAGATTTTATGGGTGGAAGGTAAGATGAAAATTACTATTCATAATGACAAAATTGATTTTCCATTTAATTAGGCTTATCATATAGTGGATTAGATGAAATCTACTATTCATAAAAGTGGGCACAATCCAGACTATTCGGTTGCAATAATGCATGATCCAACAATGTTGAGTCGCACCAAATTTTGATATAATTGGCATTAAAATCTTAGTCTCATATGCTCTAATTGCTATGGATTTTCTTATTATAAGGATTTCTTACTTCCTATTAATCAATCTAGTTCATAGAATTGGCTCTTTAATTAAGTGCTCAAGAATTCATCCCTTAATATTTCTTGATAGGATAAATAATCAAATTAATAGATATTTTAAAGATGAATTTTTGATGGTTAGCTACTCCAACAAGAGTTTGATCAATAGCTCTTTAATATGTCATTTATGCCACACCCATAGCCAGTAATACTATTTGATATTTCTTCACTTATGGATTACTCTATGAGATATTTAGTCCAAACTCTCTAATTGATTAATCTTCTAAGATCTTGAAATGCATGAACTAAAAGTTACTCAAGAAAAATATTAGAGAAATTAACACTATAGTTTAGTTGCATTTTATAAGTGGTGCTATGACTAAGGGTATAACAATCTCCCCTTTTTTATGATGACTAAACCATTGAGAAAATAATGAAATAAAAAACATAAATCAAGCAAAAATAAATATGCTTCTCCTTATAAATAGAATTCATATAGTTATGCTATAAACTCGGGATGTAATGAATGTTTTACATTTCTCACATATCTCTTTCCCTTTTTCTCATGCATTAAAAGATAAAACAAAAATAAAAGATGTAAATAAGGGATGCACATAGTAATAATATTTATCCATAGTTGATCTTTAATTAAGCAATGGTATAAATAATAAATCTTTGTTAGAAAATAACATATTAAAAATGATTTATTAATTTTTAAACATAAGAAAAAGGTAATCATTAAACTTTAAAGATAAAATATTAGCAATCTTGTATAGATATAACAATACTAATTAATTTTAATAGATTTTATCCATATTTTGTTTAATAATATCGATAATTTTGAACTCTATTACTCTGTTTATAAATGTTTATAGTAATTCTTATTAGAATTCAACTTAAAACAAAGCCATGAGAATAAACATGCTTACAAGTACTATTAGGTCCCCTTTGTGTTTAATCAATGAAGTATTAAATGTTTAACATTTTATTCTAATGAGCTTAGTTAGTTTGAATCAGATATAGTTTTGAATAAACAAACCATGCACCATTGAACACAAGGAAATTAATGGCCTTTAAAGAACTTTATAGTGTTCAACAAGTTTTAAGGATTGAAGACATGCACACCAAGCTTTCATAGGTATTTTTATATGTAATAGAATGTTAGCTTAATGAATTTAAGACACACTCATTTCATATCAA
Organism: Vanilla planifolia; assembly: GCA_023846275.1. Classification (NCBI taxonomy): domain Eukaryota; kingdom Viridiplantae; phylum Streptophyta; class Magnoliopsida; order Asparagales; family Orchidaceae; genus Vanilla; species Vanilla planifolia. The sequence continues at coordinate 1,838,094 of JAIUJO010000022.1, forward strand.
TTTCAAATTACATTCAAGCATCAAATTAATCAATCATCACCTTGATTTAGCAAATGAATAGGATTCTATTTTTGAATACTACAACCCTATTCTTAGTTAAATTCTATCTTTATCAAATTCCATGTTAGTTTGCACTCAAGTGTAAATTCCATGTTAGTTTGCACTCGAACTAGATGAGGTAAGGCATTCGGTCGAGTAGATAGCACTCAATATAAGTATACGTATGTGTCAACTCGTATAGACCTGTATATTATGAGTACACCTAGGGGATGAATTCTTAAGCACACAAAGGGGAGCCAACTCTAATTTAGCTCTTAATATTAACCCTATATGAATAATAATAATGTCTAAGTGCTTATCTTTCTTTGCAATGTGGGACTAAATCCCTTGTGCTTATCTACGTCCAAAACCAGAAGCACTCAACACCATCAGATCACACATTTTCATGAACACATGGTGTAGCTCACCTCCACTTCATTTAGCATTAGATTTGATGGATTTTATCACCTCTAATTAGATTTAATGGCCTTGGTCTATCATTCTTAATGGATAATTATTTAGCCATTGCATTATCTATTTTGAAAAAAAAATTATTTTAGCAGCTATGTAAAGCTTTATAAGCTATTTCATAGTAGCTTTTTAAATGCTTTATACACATTCTAATAGTTAAAATCAAAATTTTTCTATAAATATCTAGCCATTATAGATAGAATAACTAATAAACTTTAATCAATCTTTAATATTTTAACAAAACACTGCTTACTATTCTACTCACAATAAACATGACTTCTCCTTCTCAAATCCTCAAATTTTTCCAAGTAAGCCTTATAGATCTAAACTTTTAAATTCTTATTTCTTTTATTATATTTTAGGTCATTATTACTTATTTTATTAATCCACATGATAATACATATAAATTTATTGAAATGTTTTTTCGGGTTGTATTTTTATTTTCGCTTTGGTTAGGTGGCCTGACATTTGTGAAAGCTAAAGTTCGATTTGATCTAAAAAAATTGAGTTGAGTTTGAGCTTGCAAAATCTTGGGTTATAGTTGAACCAATAAAAACTAGTTGGTTCGAAGTGAATCGTATGAAAAAAACCTCTTGTAACTTTTTCTTAGTGGTATTTTTTTCTTGATCTTGGTTGGGACTAGATATAAGTTCTAATTTGAACTAAACCACTTAAAAAGTTTGTATCTCATTTTTAATTTTTATGTTTACTTTTTTTATTATATTAAAAAATAATTGATATATATATATAATATATATCAAGATTTTTTATAAATATAAAATTATTTTTTAGAAATAAAAATATTCAAAAATAGGAAAAAATTATTTTTATCTCTATAATTCAACCCCTCCACTCTTATGGAATTTGCATGCCAGTATTCTTTTCAAATATTATTGGTACTAGTTCCTTACAAAAAGTGAGTCAAATTACTTAGGTGATTGATCATGTACTTTTTAATTATTTGTTTAGTTTTCTTAATATCATTTTAGTTGCACACTAATTTAAATTTTTATTTTATCATTTGTGTGTTTTCAAAATATATGTTTGTTAATTACTTCTTAAGTTTTCAATATGTACTTATCCATGATTAATATTATAATGAAACTAGATGAAAGTTCTTCTTTGGTGCATCCACCATTATTCAAGGGTAAATTTTATTTATATTAAAAAAATAGATTTATAATTTTTATTTAATCTATTGATTTAAAAATTTAGAAAGTATTTACTAAACCATGTGATTTATCAAGAGTCTTACGCATAAATAAAATCAAACTTTTTAGTGAATTTAATAGTGATCAAAGAAGAATAGCATATCTCTAAGTGAATTTAATCAAGTGATTAATTTGCATAACACACCTAAAGTTTGAAAAAAAAATTAAAAATTACTTATGAAGGCGCTTCATAAGTAAAAGAAACAAAAATAAATCTTTTGACACGTGATTATGAGTTATTTAGAAAGGATTTATGAGAAACTACAAAAAATATGTTTATGCGATTTATTAATATTACTAATGAATTAGAAACTCTAGGAAAAGTACTTTCTAATATAGGACTTCCAAGTAAAGTACTATGGATTCTAGCCAATGATTATGATCATCTTACCATGGCAATAACGACAGACAAAGACATAAATAAGCTCACATTGGACGAACTGCATGGAGAATTATTAACAACTTAAATTAAGTTGAATAGAAGAGTGACAAAGAGGCTTCCACTTGTAGGCCAAAGCATGGAACAAGAAAAGAGGAACCATTTCCTTTTAAAGCACGCAAGGAAGATTTGGATTCATCATCCATCTCTTATATTGATTTAGGACAAGACGTAAATTTTCATGTTAAAGGTTTAGCAAAAAATGTAGCAAAAATTTTTGTAAACATCAACTTGCAAGAAAAGAAAAGTGAAGATGAAGGAACCAAGATATTATTATTGTGGTCAAACCAGCCATATTCGACTAGATTGCCCATAACTAAAAGATACTAAAAGAAAATATGTGAAAAAGAAGAGAACAAAGAAGAAGAAAGCCTTTCAAGCTACTTGGAGTGATTCATAAAATTTTTACTCCACAACTTCCAATTTCGAGGAGGAAGAGATGTTGTGGTTGATGGCAAATGAAGATTTGGGCACTTCTTGTGAGGAAGAAAAGAATGAGGTAAGCTCTTTGTCTTGTAATGTTCTTGAAAATGATTACATAGAAGTTATTAGTACTTTATCTTCTTTAATGTGTGTACATAAAAAATTAAAATAGTTTTATGAAGAAAAGATTAATCTTTTATATTTTTTATGAAAGAAGCTGAGAACAAGAAAATAGAAATGCTTCAAATATGTGATAAAAAATTTCATGATTATTGAGAATACTTGTTAAAAAGAGGAGATTGTTAGTTTAAAAATTAAAATTTACTTTCTTAAGCATCAAAAAAATTTTAATGCTTCACTTGGTGTTCATTTTTCTAAAAATAGGGATATGTGTTATCTTTGAATACATGCAAAATGTTTTAGATATTTAATGCTTTTAATATTGTAGAAAATGACATACCATCAAGGATTAAAAAATTAGAAAAAAAATTTATAGTTTAAAATCATGCTTAAAATGGGTAATTAAAAATGATATTATTAATGCTTTTATAGTGAATATTAATGCTCAATCTAAGCTTGCTTTGGTTCCTAAGGTTAGATAATAGAATTATTAATATAAGGTATCTCCACAATTGTGATGTAGAGATATGATGTATTGAAAATATTCATAGGTTAAAAATAATATACTTAAAAAGTATGTGTATAAGAAAGAATATAAACTAAGTAAATAAAAGTTATATTTTATGATTAATAAGTTTAAATTTGCAATTTATATTGCAATATATAAAGAAAAAAATCAAGCTCTCGCTCTTAGGTGTTGGATAGTAGATGCTCAAGACATATGATCAGAGACTTATCAAAGTTGTATCAATGCAACTTAAAAAGTATGTTATGTTACACACTCAAATAAGAATAATTTATGACATTGGAGACTAGGTCATGCTAGTTAATCAATCTTAAAGAAAATAAGTAGGTTAGATATAATTAGAGGTCTTCCAAAACAAAACAAAACTAGTTGGAAAATATGTAAATCATGCCAAAAAAGCAAGTTAAATCTCCATTTAACCCAAAAAATGACTTTACTACAAGTAGATTTTTAGAGGTTGCTTATTTAAACCTCTTTGGACCCATACAACCTTTGAGTTTAGATAGAAAGAAATATGGATTTGTGATTTTTGATGATGTTTTTAGATATACTTGGATTGTATTTCTTAAGAGTAAAGGGGAGACATTTGAAACTTTTGTTAATTTGATAAAAGAGATAGAAAGGTAAAGAAATCTCTAATTAATTTTTATTCAAAGTGATAATGGTAGTGAATTTAGTAATAAGGATTTCAATGATTATATCAAAGATAATAGAATAATGAATCAATTTAGCATGTTCTTATGCACGTCAACAGAATGAGATTATAGAAAGAAAGAATTAAACCTTGTAGTGGTTGATAGAACAATATTGGTCGAATACAATCTACCAAAGTGCCTTTGGGTCGAGGTAATTAATACTACTTGTTATATAATAAATAGAATTAATTTAAAGCCAATACTTAAGAAAACTACTTATTAGTTATTTACAAATAAGATGCCAAATGTTAGCTATTTTCATCCTTTGTGTGTAAATGTACCATTCTTAATAATGAAAGAGTCAATATGAACAAGGTTGATGAAAAAGTAAGTGCAGTAATTTTTTTAAGATACTCTTCTCCTAGGAAAGCTTATAAGTTCTATAACATAAAAACTCAAAATGTAGAAGAGACAATGTATGCAATGTATGATGAGTCGATTCTAGAGATAAATAATAAAAATTTTGATGAAGAGATAAAGTCCTTAAAAAACTTAGACTTAAAAAGAGTATGAAGACAAAATTAAAAGTAAAAAAATGGTGAAGAGGTTAGTCATAAATTATCTGAAGAATAGAATTATCAAGGTTCTCATCCAAAAAAATTAATAAAATGAGATTTTAATCAAGGTGTTAAGACTAAAGCTTCTATGAAAGAAACTGATCATAATACATTTGTATCTTTCATAGAACTAGTATTTATAGAAGATGTAGTTAAGGAAGGCTATTAAGTTCAAGAAATGAATGAAAAATTAGGTGAATTTAAGGGAAATAAAGTGTAGGAAATAGTTTCTAAGTCCATTGATTAACAAGTAATTGGAACCAAATGAATATTCAAAAATAAATTAGATGAAAATAGAGCAATCATTAGAAAAGAAAGCTGGACTTGTTACCAAGGTTTATAATGAAGTTGAATGCATAGATTTTGAGTAATTTGCACTTATAAAAAGATAGAGATTATTACACTTCTCTTAACATATTCTTATCATAAAAATTTTATATAATTTCTATGGATGTAAAATGTGTATTTTTAAATGGAATAATAGAATAATATATGAATGTAGAGTAATGCTCTAGTTTTGAGACTCATGCACGTGGTGATTATGTATATAAGTTTAAGAAGACACTTTATGGCTTTAAGCAAGCTCACTATGCATTGTATCATAAATTAAATAATTATCTAGTTGATAGTGTTTTAAAGAGAGGAAAAGTAGAACCATATTATTCTTAAAATCTTTAAATGATAGTTTATCACTTGTATAAGTTTATGTTGACATATGTTTTGAAAGTATAAATTAAAATGTGCATAAAGAATTTAGTTACATAATGACATGAGAGTTTGATATGAGTATGACGGATAAGATGAACATTTTCTTACGATTACAATTTAAGCAATTAAAAGATAGGATTTGTTTTCTAAAACTAAGTATTTAGTAGAATTTTTCAAGAAAATTAGTTATGAAAATATGAAACATAGAAAGATTCTAATAAATCAATCAATCTATTTAGACATAGATGAAATTAAAAAACCCAAAGACAAAAAAATTTATAGAGGCCTTATTAGATCATTACTATATCTCATAATAAGTAGACTAGACAACATTTTTTGCGTTGGCTGATGTGCTATATTCTAATCAAATCCTAAGAAAATCCATCTAAAGGTATTTAAATCAATCTTAAAATATTTGAAAGGTATAATAAACTTAAGTTTATGGTTTCCTAAAAATACTTTTTTATATAATTTCATAGGTTACATTGATTCAAACTTCATAGATTCTAGGGTAGATAAGAAATGTATCTCAAGTATATGTCAATTCCTAAGAAATTATATAATTTCTTAGTCAATAAGAAGCAAAATTGCATAGCCCTATCGACCATAGAAGCTGGGTATATAATGTTAAGAGGTTGTGTTGCCCAAGTATTATGGTAAAGATAACAACTTCATGATTATGGTTTATATCTCTAATATGTTCTTATTCAAATTAATAATACTAGTTCTTTGGCTTTAGTAATTAATCAAGTTCAATATTCTAAAAGAACCAAACACATTGATGTAAAACACCATTTTATTAGAGATCAAGAAGCTAAATTCTTAGTAGAATTGGAATATATTCCTACCAACAAGAATTGGTTGACATATTTACTAAGTCCCTTCCAATCAAAAAATTTCAAATCATAAAGCAACAATTATGTGTAACAAAAATTATATAAATTATACCTTTCTCTTTTTATGGTGTCAAAAATGGAGAATGGTTATTGTTTAAATAAGTGAGGGGGAGCATGTAATAAGAGGGAACATTAAGTAAGAGAGAGCATATATTTAATTTTTAATATCTCTTATCATTTGTTAAATATGTGCATGAGTGTGTGCATATACTTATGCATGTGTTTCATTGTGTTTTCCTGTGTATGTGCTTTTATGTGCATGCACATATTGTATATGGGTGTGTTCTTATCATTAAATGTGTGCATATCTACATTTGTGTGTTTGTGTTTTTGTGTATGTGTGTGCATTAGCGTGCATGTGTATATGCATGCATGTGTGCATGTGGGGGTCCATGCATGTGCATGTGTGTGTGTGAATATGTGTGTGCTTATTCATGTGCATGTGAGTGTTTAGATGTGTGTGTGCATGTGCAATGGCATTCGTATGTGTATGCATATGCATGTGCATGTGTGTAAATGAGCGAACATGTGCGTATGCTTGTATGTGCATATGCATGAGTGCATGTGCATTTTTGCATGTAAGCATTTGTGCATTTGTGTGTGTGGGTGTGTGATGAGCATAAGTGTTTGTGGGTGCCATGTGTGTGCATGTGAGCAAGGGTGTCTATTTCAATGTGTGTTTGGATATGTACATGTTTACATGTATATGGTAGACCATGTTTGATTATGCACTTTATTGTGTGTGTGCATGCCTACATGCATATTTTTGTATTTGTGTGCATGTACATCTAAGTGTGTACATAAGCTTGCATGCTCTTATGTGTGTGTGTGTGTGCTCACTTATTTGTGCATGTGTCTAGGTTGTGCATGGTTGTGCATGGTATTGTGTGTGTGTGTGTTGCAGGTGCCTGCATTTGTGCATGTGATTGTGAGCTTGCCTATGTGTGTGTATGTGTGTCTACACTTGTGTGCATGTGTGTGACTATGTGTATGTGTGCATGTCAATGTGTGCTCTAGATGGGTGTATGGCTACATGTGTGTGGTTTTGTGTACATGTAGGTGAGTGTATGGTTGTGTGCATGAGTGTGTGTACATGTCAACATGTGTGTGTCTCTTGTGTGTGCATGTGTGTGTGCATATGTGCATGTGTGTGTATATGTGCAAGTGTGTGTGCATAAGTGTGTCTTTAAGTCTTTTCATGCATATGCATGTGTGTGCATATATGTTTATGCATGCTTGAAGATGTTTATTTATTTATATCCATGCAAGTTTGTGTAAGTGTGTGTGCATGTGCACACATGTTTGTAGATGCACTCGGTGTGTGTGGTTTTGTATGTGTATGCATGTGTGTGAGTGTGCATGCATCTTTATGTGCGTGTTTGTGTACATGCATGTGTGAATGTGCATGTGTGAATGTGCATGTGTGAATTTGTGTGTGTGTGCATGTGTGTGTGTTTGCATGCTGTTTATTTATTTGTGTGAATGTTTGTAGCTATGCATGTACATTGATTTATGCTTGTGTTAGTGTGCTTATGTGTTTGTATAGGGGTGTGTGTATGTCCTTGTGTGTGGCTGTATATGCGTGTGCATACAGGTTTGTGTAAGTGCATGTGTGTGGGTGTGTGTGTACATGTGCCTTGGTGTGTATGCAAGTGTGTGTCATCATTTTTGTGTCTGTGTGAGTATGTGCATTTTTGTGTGTCGATGTGAATATGTGTCAATGTGCCTATCTATGTTTGTGTGTGTTTGTGTTTGTAAGTGTGTGCTCTTGTGTCTGGGCATACATGCATGTCTTTGTGTGTATGTGCATGTGCTTATGTATATGCATATATGTGAGTGTACATGTGTGTATGTTTGTCTATGCATATCTGTGCAAGTCTATGTCTATGTATATGTGCATATGTATGCAAGTGCATGTGTGCATGTTTGTGTGGGTGTACATGTGTCTTTGTATGTGTGTGTGTGACTGTTCATGGCTATAAGTATTCATGTTCGTGTGCATGTGCATGCATGTTTATATTTGTGCATGTGTGCCATTGGGCGTCTATGCATTATGTCATGTGTTTGTGCATGGGTGTGTGCATGTGTGTGTATGTGTTTATGTGTGTGTGTGCATGTGTGTATGAGTGTGTATGCATGCATGCCTTTTTGTGTGTGTTTGTGCATAAGTGGTCATGTGTGCATATGTGTGTCTAATCACGTGTGTCTGTATGTGTTCGCATGTATGTCGTTTCATGTGTGTGTGTGTTCATGTTTGGTTGTGTTTATGTGAGTGTGTTTGTTTGCTTATGTGTGTGTAGGCATGCTTATGTGCATGGGTGTATGTTTTTGTGTTTGTGTGCACTAGTATGCATGTGTGCTTGTGTGCATCTATGTAAATTTATGTGTGTGCATGTGTATGTGTGCATGCTAGTGCATGAATGTGTGTGTGCACTTAAAAAATCATGTCTATGTCCATACGTGTGTGCATGTGCATGCATGTGCACCTAAGTGTGAGTGTTTATCTTTGTGAGTGTGTGTGTATGTGTGCACTCATGTGACTGTGTGTATATGTGTCTGCACATCCTTCTTTGTGTTTATGCATGTGTGTGTGCAGGTGTGTGTACATACAAGCATGTGTGTATATGTGTATTTTTTGTACTTTTAGCATGTGTGTAAGCATTTACCTTGCATTTAGGTCATATGTGTGTTAGTGCTTGTTTGTGTGTCTATGTGTAAGTGCATATCTATATGTATACATGAGTGTGCATTTGTGCTAATGGGTGTAGATGATCATGTGTGTGCACATGCATGTACAAATGCACGTACATGTGTGCATGTGTGTATGTGTCTATGTGCCTATTTGTTTGCATATATGTGCCTATGCATAAGCATGGTTGTGCGTGTGTTTGAATGGGTATGCATGTGTGTTTCTATGTGTGCACATGTGTGTTTATACAAGTGTGTGTGTCCATTAATGTTTGTGCGTGTATGCATGTGTGTGTGTGGTCATGTATATATGCATGTGTACAAGCATATTTGTGTGGGTGTGTGTGCACATGTGTTTGTGTGTGAGTGTGCATGTTCATGTCTATGCATATGGATAGGTAGGCATATGTATGCATGCTTGCATGTGTGTGCATGTGTGCATTTTTTCTATGTCTATTGGTGTGTGTATGTACTAGTGTGGTTGTTATTGTGTGTGTGCATGTGCGTATGTGTATTTGTGTGTGCATGTGTTTAATTTTTTTGTTTAGGTGTGCATTTGTGTGTGTGTGGTGTTCATGTGTATTTGTGTGCATGTGTGTTGGTGTATATGTGTATGTGTTTAGGTGTTTATGTGTGTGTGTGTGTGCAATCATGTTCGTACATATGTTTGTGTGTGTGTGGTGTTCATGTGTCTATGCATGAGTGTGTGCACATCTTTGTGTGCATAAGAGTGTTTCTGTGTGTGTGCATGTGTGACAGCCTATGCATGTGCATATGAATGTGTATGAATATTTGTGTGCCTATTATTGTTTGTTTGTCTGTTCCTTTACATGTATATCGATACATGTGTATGTGTGTATGTATGATCATGTGTATTGATGTGTAGGTCATGTATCTATGTGGTTGCATGCGTACAATAATGTTTGTGTGTGTATGCTAGTGTTTATGCATATGTGTGTGATTACTTGCATGTGGACATCTATATACATATGTTTGAGTATGTGCATGGCTGTGTGTACTTGTGTATGTGTGTATGTGTGGGTGTGTGCTTGCGTGTGTGTCGTGTCCTTATAGATATGTGTTTATGTTTATGTATGTGCATGTGTGTGCATGAGTGTGCCTATTTATATGCATGTGTGCATGTGTTTGTTTATGTTTGCATGTGAGTGTGTGCACGTATGTGTAGGCGAGGTTTTGTGTGTGCACATTTTCTAGTGTGTTTGTATTTTTGTGTGTGTGCTTGTGTTATTTTGCATGTGTGTGTATGGGTGGTTGTCATTTTTTGGTATACTTGCATGCTTGTGTATGTATGTGGGTTTGTGCATACGTGCATGTGTTCAACTATGTGTACATACGTCTAGGCATGTGTGCATGCATACATCTGCATGAGTCTATGCACGTGTGTGCATAGTTTAATGTGTGTGTGTGCACTTGCATGTGTGCATGTAGGTGTATGTATATGTGTGTGCATTTGTGTGTGTGCATGCATGTGGATATCTGTGCTTGTGTTGAGTCTATTTGCGTGTTAGTGTGGGTATGCATGTGAGCACGTGCATGTGTGTGTGTGCATTTATGCATATTTGCATGTACATGCGTGTGTGTGTGCATGCTTGTGTGCATTGCTACATCTATCTATGCATGCACAGATGCATGCATGTGCACATATGCATGTGTTTGGGTTGTGTCATCATGCATGTATGTAGATGTCTGTGTGAGTTTGTGTGCTTGTGCATGTCCATGTGTGTGTGCACGCATATGTAAGTTTTTGTTTATGATTGTGTGTATATGTGTGTGCATATGCATGTAGGTGTTCATGTGTGTGCTAGTGTGTGTGTGTGTGTGTGGGTGTGTATGCATAGGTGTGGATGTGTATGTTGTGTGTGTGTTTGTATGTACACTTATGTGTGTGTGCTTTTGTGTGCATTGGTATATGCATGTGTGCTTGTGTGCATGCATACAAGTGCACATGTGCATCCATACATCTGTGTGTGTGAGTAGGTTTGTAAGTGCATGTGTGCATATTTGAGTGTGTGCGTAGCATGTGTCTATGTGTACATACATGTGTTTATATGTGTATTTGGATGTGTTTGCATGTTCATGCATGTTTGCACAAGCATGTGTATGTTATGCATGTGTTTTGTGCAAGTGTGCATTTGTGTTTATGTGTGTATTGGTTCATGTGAATGTTTGTGTATGCTTGTGCGTGTTTTTATGTGTGTGTGTGTGCTTCTGTGTGTCTATGTGTTCATGTGCATGTGTGTGTGCATAAGTGCCTTTATGTGCATGTGTTTGTGTGTGTGCATATGTAGATACATGCATGTATCTATATGTGTGTGAGCCTATGTGCTCGCATATTCTTGTGTGTGTGTGTGTGTGTGTGCATGTGAATGGCTTTGTGTGCATATGCACATACAAGGGGCTGTGTGTACACATGTGTGTGGAGTAGTGTGTGCATGTGTTTGTGTTGGTGTTTATGTGTGTACTCATGCTTGTGTTATTCATGCAAGAGTGTGTGTGTGTAAGAATGCACACAAGGGTGTGCGTCAGGGTATAGAGCAATTATTTGTTCATTTGTGTAGGTGTTCGTGAGTATTTGTATCTGTTTGTTTATGCACATGTGTTCATCTATTAGTTTGCTAGTGTGTGTCTTTCGATATGTGTATATGCACGTACTTGTGTGTATGTGGACGCATACTAGAATTTTTTTGTTTGTGAATGAGAAAACTTAAGTGTATGTGTAGGTTTGTTTTTTGTGTGTGTGCATATATTTGTGCATGTGATTATGGACACACATGCTATGTTGTGCATGCATATGTGCATGTTTATATGTGTTTCTATGTTTGTTTGTTTGTGTGTGCATGTGTTTGTACATTTGTGCACGTGTCTTTGTATGCATGTGTACTTATGTATGTTCATGTGTTTGCATGCACATGTGGGTGTATGCATCTGTATGTGTATATGTGTGTCCATATTTATGTGTGTGCATGCATAGGTGTTTTTGAGCATGTGTCTATGTGCTTCTACATGTTTGTGTGTGCATGTGTGTGTGTAAGTATGCACACATTTATGAATGTGTCTTTGTGTGTTCATGTGTGCATGTGTGCATGCATGTGTGTATGTGCTTGTACATGCATGCATGTGTGTATGTGCATGTGTGTATTTGTGTGAGTGTGAGTGTCTATGGTTTTACTTGTGTGTGCATGTGTCTGTGCATGTGAGTGCATCGGTGTGGGTGTGTTTGCTTTTGTAGGTGTATGTGTGTGCATGTGTGTGTAGGTGAGTATGTGTATGTATGTGTGTGTGTGTGCATTTGTGTACATGTATGTGTGTGTGCATATGTGCATGTGTAAGTGCATGCATTTTTGTGTGCACATGCATGTCCATGTATGTGTACATGTGTTGTGCGTATGAGTGTGCATGTATATATATGTGTGTGCATACATATTTGTTTTTGTGTGTTTGAGTGTGTGCATATGTTTATATGTGTGCACATGCATGCATGTGTGTGTGTGTTTGTGTATTTATACATGAGTGTGAGGTTGTGCATGTGAAAGCATGTTTGTGTACAAGTATTTATTTATATGTGTGTGTGTTTGTGTGTCTCCTTTCTTATTGTTTGTGCATGTGCAAGTGTTTGTACTTGTGTGTGTGTGTGTAGGTTTGGGTGCATTGCTTTATATGCATACTTCTATGTATACTTGTGTGCTTGTGCTACATTGCATGCATGTGTGTACACATGTGCATGTCTATGAGTCTTTATTTTTACATGTGTGTGTGCCTAAGGCTATGCATGTTCATATGCACATAATGAACTTGTTTATGCTTACTTGTAAACCTATATGTGTGTGTCTATAATGGCTTGTGTGCATGGGTGTGTGTGTGTGTGCATGCATGTTTGTTTATGTGCATCTATGTGTGTGTTCGTGTGTCCATGTGCATGTCTTCATGTGCGCATGAATATGTGTGTACATGTGCATATGAATGCATAGGTTTGTGTGTGCTTGTGCATATACATATAATTGTGTTTATGAGTACGTGTGTGTATATGTACATTTTTTATATATGTGTGTGTGCACACATGTGTGGGTGTACATGTGTGTGTCTGTAAGTGCATGTGTTTGTGTGTTTTTATGTATGTGTCCATATGTGCATGTGTTTTTGTGTATATGTGTGCATGTATGTGTGTACATATGTGCATATGTGTCTATGTGTCTAAGTGTGTGTACTTTTCTACATGTGTGTGTGTGTGTGCATACGTTTGGGTGCTTATGCATATTTGTGTGTGTATGTGTATAAGCACGTGTACGAATGTGTCTATGTGTTTGCGTGCAAATGTCTATCTTCATGTGTGCATGTGTATGTGTATGTGTGTGTGCATGTGTTAATGTTTGCTTGTTTGCATGTATGGTTGTGGGTGTATGTGTGCATGTGTATGCATGTGAGTGTACATGTGTGTGCATGTGTATCTGTGTGCATATAGGTGTGCATGTATGTGTCTATATATATGTGTGCACATGTATGCATGCATGTGTGTGCATTTGCATGTGTGTACATATATATGCATGCATGTGTGTGCATGCATATGGGCATGTGTGTATGCATGTGTGTGTGAATGTGTGTTATGCATGTATGTGTGTGCATATGTGTATGCATGTATGTGTGCATGAATGTGTATATATTTATGGATATGTGTGTGTGTGTGTGCATCCTTGTATGTGTGTGAGTGTGTATTTGTGCATGTGTTTATGTGTAGGCATATGTGTGTGCATACATGTTTGTGTGTGTTTATGCATACATGCATGGACATGCATGCAAGCATGTGAATGCATGTGTGTGTGTTTGTTTATGTACATGTGCATATGTGTTTGTATGTGTGTGTATTTATGTACGTGTATATGTGTGTGTTTGTGGTTTAACTTGTTCATGTGTGCATGTACATTTTCTTGTGTGTATGTAGAGGTGTGTTTATGTGTTTATGTGTTTATGTGTGTTAGTATGTGCATGTCTATCATGCATGTACGTGTGGTTGTGTGTGTGTATGTGCATGAACATGTTGTCTTTTGTGTGAGTGTGCATTCTATGCATGTGTGCAAGCATGTGCACATGTGTGAGTGGTCATGTACATGTGCACGTGCATGTACATATGTGTATATTTTTCTACGTGTCTACGTGTAAGTGTGTGTGTGTGTATGTGTGAATATTTATATATTTGTTTGTGAGCAAGCATGCATGTGTGCATGTCTGTGTGCTATTTGTTTGTGTTCATGCATAAGTGTTCACTTGTGTGTATACATATTTGTGTAAGTGTGTATGTGTATGTGTACATTTGTGTGTGCATGTGTTCATTTGTTTATCAATGCATACAAGTGTGTGTGTGTGTGTGTTTCCATATTTGTGCTTCTATGTGCCTATGCATGCAAGTGTATGTATGCATGTGTGTGCATGTGTTTGCATGTAAGTGATGTGAGTGTGTGTGGGTGTGCATGTGTTTTTTTGTGACTCTACAAATGTGTGTATCCCTCTTTGTATGCCTATTTGTGTCTAAGTGTTTTATATATGTTTTTGTCGGTGTGTGTACATGGCATGTATGTGTGCATGTTTGTGCATATGTGTGTCTATAAGAGAGTGTAAGTGTGCATATGTGTGTGCATTCTTGTTCATGTGTGCATGCCTATGTAAGTGTGTGTGTGAAAGTGGGTGCATGCATGTGTTTGGGTTTGTGTGTTTATGTAAGTGTTTGTCTGGGTGTGTGTGTGTATGTGTACATGTGTGCATTGATGTGCATGTGAGAATGCATTTGTGTGCATGTGCATATCTATGCACTTAAGGTCACAAGTGTCTGTGGTAAAATTTGTGTGTATATGTGCAAGTTATGTGTGTGCATGTCTCTATGCATGTGTACATGTGTGTGTCTGTGTGTGTGGGTATTTGCATGTGCTTATGCAAGTGTGTGTACACAAGTGTTTACGAGTGTGTGTGCATGTGTTTGTGTGCATGTGTTCGGTGTGCATGCACGTGTTTGCTTCCTAGTGCACTCGAGTATATGTATGCATGCATGTGTGTGCAATTATATATGTGTGTGTATGTTTCTACATGTGTGTGTGTGTGTGTGCATGTGTGTGAGCATGTTGTTGTTGTGTGTGTGTGTATGCAATTGCATGTATGTGCATTCTTGTGTGTGTCTACATAGGCATCTATTTGTGGGCATGTGTGTTTATGTACATATATTTGCAAGTGTGTTTGTGCCTGTGTCTATGTGTGTGCACATGCATCTATGTGTGCAAGTGTATTTGCATGTGTGGGTGTGCATGCATGTGCACATGCAACTATTTATGTTTGTGCATGTGTCAGTGCACTTGCATGTATGTGTGTGTGTGTGTGCATGCTTGAGTATCTATATGTGTTGATGTGTGTGCCTATGTGAGTGTGTTTGTGCATTTGTGTACCAATCTAGCATGTACATGTGTGTGTTCATGCATGTGTTTGGGTGCACATTTGTTAGTATATGTGTTTGTGCATGTTCTTTACTATGCATGAAGGTTTATGTGCATGAATGTATGTTCCTGTGCATGTGTGTGTGAGCATGAGTGTTTGCATGTATGTGTCAATGTTTGTATGTGCTTGTCGCATGTGCATATGCATATGCATGTATATGTGTGCATGAGCAAGCACGTGTGTGTGTATGCATGCGCATGTGTTTGAATGGGTGCATGTGTGTGCATCCATTTGTGCATGCATGCATGTTTCAATGTGTGCATGTGTGTGTGTGCATGCATTTGGGTATGTATGCATTCCGATATATATATGTGCATGCATGTGTGCGTGTATACATATGCATGAGTGTGTATGTGCATGTGTGTGGGCATGCATAAGTGTATCTTCATTCATGCCTATGTACACATGTTTGTACACATGTGTGTGTTCATCTATGTGTGTGTTTGTGTGCGTGTGCATGTGAGCATATGTGTGTGCCATTGTGTCTATACATGTATATGTGTGAGAATATTTGTAAGTGTATGTATATGTGCTTATGTATGTGTGCCTATGTATGTGTTCCTATGGATGTGCATTCCTATGTAAATTTATGCTTGGGCATATGTGTGTGCCTTTGTGTGTGCTTATGTGCTTGTCTGCTTTTTTCGTGCATGTTGGTGTCCATGTGTGTGCATGTGCATCTATGCATGTGTGTGTGTTCGTGCCTACTTGTGTGTGCATGTGTGTGTGTGCATGGACATATGTGTGTGCATATATGTTTGTGTGTGTCTATGTATTTGCATTAATGTATTTATAGGTGTTTATGCTTGTGTGTGTGTGTGTGTTTATGTGTCTAGCTGTGTACAAGTTTTTATGAGTGTGTGTGCATATTATTTCTTTTGTGCTTGTGTTCCTATATGTATATTTGCATGTGTGGTTGTGTGTGTGTGTGTGTATGAATGTGTAGTTTTCGATGTGTGTGTGTGTGTGTGTGGGTGTTTGTGCATATGTGTGTGTGTAGTGGTGCACATGTGTGTGCATGTATGTTTGTATAAGTATATGCATGTGTGTTTTATGGATGTGTTTGTGTGTGTTCCTATGAGCATGCATCAGCATTTGTGTGTTTGTGTGCTTGCATGTGCATGTCTAAGTATGAGCACATATGCTTGTGTTTTTGTATGCTTTAGATTACGTGTCCTTATGTATGCTACTGCATGTGGTTGTGCATGTGTGTGCATTTGTGTGTGTGTGCATGTCTATGTGCACATGCACGTGCGGGTGCATGTCTATCTACAAGTGTGTTTGTCTATGTGTTTGTGTATGCGATTGTGTTCATGTGAGTGCATGTACAAATGTGTGCATACTCATGTGTGTGTGTTCTTGTGTATGCATGAATGTGTGTTTGTGCATGTAGGCTAGTGCATGTGTGTGTGCAGGTTTGTATGTGTGCATGCCTATCTTTACATGTTTGTGTATGTTAATGTCTTTGTTTGTTTATGATTATGCATGCATATACATATGTGTATATTGTGTGTTTGTGTGTATGCATGGATATGTGTATGCATGTGTTTGTCTACATGTGCATGTGCATGTGCTTTTGTTCACGCATGTGTGTATGAGTGTGTAGACATCCATATGTCTATTTGTGTGTGTGTGTGTGTGTATGTGTGTATATGCATGTTTATTTGTATGTGTGTTAGTTCATGTGTGGTTGTGTGTGAATACATGTCTATGTGTGTTTGTACAAAAGAAAGAGTGTATGTGAGTCTGTGTGAGTACATGTGTGTACATGTGTGTGCATGTGTATGAGTGTATGTATGCATGTGCACATGCATGTAATCAAGTGCGAGTTTTTGTTAGTGTTTGAGCATGTGATCATGTCTGTTCATTTATGCATGCACACATGCATTTGTGTGGCATGTCTGTGATTTGTGTGAGTGCATTTGTATTTGTGTTTGTATGTTTATGCATCAATATACATGTGTACATTTGTATTATTACATGTTTATGTTTGTGCACATTTGTGCATGCATGCATGTCTAGGTGCACTTGCATGCATGGGCACACTTGTCTACAAATGTGAATGTTTTTGTGCATGCGTGCATGTACATATGTGTAAATTTGTGTGTTATTGTATGCATGTGAGTGCATGACCATGTGTGTGTGTGCATGTGTGTCTGCTTGTGCATGTGTATCTATGTGTTCATGTGTGTGTGTGTAGGAATGTGCATTGGTGTGCATATGTGTGCACGTGTTTGTGCAATTGTGTGCACCTGTGTGCAAGCCTCTATGTTTTTGTCTGGGTTTGTGTGTGTTTTTGTGAAAACATGCGTGTGTTTGTTTGACTGCATGTGCATGCATTGATTGTGTGTATGATTCTTTTGGTTTTCTTATTAGAGTGCACATCTATGTTTTTTTGTACATGCATGTTTATTTGTAGATGTCTACAAGTGCATATGCATGATTTTGTAAGGGTGTGTGTTTAGGTGTATGCATGTATGTGTATGTTTGTGTTTGTGCGTAGGGGTGCATGCATGTGTGAAAAAGTTTAAGTGTGTTTGTGCATATGTGTGTGCATGCACGTGTGTCTGTGTGTGTCTATGCATGTTAGCATGTAAGTGTGTGAGCAAGCATGTGAATGTACATACTTGTGTGTATGTTTGTCTATGTAAGCATATTGTGTGCATGTATGTGCTTATGCATGTCGATGTGCATGTTTTGGTTTGTTTGTGTGCATGTATAAATGTGTACATGTGCATGTGTGTGCACTTGTGCAAATGTGCATGTGCATGTTTGTGTTTCTGTGTATGGGTGTGTTTACGTGAGTGTGTGTGTGTGTGTGTGTGCAAATGTTTTTGCATGCATTTGTGTGTGTGTGAGTGCTTGTAGGTGTGCTTGTGTGCATTACTTGAATGTGTGCTTGTGTACATGCATTATGTGCTTGTGTACATGCATTATGTGCATGTGTGCATGCATGCGTGTGAGTGTAGGTGTATGTTACTATGTGCATGTGTGTGTGCGCATGTAAATGTGTGTGTGTGTGCATGCTAGTATGTCTATTTGTGCATTTATGCGTGCGTATGTGGATACTTGCATATGTGTGTGCATATGTGTGTATGTGTAAGTTTGTGCATGGCACACATGCACATGTGTGTGTGTGCATGTGCATATGTGCTTCTTTGTGCACAAGGATGCATGTGTGTGACACTGTACATGCATGTGTGTGCCTGTGTTTATGTAAGTGTGCATGTGTGTATGAGTGTGAGGAAGAATGTGTCTATGAATGTGTGTGTTTGCATGTGTATATGTGAGCATTGGTGTATTTTTGCATGTGTTTGTGTCTATATGCTCATGTGTGGTTGTGTGTGTGTGTGGATGCACATGTTTGTGTGCCTAGGTGTGTGTGTGCGCATCTTTATGTCTGTGTGTTGGCATGTTTGTACGAATGTTTGTGTGCCTATGTGTATATGCGAGTGTGTGCTTTTGCATCCATGTTTGTGTATGTGTGTGCCTTTGTGTGTGTGTGTGTGTGTGTATATGTGCATGTATGAATATTTATGTGCATGGATTTGTGCATGTGTACATGTGTATGTGCATTTATGTCTACACATAAGCATATGGATGTTTGAGTGCACGCATTCGCATCTCTATGTCTGTTTGTGTGAGTGTGCATTGTTGTATGCCTGTGTTTGTACATGCATGTGCGTCGATTCAAGCATTTGTTTGTGTGCGAGCATGTTCACATTTGTGTGTTTTGTATGTGTGTGTGCACTTATGTCAGTGCATGTGTGTGTTTGCATGTGGCATGTGAGTATGTGTGTACATATGCTGTGCGTGTGAGTGTGTGCATGTGAGTGCATTGGCAAGTATGTGTGCTTGTCTACGCCTGTATGTGTGAGTGTGTGCATGGATGCACATGTCTGCATCTATGTTTGCATGTGTGCATACTTATGGCCATGAGTGCTTAACTATGTGTGTGTGTACATTCGTATGCATATGTGTATTTGGGTGAGTGTGTGAGTGGGAGTGCTTGCACTTGCATTTGAGTGAGTGCATGCATGTGCTTGTGTGTGGGTATGTGTGTGTGTCATTACGTGTGTATGCATGGGAGTATGTGTGTGTGTGTGTGCCTGTTAATGTATGTGTGTGCATGTGTGCATGCACAAAGGCACATGTGTGAGTGGGTGAGTGCATATGCATGTGCACACATATATGTGTGTTTGCATATTTGTAAATGTGCATGTGTGTGGATGTGTGCACACATGTGTGTATGTGTGTGTTCATGTTTATATGTGTATTTGCATATGTGAGTGTGAGTATGTGTATGTATATTTTTACAAATGTCTATATAGATGAGTGTGGGTGCTTGCATATGGGTATGCATGTGTTTGTGTGTTTATGCATGCATGCATGCACATAGATTTGTGTGTGAGTGTGTGCATGTGCATGCATAGGTTTAGTTGCACATGAGTGCATGTCTGCACAGGTGTGCTTATCTTTTGGTGTGCATGCATGTGTGTGTGTGAATGTTTGTTTGTGTATAGCTTTGCATATGTGTGTGTGTGTATGTTTGCATGTGTTTGTGTATGTGTGTATATGTGTGGTTGTGCATGAATGCGTGTGTGTCTATGAATGTGTCTATGTGTGTGTATGTGTTTATGTAGTGCATGTGTGAGGGTTTGTGTTGTTTTGTGTTTATTTGTGTGTGTGCATATGCAAGTTTGTGTGTGTGCATATGTTTGTATGTGTATGTGCATCTGTGCATGGGTATGTGTGTGTCTACATCCATGCCTATCAATGGGTGTTGAAGTGTTTGTGCATATGTGTATGGATATTTATGCATGCATGCATGTTTAAGTCCAAAGTGTATGCGTATCTTCATGTGCATTCTTAGTGTGTGTATTTGCATGTGCTTGCATGTTTTTATGCATTTGTGCATGTGTGTGTGTACTTTTGGGTAGGTGAATGTGTGAATGCATGCATCTGTGTAGGTGTGCATATGCATGGTTGTACATGTGCATAGGAGCATATGCATGTGCATACATGTGCAAGTGCTTTTGTGCAAGTGCATGTGGGCATGGAAGTTTACATATATGTGTGTTCTTGTTTGTGCATGTATGAGTGTGTGTGCACATGCATGTGCATATGTATGCCTGGGTGTACATGTGTGTGCATGTTAGCATGTGTATGTTTCTTTGTGTGTATGTGAGTGCATATATGTGTGTTTGCAATTATATGCATATGTATATTTGCTCATGTGTGTGTGTGTATTTGTTCGTACATGCACATGTGTGTGTGCATGCATGAGTGTGCATGTGTCTTGTGAATGTGTATGGGCATGTGTTTTCTTTTGTGTGAGTGCTGCATGGTCATGTGTATTTGCATATGTGTTTTTGTGAGCCTATACACATGTGCACTTGTTTGCATGCATGTGTGTGCGTGTGTGTATATGTGCATGTGTGCATGTGTGTGTTTGTGTATGATTGTGAATGTGTTTGTGTATTTGTGTTTGTGTCTATGTGTGTCTATCTGTGTTTGTGCATGTTTGTGTGTGAATGTATGTGTGTGGGTGTGTTTGTCTGCATTCATATTTGTGTATTTAAGACTTTGTGTGTAGATGCATACTTGTCTATGTTTGTGTGTATGTTTGTATGTGTGTGTGTGCGAGTAAGTGCATGTGTTCATATGTGTGTTTGTGCTTGTGTATATGTGTATGCATGTGTGTGTGCATGCATGCATGTGCATGTGTATGTAGGCATGAGTTTATTTTAGTGTATGCTTGTGTGTCTGTACATGTGCATTTTCATGTGTTTGTGTGTTTTTGCTCATGTTTGCTCCGGTATACATACATGTATAGATTTGTGTGAGAGTGTGTCCATTTTAGCTTATGTGTTTATGTGTGTCCACATGTGTGTCTACATGTGCATGTGTGCATGGATGTATGAGTGCATGTGCATGTGTGTATATGTGTTTGTGTGTGTGTGTGTGTGCATGCATTTTTACATTTTATTGTGTGCATGTGCTTCAATGTATGCCTATATGAAAATATGTTAATGTGCGTGTGTATGTGCATGCAAATACATATATTTACATGTGTGTACACTTGTGTGTGTGCATATGCATGTTCATGTGTGCATGTATTTGTGTTTGTGCAAGCACATGCATTTGTGTGTGTGAATGCATGAGTGTACTTATGTGTGTGTACATCTATTTGTGTCTACATGTGCAAGTATTTGTTTGTTGTGTTCACTTGTGTTTGTGCATCAATGTTTGCATGCATATGTGTTGTACAAGTCTTGTGCTTGTGCTTGCGTGTATGAGCACATGATGTGTTAATGTGAGTGCCGTGCTTATCTGTGTATGCGTTTGTTTGCATGTATATGTATATGTGTGTCATGAATGTATGCATTAATGTATGCATGAATGTACCTATGTAGTATACATGTGTGTGTGCATGTCTTGCTTGTTTGTTTATGACCATGTTTGTGTGTATGTACATGTTTTGTGTGCATGCATGTGTGTGTTAGAATGTGGGTGTGCGTATGTGCCTACATGTTTTTTGTGTGTGCATGTCTTGCTTGTTTGTTTATGACCATGTTTGTGTGTATGTACATGTTTTGTGTGCATGCATGTGTGTGTTAGAATGTGGGTGTGCGTATGTGCCTACTTGTTTTTTGTGTGTGTGCATGTGTGCGTGGTCATGTATGTATCTACATTTGTGTGCCTACGTATGTGATTGTGCATATTTGCATGCATGTGTGTTTGCATGTGTGTGTGTGTGTGTGTGCATGTGGGTGTTTCTAAGTGTGCACATACATGCGTTTGATTGCATGACTTATGTGTGATTAGGTGCCTATTTTTATTTATTTGTTTGTGTGTGTGTGTATATGTGTGCATATATGGATGTGCATGTGTGTTCATGTGTATCTTTGTTTGCATGTGTGTTCCAATGTGTGCATGTGCATGTGTGGATGTGTTTATATGTGTGTTATTCACTTTGTATGTGTTTATCCATATGCATGTCTGTGTGCATTTGTGTGTGCATGCATATGTTAGTGTGTTCTAATAATTGCATGGGTTTGTGTGTATTCTTGTGCTTGTGTGTGTGCTTGCACGTGTGTTGTTTTGTGTGTATATGTGTGTGCGTGCATGAATGTGCACGTGGGTGTGAGTGTATACTCATGCACATGTATGCATGCATGTGCGTGTGCATGTGTGCTTGTGTGTGCATGTTTGTGAGTGTGAGCCTATATGTGTGTGTGTGATTATTTGTTTTTGAATGTATGTGTGCATGCACCTATGTTGTTGTGTGCATGTGTGTGTAAGAATCAACATACATGTTCATAAGTACATTTATGTGTGTGTTTGTGTGTTTGCATATCTGTGCATGTGATTGTGCATCTGTTTGTGTGTGGGAGGGGAGGAGTGTATACATGTGTATGTGTGTGTGTGTTGGTGTGTCTACATATTTGTGTAGTGTGTGCATGGGTATATGTAGAAATATGTGCTTGTAGGTATGCACATGTGTGTGTGTATGTATTCATATGTGTGGTTGTGTTTGGGTATTTGTGTTTATACATCTATGTATGTGTGAGCATGTGCATATGTGCATGCTGGCACATGTGTGCATGTGTAGGAGCATGTTTGTGTTTCTTCAAGTGTGTGTGTGCATGTGCATGTGTGACTATGCATGTGCGTTTGCTTTAGTGTACACAGATGCATGTGCTTGCATGTGTGTGTGTGCACATGTGCATTTGTTTATGTACATGTGTGTGTGTGTGTTCTAGTGCACCTATGTGTGTGTGCGTGCATAGAGGTGTTTATGTTGAATTATTTGCATGTTCATGTGTTTGCATATATGTTTTTGTCTATGCATGAGTCTATATGTGTGTGTACATTTGTGAGTTTTTGTGCAAGTGTGTGTGTCTGTGTTTTTGTGCATTAGCACTTGTGTGAGAGTTTGAGTGAATGTGTGTGTGTGTATGCATTTATTTGTGTGTATGCATTTATGTATGTGCATGTATGAATGTGTGTGTGCTTGTTTGTTTTTATATGTGTGCACATGTGTGCACACATGTGCATGTTTTTGTCTATGTGTGCATATGGATATCTATGTGTATGAGTGCATGTGTGCATGTTTGCACATATGCATGTTTGTTTGTGTGTGCCTAAGTGTGTGTCTGTTAGGATATGGACATGTGTCTTTGTCTATATATATGTGTGTACTTTTGTGTATGTATGGACGTGTGCATGTGTGCGCATACACATTTTTATGCTTTTGTGTGTGTGTATGTGCTCATGTGTGTAAGGTGTGTGTGTGTGTGTGTGTGTGTGTGTGTGTGTGCATTTATGTGTATTTATGTATTTGTGTGCATATGCATGTACATGTATGCATGGTTGTGTATGTGTTTGGATGTGTGGGATTGCATGCATTTGCATGTGTGAGTGTATGTGTATGCATTTGTGTGCATGTGTTTCTATGTGTGTGCATATGTACTTGTGTATGTGTGTAATTCTATGCATGTGTGTTTATGTGTGTACATATATGTGTGTTTGTGTTTGTGTGTTCCTATGCATATATGTGTGCTTATGTAGATGTGTCTGTATGTGTGTGTATGTGTGTGTTTTTGTGTGTATGTGTGTGTCTAAATGCATTTGTGTGTATGTACATATATCTGTGTGTGTCCTAGTGTGTGCATGGGCTTGTGTGAATTTGTGTGATTGTATGTGTGCTTATGCATATGTATTTGTGTGTACACATATGTCTCTTTGTGTGTATGTGTGTATGTGCACATGTTTGTGCTTGCAAGTGCATGTGTCGTGTATGCATGTGTTCTTATGTACACATCTATGTATACTTGTGTGTGTGCATGTAAATATGTATGTACATATCCATACGTGCATGTGTGCATGTGTACATGTGCTCATATACATGCATGAGTGCATGTGTGTGCCTTGCATGCATATATGTTTGTGTGTGTGTACGTGCATGTGTGTTTGTGTGCATGTGTGCATGTGTGTGTCTGTGTGTAAGTGTGATGATGTGTGTGTGTTTGCAATTGTGTGAATGTAGGTGTGTACAAGTGAGTGTGGTTATGCATGTGTTTGCTTGTGCAAGTGAATTTGTGTGTGCATGTGCTCATGTGTGCTTTTGTTTATGCACGTGTGTGTATGTGCATATTTGTGTGTGCTAGTGCATGCTCATGTGTGTGTGTGTGCCACATTGGTGTTTGTGTAGAATTGTTTGCATGTTAATGTGTTTGTAGGTGTGTTTGTGTATACATGTGTCTATATGTGTGTGTGTGTGCATCTTTGACATTGTGTGCTAGTGTGTCTGTGTATATTTGTGTATCTGAGCATTTGTGATTATGTGAGTGTATGGGTGAGTTTGTGTATGCATTTGTTTGTACATATGTACATGTATGTGTGTGTCTGTGTGCATGTTTGTTTTTGGGTGTGTGCACATGTATGTTTTTTATGCATGTGTTTATGCATGTGCATGTGTGCTTTTGTGTGTGTGCACATGAGTGTTTGTTTATGCATGTATTTGTGTGCATGCATATATGTCTTTGTGCATATGTGCATGTGTGCATGTTTGTGCACACGTGATTGTGTGTGTTTGTGTGCATGCATGTGTGTGTGTTTAGATGTGTGTGGGTATGTGTGTGTGCTTATGTGTGTATGTATGCATGCATGTGTGTGGTTGTGCCCATGGGTGTGTGTGTGTGTGTGTGCATGCATGCATGTGCATGTTTAGGAGTGTGTGTGTGTGTGTGTGTCTATATGCATGTGTGTGTGCACATGTGTGTTTACATGTGTTTATGCTTATGTGCATTGATGTGTATGAGGAATATGTATGAGTGTGTGTGTGTGTGTATGCACATGTAGGTGCATATGTATATGCATTTGTGCTTACGTATGTGTGCATGTGTGTTTGCATTTGTATGTGTGGGCTTATGTGTGCATGTGTATTCTTTTATGTGTGTGAGTGTTCATGCAAATATGTTTGTATGGCTATGTGTATATTTGTTTGAGTGTTTCTACATTTGTGTATATGCATATATGTGAGCATGTACACATTTAGGTGTGTTCATGCATGTTTGTGATTTTATTTTTGAGCCTATTTTTTTGTGTACATGTGTGCATGTGTGTGTCTGTATGCATTTGTGCATATGTGTATGTGTTCATGCATACTTGTATGTGTGTGTTTGCATGCATATCCTCGTGAGTGTGAGTACATGCATGTGCATGTGTGTTCATTTATGTGTGTGTTAGCATGTGTGTGTGTATGTTTATATGTTAGTGTGTGTGTGTTTATGTTTGCATGCATGTGAGTGTTTGAATATGTATGCATATGTGTGTGTTTACACACAAGTGTGTGAGTGTGTACAAGTGTGTGTGTGTGCATATGTGTGTGTCTGCATGTGCATGAGTGGGTGTGCATGTGTGCATAAGTACATATGTTTATGTGCAGGTGTGTGTTTGGGTGTTATTTGTGGTTATGGGTCTATACATGTGTGTATGTGTGTATGTATATGTATATTTGTGAGTTTCATGCATGTGTGTGTAATTGTGTGCATATGTGCATGTTTTGTGTGTGTAGGTGCTTGTGCAAGTGTGCATGCTCATTTGGGTGTGTGTATGGATGTGTATGTGTGTGTATATGTGTGTACAAGCAGATCTATGTGTTTGCATACTTATATGTGTAAGTATATGCGTATGTGTATTTACAAGTGTTTGTGTGTTTTTTGTGCATCTATACTTGCGTGTTTGTGTGTGCATGCTTATAGATGTGTTTGTGCATATATGTGTGCATGTGCATGTGTCTATATGTTCATGTATATGTGCTTATGTGTATGAGTGCACGTGTTTTTGTCTGTGCATGTATTTGGGTGTGTATGAGTGTTTTTTTGTGTTCATGTTTGTGTAGATATTTTCATACATGTTGAAGTATGCTTACAAGTGTGCATTTGTTTCGATGCACATGTATGTGTACTTGTACATATGCATGCAAGTTTGTGTGTCTGTGCCTTTGGGAATGTGTATGTGCATGTGTGTTTGCATATATGTGTGTGCAAGCAAGTGTGCATATATGTGTGCGTGTTTGTACGTGCTCACATGCATGTGTGTGTTTATGCTCTTGCATGCATGTGTGTTGTGTATGTGTTTGTATGTTTGTTTTCTTATGTTTACATGTACCAATGCATATGTTTGTGCATGTGTGTGCATTTGTCATATGTATGTATGTGTGTGCATCTATATGTGCATTATTGTGTGTGAGCATGTTTATCTGTTATGCATGTTAGTGTCTTCATGCATGCATGGATGAGTGTATGTATGAGGGTTGTTGGTGTGCTTGCATTTGTTTGTTTGGGTATGTGCACATGTGTGCTTGTATTCATGTGTATGTGCACATGTGTACGTGTATGTGTGTGTACACAGGTACACATGTGATTATGTGTGTTCATATCTATGTCTATATTATGCATGTGCAAGTGTATGTGTGTATCTGTGTGTCTACATGTGGCCATGTGTATGCATGTAGTTGTGTGTGTTTGTGTATGTTGATGTGCATGTGCATGTGTGTGTGTACATGCTTGTGTTTGTATACTTGTTTGCATATATGTGCATGGGTGCCTGCATATGCATATATGTGTGTGTATGCATAGATTTTCCTATTTATGTGTGTGTGTGTCTATGTATGTGTACATATGTATGTGCATGTGTGGATGCTTTTGTGTATGTGTGTGGTTATGTGTGTGTGTTTGTGCATAAATGTGAGTGTGTGTGTGGGTGTGTGTGCCTGTGAGTGTATGTGCATGTGTACTTATGTTTGTGTGTGTTATGAATGTGTGTGTTTGTGTGCATGTATATGTGTATGGATGTGGGCATTTATGTGAGTAGGTTTATGCACATGTGTGTATGTGTGTGTGTGTATTAGTGCATACATATTTATGTGTGTATATATGTTATATGTGTACATGTGTGAGACATTAATTTGTACAGGTGTGCATATATGTGTAAATACACATGTGTGTGTATACATATCTGTGAGTATATACATTTGTGTGTGTATGTGCATGTGCATGTGAGTGCTTCAGTGTGTACCTATGTGAGTAAGTGCAAGTGTATGTAAGCATGTGTATGTGTGTGCATATATGTGTGCTTGTGCATATGTATATGTGTGTACACTTCATTGCGGACATGTGTGTGCACATGTGTGTTCTAAAATGTGTTTGTTTGATTGTGTTTATGTGTGTACATATGCACATGTGTGTGTGTGTGCATGTGCATGTTGGCATGTGTGTTTATGTGTAAGCATGTGTGTGTGCCTTTGTGAGTACATGTGTGTGCTTGTGTGTTTGCACATGTGTGTGTGTGCGATTATGGGTGCATGTGTATACATGTGCATGTTTTTGCATGGTTGTGTGTGTTTTAGTGTGTGTGTGTGCATGTATGTGTTTGTGTGTGAGTGTGTGTGTGTGTGTGTGAGTTTGCATGTGTGTCTGTGTGTGTTCATTTATATGCATGTGTATGTGTAGGTATGTGTATGTATGTATATGTATGTAGGTGTGTTTAGGTGTGAGTGTGTGCTTGTGTGTGTATTGGTGCATACATGTGTGCTTGTGAGTGTGTTTTTGTTTATATGTGTGCATACATGTGTGTATGCATGTGTATGTGTGTGCATATGTGTGTGTGTGTGAGTATGTGTGTGTATGCACACACAAATGCGTGTGTGCATACATGCACAAGTATTGTGTGTGCTTGTGTATGAGTGTGCAATTCTGTGGGTGTGTGTGTGTGTGTGCTTGTTTTTATATGTGTTTGCATGTGTTCATGTGTGCTTGTGTGTGTGTGTGTTTTGCATGTCTGTGCTTGTGTGTGTGCATGTGTTTATGTCTATAAGTATATTATTACGCAGAAGTGTCTGTGTCCTCTTTGTGTTCGTGTCTATGTGCATGTGCATTATGCTTGCACTTGTGTACATGTGAGTGTGTGCCCATGTACGCATGTGCATAAGCATACATCACTATTTACGTGTGGGTGTACACGTGTAAGTGTGTGCATGTGTATCTGTGTGGGTGTTTGTGGTAGAGCATGTGTGCTTGTGCATGAGTGCATGTGTTCATGCTTATATGTGTATGTGTGCATGTGTATGACTGTGCATATCTTTCTAAATGTGCATACATGTGTGTGTGTGTGCATACGTGCATGCATGTTGGTCTACATGTGTTTGTACACTTGTGCATGTGTGTGTTTACTCATGTTTGTGTGCACAATTGTGTGTGCATACTTGATAGAGTATGTGTGCATGTGCATGCATGTGTGTGTCTATATGTGTGTTTGAATATGTTTGCTTGTTCCTGTGTGTGCATGTGTGTGCATGTGTGTGTGTGCATGCTTTATTGTGCTTGTGCATATGTGTGCATGTGAGTGCATATAAAAGCATTTGAATGTGTGTGTTTGTGCATGCATATGTGTTTTTATGTTCATGTATGTATGCATGTGTTTGTGTGCATGTGTGTATGTGTGCACGTGTGTGGATGTGTGTGTGTGCATGCATATGTGTATGTTGGTGTATCAGTGTCTCTGTGTGTATGGGTGTGTGTGCAAGTTTACACGCTTATATATATCTATGTGTATGGATGTGTGCACTTGTGTGTGCATGTGTCAGTGTTTTTGTGTATGTGCATGCACATCTATGTGCATGTCTATCTACATGCATGTGTGTGTGTGTATTTGTTAGGAACATGCATGCACTCTTATATGTACACACCCACATCCATGCATAACACACATGCATGCACACATGTGTCCATATGTGCATATAGATAGACACACATTCACACATGGAGACACAAACATGTACTCACTCTCACATGCACAGACGTGCAAAAACATTTACACATGCCCAAAAATATAGAACCACACAAAAACAGTCACACACATGCATGCACATATACATGCATGTAGATACCAACACACAAACATAAGCACACACACACACACACACATAAACACATACACATGCACACACACATACACTTAAACAAACAAAAACAAGCAAAAGTTCATGCATGAACACATCTATGCACTCATATGCATGCTCACTTGCATACATACAAACACATACACACACACACACTTGCACACATGCATGACCATGTACACATACACTCACAGACTCACACACGTACAGGCACAAACACATGCACAAACATACGCACACATGTACACATATGCACATGCACACACACACACTTCAATGCATAGCCACATGTGCACACACATGCACAAGCACATGCATGCATAGCTATATGTATAGATGAATGCACACACCCACATGTACACAAACATGCATATACACACATATGCATGCAAAAAAGCACATAAACATACAAACATGTATACATGGACACGAACACACACAAGAAAGCAAAAATGTATGCATGCACACCCAAGCGTGCTCATATATGCTACATTAGCACAAAAATGCACATGCACTTGCACAAGTAGACAAATGCAAACCCCATAGCCACACACATTTGCACAAACATGTGCACACACTTGTGCATACATCTACACATATAAACACATGTTTACCCATGAATATACACATACAGACATTCACTTGCATGCATACACACTCACACAAATTTGCACTCCCACTTGTAGAAACACTCACATGTATACACTCAAGTGGACACAAACATAAACATAACGACTCACACACATGTGCACATAAATACATGCATGCACAAGCATACAAGCTCACTCACACACACATGCTTGCACTTGCAATGCATGTTCACACACACACAAAGGGAAACACAAACTTGCACACATATGCACTCGTATAGACACCCACACATATACACTCTCATACAAGCATGTACATATGCACACACACACATGCATAAACATACATGCATAATCACACAAGCACATGCACATACTGATGTAGACACATATGGACATGCATGTGCACTCACACACATGCTCAAACATGCACATTTACACACATACACACACATGCACACAAACACATAAAAATGCACACACACACACACACATGCATATGTGTGCACACACACACCCACACGTACTTATGCCCACACACACATATATATATATACTCATATACACATACACATGCACACAAAAAACATGCAAACACATGTACACCCACACATGCACACAAATGCACATATGCACCCACCCACGAAAACACATGCACATGCACACGTACACAAACACACCTATGCATAGTCTCACACACCCAAAGACACACACACATGGATGCACAAAAAACATACACATACACATGCATGTTGACCCACACAAGCATTTGCATGTCTAAGTGAACATAAAGACACTCACACACACATACACAGACACAAACTCACACAAAAAAGCACACACAGACACACACATGCATGCACACATGCATGTTGACACACAAGCATTCACACACACACGCACACATGTATATGCATATATATGCTCACACAAACATACAGTCAAAGATATTAAATGACACAGATGAACACATGCACACACACACATATAGACACATATATAAGTAGGTACACACACTCGCATGAACAGACACAGAACTGTTCACATGCATTCATGAAAGGATGCACATGTACAAATAGACATAGACACATACACATGCACACACGACAGTGTACAAGCATGTTCACTTAGACACACACATGCATAAACACACACAAATACACAGATATGCACACAAATGTATACAAGCACACATGCTTATGCACACACAAAGGAACAAATAGACACAAAATCACACCCACACCTACACATAGAAATACATACATGCATGCATCCATACACACACACTCACATGCCAACACACACATGCATGTGTACTTATGCATACGTACACACATACGCATATTGGCACATAGACACATGCATGACAACATAGGCATAGGCATACACATGCACATATAAATGCACATAGATGCACATAAACATGAACACACATCCACACCCACACACATTTATATAAATAGACAAAAATGAACACTCACATAAACACATACATGCACTAACATGCACCCACCCACACCTACACACACATGTGAATATACATTCACACACCCCCAAACATAGAAACACACACACATGCATGCACAGAGACACACATAACCACACACCCAAGCATCGATAAGCACACATACACACATATACACATATACACATATACAAATATACATATATACACATATATACATATACGTATATACACATGCACATACATACATGCATACACACACACATTAACACATGTATTCATGCACACACACATATGTTGACACATGAACTCATGCATACATATACACACACACAAACACACATGCATATGTATGCACATGCACATGCACAAGCACATGCATGTATACACACACAAACATAATATGCACACTCGCACAGACATGCGTGTGCATACACACTTGCACAAACACTTAGAAGCATACATAAGTAGGAAGAAATGAATACAAAGACACACAAGTATGTGCCACCTTCACCCATACATATGCGTTCACACATGCAAAAACACACAAACACACACACACACATACATGTACCAATGGATGCACACAGGTACATATACATAAATACACACAAACACACACAAACACATGCATATGTACATGTACATACACACATACACAAATGTACACACACACACAAAATCACATGCATGCACGGACACACACACAAGTATATGCACACACACACACATTCACAAACACATGTAAACACATGCACATAGATAAGCACACACACATACACACACGTGCATGCACACACATGAAGGCACAAACACTCACACCCATGCATACACACACATACACATGTACACCTACATGCACAAAAATGCCAAGAAACACTCACATGCACCCACACACATGTGTGTATAAAGAGGCATGCATGCACCCAAAAAAACACACGAACAAGCTTACTCATGCACACACATGTGCACACACACACACACACACAAAAACAACCACACATGTGCACATGGGCACATACGTATGCTTACATACACACATGCCCATAGACACACACATGCATGCACACATAGACACATACACACACCACACATTAATAGATATGTGCATGTACACACACACAAACACATACATGCATACAAATGCACACTTGCAAACTCACATAAACACAAGCACACACATACATGCATATGCACTTGCACATGTGCACACATATACATACCCACACACATGCATACACACATATACAACAACACACACACGTGCACACATGTGCACACACACACACACAAAGAAACACAAGAGCATGTGCTTAATCACACACGCACCCACATGTCTTCATGTGTACATATACATACATGTGTACACACTCATACACACATTCATACAAACATGCACTTATAGACACATACACAAATCCACACACTTGAACATGCACACACGTGCATACACCCACACACACACACACATGTGCATGCATGCACACACACACATGCACACATGCACATACACACATACACACACCCACCTATATACCCCCACACACAAACACACCATGGACTCACTCACATACACACACATGCATAAACACTCGCAAATGCACAAATACTCATAGGCAAACACACACAAACATGCACACATGCATGCAAAAGTACAAACACACACATACATACTTGAATAAGCATACAAACACAGCCATTAACACACACCTAAACAAACATGTATGCACATGTTGACACACACATCCACAAACACACACGCACACACAAATGGATATAGATGAACTTGTAAACACATGCAAAAGCACACAGCTAGATAGACACATGCACACATATCTACACATATGCTTACATGCACACACACATACACATATGACACATATATGCATGTGTACACATGCATATAAACATAAGCATGGATATGAACACTAACACATGAATCCACACTCCTACACACGTACAAATACATACACATAAGTAAAAGTATGCACACATATGAACCCCCATGCACACAAAAGAACAAACATTCTTACACATATACATGCAAAGATGCACCTATGAATAAACACACATACACGCACACACATAAGTACATGAACACACATGCACAAGCACATGTAAACACATACAAGCATGCACACACACAAGCACAAACATAGCCACTCTTGCACTAGCACACACATAGATACACATGAATACATTTGCATGTGCACAAATACACACACACACATACACACTACCATTCACATATATCATATTGACACTCATACACATAGGCATGCATGCATGCACACACACACATAGATGCACACCCACAACCCTTACACACATGCACATGCATGCTTGCATACATGCACAACTTGCACACACCAGCACTTATAAAAACACACAAATAAGAGCACACATTCACACATATACACACACACACATACACGCACACACATTCACGCAGTCAAAAATAAACAAAAACACAATCATAAATGAACAAACACACATACATGCACATAGAAGAACACATGCACACACATAAACATATGTACACACACTTGGAAAATAATTCACACATAAGCATCTATGTGCATGGTTGCATATGCACACACACACATGCACATGCATACACACACCACCATACAAACATGCACACACATGCTCGCACACATGCATTCTCCTATACACACACAAGAACATATGTGCACACATGTTCACGCACATGCACGCATACAAACATGCACACATATGCACATATGCATGCATGCACACAAACATAGACATAAATAAACATACACTAGCATGTACACATTTAAACATCCTGACCCACATACATGCAAGTACAAAGACGCACACATGTACACATGCATAAATACCCACACACACTTGCATACAAATGCTTACATGCACACACACATATGCATCCACACAAACACACACATGCATGCACATAAATGAACACATGCACACACGTACACATGCACAAATGCACACACCAACACAAACACAACTAGACATGCACAAATTCATACTTGCACACATACATGTATAGAGGCCATTGCACACACACATAAGCATGCTTTCACACTTACACACCCACACATGACTATGCCCCCACTTGCATAAACATGCACACAAGCATACATAGACACATGCATGCACACATGCATATGCACACACACACACACAAAAATACAAACATGCTTAGACACACCTACACACACATGCATATGCACACTTGCGCACACAAATAGTTGTAAACACGCATGCACATACACACACACAAGAACACATGTGCATACATGTACATACATAGGCACAAACACAAGCATAAAAGCACACATGCCCAAACTACACATGCACAAAACAATGTGTATGCACACACATGTATCTGCACAGGCACACACACTCATACATACATGCACAAATGCACACACACATGCAAACATGCACATGCACACACCCACATGTGCATATACAAATATGCTCACATACATACAAACATGAACACATACATGCTCACATGCCCTTGCTCACACAAACACACATGTACACCTGCACAAGCATACCCAAATGCTCATGGACATGCACACACATGGACACACACGCACATAGACATGCACACATACGAACACCCTTGAGCATGTGCACATACACACAAACATGGGCACTCATGCATGCACATAAAACCACAGACACATACACAAGCATAAATATGTGCACAAGCACCGCAAGCACACACATGCACATATGCACGTACAAGCAGGCACACCCACATATGTGCAAAAAAATATGCACACACACACACATGTATGCTTTTGCAAAAGTGCACTTTCATGCACACACACATAAATGTACTAACACACACATGTGCATGAATATATATATATATATATATATATATATATATATATATATATATATATATATACATATCCACACACATGCTCACACACACACACAGATGCATGGACATGTGCACACAAACATACATGCATGCCCACGTGCACACACATATACATGTATGCTCCAATGCATATATGCACACATACACATATGCATACATAGATGAATATACAAATAAAAGCACACATACATGCACACATACATGTACACATGTACATACACACAAAAACACACACACTAGCACACACCCATGTGCAGTTACACATGCATGCTCACCCATAAACATATGCATTCATAGACATGCATGCACACACACACTCACATGCATGCATACACAAAAAAAGACACATGCATGCATATAGAAATGCACTCATGCACATACAAGCATGCATGCATCCACGCACAAATTCATACACGTGCTTATACACACTAACATGCATAAGCACACAAAGACATGAGTATACAAGCAAACATACACCAATGCACATGCACACACACTCACAAAAATACATACATGTGCAAGAATATACATTCTCACATAGACACAATCATATAAAAAGCATGCATACACACACACGTATACACAAAAACAAACAAATGCACAAACACATGCACAAACATGCATACACCACACATGCATGCACACACACACACATGCACACACATGCACATACACGAACATACTCACATGCACTCACAAACACATATGCATAAATAAGCACAGACACACACACACATATACACATGAACAATCATACACACATGAACACTTGAGAACATCCAGATACTCACATGTGTGCACAAACACATATGCACATGCATGCACATATATAGACTCACACATGCATACAAAAACACATAAGCCCACACACAACATCACACACATGCACCTATGTATCGATGCATGCACACAGGAGCACACAAATGCACAAAATATACACAAGCACACAACGACATACACATGCACATATGCAAACATACAGAAACCTTCCCTTACACACATGCATAGAAAAACATGCATATGAACACACACACAGACACACATAAACACACATGCATACATACAAACACAGACAAGCATACATACATGCAAGTGTACACACATATGCACCCAACATACTCACACATGCACACACACAAATAGACAGACATAGGAACACACACATATATACACGAGACAAAAAAAAGTAAACATGGATACATGTAAATACATAGAAAAATAAATAGATAGACATGTACACACATGCATAATAACACACACTCACACACAGGTACATAGGCATTCACAGCAAACACATGCATGCACACACATGAACACAAACATATACACATGCTCACATAAACACACACATGTATGCAGCCACATGCACTCACTCACTTGCACACACTCACATGCTCACTCACACACATAAGCACATGAAGTCATGCATACACACATGCACATAAATGTACACACACACACACACACAAGCACATATAAATAAGGGCACATACACAATCACACACTCATACATGAACATATACTTCCACTCATACACTTATTACAAATGCACAAACATGCATAAATGCACACTCACACACACATGCACACACAGACACACACTCACACGCACAAGTACATGCATGCACTAACATGAACACATGTACCCTCGCATGCATATACATACACACACATGCATGCATAATCGTACACACATGGATGCACATGCTCACACAAACACCTACACACATGCATACACACACATGCACACACATTTATGCACATGCTCACACAAAAACCTACACACATACTTGAACACAAATGAAGACATGTACACATAGCAGACATACACACATGGACAAAGCTACACATGTGCACACACAAATACACATGCATGAACACATACACACACATACATGCACACACACACACATGCCTATACACGCACAAACACCAACCCACCCACACATGCATGCATATGCACACATGCACACAAAGCATGCACGTGTACACACATGCTCAAACTCATGCACACATGTAGGTACCTACACACAAGAACACACAAATGAAGAAGTACAAGAATAGATGTAAGAAAATACACATACATATACAAAAACACATGCCCACACATATACAAATCAATGCACATAATGACACCAACACTTGCACATGCACACACACACACATGCACACATATAGACATGCATGCACACATGTAAGCACATGCACACACATAAGCACATTCATGCACATACACACACATGCAACTACATAATGCACATGGATATAGACACATGCATGCAAGCATGCACACTAACATGTGCTCACACATACACATGCACACACACAGAACCACACATGCACACAAGCACATGCAAACTCTATCACACAACACATACAAATAAACATGCTTGCACATGCATAGTGACACTGACACATGCACATGCTCACATGCACATGCAACCACACCCAAACATGGATAGGCATAGGAAAATGCATGCAAAACATCAAAGACATATACACATGCAAACCCATATGCATGCATGTGCACATGCATGAACACAAACATGCATGAACACGAACATGCACAAACACTCAGACATCAACTTAGACCTGCACACACACACACACATACACATTGGCATGCAGGCATAATCTTACACAAACACATATGCACTCATCTGAACACATACAAACATACACAAGCACTAGTATGCACGCACACATGCATGCACACATTCATGCACACACATGCACACACTTTTAATGCATGCATACACACAAAAAATGCATACATTCCTACATGCGCACACAAACATGAACGCTCCACACCCAAACACATAAGCATGAACTCACACAATCACATATGCACAAACATGCACATAAACTCAAACAAGCGTAAGTAGACAGAAACATACATAGACATGCTAACATGCACAAACACACACACATGCTCATGCACTAGCACACACACACACAAATGCATATTTACTTGTAAACACATCCACACACACACGTACGGACAAACACATACACATGCACACCTATACGCACTCATACGTGCCCACACATTCATATATACTAATGCTTACACAAGTACATGCTCACCCATCACACACATATGCACATAGACATATGATATGCATATACACACTCACAGATGTACATGCACACACACCAACATACACACATAAGCACACCAATGCAAGCAACATAAACACACAAATGCATGCACACCAACATACACACACTCTTGCACACATGCACACTTACACACACATGCACTCCCATACATATGTGCATGCTTACACACAAACACTCACATGCATGCTCACATACATGCTTGCACACATAAGTATAAACATAAACACATGTGCCCAAGAACGTTGGCGCACACAGACATGCGTACATGCAAATATACACACAAACACACACTTATCACCATAGATATGCATGCACATACAAACACACATGCATACACATATAGAAAAACACATATATGCACACAAAACTATGCATACACGCACATACATATGCAAGCAAAACACATGCACATGTACACAAACACACACACATGTGTGTATACATGTACAAGCACATAGCCACACACACATACATGCCAACTAACAAACACATGTACAAACTAACATATAGACATGCACATGAGCATGTGTGCACCAACAAAATCACACACATATGCACAAACACACACCTAAACACAAGTATGCACCTTATCATGCACACACATGTAGGCATAAGCATACACACTCTTACATGCACACACACAAATACATACACATTCATGCACAACTCACAAGCATACAAAATACATGTGTGCATACAGACACACAAATGAACATAAGCAAACACTTGCACATGCACTCAAAAACATGCACACATACTCATGCGCTAACACACACACACAAGCAAGCATGACCACACACGATCATGCACACAAAAACACATTCTTACATTAGCTCCGACATACACACATCCACCTACACACACACACATGCTAGCATACACACACAAATAAGCACATGCATGCACACACACATAATCATGACATACACATATGCATGCATACACAAATAGACACAGATGTAGAAATATGCATAATCACACATAAGCACATGCACGCACACACACATGCACCCAAGCACACACATGCATGTACGCATGCACTTATGCTCATACACATGCACACACATGAAAAACGACAAACACCCTGACACATCTACACACATGAATACATATGCATTCATGTGCACCAATGTAAGCATGTGTCTACATGAACCCTGACAGACATGCACACGTACATATGCACACACACAAGCATGCACATACACACATGCACACATATGCATACACACACACCTGTACACACAAACACGCATATACACACACACACACACATGTATGTAGACTCACACAAAAATAGAGAGGTTCATGAACACAAGTGGATAGTAACACACACAAATGCATACACATACACGTGTAAGCACACACAGACAAATGTTGGAACACACAAACACACAAACAAGTG
Source organism: Vanilla planifolia (assembly GCA_023846275.1). Taxonomy (NCBI): domain Eukaryota; kingdom Viridiplantae; phylum Streptophyta; class Magnoliopsida; order Asparagales; family Orchidaceae; genus Vanilla; species Vanilla planifolia. The sequence continues at coordinate 1,877,806 of JAIUJO010000022.1, forward strand.
CACATGCACATATGAACACATGCATAATGCACAAACACATAGGCACATGCTCACAAATGTAGAAACCCACACCCACACACATGCAAAAGCATAAAAATGCACAACAATCTCATAGAAATGCACACATGAGCATGCGTACACAAAAACCTATGCATGCACACAGATACCTACTCACATGCACATAAAGCAAACACATGCATTTTTAGATGCACATGAACATGCAAACATGCACATGAAGACACACATACACACACAGACCGAAACAAACACACACACACATAGATGCATACACTTGCACACGCACACATATATACAAATGCAAACACATCCTCAAGCACACACATGTACGCATGACTACACACACACACACACATAGTGTGCATGCTTACATGCACACACTCACATGCATAATAGATGCACACATACATTGTACACTCAAAAACCAACATATAGACACACACACACAGACATATATGCATGCAGTCATCTTCCCACACAAAAAACATAGATACACATACATACACATGCACTCAAACATGTCAACAAACACATAAACATATATACACACACACATGCATACACATACACACACATAAACATACAAATACTCACACATGCATGCACACACATACACACATGCATGCACCCACACAAAAACATGCTCACATGTATAAATGCACCTATAATCATACACATTGGCACATACATAGGCACACACACACACATACACATAAAGACACGCAAATGTGCACCAATATGCACACATACACCTGCACACACATGCATAAACACACATATACATGCACAAATATGCACACACACACACACACATATGTGCATATATACACATATACAATTATGCACATATGCATACACACACACATTTGCACACACACACTAATGCTCACTCACACATGCACTCATGCACACACATATACATAAGAATGCACAAGCATGTGCATGCACACACAAACAAGCAGATATGCACAAATAGACATACATTTTCACACACATATACATTCACCTACACATACTGATAAACACATGCACACACATATACACATGCACATGCAATCACACTACACACATACATGCATACATAGACACATGCACACATGCACACACATGCACACATATACAAGAACAAACACTTGCTTAGGCCTACACACAAGCATGCATACACATGCACTTACGCATACACACACAAGCACATATATGCATACATACAAACACACACACACACACGCATATACAAATATACACACCCATGCTCACACACATATGCACACACACATGCATACACATAAACTCATGACCACACATGCTGTCACACACATAAAAATTACCTCATGCACATGCATGAGCACACACATATACATATGCACACACATACGCACATGCACACACATGCAGACACACACACACATACACACATGCATAAATAAATGCACACACACATGCACAAACACAAGCACACACACCCCAACACACTATTGTATGTGCACACACTTGTATGCATGCATATGCAAACACACATGCAAAAGCAAATGTACACAAATGCATGAGTACAACCACATATATAGATAGACATACACACATACACACATATACACTTGCACCCACGTACACACACACACACACACTTGCACTTAGGAACACACAGCATAAGCACATGCACACAAAAACACACAAGAACACACACATATATAAAGAAAAAGCATACAAACATGTGCTTGTGTGCACACACCACACCCCCACACACATGCATTGACATGTACACACAGCACATGCACCTATCCACACATGACCACTTTGCTTCTAGCATACTTAATTGCATACACATAGAGACATAGGAACATGCACATAGATATGCATACATGCACACATACTATCACAAACACAAATGCATGCATGCACACGCAAACACCCACACCAACATATATATGTGCTTGCATGCTTATATAAAACACAAATGTATGGACACAAATACACATAGATGCACTCACACACACAGCCACACTCACATGCACATACAAACACACGCATAAATGTATGCATGCATGAACTCATGCACATGTACAGACAAACACACACATTCATAAACATATACACACAAACAAAACATGCACACAAACACACAAAAGTATAGGAACACATTCAGACACATGCACTTGCAAAGACATGCATACATAAACACACCTACATGCATGCTCACACACATGCATGCAAACACACATATGTAGACATACACACATGACCACATACACACTCACTTACAAACATACATGTTTCCATTCATGCATTATCCTAAACATTAAAATACATACAAATATGTGCACACACACACACACAAACACTTACCCACAAGCAAATGCATCCACATACATGCTAGCACAAAAGTGTGTGTCTATACACATGCACACACATAGATATGCTTATACATATATACACGTGCAATACACGTGAACACCCAAGGAAACACAAACATACACAAACACATAACACAAACATACACATAACACAAACATGCACAGACACACATGTAAACAAGCATGCACATACATATGTATGCACACACACACATGCATATACAAACACACATAAATGACCATAGGAACAAACACACAAATAAGCATGGAAATGCATAGATAGATGCACGCACACCCATGCACACACATGCACATGCACCCACACATGCGTATCGATTCACTCACACACACACACATCCATGCGTAGGCACATACTCATATACATACATGCACATAAACACCAACACATGCACACAAATGTACACACTCACATACCTATGCAAACACATGCACATGTACATACACAAACTCACACTCACTCACATAAGCACACATATGCAAACACTTACAAGCATGCACACATACCCATATGCATAGACACACATGCATGCATGCATACACAGACACATACACATGCTCAATTGCATGCACACATTCACCCAAACACATGCACACACACATGCATGAAGATACCCACACATGCACATGCTTGCAAACATGTATAGACTCATAAATGCACAAACACATGCATGGATGCACAACCACACACACACACAAACACATGCACACACGCACTGAGGTGCATGCACACACTCATAAATGCATACACTCACACTCACATGCACTTGCACATAACATGCATACACACATACACAATCATATAAACATGCACACATAAACACAAACACATGCACGCATGAGTGCATACACACCCACACGCACACATATGCACAGATATGAATATAGGCACACACACATGTATGCATAAAAACATGCACTCAAAAGTAAAAATACACATGCACAAAAACGTACACACCCATGCACACACATAACAAGCACACACATAGGCACAAAAATAAAAAAGCTACACATGCACACACATGCATTAAAAACACACACATAAGCATGCACACACACATGCACATGTACACACACACATTCAAGCACTCAAAACAATGAACACATACACACATGCACACACACACACAAGCATCCATATACTCAAATAAGTACACACATACACAAACACACACTCACAAGCACATAAACTCACACTCATATGCACACACATGCGTATGCACACACACACACACATAAAAACATGCACATGCAACACACACACACACACACAAGCACATACACACGCATAAACATGCACGTACGCACACACACACATGAACACAAGCATGCACATGTGTGTGCACTAGTATACACACAAATACGTGTGCACATGCACACACATAAGCACATATGTACACATACACACTTACACAAAGTCAAACGTATGCAAACACACACACACACACACATTAGCACTCACAAAGACATAGATATGCACACATGTGCCCATGTATACACACACACACACGAGAACTCATATGCACATGCACACTGATGCAAACACAAAAACACCCACCCACACCACAAATACAAACATGAACACATGCTTATACATGCATTCACACACACACATGTATGTCTATGTACACACATGCACCCACTCACACACATGCATAGATATATATGTCCATGCACACACACACACACACAAATATACACTCACATATACATACAAACCCAGATACACATACACACACACACTTTTACACACACATGTAATCAAATGCACATGCATGTAGACGCACACATACATGTACATGCACATGCATACAAAAACAATCACTTACACATACACATGCAAAACATACGCACACATACAAACAGAGGAACTATTATGCATACACACATACACATGCATGCAACCACACACATATGCATACACTCAAACAAACATATTCATGCACACACACACATACACATGTAGGCTTGCACAACACACACAAGCATGCAAAAAAGTAAACAAAAGCATCCACACATGCACACAAACATGCAAGAACATGTGCACATACCCACACACAAAAAATATGCACATACACTCACACCCACACTCAAATGTGCACACACAAACTTGCATACACATATGCACCCACTCACACACACAAGCACATTAGTACACATGTACAACCACACCCACGCACACTTAACCACCCCCATGCACATGCACACATATAAGAATACACATATATGCACACACATACACACATATAAAGTATACACACACACATGCACATGGATAGATGTGCACAAATCTACATGCACACACATACTCACCCATATGCACTTACATGGTCACATGAATACACATAAGCCACCACTCACACACACATACACACATGAACAAAAATAGACACATGCAAGAATAGACACACATGGAGTCATGTAACCATACATGCATGTGCACCCACACGCACATGCATGCACACACATGCATTCACATAGGTACATACACATGCACACACACATGCACATGCATGCATTTACATATATGCACAAGCATGCACATACACACTCACATGTGCACACCACCCATACACATACATACATCAAAACACATGCAGACACAACATACATAAATACAAATGCTCACATAGACATGTGCACATGCATGCAAAAAAATATTCACACACACACACACTCGTGCACTTGCACACACACTCACACACAAAGTTCTAGCCACAAACACACACACACATGCTTGCACATTTGCATGACATGCACACAAGCATGCACCCACACACACATGCACCCATGCACACTCACCTACACTCACACTCGCATTCATATATGAGCACACATACACACATGCATCTATGCACAAATACTTGCACCACACACTCACACAAGCACACACAAACATTAAAACAAACACTCACACACCCATATACACCCCTTACACATGCATGTACACATATAGACATGTATGCACTTGCACACACATAGGCACACTCACATGCACCCACACACATAGTTACATGCACAAGCGCACACACACATATATATAGTCACACATATCAATGCACACATGCATGCATGCACACACCCATAACAACACATGCACATAAATGCACAAGCAGACATACATGCACACACATGTAGGCTCAAAACATAGACACAAAGTTTGATGTACATACGAACACATTCATAGAAAAAACAAATGCATATTCCCAAAAACATGCATGCACTCATAGAAAGACATGAACATGCACACAAACACAAACACAGATACACACTCACACACTTACACACAAGCCCACACAAACATACATGTAGATTTGCATAGACATGCACACACATGCTCATAGATGCATGCATGCACACACATGCTCATAGATGCATACATGCACACACATATGCACACATAAACATGAACACACAAATGTACACAAACACATGCACACATACTTGTGCACAAGCACACACATATAGATGCATATGTCAAACACATGTCCACACACACTAGCACACATGTACATGTGCAAAAATACATTCAAACACACATGCACACACACAAATTCTTACACATGCACACACACATACTCATGTACATGCACACGTACATGCACATATATATAGACACACATAGATGCATAGATGAGGATTGTCATGCACACACATATGTACACACACTTGCATGCACCAGGGCACACATGCATGCACCCACACAAATGTTGGCACAATCATACATACGCACACTTGACAATCATATATACACACATGCGAACAAAAACATGCACAAAAACACATATAAGTATGTGGATGCACACATACAAAAGCACAGAGAAATGGATCTACATGCACATGAAAACACACACATGCATAAGCACTCACACGCACACTCACATAGACAAACACATACACAAGCATGCATGCATGCATATAACCACATGCATGCCAACACACATGAACACACACATGCATGTGCTTGTTAGTGCAAGTGTATGTGTGTGTGTGTACATGTCTGGTTAAGTCAGTCAGTGTGTGTGCGGTTGTTTGTGTGTGTGTGCATTGTCTTTTGTGCGTGTGCCTTTGTGTTTGTTTATGCATGCATGTGGGTGTGCGTGTGTAGGCATGTGTGTGCATGTGTTGGTGTCATGCATAGGTGTGTTTGTATGTGTGCATGTTTGTGTGCATGTATGTGCACTATGCATGCATAGGTGTGCATGTAGCTATGTGTGTGCATATGTGTGTGCATGTATGTGTGTAAGTGAATGCTTGTGTGCCTACATGTTTAAGTGTATGTGTGCATTTGTTCTTCGTGTGTATGTACCCATGTGTATGAATGTGTGAGTGTGTTCATGTGCACATGCATGTGTGCGAACATGCATGTGCATGTGTGCATGCATGTGTATGTGTGTCTGTGTGTGAGTTCATTTGTATGCGTGTGTGTGTATGTGTGCATGTGCACATTTGCATGCATCTATTTGTGTGGATTCATTTGTGTGTGCGTGCTTGGATGCATTAGGGTGTGTATGTGTGTGTGCATTTGTGTGTGTTATGTTAATGCAATTGTGCATGTGTGCATCTACATGTACATTTGCATTTGCATGTGTGCATTTGTGTTCATGCATGTGTTTATGAGTGGGTATGTGTATATGTTTGTGTGCATGCATATGTGTGGATATGCATATATGCATGCGTGCATGTGCATGTATGTCTTTTCATTCATGTGAGTGTATGTGCATGTGCATGATTGTGTGTGAATGTGTTTGAGCTTCTATGTCTGTATCTGTGTTAGTGCATGTGCCTCTTTGTGTGTGTGCGGTATTGTCCACGTGTCTATCTATATGTGTGTATTTTTGTCTGTCTACTTATACATTGTGTGCGTATCTGCATGTGTATATGTGTTTTTTGTGTGTGTGTGCACGCATGTGTCTATGTGTGTGATTGTGTGTGCATGTGTTTATGTGTTTGTGTGTGCTTTGTTATTCTTGCATGTATAGGTGCCTTTGTATGTGTTTGTGCATTTGGGTAGGCATGTGTTCATCTATGTGCCTATGTATTTTAATTGTGTGCATTTGTGTGAGTGTGCAGGTATATATGTGTGTGTGCACATGCATGTCCATGCTCCATTATAGCCTATGCATGTATGTGTGTGTACATGAGTGTGTGTGTTTGTATATATGTGTATACATGTGCATAAATGTGTATGTGTGCATATATGCATTTGCATTTCTGTGTGTGCATGTGTGTGTGCCTTTGTGTGTATATGCATATATGAGAGGATGATTTTGCAACTATATATGCATGTTTATGCGTGTGTGTGTCCATGTGAGAGTGACTGTGCATGTGTGTGTGCACATTTGTGTGAGTGTTCATACGTGCATGTGTGTCTGTGTAAAATTGAGCATGTTTATGTGTGAATCAATGTACATGTGTGCATATATGTGTACGCATATGGGTGTGCATGTGTGCATGCATGTGCATGTCTGTGTGCATGTGCACGTGTATTTATGTTTGTGTGCATGCATGTGTCTGCATATCTTTTTGTGTTTTTGCATGTGTGCATCCATCTACATGTTTGTGTGTTTGAGCGTGCATGTGTGTGTGTATGTGCTAGTGTGTTTATGTGAATGTATGTGTGAGTGTGTGTGCATGTGTTTATGTGTATGCAAATGTGTGTATATATGTACTTGTGTGCATGCTTATGTATGTTTGTGTGTGTTGTTTATTCATGCATATGTGTGCACATATGTGTGTATGTGCTAGTCTATGACTATGTGTGTGTGTACGTGCATGGGTACACATGTGTGCGGTTGTGACTATATGTCTTGTGCATGTGTGTACCTATATTTGTTTGTGTGTGTGCCTGTGATGGTGCTTGTGTGTATGTGTGTAGGTGCTTTGTGTAGGTGAATGTATTTGCATGTCTACGAATGTTTATGTATGTGTGCATATGTGCAAGTATTTGTGTGAGCATGTGTTCATGCATGTGTGCATTTACATACATGTGATGTGCATGTATAGGTGTGTTTGCAAGAGCATGTGTGCATTTTGTGTTGACATGCATTTATATGCATGTGCTCATGCTTGTGTGTGTTTATACTTATGTACAAGTGTATACATGTTCGTGTGCACATGTGTCTGTGCGTGCATATATGCATGTGAGCAAGTAGGCATTAGCATGTATGAGCATGTGCATTTGTATGTGTGTATTTGTGTTATGAGTGTTTTTTTGTTTTTATGTGTGAGTGTGGATGTGTGTGCATGCACTTGTGTGTGTGCATGAACATGTGCATGTAGATGTGTTTGTGTGTGTGTATTTGTATGCATGTGCATGCTTTTATGTGCATGTGTATGTGTGCATGGGTGTGTTTGCATTAGTGCTTGTGGTCATACATGTGTGTGCTTTTTGTGTTCATTTGTTCTTTTGTGTTTCCACATATGTGTGTGAGAGTGTGCAAGCATTCGTGCATGTGTGCATGTGTGTACATATATGTGTGTGTCTATGTGTATGCATGTTGGAGTGCAAGTATGTCTATGTGTGTGTTTTTTTATGTGTGTATGTCCAGGAGTGTGCATCTGTGTGCCATATATGCATGTGTGTGTGTGTGTGTAAGTATATGAGTGTGTGGGTGCATGTTTGTGTTAATGTGTGTATGCATATGTGTGGATATGTTTGTATGCATGTGCATGCATACATGTGTGTGTCTAGGTTATGCACATGTGCATGTGTTCCTATACACATGTGTGCTTGTGTTCCTACACATGCATGTGCATCTATGTGCATGTGTGCGTGTGAGTATTTATGCATGTGTGTGTCTGTGCATGAGTGCATATATTCATGTCTTTATGTATATGTCTGTGTGGCTGCATGCGAACATGTGCATGTATGAATTTTTGCATGTGATTATGTGTATGCACATGTGATTATTTGTGAGTGCATTGTACGTGTGTGTGTATTCATGTGCATGCATGTATTTTTGTGCAAGCATGTGTGCACAATTAAATGTGCATGTATATGTATATGTACATGTGTGTGTGTGTTTAGTGGTTGATGTGTGCATGCCTATGTGTGCATGGACGTGCGTGTGCACACTTGTGTGTATCAGTGTATGTGTTGTGTGTGTGCATATTTGTGTGCATTTTTGAGCCATTTTGTACATATGTAATTGTGTGTGTGTGTGTGTATGCCTGTGTGCACATATACACGTGTGTGTTTTTCTGTGTGCATGTGTGTACATGAGCATGTGTGTGTGTGTGGGTGTGTCTGTGTGTATGTTTTTTGTACAAGTTTGTGTGCATGCATGTTCCTATTTATTGTAAGCTTGCATGTGTGTGTTTATGCATTTATGTATGTGTGCAGGCACATCCATGTATGCATGTGCATACCTGTGTCTATGTATGCCTTTTAGCTTGCATATGTGTATGTTTGTGGATGTGCATATCTATTTGTATGTGTACTTATGTGAATGTATGTGGAAGTGTGTGTGCATGTATATGTACATGCGTGTGTGTGTGTTTAGTGGTTGATGTGTGCATGCCTATGTGTGCATGGACGTGCGTGTGCACACTTGTGTATCAGTGTATGTGTTGTGTGTGTGCATATTTGTGTTCATTTTTGAGCCATTTTGTACATATGTAATTGTGTGTGTGTGTGTATGCCTGTGTGCACATATACACGTGTGTGTGTTTTTCTGTGTGCATGTGTGTACGTGAGCATGTGTGTGTGTGTGTGTGTGTCTGTGTGTATGTTTTTTGTACAAGTTTGTGTGCACGCATGTTCTTATTTATTGTAAGCTTGCTTGTGTGTGTTTATGCATTTATGTATGTGTGCAGGCACATCCATGTATGCATGTGCATACGTGTGTCTATGTATGCCTTTTAGCTTGCATATGTGTATGTTTGTGGATGTGCATATCTATTTGTATGTGTACTTATGTGAATGTATGTGGAAGTGTGTGTGCATGTGTATGTGTGTGTGCAAGCTTGTGTTTGTATGTGAGTGTTCATTTGTGTGTGTATGAGTGTGCAAGTGTGTGTATGTATCCATGTGTTTTTGTGCATGCATGTGTGTGCATGTGCATGTCTTGGTGCATGTCTAGGTGCATGTGTCCGTTTTTGTGAGCTTATCTTTATGCACGTGTGTGCATATGCCTTTGTTTGTGTGTGTGAGCAAGTGTGTATATATGTACTTGTGTGTGTTGATGTGGGTGTATATGTTCTTGTGTCAATTTGTTAGTGCATGTGTGTGTGCAAGCATGCATGTGCATGGATGTGTGTGTGTGTATGTATGTTTATGTTTATTTTATTTCTTATGTGTGCCTACATGTGTATGTTTGTCTATGTTTTTGTGTGCATCAGCATGTGTGTACATGTGTTTGTGTGCTATGTGTGCATGTAACTACTTATATGCATGTGCATAAGTGTTGTTGTGCTTGTATGTTTGTGTTTGTATGCATGTGCATTTGTGTAACTGTGTGTGTGTGTGTGCACTTGTGTGTGTTTTTGCACATTTGTGTGCATTTCTATGAATGTGTTTCTAAGTGTGTGTTTGTCTATATGCATGCATGCAAGTTTGTATGCATGTTAGTGTGTGTATGTGTGCATGTGCTTGTATTTGCATGTGTGTGTGCATGTACATGTCTATGCGTGTTCCTCTATTTTTGCATGTTTCTTGTTGCATATGTGTGTATATGTGTGTGTGTGTTTGTGCATGTGTGTACATGTGTGAGTGTGTGTTTTCATGCATGTGTATACATGTGTTCATGTGTATGTTTGTTAGTTTATGTGTGGGTCAATGTGCATGACTATGTCTAGGGTGTGTGGTAAATATGTGTGTGGGTGTGTGATTATGTGCTTGTCTATGTGATGCATATACATGTTTGTGTGTGTGTGTGTTTGTGTGATTATGTGCATTCATGTGTACTGGTGTTTGTGAGTGCACAAATGTGTGTGTGTGTGTGTGCATGAGTGTATGTGTGTGCAAGTGCTTATATGTGTGTTTTTGTGAGCACATGTGTTTGTATGGGTATATTCCTGTGTGTGTGTGTGCATGTGTATTATTTGTGTATGTCTGTGTTTGTGCATTTGTGTGCGTGCATGAGTGAGTGCGTATTCATGCATGCTTTTTGCATGAGTGTGTCGCATCTGTGTATGCACATACTTTTGTGTGTTTCTTTGTGTGTTTGTGCATGTGTGTGCCACTACATGTGTGTGTGAGTATGTGTTAACATGTGTGCTCCCATGTGCTTGTTTTTGTTGTTCCATGTACATACGTGCTCATGTGGGCATGTGTATGGCTATATGTGTGTGTGCATAGGTGTACATGGGTGTGCATGTTTGTGTGCATGTGTGAGTTTGCTTGTTTGCATGTGTGAGTGATTATGGGCATGTGTGTGCATTCCTATGTGTGTGTGAGTGTTCATACAAGCATGTTTATTTGTATAGATGGGTGCATGTGCATGTGTGTATGTAAGTGTATGCATGTGTGTGTATTTGTGTGCATGTGTGTGTGCATGCATGGGTGTATGTGTTTGTGTATGTGTGTGTGAGTGTTTTTGTGCATAGTCAAGTGTGTATGTGCGTGTGTGTGCATGTGTGTGTTAGCATGTTTTTCTATTCTCATGTAAGCATGTGAGTGCATGATTGTGTGTGTGTGCACGAGTGTGTGTACATGCATTTGTGTGTGCTTGATTGCATTTGTTCAGGTGTTTGTGTGTGCATGCAATTGCACATGTATGTGTGTGCATACATGCTTATGTGCATTTGTGTGTGGTTGTGTGTGCTACAGCATGTGTATGTATGTGTGCATATTTGTGTGCATGTGTGTGCATACATTTGCGTGCATATGGATGTGTGTGCATCTTTTCCATGGGTGCATGTCTCTATTCATACAAGTATGGATGTGCTTGTTTGTGTGTGTGTGCATGCATATGCATGTTTGTGTTTGTGCTTGTGTGATAGCATGTGTATATTTGTGAATTCTTACATGTTTGTTTACACACACGTGTATGTGTGCACATGTGCATATGTGCATATGTGCATACTTTTGCATGCGTGTGCATGTGTGTGCAAGCATGTGTTTGGGTGTACATGTGTGATCTAGTCCATGTGCGTGTGAGTGAGTGCTATCACATGTGCTTGCATGTGCTAGTTCATGTATGTGTGTGTGTGTGTGCATATTGGTATATATGTCACTGTGTATGTGCATGTGCATGTGTGTGCATGGGTGTGTAAGCTGATGTGCATATGTGAGCTTGCTTGTTTGCATGTGTATTCCTTTAGGTGTGAGTGTTGAAGATATGTGTGTGTGCATACGTGCATGTTTCTATGTGTGTGGGTGTGTATGCATGTGCATGCCTCATGTGTGTGTATGTGTGAGTGGTTGAGTGTGTGTGTGTGCATATGTATGTATGTGTATATTTGTCATTAAGTGTGTGTGTGTGTGTGTGTGTGTTTGTGTGGGTGTGTGTGTGAGCATGTTTGTTTATGCTTATATAGGCATGTGTGTGGGTGCATTTGTGTGTGTGTGTCTATGTTACTGTGTGCCTATTTTCATTTGTCTTGGTGTGCATGCTTGTGTGTGTAATATGTTTATATGTGCCTACATTTGTTCATGTGTGCATGTGTGTGTGCATGCATGTTTGTGTCCTTGCATATGTGTGTGTGTGTGTACAGGTGCATATGTGTGTCTACACATGTATGTTCTAATGCATATGTGTGTGTGGCCTTTAGCTTGCATGTGTGTGTGCGTGCATTCATGTGTGTGTTATGTGCATGCATTTGTTTATGTGCATATGCATGCAAATTGATATGCACATGTGTTTATATTTATTTGTGTGAATAAGTGTATGTGTGTGTGTGTGTGTATGCATGCATGTGCACATGTGTGTGTGTGTGCATGTTCATTTGTGTGTCTATGTTTGTGTGTGTATGCATGTGTGGTTGTGTGTGTTTGTGTGTGCTTGATTGTGTGTGTAGGTGTGAGCATGTGTAAGTGTGTGCATGTGAGTATGAGTATGCATGTGTGTCTGTATATGTGTGTGCTTGCATGTACTTGTGCATGCATTTGTGTGCAAGTGTGTTTGTGTGTGTCTATGTGCACATGTGTGCAAATTGTTTGTGTGTGTCTATGTGCACATTGTGCATTCAACTATGTGTGTGTGTGTGTGCATGTGACTATACAAGCATGTGTGCATGTATGCGGATGCAGATGCATGTGTGTCTATATTTGTATGCATTAGTGTGTGTGTGTGTGTGTGAAAATGAGTATGTGTATGTGTTTAGGTGTGCATGTGTGTATGTGTGTGTGTGCAATTGTATCCAATCATTTTCTTGTGTGTAAGTGTATGTGTGCATCGATGTGCATGCATGTGCATTTATGCATTTGCATTTGTGTGTGTGTAAATTTTAGTGCATTTGTGAGTGTCTTTATGTGTGTGTTTTAGTGTGTATGTTTGTGTGCATGTATTTTCAATTGAGCTTATGTGCTCATCGACATGCCCATGCATTTGAGCTTATGGGTGACAAAGTATGTGTGTGCATATGCATGTGTGTATTTGCATGTGTATGTACATGTGTATGTACCTTTGCGTGTGTGTTTGGGTGTGTGCATGCATGCACACATAGTGTGTGTGTGTATGTATGTGCAATTGTGCTTATGTGCAGGTATACATGTGTAAGCATATCCACATGTGTGGGTGTGTGTATTCGTGTGTGCACATTGCCATACATTTGTGTCATGTGTGTTTGTGTGTGTCTGCACGTGTCACTAAGAGTGAATGTGAGTATATGTATGTATGTGTATATTTGTATGTACATGTTTGTGCATGTTTTTGTTTTAATGTATATGGGTGTATATGTGTGTGCAAGTGCATGGATGTGTGTGTGTTTGTGTGTGCGTGGGTGCATTTGGGTGAGTGTGTGTGGGTGCGTGCCTGTGTGGGTATGAGTGGGTGTTGGTGTGCATCTGTTTGTGCGTACATGTATGTGTACGCATGTGGACATACACATGTGTATGTGTGTATGCATCTTTTTATGTGCTTGTCTTTGCACATGTGCATGCATTGGTGTATGCATATTGGTGTGTTTTTTTATTTCTTTATACATGTGTGTGCCTTCTTGTGTGTGCATGTGTGTGCATGTGTGTGTGTGATTGCATGCTTGTGAACTTGTGTGTCTGCTAATGTGCATGTGTGTAAGCATGTGTATTTTTGAGTGTTTGTTTGCATGAGCAGGCATGTGTGTGTGTACGTATGTGCATGTGTGTGCAAATGTGAATGTGTGTGTCTGTACATATGTGAGAGTGTGCATGTTTGTGTACATGTGATTATATGTGCCTTTTTGTTTGTTATGCTTGCATGTATGCATGTGTGTAGGTGTGTATGCATGAGTGCCTATGTGCATGCTCATGTGTATATGCTTGTGTGTGTTTGAATGTGTCAATGTGTGCTTATTTATGAGTGTGCATGTGCATATGTATGCATGTGCTTTCATATTTCTATGTGAGTGCATGCATGTGTGTGCATGGGTGTGTGTTGGTACATGTGTGTGTGTCTGTGTGCTTGCATATTCAACTGTGTATATGTTATTGTGCTTGAGCATAATTAGACATGTGTGTGTGTATGTGCTTAGTCTATGTTAACACCATGTGTGCATGCAAGTGTATTTGTGTACATGCATTTGTGTGTAGGTTTATGTATGTACTTGCATGTGTGATTGTAGGTGTGTACATGTGTGTGGGAGTGTGTATGGGTGTGTGATTATGTGTGTGAATGCATGTGTGTGCACAAACACCTGCACAAAGACACACACACACACATAGATACATGCACACACACATATATGCACACACACATAAACTTCACTCACATGCACATACATGCACAAACACCCACACATACACACTCACATACATAGACACATATACACTTGCACACATGTACACACATACATGAATAAACAAACACATGCTTACATGCACATGTAGACACACAAGCAAACACATAGTTATGCATGTACACACAAACATGCACATACATAGACATACTCACATATGTACACATGCTCACACACATAACTTCACATAAACACACAGGAAAGCACACCCACTCACAAAAACACAAACAAGTATGCAAACTCACATGCAAATGCAAGCATACACCAATGTACACACAAACATGCACAAAGACACCCATGCACAAGCACATGCACACAAATGTGCACACACGCATGCATGCACACATGCACAAATACACACACGTGCATGTAGGTATTCACACACAAACCCACATGCACACACACAAACATACTCATACACACATATGTAAACATGCACATATGCATGCATGCACACACCCACATACACACTCTCCCACACATGCTTGCACACACATACATGTACCTACACATCCACACGCACTCATGCCAAAGCACACACACACTCACGCCAATCCATGCACACACAA
Organism: Vanilla planifolia; assembly: GCA_023846275.1. NCBI lineage: Eukaryota > Viridiplantae > Streptophyta > Magnoliopsida > Asparagales > Orchidaceae > Vanilla > Vanilla planifolia. The sequence goes on from JAIUJO010000022.1 coordinate 1,893,641, forward strand.
ACACACACACACTCATGCATACACATAAACATGCACACACATAAACACAAATAATATCACACATGCATAAACCTACACATGCACACATGCTCATAAATATTAGTAGGTGCACACACACACACAACCATACTCATGGTAGCACACTTAACCACACCCATGCTTGCATAAACGTACACACCTGCACACACACACACATAAGAAAATAAACACACACATGCATACATACACACCAACACTCACATGCACATAAAAGCACACATAACCACACACACACACACACCCATGCATACACATGCACATGCATGCACACACAAACATGCACATGCACACCCAAAGGCTATACACATGTACACACTTGTGCATTGTCACGTGCATGCATGCACACACATGCGCCCATGTACACATGCACAAGTATGTACATACATAAAAGAATGCACACACACATGAACCCATACACATACATACAAGAACACACAAATATGTTGATAAAAAGACACATCTACACATATGCACGTGCTTTTGCATAAGTGCACTGACATGCATGAATGCATAAATGCACAAACACACATGTGCTTGCATACATGCAAATAGAGACACAGACAAAGTAGCACATGCATAAACACATGCAGACACATGTAGAGACAAACTTATACAAATACACATGCATTCTCACACACACACACACATGCAGGTACACACATATACATGGATGGATGCCAATATGTACACACTTGCTCATGCACATGCACACGCACACACATGCATGTACATATAAGCATTCATACATGTAGACATATACATGTGCACACACATGCATGCACACACATATGCACATACACATGCAAGCAGACAAGTGCACAAACAGATTGACAACCATACACATGCATACATGCACACAAAGATAAAAGAAACACATGCAAAAATAAACACTTGCATTGATGCGCACAAGCACACAAACATGCACAAGTAAAAACATTCATGCACATAAACACACACACAAGAGCACACACATAGACATGTAACCATGTATATGCAATCATAAATAAAGACATGCACATACACAGATACACAAATGCACATGCACACACACACACACACACACACACTTGTATGCACACTCTCATTCACAATCACATGCACACACATTACATTCATGTGCATGCACACACACATGCACACATGCGCACACAAACTTATGCACTTGAACACTCACATACACATGCACAAGTAGACACACACACACAGACATGCAAAAATACCCATATACCCACATGTGTCCATGTACACACACACATAGCCACTCACCCGAACACACACATAAGAACACAAACTCATGTACAAACATGTACAAGCACAAAATTGCATGCACATATACACTTAGACAAATTCCTTGCACACACATTCACATATAGATACACATGCACATGTGCACGCACACATGTACACAAGCACGTAGATGCACACACACACACATTATACATATGCATGTGCATAGCCAAACATACAAATGCATACACACACTTGCATCCACACACACACACCTGCACACACATGCACACATAAACATATGCATACACAACACACACGTGCACGTGCAAACACACACAGACATCCATACCCACATGCACACATAACACAAACATGCAAGCATACACATGCACACATACATGCATGCTTACAGCACACATTAACATGAGCACACACGTACCCACACACATACACACATGCAAGCACATGCAAACATGAATGCATGCACAAATACACAACCACACACTCACACTAATAAAAGCACACACACAAGTAAATACCCAGAAACACACACCCACACACACACACACACACACACACACGTGTGCACACACATATAAACAAAAACAAGTACATGAATGCACATACAAATAGATACTTATGCACACACATTCACCTACACACATGCACATACAAGAATGTAGACACACACGTACACATGCACATGCACGCACATGTGCATCACGAACACATGTAGTAGTACACATATGGCCACAAGCATGCACGTACATGCACATAACTAGCATAAACACATACACTCAAACACACATACATACACAAATGCATCCATGCATGCACACATATACACACAAATAGACATGCTTGCATATGCTCACATATCAAAACATACTCATAAAGCACATGCACACACATGAACACATGTGCTCACATTGACATGCACACGTATGCACGTACACACACACATGCAAGCATGCATTCAAACAGGCACACATGCCCACATAAAACACAAAACCCATACACCCACACACATGAATACACACATGGACCCACACACCCATACGCACACATAGGAACACACACTCACATATAAACATGCAAAAGAACACAACCACATGCATGCTCACACACACATGTGTACACATACACATATAAACACACAAACACTACAGGTATGCATGCGTGTAACCAAAAATACAAATGTGCACACACACATACACATGCACACATGCATGCACAACACATGAATGCACATTTACACGTGCATATGCACACATGCACACACACATGCATGTAGAACACACACATGCTCGTGCAACAAGCACACACATGCATATTTACATGCACACACTCACATGAGCACACATGCACCTTTACACATATACACATATGCACAAATTCACACACATGTGTGGATCAATACACGCACACACACACACACTAGTTCAAATGCACAAACCAAAAAATACCTACAAACACCCACAAAAACACCCACACACAAGCACACACACACTTACATGCACGCACACATAGACACACACTCTTGTATGCATGCAAACGTAAATTAGCATGCACATATATGCATAAGAATACACACATGAAAGCACAAGCACACACAAACTAATGCATATGCACACACACTCACCCACATACATGCAGATGTGGGCATGCCCACACACACCCACACATGCACACACATGCATGTGTGCCATGAACACATCCACTAACACAAGCATGCCCATAATCATACATGTCCATACACTTAGTTAGGATACACATGCGTAGCTACCACACATACATGCACTCATACACGCATCACGTATACACATACATATACACATACATGCATATACTCACACATGCACACATAGAACATACAAAAACACATACACACACTCATAAACCTTTGTTCATGCAGACACACATGTAAATACACACATGCACAAACACGAGTGAACATACACACACATACACATAAAAAACATGAGCACAAATGCACAAGGCCATACACACCCAACCATTCACACACCACACACAATCACACATGCATGCAAATGCATGATCACAAACACAAATAGATGCTCACATGTGGACACCTATGCACCCACACATTAATGCATGTGCATAAGTAAGCATCCACACACACAAGAACACACAAACACAAAAGTACACACATACACATAATTAGACACACACACCTTTGTAGACCAGCATACATTCATGTGCATCAACATATTCATAGAATTAGGCACATGCTCATGCTCATGCACAAAAATGCACATGCACACAAATGCACACACATGCAAACACGTACACAAACACACACAAAAGTACATTCACACACATGCAACCACACACACATACACATGTACAAAAGCAAAGACATGGAAAAAGCACATGCACATAAATGCAATCATGCGCATATGCACACACATGCATATACACAGACACCCACAAACACTAATACATACATGCACACACACATGAATGCATGTGTGCACACACATAGACAAACATAAACACTCTCACATATGTGTAGCCATAATAATACACATAAATGTGCACATTCACATGCACATATACACACTCATGCATGCATAGGTGAAAGCATACACATGAGAAAACACATGCAAACACACATATGCAGGCACACTCATGCACAATTACATGTGCACACAAAAACATTCACTTGTACTAGCACAAACACATGCACATGCAGGTACATGCATAGGCAAACTATAGTACATAAATATATACACACAAAAACACTTGCATGCATACTCACTCGTACACACAAAAATTGCACCCAAACACGTGGGCACACATAAGCACAAACACACATAAATGCCCATGCATGCACGCATGCATAAACACACAAACATACATGCATGCATGCACACAATGATACAAATATCAACACATACACATAGACACACATACACATATGCAACATACACACATACACACACATAGAGACACACACACAAACAAACACTTACATGCACATGAATGCACAAACAGAGACACACAAGAACACATACTCAAAAAGGTACAAGTAGACACAAACATGCACATGAATGCTGACATGCATAAAAACACTTGCACCCAAGCACATATGCATACACTCATGAAAATATATAAGAAAAATAACCCACACACACACACATACATTCACATGAGCTTGCACACGCACTTACATGCACCCACACATTCATACACACTAGGATGCACACACAGGCACATATATACAAACCCATAAACATGCATAAAGACACTTATGTACACACAAGGGCACAACAATGCAAGCATAGGAAAACACACAAACATGCACACTCACACACGTGCCATACACAAGCATGAATGCACACATGATCACAATATATGCACACGTAAAAACACACATAAATGCAAGCACAAGCATCCATATTCATGCACGTGCACATACAAATTCAGACACAAGGGCACACTCGTACACGTGCACATAAATATATACATCCACTCACATACATACACACACACGCAAACATACATACTCACACAAACACTTGCACACATGATAACAACCCATGCACATGCACATAAATGCACATGTGCACATGCACATAAATGCACATGTGCACATGCATGTGTAGATACAATGCACACATATGCACACACACAAACATGAACACACATGCACACGTAGCACAAACACAAGCACCCCCACGCACACAAGCCCACAAAAAGCACACACATGCACACTTTCACGAACACATAGACACGAAACCACAGTGGCACACACATGCCCATGCACACGCATAAATACATCTAACTATGTACACACAAACATATAGACATACACATACACTTATGCACACACACACACATGCAAAAACATACAAATGTGCATACTCACATTTCCACCCATACACATGCATGTATGCACATACACAAATATGCTTAAGCACAAAAACACATGCACAAATACAAACACATGAGACATATACATGGCCATTCCCATATCCACACGCTAGATAAACACTCACAGCTGCACTCCCATGTACAAAAACATGAACATGCACACTCACACACACACATGTATACAAAAACACACACATGTGCACACAAAAGTACACACACACATGTATGCACAAACAAACTCATAAGCAAGCCCACGCAAAGATGAACACTCACAAGCACTCACATGCACAAAATGCACCAAACACAAACACACATGCACAAAAACACATGTGCACACAATCACATGGGTAAATGCACACACATACAAAGAAAAACACTTGTGTGCACAACCACACATACACACTTGTGTGCTTATGCATGCACACACACACATAAACACACATGAGGTACATATGCAAACACAAATGTGCATGCCTGCACGTACAGACTTGAACACATGTACACACAAACACATACAAACACACAAATATTTCCAAACAAATGCATACTCACATGCACATACATGTTCAAAGACACCTCCATCATCACACATATACGCATGAGCAAAACCACCACACAACCACACACAAGCACGCACACCCGCAAACACACACACACACACATGAACATGGGCACAAACACACCCACAGTCAAACACAGACAAGAGCACACATCCACATGAAAAGGTACGCACATGCATGCATAGTTTTTCACACACACGCACACACTAATCACATGCACACATGCAAGAAAATGCATGCACACTAATAGAAACACACACACAAATAAATGCACACATGCACATTAACACACACTCGCACATAAGAACATGCATTGACATGACATACAAGCACATGTGCACACATTCACACACTCATGCACAAATATGCATATATACATGTCTACAAGCATGCACACATACACACACATAACCACATGTACCACATATGTACACACATACACACATGTGTAGGTGCAGAAACCCCCATATGCATGTGCACTTACACACATGCATGCACACCCACCTACATAAACACATGCATATATGATGCAGACATGCATGCATAAATATGCACACACAAGCATAAATTGGTACACACACACATAACACATGCACACACACATGTGCATGTATGCACGATCATACTCATGTGCTCACACATGTAGTGACACAAGCACAATCACACATACGTACACATAAACAAACATTTACACATGCACCCACACACAAACACACGTGTCAATGTGCACATATACACTTGCACTCACACACACATGAATACACAAATGCATGCATTCACACTGACACACGCATGCGTGTGTATGTGCACACTCAAAACACACACACCCATGAATACACAAATGCATGCATTCACACTGACACATGCATGCGTGTGTATGTGCACACTCAAAACACACACATATACATAGATGTATACGCACACATGTGCATACACACACATTACCCTAATAGACACGGATAGACACACTTATAAACATTTACACTCACACTCACACAAATCCGATCATTTGTACACTTACACATAAACACATTCACACAAGCATATGCATGTAGATACACATACAATGAGATAAACACACAATTTCATGCACACACACAAATATACACACACACACAGCACCACATATGCACACGCACAAGAAGGCACATGCAAAGAAACATGCAATCACATGGACAAACACAAACCCACTACTATAGACACACACACACCCACATGCATGCACAACACACTCATATGTGCACATACATGCATATGTGCATATGCAAGCAAGCACACACATGTTCACCCACTCACATGTACACAGACGCAAAGACATGCATACAAAAACACAGATGCACAAATGAACATGCATGTACACACAAACCAAAACACACACACACATACACATAATCACGCACAAACCCATGCACACACAAAATGTAAATGCACATAGAGAGACACACACACATGCACACATAAATGCTTGCATTTGCACAGCCACACATACACATACAAACTAACAAACACGCACATACACAAATGGACCCACACACACATATGCACACATGAAAAAACACACACACACAAACACACAAAGGAACAAGCAAGCCCACGCACATACACGTGCACACACACATAAACAACACATAAGCATACACACATGCATATAACCACAAGCACACACACTCACATACAGACACCCACACCAATATGCATTGACACACACATAAACATGTCACACATAGATGGCCACACATACCTAAATGCACCTACACACACACACACTCACACGCACACATTGACTAACTTGTACATGCACACTTGCACATGTGCATACACATAATGCATACTAACACTTACACATATGCATTAATACACTAATAAACACACATAACTAGACACACACATGCACATGCATGCACTTGCACACATGAATGCATGCACACAAGCACACTTGCATGCACCCCCACACACAATCACATACTTACACAAGCACACATATGTACCAACAAAAACACACAAACACACACATCTACATACACATGCATGCACAAACATGCACACACACACACACATGCATACACACATAGACACAAACAAAATAAAACATGTTGACAAGATAAGCACAAGTGAATGCACACACAGACATGCACATGCACATACCAAAACACACACATGCACAAAGACATATACACATGCTAAAACACATGCATGCAAAGGTTAAAAGATACACACATCCAAACGCACACATGCATGTTACACAATATCATGCACACAATTACACACAACCCCGTATATACATACACACAAACACACAAGCACACATGCACATGCAAACATAAGCACATGTTCACTTAGGCAAATGTGCACATGCACACCTACACACATGAATGCCCATACACATGCACATGCATGCATACATAATGCATGCAAATTCACACACACACACACTCTATAACACATGCACACACACACACATTATAACACATCCACCCACACACATACACATGCACACACACACACAAAAGCAAGTCCATGCACACAAATGTACACACACATTAAATCTCACACACCCACACACATCAACATGCATGCACATGCACCTATACATAGATTGACATGAACACACATAAACACACACATACACATGCACATGTGCATACACACACACATGTACAAAAATACACACCGACACACTCGCTCACACATACTTGCATGCGAGCATGCACACAAACATCCTCACACACATGCATGCTTACAGGCACAAACACACAAACACACACACATATATATATATATATATATATACATGCACACACATGTACACTAGTACCCATGCATATTCACATGCCCACACACACATGCAATCATAGATGCACACACGCACACACATGTACATGCACACACACATATACAGACATAGGCATACTCACAAACACATGCATGAGTGCACATACACATACACATAAACACACACACACATATGCATGCTTGCAAACATTCCTATGCACACACACATGAACACACACATATACATACACATGCACACATACATATACACACACATGCGACATGCACACCCAAGCTCTTGCGCATGCCCACACATACAAATACACAAATGCATATGTGTATACACACACAACAACACACCTATGCATGAATGCATGCACACACACACATACATGCACCATGCACACACACAAGAAAAGTACACACATGCAAACACATACTTACACATACACACATAGTCATATACACACAACTACACACACAATTACACGCACACATGTATAGATAAACACACACACAACACGCACAAAATACTTACACGCACAACACACATAAAACACAAACACAAGTACACACATAGACATACGTGTATAAATCTATATGCATACACAATCACTTCACACCCACACACTCACATGAACTCATATGCATGCACACACACATGGACACATGCATACACATGACTGCATAGGCACACACATGTGCTCACACAAACACATGTACACATGCACATATCCACACCTGCACAAATCCATACATGCACCCGCACACACATACACAAACATAACACACACACACACAAACACACATATGCACACACACATGTGAACATGCACTCTAACAAATACATTAATACATGTACAAAAAAACACGTGCATACTTGCACACACAAGAATGCACACACACACTTACAACCAAAACTACAAACACACTCGTGCACATACATGCTTGCATGCTCGCTCAACACACACAAATGTATGCACCCATACATGCACACACACAAGAATGCATGTGCACACAAGTACACATAAAAAAAGTATACATACACATATGCACACGCAAACAAACATGCATTTACACACATACACACTTGCACCCATGCTCATGTATGCCCACTCTCACACAAGCACATGCACATACATGAGCATACATAATAATGCATACATGCATACACATAGGCTCACACACATGATAAAAGCTACATACATGCAGACACACATGGAAACACATACACACTCACATAGTCATGCATGCACACACACACATACATGTGGACACACATAGATGTAAGAGCATGTAAACACTCATATGCATGCACAAAAAACATATGTACACACACATGCATGCAAGAAAACACATGCATATACAAAAGTGTACACAAAAACTCACATATACACACACCAACATGTGCATACATGCACTAACACACACTCAAACACATACACACATGTACACACAGTGCATGGATACACACATACTTACACACACACGCACACAGAAGCACACACAGATGTGTATACCCAAGCACATGGATGCACATGCACACAAGCACACACACATGCATGCACAGACACATGCATATGAACACATGCTTGCACAAACACACACACACATACACATGAAAACATAAACATACACCACACATAACCACACATGTACACACATGAAACACACCAAGCAAACATGCATGCACACCCACACAATCACACACACACACGCATCCTCTCATAAACACATTCATACACACACACACACACTTGCACACACTACGAGTGCATATGAATGCACGCACACACACAAGCGTAGACACATACATATGCACTCATATACAAACACATAAATATGCATGTACACACAAACATACACACACACATGCATATATACATGCACAAATCTGTAAATAAACCCTCACAAACCCATATAGGTACACGTATGCCCATGCATATGCTCAAATATACACACATATGTAGAAACATACACACAAGCATGCACACGTGCAAGTACATGCAAACAAACACACATGCACTCGCAAGGATAAACACATGCACTCACAAACACAAGCACATGCACTCAAACATGCAACTACATATGTAGATATGTGCATTGACATGCACACTCATAAGAACACACAAGAACAAATAAAGAGACACATGCATGCATAGATGTACAAACACACACACCCATATGTTGTTACACACATATGTACATTCACACAAACTCAAACTCACACATGCTTGCATGCACACTTGCTCATGCATACACATGCATCTATGCATATAGATGCTATGCTCACATATGCATAAGCACACATAGGCTCATACAAACACACATAAAAATAGGTGCATCCATACACACAATTCACACATGCTTGCAAGCACACACATGCATGCATATGCACACAAACATGTGCATACACATGCATACTTGTTTGCTCTCACACACACACACAAATGCATGCACATAGGCATACACTAACACTTTCACAATCACACACACATAAGTAGATGCATGCATAGACACATGTGCATTCACACATACACAGGCATATACACACAAGTCCACACATGCAAACACTTGTGCACATAAACATGCACATACACAAATGCACACACACACATGCTCACATACACATAAAGACATTGACATACATCCACACACACACATACCCTTGTAGACATCCACACATAGGCACAAAATTATGAAACACATGCACATAAACACACCCACACACTCATGCATGCATGTATGCACACCAAGAAAAACACTCACACACTCGCACTCACATATGCACATGTCCATGTGTACACACACCCACATGAACATACACGCACAAGCATGCATACATGCACACACACAAACACAAGCACAAACACAAACACAAACAAAAGCATAAAAACAATTGCAAGCAGAACAAACACATGCACCATCACACTCACCCAAGCAAACGTGTGTACGAGGATAAACATATGGACACACAAAAATGCAAGCATGCACATGGACACACATACACATACCCACAATAAATGTACACACACAAAGAGTTATACATGCACTAACACATAGCTTGCATGTACAGACACACACATACACATATGCATGCTCACTAGAACACGTACATATGCACTCACACCCACACATATGCACCGACATAAACACACAAACACTTGTACATGCAAACACATACACACAAGAACACCCATGCACATGTAGATGTACACACACACATATGCACACACAAGCATATACACAAGTGTACACATATACACAGACACACACAAATACCAATACACACCCTAACACAAGAATGCACACTTGCATGCACCCACCCACACACAAACACAGATGTGCATGTGCACATATGCAAAGACATGTACACATATACACAACCACATACACACTCACATCTACACACATTCTCAAGCACACAATTTGAACACACACAAACATGCATGCAGTTGCACACATATAATCTAACACACATTGACACACACATGCATGTAAACATAAACATGCACTCAAAGACAGACAAAGGCACATGTACATACATGCATGCACACAGCCTCATAAATACATACACATTGGTAAACACATGCACACACATGAAAAAACACACATAGGCACACACACACACAATGTATAAACATGTAGGCATAAACATAGGCATGAATGCACATGCAAAATCCTTAAGCACGCACACACACATATGATCAGCCACACGTACTCACAAACATTTATACACAACACATAAAAATATGCATATGCATGCACACATGTACATATAGAAACACACTCATAAACCAATATACAAGCTCACAAGCATACACACCTGCATTAGCAGACACGCATGCACACATACATGCATGCACAAAGACATCCACAAAAATGCAGTATGCACACACACACACTCATGCGCATACACTCTAGCACACAAATATGTGCACATGAACACACACACATGCATACACAAATATAGAGACAGAGAAAAATACACATGTATGCACTCACACTTACATAGAAACATGTACGTGCTTGCACACACATGCTTGAACCCACACACATGTACATAGACTTGCATAGAGACCATCATACACAAGCATGCACACAACACACATAGACACACAAACCACACACTAATCACACTCATCTATGCTCACACATGCACACAAGCATGCACACAAACATACAAACACAGACATGTACATACACACACTCATATACACACCCACACAAATGCATGAACATAAACAAGCACACACATTAGCACACACTCACACATATAGGCACACATACACATGCCCATGCACATACACCAACTCATACACATGCATGGACAAACACATAAATAGCCACACAAATCCACAAACACGTGCACACATGCATAAATATGAATTTCTCCTCACACACACACATACACAAGCACACATAGAAACATGCAATCACATATGCACAAATGCACACACACACACATGCACATGGACACAAATACTTGTAGACACACAAACAAGAACACACACAAACCAATAAATACACTTGCACAAGCACACATGCAAACACACACATAAACTTATATGCACACAAACTCACACACGCACAAATACACTGATGTACACATAAACTCACACACACACATAAAAGGACACGCACACTCACAAAAAATCACACACAAATGCACACTCATATGCACACACAGAGGATGCACACTCATTCGTACACTAACACACACAAATGCATACAAATATGCTTATACACACATGCACACATAGACACGTGCACAAGAAAATGAGCACATAATCAAGCAAACATATGTAGATGCGCACATAAACACACATATATGCACACATACACACATAAGCACCCACACAAAGTCTGGTGTGCACACACACACACAAAAACATCACATGCACTCACGCATAGTAAAACACACAAGTACACATATGCGCATGTCCACACACACTTGCACACAGATGTGTAGATGCACACACACATGTATACAAATGTGTATACACACAAACATACACACACATGCACACATACAAACTCATGCACATGCACACACACATACACATGCATATACATGTAGACACACACAGGTACACATGCACATATGCACACACACACACGAATGCACACAGAGGCATACAAAGGACATACACACACACACACACAAAACACAAACATAAGCATACAAAAACACATGTAGGCACACACACTTGCTTGCACTCCCATACATGCACATGCACACACATGAATGCACAACACACATGCATTCATGTGCAAATATGTACATGTTAACGCACAAACATGTGTGCCCAGTCATATATGCATATGTGTACCCACACACATGTGCACATATGGACACATACACACACATGCATGCATGGACACACAAGTACACACGCCCACTATAGACACACACACATTCACATGAATGCATGCACACAAGCACATAAGCTCACATGCATACACACACATGCACACATACATGTTCATAGTTACACACTCACACCGATATGTACCCCCACAAACACACACATACACACAAGCATACATATGCATGTAAACATGCATACTGGCAAGCAAACACATGTATACATAAACACACATGTGTAGATACCCATTTACACACATGTGCACAACAACACATAATCACACAGACATGTAACAACACTTGTGCAAGTATGTGCAAGCAAAAATACAAGCACACACTCACACACGAACACATACATGTAAAAACTCACATGCACACACACACACAAGTATATGCACATACACACATTCACATGCACATAGACAAGCTCACACATAGATATATAGGCAAACAAACATGCATTCACACACACACACACCCCTATAAATATACATAAGTACACAAACACACATGCATACAAACTCACACACGTGTACGTACACACATAAGCATGCACATGTAGAAATGCACACATGCACACACACACACAGTCTACCCTACACACACTAGTGGACACATACACACACATTCATACACCTACATGCCCATACAAATGGACACACAAATGCACATGCACATATATAGACATATAAATGCACATGCACATAGACATATGCATGCACATACATATGCATATACACACACACACACATGTACACACATATGTACATATCCACGACACACATGCTCACAAACACACGCATGCACACGACACTTGCACACACAAATACATGCACATGCACACATACACACACACACACACATAGCCATGCACAAATTGGTGCACACACACATGCACACATGCACACATGCACACACATACATACAATATATGCATGCACATGCACACACTTGTGTATCCTTGCACAAATACATACATGCACATGCACAACAAATGCATGAACATACAAAGACACACATGCAAACACATATACACACATGCATGCACACAAATAAGCACACACACATACGTGCATGCACCTACAAATACCCACACATAGACAATCACACACACACATGCATGCACACATATATTCACAAACATGAATACAGACAGACAAAAACATGTGCACATAAACACAAATGCATGCATGAATGGACCCACACATGTGTGCTCACACACATATGTAGGCACACACACACATGCTTGCATAAGCATGTAAACATGCACACAAAATCATACACACACACATACACACTCACATACACTTACGAACATAATTATGCACACACGCAAGCACACCTACACACCCACAAGCACCCACACAAACATGCTCAAATACATACATGCATTGACACACACACATATAAAAACACTAACGTAAATGGCCATTCATAGTCATACACACACAAGCATAGGCTCACGCACACACAGACACATGCACATAACCATACATACACGTACAAACAAATAAACATGCATGCAAGCATGCAAATACACACACATATATATAGACACTGAAATATGCACATGCACACAAACACACATGCATACTCACATGCACAAATACACATGCATATGCAAACATTGACCCACATGTGCACCAATCACACAAATGCACATGCATATGCTCCTATGCATATTAAAATGCACAGACATGTAGAAACAAATAAACATGCATACACAAGCACACACAAAGGTGTACCCATGCAAACACATGTATACACACATACTCACAAGCACACACCTAGGCATACACACACATGTATGCACATGTATCCACACCCATAAACACACACACCCACATGTACACATGCATGCACAATTGTTCATACAGGCACACACACACACACACTTACTCACATATGCAATCATGCATACACTCACAACTATATACACACACACATGCATGAACACAACCACATGAGCACATGTTAGCACACATGCACAATTGCACAATCAGACATAAGAATGTGCACACACACACATGTACACATGCACTTGAATGTACACTTGTTGATGCACTAAAATGCATCATGTACATGCACACAAATGCACACACATGCAAACAGCCATAAAAGGATGCACACATATTAACACATCACACACATACACATGCAATCATAAACAAACACATGCACACACACCAAAGACATATGAATAAATGCACCTACATAGACTTATACACACACCCACACATGCACATACGTACACACATGCACACACGCATGCCCACCGACACACATACACTCACATGCACTCATGCACATGTAGACATACACTAATCCATGCTCACCCATTAACACAAATATGCATAGGCATGCACACACAAATATAAGCACACATGCACACACACATGCCCATGTTACACAAAAATGAAAGCACACATCCTCACAACCAAAGACTCACACTTACAAATGTTGACATGGAAACAAACACACATACACACACTTGCGCACACACGTAAATACAAGCACAAAAAAACACACATGAATGCACAAACATACACACATACACACACAAAACAAGTACAAACAAAAACAAATATGTGCATGCACACATGCACATGCACATGCACACAAAAAGATTTTCATACACACACACACAAATACACAAGAACAAAAACCTAGATTGACACAATCACACAAGCGCATATTCACTTGGACACACACACAAACTCACACATGCAGACACAAACACACATAAGCACACACAAACACATATGCATGCACACACATGCATGCAAACACATGCATATGTATATACATATACACACATATATGCATACATATGCACTCACATATACACATGTGCATTCAGTAAAACACCCATATGCACACACACACATGCATACACACAAGAACACACATGAAGCATACATGTGCACACACATCTATACAAATAAGCACACACAAAAAAACACACTAACATACCCTTGCACACACACATACACATGTACTCATGCATGCGCACATACAAGCACAAACACAAACACACACAGAAATCCACACACATGTGTGCACCAACACACACATAGATACATAAGCTAACATGCACACACATGTACATAAATGCATACTCACCACATCATGCATATGTGTGCATGCATATGCACACACATGCAAGAACACAAATATGCGTACACACACAAATACGGACATGCATAAGCATATGCAAACAAAGATAAAAACATGCACTAAAACACAAGCATGTTGGCACACACATATGCACACACACATGTTCACACACAAATATGCACATGCACATGCAAACAAATATACACACACATATGCACATATGCATGCATGCACATACACATGAACACAAATGCACACACATGCACCCACTTGCCTACATGTGCTTGTGTATACACACATAAGTACATACACACACACAAAAGAATATATACATGCACCCACATGCTCACCTAGATATGTTTGCACATGCATAGATACACACACACACATGCATGCACATAGACACACACCCCCCTACATGCACATGCACACACACTCACATCTATCCATGCCCACACAAACACAAACCCACAAATACATGCACACACATATAAACACATTCACTTATACCCAATGATATGCACACAAACACATATACACATGCATGTATAGACAAGCATGCTCATAGCCACGCAAATACATTGGCACACACATGCGTATATGCATGCACTAACACACAAACACATAAGAACATACATATACACACACACAGAAGCACACATGCATAGACACCCCAAGAATGCAAACATTCACATCCACTGACACATGTAAGAACATGCACACATGCATGCTTAACACACATAGACACACACATACATGCACGCACACACACACACACACACTTAAATCTACACACAAACACACACGCACATGCGCACATGAATGCACACATACACTCACACTCACTTGTAGGCACACAAGTATGCATGCATAGATCCATACACATAAGAACATGCACACATGCACAAACATCCATGCACAAACATATAGATGCAAGCATAGACAACTAAACACATATACACAAATGCATGCATGTGTATATACATGCACACAAAAAATGCATACAAAAAAATAAGTACATAGACATGCACAAGTATGTGCATGCACACACATGCACTTGCACATGCAAAAACATACACACATACGTGCTCACACATTTATAAGAAACATGCACATACATGCATGCTCACACACACACATGACCATGCACAAATTTACACATGCACACATTCACATACATATGCACATGCACGTGCACACATGCACATGTGCATGCACAAACACAAACACTCTCACTTACACACACACATGCATGTAGGCATGCACACACCCATACACAAATGTCTACACATGCACAAACACAAGTACACATTGGTATATGCATACATAGACATGCACACATGTGTGTACATACAAACAAATAATATGTGCACCTGTACAAAAACACTTACAAACACATACTCACACACATGAACACACACAAAAAAATGCACATATGTATAGACACAAAACACACACACGTTCATACTGACACAAAGGCATGCATAAACACACACATAAATATGCATGGAAATACTTATTTGCACATGCACATTTGCACACATACACTCATGCACAAAAATGCTCACAAATGTACCCATGCAAAAACAAATACACAAACGTAGACATGTGTACAAGCACGCACATGCACTCACCCAAGCATGCTCACACACACTCATAGACATGCACATGCGCACACATGTAAACACAAAGGAACATACATTTGTGTGCACACATGTAGATACACATGCGTACACATACAAATGCAAACACACACATACACCTACACACTCATGCACAAACACACAAGTAAGCATATGTGCACACTATCATAAAGACAAACACCCATACATGCTCAAACATATACACATGCACAAGTACAAACAAGAACATACATACAAGCACGCACACACATAGGTGTGCTCATATTCACATGCTTAGGCACCAAAAAATGAACACATACATGCACAAGCAGACACATGCACACAAAAGGGCACACACACATATGCACACACAAATGTACACATATATACAAATACAATCACACATGCAAAAAACACAAACACACGCACACCGACACAAACTCACGCACACACATGCACACACACTAACGAACACACACATGCACATATATAGTCATGCACCTAGGATCCACATGCACCCACACATACATATAAAAACATGCACACACAAACACACACATGTGCAAGCATACACATGAACACACACACACATATATGCACACACACATATTTCAACAAATGCATGCACGTGTTCATGCACATACATAGACACTCACAAGCGCACACATACAAGCATGCATATAAACATGTGCACGTACAAACATAGACTCAAACACACAAAGATATAGACAAGTGCACAGACATGCATGCATGTACACAGCATATGCATGCACACACACACACATAAACATAACTATGTGCAAACAAGTGCAATAGACATGAATGCACATGCACGTACAAACACATGTAGAAATGGACAAGCACACTCATGCATGAATACACATGGTCATGCATGAACACACAAATACACATACACACACTCACACATATTCACACACATACGCATACACACACATGAAAGCACAGAAATATGCACATAGAAAAATGCATGCACACATACACACATGTGCATACACATGCACACACTTATGCACACACAAAAACACACATGTACACACACACAAACACATGAATATAGACATGTGTGCACCACGCTTGCATAAAGGCATGCATACGCATAGACAAATACACACATGCACACACAAGCACATAGACAAGCACACACACTCTCACACACATATATACACACATGCATATGCACATGCACACACATGCAAACCAAACACACACATGCACTCACTTACTCATAAACACATAGACACACATGTACACAAACACGTAAAAACACGTACACATCTGTACACACATAAACACAAGCACATGCACACATGCTTATGCATATACACATGCTCATGCATATACACATGCTCATGCATATACACATGCATACACACACATGCATGCACAAACAACCATAGAGGTGCGTATAGGCACATGCATGCACACATACACGAATGCATTCATACATGCATGCATGCACACACATACACATGTACATGCATATGCATGCACAAACAAACACACAAGTGTACCCATGTTTGCACACAAGCACACACTAACACCCTCATGCATAATCACATGCACATAAACACACCTTTGGATACACACAGACACATGTATTGGTGCACACACATATACACAAACACACGCACAAACACACAGACACTTACGCAAACACAAATGCAAAAATTTTCTTAAACACACACATATATATGCATACACATACATGTACATACATGCATGCACGCACATGCACACAAATGTGCACACAGTAACAAACACAAAGATAAGCACACATAGGTAGGCACAATTGTAAAGAGGCACATAGATGTGCACACTGACAAATACACATGCAAATATACATACATACATACATAGACATTAACACATGACGATACACAAACATGTATAATCACATACACATATTTGTACAGATGCACACATACACAAACACATGTTCTTGCATTTAGACATGCACTCATACATACACACACATGTTCATGCACAATCAAAAACACTAACACACACCTACATCCATGAAAAGATGCACACATGCACTTGCACCTATATACACAAGTTCATGCATATGCATGCACATGAACAAACCTAAACACACACATCCCCTAAACAAACAATTACACACACACACATACACATGCATGCACATAAGTGGACACACACACTTTCATCAACACACACCTGAACACACACACATGCATACACAAACATGTAAATAAGCTCACTTGCATGCACACATGTACATACACAAACATGCACATGTAAACACCCTCTTACACACATTTATGTGCCCTCATACAAACATACACACTCATACACATGCACAACCACACTTGTAGACATGTGCACATGTAAATGTAAGAGCACATATATATGCACAAACACACATGTATAAATGCACACACAAACATTCACACACACACACAAGTGCACATGCTTATGCACACATAAACAAACATACATTCACACAAACACATGCAAATTTGTACGCACATATAAACCTAGATATGCATGCACACACATATGAATGTGCACACAAAAATCCACACATGCACAAATGAACATACACACCCACACACACACACATACATATGCACATGCACAAGCTCATCCCCATACACACTAGCTCGCCCTTGCACACATTGACTCACACTTGCATACACACACACACACACTAACACACACATATGCATAAATAGATGAACACACACTTATGCACACACATATGTTAAAATGCAAATACATTATGCTCACACAAGCACACATACACACAAAGACATGAACATATATAAAAAAGCACACACACACATATGCATGCACACACACATGTACGCATGCACACATGCAAAAGCATAAACGAAGAAACATGCACACAAACACATGTACACACACTTATGCACATAATTACACACACACATAGACATCTACATGCACACACCCACATGCACACATACATACAAACACATGAGTGTAAGAACACAAATGCATACACACACACATACAAACACATATGCATGCATGCATACAAACACACATACATGCACACACACACATGTTCATGCACCTAGATGCACATACACAAAAGCAAAAACATGGAGACATGGACACAAACACATTCACAAACACCAATGCACACAATTACACACACACACACATACACCAATATGTACACACATAAACACTCTCACATCCATACAAGCATAGACATGCATGCACACACACATATAGAAAACCACATTGACACTTTCACACACTTGTACATGCTTATGCACATACAAACACATGCACAAACATGTATAATCGCTTGCACATGCACACACAGACACCTCACTCATTTCACGCATGCATGTAATCACACAAAAACACATGCACACACACATATACATTCACAAATGCACAAACACTAATGCATGCACACACATATGCACACATGCACACCCACATAAAGATGCCAAAAAAGCACACATATAGGTATGAACATGCCCATGAGCACCTAGTACCCATGCATACACACATAAGCATACATAACATGCACAAAGATGCACACACTTGCACATGCACATGTGCATATTAACATGCACACACGTGCACAAATAAACACACATGTAAGAAAAGCACATACCCAAGGAAACACAAGCACCCATAGATGCACACATGCACAAACACATGCATATGCATACACATGCTCACATATGCACACATTCCCACACTTAGACACACCCATGCATGCATACACAATCATGCATAAGTATATACATGCATAAGCAATCAAAAACAAACTCGCAAGCATATACACACATACACAAATGCAACCACACCTGCACATGCATACATTTACACAGACACAAATACATAAACATGCACACTAATGCATACACATACATAAATATATGAGTGCATGAATACACACACCTTGTTACACTAAGATGTACTAAACACACATACATATATATGTGAATGTGCATACACACGCACACATCCAAAAATGCACAAAGCACAAATCCACACACACACATATATGTAGACTCACACACACCCATACAAACACATCCACACACACCCACACCCATGTACACACATACTGATATACACCCACATACACAAACATGAATAGAGATGCACACGCACATAAGCACACATAGACAAGCATGCACACATATATATACACATGTATGCACACACACATACACTCAAACATTAAAACATGCAAAAAAATAAACACATATGCACATACACACACGCATGCACAAATGTGCACACACACTCACACAAGCACTAAAACATGCAAAAACATAGACACATGTGCACGTACACACACGCATGCACAAATATGTGCACACACTCACACAAGCACCAAATAAGGCACCCACGTGCATGAGTATACACAAATATGCACATGCATGCAAAGAAATGCAAACATAGACTTTCACAAGCACACACACTAGCATCGAAACACTCACAGATACCCACACACACACTTATATGCACTAAAACTCACACAAAAACATGCACAAGAACACCTGCATAGACATGCACGTGTGCACGTACACTCATGTAAGCACAAGTAGATGCACACATGTATGTGCACGCACACACATATGCACTCACAAACACAAGTGCATACACAAATGCACGTAAATGCCATGCACGTGCAAATAAATAGGCACACACACACAAAAACATAAGCACACACACTTGTAGACATGCTTGCACACACACAAGCGCCCACATATAGATGCACATGCACAATCACATATATGCACTTGGGTGCATGCATACACACGCACACACAAACACACACACATAAACACACACATGACTATGTGCACACACACATCTAGACACATGAAAACATATACACACAAGTGTGCACCCATGCTCACACACACATGCACAAGTGAACACACATGCAAACCCACACACATATGCAAGTGCACACACAAAAGCAAACATACAAGCTCCACACATGCACAATCATGCACTCCTAAACATATGCAAATCAACAAATATGCACAATCACACACATGCATATGCCCTCACTGACACATACACATATACACATAATACATATGTGTCTGAGCACACACACACACACACACATGTAGGTGTGCACACACACATGCACACAAATATGCACTCTCATATTCGCAAATGCACAAATACGCATGCACATGTACACACACAAGAACACACACACACACACACACATGCACCCGCTTACACATATCATGTGTACACACACCTACACTCACACACAAGTATACACACACACCACACACAAACACATGTGTACCCACACACATGTTTGCAGAGCATACACACACATACACGCACACATGAACACACACATGCACACACACACTTACACACATTTACATATGGGTGGATGTACACACACAAACCCAAAAGTACACACACAGTCACTTATACATGCATGCACATATGATATATAGAGCCACATAGACACACAAGGACACACACACAAGGACATGCACATGCATTAGCAAACACACACACACATACACATAGGCACACATGTACATGTACAAACACATCCAAGCATACAAAAATGCACATGCACGTACACACACACATGTTGGCAACATATGCACACAAGTATGCATGTTACACATATGTGCATACGCATGCCCATGTGCATGCACACATACATTCAAACACACACCCACACACACATGTTGGCACACACTCACTTATGCACACACACAAATACACATGCATGGGTCCAGACACACATGAATTCACATAAGCTCACAAAGACATACACACACATGTAATAAAAAATGCATGCTAGATCAAACAAAAATCCACACACAAACCTGTACATGGATATACATTCATTATTAGATGAAAAAATAAGCTCATGCACACATACTCATGCATGCACTTATCTATATACATGCAAATATGCACAAACACACATGCAAAAACACTCATATAGACACACACATGACTATGCATACACTTGCATACATATAGGCACACACATGCACATAAATATGCACACACACACATCCACACATGCAAATAAACATACATGCCCACCTACAGACACACATGCATAGATGCACCCATACCCACAATCATGCACAACATACACATCAACACAAATTCCTACACATGTACATGCACACACGTACACAAACATGCATATGCATAGACAGATAAACGCACATGTACAAAGAAATATACACACACTCACAAACAAAACATGCACACATACAAACACACACACACAGATATGCAAGCCTGCATGCATACACCCACACACAAGCACACATAAATAGACACATGCACTCACATACAGATGCTCACACATACACATGTATGTAAACACATGTACATGTATGCACATCTGCACACACACAGATGCATGAGCATGTACTCGTGCAAACATGCACATGAACACTCACATACAAAGATAGAGAAACTCACACAAGTGCACATGTGAGCACATATGTACACACACACAAGCAAACTTAGGCGCACACACATGATCACACGCACATATATGTGCACACACTTGTAAACGAACACACAAGCGCACACAAACACAGATACATGCACAAGCATGTACACACACATGCACACACACATAGTTGCACTTGCACACATAAGAACATACATATGCACTCATACACACACACATATACATATGCAATCACCAAAAGCATGCACAAGTACATGTAGACATGTGTACACAAACAAATGTGCACACATAAAAACACAAATGCATACACACACATATAATTACACATGCACATGCACAACACACATGCATGAACCCACAAATACACTCACACAGATAAACACATGTAGATGGACACACATGCATACTCATGCACACACATATACACTCACATGCACATGTACACAAACACACACATAGCCACACACACTCATACCCATGCACACACACACACACATACACACAAATGCATACATACACTCATGCACATACACAACCACACAATACACACAAAATATATGAACACACATATGTGCACATATGCATGCACAAGAACACACAAAAGCACAACTGTACATGCACATATATGCACAAATGCATGCACATGTTCATTCCCACACACACTCACACACACATATGCACACACATTCACTTGCACCTATGCACACACACATGCATGCATATTCTTGTACAAATTCACATATGCACACATGCACTTACACAGACATGCACACACACAAGCACACATGCCCATATGCATACAAAACACATGCATGTACACTGGTAGGCATGCACACACACCCACACAAAGGCACAAAAACATACTTACACATAACATAAATAGGCACACATGTGCACACACTCACAAAGACACACATAAATGACCATGCACATACACACATTCACATAAATGTGCATGCACACTCACAATTGACACATGCTCATATGCATACACACACACACATATCACACAAACACAAAGATGCATGCACACATACACACATATGCTCAAACATATGTGTACGCACACAAACTAAACATTCACACACACACACATCCACAGATTTACATGCACCTCCACACATTGCATGCATAATTAGACACACACATGCACTCATACACAAGCATAGACACATGCTCATGCTTGTGCATGTGTACACACAAGCACACACATATACATATACATGCCTATACATGCACACACACATGAACATGCACACAAAAGCAAGCTCATGCTTGCATGTATAAGTATGCACACCTACACCCATAATCACACATGCAACACACACACACCCACACACACACACACTCACATGCACACAAACTTTCACATGAACACACAAACATACACACACTCACACAAACACATGCACACGTAGACACACATGCTTGCCTAAACATTGTCACGTGTACAAAAACACATTCGCATGTGCACTTGCCCACACACATGCATATGGACATGTGCACATATTGCATGTGCACGCACACACACACACACACACACACTAAATGCAGAAAAGACATGCACATACATGAACACTAATTTGTAAAAATAGACACACACACACACATACACACTTATACACGTACACATGCATGTGCACTTATGCACACACACATGCATAATCATATACATAGACACACATATGTGCATATACACTAACACATGTTGCACACACATATATTCCTAGGTGCACACACATTCACACGCACACACACTCACACATACACACAAGTACACACACAAGCACTCACACACACACCCACATGCATGAAAATATGCACAAATGGATCCACCCACACACATATATACATATGTACACATAGGCATGCACAGACACACATGCATGCACATGCACACAAATGCAAACCCTAACACACTCATACATACATGCACATAAGATACAAATGCACACAACACTAGACACAATTATACATACACATGTATGGATACACACCCACACATAAATCAACATGCATGCACATAGCCACACATACACTGCACACACATAGGAACATTAATGCATAGACCCACATGCAAACATACACGCACACACAATAACATGCACACATGTACATACATGAACGCACACACAAACACCCACACACAAACCACCCACATGTGCACACATGCACATATGCATCCTCACACACATAAATACACATTTACATCCACACATGCATACACATGTACACACATAGATAAAACACACAAACAAACACATGCATATGGATAGAAATAGACATGTACGCATATGTGCACTTAAATACACTAACACCAACCCACATGTACACACATGCATGCATAAACACACACACACACACATATGTACACAAATATAGAAAAGAACATGCAGACACACATAATTACATACACACACACACACTTACACATATATGTACACGCACATAGACAAACACACATGCAAACATATACACAGATGCATGCACCACCACACATGCAAGAACATGCATGCACACAAGCATACTCACATTGACACACATATACACACACACACATGCACTCATGCATGCACACACATGTACAACATACATGTAGGCAAACATAAATAGGTTCATATGCACATTCACACACACAGGAATAGAAAAACACAAACACATGCAGACATAAAGGCACACATAATCAACTATGCACTAATGCACATACACTCACACATACAACCACACACATGCAAATGCATAGAAATGCACAACTAAACATGCACATATGCATGCATGCATACATGGATGCATATGAGAAAAACAACACACACACACATTGACACATGCACTCATGCATACACATAAACATAAACACACATGCACATGCACACATGTAAGCACAAATAAAAACTCATTGATATACAAACAGATGCGTAATTATATACGCACACACACACAAACATGCACATACACATGCTCCTACACAAACACTCACACACTTGCACATTAATGAATGACAACTCACACCCCAACACACACATACAAGTGCATGTATACATGCACGTATACACTAACACATGCACACAAGTGCATACATACATGTGCAAAAGTGAACACATTGGTACACATGCATGCCCATGCATACACAGTCACAAATACACATGCTTGCACATGCTCAAAAATGCACACATGCATGTACACCTAGCACATACAAACATGCACAAATCTACACACAAACGCAGACATGCAAACACACATGCAAACATGCATATGCACATGCTCACACATGGACATGCACACACACACACAAAACACAACCACCCACAGACTACATATGCATGGATATAGATGTATGTAAGTATGCACACACACAAACACATACACATATGCACATGCTCACACACATACACATGAACACACAAGTACACACACACACAAACACTCGCACGTGCATACACACACACACACACAAGTATACAGTCATTTGAACATAGGCACACATATGTGCATGCACATACACACACACAAACACAAATGCACATAGACACAAAAATGCATGCACATAAAAATACAAACACATACACATATGCACATACTTACACACACACACACACTTGAACACATGAGCACACAAGTACACACACATGTAGAACCAAACACATACACACTTATGCACACACACACACACAAACACTCACACAAGCATACAGTCATGCGCACATATGCATATATACACACACACAAAAACAAATACACATAGACACAAAACTGCATGCACATAAAAACACACACACACACACATGCAAACATGAGTGTAGACACATACACACTTAAGCATGCACACGTACATATGTATAAACACACACATGCACAAGGACACATACACACACGCATGCATGTATGCATGTACACTCCCACAAAGACACATAACCGTGCCATTACATGCAGGAATACATACATACACATGTACACACACACACATACACACACACACATACACACACACATAGACACACATCCATGCTTACACAAATATGACCATGCAGGCACACACACACGCACACACACATGCATGGGTATAGAAAAACAAACAAAAACAAATAAACATGCGCATATTTAGGAACTCACACATGCACAAAGATGCACACACACATGCACCTGCACACACACTTGCATGCACTCATAAATGCACATGCACACATGCACACTCAGAGATAAACACATATGCAAATGCTTGCACAATGGTACACACACACACACAAGCATGTATTCACACACGCGCATGCACACGTACCCAAATACACCCATGCATGCACACAAAGACATACACACATACTCGCACGCATACACACCCACACACATGCATGGACAAACACACACAGACATGCACAAACACACTAACACTTTGACATGCACCCACACATACCTAAACGCACCCACCAACACATAGACAAAGAAACCCAACCACACGTGCATAGACACACACTCGAACACATACACATATGTACATGCACATATGTACACAAACATTAGTACACTTGCACACACTCATAACCACACACATCCACATGTACATACACACACACACAATCACACATAGACATGAACACACACACACAAACACATGCACAATCACACACACACATAGATGCACATGCACACATACACACACACACACAAACACATGCACATGCATATGTACACACATAAACACACACTGATGCACGCACCTACTCAAACACTGACACATGCATGAAAACATATATGCTTACACACTAGCACACACACATGCATACACATGTATATATATGCACATGCTCAACAAATAAAGTCATGCACACACAGGCACACATATTCATAAAAATGGACACACACACACACACACACAATTGCATGCACACATGCAAACATGCATGCACACATCTGCACACACATGCAAGCATACATAAGCATAATCACATACATAAGCATGCACATGCACACATATGCATAAACATATATTATCACACACATATATACACACAACCACACACATGAGCACACACATAAACACTCACATACAGCCACAAGCACAAAAACATTTGCACATGTCGCCAGACACACAAGAACATATGTACACCCAAATATGCATTCACACATGCACACACGCACACACATGCATGCACCAATGTACATACACCCCTAGACAAACATTCGTACACACACACACACATAAATGCAAAGCCCACACACACTCACAGACATCCACACATGTATACACATATAAAAAAACACAAACACACTCGCACAAACACATAGACACACACATGCACACAAACCCACATGCATATGCTTACAAACACATAGACAAATGCATGCACATGCATAAGAGAAAACAGACATGTACACATATGCTTGCATATAGCCCCTCTTACACCCACAAATGCACACACACATTAAGAAATGCAAATTTATAGATAGACTTGCAAACACATGCACAAGCACATTTACACACATAATATGAATACACACTCATACACATGCATATGAACACACATCTATACCAGCACACAACCATACACATGTATACACATGTTTGCACAGCACACACACACACATACAGTCATCTGCACATTAACTCACACATACACATAAGCATAAACAAAAACTCCTAACACACACACACACAAGTGCATGCATGCACACACAAGCACATCCATATGCTCATGCACACTCACTGAAACACATGCTTACACATGCATAACAATAGACACCCACACACACACACATGCATGCATGAAGACACAAACACATAGACATGCATGAACACATGCACACAGGCATGCAAACAAGCACAAGCAGTGAACACACATACACATGCACACACATGTTTGTACATGCATATTCATAAGCATGCACATGTTCGCAAACACACCCACACTAATGCACACATTCCCACACATGCACGTATGCACATCAAATAGACACACACATTTATGCACACACATGCATGTGCTCATACATATACCCACATACACACATGCATCCACACATGCATAGACATGCATACACATGTACATAAACATACATGCACAAACACACACATGCATGCATGCACAGACACATGCATGCACACACACTTAAATACATATGCATATGCATGCACACATACACACACAAGAACACACAAACACACAAGTACACACACATGTAGAACCACACATACACACACTTATGTTCATGCACAAAAACACTCACACATGCATACACATGTGTACACACACAAACATATGCTTATAGACACACACATACATGCTTACACACACATGCATAGATAAGAAAACACATGAACATATCCATACACACGCACACACACTCATGTGAACATGCGCACACATGAATGCACACACACAGAAATGTACATGCACATACATTTAGATACATGCATGCAAACACAAACACACACACATATACATATACACATACATGCACAATCACTCAAACACATGCATGCATGCATGTACACACCCATGTAGACACACCCATGCACATAGACACATAAATATACAAGCAAACATGCATGCATGCAAACATTCACATATGTGCTACCATATAAACACACATCTATGTAGGCACACACATGTAGATGCACAAGCATTAATAAACAAAAAAATACTAACAAATGTACTTGTACACATACACACCAAACATGCACATGCATAGGCATTCATACATGCACACACTCGCATATACACCCATACATGCTTGCATTCATAAACACATGCATACTCATGCACAAACACATAAGCAAACACATGTGCACATTCACATAGACATGGACAAGCACGTACCCATACACATCCATGCATAGTTAAACAAACATAAACATGCACATGCAAACACACACAAAAATACGTGCACACATACAAGCATGCACACACACATAGACCCCCCCACACACACACATGCATGCAGACCACATACATGCACTCACAAGCACAAACACACAAGCATATTCATATGGATCGACAAACACCCAAGCACATTCATGAACACAAAGAGATACAACATAACCACACATGCATAGTCACACACAAGCACATACACACATGTAAGCACACATGCACACGCTCACAACCACACACACAGACATGACCATGCGCACATAATCATATACACACATGAATATGCACACATAGATAGATACACATATATATACACCCCAAACACACATGCTTATGCACACACATGCACATGCATTTAAACACATACCCATACACACATTGACATATCCACATGCACACACATCGCAAACATGCACATAGAAAGACTTGTATAGACACACAGGTGCACCAATGAACACACACACACACATGCATACAAACACACACACACACATGCATATGCACATGCATGTTACACACACACACAATCACATGCACAAGTTTAAGCAAACATACACAAACACATGCAGATGAATAAACAACCACATTCACACAAGCACACACAGGCATTCATGCACACAAACAGGCATACACATGCACATTTATGCAAGCAAGCATGTACACACACACCATATACAAACATACATCCATTCACATACACACACACATGCACAAAATAACACATGTGCAAATGCTCACAAACTCATATAAATGTACAAACACACATACACATACACATACACTTACATGGACATACATATGCACAAACACAAAGATGCATACACATAAACACACACACAAAAACAGACATGCACAAATTCCTACACACACATACATTTAGACATAGATAGATAGTCACACACATACATATGCATAAGAACATAAACACATGCAAACACACAGATATGAATGCTTACACACACACTGTTATACACATGCACACACAAACATGTACAAATTCACTCTCATACACATCGACACACAGAAGCATGCAAACACACAAGCAGCTAGACATACACACATAACACACATAGAAGCACTCTAACAAGCACTCATATGAACATAAACAAACATGTTTGCACATATATATGCACATGGATAGACATGCACACATACATATACACATACAAACACATACACCCCCCATAGTCACATGCACCCACATGCACACATGCACATTCATGCACACATGCATAGTCATGCATGCACACAAATTCATGCACATATGTACACATGTAAATATGCACAAATGTGTAGGCTTACTCATATGCATATGCATGCATATAGACACATATATTTCTTACACACATT
The DNA here is from genome assembly GCA_023846275.1 of Vanilla planifolia. NCBI lineage: Eukaryota > Viridiplantae > Streptophyta > Magnoliopsida > Asparagales > Orchidaceae > Vanilla > Vanilla planifolia. Next base: position 1,926,928 of record JAIUJO010000022.1, read on the forward strand.
AACACACATACATCCACACTCATATGCATGCAAGTGCACACACACATGCTTACACATAGACACAGGAACACACACACAGCATGCGTACACACACGTATATGTATCTGTGCATGCACACATACACACATGCAAAGATACACAAGTACACTCACACTCAAACATCTACACAAATATATAATCATATACACACACATGCAAGCACACCCACATACACACAGACACATATGTACGCATGTATGTGCATTCATGCGTGCATACACTCACACACATGCATGCTTGCACACATGCACATACCCACACACACAAGAATATATGTGCATGCAAGTACACAAACATGCATACATACATACAAGTCAAACACATGCACTTATAAACACACGATTGCATAAGCACATGCTCATACATAGGCAATAGCACACAAACACACACACTCACATGCAAAGGTTTAGAGACATTTGCTCACATGCATGCACATACACATAGATATGCACATATATGCACACACATGCACAAACATGCATGCACATGCACACAAATACATGCATACAAACACAAGCATACTCACACTCATTTGCACACACATACAGATGCACAAGCTCATGCATATGCTCACAAATACATACACACACTCACATACACACAAGTACACAAACAATCATACACACATAAACACACAAGTGCACATGCACACATGCATAAATGAACAAACACACACATGTGTATGCATTTACACTCATCGAAATGATGCATGCATAAATACAAATGCACACACACATGCACAAAAACACCTAAACACACACATAGACATATGCACACACATATAAATACATGCATACTCATAAGCAATCATACAAAAATACACACACTCATGCACGCACACACAAGAATATGTATACTTGCACATGCACTCACATGCACACACATACACACATGCAACTATGCTCACAAACATAGATGCACATGCACATGTAAATACAAAACACACACATATATGAATGCACATAGATGCATGCATGCACAAACATAAGTAGAGAAGCACATACCAATGCACACATACAAGCATGCATGCACAAACTCGCATGTACATATCTGCACAAGTGCACACACATATAGACACACACACATTCACATATGTGCATATGCAACAAATGCATGCACACTCAAGGAAATAAGCACACATGCACATGCATGCACACTCACACATGAAGACATGTACACATACATAGAACGCACATACATGCAAATGCATCCATGCAAAGACACATGAACAAGCCACGTATACATGCACACACACAAACATACACACATGCATGTAGGCACACACACTCACTCACTCATATACGAGCACATGTATACACACACATGCTTACATGCAAGCATGCGCACACACATACACACACACACTCATAAAAATGTGTCTATGCACACACTTATATGGATGCACACATGCAATCCCCCCCACACACACACACATCCACGCAGGCACACATATACACATATAAGCACGCACATGCACAATAACAGAAATAGATGTGCACACACACATAAGCATGGACCCACACACACACATGCATGCATGCATGCACATACACACACACACGCTGATAGGGGAACACACAAATATGCACACAAGCATAGATACATATATGCAAACACACACAAAGCATACACATATGCATGTGCACATAGACACACACACATACATACACATGCACTCAAAAGCACATAAACTTGCACACAGACACACACATACATATGCATGCGTACAGATACACACACACACACACAAACACATGCACATAGACAAAAACAAACACCCATGCATGCTCACATGTATACACACATATATACACATGAACACATAGACACACTCGCACACACACATATGCTTGCTTGCATGCACATGAATACACACACTAATGCACACATGCATGTACCTACACACACACACACACCCCCCTATGCATATATACCCACATGCACACACCTAGTCCCAGACACATGTACCTATGCACACACACACACACACTCAAACACATACTCATGCATGCATGCACATGCACACATATGCATGCAAATGAACACACACATGCATGCATGCATGCACACACAAATGCACATGCATACATACATACACATAAACACATAAAAAAACATAATAAGAAGTACATGAGCATAGATACATGGACATGCATATGTAAATGCATGCACATGTGGGCACACTTACATGCACATGCACATGCATACACATGCATGCATTCTCACACACACACACCCAAAAGCATATAGAAATGCACACATTTATACACATGCGCATGCACACACGAGAACACACAAACACATGCAAAAAAGCCCACACACATGCACACACACCCACATTCACATACATATACACAAATGTGCACACTCATGTGCACATGCATACACACATAAATGCATGCACATTCATCAACATGCCCACACACAATCCACAGCTACACACATGCATACTTGCACATGCATGCACAAACAACAAATGAACAAACATGCACACAATGATGTGTTCACTCATATACACACAAGCACACACAAGTTCGTACACACATTCATGAACACATAGACAAACATGCTTAAACAACACAAGCAAATGCATGTACACAATCACACACACACACACACTTGCATAGACACATGCATACTTGCCCACCTACCCACAAACACATGCACAAAAGCACACTTGCACTCGCACACAAATGTTTGCAAACATGCACGAATACTTTCACACATGCATGCACCCACCCACACACACACACAAACATAAGAACATCTGAACATAGAAGCACCCACACATGCACTACCACAAACACCAGCATGCACATGCAGTCCTACATGAAAATGCATGCACAGCTACATGAACATGCATGTCCACCCATGCGCACATGCTCATGCACATGCATAGACGCACACATACACATTGATAGAAACACATGCTCATGCATGCACATGCACACAAATACACATATAAACACACACACACACACACACAAATACGCAAACACAAAGGTGTGCACACACATGCATGCATAGACATGCATGCACATATACAAATACACACTCGCACACAATTGTGTACACTGATAGACACATGCTCATATGCATACACACATACACATGAAGAAGCACATGCACACACACAAGCATGCACACATGTACATACAAAATGCTAATGTACACACAAATAGATAGATGCACCCACAAATTCACTCATACGCATGCTCACAAGCATATGCACACATGCATGAGGCTACAGACAACACACATAGGTGCACAAACACATAAGCACATGTGTACACACATGCAATCACTCATGCACATGCACATGCACCCAAACAAGCACACATGCATGAACACACACTCAAACACACAAGCAAAAGAACAGGTGCATGCTTACACAAACACATGCACACACATACACACAGATAACCTTCACACATACATGCACACATAAACATACACAAGAATGCTTGAACATGCACAAGATCACATGCAAGAATATGCACACACATACACACACCCATGCACACACACAAATGCCCACACAGACATACACGAGCACACACACATGCACCAACATGCCCACTCATATGCAAACACATACACACATAAAGACACATGCAAACACTTTCTCATGCATAAACACACAATGAAGACCCACACGTGCACATGTATATGCACACACACACACATGAAAACCTACACGTGCACATGCATATGTGCACATGCACAACCACACATGCACACACACACACACAACCATGCTCAAATAGACACACATACATGCACACATACACGCACACACATACATGCTCACATACATAAGCATATACACAAATGAACATGCCCAAATGCTCACACACTCACATGTGCATGTACATATGTGCACACCCATACAAAAGCACACTTTCACACACGTGTGCATGCACATGCATATACACATGCACATACACAAGCAAACAAAAATATGCACTCAAGCACATGCACATCTACACACACATGCATGCACACGTAGTCACAAGCACACATACTCACACATGCATGCATATAATGACATACATACACAAGTGCATGAACCCATATGTACCAAAACACAAACTTTCAAGACAAACACACAAACACGTATGTACACATACACATATGTACACACATGCATACAGACATATACAACTAAACACATAAATGCACACATACACACACACATGCATATAGACATGCACAAACTCACATACACACAAGAAGATACACATGTGCATGGGCCTACACACACAGACACATATGACTATGTGCATACAAAAACACTTGTGCATGCTCACACAAATCCACACCATGGGCACTTATGCATGCATGCTCCCCCACACACACATGCATATACATACACATATATGCACACACTTAAACACTCACACACATACACACACCCACAAAGAGGCATACACACAAACACATGCTCACACACATGAACACAAACACACATATGCATGCACACATGTGTACACAAGTAGACACACACATGTTCTTACAGACTTACAAGAAAATAAGAACACACATTGACACACATGTACTCACAAACATAGGCACTCACACACACACACATCAAAATGCACACACATAAATATGCATAAACACAACCATGCACACATAATCACGCACATACACATGCATACACACATTCGTGTGCACATACACAAGCACATACTAAAGCTTAGATGCACATATATACATACACATGTGCACGTGCTCACCTGGATGCACAACACATACACACACATAAATGCCCTTGCAAACACACACACATGCACACAAGAATGCAAGTAGATGAGCACACAAACACACACATACATACTCATACACACATGCACAAATAACCACACAAGCAAGCTAGCATATACACACCCAAATGCACATACACACACATGCTCACACACATAGATGCAATCACAAACACATGCATATGAATGCATGCTCACACATCCACACACACACACATGCATAGATGTGAATACACACATTTTCATACATGAACACCCATGTGCTTGTATAGGTAAACACACATGAACATAAACCTAAACACACTCATAGCTATTCAGACACACACACATGAATAGGCACATGCATACACACAAATTAAATAACACATAGAAAACACACCCACACACACAAACACTTATGCACACATGCACACACATTGGCATACATGCAACCCAAACACATGCACATGCGCACTCACACACACATATACACACACTCACTTACACATGCACACACATATACTCATACACATGCCACCCACATGCATGTACACACTTGTATACACACATAAGTGTAGGCAAGCACACACATGTACACACACATGAACCCACATACACATAAACAAGTACAAGCACACACATGTGTGTACCCAAACACAAATGCGATTACACCTGCATTTGCTCAAAAAAACACATGTATATGCACACTTATGCACATACACATGCACACAGACACACGCACTCACACGCACAAATAAAGGCACACACACATGCATGAACTCAGACACACATGTGCACACAAACATACACATACATACACACATACACACACATGCACACATGCTCAAAAACATGCATACACCCACAAACATGCACACACACACACACACACTCTCACACGAATACATACAAATGCATGCTCTCACACATGCACAAACAAACGCACAAGCACACACTCACATGCTTACATGTATGCATGAACAAACATGAACAAAGATGATGAAGACACACACATACTCACACATGTTTCAATGAACACATGCACATGCACACAAACACATGAGTAGACACATGTACACATACACTTGCATGTAAACAAACATGAACACACAAATGAATAGACACTACTATACATGTGCATACCCACACACACAAGTATACACAAATACAAACACACATGCATGCAAACAAGCACACATACACACTCGCACACACACGTGAGTGCACACACATGGTACATCCACGCACATAGCCACCCACACAAACCTACACACACACACATGCACACAAACACACACAATCACATGTACACACACTTATGCACACACAATCATACAAATAGACAATGATGCATGTAGATGTATGCATACATGCACACACACACACATATATACACATGCACTAGCAAAAACACTCACAAATACCCATGTGCACACACACACAAACTTGCACGCACATACACAAATTTACACATGCACAAGTGCATGCACACAAAGACAAGCACATACACAAGCATGCACAGTTGACAATACATGCACACACACACACATATGTACATACACATGTCTATGCACACACGTATATAAACATATGCACACATACACACACACACATACAAAGATACCTATGCACACAAACACGCACATACCCTCCCACATGTATGCACATACACTAGAACATTGATATGCACACAGACATACACATGTGAATGCACATATTCACACAGATGTGCATAAACAAATTTATGCACATGCATACAAGCACACACGCACACACGTGCGAACACACACATGTAGAGATGCACACACGCACACACGCACAATCAAAACATACATAGGCACACTCACACAAACACACACATTGACATAGACAAATGTGTGCTTATTTGCACTAACAAAAATACATGCACACACAATTATAACTGTGTACACACACACACACCAACATACAAACTCTAACACACATGTGTCTCTCTTATACACACACTCTCACATACCCGCACACATGCACACACACAAACACACATATGTATGCATGCACACAAGCACATGTGTGTAGTGACATACAGACATACTTACACACTGCTTGCACACAGTAACATAAATACACAAGCACACACATATGCCTGTACACACACATGCATACAAAAATGCACTAACTCATATGCATGTATGCATACACACACACACATGATGACACATAAGTGCAAGCACCCAAATGCAAACACACCCAAACACATGAATGCATGGACAAGCACATGCACCCACACACATAAATGTAAGTTCATGCACACATACACATACACAAGCAAATGTGCACACATGCACACACACCTACACACCTTCTCCACCTACCCACACATATGCGCACACTTACAAAAACATGTATGTGCATGCACATACACACAAACACATGCATGCACACACAGGTAGACATACACACACACACGAACACACATGGGTGCACATAGCCATTCACACACACTTGCATTAACACATAACCACACATAAGTGCACACATGCACCCACACACACAAAATGGCATGCGCATATACAAATCGACTCATATATGTAGGCATGAACATGGATAAGCACACACACACACACACATATTCATACATGGACATACATAGACACAGACACACACATGCATGCACATACACAAACATGCATATGCACAGACAATCATGCATGCATAAACACATGTAGAAACACATATGTAAACATGTACACCCAAGCACATGTACACATAGACACAAGCCTGAACATGCAAGTATGTAAGTAGAAACAACTTCATACATCCACACACACAAGCACATAAACATAACCATATTCATGTCTACATGCTCAAATGCACACACTAAAAAACATGCATGGATGCTCACATGTACACACACATGTCCACTCACGTACACTTACCCATACAAACTCACACAGACACACTCAAACACACATGCACACACATAGACATGCATACAGTCGTAGATGTATCCATATACACACTCATCCACACACACATGCACACATATGCATGCACACATACAAACACATGCTTAAACATGCACAATATGCATGCACACACACTACACAGACCCATGTAGACATGCACACACACTCACCAACATAAATGCACACATACATGGATGAAGACATTGGTGCACTTGTTCACACACTTGCTTAAACACACATTCACAAGCACAAAGATACATGCACAAACACACATGTACACACACAAGCACAAATACACATACACATATAAATATGCACATAAACAAACATCACACATATAGATATACAAATACATGCACATGCACACACATAAGCGCACAAATGTATGCACAAAGACACATTCACACACCCACACACACAACCACAAAAAAACATGAAAACATAGACATACACATGCATGCATGCATGCACATACTCATGTGCAAACAAACACAAAAAATGCATGCATTTGCACACATGTTCATATGCACACACACATTTGCAAACACATACGCACACCACACACATATGCATAGACACATGCGAGGGCACTAGCACCACATTCACTCACACTTACACATGCAAACACAAGTGCACATACACATACAAGCATAAAAATATAAGTACACACACACATGTAAATATATGCCCATACACATGCACACACAAACATAATCATACATATGCTTATGCATACATACATGCACAAACATGCATGTGTGCACACACACTTGCATGCACATAAAAAGGCAATCATGCACACACAAACACCCACCCACACAGAAATGCATAATCTCTCATGCACATACGCATGCATGAATACTGGCAAACATGTGCACATGCACACATACACATGCAAACACCCCAACACACATACACGTATGCATATGCACAAATGAACATGCACAAGCAAACTCACACATACATATACACACATGCAAGTGCACAACCACAAAGACAACCACATGCATGAATACACACATCCATCACAAGGTACACATATGCACATGCACAAACACACAAATTCAAAACAACATAGAAGCAAAAACACATACTCATACACCTACACATACACACATGTGCACACACACACGTACATACACACATATCCATGCCCACACGCATGCATGCACAACACATGCAAACATGCATAGGCTTATGCATGCACACACACATGCACACACAAGAATATACATGCAAAAACACACAATCACACTCGTACATGCACACACATGCATGCATATTTGCACATAATATGCATAAGCAAATGTCCACACATGTGCATCGATGCAAATGTAGATGAGTTGATGCACAACACACAAACACACACACTCATGTGCTCATACAACACATGCATAACCACACATAGCCACACACTCATGCATGAATGCACACACACACGCACACAAGCACCCATGCACACATAAGCACACATAGACAAACATAGAAGCACATGCATGCACACACACCTTCACACACACACAACAACTTGCAAGATAATGCATAAACACATGCACTAGCATACACACATGTAAAGATACACACATAGACACACATAAAAATACACACAAACACTTAAATCACAAGTAGACAAACATGCACATAGATAGACATGCACAAATGCACATCCACACATGAATGCATATGCATCCACACACACTTGCATAACTCATATGTAAACACATGCATGCACATGCACACACACACATGCAAAGGAACACTCACTCACTTGCATGCACACATGAACACCCACTCATAGGCACAGGCATGTGTGTGTGAACACTTGCAAACACACATGCATATGCACACATGTAGGTATACATATGTTGAGACACACACACACACACACACAATAACACACACAGATGCACACACACCGACACCCACAAACATGTATACGCATGCATGCACATGCATACACTCACACTCACACACAAACACACACACAAGTACACACATGTAGACATGTGTATGAACATGTATACCCATACACCCATAAACCCACATGCACACATAAAAGCACAAGCATTCTTACACACTCACCTGGCATACACACATGCATGTACCCACATAAGAACACATGTGCATATAGGTACAAATAGACACATGCACCCCCATTCATAGAAAAAACATTCACACACACACAAACATGAAAAGATGCACTCACAAACATGCATATGCAAATGCACAAACATGCACATAAACATGCATGCACAAGAACAAACACATATATGCACATGCACACGAATAGGCACAAACATGCACAAGCATACATTCATACACATGTACAAATATGAACACACACACACACACATAATAACATGCACGCAAACATGTGTGAACCCATATATGTAGATGCATGAATACACATATATACACATGCCAAGTATGTGCACATCCACACACATTTGCACACACATGCACACACACAAACATGACATATGCATATGCATACACACATTTGCAAACAAACATACATGCATGCACACTTGAATACACATACAAAAACTTAAGCATGCATGCTCACACATACAAACACAGTTGCACATGTAGACATAGATGCAACAAAAAACCACATGTGCACACACATATACAGATGCATGCACATGCACATGCACACACACACACACACGTAAAGACATGCACAAACACACATACACAAAAAGATGCACATGCACATACACATATGCGTATGCATGCACATAGACATGCACACACATGCACACACCCACACACACTCATGTAGGCATGTACACACAAAGAAACAAACACACACACACACATACAAATGCATTTGTACTTAACACACAAATGCATGCAAACATGCATATACACAAACACACATGACCCATTTAGACACACACAAACAAACAAAAATTGATACTTACACACATGTACACACAAGAACACAAAAACACACATGTGCATGCACACACACATATACACATGTGTGCAAATGGATACACACATGCACATGCACATGCACGTGCATAAACACACATGCACATGCACACACAAAGATGTGCACAAATATGCAAATACACACATGTGCACACACACAGACATGCTCATACACTTGAACACACATGCACACACAACCACAAAGACATGCATGGTCACGCAGATGTACACACATATACACACATGTAAATGCACTTGCAAATGCATGCATGTGAACATGCATACACACACATGCACATGCACATATACACAAACACATAAACATATACAAACATGCCTATACATAAACATGTATATGCACACATAGAAACTCAAACACACATACACATAATGACATGAACACAAATATACAAACAAACATGTGCACACACAAATATGCATATGCACACATGCACTTGCATAAACACACATGCCCACACACAATCGCACACAAATAGACATGCACACAAGAACACAAACAAATGCAAATGCACCCACATGCACACACATGAGCACATAGGAACACACATATATAGCCACTTGCACACACACAAACACACTCACATACATACATGCACAGCTAAACACACGTGTACACACACATGACCATTCACATAAACATACACACACACGCATCTAAGCATTCACATGCAAACATGTATACACACATACACATGCACAAACATAAACAGACACATTGGTACACACAGACCATGCAAATACATGCACATGTATGGACAAACACACACATATCCATGTAAGCATGCACATGTATATAAGCACAAATGCACATGAATGCAAACACATGCCCAAATGCACCAACACACAAACACATGCATATATACATACATACACATGCACACACACAGACACATACACACACATGTACTCATGAGCACACACACACTTGCTTATGAGCACTCATAAATGCTTGTACATGCACATGTACATGAGTACCCATATGCACATAAGCATATGCATGCATGCATAGGCAAATACACTTGTACACTAACAATCACAAGCAGGCACAACTAGATGTACACACATATACACAAACAAGCAAGTATATATAAGCACACAAAAATGTGCATACACACATACACATACAGAATCACACACACTCATATACATTCATGAAAGCACCAACATACACACATTCTTGCACACATGCATGAAACCACAAAGAGACACATAGATGCATACACACATATACACACACATACACATACAAACACACACATACACATGCACATAAACACACATGTGCAACATACGCTCACACACGCCCACTCACAAGCACACATACACGCACATAGACTCATTGACAAACAAATACGCAAACATGCACATAAAACTGCAGACACATGTAACCAAACACACTCAAATGTGCCTATGTGCACATAAACATGCACACACACACACACGTGCACACACTCACTTACATATACATGAATATCCATACATGCAAATGAACACACACACACACATGCACACACATGAACACATACCCACAAATACACACATGTGCCTATGTCTACACACAAACACTTATGTGCTCACACACAGTCTAACACACATGAACACAAACACACTTGCACACTGACACACACAACACATATTTGTGCACATACATAAGCATGCCCACACACAAATATGCATAAATACACCCACACACACACACAAGTACACATACACATGCACATGCAGACACAAACCACACACATGCACACCCATTTACACATGCAAATGCACATAGACACACACAAATAGAGGTACATACATGCACATGCATAGTAGCAAAGACATGCATATACACACGTGCAAGAATAAGCACAAATACACACACACACACACACACAAAGGAACACACATGCACACACATTCAAACACATACACAAGCACACTTAAAGATATGGACACACACATGTAGGCACATGCACACACACATACACCCTCACCCACATGAACACACATAGATGTTAAGAAAAAATAGACACACGCATGCACACATATTCACACATGTTTGTTCACAAACACACACACACACGCTTGCACACGCAAACAATCACATGCATACACACAGACATGCACCCACACGCCCTCATAAACACAACCACACACACATAGACACATGCACTCACATGAACACAAACACTCACATGCACACACACACACACACACGTATGCACATCCACACTTGCATGTACGCACATGCACATGTGCAGTAACACACACACACACGTATGTACATATTAGTGCATATGGAGGTGAACACATGCACCCACACACACATGCACACTCACACACACACCCATATACATATGCACACAAACACATGAGTACAATAACACATATACATATGCACACATAGATGAACATACAACCCACACACATACACATGTTACACCATGTACACACTCACAGACACACACATACAAAGACATAAACACCCATAAACACTTATACACATGAACACACATGCGCACTTGCATCCACACACACATTTGTGCATGCATTAGCCAACCAACACAAACACATATGTAGGTACACACCCAAATACACACATATATGCATACACACATCACTAGACACACACACACACACATACACAATAATATTCAAATGCATGCATACACAAACCCACACACAAGCACACACACAAGCATACACATGCATCCACCAATGCACATGCATGTAGATACACATGCATAGGTACACACAAGCACATGCATAACAACAGACACACATGTGCACAAATCCAAAAATATACACACACATAGGAACCCACATGCATAGACTCAAGCACATAATTGCAAAAGCACACTCAAGCACATATGCATGCATGCACTTACACATAGGCACACACAAACACCCACACAACAATACCCAAAAAATCATGCACACAAACACATGCAAGCATGCATACATAGTGAACACATCCACACACACACATGTGAATGCGTACACATGCACACATGCACCCAGTCACATGTGCATATATGCACAAACACACACATGTGCACATGCCTGCATGCACCTACGCATGCAAATAAATGCATGAACACAGACACACATGTTCATACCCAAATGCACACACGCACATGCACATAAGCACACACACCCACCCACACACAAACAATGACACACATACATATACACATGCATATAAATGAATACACACCTACCCAAACACCCATACTCACAAACACGCACACACAATGACATATGCAAGCATGCACACGCACACATTGGATACATACATGCACAGACACACACACACATGTATTCACACACATACATACACACACTTACACTCACACAAGCACACAAACACACACATTCACACATATATACATACCCATACACACACAAATGAATGCATATTAACATATACACACATATACATGTATAAACACACACACATCCATACAAATATGCATAGGCACACAAAGACACTCACAAACACAAATGCACACACACACACACATACACACATAACATGAATACACATAGACAAACACACATGCACATAAATAGGTACTCATCGACATGCACACACACACACACATACAAGTACACACATATACACACATGTGCTTCTGCACAAGCACATATGCACAAACACAAAAACATTATGGGCACACATGTACATGTACACACATAAGCACACACACCTACACCCATATGTATACACACATACATGCACAGTCACACACGCACACAAACACACACACACACACACTCAAAGTTACACACACGACCACAGACACACATGCACACTCACACACGCACATGCACACAATGACACATCCACCACCCTTAGAGCTATGAACACATACACATATAAATGCACACACTAATGCACATGTAAAAAGATGCACAATAAACCCAAAAGCACATACGCACACAAACACATGCATACATGTACATATGCATGCATGCACACACACGTGCACATGCATACCTTCACATGGTTATGTACAAACACATGGACTTACACACACACCCTCACACATAGGTAAACATGCACACACATAGGTAGGAAATTATACACATGCACTCAAAAACATTCACATGTTCCCATGTGGACACAGATGCACACACAGTTGCATAGACACACATATATAAGCACATAAACACAAACATGCACAACCATGCATACACACATAGGAACACATACACACGCCTACAAATACATGCATGTTCCTATATGTACACACACATGCACACACTTGCACAAACACACACACGTGCATGTGCACACACTTAGACACACACTTATGTTTGTACACACATATACACACAAACAAACACCCACAAAAACTAACACACACAAACTTGAACACTGAGACACACGCATTTTTTTTGCATGCACAAGCAGATCCACTCACACAACCCAACACACCACCATGTAGACACAAACACACATGCATGCACATGCACACACACAAACCCACACATGTGCACACACATACATTGACTCTCACTTACACATGCATATGCATGTAGACACATGAAAATAGAGGTACACACATGCATCTGCACAACAACATGCACAAACATGTATACATAAGCACACATCCATACATATAGGAACACACACACACATGCACAAGCACACACATTCAAAGACACACATAAATACACCTAAACACATGCTTACACATGTAGGAACATGCAAGACACATCCTTATCTACATGCACACACACACAAATGCATGCACAAATAGACACACACATTCATATACTTGCACATGTATGCACACACACACACAAAAGCGTATATACACAAACACTTGTACACACACGTGCATATTCACCTACCAACACAAAAACATGCATACTCATGTAGACATGCATGCATACACATATAGGTACAAACACACAGATACATATGCACACATATGTATGCATACACACATTCATGTACACACATGTGCATGTGCTTTAGAACACACACATGCACACATGCACATGCACACACATGCACACACATTTGTATACACACATAAGTAAAAACATGCACGGACACACCTACACACACATGCACATAAAAATATAGACACACATGCATAATCACACATATGCACAAGTACACATGAACACATAGATAAATACACAACCCACACACACACATGTGCCAACATGTGCACTCCACACATGCACGTACGCACTCACTCACACACATAAGTGTGAGCACACACAAACACATATACAAGTAGACAAACAAAGAAATAAGCTCAAACACAAATACAAACACACACACACATGTACAGGTATGCACATGCACACTAACACACGCATATGTAGGCACATACACAAATGCACACATGTATACACACATACACACATGTAATACACATACAAATATTCAAATGCCAGCCCAAATAAACTTAAACACATACACATGCATGCACCATACACATGCACGTAGACCCACACACATAAACACACATGCACACACAAGGCAACATACATCCATGTACAAACATGCACAAACTTATACACACATTGGAACATAGACACATCCTTAAGCACATTCATGCAATCCCACACTCATGCACATATGCATGCATGAATAAACACATAGGCTCATCGAAACACATATAGATAACCACACCATCACACATGCATGCACAAAAACACACATGCTTGCATAGCACACACATGCACATATGCACACACACACACACACACACCCAGTCACATGTGCATATTGACACAACACACATACATGCATGCACATACTCACACATGTACACAAACAAGCATCCACATGCCCACACACAAACATGCACACATGCAAACTTGCAAATGAATGCACATACACATGCACACACCCACACACCCAAACACCTACATGCACACAAGTAAACATACATGCACATAAGCATAGGTATACGCACACACACATGTACACATATGCACACACACACAGACAAACTTGCTAAAGCATGCACACACACATGCATAGAAACACACACAAATACACCCATACAAAAACATGCAAAGACACACATGTATTGACATTTACACATACATGCAAATGCTCAAGCACACATAGAAACAAATGCACACACAGAGGTGCACACATGTGCTTGCACATGTAATCACAAATGGAGACACAAACTTGCACATGCATGCACACATATAAACACACAAACACATAGTCTCACATATACGCACACAGATGCATACACACACACAAGTATGAAGACATGCAAGCACATGCACATACCCACACACAAGACACACACACACATAAATAATAAGCACATATACAAATACATAAGGACACTCAAACATGCAAACAAACATAAACGAATACACAAGGACACACAAGCACACTTGCATGCACCCGCACACATTGAAGTACACACACACATGCATGCATAGACATAGACACACACACAAATGCTCACATGCTCATATAAACACACAAGCACACATGCAAATGTATATACACATGCACACACACTTACACACGTACACATGCACACACACATTCACACATGCACAAATATGCATAGATACACAAACACATGCACTCACACACACAAATAGACACACACACACACGCACACACATGTACACACACACACACATAATCACATGTGCACACATACATGCATGCACACACATACAACAACACATGCACACATACACAAAAGCATAGAGATGCACGCGCACACACACATACAAATATACTAACACATAGACATACACACACGTGTGTTCCTATTCACATAGCCATGCTTGCACATGCCCACAAACACACACATTCTCATACATATGCACATAGACACCCACAAACACACACTCACATGAACAAAAAATCACACACACACACATACACACACTGACATACACACATATATGCACATAGACACACAAACACATACATACAAGCACACAAAGACGTATGCACATACATATGCACAGACACAACGCACACAAACATTGACACACATGCACAATCATACAAGTGTATTTTCAAACACGCACACACACACATATGCATGTGTGCACGTGCAAAAATGAACACACACACGTGCATAAGTGCACATACACATGCATACAAAGATGCACCCAAATGCACACACACACACATACACCCATGTGCGCACATACACACATGCATTGATGTACATGCATGCATGTGCATAGCAACACACATATGCACAAACATAAACAATGACATAAAAACAATCACACACACACAAAAGAATAAATATGAATAGGCACATCACAAACACCTACACATACATAGAAAAAAATGCACATACATGTACAAAAACAAACACAAACTCATACACACACAAACGAATGCACATGGATACACACAAAGGCACACACATGCACATGCATGGATGCAAAAGACACAAAAACATAGATGCATGCATTTATGCACACACTTGCACTCACACCTACACACTCACCCATACATACTAACACATAACAATACACACACCCATATACAATACACTCACACACGTGCACAAACAACTACATGCGTAGACACATACACACACATACATACACTTACACAGATGGGCATGCACAAATGCACATGCACATACAAATAGAGACACACTCAAACACTCACATGCATCCATATCCATCCACACATCCACACACATGCACACAAATACACTCATGCACACAATCATGGACAAACATGCATGCCTATGCACACACACACACACACATATATAAATAGTACACGCATGCACACATAGATTTACAACACACACAACTGCATAAAAAATACACATACAAACACACACACACACATGAACTCAAATGCATGTAGGAATACACACACACACTCAAGCATGCATGGAAATACACACACATGCATGAAAGTAAGCACATACACACACACACAAACATATACATGCAAATATACACAATGAACACACACACCCACACAAACATGCATACACACACCCCCCTCATACACAAACACACATTCACATGCATAAATACATACATGCATAGAAATACACACACAAACAAAACCACAAATGCACAATCACATATGGACATTTACATACATCCACACACAAGCATGCACACACACACACAACCACATGCACACAGAGATGTATACATATATAGACATATAGATAGATACACACATCTAAAAAATACACACACACATGCATGCACTCTTAAACATGCATGTGCACACACATGCTCTCTCTCTCTCATGCACCCGACATGAACACATGCATGCACACGCACTCATAGAAACATGCAAAAAAACTCGTGCATGTATGTGCACAAACTCATGCACACATGCACAAATGCATGTACACACAATGATAACTTACATACAAACACACATAAACATACACATGAATACACATACACATACACACATAGGCACAAACACACGCATGCACACATGCATGCACAAATACATCCACAAGCATCTACACACTATTACACACACAACATTACGGCCACACATGCACACATATACACACGCACACATTCATATACATGCACACACGAAGACACACACAAAGACAAGCATTTGTACATATACACACAATCACACCTGTACACACACATGCACGCATGCACATATATAGACATGCTGACACACACATGCAAATACACATATGTATGCATACATCCACACATAGGCACACATGCACACACCAACATAAATAAACACATGCATTGACACACATTCACATACAAATGCATGCACACATGCACACACATGAGCGAGAATTGAAACACATGAACATACACATGCAAGAAAACACTTTCACATGCATATATCCACACATGCACACACACATTCACACATGCACAAAAATATGAACATGCATAAGCATGCACATGCACACACATACAAACAAAAGTGCACATACACACATGCACACTTACATGACACACATACATGCATGGACACACACATACACATAAGAAGAGGCATATGCGTGCACCTCTACACACAAAAATTTGTTTGCATACACACACATAAGAACCCACACACTGTAACACACATACACACATGCATGCTTGCATGCACTCACGCACACATGTGCATGCATGCACCCAAGCTCATATACACATGCACATGCGCGCACACACAAAAACATATGCACATACACCCCCCCCCCCACACACACATGCACACATACAAATTCATGCTTATACACACACACATAAACACCTATATACACATAGCTATACACACACCACACCTATATACATTAGCACACACTTGCACACACATGCACACATGCACACATGCATACACACACACACATGAAAATGTAAAGACATACAAAAGCACACCTATGGACACACAAGCACACACACATGCAAACACACAAACATGCATGCACATAGTCATGCAGACAAATGTAGGCACATGCACACACATAGGAATACATACACACACACACACATGGATGCACAATACACATAACTACACAAAAATAGATGCATAAACACACACATGAACACAAGAACATGCATGCCTGTGCACATAAGCACACCACACATAGTCATGCAAGGATGCATAAATACTCACACACACATGCAAGTAAGCACATGCACACCCACACACATACATGCAAACATGGACATAAGCACACACACATGCTCAAATACACACATACGCACATCAACATAAATGCACACACACGCACCCTCATGCACAAACACACATGCACACCCACAGGCACTCATGCTTATGCACACACATATAGATATGCACATAATAACACACACACAAACAAAAATACACAATCATAATCACACCCACATAGACAAACACACTTGCATAATCATACCCACATAGACAAACACACATGCACACATAGACATGCATACACACATACACACACTCATATATAGTCACATGCACAAGCACACACAAAAAGACACACATAAAAAACCACACATGCATAATCACATAGGCACACATTCACACACACATGCACACACAGGAACACGTACACACACACACACCCATGTGTATACATGCTTGGCAATGCCTACACACACATTCATAAATATGTAAGTGCATATAGATGTACACACACATGTGAATCTATATAGACATATGCATAAGTACACACATACACACAGAGACACACATATATGTGCACATAAACACATACACATGCAAATGCACATGTACAACCACATGCACAAGCTCAAGCAAACACACAAACATGTACTCATATGCACATGCAAAGGCACACACACACAAGCAAACCCATACATGCATGCACACACACACTCATGCACATAGACACACATGCAATGCAACACACACACACGCACATACATGCACATGTACACACACATAAAAACACAAAAACATACACATACACACAAATGTAGTCTCACACAACCACATGCAGTCACCCAAAAAAATGCACACACACACACACTCACCTAATACACACGAACACACATGCTCGCATGCAAGCATAAAAGCACAAATGAACACATAGACACACACACATGCACAAATACAAAGATGTATGCACACACAACACACACACACATGTATGAATACGCACATGCACATGCACACACATACAAACACACACATGTGCATGCACACGTTAACAAACATGTACAAACATGCATAGACACATTGACAGACAAATGGACATAGATGCACAAAGACATGCACACAAAAATAGGCATGCACAAGCACATATTCACACATTTACATGCATGTAAATGCTGGCACACACAAGTACACAAATGCACATATAAACGTATGCACAAGGACATGTCTGCCAACACACATGCACATGGCCATGCACCCACACCCCCATAAACACACACATGCACACAAAAATTCACATGTACTCAAACAATCATGCATGGCTACATACAAAGACATCCACACATGAATTTCACATAAGTGGCACACACATAATAATGCACATGCAAACAGAAATGCATGCACACATACATAAACACACATGCAAACAGACAGTTATTTATAGACACACCCATGCATACACATATGAACATACACACCCACATACACATGTAAACAAACT
The DNA here is from genome assembly GCA_023846275.1 of Vanilla planifolia. Taxonomy (NCBI): domain Eukaryota; kingdom Viridiplantae; phylum Streptophyta; class Magnoliopsida; order Asparagales; family Orchidaceae; genus Vanilla; species Vanilla planifolia. The sequence continues at coordinate 1,948,690 of JAIUJO010000022.1, forward strand.
CATGCACTCATATGCATAAACACACACAAGCATGCCCACGTGGATCAATGCACACAACATGTGCCCACATGCACTTACATGCATATAAGCTCATGCAAATAGGTACATAAACAAAGAAGAATAGACACATTTCTTTAGGCACATACATGTACATACACAAACATCCATACACAATCATGTACATATACCCAGATAAGTATGCACACACACATGTACAAACATACAAGCATGCACACTATCACACATGCACGTACATGCAGACCCATGAATGCACACATGCACACATGTGCATGTGCATACACATACATGTAAAAACATGCACACACATATCCACTATCAAACACGTGCACATGAGCACACCCACCTACTCATGAACACAGAAAAATATACACAAGTGCCATCCACACTCACCCACACATGCATACATGCACATACACATACAAATGCACCTGCACACACACACACAAAAGAGCTACACACTTACAAAAATATACTTACACACAAACACCTCCTACACATGCACTCACGCACACACATGCATGCACATGCACATATATGCAATCTCATACACATGCAAAAACACATGCACAAAAATATGCACACATGTACACACATGCAAACACACACACAAACACGTGCATACACACAACACAAGCACACTTGCACACACACACACACACATTTGTGCAGACACACATGCATGAAGAAATGCATTAATATACACATGGATGCACACCCACATAATGACACACACACACATGCATGTGCACTAAATCACACACACACACTCACACATGTGCCTATGTGCACACACACATAAGCACACACTTGCACACGTAGACACTTGCAGACACCCACACAAATGAACACACACATGTGCAATCATTCAAACCCATACATACACATGCATGCATAAGCACATAAACATGCACACATGTGCACACAGACACACACACATAGACGCCACAAAACACATGCACACACACAAGCACATGCACAAATTCACACACTCACAAATGCATAGATATGCATGCACATACACACTCATGCACACATACGCAAACAAGTAAGCACACACACATACACACAAGCACATGCATAGCCATTCACATATATCTTCACTCACACATAACTACACACCTACACACACATGCACCCACACACATAGACACCCCTATACACAAACACACAGACATACTTGTATGCATGCACATGAATAGATACACACACTAAAACACAAATGCATGCATACATGGCCAAATGCTTTAACAACACAATCATGTTTACACACACATATGTACACACAAACATGTGCACCTACACACACACATACACATATGTACAAGCACACAAAAACACACACACATACATGAATGAGTACATGCAAACTTATATGCAAACACACATTTGCACACTCATTCATCCCCACTCACACAGATGCATGCAAATACACACTCAAATGCACACACAGATGCCTACACACATGCAGACATGTACACACAAGTGCACTCATGCATACACATGCACACTCACATACATCCACAAACACAAGTGTGTACCCACACACACATGCCTTTGAACATGCATGCACAAGCACATACATAGACTCACATGTAAACATGAAGATACATACACACATGCATACACAAACACATGCACACACATACACACACATACACACAGACATGCACACAAACCTATATGCACCATTGCAGACATGCACACTCAAACACAAATGCACACATGGCATGCTCTAAAAAAGACATGTACAAACATGTACGCACATCTACACATACACATGCACACAAACAAATGTGCAAGCATGCACATTTGCACACACACATGTGAACACAAACATTCACCTAAACATGTACACACTCACACTAGAACACAAATGCACACACACTCTCTCACATGCACAAATGAACAAACACTCACATGTTCATTAATGCAAACATATACACACATGCACCAACACATACACATGCACAAACACAAAGATGCATGCATATATAGACATACATGCACACACATGCGAATATACACGCACACACATGCAAATATACACGCACACACACACACACGCATAAAAAATAAGCACACATACACACACATAAAAAATAAGCACACATACACACACATAAAAAATAAGCACACACACACACGTATGCAAACATACGTGGACACCCATATGCTTGAACTCACCCACACAGACACACATACACACATGGACATATACATACATAAACACCCACACACACAAGAACATAGACACAAACATTCCTGTAAGTATACACATTTATGCAAACACATATGCTCACACATGCACATATATAGACATGCATACACAAATTCACAAACACACACACACAGTTATGCACAAACATGGAAGCGCATGCATAAAGATAGAAATGCACACATTCATGTGCACACACCCATGCACACACACACACACACACACATATTCACACATGTGTGCATGAATGCACATAAACAAGCCCACATACATACACACACACAAAAACCTTGAATAATGATGGACACATAAGGATACACACAAACCCATATTCTCACACAAGCACACACACTCACATCCAAAAAAACTCATAGACACATGCAATCACATACATACAACACATGCATGATGCACACACACCTATAGAAAAACACACAGAAACTCACACATTCACACACACTTGCACACACGTATGCACTTTCTTAGAGGACATGCTTATACTAGCGCACCTACATGCACATACATAGAGACAAACACATGCACACACATATACAATTGAACACACGGGCACATAGACCTACAAAAGCACAAATACATATACATAGACATACAAACCAATACACACACACATTCAGAATCAAGCACATGCACATGCACATGTGTACGCACACTCAAACACACACACCCACACACACATGCGCACACACATACATGTGCATACCTTTATGCACACATGCACACACAACCACATACAAATAGATTCACATGCATATATACACATACATAAACACACACACACACACATGAACACACGCTCACACACATGCACAAATGATGACATACATGCTTGTTCACATACACACATGCACATGAACATGTGCACAAATATTTGCAAACATGCACAAGCTTAAGCACACACAAACACTAACATGCATACACACAAACTTGCACTCACATGGACACAAACTCATGCACACACATGCACAACACACATGCATATGCACACACTAGCACAGATGCACATAGGTAAACCCATATGCATACCACACACACACACTAGCATATACATGCAAACACGAAAGCACACACATGTGTTCACAAACACACATACACTTGCACAACAATGCATACATGCTCATAGAACACACATGCACTTGCACCAACATAAGACACACACACATACAAATATATGCACACATGCACATGGAAATAAACACAAGAACACAAACATGCACGTGCACACAAATATAAACAAACAAAAAATCATGAAAGCAGTTTAATGCACATAAAAACACACACACAAATATGCAAACATGTACACACACAAACATTCACACATGCACCAAAAAAAGGAAACACACAACTATGCACACATATGCACACACTCGCATGTAAGAACGCACACATTCACATACACATACACACATGCACGTACACACACATGCACAAAATACATGCTCATGCATGCATGAATGTATGCACACACATGCATACATACATAGACATGCTTACACATGAATAGATGCCCAAACACTCGTACACACATGCAAACATACTTGTGCACAGTCACACGCACACACTAGTATATGCATAGCCACATTGACACATCCTTTTGCACTTAGAGACACACACACACATGCACACCTACACACATGTACACCCGCACACATGCACACATGCACACATGCACACATACATTCTCATAAGCACAAACACACATGAACAAACATAGGCACACACACACACATGCATGAATGCACATACATATACATACACATGCACACATGTACAAGCATTCACACCTACACACATACTCATATGCACACATAGGAATGCACATACACACACACTCATGCACAAACACATATGGTCACAGATGTGCATATGAATGATCACTTACACACACACACTTATATGCATGCAAGCACACACATGCATACTAAAACTTGCACCCACACACATGCACACATAAGCACAAAGACACAGATGAAGAAACACATGCACAAACTCACAAACAAAAAAATATAGGCACACATGTGGACATACACAAACGTGTGCCCTTACATACACACAAACATGCATACACACCTGTATAGACATAGGAACTAATGGACACACACACATGCATGCAAAAATACCATTGCACACATAAAAAACATGCACATTCACACACATGATCACACACTCATATATGCACACACACATACACACGCTTGCATGCTCACACAAAGACATGCACATATACATGCATAGACATCCACACATAGGCACACTTTTGCACACATGCACAAACACATGTACACACACACACACTAACACACAAGCCCAAACACATAGGTACACACATATACACAAAACACACAGACACACAAACATGCACACACAAAACCTTACTTGTAGACATATATACTGACCTATGCACACTAATGAATGCACAAACAGAAACACATAGGCACACAACATAAATTGGAACTTGGAAGCACATGTGTCCACACACGTACAAGCACATGCACACTCACACGTACACACACTATCACTCATGCACACACACACACACACTTGTAGTCACGCATGCACACACGCACATGCACACACACATCCACAGGCAGATACAAGCACACATGCACACAAATACAAATAATCACAAACACACACAAATGCACAAATACATAAACACACAAATGCACAGACTTACATTCACACACACATGTACACATGCACATGCACACATGCTTGTATAAATACACAACATGTAATAATGCATTAACACCAACATATGTACACTCGTGCATACACGTACACATGCACACAAGCATGCATACACATCTACACACTTACACAGATAGATGCATGAACATGCAAATATACTTAGACACACAAGCACACATACATTTGCATGCACACCACGAACAAGCACACACATGCATAAATAAAAAGACAAGCACATATATTGGCAAACAGAAGTGCACACATACACACATATGTACCATCACACATATGCACACACACACATTAATACACTCACATGCATGCAAGCACACACAAGCATGCAATTATGCACACATAAAAACACCCACACACCATGTAATAATACAAATAGAAATGTATAGACATTCACACACATAAACATGTGTAGACACACAAACATACATGAACATGCACTTACACACACTCCCATACACATGCATGTGCATATACACACATGCATGCACATCCACACACATAGATAGATACATGCATGCAAATATGCAGAAGCACATAGACACACAAACATTTACACACATTCAAGGACATAGCCAGAAAGACATAAACACACACATATACACTAACATGTACATGCACACAAAACAAACACACACACATAAGCACAAACACACATGCATACGCACACATCACACGAATACACATGCTCGCATAGCCACATACCCACATCAACACACATGCACACCTAATCATGCATTACACACACGTGAACATACATGCATGTGGATGCACATGCAAGTGCATGCAAACATAGACACACACACACACACATGTCCATGCATGCAAAAGCATACATACTAACAATCACACACACTCATAAGCAAGTGTAGACATACACAAACACATGTATAGGCACACATTGCAAATAAACACACTCGCACCTACAAACACACACACACACTAACTCATGCATGGACAAATTCATACAAATGATTTATACACACACAAATGAATGCATCCAACCTTAAACATAAACAGGCACATACTCACATGCACACTTGCACACACATAAAATATGCAATGAACCAACCCATGCAAACTACACACAAATGCACATGCATGCACACACATGCATACACACAAATAAACACAAGAATACATACCTACACATGCACACAAACATACATACATAATCACAAGCACATGCACGTACGCACATGCACACCTATACATACACACATATACACAGTCATGCATGCACACCAACATGCACACATATGGACGTAATAAATATGCACACACACACATACATGAAAACATAGAGATGCATACATAGGCACACATATGCACAAAATCTCATGTGCACATACATGAACACAAATGCACAAACACATGCATAGATATTGACACACATACGTGCACTTGCACAACTGCGTGCACACATACACAAAGTACAATCACACATGTATGCACGCACACACCCTCATGCACTCACGCAGACATACACACACACCTACACCTACACAAATGCATATGTAGGCACACATGCATGCACATGACCACACACACACACAAATAATCTTGCATGCACACACACATGCTTTTACACATGTAGCCATGTCACATGCACCCACACAAGCACAAGCATGCAGTCACACAGATGCACACTCATGATCGTACACACGAGAACAAATATAGGCACTCACACACATGCGCACACAAGTGTTCACACATGCACACACATGTGTGCACATATGCATACATATGTACACACACTCACACATGCACACACATCCACCCACTTATTTGTATGCACACACACATACATGCACACACACATAGACAAGCACACTCATACACAAACACATATATACACACACATATACATGCTCGAGCTTGCATAGACACTCATGTATTCTTAATGCATGCATACACATAAACACACACACACATGAGCACACAAAGGAACCTAAGTAAACAAACACATATATACACACACACATAATCATAAATACACATAATTATAAATGTACTCACACAAACATGCACACAAAAGCATAATCATTCATGCACTCACACACCACACGTACATGCACAAGCACAAACATGCATACGTGCATTGCACCTATACACACAAACATGAAAATGCACACATATGCTCCAAAATATCATGCATATGCATATGCAAATACACATAAAGATACACACACAAAGGTATACACATGCACACACACATACAAGTACACATAGACACTTGAACAAAGCACATGCTCACACATGCATACATGCATGCAAGGATGCCCACTCACACACACATAGACACAAGCTTACACATGTATAAGAGCTTGTACACACACACACACACCTAAATACAACCATACAGACACATGTGCACATGCATATATAAATGCACAAAAATGCACACATACATAGACACATAAGAACAAATGTAGATGCACCTATACACACACAAACACATGCACACACATACACATACATGCATATGCAAAAGCAAAGACACTTACACAAACACACATGCACACCTACACACACATTCTTATGCACACATAAGAATGCACACAAATACACATGCACAATAATGAACAAATACATGCACACACACACATATGAAAAGACAAGCACACACACACATGCACATGTAAACATGCTTGCACATGTGCATATCCATAAACTCATGAACACACACAGATAGAAACACATTCACATGCACGTGCATAAATACACACACACACACACACATGCACAAACAAATGCACACATACACATATCGATGCAAACACATATACATGTATACACAAACAAACGAGCAAACACACACACACATGCACATATACACTCATAAACTTATATGAATGCACACACACACACACATAGACTCACAAGCATCCAAATACATGCCCACACACACCCACACAACCAAGCATGCACACATATAGGCCAACACAAATACATAGAAGCACTGACACACACATGCCTATGCATGAACAAATACCATATACACACAAATACATGCACACACATACATACATACACACATAGACACATTCACACACGTGCTACAAACACACAAAAAAGCTCAAATGCACAAAGTTATGCATACACACATGTAGAACACAAACACAATTAGACGTGCACACATGCACATGCACACACACTTACACATGTCGACACACTCACACATTCACATATACGTGCAAGCACACATGTGTAGGAACACACACAAAAACATGCACAAACTTAATCAAACATATTCACACACAAAAAAAGCATACACACACATGCACTCACTTGCACATGCACTTGCATACATGTCTGCAAAGGCACACACATACAAAAACACATGCACATGCACCCATGAATGCACACACACATGCCCACAAACTTGTTGCCCAAACAAAAGCGCACGCATATATATGTATGAATAAGTACATGCACGCACAAGACATGCACACATGCACACATGCACAAACACATGATCCAACATAGGAATAGAAACACACACACACAATAATTCATGTAGAAACATGCACATGCATGCACAAACTCAAACACATCCATTTAAACAAGCACACACTCACCCACACAAATACTTGTGTGCATAGGCCCACACACAAAGGCACCCATTAGCTTGCACATACAAGCACACACATGCACACACACACACACATGCATGAACAAGTACACACACAAAAACACTCAAACATGTAGAAGCATAGAAATACGCATACACACCGGAACACTACAATACACACAAGTGCATAAGCACGAGCTCACACACATGCACAAATGTGCACACATAAATACACACACATTCATGCACCGATACACTCACACTTGCAAACAAACATGCAAACATTAACAAATAGCAACACAGGCATGTACACACATGAACACACATGCACAAAAACACACATCATCATTTTATGCACATGTGTGCATATTTACACACACAGAGGTAGGTACATAGAGATATACAAACACATACAAACTCACACACATCCACACACACAAACACACAAATATCCATGCACCCACACACACTTGCATGCATGTATGCAAGCACACACATGCATGCACATATGCACACACACACTTATTCATACAAATGCACAAGAATGCATATACATATACACGCACACCTATGCATAAACACATGCACACACACACACACATAAGTGTGCATACACAAACATGCACACTCATACCCACATATAATCACATGTATGCACAAAAGCATAAGAACACATGCTTGACACACACAAACCCATATATGCACACATACACATACGTGCACACACATACATGCATGCACACACCCACACCTATGCACGTACACCTAGACACACACACACTCATGTACAGGCACATACACTAATATACCCACAAATTCACATGCACACCTATACACATATGTACATATACAAACACACACACAACTAAAAATATGCACACATATGCACAAGTACATGCATGCACACATATGTACATGCAAATGCATAAGCATAGGCATACACATACTCATGCTCACACACTCACATATATGCATTAAGACACACAAACTTGTGCATGCATATGCACACACCTCCACACTTAGACACATGCACTAACATATGAACCAATGCATAATTGCACAAAAGCATGCATGCACATAAATGTTGTATAAGGATATAGATACACACACTTGCATACATATATATGCTTTATAGGCATGTGCTTACTCACATGTATAATACCCAGACTCTCACATACCCTCACAAACATGCATGCAAGCACACACAATACACACATGCAAGCAAACATGCACATGTCCACACAAGCAAAAATACATGCACACACAGACACACACACACACACACACACGTGAACATGCATGTATACATACTTGTGCACAATCACACCCATCCATGCACATGCATGAATGCTTGCACACACACACGTATCCACACACATAGGAACACATAAGCACATAAGTATACACACACCCATACCCACATGCACACACACGTATGCTCACAAACTCATTCACAAGAACACACAAACCAACATAGGTAGAGAAATATGCACATGCTCACACACACACACACACACACATGTTCACAATGTGCACACAAGTACACACATGCACACAACAAAATTCATGCACACACAAATGCACATCATATAAATACACATGTACATACAACCTCAAATTGCATAAGCACACACATGCAAATGCACATGGAAATGCTCACAAAGGTATGCACCAAAATGCACATGCACATACATACACATAGATGCATGCATAGACACACACAAGAAAACATGCACACACACAGACACAAATACACATACACACATGCATGCATGCACATATGCTAGCATGCATACATGCACACACCCACATGCACACATACAAGCACACAAACAACGACAAAGACACACACACACATGCAAACAAATGCACATAGGCTTAAACACTCACACATGCACATACACAAGCATGATTGCACACAGGCTTAAACATGGACAAAAAGTAGCATGCAAACACATGCACCACCACACATACACACATGCGCACACATGATACATACGACAAAGCACACACACATACAACAACAAATAAAAATACAAACACATGCACACATATACTTACACCTACAAAAAAAACACAAAAATAGACACACAAGAACACACGCACAAATAGACAAAGACATGCATGTACGCAAACATCCACAGAAGCACACATGCATTCATAAAAAAACTCACAAATAGACATGCATACACACACACACACGAGCCAATGGATACACATGCACACCCTCATATCCATGCACACACTTAAATGTATGTACACACACGCACAAACAAACATACATGCACACAAAAGAACACACTTGCATGTACACACACACGTGCACAAACTTGCACATATATAAGTGAACACACCCACATAGACACAAATGCACACACACATGAATAAATACATGAACACACACACACACACTCACAAACACACTTATAAGCACACAAACAAACATGCACTTACATAACACATAGCTACCCATATGCATAGGCACACACATGCACATGCACCAGTATAAGTACACACAGACATGCACATAAATGCTTGCATACATACATATATAATAATACACATGCACACAAACAATCCTACATGTATGCATACACACACTGACATACATGCACACACACACACATTCAACATGCATACCCAAGTGCAAACAAATACATATGCACAAGCATGCACATGTGCACATGCATGATCACACACATGCACACACACAGACACATAATTCATGCACACCGACAAATACAAACATGTGCACATGCTCATGTGCACACACACAAGCATGACTATATAGATGCACAAATGCACATGCATGCACACACCTACATAAGCATGCACATACACACACACACAAGCACTAATGCAGAAACAATCATGCATATGCACACACAGATACACGCACACACTTACGCACAAGGACACACACCACACATGCACATGCACATGCAAACACATGTACTCATGCACACACATGAATGGACATGTCGACAACATGCACACATACACATGCATACATGCATCCACATGCACATATACACGTATACACACATGTATATACAAGTGCAAAAACATGCACACACATGTATAAATACATATATGCACTCTCACACACACACACATGCATACTTGCATACACACACACATACACACAATCAGGCACATGAACACACAAGCATAGATGCACATGCAAACAAAACCACACATGTAGAAAAAAAGACCAACATGATCAAACATACACGTTAACACACAAACACACACACCCATGTAGATACACATGAAAGCACAGATGCATATGCATTCACACAAATAACCACACATTTACACATGCAAAACAACACACACACACACACAACCACTCGTCCACACATATACATGCATATACACATACCATACACACACACATACAAACAAACATGCATGCTCGCACAAACAAAAACACATGTGCATAAGAATATGTACACACACATGCTCACACACGCACATGGACAAACATGTACACATAAAACTTTATACACACATTCACTCAAAGCCACATAGGCATGCATGTGCACATGCACATGCACATGTGCACAAAAATGCATGAGCACATACACACATGCACACCTTCACATATATAAACTTGAACATGCATGCACACTTGTGCACGTCCACATGCACGTATATGTGTGCATGCACACACAAGTTGACATGCATGCAAGCACTCATGCACACACGCACCCAAAAAAATACAACACCACACAATGTCATGCACAAGAATATGCACATACACACTCAAGATCATATACACAAATGTGCACATTCATTTTGACACACAAATGTTGACAGATGAATACAATTGCACGTGTATAGTCGCCCATAAACATGCATACACACACCCACACACATCACCCATAAGTGTAAACATGTATGCACACTCATATTCACACATTCAAACACATAAAAGAATAGATAAATGCATATGCACACACATACATACAAAAAGTACACACATTCATGCACACGCATGTGAGCTAGTCTATGCATATACACACACCCCTACTAACATATGCACACACATAGAAACATGCATATGCACACACTCAAATACTGACACAATCACATGCACATGAGTATGTGTACACAAGTACACATGCATACATCTACACATGCACAAACACACATACACACACATTCATACATATACACACATATACACACACATGAAAACATACAAAAAAGCATGCAAATGCACACTCACACACACAAGCACACATACACATACGTGCACAAACAAACAAACATGCATATACACACACATGCATCCACACCTGTACACACATGCACATGCATAAGTACACATTTATTAAAACATAGAGGCACAAACACAAGTGCACAAACATTGCATACACACAAACATGTGGGCACATGCATGCACATGATTTTAAAAACACATGCACACACACATAAGCACACTCATGCAAAAGACAATCATGTGTACACACATATTCACATGCCCAAGTATGCAAAACACATGCACATACACTCACTAATATATGGACAATTGCACGCATATCTGCACACATACACAAAATCACACATAGGCACATACATGCAAATGCAAACATTCATATGCACACAAATGAACACAAAAATGCACACACATACATGTATCCAAACACACTGATGCATACATACATATACAAACAAATGCATGCATGTACTCATACACAAGCACACAAAAACATACACACATGCACACTTCCATGCATACATACTCACACACGAACATGCTCACACACCCACGCACAGACATGCACATATACACACCAATGCATGCATGAATGCACTAGCACTCAAAAGCATGCAAACATGCACACACACACACATATGCATGCATACACACATGCATGAATCCTTGTACTCATAGGCACATACATATGAACACACACATAGATGCACATGCACACAACACAAGCTGGCATACACTCACACTTAAAACATGCATACATTGTATGTGCATGAACACACACACACACACACATATATATATATATATATATATATATATATATATATATATATATATATATATATATATATATATATATATATATATATATATATATATATATATATATATATATATAAACCCACACATGCATACACACATCCACACATATGCAAACCCTCATAAAAACTTACACAATACAGACAAGTAAGCACACATACACATGGAGATATGAACACATCGACATACACATGAGCATAAGCAAATGCACATGCACATGATATACATGCATGCATAAACATATGCATGATCACAAGCTCACACATGTACACACATGCACAAAACCAAGCATGAACCCCTATGCACACACATGCACATATGCCCATGAATGTAAACATGCAAACACACAAACAAGCTCAAACACATGCAAGCATAGACACATAAGAACATAGACGATCATGCACATGCACACACATATAGGCACACATACATAGGCACGTAGAGAGACACACATGCATGCACACACATGCATACAAAAACACACATTTGCACACACACAAACACATGCCTACATGTGCATACACACACATGTGCACATGCACACACACACACATGCACACATGCACCTACATGCACATATGGGAATGCATACACACACAGTCACAAGCACACACACACACACTCACACTCACACTCACACTCGCACCCATGCACTTCCCCAAACACACTTGTGCTTATGTGCATTTATACATAAAATCATATAATGGCCAATGCACTTCTACGCACTCTCACATGCACACACACCCTAATACACACATAACACACACACACTTAGATAAATGCATGCATGTTCACACACAAATAACCTATAAACATATTGCACACACACACATGTACTCATGCACGTGAATAGCTACACATATAGACAGACTAACACACACACAAGCACAAATGCACTGACATGCAGACACATAAGAACACACTTGCACATGCATATGCACTCACATGCTTGCATGCGAACACAGCCGTGTATACAAGCATACACACATGCATACACATGTAGGCATATGCACACTCATACACACACACTCTCATACCCTCTCACACGTACACACACACACATGTTCATGCATGCACATACACATGCACTCACACTTACATGCATGCACATACTCATGTACACACACACACATGCACACATGGATGCATGCACACATGCACATGAATGCATATAAACAAGAACACATGCATCCATTGATACACACAAATAAGCACACACAATCACATACAAAAACACCCACTAACACCTGCAAATATAGATGCATATGTACATAAACACAAATAAACACACACACATGCACATGCATACACATATAAACACACACACCAGCAAAAACAAGCACAAGTACATGTAGGATCTCACATACATATGCACAAGCAAAGACATGCATGTGCACACACACTCACACACGTGCTCACATAAACAAATGCAAACATGCATAGATGCACATGTAGACTCACACACGTAGACACATATGTGACCAAGCACATTCCTACACACCCACTTGTACACACATACAAACTCACATGCATACACACATAATGACATTTACACATGCATATATGTGTAGTAATGCACATGTACACATGCACGCAAACAGACACAACCATCTACACACACATGCACACACCCACAAATTCACTTGCATGCACACACAAACATGGCATACACTTACATTCTTATACATGCATACAAATGCATGAGAACCAGAAAGCATCCATACACCCACTTACACATGCAAGCATAAACACTCACAAATGCATACACACACACACATGCATATGCATCTACAAACTCACACATGCACACATCCACATGCTCACACTCGTACACTCATAGGTGTACATATGCACATACACATATGTGCACACATGCATACACATATATAGAAACAAAACTAAGTACACAAATATGTACATGTGCCTACAAACACACATACATATGCACACATAACACACACATGCACTGACACTCATGCTCACACACATATATGCAAACATGCATAGAAACACATGCAGTCATATACACATGCACACACACGTACTCACACACATAGACACATGCATGCAAGAAAATACACACATGCACTAACACACAATCATGTACAAATAGGCACACACATGTACACATACATGTATGCATGCATGGCACCCACATCAACACAAACGCACATTCAAAGATGCAAATCACACACATGCGTGCATACATATGCATGCATGAACTCTAACACTTGTAGGCACGTGCTCTAATCTGCACATGCATGCACACATATACACAAACAATCACATCCGTGCACACACATGTACAAGCACAAGAACATGTAGATGCACTTGCAGGCAGTCACAAAAAAACTCACATATAATTGTGTAAACATGCACAAACAAACACAAACAAACAAACACATTTGCATACACATGCATACATACATGTGCATACACACACATGCAACTACATGAACAAACAATTGGATACTCAAATACACAAGCACACTCCCACATGCTCAGACAAACAAATACACACACGAACAAGCACACACATGCACTTAGACATACACACATACACATATAGTCCCAAGCACACACACATATGCACAAGGACACACACACACACACATAAACATGCTCATACATAGGAATGGACACATGTGCATGCACTTGTACACACACAAACACATAAAGACACACACAAACATGCACAAACACATATGCACACACACATACACATACACACCCATGCACTTACACACACGCACGTGCACCCATGCACAAGCATACACAAATGCACACTCACACACATACAAGCACACAAGCACCCACATGCACAACACTCACACACGTGCACACACACACACGCATACGCACACAAGCACACATATATACACTCGCACACACAACCACACACA
Source organism: Vanilla planifolia (assembly GCA_023846275.1). Taxonomy (NCBI): domain Eukaryota; kingdom Viridiplantae; phylum Streptophyta; class Magnoliopsida; order Asparagales; family Orchidaceae; genus Vanilla; species Vanilla planifolia. Next base: position 1,965,168 of record JAIUJO010000022.1, read on the forward strand.
CAAACACACTCACATAGACATATACACACAACACACACACAGATCCATACACACACATATAGTCATGTATAAAAAGACATATACATGCATACTCCCAAACAAACACACATGCAAAGGAATGCACACACATGTACACAAACACACACATGCACATCAATATGAACACACAAAGATACACAAAAAAACCCACACACATAGACATGTATATGAACATGCACACATACATACATAGACATGAACACACATAAACAAACGCACAAACATGTACACACTCACACACATGCACACATGCACACACATAAGCACACATGTGCACATGCACACACACAAGCACACATGTGCAGATGCACACACAAAGACTTCCATGCACACCTATGCAAACATACGCACACACACAAACCCTCATGAATACATACGAGCACACTCACATACATACTAACAAATATACACATGCACAAACACAACCACGTGCACACATTCACAAACAGACATAGACACAGATGCACATACACACACAAATGCAAACGCAAACACCTAGGTGTAAGCACATACACACTTGAACAAACACAAACACATATGTACATGTACACACACATAGATAAGAATGCACACATGCTAAGAGATACACCTACACATATAAAAACTCACACACACATGCACATGCTTGTAAACCTGCCTCCCCCTCACACACACATGCACACACATGCATAGGCAAACAAATGTACAAAAACACACATGGATGCACACAAAATTACACACAGACAAAACTACATGCACAAATACAGACCCATAAATGTTCACACACATGCACACAGAAACATATGAATGCATACACGTGCACGTGCTCACATAAAAGCACAAATGCACAAACACACATGAATGCACATGTACTCTCACACACACACATGTGTAGGCACAAACACATTTATATACACATCCACACACATGCACACAAAGTTATGCAAACATGCACATAAATGCACTTACACTTGCACCTACACAAACGTGCACATGCACAACACACACACACCTACGTACAGAAAAGCACACACATACATAACCATGAATAAACAGACATAACTACACACGTGCATAACACAGGAACACACATGTGTGGACACGAGCACATACACATGCATACACATGCATTCATAGAGATGCACATATGCATGTACATCCACAAATGCAAGAGCACACACACACACACACACATAGATGCACAAAAACATACATGCAAGTACAAAATATACAAAAACATGCACATACACACATGCACTTGCACATAAATATAGACATGCACAAAGACACATGCATGCATACACACCTATACACACATATGCACATAAACACATTGACACACATAGGCACACACACACCATGCAAACACAAACATAACCACATATGCATGTATAAAAATAAAAATAAGCACATATGCACATATACACATATGCAAAAATTCACACACACATGTACACACACATACACACATGCTTACAAGCATGCACCTAGACATGCATACACATGCACATACACACACATAAAAAAGTACAAATACACACACACACACATGCATGCACTCATGTGTACCTGAAATCACACTTGTACACACACACAAATGTGCATGCAAACAAGTTCACAAACATATGCACACGCACACGCACATACACCCACACACAAATGCACACACGTATATATGAACATGCACATGCCTGTGTACATACATGCATGTGCACTAGTACACAAACATAGGCATACGTGCAGACATGCGCACATTCATGCAAACAAATGCACACACACACATGGCAGCTCGCATACCCAAACACTTGTACAATTGCATGAATACACATGCACTTGCATGCACACACAAATGCATACACCCAAACATCTACATGTCCCTATGTGCATACACACACACACACAAACACCTACACATATACTAACACACACACACATATGTGTGTGCATGTGCACACAAAAACACACACACACACATGTATGCACATGCACACACACACACACCCCTACATAGATTTACCCATAATGTACAAACACCCAAACACACTCTCAGAAACACATACATGCGCTTGCACTTGTCCTAACACACGAATCTATGCTCATGGACACAAACATACACACTCATGCACATGTATGTAGACATACAAAAACACATGCATGTATAGACATGGAAACACACAGCCACACACACTGATACATACACACACATGCACACCCACACACATAGATGTGCACACACACGTACACACTTGCACAAGCATACACACACATGCATGCATACACATACACATGCATGCACACCCACACCCACATAAATGCATACACACATATACATAAATACATAGGCACATAGAGCATGCACACACACTTGTATACACACCCACATGCACACATACATACACATAAACACACACATGCACAAACACAGAAATACTAATGCACACACATGTATATGCACACAAACATACACCCACTTATGCACATGCACACATACCTACATGCATAGCATGAATGTATGCACACACTCATACATGGACACATGCAACATATGCACCTACACACACATGCATACATGCACACTTGTGCACATAGACAAATATAAGAGCCAACACACATACACATAATCACACAAGCAAAAAACCACAAGCATACACTCTTGGCTACACACACTCACCCCTAAAAACATGCACACATGCATGAACAAGCATACAAGACACATAAATATACACACAGAGATATGCTCATGTGTGTATGCATTCACATATGCACACAAGCACAAACATGCATGTGCATAGACACACACACTCATATGCACACAAACATGCACACACACATTCATGCAAAAACACATGCACACACACACACATACAAATGCACATGCATACACACATGCATACAAATGTACATGGACACACACAAACAATCACACACACACAAATACATAGACAAACTAGCACATACAGACATGCACATTCACACACAAAACATACAAGCACTAACATACACATACACACACACATAAAGACTCATGTGCATACACATCTACACACATATACAACTATGCACAAATGCACACACACACACATGCTCAAATACACATGCACATACAGACTCACATGCACACATGTGCATAAGTAATGATATGCATATATACAATCAAACATGCCCATCATGTGCACACATACACAAGCTCACACAAGCACACAAAAACCCATGCACACACACACGCCCACACCCTTGCAGGCACACAAGCACACACACACATGTAAACATACACACATCTGCACAAACACATACATGCACACACACAATCACACATGTGCACATTCATGTGCATGCATATTCACACACCCATTCATAAAAACAACTACACACACATTCGTAAGGATACACATAGATGCAAAAACATAAGCTCACACAATGCACATAGAGATACATACACACATGATCATGTATACACACACACACGGACATGCATACACACAATAGCACACATGCATGCAAATGCACTAACACACGCACACAGGCACACACAAATGTGCAAACATGAATACATGCAAATACAAACATGCAAATGCATACAAACATACACATACATACACTCACTCACACACATGCATATGCACACATGCATGTGCATACACACACATGAATGCACACAGACACACTCAAGCACACACACACATAAGTAATCACCCAAACACTTATACGAACACAAACTTGCACACATGTATGCATACATACTCTCAAACACAAGTAAAAAACTTGTGTATCCATGGGTAGAAACTCATACACTTATGCACAAATGTATGCACAAACACAAGGATAACTTATACACACATCCGCACGAACACATGCATGCAAACATATACGTAAAAATGCGTACACACATGCATACACCCTGATACACACACAACACACACACCCACACATGCACATACATACACACTCACATGTTCATATACATGCACACACAAAGGAAAACATAAATATGCTCATGCACACCCACACACAGGAAAACATGCATGTGCACAAACGCACAAACAATCACACATGAACACACACAGACAATACGACACATATGCATACATATGTACATGCTCACACGCATGCACAGACAAACATGCATGCACACATTAACACACAGGAATGCATGCACACATGTACACACCAACATAAATATGCACCAATAGACACATATTCACATAAGTATGCATGCACCGACACACAAACACGAATAAACACAAAAACACATGCACCTACACATGTAAGAAAACAGTTAAACATGCACATATGCACACACTAGCACACACACACATTCATAGACATGTTCATATTTACACATGCCTATGCAAACACACACACAAAAATATGAACATGCACACACACAAATATGTACACATAAACATGCAAGCATAAATGCACACAAGTATATGCTTCCACATAGACATATGGTTACATACAAATGCACATGAACATGAACAACCACACACACACAAAAATATATACACATACACACAAATGCATACACACTTGCACAGACACATGCACACGCACATGTGCACCCCTACACACAAATTTGTCTGCATGCACACATGCACGAACTCACACATCATAAGAAACACATGCATGCATGAACCCATACACACACACATGTGCATGCTTTCACACACACCCACATGTACACCCCCTTACAGACTTGCACACACACAAACACATACTAGCACACGCACACACAGCCAAACACATGCATGTGCATAAACTCACATACATACAAGCACACATACATGTAACCACACACCTACACACAAATACACCCGCAAATGCACACATGAGCACTCACATAAGTAGACTCATGCACACCCAAGCACATGAAAATGCACATGCACTCATGCACAAACATGGATGCATATAAACACAAACATGCACACATATAAACATACAGAAACACACATGCACACATGGATGCACAACACACACATTTGCATTAAAACACATGTGTAAACACACACATAAATTTAAATACATGTGTGAATGCACACATAAGCACACACACATAAATTTAAATACATGCGTGAATGCACACATAAGCACACACACTCATGCATGCAGGCACAAATACACACACACATGCATGCAAGTAAGAACATACACACCCACACATATACATGAAACATGCACACATACACGTACACATACCAACAAAGAAACACACACCCACAAACATGCACACACACACCCTCATGCAAAAACACACATTCACATGTGCAGGTATATACATGCATAGAAACACACAAAAAAACCACAAATGCCCAATCACATCCACACACACAAACACCCATGCACACATACACACATCCACACAGACAATAATGCATGCACTCACACACAACCACATGCACAGATGGACCTATACATATATGAACAGATAGATAGATACACACATGTAGAAAAACACACACACATTAACATATACACATACATGCATGCACATACAAGCATTCACATGCACAAATGTTCTCTCTCTCATAAACACATAAGCAATTACACATACCCCCAACATACACACAGACATGCACATAAGCATGCACACATACTCACACAAACAAGCAAAAAACTCATGCATACATGATCAAATACATCCACATACACAAGGATAACCAACACACAAACACACATACACACGTACTGGCACAAATACATGCATGCACACACATGTGTGTACACATTGTTATACACACAACATGCACGGAAACACACATACACATATACACACCCACAAATGCATATACATGAAAAGCACACATACAAAAAATAATCACATGTACACACACATAACCACATATGCACACATACATACACACATGCATGCATGCCCACATACAGACATGCTCACACACACATGCAAAAACACACAAGTATGCATACATCCACACACAAGCACACATGCACACACCAACATAAATACACACATGTGTAGACACACATTGACACATAAGTGCATGCACACACATGAAAAAGCATTTAAACACATGCACATACACATGAGAGCAAACACTTTCACATGCACAATACACATATACAGATATTCACACACACACACATTCACACATGCTCATGCACACACATGTACAAAAATATGAACATGCACAAGCACACACACACACACACACAAACATACATGCACATACAAACAAAAACGCACACACATACATACATAATTGCATGATATGCAAACATGCATGGACACACACATATACATAGGAAGACACACATGCGTGCACCATACCCACACAAATTTGCTTGTAAACACACATATAGGAACCCATGCATCATAATACATATACATACATGCATGCATGCATGCACCCATGCACACAAACACACATGCACTCTCACATACAAACACATATGCTCTTACACTCCCCCACCCCCATATACACACACATACAAACACAAGCCCCTATACACACACACATGAACATCTACATGCAAATAGCCATACACACACCCACACATGTATACATAACCACACTTATGCACACATGCACATGCACATGCACACAAACACATGAGGACATGCACAAGAACCCCTATGCACACACATGCAAACACACAAACACTCAAGCACATAATGAGGGGCACACATGTAGGAGTACGTACACACACACACACATGGATGCATAATACACACAGCTACATAAAAATAGATGCACAAACACACACACACACATGAACACAAGCACACACACTCTCACATATGGATGCACAAGTACACACATGCATGCAAGTAAGCACATACACACCTGTACACATAAATGCAAACTCACACACATGCTCAAGTACATACACACACATCCACACAAATGCACACACGCACACACACCCCATCATACACATTCACACATGGACAAGCACAGCCACAGGCACTCATGCCCATGCACATAGATACACACACATGCACATAAACACACATAAAAACCCACACATTTAGAATCATACCCACAAGGACAAACACACATGCATATGCACACATATGCACGTACATGCATGCATGCACACACACAAACAGACAGATGCACCCATAGAAAAGCATACATCCAAATGAATATATACACACATGCACAAATGCACACTCTCACACACACATACACATGCATACACATGTACAAAGACATGCATACACACATACACACCCACATGTATGAATGCTTGTCAATGCCCATGCACACATTCACAAACATGCAAATGCACATAGATGTACACACACACATGCACAAGCACACAACAAGTAATCACACAAACCCACACATATGTGTGCATACCTATGCACACATGCAAATGCATAAGCACAAGCTCAAGCATACACACACACATTCACTCACATGCACAAGCAAAGGCACATACATAGACATACAAAAGCTCTCCCATACATAGACACACACACACAAACACTCATGCACATAGACATGCATGTACACACATACATATGTACACAAATAAAAACACAAAAACATACACAAACAAATAAATTCATAGCCACACAATCATATACATGCACCCAAACAAATGCACATAGACACACACTCACTTGATACATACACATACACAATCTCGCATGCATGCATAAAAGCACAAACAAACACATAGAGACACACACACATATACAAACATAGAAACACATGCACAAACACAAAGATGCATGCACACACACAACACACACACGTGTGCAAATGCATACATGCACACACATGTACATACACACACATAAACAAACATGTACACACATGCATAGGCATATGGACAAGGCATAGATGCACACACACACATACACATAAACATGCACATAAAATAGGCATGCATATGCACACAGTCACACATATACCTACTTATAAACACTAACACAAAAAGATACACACGTGCATATACACTTATGCACACATACACACGTGCAAACACACATGAACATGGCCATGCACACACACCCCCATAAAATGCACATACACACACATACAAAGAAAGACACATGTATAGAAACACTCACACAGTCGCATACAAAGACACCCACACACACATACATGCATCGCACGTAGGCAACACACACATAATGATGCACATGCACACACATATGCACCAATGGACACATGAACAAACACAAATGAAAAAAGACACAATTATGTACACACACCAATGCATAGAAGAACATACACACATATTTCTATAGACACATGCATTCACAAAAACATGCACACGCACATACATTCGTACACACATGCACACATACTAAGACAAGTATGCACACTCCCACACATAGACACAGACACTTACCAAAATGCACTCAAGCACACACCCCTACAAATGCACTCACACACACACACAAATGCACATGTACACACATATGCATGCACTTGCACATATATGCAATCCCATACACATGAAAAAATACACAAACATAAATATGCGCACATGCACGTGCATGCAAACACACGCACATACATGCATATATACACACAATAGCACAAACACATACACACACACACACATTTCTATAGACACACATGCATGAGAAATGCACTTAAACACACATGCATGCACACCCACACCAAGACACACTCACATGCATGTGCACCAAAACACAGACACACACACATATGCCTACATGCATGCATAGACACACAAACACACACTTGCACACACCTATCCATATGATCATGTACATGTGCATACATGTAAATACATACATTCACATGCATGCATAAGTGCAGAAACATGCGCACATGCACACACACCCACACATAAATACCACGACATACATGCACACACAAGCACATGCACAAATGCGCACACTCACAAATAGATAGACATGCACACACATACACACTCATGGACACATGCACACAAGCATGTGCATAGTCGTTCATATAGATCTTCACCCACAACAATAGACACACCCATGCACTAACACACACACACACACAAACTTGTATGAATGCACGTGGATGCACACGCACACACACACATAAACACACATGCATGCACACACATATGTACAAACAAACATGTGCAACAACACACTTTCACACATATACACAAAAACACATATACACACATAAACACACACACACATACATAAATGAATACATGCAAACTCACATGCTTACACACACACCTACACACTCATTAATCCACACTCACACACATGCATGCAAATACACACTCACAAGCACACACACATGCCTATAGTCACGCATGCATGCACAAATAAATGCACTCATGTATACACATGCACATGCACATACACAAACACACAAACACATGGATGTACTCGTACAAACATACAAATGCACAACTAACACATGCCTTTAAGAATGCATGTTCAAGCACATGGATAGACTCACAAGCATGCAAACATGAAGGCACATAGACATGTGCTCACAAAAACACAAACACACATGCACACACACACAAACACACACACATATACACACAGACACACACTAACACATGTGCACACACACACACACATATGCACATAGACCAACATGCACTCATGCACACATGCACACTCAAGCACACACACATGGCATACACTAAAAAAGACAATTACAAACATGCATGCTTAATCACATACATACACATGCATACATACAAATGTGCAAGAACGTACATATGCACACTCACAAACACATATGCTTGCACACACATATAAACAGAAACATCCACATAAATGTACACACTCTCATGCATGAACCCACATACACACATGCTCTCACACATGCACAAATGAGCAAACACACACAAACAATCATGCATGCACATGTATACACACATGCACCAATGCATATACACCTACAAACACAAAGATGCGTGCACAAATAGGCATGCACAAACAAGTGTGAATGTACACACACACATGCATAAACAGACGTGCACACACAAACACATGCAAATCAAAACACACGGACACATATGCATGAACTCACACCCACACACACAGATACACATGCACATATATACACATAGACATCCACAAGCATAATAGACATGCTTATACGCATGTACATTCATGCACACACATACCTTCACACTTGCAAATTTATAAAAACACACACACACATACACATACATTAACAAACACACACTTACTCATGCACAAACATGCATGCTTACAAAAACATAAATACACATGTTGCACACACACACAAATTCACACATGTGTGCAGTAATGCACTCAAATCAGCACACACACATACACAGACACTTGCACAATGATGCTTGCACAAGAATACACATAGACCCACATTTGCACACAATCACAAACACACACTCTGACATGCAAAAAAACTAACACATACATGCAATCATACACATAATCACACATGTATGATGCACACACAGACAAGCACGAACAGCCACACATTTGCACACACTACACACTCACACACACACACACACATGTATGCACAAGCACAGATGTATATGCTTGTACTAGCACACCTACATGCACATATGCACAGACAAACACACGTACACACATATACATTTGCACACATAGGCACACAGAACTACAAACATAGGTACACACACATACACACCATTACACACATATACGCACATTTAAAATGAAGCACATTCACATGTAGATATGTACAGACACACAAGGGCACACATGCATATAAAATCACAAACACTCACACACATGAACACAAAGGCACATCCATATGTGCATAAATGTATGCACATGCACACACACACACACACAACCACATACATACACATTCACTTGCACATATACACATGCATAAACACAAGCATTCATGCAAACATGAAAAACACACACATGCACGCACAATCACAAACATGCTTGTTCATACACACACATGCACATGAACATGTGCACAAACACACATGCTTACACACACACAAACACTAACATGCAGACACAAGCACACACACAAACACACTTGTATTGACCTGAACACAAACACATGCACACACATACACAAATGCACAAAACACATGCATATGCACACACATAAGCAAAGATGCACACACATAGACTTTTATACAAACAACACACACTAACATACACACACAAACACATAAGTGCACATACATGCACAAACACAAATGCATACACATGTGCACACAAACATACATACACATGTACATGCATGCATACATGCTCATAAGAACACACATGCACTTGATCTGTATAGGTACACACACACATACAAATATTTGCTCCCATGCACACATACATAAACACATAAAAAGTCATAAACACAGAGACTGATGCACACACAAACACACACATTGACATGCACACACATGCATAAATATGCATGCAAATGCACACTCATACACACATGCATTCACACAAATATGTACATATGTACACACACAAACATTCACACATGCACACAAAAAAGGAATTACACACATATGCACACATAGGCATACACTCGTAATCATGAACACACTCATGCACATACATATACACACATGCACATACATATGCACACATACACATGCACAATGCACATGCTCACACATGCATGAATGTATGCACACACATCACACACACTTACGCACATATGTACACATGCTTACACATGCACACATGCCCAAACACTAACAAACACAAACAAACGTACTTGTGCACACACAAGCACACATAATTGTACATGCATAGCCATATAAACATATACATTTGCACTTACACACTACACATAAGCACACACACACACACACATGTATGCACAAGCACATACATGCACAGACATAAGCCCTTGTATATGTATGCATGCACAAGCATTTACACTTACACACATACTTGCATGCACATGTAGGCAGGTACTCACACATGCCAACTTATGCACAAACACATATGCACACACACGTGCACCTGTATGCACATCCACATAGAAACTTGTATGCATGCAAACACACACACAAACACATCCATACATACACACATGCACACAAACTTGCACCCACACACATGCACTCACATAGATGCAAGAAGACACATAGATAAGCAAGCACATGCACAAACTCACAAGCACAAAAATGCTTGCACACACGTAGACATACAAATGTGTGCCTTTACTCACACACACATATAAACGTACATGTATACCTACACAAACATAAGTACTAATGCACATACACACATACACATATGCATGCAAAAATGCATTTGCATACAAAAACGATCATGTACATAACACTCGTGTACACAGGCATGCAAGCACACACAAATGCATGCACATATACACACAAACACACCCATATATAGGCACACTTTTGCACACATGCATAAACATGTGCACACACACACAACTGTGCACATATACAAAAAACACACACACATACACACACAAACAAATACATATATAAGCACACACACAAACACACACACATAAACCCCACTTGTATACACAAATACTCACACATGCATACTAACAAATGTGTAAACACATGCACATAAGCACACACACCTACATAGGTACTTGCAAGCACATGTGCTCACACAAGTACAAACACATGCAAACTCACATGCACACACACTATCACTCAAGAACATGCACATACGTACTCACACATGCGCACTCATGCATACACCCACATGCACACACACCCACATGCACATACACATGCACACATGCATACAAACATACATAATCACAAACATATACAAATACACACATACACACACACAAATGCACATACATACACTCACACATTCACACACACATGTACACATGCACGTGCACACATGCTTGTATAAATACACAAACATACGATAATGTGTGAACACCAACATATGCACACTCAAGCATACATGTACACATGCACACAAGCACTAACACACATCCACACACCTACATAGATAGATGCATCAACTTGTAAACATAAACACATGCATTATTGCACACACATATTCACATAGATAAGAACACACACTTGCATGAATGTATCACACGTACATATCCATGCACACCACGAACAAGCACACATGTGCCCAAACAGGAACCCATAAACACATATACAGGCAAACACAGGCACACACATGCACACATACACATATGCACAATCAAACATATGCACACACACACACACATGAATACAAGCACACACATGCCTATATGTGCACACACACAAGCACACACACAAACATGCAATCATGCACACATATAGAAACACGTACACCTACATACCTTGCAATAACTCACATACACATGTATGGAGATTCATAGTCATAGAAACATAAACACACACATGCTTACACACACTCCCATACACATGCATGTCTACACACACACATGCACATGCACACACCCAAATCCACTGACACACACACACGGATACACACATGCACATCCATGCAATTGCATGCACACATAGACCTACACAAAGCATAATCACACATGCATGCATGAACACACCCACATGCACCCACACACACATACACACACACACACACCCACTCCAACACATACACAAATGCATGCTTGCATGCACTCACACATGTTTGTACTTATGCAACCATGCCACACATAAGCACAAATGCACAAGCATGCACTCACACACACACACACACACACTCATGGCATAAACATAAGAAGAAACATAGGCACTCACACACATGCACACACATATGTGTACACATGCATGCATTTGTATACACACTCACACATGCACGCACACCCACCAACTTATTTGCATGCACACACACATGCACACACACACAAGCACACTCACACACAAACACATACATAGACATACACATACGCATGCACGAGAATGCATACACACTTATGCATGCTAAATGCATGTACATGCATACACACACACAAAAAGGAACAAACACATTCACAAACATAGGAACACGAGCAAATTAGCTCATACATGAACACAAACACACATAATCATAAACACAAGCAGAATTATAAACACACACACATTAAAGCACATAGACACACACACGCACACATACAAACTAATATGCACAATCATGGACACACACATACAAATACACATATACACATGAACAAAGCATATGCTCACACATGCATGAATGCAAGCACAACTGCACACACATGCAGATAGAACACAAGCTTACACATGTACACATACATACATGCATACACACATGCATGCACAAAAGCTTTCACGCACACATACTTGCAATCATGTAGGCACATGCACCTACACATGTAGCCATGTGCACATATGCACGCATGCACAAGAGAACAAACACAAACAAACCTACACACATAGAAACATGCACACACATGCACATACAAGCACAAACACTTACACATGCACACCTACACACACATTAGCATGCACACATAGGAATGCACATAGAAACACATGCACAATCATGAAAAAACACATACACACACATGCACATACTCGAACACCCATGCACACATTTCTATACATGCAAACATGCACACACGTGCACATAAACTTGTATTCACACACACACCCACACACACATGAGCACTACCATGTAGGCACACAAGTATGCATGCATGTAGACATCCAGATACATGCATGCACACACACACACACACCAGTACATACATACACACACAAAAGAATGCACATGCACACACTAACATGTGCACACTCATAGAGACACATATACATATGTCTACATGCATATGCATGCATATTCATACACACATACAACCACACACTGGCACCGCATGTATGCACAACACACAGAAACATGTGCAACTCATACATGCATACAAACAGATATACACGCATGGACACACATGCACACGCATGGACATACATAAGCTCACATTGACACATAAGCACATAACACACAGAAGTATATACACACATGTACATGCACATATAAGCACAACACAAGTACGTATGCACACATGCAAATTAACACACACTCACATGTGGCCACACTGATGCACATGTATATACACACACAAACCCACATACATACATGTATACATGTACTAACACACACACAACTATAGACACACATACACACCAACACAAATAACTAAACCCACACCCAAGCATGTACTTACTCATAGCACACAAAAACATGCACACATATCGACATACACACATATAGATAGACATAGACATGCTCGCATGTGCACTCATGAGTGTGTAGCATAGAAAAATATGAACACAAAGGCACATACATATGCAAGGATGCACACAGGAACACTCACATACACTCTCACATGTACACACATATGCATATTGCACAAACACAAAAACACATACACACACAATCACATATACACATAAATGCACACACTAACACCCACACATACACATGCACTCATGCATGAACACATGCACATATGAACACATTAATGCACATACACATGTACACACGCATGCCTAACTACATGCAAGCAAAAGCGTGCACACATAGACAACCCCAAACATATTGACATATACACACACGCATACACACACAAAGACATGTACATGCATACACACATTCACAGATAAAACACATGGACACACACATGCATCTTGATAGACATGCACACGTATTCAAATACAAATGCAAACACACACATAGGCCCACGCACATGCATCTCGATAGACATGCACAAGTATTCACATGCAAATGCAAACACACACATAAGCACACACACGAAAAGGCACCCACATGCACACACACGCATGGACATACACACAAAAAATGTGCACAGATGCATGCACATGCATGTAAACACACAAATGCATGCATAGGTGCACACATGCATACACACACACATAGACAAACACATGCATAGGCACATGGACAGAGGAACACCTGCACACACACTCACATGCACACACACACACACACACGTGTGTACACACACACACACACTTACACATGCACATGCTTACATAGGCACAAAAACACACACACACATGTATGAACATGGACAAATGTGTGTGAACACACATGTATGCACACACTCAAATATAGACATGTACATGGACACATAGGTACACACATAAATATATACACAGATACACACACATGCATACACATCTGCATGCACACCAGCATGTACACACACACATATGTAAATGAATGCTTGCACAAATGCACATGTAGACACTCTCAAACCCATCTACACACACACACTTGCATAGGCTTGCTTGCAAGCATGCATGACCAATACACATGTACACTTACACACACATGCACACACACAACACACACCCACACACCCACATGCACACACGCACTTACATACACACATATACAGATATGCATACACACATGTACACACCAACACAACTGCATGTATAGAAACATGCAAGCTTGCACACACAAAAGCACACAATCACATGCTTATGCACACACATGCATGCACACATGCACGTACATAGACATAGCCCTATATGCACGCACAAACAAATCCACATACACACATGCACGTACACACATATAAATGCAAGCACAGACACTTTCACAAAAGTGCATATTATAACATAAATAAATGCATACTCACACACAAACATGCACAAGCACACAGACACACACACACACCTGTACATGCACACAAGCACACATGTTTTGATGTCTACATAAACTCACACACACACATGAACACACACACGTATTCACATGCATACACACGCTCGCATACACATACATACAAACATATGAAAAGACAAACATGCTCATGCACACACATGCATATACACCAAGAAACATGCATGCACACACATACACACAATCACACATGGACACACACATAAACCCATGTAGTCAATTGTGAAAACATTCTTGCACACAAACATGTGTTCACACATAGACATTTGCTTGTACAATCATATTCACACAATAACACATTCATTCACATGAATATATGCACACATATTCACACACATATGCCCCTATGTGGAGATACATAAGTATTTATTTACACACACACATACACACATATATATAAGCACAAATTTCGACACATACATGCATGTTTGTGTACTCACTGGCACACAAACACACACATGGGCATGCACAAGCATATACACACACACCACACACCAAGGAGCATAAACCCACACACACATGCACACATGTACTCGTAAACACATGCACACACACACATAAACACATGCATAAGCACACACACACACTCACACATTCCTAGGCATGCACAAACATGCACACACACACACATGCACATGTACATGAACCAATACACACACATAGGAACACATAGGTGTGTGCACATAGAAATAAATACTAACACACATACAATCACAAAAGTACAAACACCAATACATGCACACACTTGCACACACACAAACACACATATGCACAAAGCACAAATAAACATGTGCACATACACACAAATGCATACATAAGGGTAGGCACACACACATATGAACTTTCACACACATACTAGCATGCATGCTTTCACCACTAAGTACAAAAAGACAGACACACACATACATGAGCACACAGATGCATAGATGTAGGCACACTTATAGAATAAAACTTAAACACAAATACATACAAACACACATGCATCAACACACACACCCCAAACTCACTAATGCAAACATGCATGCACGCACACATATGTATGTAGAGACACATTTATCCACCCATACACACACACAAGCACATAAATATACACATGCATAAAAACATTCATGCACAAAAACTTGTATGCACAAACACACACACACACAAAATCACAAACACATACACACACATGCATAAACATAAACACACACATGCATACACACATACACGCTCACATATATGAAAAACATAGGTACACACAAACATAGAAAAACATGCACACATATATACATGAACATGGAAGCACATGCACATGGATGCAAAGTCATTTCCACCCATGTGCACACACATACATGCATAAACACATGCACACACATGTACACAGTCAAGCTCACATGCATGAATAAGCACACACATGCACACACACGCACGCACACTCGCATGCACACATGCACATACATCCACATACAAAAACATACACACACACAAACAATTGTATGCACGTACTTATACACACAGGCACAAGTGCATCTGAACAACCAACACACACACATATATGACACCTGTGTGTGAGCATTAACACACAAATGCAAACAAACACAAGCACACAGAAATGAAAACAAACACACATGCACACACCCCACGCGTACATGCATGTGCACACCCTGTAGGCGCACACACACATGCAAATCAAAGCTTGCACACATGTACATGAGCACACACATCCACCCACACACACACACAAACATACTCCCTCATGCATGAAGTGCATGACTTGAACACACATACACATGTAGACGTGCACACACACACAAACATGCATATTCACACACACAAGCACATGAAACCATGCATCCATATACACATGTATGTGCACATATTCATACACACTGACACATACATATATAGATATTAATAAGCACATGCACATGCATAGGTGAAGGCACACATGCACATGTATAGAAAGGATTCTAAATATGCAAACATAAGCTCAAACACATACATATAAGAGTGTACAAGAATGCACATGAATATGCACACACACATTTGCTTGCATGGAAAAGCATGCACAAATAGCACACACTCATGCATAGTAAAGCACATATACATAAACACAATGACATAAACAAGCACAAGAATGCTTGAACACACACACCCACATAGATAAGAACACACATACATGCACACAAAAAGACAAGAACACACATACACATGCATATGTACACAAGCATAAACTCACAAACACACGCACATGCATGCACACACACACATAAAAACACATGCACACACACATGCATAAGTACACACACTCACACACACACACACACACACTTGTACACACACATGCACATGTATACTAGCTCACAAACACACACAAGCACTTGCACGCACAAACACATGCACATATACACTCACAGATGCACATGTATGCACATGTATACGCAAACAATCATGGATACGCACAAGCTCCTATGCACATATACGTTCATAAACTCACATGAACACACATGCATGCACACACACACACACAAAAACACATGGACTCATAAGCACACAAATACATGCCCACACACAACCACAACCAAGCATGCACACAAATATGACTACACAAATACATACAAAGACCCACAGGCACGCACTTGTGCATGAACAAACATACACACACATACATGCACACACATACACACACGTGGACATACACACACATTCACACACGTGCTACAAACACACATAAAGACACTTGCACAAAGTCATGCATACACAGACACATGTACAACACTTACACATGCACACTCACTCACATATGTCAATACACACAAAGACATTCACATATATGTGCGAGAACACACGTGTAGGAACACACACATAAAAACACACATAGAAGTACTCTCACATATACACACACAAACATGTGCATGCGCACATACATGCACTCACATGCACTAGCATGCATGCATGCACAAGCACGCAAATGTTAAAAAATATACACTTGCACATACAGACTTGCACACGCATGTGCACAAGCACAAGCCCACAAACATGCACACAGGCCCACACAAAAGCACACACACATGCATACATGCACACATGCACACACATGAACACGCATAAGAATAGAAACACTTGCACACACACATGCACACTCACACCACAAGACATGTAGAAACACGAACATGTACTCGCAAACTCATGCACATCCACATAAGAAAGCACATACCCACCCACACAAACACTTGTGTGCATAGGCCCATACAGATATGCTCCCATTTGCTTGCACACACACACACACATGCACATGCACACATGCGTGCACAAGTACACACTCACAAAAACACTCAAACAAGTACACTCGTTGACAAACTTGCAGACACATAAACACTTATACGCACACACATGTGCATAAGCACAAGCTCACACACATGTGCAAATGCGCACACATAAAGGCATACACACGCTCATGCAAAAGCACACGCACACTCACACATGCAAACAAGCATGGGTGCACACACAAATAGAAACACGTGTATGCATTCATATGAACACACACATTCACATACACAAGCATACATGTTGCCATGCACCACACACACTTGCATGCACACACACATACACACACACACATACATATATTTGTGTGTGTGTGTGTGTGTGTTTATATATATATATATATACTTACGTACACGCAAACACTAGTACACAAACACATGCCCATGCACACACTTGCATGCGCACACACAACAACAACCACAGATGCATACAAAAAGATGCACAAATATACACTTGCACAACAAACATAAATGAACACCTGTGCGCATGCACACACAAACATAAAAAAAGCACGCACACACATAAAAACATTCACAACACATACACACACATATGTAGACATTCACACACACATATGCACACCCACTCACACACATTTGCACTTGTGAGCACTCTTGCACTTGTCTAAGAACACACATGCAAATACACACACATAAGAACATACACATGCACACACATACATGCACTCACAAGAAAAAAAAAGCACATATACAAGCACACATAAGCATATACACATGTGCACATGGAAACACTCATAAACACAGACACATCACAAGAATACACAAACACAGACACATGTATGCATGCAATCACACACATGTAGATGCACATGCACACACACTTAGACACACATGTACACACACACACACACTCACTCATACACATGCACAAGAATGTTGCAGATATGCACAGATCTATGCACCCACACATGCAGACAGACATAAATGTGCACACACAAACATGCACACCCACACCTACATGCACACACCCATAGCTTCACACAATCACATGCATGCACACATGCATAAGAATACATGCTCACATACAAACATACCCACAAACACACATATGCACACACTTACACCCACTCACACACCCCAAACACACACACATTCATGCACAGACACATACACTGACATGAATAGAAATGCACACACATACACACCCATACACATATTTACACATATAAACACACACACACAGCCAAAAACATGCACACATGCACAAGTACATGCATGCACACATATCCACATGCACATGCATAGGCATGCACATGTACAAGCACATGTATGCATTCAAACACACACACACATACACATGCATATACACACACCCTTACAATCAGACACACACACACACATACACATGCATATACACAGACACACACTCACATGAGCACACTCATGCATGCACATACACAAGCATGCATACAAGCACAAACATGCACACACACATGCATGCCTGCCCATGCACACACATGCACATGCAAACATACACACTCACTTGCATCCATATACATGCACACACATAAGCAGATGTATCCATACGTGTACACTCTCGCATACACATGCAAACACACACACAAATGCACGTAAATGTTTACACACACAAATGGGAATGCATGCACACATGTACATACACACATACACTCGCACAAACACACGCATGCACGAAGACATATACAGACACACGTACATAATCATGCATATGTATGCACATGCACACACACACATACACATGCACATACATGCAAACAAACTTGCTCACAAACACCTAGAGACAAACACACATGCATGTGCACACACACACACGTGAACACACATGCACCCCATGCACATGCACTTACAGACACGCTGGTGCACAAAGATACCCACACACACAAACCCACACACATGCATGCACAAAATATGCACACACACACATTCAGATGCACACACCCACAAATATACACATGCACACACAATACATTCTCATATACACACACACACACGTCCACACACATGCATGCACAAACACTCACACACACATATGCATAAACTCACACACACATTCACATGTGTGTATGCAGATAAACAGACATACAAACACATATACATAGACATACGTACATACAAATACACAAACATACACACATATAGACACACCTACACAAAAACATGCATATGCACACACACATACATATGCATATACACACACACATGCACACACATGCAAGCATGTATCATTATAGACACACACATGTGCATGTGCATATGCACTCAGGTGTACATAGATGTGCACACACGTGCAAGTATATGCACACACACCCACACAGCCAAACATAAGCACACACACATGTAAACAAATTACTACCCACACACATATGAACACATACGCACGCATTGACTCATGCATAAAAGAAAATGTTCGTGAGTACATGCAAACACCTATGCACATTCACCTACATGCACAAGCATACATAGATAATTGTGCCCACGTGTACACACAAATGTAAACACATGTGAGTATTCATGCAAACAAAGATAGAGTCTCATAGACAAACACCCACACACAAAGAACATGGACATGTACATGTGCACCCATCCACATGCACATATGCTCTTGTGCACATGCAAAAATAGACACACACAAACACATACACAAATAAACACACACATACATGTGCACATACACACAAACAAACACATGCACACTCACACATGAACATGTACACAGATGCACACACGTTGAGGTACACACATGCATGCGAACAACAATGTACACATACAGACACATAAACACACACAAGAACACACATGCACATACATATGCATACACACACAAACATGCACATAAGCACACACAAGACACATGCACACTCACGAGGCTCAATGACACAACCACATCCACACACCCACATGCACACAACACATGCATACTAATATGAAAAAACACATGCATGCACTCACATGCGTGTGTTTGCAAGTGTGCTCCCACTCACTTGCATAAAGATGCACACACATGCACACACACATACACACACAAACACATAAACACACATACACATATGCACAACAACAACACATATAGATGCACACATATAGACATGCATACACAAACACACACACACACACATGCATGCACACATGCACAATGTATAAAAACACAAAGACATATGCACAACACAAGAAATTATACAAATGATCTCACAAACACACAAATCCATGCATGCATACAAGTGCACTTCTACTCACATACATATGCACACACAGAGGCACACACACATGTGCACAAACATGCACACACACACATATACACACATGCACTTGTACACATAAACACTCGAACAAGCACACTCATCATGCACATACACATACTTGTGTACACACACGCACAATCACATACACTCGTGCAAGCATGCATGCATTGGCACATATATAAGTACACACATGCATATATACACACATACACACACAAGACATAAAAATGTAGATACAAATAAATGTAAACACATGTGGACACATGCACACATACACATATACACATGCACACATACATGCATTCACACATGAACACATATATACACATGCATAGGCACAGGCACAAATGCACGCACACAATTACACACGTATACATATGCTTACACAAGGACACATACACACCCAAATAAATGTAGGAACATGCACAAACACTCACATGTACACATATGCACATCCATACACATGCATGCACACACACACACATGCTCATGCACTCAGACACACTCATAAACACACTCATGAACATATACTCACAGCCACACACACAAACACACAAATGCTCCCACACATATAGACATACACATACACGCACACACATTTATAGACACACACATACGCACATGGGCACACCCATGCTTACACATGCCAAGACATAGAAACACACTGCTCCATGCAATTATACACACACATACACTCATGCACATGAACACACACACACACATGTACATGCATACACACATACACACACATACGCACGTCCAGAAACACAAACATAAACATAAACAAATAATCATATGCACAAAATGCACACACACACATATATGCACATGCACTCATATACATAAAGAGAAACATATGCACACATATATTGCCATACACTCATGTATGAACTCTCCCACCCATGCACTTATGCACACACAAAACACACATACACATATGCACAAAATTGTAGATGAACACAAATGCACACAAACACTTATAAGAACACATATACATACACACATATAAGCACACACAAACACATGCATACATACAAACATGTTCACACATGAAAGCATAGATACATGCATGCATACACACACACATACACATGTGCATGCACACACAAATACACACACAAACACAAACACATGCACACATAGGCACAAACATATATGTATGCTAGCATGCAACTACAACAGCACACATTGACATGCATACAAACAATACACACACACAAACATGTAGGTGCAAACTCACACACACCCACATACTAACATATGAAAACATGCATATGTGCAAACACACATGCACACTCACATGCAGACATGCACACAGATGAGTGCAAACACATATATATAGAAACACACACATATACACACAACTATATATGTATACAGATGCAAATACATATGCACTCATGTACACACACACACACATCAAAGTAGACAAACATGTAATCATGCATGTAACAATATACACATATGTATAGACATATATACACACACATGTGTGTGCATACATAGATGTATATAAACACTTGCACACAGACATCCACATATTGGTACATAATCATGTAACACATGTGCACGCACACATAAACATGTTGACACACATGTGCAATCAGACATAAGTGCATGCCCATATAAACACACACATAAACACACACACATGACTCACATGCACATACACACATGGACACACACATGAATGCACACACACACACATGCACTCATGCACACAAACATGCACATGCACACATGCAAGCATCCACACACATCAACACACACAAACACACATACAAAGATAGCACCCACCCAAACATGTGTATATGTGCAAACAAATACATACATGTGTATGCAAGCACATATACACAAGAACACACACATGCACACATATAAAAGCACATGGACACATGCACAATCAAATACATAAGTACTTCAACATGTACAAATATGCACACACACACACCAGCATTAATACATATACATGCACACAAATGCATACTCACACACACACATGCATAGGCTCACACACATGGATGCCCACAAGAACATGCCAACAAAGTCACGTGCATCTCATATACACACATATACAGAGGCACATATGCACATTCCCACACATATGATGCATGCACACACACATACGAAAACACACCTACACATGCTTGCACACATGCATAGATATACAAAAACACACACACAGATTTAAGCACACACATATAAATGCACAAATGTCAAATGCACATGCACAAATAAATGCACATGCATGTGCATGTACACATGTTCTCATTTGTACATACACACACATAAACATATAAATGCACACATAGACACACATGTATGGATAAACACATGCACACACACCCACACACACACACACATAAGCATAAGTGAAGCATTATTAAGTTGCGTTAGTGTCTATGATTTAGCTCTGACATAAATTACATATCAAGGTCTTATTAATCAAACTCTTGCTGGAGTAGTTGACCATTAATAGTCCATCTCCAAAACATCTATTGATTGGATTATTTATCCTATCACTTGATTATACATGACATATTAATTTTATGACATCATTCATTCACATGTATTATTATTGATTTCTTATGTGTTATCATTTTAGTAGATGTAAAAATATTTTGTTATTTTAATACTAAATTTTTTTTTAAAAGTCATAAAAAATATTAATACATAAATAAGAGATAATTTTTGAAAACAAAAATTTTGGTTAAAGAATCCAACACATGGCCAAGCCCATAAGCTCAAGCCAAGTGCATCAAAGTATTAGGCAATGGGCCTAAGGAGTCACAAGTAATGAGATCATATGAACTGAGTTATGTTAAGCATAAGTCACAATCAAATCCAACGCAACTTAGAAGCATAACAAGTCATGATAGATTTGTAAAATATTAAGTTACAAAGTGGGTTAGCTCTGACCCATTATAATATGTAATAAGTAGTCTTATAAACTATGCAAGTATCCTATGGTATGAATTCCTGAGAACACAAAGGGGAGCCAACCCCATGTACTGGCTCAAATTATAAAAGAAGAGGAATGCTTATAACATGAAATATACATTACTTATAAAGCATGTGGGTGAAAGATTTTAGGATCTATTATATCTAAAGCTTGATCGACACTATTCCATATGACCACATGTTTTTGTGACCGCATGTCTAGATCCCGCCCGCTTGTGTGAATAGTAGATTTCATTTAACTATCCTTTTAACAAGTTTGTTCAAATGGCTATGATCACCTTTGTATTTGTGAAAAGGTTATGTTAACTAATTTTCCATCTATAAAACTTGATCAAATGATTGAGCTTATCTTTTCCTATGTGAATAGTACTCTTAGGCATCATGTTTAGATATAGACCCTTTATTTAGCATTCTGATTGAGCATCACTTGTTTCATCAACCCAAATCAGATGATGGTAAATATTCTCATTCATAATACGCATTCTAGAAAGCTA
Source organism: Vanilla planifolia (assembly GCA_023846275.1). NCBI lineage: Eukaryota > Viridiplantae > Streptophyta > Magnoliopsida > Asparagales > Orchidaceae > Vanilla > Vanilla planifolia. The sequence continues at coordinate 1,991,743 of JAIUJO010000022.1, forward strand.
TTTGCATTTGTTTTGAATGCTAAAATGCTAATGACTATTATGAAGAACCTTTTAGTAATTAAGAAATTTTTTTTTCATAAAACTATTTGAATATAAATAGAGGAACCTTAGGAGTTTGAATTAAATGAAGTTAGCCTTACTACATCAATATTTTGAGAATAGAAGGTACAAAATAAAAAATTACAGTATGAGTTTGATCCCTTCACTGGAGCCATGCTTGCGACTCAATTATACTATTTCAACATTTTCTTCAATTGCACATTTTACTGGTGGCTACTTTAAAAAGATTATTTATTTTTTTATTCCATTTTTTGAAAAAGATCATAATAATACAAAATCTTTGTTCATTTTATTTTTCTTAATAACATTAGGACATATTGATAAATCTTTTAGATTTAATATTTTACAACTAAATCATTTAAATTGTTCAAAAAATATTTAATTATAGACTTATATTATAATATCATATTCTATAGATTTGTGTCATGTAAGCTCTTACAAATGAATAGTAAAATATTATGGTTAATTATTATTTTTTATTATACTTCATTATTATAAGCTTTCATAATTACAATTATGATAGTGATCCCTTATCTCGATAAAACAATATGGTTTGTAAAGGATACCTCTACCTGCAATGGTGAACAAGAGTGGTTTTGTTAATGGAATTTTGGATTGGTTTATTGGGGATGGATGTAGGCATGGCTTAGGCCAATTCTTCTAAAAATCTTTTATCATTTATATTTTCTTGGTTATTATATAATTTGTGATACTTTTTTATTTAATAAAATTTAATTAAAATATATATATAAGAAACTTTCAAAATTATCTTTATCATGTATATATTATTATTTAATATCATAAAGCTTATATTACATTTTTATTTAGTATAATTATTAAACCAATGATTTCATAATGCTAAATTTTTATTTAAGAAAATGTTTTCAAAATAGAAAAAAGCTTAAAAGTACAATTCACCCCCCTTTTATGCATTAATTGGGAACAAATTATATAAACTAGTATTAGTGCAAGTTACATCAAGGAATGAAATTCCTAAGAGAATATCTCATTTTTTTCAGTTCTTATATGCAGTAAATTATTTTGTTAACTTTATGGATCTACTTATGTTTGAAGGTAAAAAATTTTATTTTATGAATAATTGAATTTAAATATTTTATTTTAAATATTAATGTTGATTTATGGTTATATTTAAAAATTATTTTATTATTTTAAATGATTCGGATGAATAATCTAGGACTTCAAGGTAATGAAATCCAAAAAGAATGAATTATCTTTATTTTACTTTTTCACAACAAATTAGAATTAAGATTTGTCATCTAAAAACATGTTCTTAGGTTAGGTAAGAACTAGAGAATTTATATGACAAAATAGTTGTATTTTCTACTCAAGATAATAAAAAAATAAGAAATCAATTGAAAAAAAAGAAGAGAAAGAGGAAGGGAGAAACATTATGCACCTTAGAAGAAAATTCTTCATGTAAAGGTGCACAACATTTTTCTACCTTTGATAATGATAGTCTCATTATTAATGATAATAAATTGATTATTTCTTTTGACGTACTTATAGTTGAGCATTCAAAATTGATTAAGATGTATGCTAGACTTGGTCTAAAGTATGACAAACAAGAGTATTGTGTTTGCTTATTAAAAAGACAATGCAATAAGCTTAAAGTTAGAAATGAACAACTTTGAAGTGATTCACTTATACATGCTACTGGTCTAAGTACTTTACAAAGCAAATTTGATGAATATAAGACATCTTTAGTCTTAAGAAATTAATTTTTTAATTATTTAAAGTATTAAAACGTTTCTTTAAGAGAAGGAAATTTTATTTTAAAAGAAAAAATAGCAAATATTTGTTTGATAGAAAAATATTTAAATGATTTGAAAGAAAAGATTGTTAGTGTTCCCTCATGTGCTTGTACTTTATATATTTATCCACATTCATGTGTATTTACATGCTCAATCCTTTGCACATATGATTGAAAACAATAGTTCTATGAATGCTAGTTCTAATGTTACTTCTTATTTGACTCAAATATATAGATTAAAATCTTCATATTTACAAGAATGATAATAAACATTATTATATCACATATTTACAAGAATGATAATAAATATTATTATATTACACATGTGCACAAACATGCTTCATCATTTAACTATGTGGTTAAAAATAATGTTAGTTTATACACCCATAAATTTTATATTATATCTGATGTTGCATGTAAATACACATATGAACATATTTCTTATGATTACCAAATTAAAAAATTTATTTATTTGAAGAAAGATAAATATCAACAAATTTCTAAGAGAATATATTTAGCAAATATCTTTGTAAAAGTACCATAATCACACACAATCACAATTGAACCCAAGATAATTTAGGTTCCAAAATTTAAAATTTAAGTAGGTTAAGTAACATGTCTCCATATTTTAGGACCTACAAAGACAAGCATAGCTTTGTGAGTTTATGATTCACTCACAAAATATTTATAATTCTTAGCTTATTTAGCATTAGTTAGAGGATAAAATCTTTTTAGAGATAGTATTAATCAATATTAATTATTTAGAATTTATTAGTTAATGTACAATTGTTGCATAATGAATTCAAATATTATGAGTTAATAAATACCATAGTTTCTTCATAACATGGTTTGATAAAAATATGATTGAATTGTCATATGATTTGTTATTAAAACTGAAAAAAAAAATTAGTAGGCCTTTACAAATAATTTATTTTGACATAAAAATCTTAAGTTTAGATGAAAAAAAACTTGGGCTTTATTATTTGACATCGATGTTTTCTAAATTTTCATGAGTTAAATTTTATAAGGTTAAAAATGTTACCATCATAAGTTTTGTTGAATTGGTTAGAAAATCAGAAAGATAAATTATTTTAATTTTATAAATTTTAAAAATAAATTTCTGTATGATTATTATCAATAATAGAAAATATAAGATCAATTTTATCTACCACTTAAAAAACATACAAGAGTATTCAAGGAAAACTAACAACCACTATATGTTGTTAGGTAATATAGATCATAAATTTTGTAGATTTATTTTAATTATTTTTCTTTTGAATAGAAAAAAAAAGTTGAAAATTTTATTAATATGATTTAGGAATTAGAAAAGTAAAAATATACTTGTTGTGTTTGGCGAGTTATTTATAAAAATAATAATAAATATTTTAATAATCACATAGAAGTATTTGTGAATTTAGAATTGAAGAAAAAAAGTAAATTAGAAAATAAGGAATATAGAGAAAAAGCTATCCAACAAGTATCTTTAGTTTGATAGTATCAAAATCCATATGAAGCAATTAAATGATATCGTAGTCAAAGATTCAAAACATAAGTTTCTATGAACGTAATTGATCAAGCACATTTGTATCTTTTGTACAACCAATATTTATTGAAGAAGCTCTTAAGGTTGTAGGTTTAAGTCATGAATTGGTAATTAGATGCACTTGAGAGAAATTAAGTATAAAAAATAGTTCATATGCTTAGTGATCAACAATTAATTAAAGTTAAATTAGTATTCAAGAATCAACTATATGAAATAAAAGCAACTATTACAAATAATTTTTGGTTTGTTACTAAAGGTATATAATCAACTTCATCATTATATGAGAAATCATCAAAATATAATACTCTATTAGAGATTATATCATTAACAATTTATAGAGTTAATGTGTTAGAACTTAGAAGAAGCTTAGGCTAGATTTCAGAGAGAATTAAAACATTTATCTATTGAATGTATCCTTGATCTTTCCTTATTTAAATATTTGATAACTTGAATTAAATAAATATTTTTTGGGTAAAGACTAAAGTATTTTTATTATTTTTTCATTTATGCTTGAAAATTAATAAATTATCTTTCCTTTTGATATAATTTTTTCAACAAAGATGTATTATAATGTGTACTTCATATATTTAATGACAAATCATGCATACATGTTATTATTTTGTGCACCCTTGTTTGCATCTTTCACTTTTATTTTATCTTTTGTAGCATGACAAAAACGAAAGATGTATGCAAAAAATATTTATTGCATCCCAAGTTTGTGGCATAATTATATCAATTTCATATATTTAGGGTGAGCAAGAATGTAAGGGGAGCATATGTATGCTTATATGATTTATATTATTTTATTTTACTATTTCGTCCATGATTTTGTCATCATAAAAAAAGAGATATTAATGTACCTTCGATCATGACACCACTTATTTAATGACAACAAAACTATTGTGTTAGTTTTTTTAATATATTTCATAAGTTTCTTTTAGGTCATGCATCTTAAACTCTTGTAAGATCAATCAGTTGAAGAGTTTTGGCCAGATATCTCATGAAGCAACTCACAAGTGAAGCAATGTCAAGTTGTGTTGGTGGCTATGTGCTAGTTGTCTTAAATGGTATATCAAAGAGTTTTTGATCAAACTCTTAAAGGAGAAGCTGACCATCAAGAGTTTATCTCCAAAACATCAACTAATTTGATTGTTTATCCTATTACTTAGTTACATATAATATAATTAGGTTACCACATCATTCATTTAGTAGTTGCAAAACGTATTTTGTTATTTTAATAACTAGAAAATTACTTTCAAAAGTAATAAAAAAATAATAATAAATATATAAAAGATTTTTTAAAAAAAGAAAAAAAATTGCAAAATAACCTAACACATAGTCAAGCATATATGTTTGGGCCAAGTGGCACGAAGTACTGGGCAATGGGCCTATGGAGCCATGAGTAAATAGGCAGTTCGAATCAAGTCGGGTCAGGCCCTAGTTTCGACCAAACCTAATGCGGCTTGGAATCGTAACAAGTCATGACGTTTTTGTTTTTTTAGTAGCAAGAATTTTTTTAAAAGTAATAAAATAATAATAATAAATATATCAAAGATGTTTTTAGAAAATAAAAAATTTGGCCAAACAATCCAACACACGACCAAGCTCATAAGCTCAAGTGAAGTAGTACAAAGAACTTGGCAATGAGCTTAATGTGAGTAAGGAGAAAATGCGACCGTGTTTAGATATAAACATGAACACACACTCACACACATTCATGACATTCCCACATGCATTCATACACACTTACACACAAACTGCACATAAAAACATATAAATAGATAAACACACACATATAAATGCTTACACAAATACACAAGCATGCGAGCATGCACATACACATGTACATTCATATGCACAAAGCCACACACATAACCACGCACACACATAGACACACATGTGCACACATACACATGAATATGCACATTGACAGACAAACACACATGCACACTCAGAAAATCATACACATACTTATATGTGCACATAACACATACATGCACACACAAGCAAACAGATGACAACACATGCATTTACACACCCACAATCATACATGCCAACATCCATACACAGAAACACCTATGCACACACACATGTACACATACCGTGCATCCAGACTCACAGATGCACGAACAAACACATACACGCACATATTCAAACACACTCATAAACTTACATGCACACGCACATACACACACATGTAGGTACACACACACACACAAACCCAAATGCAAATGCATAGGCACACACACATGCACACACACTCTCACACACACATATGCACACACACATATATGCATGCACCAACACACACTCATGTACACACTTGTGCACACACACATGCCTATGCCCACGTGCACACACACCTACACCCACCAACCCATGTACATGCAAACTCGCACATCCACATGCACACATAAGAATAGACACGTGTCCATCCACACTAATGCATGCACACATGTAAGAACACATTCACAACCACACACGTGTATACACAGATGCACACATACACACATGCAAACATACACACCTGCACACATATACACATACACACATACATAAATACAAACATACACACATGCACACAGACACACACACGCTTACATACTCATGCACACATTCACACATTCACACATGTCCAAATGCAAATATACATGCATACACACTTTCAAAAATACACATGCACACACAGACAGCCACACATGCATGTTTGAACACACACACACACACACACACACACATTCACACATTCATACATGTGCATACACAAACACACACTCAAGAATAAGTACCCAAAACATGCACCCACACATGCATTGAAGCACATACACGCACATGCACACAGACATACACACACTCTTGCTTGTGCTCACACATGTACAAAATAACACAAGTACACACACACTCATGTGCATGCGCATGCACATACAAGCACACAAACACACATGTATGCACAAACACACAAGAGCACATGAGCATACATACATGCAAACACACATGCACACACACACACACACACTTGTAGACATATGCTCATACATACACACAAACACATGCACACACATACAATCATGCAATCACATACATGCACACACACAAATACACAGAAACAAAAACACCTATAAGTATACACATGTGTCTACGTACACTTACATGTTCATACACATACACATATAAATATCATAAACGTCTACACACACATATGCATGCACTTGCACACACACATAAATACGCACCATGCACACGTGCACATACACATGAACTCCTATACGCACATGCTTGTGCATGAACATGCACACACACACACACAAATCAACACAGACACATACAACAAGCATGCATATATGCAAATTCTTGTAGACACACACACATGCACGTACAACATATACATGCTCATGGAAACACACACACGTACACAGATGAACCAACACACATACATACACACAGAGGTATAAACATGCACATCCACATTCTTACCTATGAAATAACAAGTATAAGCATACACACACATGCCTATGTTTACACATACACACATGCACACACACACACACACACATAAACACATGCATGCATACACAAACAAATGCACAAAGAAAAAACATGCATGCACACACACCCGCACACACAAGCACGTGCGTTTGAACACATGCCTACCAAAGCATGTGCACACAAGCATGTGCATGAACACATACACACATGTGGACACTCCTACACACAACCACACAGATGCACACGTATGCATGGACAAAAGAACACATACAAAAAAAATTCATAAATTCATAAACACATGAACACAAACACTTTGACATGCACGCACATACATGCACATGAAGACACAAACTCATGCACACCCAAATACACTTGCATGCACACACAAGTAGTAACATGGGGGTACACACACTCGCACACATCCATCCATAGACACACACATGCACACAAGCAAAACATGCACAAAAATAAACACATGAAATCACATACAGGCAAACACATCCATATGCTTGCACACATACACACACGTAATATCATATGAACACCAACACATTCACACACACATATACACACATTCAAACATGCACACACGTACACACACACACACATGTACACACACACTTGCACCCTCACTCACACAAGCCCATGAACATGCACACAAACATGTGCTCAGAAACAAACACACAAATACACATGCATATGTTCAAGCACAAATGTGCACATGCACAAGTTTGTATTGCACATGCACACTTATAGAAAAATACACCTAAGCACATATGAACACGCACACATGCATGCACATACATTTGCACATCTATAAGAATGCACATATGCACACACACACATACACATACAGATGTACACACACACATGCATATGCTTGCACATAAGTACACACACACCCACAAACATATACACACACACACATATACACACATGTGCATACAACACAAAAACACATGGATGCACACATGCACACATAGACACATACATGCAAAAAAAATAAACACACACATCAAAAAATGCACAAAATATACAAATGCATACACGCACACACAGATGCATGTGCAAACACATATATATACACAAGGATAAAGAATGACATGCACACAAACATGCATAGAAATATGCATGCACACACAAACACAAGCTCAGACAAACACATGCACACACATCCAAACTAACACTCGCACACAAATCTATGAACATGCACACGACCATCCATGCATATGCACAAACACATGCATGCATGCACAGAAACATACACACATCACACATGTGTGCCTATGCACACACACACACAAAGGCACACATGTGAGCATGCACAAACACACACACATGCAGATGCACAATGCAGACAAAAACATGTACATACACACAAATGCATACACATGAATACAAAAATACACACGTGCACCCAATCCTACAAACACATACATACACATACATGTATGTATGTTACATAAAGACAAGCATACACACTTACAGACATGCACATACAATAGCACAAATATGCACATGCATGGGCACAAGTAGACATAAATGCAAGCATGAAGACACAAACACTTGTGTACACACATACATAGACATGCACACACACACGCATGCATGCATGCATATAGACATGCACACAAAAACACACAAGTACACATGCACACACATATGTATACATACACACATATACACACACACAAATACGTAGACACATACACGCACAAAAAAGTGCACAAACCCTCACACACATATGCACATGCCCACACGTAAACACACATACACACTCGCTCAAAGCCAAGCACATGCACATAAATGAGCATGCACATATGCATAAAAGCACAAACACACTTGCACACATATAAAAACAATACAAACACACAAAAAATAATGCAGACACATACACACATCTACATTTGTATTCACACACTCACATACAAATGTAAAAATACACATGAACATATGCACACACATGCACACACACATTTGAATGCATGCACACATATACAAACATATGCACAAACATGTACACACACATGCATATACATGCACTCGCAGACACACGTACACATACTCTTACCCATACATGTAGACACACAAGCACATGCACACACACACACACATATGCACATGCATACACAAAAACATGCACACACACACACACATGCACATGCACACAAGCACATGCACACAAGAACAAGAGTATGTATGTGTACACAAACACACAAAAATATTCATACACATATGCATGCACCTGAATACACACATGCACATACACACACACATCCATGTGCACACAAGAGCACACACACAACTGAAGCTCACAAACACATGCATATCCATATGCACATATACACTGACAGACATGAACTCACACATAAAGACAAACATGAATATTCACATGCATAGGAAAACAAATGTGCACAAGCAAATGTGCACATAAGACAAACATGTGTTCTTATGTGCACATACACACACACACACACACACACACACCTGCACGCACACACGCAAACATAGATAAATATGCTTACACATATAAATGGAAAGACACACACATGGTCACATAAACACAAGACCATGCATGCATATGCATAGACACTAGCAAACACACACACACACAGTCACACTCATAAGCATAAACACGTACACAAAGAAATGCACAGCCATCCATAGGCAAACACATAAGTAAACATGGAAGAAAACACACATACACACACGTACCCATGCACACACATGCACATGCACACATGCATGGACATGCATGCACACACACACACTCTGCACATGCATGCATGTACATACACTAACATGTAGACACACTCATGCACACAAACAAACATGCACAATCATCCACACACACATACACACAAACACATGTCGATAAACACACAAATGAATGCAAATGCACCCTTGCCAACACACACATATGCATACACAACCACATACATGTGCATGCTAATAAATAGACAAGCATGTATGCATACACACACAAACATGTACATACAGACACACACACACATGTTGAAACATGTGCACAAACACATGCATACATGCTCACATGAACGTACACACATACACGCGCATATAGATACCATCATACACACAAACTTCTCTCACACACACATACAGATTCACATGCACATGCATAAACACACACATACTTACACGCAAATGCACATGCACAAACACATATGCACATGAATAGACATGGATGAGCATGCAAACTTGCTATTTTTCATAGGCTTATACACGAATGCACACATACACAATTGCACTTGAACAAATACACATACACATAAACGCACAAATGCATACACACCCATAAACTCTTGCCCACATACACATAAACACACACATGCACAAACACAAACACTCATGCACAAACATAGATTCATACATACACATGTGTACACAAGCACACGCATAGTCATGCACACACAAGCATGCATAAACACACCGATGCATGCATAAGCTAGCACACACAAAGATGCATGAACACACACATGCACATGTACATGCACACATGAACAAAGGTGCACACCCACATGCATTCAAACAAACAACTACACCCATCCAGTCACACACATGTATGTGTTCTTCCCCACACATACATACAAACAAACTTGCATGCATACACAAATGTACACCCACATACATGCACCCATGGGCACACATGCATGAGCAGATGTACACAAATGAACATACCCATGTACACATGTTCACACACATGCATACTGATTCATATGCACGCACACACAAATGCATAAACACATGTAGGCACACACACACATGCATAAACACACACACACACACAAATAAGTATACATGCATGCAAGTAGGAATACACAAATCCACACAGATGCGTGCAAACATGCTCACACACATACGTGCATGCAAACATACACAAAAGCAACCATGCACATGCCCACATACACGCACATGCTCACAATCACACAAACACAAAAACACACACATAGATACACACATATGCACACATACACAAGCACACATGCACATGCATAGGTACGTAGAAGAACACTCATGCCCTTTGACACACACACACAGATGCACACATATATGCATACACAAATAGAATCACAAATGCATAAATACACACAAACACATATACACATATGCACACTCACAAACACATAAACACTAGCTTTCATGCACACACACACACATGTAGACACATAAATATGACCATATGCTCACACACATGCAAATGCACATTCATAAATAGACACATGTGCACACGTGCATGTATGTATGCATATGCACGCACAAACATGTACACACACTTACATACACATGCAAGCACATATGCATATATGCATCCACACAATCAAACATTTACTCACACACATATGAAAAAAACATGTGCACCTATGCAAACACACATGTGTGGACATGCACACATATTTGCACATACATGCAATGGCACCATGCATGAACAGACACAAGCATAGGCACACACAAACACATACACACTTACACATACATGCAATGACACCACACATGGATAGACACAAGCAAACATACACACACAAATGTACATATAATTATATGTGCACCAACACGAATGCATGTGTTCTCAAGCACATGCCCACACACACACACAAACATACATGCACATGCACAAGCATGCAAACACATATGCATTGATTTACATATATGCACAAATATACTTGCACACACTCGCAAACATGCACACACACACACACACTCACTCACGAACATGCACACTCACACATGCTCACACATATGAACAAAAAAATAAACATAAACATGCCTGTACAAACACACACACACAAACACACAAGCACACACACATGCACAAATGCAAAGATGCATGCACTCATACATGTACACAAATGCATACCCAAATGTACACATGTGTAGGTAAACACACAAGAGGAAACATATACACATATGCACACACATGCATACATATAAATGCATATGCACAAATACAAAAGCACAAACACACATAAACACATGCATATACCTGCATGAAGACGCACTCACACACACACACACATACACATATGGACCACATGTAGACACATACATGTACAAATACACACTTGTACACATGCATCCACATAGTTCCCACAAACATATATAAGCACACACTCACAAACTCAAATGCACAAGCACACACACTCACACATGCATGCATGCACACATACACACATATACATAGATACTGACAAATACACACATGCATAATGATGCACATACACACAAGCATGCACCCACACATAGATAGACTAATGCAAGCAAGCACACATGCACATCCACACACACACATAAATAATCACACACCCACATATGCAGATACACACAAAAGCCCATGTATGAAAACGCATGCACTCATGCATACATGCACACACACACACATGCACATTCATACATACACATGTGCATACACATACAAATTACTTACACACAAATACACACACACACATAAACACACACATGCACTCACACACATGCATAGAAACACGAACATGTATACACACATATAAACACACACACATACATGCATGCATCCGAACATACAGACATGTGAATAGACACATGCACATATAGAAGCACAAACACATGCACACACAGGTACACACACATGCACAAATGCAAAGATGCAAGCACACATACACATACAAACACATACCCAAATGTACACAAGTGTATGTAAATACACAAGAGGACACACATACACTTATACACACACACATGCATACATATAAATGCATATGCACAAATAAAAAAGCACAAACACACATAAACACATGCATATACATGCATGAAGATGCACACACATACATATGCACATGTAGACCACATGTAGACACATACATGTACAAACACACACTTGCACACATGCATTCACACATGTACCCACAAACATATATGGGCACACACACTCACAAACTCAAATGCACAAGCAAACACACTCACTCCTGCATGCATGTACACACACACACAGACACACATAGATACTCACAAATACACACATGCATAATGATGCACATACACACAAGCATACAACATGCACAAATAGACTAATGCAAGCAAGCACACATGCACATGCATACACCCACACACACATGTATAAACACACACACAAGCCCAAGTATGTAAACACATGCACTCATGCATGTATGGACACACACACACATGCACATTCATACACAAACATGTGCATGCATATACACACTACTCACACACGAATACACACACACACACATAAACATAGACATGCACTCACACATATGCATAGAAATATGAACATATTCACACACATAGATGTGCACACATGCTAACACATGCAAAAAAAAATCATTCACACACAAACACATGCACACTCACACACAAGACACATGTGCACACAACTGCACACACACACACACATGCATGCACTCGAGCAAACAAACAAACATGCTTGCACACACACACAAATACACACACATGCACATAAAAATGTGCATGCACGTTCTTGCACAAGCACACATACATTCACTCACATGCATAAGCGTAGTAATATAGACATGCACACATACAAGCTCACACACATGCATGCACATGGGCTCATAACACGAATATGTACACACACATATAACAACACAGATATACCAACAATCATGCACATGAACACACATGCACATAGACACACATGAACAAGAATGTACACATGCACATTCATGCACACACATCCACACCCCCTACATAGATGTGCATATGCAACTACTCACACTTATGTACACAAAAACACATGCATAGACACACCTACATGTGCACAAACACAAAAATACATGCATAGACACACCTACATGTGCACAAATACACATATGAATGCACACACAAATAAAAAACACAAACATAGTGATGCATGCACAGACACAAACACACACATACACAATCTTAGATGCATACGCACATGCACCAATTTGCACATATGTAAATACACGTGCACAAAAGCACATACATGCACATACACATACACACATGCTCCCATACACACCCACATATGCACATGCACATACATATTAACACAAATAGGCAACCATTCATGTACTTACTCAAACACAAGCACAAATACACACACACATGCACATTCGTATAAGCACCCATGCAGACAAACACACACACATACACATGCACAAAAACATATGCACATACACACAAATGTACAAACACTCATATATGCACCCACACACTAACACAAACACGTTTTCACAAATATAGTTACATACAAAAAAGTCAAACATGCAACACATACATACATATATGATTTCCAAAATACAAGCACAAACATGTGCACACTCACACACACACACACTTGCTAATGCATACACATATGCACATAAGAATATATGCACATATAAAAACACACACACACACATGCGTCCACTGGCACACACATGCACACACATAAGCAAACACAAATGCACACACATGCACACTCACAAACACAAATGTACATACACCCACATGTAAACAAACATGTACAATTGCACAAATGCACATGCACACATGCACACACATGAATACTCATACATGTGTGCTTGCCTATATGCACACATTTGCCTACATGTAGATACACAAACATGCATATATAGACATACACTCAAGCACGCCCACAACACAAAGAACCACACACATTCACAAACATGAATAGACACAAGCACACATGTACTTTCACACACATATAAATGAACATGAACACATGCACACACAAACAAATGTTTATAGGTGCACACACACATGCATGCACACATGCATACACATACCCCCACGCACTCACATGCATATAGATTCACACAAGCACACACATGCAAACCCATAAATATACACAAACATGCATACACATGTATGCACAAATATATGTAATATACATAGATACACACATGCACATGCACACACATAAAAGCATAAACATATAAATGGACAAACACATGCATCCACACATGTGCATAGATACACATGCACATGTAGACACACATAAACAAGCACACGCACATGTGCACACAACATCAAACAAACAACTACACACAACCACAAGCAGACATAAATGCACACACACATATAGGTACACACACATGCACATAGACAGACACACACAAATGCATATCTACATGCAACCACACACACACACACATTTGTGTGTAGACACATGCATACACTTTCTTACACAAACACATACACACACATGCAAACATGCACACACACATAAGGAGACAAAGTCATGCACAAGAATACACAAGCACACATACGTACATGCACACACTGGTGCATGCACACAAACACATGAATGCATGTCTGCACATGTTCTCATGCACACACAAGCACAAACATTCACGTACACACATGCACATGTAAACATGCACATATATTAACAAATCATCCATATGCAAGCATTCACATGCACATCAACACACATACATAAAACAACACCCACAAACCCATATACACACAAACACATGCTCAAAAAGCCCACAAACTAATACACATGCCCACACATGAACACATACACACACAATTACAAGCATGCACACAAACATATATACATGTACATGCACATGCACATAGACACATATGTAAGCTTTCATAGAGTTACGATATGCACACATGCACAAATCCACAAGCACAAAGATAAGTAGACACATGCATATACATACATACACACATGTATAGACATGCATAAATGCATAGACGCTCAAACATGCATGCCAACACAATACACATACCCATGATACCCATGCACACACATGCACATGCACATGCACATGCACACAGACACACACACTCACACGCACATGCATATGATCACACATGCACATACAGGTGTTGGCACACCACCTGTATACAAAGGATTTCATAGTTGCATACATATGCACACACACGCATTCACTCTTATAAACACAAAAACTCATGTACACATACAAACACACACACACATATAAAAACACATACACAAACACATGCCTGATTGTACAAAATAAGCAAATACACAAATGTTTGTGGACCCACATACGTATGTGCATGCATGCACAGATAGACTCATACACATGCTCACATGCTCACAAACATGAACTCACATGCACACACCTGCACATGCACAACACATGCACACACATGCACATACACTTTCGCACACAAGCATAGATACTCAAACAGACATATGGACACACACACACATTCACACAAACACATGCAAGCACACACAAACATGCACACACACAAACACAGACATACACACATATGCACAGCCATGTACACACAGCACATGCACTTGCATAGGTACATACACACACACATACACACACTTACATGCACACAAGCGCCCACAGCCATGATCACACATGCACAAACACACCCACATTCAACCACATGCATACAAAATACACTCATGCACACATATAATTGCTTACACACACATGCACAAAGACATCCACATCCAAAAAAAGGCACACATGCATATGTAAAAACATACACAAGCACAAACACACACACGCACACACATGCATAGGTACACACAAATGCATATATACACATGCACACATGCACACATGTATATCCATACATTCACATGAATACATATACATATGCACACACACTGACATGCACTGACTGACACATGCAACCACACACATATATGTACCCCCACATGCATGAATGCCTGCATATGCATGCTCCCACATGCACAAACACACATGCCTATGAGCACACGAATGCATATAGAAGCATGCATACATGCACAAGCATACATGCACACATGCACATAGAATCACATGTAGATAATGACACCATCACACACATGCACACACATGCTCATACATACACACACAATTACACATGCATAAACACACACACAACCATACATGCATATACACACACCAAGAACACAAACACAAACACACATTCACACATGCACACATACATACACATTCACATGCATACACACAAACACACACCCACACACATGCATACATATACGAAAATACATTCGCACACTCACACATACATGCTCAAATGTACAAGCTCACAAAACTATGCACCACTCACACACAAACACATGCATAATTGCACATGCAAAAGACACACACACACCCTAACACATGCACACCAACATGCACAACTTTCATACACACAAGTGAATGCACATACACACGCACAAAAACACAAACATGCACACTGACACACACACAAACACACACCCTCAAACACATGCACACCCACATGTACACACATACACATATGCATACATTGGCACGCAGACATGTGCAAGCACACACACATGGACACACACTCACACATTCACACATGCACAAATACACATATAAGCATGTAAACATGCACGGACAAGGACATAGATGAACATGAGCACACACACACACATACAGACATGAACACACACTTAGATGCATGCACCCACACACACATAAGTATATGCATGCACATATACACACACACACATGGATGCACACGTGCATACACACACACACACACTTGCACACACTAACACACTTCCCTCACACACACACACACATAGAAATACACATGCACCCACAAGTAGACACATAGACACAAGCATGTGCATAGCCACATACACACCCACACAAATGTAACTATATTCATATGCACCCATAAACTCACACATGCATGCACACACACATGCTCACAAATAAAATGGACCACATGCACACACGTACAAGCACACACTCACACACACAAAATAAGAAAACATACACATATGTATGCACACATACACACACACACACACATGCACGTAATTATGCAAACACACATAAGCACATAAACATGCTCTCAAGTGCATGCACACACATATACACAAAGAGATAGACCCACATATATGCACACACGTGCACATGAATGCATAAAACATACATAAATGCATAATCCCAAATAACAAGTGCAAATACATGTGCAAACATGTACGTACAAACAAATGCACACACAGTTAAGCACATATCCACAAATATACACAAACACACAACACATGCATAAATACAAACACATGCATACAAGTATGCATAGAAATAAACACAATTGCATACATTCATGCAAACATGCACACACACATAAACACATGCACACATGTTGACACAGATGCACACAAAAGGTTAAATGTGCACATACACACAAAAACATACATGCATAAGAACATGCACAAGTACACACACATGCACACACACCATCATATTCATGCCCATGCACTCACACACACACACACACACACACATAAACACACATGATACTACAAACACTCATACACACACATACACATATGTACATAAGCACATGCATAGACACCCACACATAAGTATGCATGTACACACTCATGCATGCATATGCATAGGCACTCACTCATGCATGCATACACAAATGAACACATATTTGTATGCACACACTCATGTACACACCCATGCACATGCATATACACAACACATGTGCATATGCACATGTATAAGCATGCATGAGTAAACACTTACATGATTCACACACTCAGACGTAGTACCACAATTGCACATACACACACACATGTATGCATGCATGCATGCACACACATACACACAATCATGTATGCATACACACATGTACACACACTACTCTGCACCCATGCATACACATGCATAAGCACATGCACATCAATGTGTATGCATATTTGTAAACACATATGCTCACACATGCACACTCACTCGTACACACTCCATACACACATACACACAAAGGCACACACATGCAAATGCATGCATGCACACACATATGGATGAGCATAGACACACAAATACCCACTCATGCTTGTAAGCAAGAACACACACACACCCACAAGCATGCATGCAAACAAGCTAGCACACATACATACAAGTTAGCACACATAGACGCACACCCATGCTCACATGCACACAAAAACACTCACACACATATATAACCACACAAACATATGCATCCAAACACATACACACCCACAAATACTCATGCCTATGCACACACACACAGATACACATATGTGCCCACACAAATAGAATCACATATGTATGAAAGCACTAATACACACATGCACATATGCATACATATACACACACACACACACACACTACCACACACTCACACACACTTACACGCATATGCACACATGCATGTACATACACATACACAAACATACATAGACACACATGTATATAGACTCACACACACACACACATGTACCCACACTTACACATGCACACATGTGTAAACAAACTTTGCATCCATGAACACACACTCAAATACACATATCTGCATACAAACATACACAATTATGCATATGCACGCACTCACATGCACATCCAAAAGCACTATACATGAATGGACACAAGCACGAACACACAAAAAGATGCACACAGACAAACACATGGTCACCAGCATGCATGCATACTAATGCACATGCACACACACACACATACACATGCACAACCACACACACACATGCACCTACATACATGAACACAAACACATGCAAACACACACACTCACGCTGCACACAAGCATGAATAAATGCACAAA
Organism: Vanilla planifolia; assembly: GCA_023846275.1. NCBI lineage: Eukaryota > Viridiplantae > Streptophyta > Magnoliopsida > Asparagales > Orchidaceae > Vanilla > Vanilla planifolia. The sequence continues at coordinate 2,011,170 of JAIUJO010000022.1, forward strand.
CACACACATGCATTCAAGCACACACATTCACAAACACACTTGTGAATGCATCATACAAGCATATGCATGTGCACAAGCACAAACACACATGTACACATACACACATGCATATAAACAAGCATGTACACCTACAAACACATAGACACACATGCACACAAACAAATGCACTCACCCACATACACCAATACAAACACACACATACATATGCACATGTACACACACCCACATGCACACTAATGAACATACACATGCACACACACAAGAACATGTCCACATGCACACACATGTAAACACATGTACACACATGCACACATAGATGCTCACAAACACACATGAACACAAAGTCACACATACACCCCCAAAAATGCAAGCACACACCAAAAACACACATGCACATGCATGCAAATGCATATGCAAATACATGCATACATACACACTCATGCAGACAAACATGCATGCACACACACTTGCACACATGCTTGCACACAAATGTGCACACATACACAAACAAAAGTAGGTAGACATAATCACACAAACGAACACACTCTCCTGCACTCATATGCAAAATCTCACATGCAAACTTCACACCCACACACACATTCCCACACATGCACATGTATTCATGCATACACATGCATAAGAACACACATCTGCATACACTTGCACAACCATACAGCACAAATGAGAACACACTCACCCACAAAGATGCATAAATGTGCACACATACACACACACCCCCCACACATGCACACACATATGCAAACACACATAAGCACACTTACACACACATACATTTGCACACATAAACACATTCACTCATACATGTATTCATAGACACTCACAAACAAAGATGGCCAACAACCCACACACATATACACATGCACGCTCACTCACACACTCATGCATACATCCACACAAACATACACACACACACACACATATAGCAACACATACCCGCACATGGCACAAACACACACATCTGCACATGTAGAGCCATATATGCACACACAAGTGTGTTCAGGTGCAACAGGAGAAATACACACACATACAAAGACGCATGCACAAACACATGATCACATGTGAACACAGACACACACAAACAACATGTATTTACACTCACCGACACACATGTGCAAACAAATGTGAACACATGCTCATGCATACAGGCATGCATACATGCACACACACACACATGCACACACATATGCCCATGCATGAACACACAAATGCTCACACTCATACACACCCAACCACACACTCTTAAAAACATACACACACACACATATAAACATGTACACATATACACACACACATGCACACATGCATGCACTAATGTACACACACACATGCACATACACCTACAAACACAACCACAAGCACACACACACACACACACACACATATGCTCACATGTACATGCACTCGGAGACACACACTTACATACAATCTCACAAACATGCACACACACACACTTGTACAGACACATGGGCACAAACACATGCATGCACACACACACACACACACACCTGCATGCACACACATACAAAATCATGCACACAAATGCACGTACACACACACATATACACACATATGCACACTTGCACAGATGAACACTACTACACATACATACACATGTACATACAAATACATTCATGCACATCCATACACACTTTCACACATGCATAAATAGGTTTATGCACTTACACACACACACACACACTACATTCATGCTTGCACATACACACACATGCACACATGAATAAACACATACACACATACCTACACAAAATGTACATTCACACACATGAAGACATGCATGTAAGTATCCATGCATACACACATGCACACAAGCACACATACACAAACATGCATCTACACATACCCAAACACACCCATCCAAACACACCCAGACTTATGCACACACACACATACATATACATGCATACAAATGCTCAAATATAAGCATGATGATATGCTTACATGCACATAGGTACACACATGCACACACACACACACCTACACAAACATGCATGTACACACACAAGCACTTATACACCCACATGTGCACCCACACAAAAAATGCACACACACATGTCAACACTTTCTCACAAACATACAAGCAAGCAAGCTCACATGCATTGACACAAATATGCACACACACACACACATAAACAGAGACATGTGCACCAACAAATACAACTACACATACACGTACATTCAAATAGGTAAGCACACAAACACACACAAATACATACACATGCACATATATGCTTGCACACACATTGATGCACACAAGAACAAATGAGCACACATATGCACACCCACATGCACATACATAAATAAGCTCACACAAGTACATGTATAAACACACTTTCACACATGGACATATTTGGACACACGTGCATGCATGACCACACAAACCCATGCACATCCACATTCACATACATGCATAGGCACATTCATTCATGTACGACCATGCAATCACATGCATAAACACATAAGTCTGGAAGCATGATCACACACACATAAGAACAAACACAAAAACAACATATTCACTTGCACAAACGTGTACAACCATGCACACACATAGACACAAATATACACATGTACACCTATGCACAAATGCACATGCACACACTCACAAGCACAACACACATGTGCTTGCACGAACACAAACACATACACACAAACTTGAAGATATATATGCACACACATGTACAAGGTCTCATGCACACTTACCCACTCATGCAATAACACAAAGACTCACATACATATAGACACATGTACACACACACACATGCACACACACGTGCATAAGTATGCACTCACATAGTTTAAGAAACACTCAAGAAGAATGTTGATCATGATAAGAAGACTATTTATGAAGAAATAAGAATAGATACTAAAATTTATATACACAAAACTTATGTTGGAATAAGAAGAAATAAAAAGAGAAATAGATTTCTTTGAAGTAACACGACTATTCAAATTTTGATATTTGTAGAAAAAAAAATTAATCATGCAAACACATGCATAATTGCACAGACACTCACATACACACTACATACAGTTATGACCACAAAAACATGAACACATGTTCGCACACATGCACACATGATAAAAAAGCACAAACATACACATGAACCCATAGACATTCTCATACACACATGTGTGTATAAACACATACACCCACATGCACACACACACATATAGGAAAAAAAGGCACACCCACACACATACATGCATGCACACATGCAAGTACACACACATGAACACATGTTCCCACACATGCACAAACCCACACATGAACCCACACACACATACTCATACACACATGTGTGCATGAAGACACACATGTGCATACATGTACACACACATGTATGCACACATGCAAGTACACACATAGACAACCACACATCTGTACACACACATGCACACATGAACACATACACACATGCATGTATAGGTACACACGTACAAACTAACAAACAAACACATATAAACACGCACAAACACACGCATTCACACATATATACGTACAGACACACATACACATGCACAAGACACACATCCATATGCACACACACACACATGAAGACATGCACATACACACATGTATTCACTTGCACACAAACTTACATAAGCACACAGTCGCACACACACTTACAGACATATACACAAATGCATGCACAGACATGCACATGCACACAATATGAACACACGTATGAAAGCACACACACATGCATAGACACACATGTTTGCATTAGCACACGTAGACATGTACACACATGCACACATAGGAACATACACAAATTCACACACATGTACACCCAAAAACACACATGCAAACACATGCACACAAGCAAGCACATATGAGAGGTTAAATGAGGTATATTAATGCAATTTAATAATTCCAAAAGAAAACAATGTAAAGGTTAAATGAGAGGAGAATTAAATTTGCATAATAATATAACCAAATAAAAGAAAAATTTTAAAGAAATGAGAAAAATTGCATGTGGAAATATAAGTTCAAGATACCAAAGAGATCAAGGGTGTCTTCCTTGACCATTTAATTGCCTATGAACAAAAATGTCCAATAAAGCATGTTAAAACCCTAGAAAAAAATATCCAAATAAATCAAAAACATTACTAGGAGCTCTTTGAGATGAGTCCATTAAAAAAGGAATATTTAATTTGATATAGCTTATCAAGATAGGTTCAATGATGTTTATTTCATCTTGATATATACTTATTTGAAATTAATATAAATTTCCAAAAAAAAGTTAGTAAATAATAAATAGTTTTTAATTTAATAGTAAGAAAATAAATATTAAATCTAGAAAGTGATAAACTATGGTAATATAATATAGCTAATAAAAAAATTGTAATTGTCACACATGAGGAGCTCCTTAATACCATGCTAAAATAGCTAAATAAAAGTAACATTAGAAGAAATGACATAAATTGTAAAAGAATTTTGTATTCCAAGATAATTAAAAGATCGATGATAACATCCTCAATCAATAAACTAGAAATATAGTGAAATGTCTCGTAGCACATGCTAAAACCATAGACATTATAATATCTAAAATTATAAATTTTAATATTCAATTGAATAAATAACGTTGAGCTAAGTCAAATGACATTCCTTTCATTTTGATTGAAGCTCATTTTGAATTACAATGAACTTCAAATATAATTTGGTAAAAATAACAATAAATTATTATTATAACATGGCACAAACATATATTGAACTAAAATGAAATAATTCAAGTGGTGTAGAATAACGAAAATAATGTTACATAAAAGGTCACGTGTACTGAGATTTAGGTTTATATAGTAATATAACCAAATGAAAGGGAACAATTTGAAAAATTTACTTTAATTGAATAGAAAAATTACTTTCCAAGGTAATAAGCTGATAGATTAGAACAACATCGATAATGTATGAACAACATTTGTTTTATCTTCATTATACCACTTTCGAAAAAAATAAAAATTATCATATTAAATAAACATAAATAAGAATAAATTATTAATTCAATATTAAGTAAATATATATTAAATTTACATATGACAAATTGAAAAAACGTAATATAATAATCTAAAAAACTTTTAAAGGTAGCATTGGAGAAGAATTATAGTTTTATAATAATGTGAATAAATAAAGGCAAGATTTTTGAAAAAATAAGATAATTACACATCAAAGTTGCATTAAAGGATAATAAAGAGATATAATGTAACATCCTTGATCATGAAATCAAGTATTAATGAAAAGTTCTTATAAAATATACAAAAATCATAAAATATAAAATATTTAAAAATAGAAAAAATATTTAACTAGACAAAACCCATCAAGACGAGTTTAGCAATTTTATTTTGTCTAAATTAGGCCTATTATAATTACTAGAAAATATAATAGTAAATAAACTTTAAAAATTATTATTTTAATATTAAGTGTGTAATAATGATGTAAAAAAATAGATTGAATTACTATAATATAACATAATGAAGGACCTATAAAGCTCACAAATGATAAGAATCAATATTTTATAGTAAAATAACCCAATAAATGGTAAATATTTGAATAACAATGAATTGCCAAAGAAAATGAGCAAAAATAATAATAAGTTGAACAATTTATATATGATAAATGCATAATAATACTAAAATAGCATAAGTTGAACCAATTTAATATATCAAATTGATAGCTTTTTCAAGGTCACAAAATTGAGGAATTAGATTTCTGTAGTAATATAACTAAATCAAAGAAAAATATTTCAAGAAATGATAAAAACTTTTACGGGAAAATTTCCTCCAATGTTACCAAGAAAATCAATTGTAGCATCCTAGAATGTGAAATCAAATATGAATTAAAATGACTCATAAAAGATACCTAAATTGTTGAAGTTATAATATTTAAAGATACAAAACAAAACATTTAAATGGATAAATCTTATTAAGATGAGTCCAATGATATTTATTTTATATCAATCTGGCCTAGTGTGAAATTATTACATATGTTATCGAAACATTCATGAGAATAGAAATGACATAAGTTAAAGAAATGTAATAATACAAAATCAATGTTTGATAAAGGCAAAATGAGCGAAAATTTTGAGTTATGTAGCATTATAAACAATTCAAAGAAAAAGTTGAAATTAGATAAATTATATAGGAAATTAACATTCAAAGATAGGTAAGAGATCGAGTATAAAAACATCGATCAACAAATCAAGAAATTATCAAATTCTTAAGGGATACCAAAACTATAAAAACTAAAATATTTAAGTAAATAAAAAATTAATATTTAATTTTGTTGAGCCTGTCAAGGAAAAACTAATAATTTTAGTTTTAACCTCAATTGAAATTAATATGGATTACCAATGTATTGAAACATAAATAATAATAAGCTATTACTTTTAAGTTAAAAAATAAAAATTATTTTAAAAATTAGATAAATTAAAGAATTGTGATATAACACAAAACAAAATATTGTAAAAGTCAAATAAGAATAGAGCTTGATGTTAAAAAAATATAAAACAACATCAAATTGAAAAATTTAAATTGTTTAGATAAATCTAATAAGAAAGCTACAATCAAAGATACTAAGAAGGTCAAGTGTGACATCCATGACTATCAAATCTACTATGAAACCAAATGCTTTATAAAATATGTAAAACCCTAAAAAATGTAGAATATTTAAACATAAAAAAATGATTACTTAACTGAATAGAGCATGTTTAGAGGAGCAGAATGATATTTATTTCACCTCCATCATACATTGTTTTGATTTATTATAAATTACCAAAGTAAATAAATAATTATGATAATTTTTTTTAATATTAAGAAAATATATATTTTAAAATTGAAATATAATAAATTGATGCATTGTAATATAACCAAATGACACGTTAAAGAGTATAAAAAATATAGAAAAAATATATTTCAAAAATAAAAGAATGATTATTTACTTTGAATAAGCTCATCGTGACATGCCTATGTACATTTTTTGCCTCCAGCTAACTTAGTTTTGAATTACTTTGAAATAAAAAAGTTGATAACTATAAAAAGTAATTTATTATTTTTTTAAATTAAAATATATATACACATACATAAATACATATACATATACATATACATATATATATATATATATATATATATATATATATATATATATATATATATATATATATATATATATATATATATTAAAACTAAAATAAAATAAATTGTAGCATTGCAATTAGCCAAATCAAAGGAATTTAAAGTGATGTGAGAATAGAATTAGAGTTTTGAAAAAAATATAACAAAAAAAAGAATAATATTCATAGAAGTGAGATAAATTGTACAAGAAAATTGCATTCTAAGATATTAAAGAGTGTTATCTCAAGAAAAAGATTAGCCATAAAAGGATTTCATTAGTGAGTGTGTTATAGGTGGATTATAGCTTTCTTTTTACATCTTTGAAATTGGCATTCTATTTCAATATCTTTATCAAAATCAAATGTATGATGGAAATAAGAAATAAAATAAAGATTAATGGAAAATAAACAAATCCTTTAGCTAGATAAGTTAAAAGGTGGATGTAGCCAAGAACATAATGGTAATAGATCATTAATCTACCATGCATGCTTTAAATTCCTTATTGTTGCCCATCCAATTATTTTCAATCAAAATGGATTTTCCATGGATCCTTCATCACAAACTCTAATAAAAACAAAATATCTCAAAAAGCATGACAAAATCTTGGAAAATAAAAAATTTAAAATATGAAATAAATTATTTAATTAGATAGAACCCATTGAGTTGAGTTTAATGACCTTTGTTTCATCTCCAATAGAATGGATTTGGAATAACAAAAAAATACCAAATTATTTAAACATTATTACTAAGTAGATATACATTACAGATAAAATAAGGTAAATTGAAATATTATTATATATGAAAATGAAAATGATGTTAGGGCCACATGAGAAAATATTTATAGTTGCAAAAACCAAATCAAAGCATAGAATTTCAAGAAATGACAAACATTATGTGGGAGATGCATTAGAAAATAGTAAGATAATCTAGTGCAATTTGCTCAATCCACAAATTAGGTGCTAATCAAAATGACTCATAAAAATGAAGCAATGTAATTTCTAAGATTGTAAAAATGACTAGTGTAATTGGATAGAACTTGGCAAGTTGAGTTCTGTGATTTTTCTTTCATTTTTATTGGACCAAAATTTTGAATTACTAAGTTTTATCTTATTGAACAAGAACATAGAATAATAAATTATTATTTTAAAAATAAGTCAAAATTTGATAAAGTATTAATTAGATAAAATGAAGCAATGTAATTTAATAAAATTAAAGTGATGTGAAGATCACATCAAAAAAATTTAACGTCCACAACCAGCCCATAGTTGTGAAAGCTTCCATCAAGTTGTGTTCCAAGACACTAAAAAGATCCAATATAACATTATTGATCTTTAAGTCAGGTATGATTTAAAATATGTCATAATGCATGCAAAAACCATAAAAAATTAAATATTTAAATCATAAAAATGAATATTGAATTGGATAGCTCATCTAAATGAGTTCAATGACATTTCTTTCCTCTCATTTGGGCCTTATTTTGCAATGCTAAAAATTAACAAAGTAAGCATAGATAATAAGAAATAATTATTATAATACTACGAAAACATATGTTTAAGCTAAAGTCTAATAAACTAAATTAAAGATAACCAAATCCTACGATATAATGGTCACATGATAACAGATTTTGAGTTACATAATAATATAAGAAAACCAAAGAAAAAACTTACAAAATTATATAAATTGTAAGTGAATATTGTATTCAAATATATTTAAGAGGTTGAGTACGACATCCTTGATCACCAAATTAGGTAAGAACCAAAATACCTATTAAAGCATGTCAAAACCCTAAAAAATTTTAAAATTTTAAAAAATTATTTAATTAGATAAAACTCTTAAAGATGAATCAAACGACAATTATTTCATCACTATCGTGTCTCATTTGGATATACTACAAATTAATAAAAATAAATAATTATAAAAAAGAGAGAATTGTTGTTTCAATATGAAGTAAAAATATATTAAAAATGGAAATAGATAAATTAAAGCAATGTATTGCAACAAAATCAAAGCAATGTAATTGTCACACATGAGAAGAATTTGAGTTTCATGGAAATAAACCAATTCAAAGTGAAAGATTTGAAAAAATAAGATAAATTTTACAAGAGTGCTATATTAAAAGATACTAAGGAGATTAAGTGTAACCTCCTTTACATCATCATAGGTACAAATTAGAAAGCCTTATAAAGCAAGAAAGAAATCTAAAAAACAAAATATTTAAAGTAAAAAAAATAAATATTTAATTGATTAGAAGTTGCTAAGTTCACCTTCAAGATTTTTTTCTTATCTAATCGACCGAACTTCAAAACATGGAGAATTAAAAAATAAAATAAACAGAAACTATAATAAAGTATAACTTTATATTTACAAAATATATAAGAAAGTTGAGCTGTAATAAATTGAAGTAATTATTAAAATTAAATGACAACATTATAAAGGTTCTAGAGAGTAGATTTAGAGCTTCATAGTAATATAAACAAATTAATGTCAAATATTTCAAGAAATGAGATAAATTTTACAAGAAGATTGCACTCTAAGTTATTAAGAAAATTGATCATAAATTGCTCATAAAGAAATTACATATGAATCAAAATAATTCATAAATTGTGAAAAGAAACTGTAGAAAATAAATTATTTACAACTATAAAGAAAATTTAAGTTCATAAAGCTTGTTGTTACGAGTTCAACGACTTTTTGTTTCGTGTAATTGGACCTTTTTTCAATTATTACTAACTACTAAATTGAACAAAATATAAATAATTAAAAATTATTATTACAATACTACTAAAATGCATATTATAACTATAGTGAGACAAATTAAAGAAATTTAAAATATCAAAATAAATATTATTTAAAGGTCACTCGAGAAGATAATTAAAGTTAGATTGTGTTACAACCAAATCAAAGATTATAATTTTAAAACATTTGATAAATTATACTTGAATGTTCCACTCTAAGATTCCCAAAACGTTAAGTATGAGATCATGAATTTCAAAATAAGACAACAATCAAAATTTCTCATAAAGTAAGGTCAACTAGAGTAGCTCAACTATTGTCATTTTATCTCTAATGGATCTCTTTTGGAATAACCATAAATTAATAAAGTAATTAAACATAAATAATAAAAAAGTATTATTTCAATTTTAACTAACTATATATAAAGGTGAAATGAGAGAAATTGAAACAATAAAATATAATAAAATCAAAACTTTGTAAACATCACACAAGCGTATAATTAGATTTTCATTGAAATTTAACAAAATTAAAATAAAAAGTTTGAAGCAAATGAGATAAATTGTATAGAAAAACTACATTCTAGTATAATAAGGAGATCAAGTATAAATTTCTTGATCATAAAATAAGGTATGAATTAAAATATCTCAAAAACAAAAATAAAAGTGTGAAAAATTAAAGAATTATAAATATAAAGATGAATACTTAATTAAATAAATCTTACTAAGATGAGTCCAATTACATTTATTTCTTCTCTACTAGACCTTGTTTAGAATTTCTACAAATTTCAAAATAAATTAAGCATAAAGAAAAATAAATTTTTTATTTTAATATTAAGTTAATTATATTAAAAAGAAAATGAGATAATTTTTGACAATTAATTAAATCTAAATCAAAGCAATTTAAATGTTAAAGGATAGAAGAGTTAGAATTATATCGTAATATAACCAAATTGAACTAAATAATTTGGATAAATGTGGAAAAGTGTATAATAAAGTTGAATTCCAACATATTAAGTAGATTGAAGGGAATGTCCTTGATCTTAAAATTAAGTACAAACAAAAATATGTATTAAACTTTCCAAAGTCATTAAAAATAAAATATTTAAAAATATTAAAATGTTATTTAATTAGATAGAGCTCTTGGAGGCTAGTAAAAAAGCCTTTATTTCATATCCATAAAGCCTCTTCTAGAAATACCTTGAATTACCAAAATAAATAAACATAAATAATAATAAATTATTATTTTAATATACTAAAACTAAAATAAAATAAATTGATGAAATTAAATATAACTAAATGAAAGTAATGCAAAGTTCACATCAAATAAGAATTGGAGCTTCTTCATAATATAACTAAATTAAAGTGAAAGACTTTAAAAAAACAAGATAAATTGTAAGGAAAATTGCATTATAAGATATTAATAAAATCAAGTGTAACATCTTTAATTATCAATAAATTTATTAAAAATTATTAAAAATATATTTATGAATATAAATATAATATTTTTTTGGATAGAGCATTCAAGATGACTTGAATGATGTTCGTTTCACCATGGTGAGTCCTCGTTTGGAATTATTATGAATTACAAAAGTAAATAATCATAAATAATAACAAAATAATGTAACCAAATAAGTGTGACATAGGGGTTCCATGATTGTCAATTTCGAGTTGCATAGTAAAATAATCAAATAAAATAGAAGAATTTGAAGAAATGTTGTAAGAATAGAAAAGGTTTTATTTGAGGATATTAAGTAGATCAAGTATCATAGCCTCAATCATCAAATAAGGGATGAATGAAAATATCTCATTAAATTTTCCAAAACCAATGAAAATATAATGTTAAATATATAAAAATTAATTTATTTGGATAGAGCTCATCGAGGTGAGGCAATTATGTTTGTTTTGCCTATATCAAACCTCATTTAAAAATACTATGGATCACTAAAGTAAAGAAACATATATAACAAAAAATTAATTTTTTAATTTAAACTAAAGATAAATTAAAATTGAAGTAATATAAATTGAAGAATGCAATATAATAAAATCAACACGTTGCAGTGGTCCCAAGACTGAATAATAAGTGTTTCATAGTAATATAAACAAATTAAAGTACACGATTTGAAGAAATATAATAAATTATATTAGAAAGCTTCATTCCAACTTAACGAGGAAAATTATTATAATATCATCGATGACCAAATACGGTACGAACGTAAATGCCTCATAAAGCATGTAAAAACACTAATAAATAAAATATTCAAAAATATAAAAATTAATATTACATTGATTAGAGCTCATTAAGATGATTCTAATGAAATTTGTTTTGTAACGATCAAACCTCATTTCGGTAGGGGAAACATAAGTCATCGGACTCATCTCGATGAGTTATATAATATAAATATTAATTTTAATATTTTAATTTTTTTATTTTCTAAGCTTCATGTGCACTTTTCACCAACATTTAGATTCTCTCATTTGTTAAAGATCGAGGATGTTATGCTCTATCTCTGTAACAACTTGGAATGCAACTTTTTTTGTATAATTCATCTCATTTTTTAACTTGTTTCTTATATGTTTTTATAATACTAAATAAATCTTAATCTTCTCTCATTTGACCATTACATGCCTTTGATTTGGTTATTTATATTACTTCAAATTGTCATATTTTTTTTGAATTTATATTTGCTTACGATTAATAAAAATTATTATTATTTATTTTATTTATTAGGGTAATTGATAGTAATTCCAAATGAGATTTGTTTGAGACAAAAACATTTGTCTTGTTCGAGCTCTATTAATTTTCAAATTACATTTTAAATTTTTAAACATCTTTCCTTTTTGTTTGGCATGATTTATGAGTCATTTTGATTTATACATAAATTTGTGGGCAAGGATGTCACACAGAATCACGTTAGTGTTTTCGAAAGTAATGTTCTAGTATAATTTATCTCATTTCTATAAATTTTTAATTTGATTTATTTATAATTTTTTATAACTAAAAATCTCTTACCATGTGAATTTTACATCTCTTTGATTTTCTTTCAATTTTCTTGGCCATAGTTTATCTCATTTCAACTTCAATATACATTTACATTTACTAAAATAATAATTATTTATTTGTGTTCATTTAACTTATTCTTTGTCACAGCAACAAAGTCTAACTCAGACAAAAAAATGTTATTAAAATAGTTTCATTTAGCTCTGTCTAATTACGTATGAATTTTAAAATTTTTAACATTCTTTTAAAGGTTTTTTGCTCGATTTTTTAAGTAAATATTATCTCAATTGTTTAAATGTTTTCTTTCATTTTGGGTTTATTACTTTATAGCTCAAAATTTTCATACTATGTGACTTTTATATCATTTTCATTTCATTATACTAAATTAATTTTATTTTTTATTTTTTATTTTAACTATATATTTAATGTATATTATAATAATAATTAAGTATTATTTATACTTATTTTAATTGATATTTTAAAGTAATTCCAAATGATCTCTGATTAAGAAAAAATTTTATTTTGACTCTTTTCAATGAAGAAATCTATAATATTTTGTTTTGTACATATTAAATATTTTATTTTATAGGGTTTGGTCATCGTTTACAAGTAGTTTTTTTACATACCTAATTTGATTATTTAAGATATTATATTTGATCTTTTTAGTATCATGGAATTGGACTTTGTGATAAAGTTCATCCCATTACATTAAATTTTTCACTTTGATTGGATTATAATAGTTTAAAAACTAATTCTCCACCCCTTTAACCATTAAAATACTATGATTTAGTTATATCACATTTTTTGATTTATAATAATTTAGCTTTAATATATATTTATTAAAATTTGAAATAATAATTTATATTATTTATGCTTATTTACTATTATAGACTAGGTATGAACAAGAAAAAAAAATCATTTTACACTTCTCGATGAGATCTAACTAGGGTTTTGGCATAATTTATAAGATGTTTGATTGGTACTAAATTTCGTGATCAATGGTATTACAATTAATCTCCTTAGTATTATAATGCAGTATTTTAACACAACTTATCTCATTTCTTCAAATTTTATCTTTTATTTTGTTATTTATTTTGTTATATAATTACAAAGCTCTAAAACTCCCATCATGTTGGTTTATATCGCTTCAATTTACTTATATTAAAATAATAAATACTTATTACTTTGATTTGGTTGCATTTCCTTAATTTAGCACATCGTTACCAAATTATGAACTTACAAAATATTAAAAAAGTATTTTTATTTAAGATTTTAATTTTCATTAGGTATTATTGGTAATAATAGAATCAAAGCTAAACAAAAGACAAATTATGAGAGAGTTGTATTACAAGATAGCAAATAGATCTAGAGTAATATCCTTGATCATAAAAAATATATATGAATCAAAATAACACAAAAATATGCTAAAACAATTGAAGGTAAAATATTTTAAAAAATAAATAAATATGACTTTTTATTAAATGAAGCTCATTGAGAAAAGTTCAATGATATTTGTTTTGTCACCATTACAAGTTACTTAGAATTACTATTAATTATCAAGCTAAATAAGCATAAATAATAATAAATTATAATATTAATATTACATAAATATGCATAAAGGTTTAAATGAGATAAATTTAAGCAATATCATATAAAAAATTAATCTAATGTTAAGGTCTTGCAAGAAAAGATTTAGATTACCTAGTAACATAATTAAATCAAAGAAAATAAATCCAAAATGTGATAATTTATACTAAAAATTTTTTTTCAAGAAAAAAATGAGATCATGTGTAACATCCTTGATTATAAAAGGTTCTATAAATTAAAATGACTCATAAAACATGCAAAACACTTAGATAAAACATACTTAAAATATAAAAATAAATATTTAATTAGATATAGCTTGGCAAGATGTTTCTAATAATGATTGTTTCCTCTTAATTGGACTGTTATTGAAGTACTACAAAATCTCAAAAGAAAAAAGTGTAAAGAATAATACATTATTATTTTTATTTTAGTTAAACACATTTTGAAGCCAAAATGAGATAAATTACAATAATGTAATGTAACTAAATCAAAATGATGTAAATATCATAAGAGAGAAAATATAGAGTTTCATAGGAAAATGATAATTAAATTAGATATAAATTAAATATCTTATAAAGTGTGTCATAACCTTTTAAAATTAAAAAACTTAAAAATATGTTAATAACTATTTTAGTAAATAATGTTCATCAAGAAAAGTCCAATGACATTTGTTTCATCTCAATTGACCTTGCTTCAAATAATTTGAATAACAAAATAGAAAGAAAATAATAATAATATACTTTTATTTTAATATTAAGTAAATATGTTCTAAAGTTTAATTAAAATTAAAACAATATCTTATAACCAATCAAAGGTAATATAATGGCCATATGATAGAAGAATAAGAATTTTATAATAATATAACAAACTTGAGGCAAAATTCCTATATAATTTAGATAATTATATAAGAAAGTTATAGCTTTAAAAAAAGGAGTTCAAGAGCAATATTTTTAACAGTTAAATTAGGTACAAATTGAAATTACTCATAAAGCATTCCAAAACATTAGAAAATAATATTTAAAATAAAAATAATAAATTTAATATTTGTGATAGTCCGTTTAAATAACTATAATAATTTTCTCTCATCTCGATCAAAACATTTTTGGAATCACTGTAAATTAAGAAAAAAAATAAGCATAAATAAGAATAAATTTTGATGTTAACATTAAGTAAATATTTATTAAGGCTAAAATAACGTAATTTGAAGTAATGTAAAATAACCAAATGAAATTTATGTAAAGGACACTTGAGAGGAGATTTTAAACTTTATATTAATATACTTAAATCAAAACTAAAATTTTTAAGAAATGAGATAAATTATATAGAAAAGATGTATATTAAGATATAGAAGAGTTGGAGTATAATATCTTTAGTTGCTAATTCTGATATGAATTAATATGTCATGTAAAGTAAGCCAAACATATTAGAAATTAATATTTAAAAACATAAAATAATTATCAAAATTTATATAACTCATTGAAAGGATTCCAAAACAATTTGTTTAATCAAACTTTGTTCGGAATTATGATAATTTATCAAGTAAATATACATAATTAATAAATAATTATGATTTTAAATTTAATATATATATATATTAAAGCTAAACCAGGATAAATTAAAACAATTTAATCTAACAAAATAAAAGACATGAAAAGGTTATACGAGAGAAGATTTGAGGTTCACAGTAATATATAACAAAAAAAAGAAAAATAATTAGAAGAAATGACATAAATTGCTCTAGATAAGTTATATTCTAAAATACTAATTAGATAAAGTATAAAAACCTTAATAATCAAACAAGATAAGAATTAAAATATCACAAAATTTTTAAAAGCTATAGATAATAAAATATTTTAAATTATAATATAAATATTCAATTGGATAGCATATGTAAACACGAGTTCGACAAAGTTTCTTTTGTCCTCATCATAGCTCATTTAAAGTTGTTGTAAAAAATTAATTTAAATAAGAACAAAGAATAATAATTTTTTACTTCAATGTTTGGTAAACATGTGATAAAGTTAAAATAATATAAATTTAAGTAATTTAATATAACAAAAAAAATAATGTAAATGTCACACAAGCAAAAAAATTAGACATTCATAGTAATGCAATGAAATCTAAAAGGAAGTTTTAAATGTGATAAATTATACATGAAAGTTTCATTACAAGATATTAAGTAGAACTAGTGCAATATCCTTGAATAACAAATCAAGTACAAATTAAAATGACAAAAAGTATGTAGAAATCTAAGAAAATAAATTAATTTATACTATAGAAAAGAGAATTTAATTGGATATAGCTCATCAACATGAGTCCAACAACATTTGTTATGTCTTGATCAGACATCATTTGGAATTACTGAGAATTACTAAATACATAAGCATAAATATTAATAATTTATACTTCTTCTTTAAGTCAATATATACTAAAACGAGAATGAAATAAATTGAAGCAATATAATCTAAGTGAGGTAGAGCTCACACAAAAGAAGTATAAAAGTTACACACTAAAATTATGAAATAAGAGAAAAAATTGAAGTAAAGAGATGAGTTATATGGGGAAGATGCATTCAATGAAACTAAGGAAATTGAGTCTAATGCCCACAATCTTCAAAAATGCAATTAATAAAAAAGTTTTGTAAAGCATGTCAAAAATCTTAAAAAATATTTAAAAGTAAAAAAATAAATATTTAAATAGATAGAGTTTTCAAGGTTAACTAATGACATTTCTTTTGACTTGATTAAACCTTGTTTAGAATACTACAAATTATGAAAGAACAAAAGACTAAAATATTATTAAATTAAAATTTAGATATTAATTAATTATTTTTTAAAACTAAAAAGTGATAAATATAATATAATCTAACCAAACAATGGTGATTTAATAGTCATATAAGGGTTGTTTAAGAGTTGCATAATATTATATCCAAACAAAAGAAAACATTTGACGAGATAATTGTATGGGAAGGTTTCTATATAAGTTACTATAGAGAATGAGTGTAACATCATAAATCGTCAGATTATTCACAAAAATTAAATTGATTCATCAAATGTACCAAAACTCTAAGAAATAAAATATTTAAAAATATAGAAATAAATATTGTCATTGATAGGCATTTAAATGAATGCAATGACTCTTATTTCATCTTATTGGGACCGTTTTAGAGTTACATTAAATTTCAAATGAAAATAAAAATAAACAATAATAAATTATGATATTTAAATTAAGTAAATATATGCTAAAGTGAGATAAAAAAATTGAAGCAAGATTGTATAACCAAAAAAAGCGATCTAAATGTCACAAGACTAAGGATTTATATTCACATAGTTATATAACATGACAAAGCAAAAGATATGATGTTATGAGATAAATTATATGAGAATATTACAGTCTAAGATACTAAAGAGATCTACTATAATATCTTGGATCACCATAAAAATTTTTTTGTAGAAATGTCTTACAAATAAAGAAAAAACCTTTAAAAAAATATTTAAAAATATAAAAATGAATACTTTATTGGTTAGAACTCTTTGAGAGAATGTTTGTTTTTCTCTTAGTCAAATATCCTTTTAAATTAGCATGAATTACAAAAAGTTAATATGCATAAATAAAAATAAATTATTATTTTAATAGTTTTAAAGCTAAAATAAGATAGATTGAAGTAATATATTATAACCAAACCAAAGTGACGTAAGAGGAAGTGTGCAGAAATGAGGAGTTGCACAACAATATAACCAAATCAAAGAGAAAAAATTGAAGAAATGAGGATTGCATATGAATGTTTAACAAAACGTTATAAATTAGGTATGAATTAAAATAACATTGAATCTAACATTCTTAATCATCAAATTAAGTATGAATTAAAATGTCCTGTAAAATATGCCAAAACCTTAGAAAATTGAATATTTAAAAAAATTTAAAAATGATTGTTTAACTTAATAGAACCCATTAGGATGGTCAAATGACAATAGTTTCATCTCAATCAAATCTCTTTTGAAATCACTACAAGTTATAAAAGTAAATAAGCATAAATAGTAATAAATTATTATTTTCATAGTAAGCAAAGATATATTAAGGCTAAAATAAGATAAATTAAAATAAAGTATTCTAATTAAATAAAAGGAATGTAAACATTACATTAGAGAAGAACTTGAGTTTCGTTTTAACAAAATAGAATAAAAATGTAAAATATGAAAAATGACATAAATTATATAGAAAAAGTTTTATACCAAATTATTAGGGGAGATTGAGTATAACATCCTCAATTAACAAATTAGGAAAGAATAAAAATATATTATATAACATTGAAAAATTTTAGAAAATTAAATTTTAAAAATTATAAAAAGACATTTAATTGGATAGAACGCATGTAGATGAATCCAATAAGGCTTTTTCTAATAGATCATACCTTGTTTGGAATTACATCAAATAAAAATTTAAATAATTATTAAAAATAATAAAGATTTATTTCAAAATTAAGTAAATATTTAATAAAGTTAAAATGAGATAAATGAAGTAATTTAATAAAAAAATTAAAGTGATTTAAATGCCACACTATATAAGAATTATAGTTTCATCATAAAATAACTAAATCAAAGAGAACAATTTTAGTAAATGAGATAAATTTTATGGGAAACTTGTTTTCCAAGATGCAAAAATGATCGAGTATATAATTGTGGATCATTAGAGAATGCACAAATCAAAAAATATCCTATACGACATGAAAAAATCATAAAAAAAAGAAATATTTAAGAATAAAAAAATACTTTGTTAGATTAGCTCATCAAGATGGGTCCAATGAAGTTTGTTATGTCTTGATTATTTATAGTTTAGACGTACTAAGAACTACATAAATAAATAAGCTTAAATATTACAAATTGTTATTTCACTTTAATGTAAATATATATTAACACTAAAATGAGATAATTTGGAAAAAAGCAATCTAACTAAATTGAAGCATGGCATAGCTCACATGAAAAGAGATTTGGTGTTACATACTAACATAAAGAAATCGAAATAAAAATTTTGAAAAAAAATAGATAAATTGTACAGGAAAGTTGTATTCAAATAACATAAGAAATCAAGTGTAACGAACTTGATCATAAAATAATATACAAATTAAAATATTTTATATAGAATGCTATAACACTTTAAAATAATTTAAAATATAAAAGCAAATTTTTAATTGAATAGAGCTTATCAAGATGAGTTTATTGCTCTCTCAATCATCTTAATTTGATTACATTAAAAAAACTACAAAATTACAAAATAAAAAAAAATATTTTAATATTAAGTATGTATATACATAAAAGTTGAAATGAGATCATCTGAATTAATATAATATAATTTAATCAATATAATGTAGAGCTCATGTGAGGAGAGTTTTAGAGTAAGAAGTAATAAAGGGAAAGAAAACAAAAAGATATATAGATATGAGATAAAGTGTGTTGGAGAGTTACAATCCAAGAAAATAAGAAGTTTGGGTGTTGCATTCCCAATTGTCAAATAAAATAAGAACAAAAGGGCTTTTAAAGCATGCCAAAAAAATAAAATAAAAATATTTAAAAATACAAAAATTAATATTTAATTAGATAAAACTCATTGGGATGTTTCCAATTGGAGAGTTACAATCCAAGAAAATAAGAAGTTTGAGTGTTGCATTCTCAATTATCAAATAAAATAAGAATCAAAAGGGCTTTTAAAACATCTCAAAATAGTAAAAATAAATATCTAAAAATAAAAAAAAACTAATATTTAATTACATAATGCTCATTGAGATGTGTCCAAAGACTTTTGAATCATCTCAAATGGACCTCATTTGGAATTTATACGAATTATAAAAAATTTAATAAAAAAATTTGACTAAACAACAGAAATTTTATAGGAAAGTTGCATTACATTTCATGTTGATTCGATCAAGGACATTATTTAAATGCAACTTTATCATGCAACTTATCTATTTTCCTAAAACTTTTTTCTTTAATTTCATTATGTTAGTAACTTAAAATCTCTTTTCTTGTGACTACTACCTCGGTTTAATTCGGTTAGATTATATTGCTTTAATTTATCTCATTTCAATATTAATATATAGTTAAAATTTAAATATTAACTTGTTAATATTTATGCAAATATAATTTGTTAATTTTTAGTAATTCCAAAGAAATTTAAATCTAGGCACAACGAATGTTTTTAGACTCATTTCGACAAGTTATATAAATTAAATATTCATTTGAATATATTTAAATATTTCATTTTATAATATTTTTGCAAAATTTTTGAGATATTTTGATTTTTACCTTAATTGATTATCCACAATGGTACACTCAAACTCCTTAGTGTCTTGGATTGTAACTTCCCCACATACTTCATCATATTTACTCAAGTTTTTTATTTTTACATTTATATTTTAATGTGAAATTATAATTATCTTCCTTTAAGACATTTGCATATCTTTCACTTAGTTTTATTAAATTTTTTTTAATTTATCTCATTTCTAATTTATTATATTTTTATTTATTATGAAAATAAGAACTTATTATTTATACTTATTTAAGTTGGTATTTATTAGTAATTCCAAACAAGGTCTTATTGGGATAGTAAATTTTTTTGGACTTATCATAATGTGCTTAAGCTAACTAAATAATTTTCTATATTTTTTAGATTTTTAATTTTCTAATGTTTTTTCTACATTTTAAGAGATTTTTTATGAGATATGATGATTGAGAACATTGAATTGGATCTCATTTTTTAGATTACAATTTTTTTTAAAACTTTATTGTATTTCTTCAACTTTTTGCTTTTATTTGGTTATATTATTATTAAAATCAAAATACTTCTCACATGTAACCTTTTACATCACTCTTAATTTGTTTGATTACATTATTTTAAGTTTTCTCTACTGAACATTCTACATATTTACCTTATACTTAAATAATAATTTAATAAATATATGCTTATATATTTTTATAATTCATAGTACTTCCAAATGATGTCTAACCTAGGCGAAATAAATGTCGTTGGACTCTCTTAATGAGTTGTACTCAATTAAATAATCATTTTTATTTTCTTAAACATTGAATTTTCTAAGGTTTCACACTTTACGTGGCATTTTATTTCATACCTTTTGTTGATGATAAAGTTTGTTACATTTGATCTCCTTAGTACCTTAGAATATAATCTTTCGAAACAATTCATCTTATTTTTTTCAAGTTTGTTTCCCTTGACTTTGATATAATACTATGTAACTTAATATTTTCTCTCAAAAGATGTTTACATCACTTTGATTTAATTATATTATATAGCATCACTTTATCACATTTTAGCCTAAAAATATAATAAAATAACAAATTTTTTTGTAGTTATTTATTTTGGTAATTAATAGTAAATTTAGTAAAGACTTTATTGAGGCAAAACAAATATCAATAAAACCATCTTTGATAACTCTATCTTGTTTAACTTAAATATTTATTTTTTAAAATATTTTAATTTCTATTATTTTGATGTGTTTTATGAAATATTTTATTCTATAATTAATTTTATTATTAAGGGTACTACACTTGATCTCCTTGGTATCTTACAATACAAATTTCTTATACAATAAAACTCATTACTTCAAATTTTCTTCTTTCACTTGGTTAAATTAATATAAACACAAAATATTCACTATGTGATCTTTAAAAAAAAATTTTTATTATATTTTACTAAAATATATCTTTTTTATTTTTAAAATATATTTAATTAAAATAAATATCATAATTTATTATAATTTCTACATATTTAGTTTGGTAATTAATTGTAATTCCACATAGCAATTGATTAAGACAAAAATATCCCATTGAACTCATCTCAATGGGCTCAATCTAATTAAAATTTTATTTGTTATTTTTAAATATTTTATTACCTATAATTTTGCCATGTTTCAAGTGATATTTTGATTCATAAAAGATTTGATAGCCAAGGATGTTACACTCATTCTATAATTTTACCATTCAATTATCTATTTTTTTTAATTTTTTTCTTTTATTTTCTTATATTATGTATGTATGTCTAAGTCTCCTCATTTGTGACTACTGGATCGCTTTTATTTTGCTAAGATTATATTGATACAGGTTTTTCATTTTAGCTTTAATATAAGTTTTTTAGTATTAAAATATTATTTTATTCTTACTGTTTGCTTTAGTTCTTTGGTCATTTGTAGAAATTCCAATCAAGGTTCAAATGAGTTAAAGTAAACTCATTAGACTATTTACAACACGTTATATCCAATTAAGCATTTACTTTTAGTTTTCTTAATTTTTTTTAAAGATTTTTGGCACACTTTATGAAACATTTTAATTCTATCTTGTTTAACAATAGAGGAAGTTACACTTGACCTCCTTAAGCTCTTTCAATTTAACTTTCCACACAATTGATCTCTCTTCTTCAAATTTTTGACTATATGATTATGTTAATATGTAACCCTACGTCTTCTTTCATGTAACCTCTACAAAGTTTTAACTCAGGTAGATTTGACATCATTAATTTAACCTTTTTACTTTATTATATATACTTAAATTTGAAAAAAAATATTATTTTAATATTTATGCCTTTTTATCATGGTAAGTGTTAGTAATTCTAAATAAAAATTAATTGAGATGTGACAAATATTGTTGGACTAATTTTTTTATTATCTCATTAGATATTCATTTTTATAATTTTAATTACTTCTTTTTTACTAATTTGGCATGCTTTACGAGTCTTTTTTATTTGTTCCTAATTTGATGATCCATGATGTTACTCTCTATCATATTAGTCTCTTGTAATGCAAATTTTCAAAATGACTTTACTCATTTCCTCAAATATTTTGCTTTTATATAGTTATATTACTATGAAAGTAAACCTCTCCTCTTATGTGACATTTACACTGTTATTATTTATCTATATTAAATCTTTTTATTTTATCTTATTTTAGCTTTATTATATATTAACTTAAAATTAAATTAAAATTTTATTGTTTTTCATACTCAATTAAGTTAGTATTTTAAAGTAATTCTGAACAAACTCAGGTCGAGAGAAAACAAACATCATTGTCAATCCAATTTAATATTTGTTTATAAATTTAAATATTTTATTTTCAATGATTTTTGCAAGGTTCTTAGATATTTTGATTATTATAAGTTTTGATGATCGAGAATAGTACACATAATCTCCTTAGTATTTTGGAAAGCAACTTTACCAATAAAATTTATCTCATTTCTTCAAAATTTTCATTTTTATTACATTATCATGATACTCAAATTCTCCACTCATGTAAACTGAACATTATTTTCATTTGGATATGTTATATTTTTTAATTTATCACATTTTATCTTTAACACATATTTACATAATTTTAAAAGAATAATTTACGTTTATTTACTCTTATAAACTTTGTAAATCATAATAATTCGAACCTAAGTATAATTGAGATAAAACTAATGTCTTTTAACACATCTAAATGTGATTTATTCAATTAAATATTCATTTCTTATATTTTTTTGAATATTTTACATTCTAAGTTTTTGTCTTGCTATACAAAATATTTCAATTTGTACTTGATTAGATGTTTGAGGATGTTACACTCAACCACTTTTATACCTTGGAATGTAGCTATTTAGTTTAGTTTATCCTATTTTGGCAAAGTTTTTGTATTACTTTGGTTATTTTATAATGTAACTCTAAATCTCCACTCAAGTGACATTTACATCACTTGGATTTTGGTTGATAAAATATTAATTATGTATGGCATTGATTTGGGTACATTTCCTTAATTTATCTTATTTTAAATATAATATTTAATAATAAAATAAAACTTAATTGTTATTTATGCTTAGTTACATTAGTTATTCATAATAATTCTAAATGATACCTGATTGAGAAGACAAAATGTTGTTTAACATGTCTTCTATCTAATTAGACATTTTTTAAATAGTTGTATCTTCTAGTGCTTTTTCATGATTTACAAGATATTTTGATTCCTAAGTAATTTGATGGTCGAGGAAATTACATTTGACCTCCTCAGTATCACAAAAATTAACTCTCTCATAAAATGTGATTCATTTCTACGAATTTTTTTGTATTAATTTAGTTATATTGTTATGAAAATCAAAATCATTTTTCATGCAATATTAATGTTGCCTTGATTTGGTTTTGTTACATCACCTTTATTTATCTTATTTTAGCTTTATAATATGTTTATTTAATATTAAAAAATAATAAACTATTATTTCTCATTATTTACTTTGCTAATTCATAGTAATACTAAAAGATGCCTGATCAAAATGAAATAAACTATGTTAGACTTGTCATGGTAAGCTCTCTCTAATTAAATATTCATTTTGACATTTCTTATGATATATTTTTGTTCATACCTTATTTCATGTTTGAGAAAATTATATTTATTTTCTTGGTATTTTGGAATATAATTTTCCCATAAAATTATCTTATTTCTTCAAACATTTTTTCTTTTATTTGATTACATTACTATGTAATAATAAATTTTCTCTTGTCTGAACTTCACATCAGTTTGATTTGGCTAGATTATGTTAAATAAATTTATCTCATTTTAGATTTAATAAAATATTTAGTTAATATTAAAATAATTTATTATTAGCATTTATAATTTATAGTGATTTTGAATAAGTTATCGAGATAAAACAAAAGTTTTCTACTCATCTTAACAAGAAATATCTAATTAAATATTCATTTATATAGCTTTAAATAATTTATTTTATGTATTTTGGCACACTTTTAAAAGTACTTTGATTCATATCTTCATTGATGATGAATGATATTGCACTAGCTACTTAGGTTCTTTGAATGCAACTTTCTCATATATTTTATCATTTTTAATCAATTGTTTTGCTTGCATTTCATTATGTTACTATGTAAATCCAAATCTCCTTTCGTATGACCTCTAGCCAACTTAGATTTGGTTAGATACATGGCAACAATTTATCTCATTTTAGTTTCAGTATCTATTTACATAAAATTTAAATAATAATTTCTTAATATTTATGCTTATGTAATTTATTAATTCTCAATAATTCCAAATAATGTCAAATCATGATGTAGCAAATGTTGTTCAACTCATCTTGACAAGTTATATCCAATTAAAAAAATTTCTATTTTTAAACATCTTATTTTGTAGGGTTTTCATGCAATATTAGAGACAATTTATTTTTTAACTTATTTGATGATTAACAAAGCTAGACTCAACCACCTTAGTATCTTAGATTACAATTTTCCAGTACAATTTATTTTATTAAACAAAATTTTTTTTATTTTGAGATTTAATATGAAACTCTAAATCTCGTCTCTTACTTTTACATCACTTTCTTTGGGTTTTTTAAATTGTTTTAATTTATTTCATTTAAACTTTATTATACATTTATTGAAAAATAAAAATCATAATTTATTATTATTTATGCATATTTAACTTGGTATTTTACTAAAATTCCAATTTTTTTTATCGACACAAAACAAACTTAGTTGGACTTGGTATAATGAGCTCTATCCAACAAAATTTTTTTTATAATTAAAAATATATTATTTTCCAAGGTTTTAAACATTTTATTAGATATATCAATTTTTATATGAGATGAAGGCTGAGAATATTGCATTAAATCTCCTTTGTGATTTAGAATGCAAATTTTCCCACCTAGTTTATCACAATTCCTCAAATTTTTATTTTTACTTTGTTATATTAATTTGAAATGAAAATTCTCCTTGCATGTGACCTTTAAATCACTTATATTTGGTGAGATTACATTACTTTGAGTTTTCTATCTTGAACTTCAATAATTATTTTTCTTAATATTGAAATAATAATTTATTTTTCTTTATTTTTATTTATTTTTTAATTCATAAAATTTTAAAAGGATTTCTAATCTAGACAAAATAAATATTGTTAGACTCCTCTTAATGATTTATATTCAATTAACTTATAATTTTATATTTTTTAAATATTCAAGTTTTTAGGGTTTTTCATACTTTATAAATCATTATAATTAATAAATTATTTGATTATAAATATTATTGTAATAAATTCCTTTAGTATCTTAGAATGTAACTTTCCCAAAAAAAATCATCTTTTTTATCAAATTGTTATGATTTAATATTTATATAATATTTTCCAACTCTAAATTTCCTCTCACATGATGTTTACATCACTTTGGTTTGGTTATGTTATTTTGTACCAGTTTATCTAATTTTATCCTTAATAAATATTGAAATAATAAATTATTTTATTTGTGCTAATTTACATTTGCAATTCGTAGTAATTTCAAGTGAGTTTCGATTGAAACAAAACAAATATCATCGAACCCATCTCGCACAAGCCTTTCTAATTTATTTTATATTTAAATATTTTAAAATATTTTTATTTCTACAAATTTGGCACACTTTATCAGATGTTTTAATTTTTAATTAATTTGATGATTTAGGGTGCTCACTTAATCTCCTTAGTGTCTTGGAATGTTGCTCTCTCGTATAATATGACATGTTCCTTGAAATGTTTTTCTTTCAATTGGTTAAATTATTATGAAATACTAAATATCTACTTTTTACCCTTACACAATTTTTTTGTTATAATTTGTTGCATCAATTTATCTTTTTTAGATTCAATTTATGCTTACATAATATTAAAATCATAATTTATCGTTATTCATGCAGGTTTACTTTTGCAATTACCTCTAATTCGAAATACAATTAGATCACGAAAAAACAAATCTCATTGGACTCACTCAATGAGCGTTATCTAATTAAATATTCATTTAGAGTTATATAGTAATATAAATATGTCAAAGAGAAACATTAGAATGAAGGAGATAAATTGTATGGCATGATTCTTTCCAATGAAATAACAATATCAAGTGTGACATTCTACATCATCCTATTAGGAATAAATGACATCTTCTAAAAAGTTGTGTAAAATCATAAAAAATAAAATTATTAAAAAAATGCAAAACTTGATACAAAATAGGATAAAGCTCATAAATACAAGTCCATTGACTTTTGTTTCATCCCAAACAAATGACTTTTTAAATTAATGTGAATTACCAAAGTAAACATGCATAAAAATGATAAATAATTATTTTAATATTAAATAATTATATGTTAAATTAGAATTGATAGAACTTGAATTAATATAATATAATGAAATTAGCAACATGTAGAGGTCATACACGAGGAGATTTTGAGTAACATATAAATAAAACAAATTCAAAGTAAAAAAATTTGAGAAAATGAGAAATTATACTAGAAAGTTGTATTCCAAGACACAATAGAGATCAAGTGTAATATTTTTAATCATCAAATCTTGTATAAATTGATATTTCATAAAACATAACAAAACTTTAAAAAATAAAATATTTTAAAATATGAATGCAAATATTTAATTCAACAAAGCTCATCAAGATGAGTATAATGGCTTTTGTTTCACCTTAATTTGACTACGTGGCATTACTATAAATTACATAAGTAACAAAGCATAAATTTTAATAAACTATTTTTTAATATTAAATAAATGTATAATAAAGCTAAAAATGAAATTAATTAAACTAATATGGTCAAACTAAATAAAGAGATATAAAGATGATATGAGAGGAGATTTAGAGTTACTAAGAAATATAACAAAGTTTAAAATAAAATATAAAGAAATGAGAAAAATTATAATGAAAGGTTAAATTCCAAGAAGTCAACAAAATTAAGTGTAACATACTCAATCATAAAATCAAAAAAGAATTTCAATACCTCACGAAGCATGCTAAATTCATAAAAACTATATAAAAATTTATAAAAAAAAATTTAATTAGATAGACTCGTCGATAAGTGTCCAGCATTGTCTATTTCTTCTCGATCATAACTCTTTTAGAATTGCTTTGAATTTCCAAAGTAAATAAGCATAAATAATAACTAATTGTCATTAAAATAATAGTAAATATTAATTAAAGTTGAAATTAGATAAATAGAAGTAATATAATATAACCAAATAAAAGACATGTTGATGTCACGAAAGAGGAGATTAAGAGTTACCTAGTAACATAGAAAAACAAAAAAATATAATAAAGCTTTAACGAAAAGCTACTTACCAAGAAGTTAATGATATCAAGTCTAACATCTATGATAAAAAAATCATGTAAAAATAAAATTTTCTAATAAAGAACACAAATATAATAAAAAATAAATATTTAAAATTATAAATTGAATATCTAATTATATAAAGCCAATCAAGTCAAGTCTTATAATGCTTAGTTTATCTCGATTAAAAATTTTTTCGAATTACCACAAATCTAAAAAATTAAATATTCATAAATAATAAGAAATTATTATTTTAGTATTAAGTAAATATATAATATAAAGTTGAAATGACATAAATTAAAATAGTTTAATATAACCAAATCAAAGTGATAAAAATATCACACAAGAGGAGATTTGGAGTTTCATTGTAATATAAGCAAATGAATAAGAAAACTTTGTAGAAATGAGATAACTTGTCACCAAT
The DNA here is from genome assembly GCA_023846275.1 of Vanilla planifolia. NCBI lineage: Eukaryota > Viridiplantae > Streptophyta > Magnoliopsida > Asparagales > Orchidaceae > Vanilla > Vanilla planifolia. The sequence continues at coordinate 2,040,160 of JAIUJO010000022.1, forward strand.
TTGCATTACAAGAAAGGATGAGATCGAGTGTGAGATCTTAGAATGTTAAATCAAGTACGAAAAAAATCTCATAAAATCAGGTGACAATTGAAATATCTCATTACATTAGTTAACACAATATATCATTTCAAATAATAAAAATAAATATTTAATTAGATAGAATTCAATGACATTAGTTAAACAAAATTTTTTCATTTTGATCAAAACATGCTCTAAATTACTATAAATTACAAAGTTAAATTAGGGGAAATCAAAATGATATTTAATTGGATATATTTTATCAAGATAAGTCAAAAGATATTTTTCATCTTAATTAGATTTTGTTTGGATTTACTATGAATTATAAAATTTAATAAGAATAAATAATAATAAATTCTTAATTTAAATTTATGTAAATGTCTATTAAAGTAGAAATGGGTTAAATGAAGGAAATGTAATATAACAAAATCAAAGCCATTTATAGGTCTCATGAGAAGAGAAATATGGTTTCGGAGCAATATTCCCAAATAATTAATGCAAAGAATTTGAAAAAATGTGATAAATTATTCGAGAAAGTTGAATTATAAGATACTGAGGAGATTCAGTGCAACATCTTTGATCGTACAATAAGGCACAAACCAAAATGTCACATAAAGCCTACCAAAATCTTAAGAAATAAAATATTTAAAACATTTAAAAAAAATTAATTCGACAGAGCTCGTAAAACAACTCTATCTACATCATCACTATTAGATGAGAATTAGAATTTCTATGAATTATATTAAAAAATCATCATAAAAAATAATAAATTATTATTTTTATATTATGAAAATATATGTTAAATTTCAAGTGAGATAAATTGATGCATTAGAGTTAACAAAATCAAAATATAACTAAATAAAAGAAAAAATTTTGATGAAATGAGATAAACTACACAAAAAAGTTACATTCCATGGTACTAATAAGATTAAGTGAATATCCTTAATCAATAGATCATGTACAAATCAAAATATGTCTTAAAAAATGAAAAAATCCTAAAAAAATTTTAAAAAGAGGAAAATGATGTTTAAATGGATAGAGTTTATCAAGATAAATCCAATAATATTTATTTCATATTGACCAAAAGTTGCTTTCAATTATTGTGAATTAAAAATTTAAATAAGCATAAATTAAAAAAATTATTATTTTTTTAATAACAAAATATATAATAAAGTAAAATGACAAAGCTGGAAGCAATGAAGTATAAAAGAATAAAATTAAATTGAAAGTCATGCAAGATGAGATTATAGTTACATATTTTTTATAAACCTAATAATAACAAAAAAAATTGAAGAAATTAAGAAAAATTACAGAGGATTGTTGCATTCTAAGATGCTAATGAATCGAGTATAACACGCTCGATCATCAGATTAGTTTTAATTTCAAATGCCTTACAAATTATGCTGATATACTAAAAAATATTTAAAATTAAAAAAATAAATATTTTATTTGGTAGAGTTAATGGAGATGACTCCAAGTGTGTCAAATGATAAGAGATTTAGAGTTACATTATATAGAACTAACACAAAGCAAAACATATAAAAAATTAGATAAATTATATGAAATATTACATTCAAAGTTATTAAGGCGATCAAGTGTAAATCTTTAATCATCACTTTAGGCATGAATCAAAATGACTCATAAAGTTTTTCAAAATAATTAAAAGTAAAAAAATAAAAAATATAAAAATAATAGTTAATTAGATTGTCCTAATCAAGAATATTACAATGATAATGAGTACATATATCAGATCTCATTTCGAACTACTGTGAATTAACTAAAAGAATAAGCATAAATAATAATGAATATTTATTTTAATATTATAGAAATATATAATTGAGCTAAAATAATGTAAATTAAAGCAACTTATTGTGATAAAATCAAAGTGATTTAATGGTCACACTATAGAAGATTTTGATTTACAAAGAGACAACAAATCTAAGTAAATAATTTTAAGAAATGAGATAAATTGCAAAGCAATAGTACATTCCATGAAATTAAAAAGGATGAGTGTAAATCCTTCGATCAAAAAAATAGTTATGAATTGCAATGCCTCAAAATGGGTGCAAATAACAAGAAAAAAATTAAAAATAAGAAACTAAATACAAAATTGGGTAGAGCTTCTCATGCTAGGTCTAATGATGTTTGTCTCATTTGGATCAAATCTCATTTTAAATTTTTAAGAATTACTAAATTAAATGAACACAAAAATTAATAAAATATTACTTTAGTATTAAGTAAAAATTTAGCAAAGCTTAAATAACCTAAATTGAGTAATTTAATACAATAAATTTAAAGATTTGTAAAGGTCACACCATATAAGATGAAGAGTTACATGGTAATATATCTAGATCAAAATTAAAACCTTGAAGAAATAAGATAAATTGTACATTAAAGATGCATTTCAAAATAATAAAGAGATAGAGAGTAATATCCATGATCATAAAATAAGATATGAATCAAAATATCACATTAAGTATGCCAAAACCTTTTAGAAAAAAAAGTATTTAAAAATATAAAATAATATTTATTAGATAGAGCTCATAAAGAGTTCAATAATATTTATTTTTTATTATTTAGGCCTATTTTTAAATAAATATGAATTATCAAAATGCACAAATAATAACAAATTATTATTTTATTATTAAGTAAATAAGCAAAGATAATATAGCAAACTTAAAATGATATGAATAAATATTATTGGACTCATCTCGAGTAGCACTATAAAATTAAAAATTTAATTTTATATTTTTCAATATTCTAATTTTTATGATTTTTACGTTTTGTATAACATATTTATGATTTATAAGCAATTTAATGAATAAGGATGTTATACTCAATATATTTAGCTTCTTAGTATGCAATTTTCCTGTAACATTTGTCTTATTTCATCAAATTATTTGTTTTGATTGGGTATGTTACTATGTAATTCTAAATTTATGAATTAAAAAATATAAATAAGTGTAAATAATAATAAATTACAATTTTAATAGCAAGTGAAAATGTATGAAAGATAAAAAAAGCTAAATTTAAGCAATGTAATATTAAAAATCAAAAGAAATGACAAGATCACACTAGAGTAGATTTGCAGCTACATAATATAACAATTTAAAATAAAAACTTAGAAAAACATAAGATAAAATATATGATAATGTTGCATTCTAAGATACTAAAGAGATTAACTATGACATCATGGATCATCCAAAAGGGAGGGAATAGAATGTCTAATAAAGTGATTGAAAACCTTTTTAGATAAAATATTTAAAAATATAAAAGGTTTATTTAATTAGATAGAGCTTATTGAGACAAATCAAACAACATTTTTTTATTATAAATTACCAAATATAATAAGCATAAATAAAATAATTTATTATTTTAATGTTAATTAAATATATATTAAATAAAAATAAAATAAAATGAAATAATTTAATATAGCCAAGCTAAAAGACATGTAAAGGTCACATAAGAGAATAGTTAGTGGTACAAGCTAATATAATTAAATAAAAGTGAAATATTTAAAAATTTAAAAGTATTGTATAGTAAAATTATATTCTAAAATACTATGATGATTGCGTATAATATCTTTGATTTTTACTACTAGTACCAATCAAAATGTTTCACAAGATCTACAAAAACCACAAAAGGATATTATTTTACAATAAAATAGAAAAAATATTTAATTGTATAAAGTTTGTTAAACTAGTTCAAAGAGATTTGTTTTGTTCTTGGTCACATCACTTTTTGAATTTCTATGAATTACCAAAGATGATAAGTATAAATAATAATAAAAAACTTTAAATATTAAGTAAATATATATATATATATATATATATATATATTAAAACTAAAATGAGATAAATTAAGGAAATGTAATATAATAAAATTAAAGCAATGTAAAAGGTCATAAAAAGAGAACATTTAGTGTTACACAATAATATAACTAAAATAAAGCAAAACTTTTGATAAAATGAGACAAATTGTAGAAGAAAGTTTTATTACTTCAAACGATGGAGATGAGTAATATCACTGATTGTGAAATCTAGCATAAGTTGAAACGACTCGTAAAACTTTCTAAGACCTTAATAAATAAAATAAATAAATACATAATTAGACATAGCTCATCAAGATGCATCCATCATTATTATTTCATCTCAACTGGATCGTGTTTGAATTCCTAAGTATTTCTTATCATATGAAATAAGCACAAATAATAACAAATTAATATTTTAATATTAACTAAATATAAATTAAAGCTAAAAGGAGACAAATTTAAGTATTGTAATATAACAATTCAAAGCAATATAAAGCTCACATGTAAAGAGATTAAGATTTACATTATAATATTATGACATTAAAGTGAAAGATTTGTACACACAGGAAGGTGCTTTCTCACACACACACATATGTGCACACACACAAACACATACACATGCACATGCATTCACTCACAAACACATGCACACAATCATATATACATATGCATGCACACACACATGTACGTGCATGCACACATACACATGCAAATGTTGGCACACACATGCACATGCACATGCTCACACAAACCTACACATGCAAAAATAGATGTGCAAAAAGCATATACAACCACACACATGCACACACATGCACACATGCACTCACACATATGCACACACACATGCATACACATATACATATATGCACACACACACAAGTGCACACACACATGCACATAGTCACACATGCATACACACATGCATAGGAATGTTGACATGCATTCACACACCCATGCAATCACATACGAACATATATGTACACACACATACACATTTACATGTGCACACACTAATAAACACATACACATGTGCACATGCACCCACATACATGCATATAGACACATATGCACACCCACACACACACACACCTAGGTGCACGAACAAACACACACCCATGTAGTCAACATGGACACATATGCATGTGCACAAACATGCAGACATTCACACAAATGCATGCACATACATATACATACAAACACACAACCACACGCACGTGCACATAGACACGCTCATGCACACACATACATAAACTCACGCACACATATTACACACATGTAGATAAGCATGCACACAACGTACAGAGATGTAGGTGTATAGACATCCATATGCACATGCACACACATAAATATAGGCACACATATGCATGAATGCACACACCTACATACATACAAAGGAACACACATGCACACAGGCACTCACTTGCAAATAGTATTTGCAAGCACATATGTACACCAACAAAAACACACAAGCATTCACACAAATGTGCATGCACATGCACACAATCACATACACTCACATAAACAAAAACACGTGCATGACACATGCATAGCATGCACAAATATCCGCACAAAAGCCCACTCACACACATATATATACAAGAATAGACACTTGCACACTCACATGCACACACACACATGCACATATACACATGTGTGTAAGACAAAACACAAACACATACACTGATGCTCTCAAATAAACTCACTCAAGCAAACATGTATGCACCTACACACACCTACACACACAACCAATGCACACCCATCCACACACACACTCACATTGAGATACCCACACACACACACACACATGCATGGACACACACACCCACATGCATGCATGCACCCAGATGTGCACATGAACACACATAGAAACATACACAAAATAACAAAAACACATAGATAAACACCAACAAGTACATAAATACACATGCATACACACTCATGTGAATGCTCACAAAAATACATGCAAACATGCATAAGCACACATGCAAACATAGACATAAGTACGCACACACAATTATGTATACACACATGAGCACACATACACTGGCACATGAACACACATGTGCACAACCAAAAGCAAATGACCATATAGGCACATGTGCATGCACATGCACATGCACACACCTACACACACATGCATGTAGGCATGCACACACTTACATACTTGCACATGCGAACATGCTTAGATATGCACACACACATCCATACATACTCACACACATGTACACACCCCTAAACACATGCATGCAAGTACACACACAAAAGTGCACCCATGCATGCACATGCACATGTACACACATGCATTCGTGTAAACATGCATACACACTCACTCAAATAAGCTCATCTATTTATAAAAACACACACTCACATACATACACATATGCACATATATGTAAACACACACATGCACATTGACACACACACAAACAAAATCATGCACATGCACACATGCACAATCACATATATTGAACAAACATGCACAAATGCATGCATTAGTACATGTAACCATATGCATAGGCACTCACATGCAGATGTGCACATACACAAACACATTTACACATGTCCTACACATGCACACACAAACATACTCACACACATGCATGCATACATGCACGTATGCACACATAGGAATACACACATGTATAAAACACACACACAATGACACACAATAATGCACTGACATACATATATAGGCTTATGATCTCACATGTGCACACATAGATATGCATCCACACACACGCCCATGTGCACATAGACACACACCTACACCTACATTCACACGCACTCATGCTCATGTGCACACATGTACACATTGATGTGCACATGTAGACGCACATACGCACAAACATGCATCAGTGCACATGTATGCACATGCTCACAAACACATGTACATATGCAATCATATACACATGTATTTGCACACATGCATACACATGTCCAAGCACACACACAAACACACACACATATGCATATACAAATGCATCGACACACATAAACATAAAGACATGAACACTCATAGACACACATGCATACATTCATAAAAACACACACATGCATGCATGCACATAAAGGCACACATGCACATGCATACATGCATATAGACACAAATGCAATGAAGCACACACGTGCATAGGAAAATACACACGCACTCATGCACACATGTATAAGCACATACACGTAAACATGCATATACACACTAACACGAATGCACACAAAAATGCTCAAACACATACTTTCACATATACGCACACAAACACACACACACACACACTTATGGCCATGCTCAAATATACATACACACATGCACAAAGTAATGCACACACAAATAGACACAAATGAATGCACATACTCATACATATACATAAATGTGATTGCACATACACTATGCATAGACATTCATAGACACATGAAAGTAGAGACACGCATAAGAATGCACACATGCCCTTAGGCATACACACACGCAAAGAGAAATGTACATGCGCATGAGCATACACATGTACCCATGCATAAAAGGCACAAATAGGCACATACACATAAACATGCAAGAACACACACATGCACATGCATAAACACCCATGCACGTACACACACACATAGACGAACTCACATGAGTATGCACATGCACACGTTCACACATACACAAACACCTACATGTCCACATGGATGCACAATCAAAAGAGAACACACACACACACCAAACACGTGCTTGCAAACATATACACATGCATAAAAAGCACTTGCACACAAATACACAAGCAAACAAAAGCACACACTTTATCAAACACATACAGGTGGACATGCTTGCTCACATGTACACATGAACTAAAGCATATATATACACACACACACATATAATTACACACATACACACACACACACATGTTTGCACAAACACATGCATACACACAAGCACACATAGATGCATACACAAAAAGTCACACACACACATACACTTGTACACAAATGTAGACCCACTTGCAAAGACACAAATATGCACATGCAAATTTACCTACAAACAAACATACAGACATTTTCACACGTAGACATGTACACACACATGCATATACACTTGCACCAAACATGGACATAGTCACAAATGCATAAACATAGGCACAAATACATACACACATGCACAAACACACATATACAAATACATACACACACACATGCACACTCTCACCATAATGCACATGGACAAATACATGCATGCACTCACATACAAACATGCATAGACATACACATTAGCACACACACACACATGCACACAAGAATATGATCATACACACACATGTATACATGTGCACACACACACACAACTACACACATGCAGACTTACATATTCCCACACATTTATGTATGCATAAACACACATTCACATGTGCATGCACATACACGCAATCACAACCATGCACATATACATTCACAAGCACATGCACATACACTTGCACACACACATAGAGGTACCCATGCATACACAAACTCACATGCAACCAAACTCACACATAGACATGCATGCACACACACACACACATACATACACACACTACATGCACCCGTACACATCCACAACAACACACAGACATATGCACACATGAGCACAAACTTGCACACACAAATGTGTACATGCACATATACATCCACACACGTGCACTCAGACATGCACACACATACCCAAACACATGTATACACTTGCATGCACCCATAGACATAGACACATATGCATAGACATAGGCACACACATGCACACACATATGCACAAACACACATACACACATGCACACACACACACACATAAATACTCATCCACACATGTATGCACTCAAATTGACACATACACAACATATGTAGGCATATACCAACATGTGTCCTTACTCAAACACACACAAACAAGCTTACACACATGTACAGACATAAATACTGATGCACACACGCACATAAACACATGCATGCAAAAATGTGCTTGCACACACAAATAAACAAGCATATGCACACACATATACCCACACACACACATACACATGCTTGTTTGCACACACAAACACATACACACCACAACACACATAAGAATGCTTGCACACAAGTACACAGAAATACAAAAACACACACACATATACACATGCACATGCATACACACACATACAAGCACACACACAAACATGCACACAAAATCACACTCGCAAAGACACATACTCACATGCGTACACTAATGAATGCACAAACACACACACATAGGTACACGCACATAAATAAGTACTTGCAAGCACCCGTGCCCACACAAGTACACACACACTATCACTCAAGCACACACACACAAGTACTCATGCACACACCCAAATGCACACACATATACATGCATATATAAGCACACATGCACATAAATACACAATCACAAACACTCACAAATGCACACATACATAGACACACAAATGCACACATATACACTCACACACACATATACACATGCATGTGCACACATGCTTGTAAAAATACACAAACATAAAATAATGATCGCACATCAACATGCATACACTTATGCATACATGTAAACAAGCACACAAGCACGAACACACATTCACAGAGCTACACAGATAGATGCACAAACATACAAACACCCACACATGCAAGATTGCACACACATATTCACACACACAAGCTCTCACACATGCACAAATGCATCACACATACATATGAACGTACTACACCAACAAGCATACAATGCAAAAATAGGACCACACAACCACACATAGAAGCAAACATGAGCACACACATACAAATATATGCAAAATCACACATACACACACACATAAGTGGTGCATGCACATGCATGAAAGCACACACATGCCTGTGTGTGCACACACAAGCACAGACACCCAAACATGCAATCATGCACGCACATAGAAACACCCACATGCCATGTAATTACACACATACACATGTATGGAGATTCATACTGACATAAACAAACACACACTACTACAAGCCACACACTTACACACACAGTCACATACACATGCAAGTGTACACACACACACATGCACATGAACACACACAAACCAACACACACACACACACAGATACATGCATGCACACATTCACAAGCACATAGACACACACACATGTACACACACTCAAGCACATAGCCACAAAGACACAAACACACACATGTACATTAATAAGTACACTCATGCACATGTGCATACACACAAACCAAACATGCACAAGCACAAACACACATGCATACACACACATGTGCACACATATGAATGAACATACACACATAACCACATACCCACATCCACACACATCCACACATATTCATGCATAACACACACAAACACGTGGCACACATGTGCATGTACACACACATGCATCTACACATTGACACACACACACACCTACTCACACATAGAGATACACACACACACACACACATGTGCATCCATGCATAAGCATACATGCTCCTAATCACACGCACTTATAAGCAAGTGTAGACACACACAAAGACGTGTATAAGCACACATATGCTTGCACAAACACTCATGCATGGACACAATCATATAAATGTATGTATACACACACAAATGTATGAACCCACCCATACATGCAATCTGAAACACATACAACACACTTGCACACATAAAAATATATGTCCACGAACCAACCTACACAAACCACACACTAATGCACATGTATGCACACACATGCATACAAACATAGGAAAGAATACACACATGCATATGTATACACACATACACATGCAAACACACATACATAAACATGATTACACACACAAGCATAGAGACGTACACACATGCACAAGCACACTTATACACACACATATATACATAGTCATACTTGCATAGTCACGTGCACAAACACATGCATGCAATCACAAATATGCACACACATACAAACATAGACATGCACACATAGGCAAACATATGCACAAAATCTCAAGTTCACATACATGAACACAAACATGCACCCACATGCACATATAGGAGCACACACACACACACACACCTGCACAACTACATGCACACATACATCTACACAAAGCACAATCACAAATGCATGTAAGTATGCATGCACACACCCACATGCACCCATACACACATATCTATACATATACAAATGTATATGCATCACGTGCAGACACACACACACACACGTAAACATGCTTGGATGCATGCACAAATGTTTTCACACATGCACCCACACAAGCACACATGCACAAGCACGCACTCACACACACACACACACTCACGAGCATGCCCACAAGAACAAACATAGGCACTCACACACTCGCACACACATATGTTCACCCATGCATACACATGTACACACACTCACACATGCACCTACATCCACCCACTTATTTGAATGCACACAAAAATGCACCTACACACACACACATGCATGAGCATGCCTACGCACTCATGCATGCTTAAATGAATGCACATGCATGCAGACACAAAGACACACACACACTAACATGCACACCGAAGCACCATCATGCATGCACTCACACTCACTCATATGCACAAACACAAACATGCATATATGCGCTACACCCACACATGCAAACATACAAATGCACACACATTCACACACTCACATGCACATGCACATAAAGATACACACACACAAAGGTATACACAAGTACACACACAAACAAGTCACATATACTTATGAACAAAGCACATGCTCATGCATATATGCATGCATCCATGCACACTCACATGCACACATACACAAATAGACACAAGCTTACACATGCACACACACATACATGCATACACACACACACATACTTGCAACCATGTAAACACATGCACCTACACATGTACAAATGTGCACATACACATATATGTATGCATGCAAATGCAATGCACACATGCACACACAATTCGAAACACAAACACACCCACACACTTAGAGACATGCACAAAAACTTACATATTTAAGCTACATACACTCTCAAGCACTCACAAGAATGCACATAGACACACATGAACAATCATGAACAAACACATACACGCAGACACACACAAATGCTCGAACACCAATGCATACACTTGCATACATGCCAACACAAACACACGTGCACACAAACTCACACTGACACACATGCACCCACACAGGCACAAACACGTACTTGTAAACCAACCAAAACATGAACAAACACCCAAAAGCATGCATGTATGCACATAGACATACATATGTTGGTGCATGTACTCGCACACACACACACATACACAACTGCACAGAGATACATAATCATGGACACACACATATAGACAGGTGTGTCAAAAAATATACTCTGACAAATCATACAAACAACACACACACATGCACACACATAGACACACATATATACAAACACATACACACTCACACATGTACACATATGCACATATACATACAAACATAGCCACACACTGGCACACTTATGCACACATATGTAGCTACACTCGTATACAAACATGTACATAAACAAGCACACACTCATAGACAAACATGTGCACATACATACATACACACATGCACACATACACATACATGCACACACATAGACACACATGCCCACATGTGCATACCAGTGACTACACAAAGACACACATATACATAGGTACATGCACCCACAAAGGTACACAATTTCACTAGCACCCATAAAAGTACACACACACATATGCAAGCTTAAAAACATCCAAACACACACATAAATGCACATGGACATGCACACATATAATCACTCAAGCACACACATAGACACATACGTACTCATACACACACATACACACTTACACACAAACACACTCACAAGTATACACATGTGCCTATATATAGATACATGTACACACTTAAAAATACACACACACATAAATTTCATAAATGCCCACACACGAATGCACAAGTGAACATGCATAGACATGCACCACATAAACATTTGCATGCACATGCACACACACGCTTGCACACAGACATATACATGCACTCCTCCGCACACATGCATATGTATGCACATGCACACACACAAGCCAACACACATGCATCCACACATGCATGCACACATGCACATGCTCGTAGACACACACACATTTACTTACTCATATGCATGCATATGGAAACCCTCACACACATGGAAGCACACACACATACACACATGCACCAACACCCATATGTACTCACAAAGGTATATACATGCACAAGCACATTCCCACCTATAGAAGAACACATATATGCACACACACTCACATGCATACCCACATGTCTACCTATACACATGTTCACATGCACATACACACACAAATGCACACATTCACATGTACACACTCATAAGCTCACACACATAAACATGTCCAAGCATGCCCAAACATCTGCACAAGCAAAAAAACATTCATGCTCACACACCCACACACATAAGCATATGCATTCGAACACATGCATACCAAAGCATGTGTACTCATGCACATGCATGAACACATACACACATGTAGACACTCTTATGCACACAACCACACAAATGCATACATGCACACATATGCATGGACAAAAGCACTCACATACACAAAAGTGCATAAACACAACCACATAAATACTCTAGCCTACTCACGTACACATGCACATAAACACATAAACACATGCACAACCAAATACACTTGCTTGCACACACAAGTAGTAACATGGAGGTACACATACTCACATGCAGCCATCCACACACACACATGCACTAAAGCAGAACATGCACAAAAATATGCATACGAACTCACATATTGAAAACACATGCATACACTCATGCACACACGCACACGTGATATCACACTAACACCCACACATGCGCTCACATGTGTGCATGCACACGTGCCTAAAAGAACACACCTACACACACATGTATACACACATTCAAATATGCACAAAAATACACACACACACACATGCATGCACACACTTGCACCTTCACTCACACACACCCATGAACGTGCACTCACACATGTGCTTAAGAACACACATAAATACACATGCACCTGCACATGCACAAGCTTGCATTGCACATGCACACTCATTGGCACATACACCTAAGCACACATGCACATACACATGAACATACACTTGCACATGCACAAGAATGCATATATGCATACACACATATACACACACTCTCACACATACATACATAGGTGCACACACATGCATGCACACATTGACCTACCTACAACCACACCCATAAACACATACGCACACATGTACACATGCGCATATAGCACACGAGCACATGCATGCACAAATTCACACATAGACCTGCCTACATCCACACCCATAAACACATATGCATACACGCACATGCCCATGCACTCACACACACTCATCAACATGAACTTATGAATAATCTCTCACAACTACATTCACAAATAAACCCACATATATAAATGCATAAACACACACATGCATACACACACAAAAACATACACCACAGACAAACCCATCCTCACACAAGCCTAGACACACAAATACACTCCATACCATTACATACACACACATGCATGCACCCAAACAAGCACACACACATGTAAATGCATATGCACATGTACGCACACATTAAAAAACACTCATACGCACAAAATGCACACACATGTACATGCACATGTACACGTATACATAAAGACACAAACATATGAACACACATGTAGGCATGCACTCAACACACACATGCACTTATGCACACACAAATACACACATACATACACATAGCAAGAACACATACACAGACACACATAGCAAGAACACACATACACAGACACACATATGGATGCATGCAAACATGTTCACACACACAAAAGCATAAACAAATGCATGCACACACACACACACATACAAATGTTCAGGCACAAACATATATGTATGCAAGCGTGCATCTACAACTACACACATGCACATGCAAACAAACAATACAGACACATAAGCTTGTAGGTGCAAACTTACATAGACCTACACACTAACATCACCACACATACATATGCATACACACACACACACTCACATGCACACATACACACACATGCATGCACACACACATACATAAAAACACAAGCAAACACACAACTACACATATATATAGATGCAAATACATGTGCAATCATGTACACACACACACACTTATGAAAGCACACAAACATGAACTCATGCAAGTAGTAGTATACACATATGCACTCACAAACATACACACATGTATGTATACATAGGCATGTAAACAAATGCACACACATACACACAAGTGATGCAAAGTCAAGTTGTGTTGGAACATATGCTCTAGTTGTGTCTTAAATGGCATATCAAGGAGTTGTTGATCAAACTCATGAAGGAGAAGTTGACTGCCAAGAGATTATCTCTATAGTATCAACTATTTTTATTATTTATCTTATTACTTAATTAGATATGGTATAATTAGGATCATAACATCATTCAATTACATGTATTATTATTGATTTATTATGTATTATTATTTTAGTAGTTACAAAAATATTTTGTAATTTTAATAGCTAGAAAATTCCTTTCAAAAGAAATAAAAAAATAATAATAAATATATGAAAGAGGTTTTCAAAAACAAAAAATTGGCAAAATAACCCAACACATAGCCAAGCCTATAGGCTTGGGCCAAGTGGCCTAATGTACTAGGCATTCGGCCTAAGGAGTTGCATGTAAATAAAACATCTGAAGCAAGTCAGATCAGGCCCAAGTCTTGGCAAAACCCAATCCAACTTGGAAGCATAACAACATGTTTCGAGAAAACAAAAAATTTGGCCAAACAATCAAGCACATGGCTAAGCCCATAAGCTCGAGCAAAGTAGCGTGAAGAACTTGCAATGGGCTCAGTGACTCATGAGTAAGGAGACAGTGTGACCGTGTTTACTTACAAACATCCACATGCACTCATATACACTCATGCACACACAAGCACACATGCATTCATACAAACATGAACACAAAATGCATACATAGAAATACATATATGCACATATACACACATGAATAAATGACACACACACATACACAAGCATTCACAAACACCAAACACACAAGCATGCACATACAAATGCACACTCATGTGCATAGAGCAACACACAACCATGCCAAACATGCACACAAATACAAAAGAATATGTACACTAATAAACAACACACATGCACATACACACACACAAAAACAGACATGCTTGTATGCACACATGCACACACACACACACATGCAAATACATGGCCACACATGCATGTACACACACCTACAATCATACATGCCCACATCCACACACTCGCAAACACGTATGCATACACACATGTACACATATAGGTGCACCCACACTCACACATGCATAAGCAGACACATGCACATGAACATACCTAACCACACACTCGTAAACTTACAAGCACATGCACATGTATACACTTAAATGTACACACACACATGTAAATGCATAGGCACACAATAATGCACACACACTCACAAACACACACACACATGCACAAAATATATATCACTAACACACACACTCATGTGCACATATGTGCACATACACAAATGCCCATGCCCACATGCACATGCACCCACACCCACCAACCCACCTACATGCACACACACACACACACACGCACACATAGAAATAGTTACATATGCCCATCCACATTAATGCGTGTACACATGTAAGCACACATTCATAACCACACATATGCATACACATAAGAACACAAACACACATGTATAAATGCAAACAAACACACATACACATATGCATAGATGCACACTTGTACACATGAAAATATGCACATGCACACTTGCAAAAATACACATGCACAAACACAAGCACACATGCATGTTTGTATAAACATTCACACATGCACGTTTCTATAGAAATTCACACATACATGTATGCAAACACACACTCATATATGTACACAAACACACAAATAAGCACAAGTACACAAACATGCACACACACACACACATGCATCGAAGAACACACACATATACAGACATACAAAAACAAGCTTGTGCACACACATGGACAAAATAGCCTTCACATACACTCACTCATGCCCACACACATACATGCACACACACACACATATGCAATCTAGCACTGACAAAGAAGTGCACACAATCACACATACAAGTGAGCACAGACACACACTCGTAGACATAGGCTCATACACACAAACACACACACACACACTCAATCACACACATGCACACGCACACACAAATGCACAAAGAAACAAATACACTCACAAGTATACACATGTGCCTATGTACAGATACATGTACAAACATAAACATACACACACACACACACATAAATATCATAAATACCCACACACAAATGCACAAGTGCACATGCATAGACACGCACCAAATACACATTTACATGCACATGCACACTCACACTTGCACATAGACGTATACATGCACTCCAACAAGCACATGCATGTGTATGCACATGCACATGCACATGCACACACACAAGCCAACACACATGGATCCACACAAGCATGCACACACGCACATGCTCGTAGACACAAACATATTTATGTACTCATATGCTTGCATATGGCAACTCACACACACATGGAAGCACACACACGTACACTCATGCACCAGCACACATAAATACTCAGAAAGTATATACATGCACAGGCACATCCCACCTATACAAGAACACATATATGCACACGCACACACATGCATACACATATGTCTACATGTACACAAGTGCTCATGCACATAGAAACACAAATGCACACATTCACATGTACGCACTTATAAGCTCACACACATAAACATGTCCAAGTATGCACAAACATATGCACAAGTACAAAAACATTCATGCACACACACCCACACACAAGCATTTGAATTTAAACACATGCATACCAAAGCATGTGTACACATGCACGAGCATGAACACGTACATACATGTAGACACTCTTATGCACACAACCAAAAAAATGCATACATGCACACATATACATGGACAAAAGCACACACATACATAAAAGTGCATAAGCACAAGCACATAAATACTCCAGCATGCTCATGCACACATGCACATAAACACAGAAACACATGCATAACCAAATACACTTGCATGCACACACAAGTAGTAACATGAAGCTAAACATACTCACTTGCATCCATCCACACACACACATGCACAAAAGAAAAACATACACAAAAATATGCATATGAAATCATATACAGGCACACACATGCATACACTCATGCAGACATGCACACGTGATATCACACGAACACCCACACATGCGCTCAAACGTGTGCATGCACACGTGCCCAAAAGAACACACCTACACACACACACGTATACACACATTCAAAGAAGCACACAAGTACACATACACACATGCATGCACACCCTTGCACCTCACTCACACAAGCCCATGAACATGCACTCACACATGTGCTTAAGAACACACATAAATAAACATGCAAATGCACAAGCTTACATTGCACATGTACACCTATTGGCACATACACCTAAGCACACATGCATGCACACACACTCATGCACATACACATTAACATACACTTGCACATGCACATGAATGCACATATGCATACACACATATACACACACTCTCACACATACATACATAGGTGCACACACATGCCTACACACATTGATATACATACACCCACACCCATAAACACATACACACACATGTACACATGTGCATGTAGCACATAGACATATGCATGCACAAATGCACACATAGTCCTACCTACACCCACACCAATAAACACATTTGCATCAATGCAAAAGCACCCTTGTCAATGCACACACATATGCATACACAATCACACAATTGTGCATGCTA
The DNA here is from genome assembly GCA_023846275.1 of Vanilla planifolia. Lineage (NCBI taxonomy): Eukaryota > Viridiplantae > Streptophyta > Magnoliopsida > Asparagales > Orchidaceae > Vanilla > Vanilla planifolia. The sequence goes on from JAIUJO010000022.1 coordinate 2,058,877, forward strand.
ACATAGACATGCAAGCATTCACACATAGACAAACATGCACATACACACACACACATGTTAAAACATGTGCACACACACATGCATACAAATGCACATGAATGTACACACATGCACACACATATAGGTACCATGATACACAAACATTCTCACACACACATATAGATACATATGCACATGCATAAACACACACACACTTACACACAAATGCACATGCACAAACACATGCACATGAATAGAAATGCATGAGCATACAAACATACTCACATGCATAGGCTTACACATATATGCAAATATACACGAATGCACTTGAACACATTAATGCACACACACACATACATATGCAAATGCACTCACACACACATATGCACACCACACAGACACATATGTACACTCACACATAGACATGCAAACACATGTGTATGCACATGCAAACATCAATACATGAACACATACCCAAACACACTATAGCACACACACTAACACACATGCATGCATGCACTCACACAAGGACACACATATGCACACACATATGCTCACATTCACACACATGCACAAAAGCATACATATCTACATTGTTATATGCATACACACTTGCACACATAGGTAAATGCATATGTGCACACACAGCCACACACACTCATACCCACATACAAACACACACATGCACACATGGAAATGCAACGACACGTGCACATGCACATACACTAGAAAACATACATGCTTGTACACACACATAAACATGCACACACACACACACATACAAACACAAGTGCAACCATGCACTCACATGTGCACATACACACACAAAAACATGATTGCGCTCACATAAACACAAACAAACATGTGCATGCACATGAACACACTCAAACATGTACAAGCACACAAATGTAGGCACATATCCACACACACAAACATAGACACATGCACATGCACACACACACATGAACATGCACGTGTACACTTACACACGAAGATATGAGCCCTCATAGAGACACACACACATATACACACCCACAAACACAACCATGCATGCACACTCACATTCGCATACAAACAATGCACATGTATGCACTCACATAAACATGAACATAAGCACACATGCACATGCATGTGCACACACGCTCAAACACACGTGCACACCAACCTAAACATGTGCACACACATACACACAAAGTCACACCTGCATGCACATACATGCATATACACATGTACACATATTTGCCCAAACCAATGCACAATTAACATACATACCCACTTAGACACATGCACACAAACTCACACACATAACACACAAGCATGCAAGCATGTGCACATCTATAAATAGACACACGTAGATGCACACACTTAAGGGCATTGACACAAAAACATGCACACATACAAACATGCACAAAAACACATATTCATGCACACATGTGTACCCATGCATGCACATGTATGCACACTTGCAGACACTCACATGCATATGGATGCACAAAAACATTTGCTCACACATACACTCATATGCATAGCCACGCACACTCTTATGAAAACACACATGCACATGCATGCACATCCACATGCACACATACAAAAACATGAAAACACACACAAACCAACATGCGAGTACACACACACAAATACACGAGCTGACATACATGCACTCACACATGCAAGAACATAGTCGCAGGTGCAGAAGTTTATACACTTACAAATACACATAAACATACACATAAATATACACACACGTGCTTATAAATATGCATGCATACCTACAAAGATGCTTGTGCATACACACATACAAACACACATACAAATTCACACATGTACAAACGTGCATACACACACACAAGAGAGAACACACACATGATAGCACAAACACACACACACACACATACACAAGCTTCCATCACAGACAGACAAATGTACACACACATGCACACAAAACTCACACAACCCACACAAACATACATACATAAACATATATGCAAGCACACACACAGATGTGCACATCTGCATGCACACATGCACACACACAACAAACACCAATGCATATGCACAAACACAACAACACATAACCATACACACATATAAAAGAACATGCACACACATGCTTAAACATACACACAAGAACAAACATATACACCCCTATGCACACAAAACACAAATGCACAGACACATAGACACACGCATACAAACACATGCACATACAGATGCTCACACAAATGTATGCCGACATAAATAGACACATGAACACAAAACTTGCACACATATGCACACACACACACACACATATGCATGCACACACACATACACATGTATCCACACACATGCACACATCCATGCGAAAACATTCACCTATGCAACCACTTATACCCACACACATACAAGCACACAAACACACACAAGACAAATGCATGACCACATACATACACATGCCCATGCCTGCACACATGCATGCACAAAAACACACATATCATGCATGTGTAAACACACATGGACACATGTAGACAAACACATGCACACACCCAAACATAAGAACAAAAACCATCACACTTATGTATGTTTACACTCACATGCACAACAAATACATGCAAACATATGCAAAGAAAGAAGCACCCACACAAGCATACAAGCATACAAGTGCAAACACACATGCTCATAAGCACATAAACTCACATGTGCACACATAGAATTATATATGAACATATGTGAGAGCATAAACACAAGCATAGGCACATGTACACAAGCATAAGAAAATACACACAAACACATGCACATGCACATGCATACATATCCATAAATATGCATGCATACACCCACACAAATAGGTGCACTAAAACTCACACACAAGCAAATATACATGCACACAAGTGGATACTCACATGCACACACACAAGCACAAATAGGAACACTCACACAAAAATACAAACACACATAAACATAGATGCATTATCAAGCACATGCGTGTGATCACATGCACACACACATACATGTGTTCATGTGCATGCACACATATGCACACTTGCACATACACTTACACATGTGAACACTTAAACACACCAACTCACATGAATAAACACACGTGTGCACATGAACAAATGCACAAACACTATTGTGCATGTACACACAAATTAGCACACACTCACATATGTAGGTACACACATGTACATGCAAATGTTTACACAAACAAACACATGAATATAGATACACACACACACATTCATACAAACACACACACACAAACTGACACAAACATGCATGCAGACATACACACACACAGACATGAATAGCAGCACAAATGCATGCACTCACACAAAGAAAAACTAATAAACATAAGATTACACATGCATGCACACACACACACACACACACACACACCAACACACATGAACATAAGCAAAAACTTGTAGGCATTGGCACTCACACACAAACCTACAGCTACACAAACACACATGCAAACACTCGCATGCACTATACACACACAAACACATATACGCACATGTGCATGCATACGTGCACCCACCCTAATACATACATAAGCAAACACACATAGACAAAAGTAAACATAGAATTACATGTACTTATGCATAGATATGCATAGACACATGCACAAATATGCACACATGCACACATAAAAACACACACACACACACACATGTCCACACATGCACAAATAGCTAAACACATGCACACAAGTGCACGTGCATAAGTAACATATGCATATCCACACATGTACCCATGCACATGTGCACAGATGCACACATGCACACTTGCACTCACACATGGCACACGTAGACACACATAGATATACATAAGAGCATGCTCACACAAAACCATGAATGCAAAAGCATGCATGCACACACACTCATACATACCCTCATACATGCTCACCTACACACACACACACTCACATGCACAACACACACATGCATACAAGTGAGTGCACATACACACTTGAATGCATACACACATCCTCCCACTCATAACCACACAGACACACACACATGCATACATAGATGCACACTCAAACATACACTTCCACATGCACACATACATGCCCACACTCACACACTCAAAGACACACAAATGCATACACACACACAAATACATGCAAATAAGTACACATGCATGCATCAACACACATATGCACACATTCACATACATACATACACACGCACACCCATACACACACTCACAAATGCATACCCACCCACCCGCACACACACGTCACCCATGCATACACATGCACACAATCACGTACATCAACATGCACACATGCATGTGCACACATATGCACAACAACACACAAACGTGCACAAAATGCATGTGAATGTGCACACACTCATGAATGCACAAACGCACCCACTCATATGCACATAGATGTGCAGACAAGCACTCATACATGCACACACACGCCTAAACACACATAAAAACACACAAGATTGCATGCACAGAAGCACACAAAGATGCAACCACACACACATAAGTACATACACACATTCATGCACACACACATGCATGCATACAAATGTACACACATACACATAAAAAAATCACACATGCAAAAACACAAACATGCATAGACACACTTACACACATGTCTAAAACCACCCATTAATAGGCACACACACACACACAAATACATCCTCACTCATGTACACATGCAAAAATATAAGCACATTTACAAGAAAAATTAAATGCACACATACAAGTGCACAAACATACACATACACACATAAAAACACAAACACAAACACACTATGATATGCATATGCATGCATGCACACATGTAATCACGCCCACACAGACACACACACACACCTACACATGCACACACATACAAATGTACAAGCTTGCACACACTCATGCACACTCACATGCCAACCATAAACACACACAAAAAAACAAGTGCATACATATGCACACGTACACACTCACTCACACATAGATGTGCACATGCACATGCATGCACATGCAGAAATGCACACATACACAAATGTACACACACTCGCACACAAACACACACACACACAAGCCCCTATGCACACTGGCACACACACAAACATGCATACACAAATGCACATACATTTATACATGCACACACATGTGCACGCACTCATAGATGCATGCATATATGCATGAATGCTTACATACATACATACACATGCTCACATGCTTACATGTTCACACACACTCAAAAGCACACACACATACACACATGCACACATGTGCACTCAAACTCATGTATGCACACATAGACACATGCACACGCACATGTACAAACATGCAAACACATGCACATACATATGCACACATGTACACACAAACACTCACATTCACATGTACATCCAAACATGCATGTGTACTAGCACACACATGTACCCACACACACATGCATATGCACATAGACATGCAAACACAAGTACACACACACACACACTCACATACATGTAATCCTACACACACATGCAAGCACACATGAACACACCCAAGCATACACCTACACACACACTTGTTATTGCATGCACATACACACACACATGGCACACACACTCGCATACATACAAATATCCAACCACACAACTATACATACGAACACATACACACAAGTACACTCACACACACACACATGTGCACACATGCAAGTCCATAAACACACACACATACACATGCATACATATGCACGCATACACACACGTGCACATAAGAATGCACATGCACACAAATGCATGCACAAACTCATGTCTACAAATGTGCACACACACATGCACAAATCGACACATGGATGCACTCACATTTACAAAAAAAATGCACCTATAAACACCACTAGCAGCCACATGCACAAATGTGTGCACATGCACTATTACACTTATAAATGGACACATGTGCACACACTCGCACGTGCACATGCACACATAAGCATGTAGACATACAAAAAAATTTTCACATACACATGCATACACACACATGCACACACACACAAACATACGTACATGCACACATGCTTAGACACATAAACACCACACACATGCATGCACACAAATACACTAACGTAGAGTCAACACATGCACACATAGAAATACCTACACATAGCTACACACACACTAACATAAACACACACATGCACCCACACACACACATGCACACAAATGCATATAAACACATCCCTAAATGCACATACACACACAAATGCACATTAACACACACAAACATAGATAAGAAAACACATACGCACATAATCATACATATACAGACATATATACACATGCACATACACACACACATGCACATACACAAACTAACACTCACACATTGACACATGCATGCACACAAACACATACAAACATGCACACACCCATGAACTCACATGCACATGCATGCACACACATACAAACACACACACACACACATAGGCACACAAACACACACACATAAGTGCACAAGTGCCCATGCATACACATGCAAGCACAAGCACAAGCACATGTGCACATATAAACATAAACACATACGCACACTTGCATGATAACACATACACACATTCACTCACAAAAACATGCACAAATGCACACATAGTAAGTAAACAAGTACACATGCATGAAAGTAGGCACTCATACAAATATAGACTTGCACATAGTCAAACACACTGACACATAGACATGTACACACACATATGCTCACATAGGCATATTGATAGATATAGACAAACACACATACCAACATACACACACACATGAATGCAAGCATGCAAACATACATATATACATGCAAGCATGGAAAGATATGCACAAGCATACAAACACACTCAAGCAAGCACACACATGCACATTCACACACCCAAAGTCCTAGGCAAAAAAACACACATGCATCGACACATGAACAAACACGTGTAATCATGTGTGCACACATGTGTATCAAAGCACATGCATAGGCATGCATCTACAAGTGCACACCCTCACATGCATACAAGTGCACAAATGCATAAACAAAATACATGTACATGAGCACACACATGCATGCCCATACACATGCACTCTCAACACACACAAATCCATACCTCCTACACAAATCCTTAGATGCAAAAGCAAAAGCACACACACTCGCACACGTACATATGTACACACACACACACATACACACACAAGTATGCACACACACACATACATGCATGAACACACCAACATGTGTACACATTCGTGCACCCATACAAACACATAAGCACGCATACACATATGCGCACACATGCATACAAATAAATATGCTTACAAACATACAGGAACACACAAATATGCAAACACACACATATATTCATGCATGCAAGCATGGAAACACACAGACATTTCATGCAAGCATGCAAACATAGATACACATACACATATGAACACACATATATGCATCGACAAATGCTCACGAACACATGCTTACAATGCACACATGTGCAAGCACACACATGTAGACACACATGAGCGCCCTCACATGCACACAAGTGCAGAAAGACACTCATAAATGCATGTAAATGAGCATTCACATGCATGAACATGCACAAATATGCACTCACACATACATAGATGCAGACGGTTATGCACACACTCAAATGGGCAAACAAAGACTCACACACTAGCACACCTACATGCACATGAACACACACATAGGCACACCCAAGTATCCACCAATGCACACACACATGCTCAAACACACTCACATGTGCACACAATCACACAATCACATAAATACACAAATATACATGAATGCATAAATACACATACAAATACTCATACATAAAAGTTGTACGCATTCACACAAAGATGTAAGCACACACTCACACACAAATGTCAATGTACATGCAAATGTACGTGTGGGCATGCATGCACAGAAATGCACACACACACACACAAGCACAATATGTACATACAAATGCACCAACACATGCACACACATAAACACACAACATGCAGAGACACACTTGCCCCTCCACACACCACACACATGCATACAAAAACAAAGATATAGACACACACTAGCATGTGCACATACACACATATATACATATACATGCACACACACACACACACACTCACACACTACCCACACACATACAAATGCATACACAGGCACACACACACACACACGAGCACATGCAGAAAAAGGAACAAATGCAAAAATGCTCACAAACCAATCTCAACACCCACCCACACACACACACACACAACATACCCATGCAAAATGCACACACATACATGCACATATATGCATAAATGCAAGCATACAACACACAAAAGCATGTCGATGCATTTGCACAAGTGAACACACACTCTACGCACAAATAAATGCATGCATGCACACACCCATAGAACACATGTGTACTTACACACATGCATTCTCACACACACCCACACATGCACATATGTGCACTCTCACACACACACATTCACACATGCATATGCACACCTGTGCACAAACATGCAAATGCACACAAGCACATGCACAAATAGAAACACACACACATACACACATGGACATATACATACGCATATGTGTTCGCACACACACATCTGAACAAACACACCCACACACATGCAAATGCATAAACACACACAAATGCACAAACACTTGCAAAGGAACACATGCACAAACACACATGTGCAGACACATGCACCCAAATATGTACATTCACATGCACTCTCAACCTAACACATATGCAAGCACTCATACACATGCACACAAACCTACACACACAAAAAAACAAAATAAGCACATACTCACACAAGCACACACATGAACATGCTACAAATATGCACAAACACATGTACACACACACACACATGCACACACTTATGTGCACACACATGTATGCAAACTGAGGCATCGAAGCACATTTGTATGCACCCACACACACAGTAGCACAATTGGCACACACATGAACACACATACCGACCCACACACATATCCACATAGACACACGTAGGCAAACACACACTTAAACACAAGCTCTAAGACACGTCCACATGCAAGCAAACACAGGCACTTGAAATCACCCATAATCAAGGAAGCACACACACACACACAATTATAAACACACATGCACCCACACACAAACATGAACATGCACACACACATGCACTAGCACTTGCACGCAAACATGCTCAAACACACATAGATATAGACACAATGGCAAACACATGGAAACACACATGCATACGTTCACACACTCACACATGCATGCACACACACACACCCAAGCACACTCACACACACACACACACATACACACATGCACACACACAAATGGAAGCATGAGAACACAAACAAATGTATGCATATGCAAATAGACACACACAATAACACACAAGAGAACATTCACACTCACACACATGCATCTTTTGACATGTAAAAATACACACACACAAAGACATGACACATATGGGCATGTGCATGAAAAATTGCATACACACATGCCCAAACACATGCCCCTGAACAAAATGATGCTCACACATACACATGCATGCCTGTACTCACACATGCTAATTGGCACATAAACACACACACAAACATATGTAATTGCATTAGCACACAGATGTCCAAACAAACCAACACACATGCCCATAAAAAAAGACACACTCGGACATAGACACACAACCACACGTATACAAACACATATGCACACATGCACACATGAACATATAATTACTTGTCCACCAAATTACTCATACGCACATGCAAATGTATACGCATAGAAACACATGAAAGCACATACATGCATAGGTAAATAAATGTACACACACAAACAAACACACAAACAAATGCGCACAAAAATGTGCGCATACACAAACACACAGCACACATTCTTGCACATGTCCACACACATAGACACACTTAGACACACACATGCACATACTAACACATGCATATATACATGCACACATACATACGCATACATGAATAAAGACAAACACACACACACACAAGCACACATATATGCATGCATCCATGCCAAACACATACAGATGCACACGTAGCCACATGCACATGCACACGTGCATGCACACACACATACACACACATGCACACATACACACACACACACATAAGTAGACACACACACAAACAAACCCACTTGAAAACACACAAACACACCCATATGCACTCACATTCACACATGCACGAACGTAGGTGTGCACACATATACACCAACATGTGCACACACATACATAAAAAGACACACACTTACCCGTACGCTCGATGATGCAAACATATGCATAAACACATGAATATACATAAGAACACAATATACATGTACATAAAAACAAACACACACAAAAGCCCACATATAAAGACACATAAACATGCATGCATATGCACATGCACATACATCTACATAGCCCCGCACACACATGTACATGCATACACATGCACATGCACCCACAAATGAACTTGCAAGCATTCAAACACACTCACACATACACATGCACATAGAAACACACACGCATGCACATGAATAAACACCCACTTACTCACACAAACACAAATGCACATACACAAACCCCTCAAGCAATAACACGCATAGGCATACAAACTCACACACACACACACACTTGCAAACCTACAAGCACCCAGGCACACACACAAACACATTGACAAGCACACACAGGCATACCCACAAACACACATGCAAGAAGAAACACATGCACGCACACACTCATGCATGTTGCACAAGGATGCACACATATGCACTCACGGACACATGCAAATGCATGCATAAAAAAAATACACAAAAGCACATGCTCACAGATGCATAAACACATGTGCATAGACTCACTTAGGCTAATAGACACATGTATCAGCACAAACACAAAGACATAGATGCACACAACAACACACACATACACACCCTCACAGTTGCACATCCATGTACACACAAACACGTAGACATAGATATGGGCACACACTCATATACAAGTACTCACACATTCTTATAAACACACATGCACAAACACATGCATATATAATACATATAGAAAACACATAAGCACAAACATGCACACAAAACATACACACACAAACCCACACATGCACACATTTGCATGCAGCTACAAGCACATAAACTCACCCATACACTATCACAAGCACACACATGTCTACACTCATATGCACAAGACATTACACACATACACAAATGTGTGTGCATACACATACATAAACACGCATGTGTGAGCACGTAGACACAATGAAACATAAGCAAACACATGCATGCAAACACGCACACACAAATTTGCATGCACATACACATGACATCGATTAACATGCACATGCATACACACATGAACACACATTGAAACAAACATTCACATACACGTGTTCCTACATGCATGTGCAAACACACACGCATACGTGCACACCAATGCACACATGCATATGAACTTATAAGTAAACACACAAGCACAATCACAAACATGCACACTCATGCACACATCTACACACATGTGCGCATGAACATACATACACACATCTACATAAATACGTACACACACATGCATCCTAACATCCACAAATGCACACACACTCACACAAAGATGAATACACATGCATGCAAATGCTGTAGCACTTGCACACAAATGCACAAGCACACATACACACACAAGCACACACACACACAGAAAAGAATACATACATGTGCACATATATACAAACACACACACACACATACATACATACACTTGCATACTCCACATAAATGCACATAAGCATGTATAAACAAGCACACTCATACAAACACACATGAACACATATTTGCATGGACAAGCACACACACACATGCATGCACATAGAGCCTCATGCACACACACACACACTAACACTTGCACATATGCACAAACATGTGCACACATTTGCATATGCACATGCAATCACATAGAGATGCACAAATACATACATGCATATGCAGACATCCAAACACGCTTAAATGCTCACCCAAAAACACATAAAAACACACACACACTCGCACATGCACACATGGACCCATACACCCACAAACACTGATGCACATTCATAAATATGCACATGTGGATGCACTCACACATGCATGCACACATGCACACACACACACATGAATGCACACACATGTTCATATTAACACACACACACATGTTCACATGTATACACTTGCAAACTTGTACACATATGCACACTGACACATGCACAGAGAGACACATACATTAGCACATGCATGCATTCACACGCACAAATACACACACACACACTTGAACACATACACAAAAACACACCTATGTACACTCACATCTGCACAGACGCACATGTACATATATAAACATGTATGCACATGTACACATGAACAAATACACATGCATACATGTATACACACACACATACACCAATGCACACACACAAACATAGACACAGACACATACAAACACAAGTATGAATGCACACATAAAGATAGAGGCATGAACAACAATAGAAATGCACACACTCATAGACACACAGGCACACACACATGCATGCCCACAAACACATACAGATGCTCACACATAGGGATAAACCATGTGCACACATGTTCATAAACACACACATGCACATGCGCACGCATGCACATGTGCGTACCCATGCACATATGTGCACACACATATGAAGTAAGCACTCACAAGCACAGGCACAGGAACACAAACATAGGCTTGCACACAAGCACATGTATGCAGACCCACAACATACACACACATGCATAAGGACTCACACACATGTATAAAAAGGCTCACATGCACAACACACACACATACACGATCACTAACACACCTATACCCACATACATGCACACACATACACTACACCAACATGTGTACATGCTCACACACATGCACAAACATAGCAACACACATACACACATAAGAAAACAAATACATGCACATGCACAAAAAAAACACACACTAAGTTGGACTTGCAAACACACATACACACATGCAAATGCAGACACACATAAAAAGGAAAATATGCACACATATTCACATTCACAACTACACTCGCATACATATGCACACAAAGAATCAAGCACAAATAAACACAAAAACATGTATACCCATGTGTATAGACATGCCTACACACACAAACACACTCTTAGAATAGAACACACTTGGAAGTGCACACACACAAGCACATGCACACACATGTACAAAGACATATGCATATGTTCACACACACACACACACACACTTCCATATGCATGCAACCATGTATGCATAAACATGCACCCAAAATGCATGTAGGCATGCACACATGCACCTACACACACACATGAACGCATGTACACCTGCAAAATAACACACACACACACACACAGACACACACAAGAGCAAATGCTCAGATTCACACACACACATGCAAATGCATAGTCGCATGCAAACACGCAAGCATACTCAAGCATGCACACATGCAACATAAATAGGTGCACACACTAAGTCACATAGCTATCTATACACACACACACACTAACACACATATTTTAAAATGGACACACATGCATGTAAGAATGCACATAAGCACTCACATACACACACACAAACATGCTCACACATATACATGAAATGATGTACACACAAACACGCCCACACATATGCACACACAAACACATACACATACAAACACATATGCACATACACAAACACACTTGCACATGCACACTTACACACATGCACCACCCACACACACACACATGCATGTACATACATGTAGACAAAAACATATGCACAACCACACATATGTACACGTTCACAAGCTCACACCTGCACACATAAGATGACATCCACACATGCACTTGCATACAAACATGCAAGCACACAAATGCATATATACATGAAAGCACACTACACACACCCATTAAGATAGACACAAATACACAAAAACACATGCATAGCACATGTGAAGACACGCACAAGCACACACACACACACATACACAAATACACATGTGAACACATGTAAACATAAACATCCATAAGGGCACACACTAACACACTCACACATACACATATGCACACACATAGACATAGATGCAAGCACATTCAAACATGCATGCATGCACACAATACACACACATGCACATCTACACACAAACAAGACCATGCACATGGATGAGCATGCGTACACAAACACACGTAGTTACAAAGATACACACAGAAGCACAAGGATAGGGTAACACACACATGCACATACATACCATCACACACACACACACATACATGAACACTAATGCACACAAACAAACACACACACACACACACACACTTACACATACACATAAATATGCAAAAGCATGCATACAAGTACAAACACACATATATTCACACACACTTACACTTGAACACAAGTGCATGCACATGTTCCTGCACTTGCTTTCATATACAAATACACATGTGCACATACACACAAGCATGAATGGACATACACACAAGAATGAATGGACATACTCACATGCACACACACATGCACACAAAACTCTAAGTGCATGTACACACACATAAGCACATAGGAATGCACACACACACATATGAGCATATGCATGTGCACACATATGCACATTCACACATAAAAGTATGCACACTCAAATGCACACATGCAAACACATCTATAAGAACATGTAGAAAACTCCCTCACACACACATATATACACAAACATACACATAAATACACTAACATGGACACACAAATACACACATATAGACACATGCACACTAATGCGCACACACATACATATGCATACATGGATATATGCAAAGGTATACGCATGTGCCCATGCACACGCACACACATGAACACACTGACACACCCAACAATAACACACACACACACACAAAATCACATGCACATGCACACACACTCACACACATGCACACAAGAACATGCACACAAACTCACACAAATGCTTATAGATAGATGCATGCACACACATGCACAACTAAACACACATGCAAACACACATATAAAGATAATACACATATGCATGCACACAAAGAAACATTCACACATGTACACCAATGCGCATGCATATACATACATGCACACTCTCACACACCCACACAAACTTATACACACACACACTGGATCACACAAATGCAATACTCCCATATTCACACCCATCATATTGATACATAGGAATAAACAAACAAACATGCACACACACACACACACAACCACACATGAACATATACACACACACAATAGTACATATATGCACATAAGTAGATACATGCACTCACATACACAAACACACAAGTACACACCTATGCAGACACACTAAAACATGCATGTAGAGACACATTCAAACTTGCACAAACACACACTTGCACATTAACACAAGCACATCAACAATAAGAAAAAGACACAAGCATGCATGCACAAGTGCATGCACACACACATACAAACTCACATTAACACATGCAAACACACACATTCACACACAAGCATTGGTACACACAGACACACATGCACACACACTCGCATACACACACACAAACACTCACGTATACACACACATACACCCACACACTCACAAACTAGCGTACATATGCACACAGAAAGACACACACTAAAACATGAATACACACACAAACTTGTATCACAAACACATGCATATGCATGCACACTCACATGCATACATAAACACTCACACACACATGTGCACATGCACATGCACACACATAGGCACATGCACAAGCAAATGTATACACACAAACAGAAACACACATACATACATATAATCACAAACACACAAATGCTCTTACATAACTGCACAAACATACACATATGAAAAGATACACACATGTGTGCATCCATAAATACACTTGCATGTGTGTGCATGTGCACACACATGCACACGCCCATAAATGTATGCACACACATATGTACACACACTCACACACATGAACACAAAAAAAAAATGCACATGCCAAAACACACAAATATATGCACATGCATAGACACACATGCAAACACATAAACATGTTCACACATACACACACACACACACATGAGCACACACTCACCCACACTTAACGCACACATGCATATGCACATATGAACACATACACACAAATGCACATAAACACAAACATATAAATTCACACATATGCATACACACACACACATGCATGCATACATGTGTATGGCCATATAAACAAATTAGCACACACATGGAACCACACATGCAACCACAAACACACATGCATTTATGCACACACACACACCCATGAATTCACAAGCACAAACACAAAAGTATTCTCGCTCACATACATGCACAAGCACATACACCCACACACATTAGCTCGGCATACAGATGCATGCACACCCACACAAACATACACAAACACGCATACACACTTATAAGCACACACATGCAGACAAATAAGCATATATACACACACATGCACCCAAAATATATGCACATGCAAAATCACATAGAAAAACACACAGACAAGCACACACACCCATGCAAGCACATGCATACACACAAGCATGTATGCATGCATAAAAGCACACACCCATACAAGTACAACGATCCTTACACACACAAGTATATACATGCCAATGCACACACATACACTAGCATATGAACACATACCAAAGACTACTCTTGCACATACACATGCACAAATAGATGTTTACACAAACAAAAATTCATGTACACAAACACATATACACAAATATAGATAGGCACCCCTCCACATGCACACACAAACACATACACAGTCACATGTGTATGCATGCACACAAAGACACTGACACATGTACACACACACACATGTGCACAGGTACATGCACAAGCACTCACATGCAATTGCATACCAGCACACAAACATGCAGTTATAATCACACACATGCACACTCACACATGCACACACACATGTATATTCACATAAGCACACACACTCAAACATGCAGGCACACATGTACATATGTAAACACGCACAGGCACGCACACATGTACATGCATGCGCATGTGTACACACACACACATTAGCTCTAAGAAACACCTCTCCAAAAATGCACACTTACACATAGATGCATGCATGTGCATGTACACACACATGAACCTACATACATGCATATACACACACACATAGACATGCAAAAACAAATGTTATTGCATGTAAACACAAACACATGTACAAACATGTAAGCATACACCCAAACACACACACACATAGGTACTAACATGCATACTCACACAAAATAAAAATGCATATGGACATATGTAAATGAAGATAAGCATACACACATGCATATGTGCATGCACACACATGCA
The DNA here is from genome assembly GCA_023846275.1 of Vanilla planifolia. NCBI lineage: Eukaryota > Viridiplantae > Streptophyta > Magnoliopsida > Asparagales > Orchidaceae > Vanilla > Vanilla planifolia. The sequence goes on from JAIUJO010000022.1 coordinate 2,076,160, forward strand.
CATGCTTACATATGCATGCATAAAACACACATATGCACACACACACACACAAAAACACATTTGCATATGTACACACTTGCATACTCGCATACATCTACTCACATGTGCACACACACATATGTAGGTACACATACAGGCATACACATGTACACATGCACACATGCACAGATATGCCAACACATGCACATTTCTACATATGCACAAGCACACACAAATACATGCATATGCATGCAAACACTCACACATGTACAAATACATCAAAAACAATGAAGGCATGACCACACAAACTTACACACATGTGTGTGCCTATGCACAAATACACACACATTCACACATGTATGTTCACTCATACACACACAACAAGCACTCATATGCATGTGTATAAGCACACACATGCACACATACAAGTACATGTACACACATGCACAAGCACACTTATGCACACACACACATACATATGCATAAGAATGCACAAATGCACACACATCATGTGCATGCACATGCACATACACACACATAATCACAAATACACACTCAATCATAGACACATGCACCCACAGACATGATTATGTAAAACATGCACATATGCATAAATGTATATGCTTGTATGCACACAAACTCATGCAACTAACATACTGATGCACTCACAAACACACAGAGACAAGTGCACATGCACACACGCATGCTCGCACACACATACAGCACGTACACAAATATACACACACACAATCACAACCACATGCACATAGACACGTACTTGCACACAACCACATACCACAAGCGTGCACAGGCACTTACATACACATAGGCACACATGACATGTATGCAAACACATGCACATGCATACACACATGCACGTATTCCTACACTTACATGCACATATGTGTACACACATGCACAGGAACACACACATACATATACACACACATACACACACACATAGACACACACATAGACACACATGCATAAACACAAATGCACATGCACACATATATAAATAGACATGTGAACTTAGATAAATATACAAACATGCATGCACACACATACACACATGGGTACAAATGCACACAGTCGCATGCACAAAGACATGTGTGCACGCACATAAACATAAAAAAGCACACATGTGAAATCACCAGCACACCCATGCACAGAGGCATAGATAGCTCATATGCAGGCATGCAAAAACATACCACAGGTACACACACAAACATGTTCACACACATACAAGCATAAACATGTATATGCACACACACACACACACACATACACACATGTAGACACACATGATGATATTTACACATGTGCACTCACACATACAAACCAAAAAATTTGCATACATGCCTACAAACTAAAAAATGCACACACACATACACATGTATGCAAGAAAGAGCATGCGCACATGGAGACACATTTCTACAAAGCTAGACACAGAAACACATGTCCATACACAATTGCAGAAACAAACACACAAACGCACATGCATTCACACATTCACGCACACATATTTGTAGAAAAAAGAATGTATGCATAGGCACATACATGCACTTGCACAAGCACTCATAGACATGCACATGCACACTTACACACTCATACATGCTCATAGGAACTCCAATATACATACACACTCATACACACCTGCATGCAAATGTCTATACACATGAACACACACACACACATATGAACATACACACACACACAGATGCACTGATATACATGCATTCACACATGCACAAGTGCTACACACACATGCATGCACAAACAAACACATGCATAAGCATGCACATAATAAGTTGTACTCACAAACACATATATACAGACATACAGACAAATGCACACAAACACACGTGCACATAGACAAAAATAAATACACACACACACATGCATATACACATGCATGCACCACACATAGACACAAGCAAAGAAATGTGCACATGCATGCACACACATGCAAAAACACATGCACACAAACTTGTACACATAACCACACACACACACACACACACTTACATGCACCTGTACACACACAATCACAAGCACACACACATGCATGCACATACACACCCAAGTATGTGCACACGTTCATACAATCACACACACACATGCACCTGTGTGCACTCTTACACACACACACGTCCATACATGCGCATGCACACACATGTAAATGCACACAAGCACATACACACATATATGCATATGCATAAATAGAAACACAGACATGCACATACACAAACATATGCACATACATATGGACAAACACACCCAAACACATGCAGACCCAAAAATACATATGCACACACACACACACACAAATGCACAAACACATGCAAAGGCACACATACACAAACACACATGTGTAGACACATGCATCCAAATATGTACTTTAAGATGCACTCTTAACCAGACACATATGTAAGAATGCATGCACACACACATGTACAAGCACATACATACAAACCTACACACACAAACAAGCACATGCTGACATGTACACACACACGAACATACAACAAATTACACAAACATAGCGTGCACACACACACACCCACACAATATCATGTGCACACACATGTATGCGAACTGAGGCATAGAAGCACATTTGCACAAACACTAGCACACATTGACGCACACATGCACACACATATCTACCAACACATATATCCACATAGTCACACATATGCAAACACACAAACATAAGCTCCAAGACATGCACACATGCATGCAAACGCAAGCACTTGTAATCACCCATAGTTGATCAAGCACACACACACACACACTTATAAACACACATGACCCCACAGACAAACATGAACATGCACACACACATGCACAAATGCACATGTACATACACATACATATTCATGCACACACACACACAAGCACATTCACACACACATACACATACAAATGGAAGCATGAGAACACACATGTATGCACATGCAAATGGGCACACACAATAAAACACAAGTAGACAAGCACACTCACACACATACATCTATGCACACGCACATATACACAGACATACACACTCACACAAAGACATGGCACTTATGGGCATGTGCATGAAAAATCACATGCACACACACACACACACACTCACAAGAACATGCACATGAATATGCATAAAAACTCATGCATACACGACACACACACGTACTGAAACATGCACACATACATACACAAACATGAATAAAGACAAACACACATGAACACACAAGCACACACATAGCATGCATGGACACCAAACCCATGTAGATGCACTTGTAGCAACATGCACATGCATTCATGCATGCACACATGCCTGCACTCATATCCACACACATGCATGCACACATATACAAGCACACACATGAATGCCTAAGTAGATACACACACACAAACACACCCACATGCACACACACTCACACATGCATGATCATAAGTTTGCACACACATAGATGTGCACAAATATATACCCACATGTGCACACACAAATGCATTCACACACATACATAAAAAGACACACACCTACCCACATGCACAATTATGCAAACATATTCATACACACATGCATATGCACAAGAACACACATATACATTTACATAAACAAAAACACACATATAAGCTCACAAGCATACACACATAGACATGCATGCATATACACATTCATATACACATGCCAGCCATGCACACACACGTGCATGCACTCATACATGCACATGCACTCACAAATGAACTTACATGCCCTCAAGCACACTCACACATACACATGCACATGAATAAACACACACTTACACAAGCACAAATGCACATACACAGACTCTACATACAAAAACATGCATAGGCATACACACTCGCACACACACACACACACACACACACACACTTGCAAACCCACAAGAACCCAAACACACACACAAACACATGCACAAGCACACACAATGATGCCTACAAACACAAAAAGCAAGCATGAACACATGCATGCACACACACACACACATGCACATGGATGCACACTTATGCACTTATAGACACATGCACATGCATGCACACACACAAATACACATAAGCACATGCTCATAGATGCATAAACACATGTGCATAGAGTCATATAGGCTAATAGAAACATACATGGGCATAAACATATAGACATAGATGTACACACACACACATACTCATCTTCACAGCCACACACCCATGTACACACAAACATGTATACAGATGTATAGATGTACACTCACACACAAACAAACAAATTCCTACTAACACACATGCACAAACACAAGCACACATAATGTACATACAACATCACATAAGCACAAACATGCACACACACACATACACACATGCACACATAACATACATGCACAAACCCACACAAGCACAAAAAATTACACACACATACACAAATGCAAGTGCATGCACATAAATATGCACATAGACACAAAGATACATAAGAAAATACATACAAACATGCATGCAAACACACACACACACGTGCATGTAAATACACATGACAGTGATTATCATGCGCACACATAGATGCATACACACATGAACACACATAGACACAAACATGCACATACACATGCATTCTCATATGCATGTGCAAACATACATCCATACGTGCACACCGATGCACACACATGTACACACACATGCACATTTATGAATACATGCACACATAACTAAACACACAAGCACAATCACAAACATACACACTAACACACACATTTACACACACATGCGCATGAACATACACACACACATATGCTTAAAAATGTAAACACACATCCATTGCATGCACTCACACACAAAGTTGAACACACATGCATATACCCATGCATGCACAAGCTGCAGCACTTGCACACAAATGCACAAACATGTATTCAAGCACAAGCACACACACACACACATGTAGAAGAACACATACATGTGCACATATATGCACACACACATATGCATAAGGAGTTGCAGACATGTATAAGAATGCTCACATGTAAAACACACACACACATACATAGATACACACATACACAATCACTAACACACCTGCACTCACATACCTGCACACACGTACAGACTCAAACACACCAACATGTGTACATACTCACAAACATGCACAAAGATAGCAACACATATGCACAAATAAACAAACAAATACGTACACATGAACACAAAAGAACACACACTAAGTTGTATTTACAAACACACATACACTCATGCAAATGCAGACACACTCGTAAAAAAGGAAAATATGCATGCACACACACATTCACATGTACAATTGCATTGGCATGCATATGTACATAAAGATGTAGACACACACACACACACACACACACTCTTATATACCTATCTGTATAGAGATGCCCACACACACAAACATACTCAAACAAACTAGAATAGAACACACATGCAAGTATACACACGCAAAAAAGACACATGTGTAGATTCACACACAGACACATTTGCATATGCATGCAACCACTTATGTATATACATACACTCATAAATACATGCATGCATGCATACTTGCATATGCACACACACATGAACACATTATCAAAAGGGAGAGACTATTAGGCCACCTTGTGTTTGATGAGTTAAGCCTTAAATAATTAGCATTTTATTCTAATGGGTTTGTTTAGTATGAATTAGGTATAGTTTCTGATAAACAACCCATGCACCTTAAAAATGGTGAATTAATGGTTTTTAAAGTACTTTGGAATGTTTAGTAAGTTTCAAGACTAGAGGACATGCACATCAAGTTTTGAAAAGTTTTTTGCTTAATAAAATATTAACTTATCAATTTTAAGGGCACTCTCATTTCGTATCAATCTCAAATCATATTCAATCATCTCCTTGATTTACCAAACAAATAGAATTCTATTATGTAATTGAAGTAGTAATTATGGAAGAATATTTTAAGATCTTTTTACATAGTTTGGAACCAACTTTTAAAACAACTTTTCACTTACTTTTGATTGGCTATGAAAAAATATTTTTCAATAAAAACATAATAATTGTAAATGAAATAACTAATGAACATGAATCAATATTTGAGATCTTAATAAAGTATTGCACCAATTCTATTGACATAAATTCTATTTGTAATAATTATAACTTCTTCTCAAAATGTTAAAGTTCTTCAGCTAAGCCTTACACATTTATTCTTTTAAATTCTCATTTCTCATGAATTTAGCTCATTATGACTTGTTTCATTAGTCAACTAGTATAAAAAGTTATATATATTTATCTGAAGTTTTCCATCTCTGTATTTTTTTCTTTTTCTTTTGAGTTGGGCCCAACATTTGTGAAAGCCCATGTTTTGTTTGATCTAATAAAAGAACCAAGTTAGGATTGAGCTCACAAAACTCTAGGTTTTAGTTGAACCAATAAAAGCTAATAGGATGGAGGTGAACCATAAGAAAAATCTCAAGTTGTAATCTTCTTTTAATGGTATTTTTCTTGACCTTAATTAACGGTAGACATAAGTTCTAATTTGAGCTGAACCACATAAAAATTATGGTGTCTCATTTTAATTTTTATCTTTTTTTCTTTATCATATTAAAAATAATATATATATATATATATATATATATATTTATAATTAAGGTTTTCTAAAGACATAAAACTATTTTTAAGAAAAAAATGCATTCAAAATTTCTTTTATGACCATAATTCACCTCCCTCTTATGAGTTTTGTATACTAATTTTTACTTCATTGTTAATTTAAAGGACAAGATGAAGAGATAAAAATAAATGATACATAAAAAGATAAAGAGAGAAATCCAGTTAAAGAAAAAAATGAGATTTATAAAGATAAGCAGAGAGAAATAGATAAAGAAGAGAAAATATAAAGTGAAAGTTGATAATGGAAGGATGATAGAGTAAGAGATAAAAAGTGAGAAGAGCAAGTTAGCGAGTGAAGAGAGAAGATAATAGAAAGAATGATAGAGTAAGAGAAAGAAAGTGTCATAGAGAGAAGAGAGGAAAAGAGAGTAAGGGAGCAACAAATTGAAAGACACAAATAAGTGAAAAGGAGCTATATTATAGAAGAGAGAAGTTGGTGAGTGGTAGAAGAAATTGTTGGATGGAGAAGAGGGAGAAGCAAATGAGGCAAAGAGAATGGGGGTAATATGAGAAAAAGAAAGAGATAGAGCAAGATAAGGTAGCATTAGAAAACATTGACATAACTATGATGGTAAATAAGAGACTGAATGGCAAAATAGTGAAAAAAGAAGTGTAAGAGTAATGAGAGATGTACTAGAAAGAGTGTTAGAGAGGGTAGAGGGATAATGAGACAATGTTATAAAGGTAGAGAAAGAGTGAAAAAGATGTTATAATCTGATAGAGATGGAAACAAATAGAGAGAAAGTAAGATAAAGGCAAGTGAGAGCATGCTTAGGGTATCAAACGAAAGTTACAAATGAGAGAAAGTGAAGAGAGAGATGGGAGAGAGAATTATGGGAGAAAGAAAAATAGAAAAAAGAGATTATGAAAGAGAGAATAAAACATTTAGGACCTAAAAAAATTGTTAATGAGAATATACAATGTTGGTAAGAAAAGACACTCCATGAAAAATAGTAAGCGATGGTGATAATGAGAGATAAAAAATATGAGAAAAGTGAGACAAAAATGATAAAGAGAAGGTGATACAGAGGAGAAAGAGATTAGCAAATGATTTCCAGCTTGTTAGAAGACAGAAATAGATAAGGAGGTGAGAGAGATTCATGATTCATAATGAGAAAGTGAGACATTTATCATGATTCTTATTTAAGTAGAGAAGGAGAAATAAAATATATGGGAGACAAAAAAATTAAGAGAGACAAAAAAGAAAAGTGAGGGCAAAAGTGATTTGTTTTAAAAAGAAACATGCACATCAAACAAGAGAGAACCAAAGAAAAGAGAGAAGAATAGAAAAAGAAAAAAATAAGCAAAAGAACGGGAAGAGTAAGAATGAAATAGAGAATTATGAGAAAAAGAAGATGAGGTATAATAATGTTTTGATAAAGAGAGGCATAAATGTTTTGTGAGAGATAAAGGGTAGAATTGAGAGAAATGGTCATGCATAAAGGGGCATAGATGGAGAGAGAATAAGAGAATAAATTTGGAGAGAGAAAAAGAGAGGAAGAATAGGAAGATTTAATTAATAATAATATCAGGTGATATTTTTATGAGATGAAATATAAAATATATAATTTTTAATGATAAGTATTAAAAATTCTTTGAAATTATTTATTTTTCTTACAACATAAATAATCTGTTTTATTAATAATAACAATTATATCAATGTTTCTTAATATTTGTAATAATTGCTAATTACATTATAGTCTTTATATTGCCTTTTTTATTAATTATGAAACTTTTAGTTTTAATTCTTATAATTTTTTTAATTTCCTTATAAATTTGAACTAAAATATATAATTAATTATGCTAAAAAATTTTAATTAAGTCTTCTTAATATTTAATAATAATTAAATAAAAGTTCTATTAATTATTTAATTGTAATACAATATTCATTATCATAATTAAAATATAAATTTAAAACTTCATTTGTTAAATAATTATTTTTCTTATATCTTTAATTTTTAAATTTTTATAGTTATTATCAATAACAATTAATTATTATCAATAGTAGTTTAAGAATTTGAGATAAGAATAATTGTTCTTAATAGTATTGGCCACCATTTAAGTATAAAGAACTTATTTTTATGTCATTTATGACTATAATATTGTTACATTAATAACTAATAGGTTTTAATATCAATATTTATTATTATTATTATTATTATTATTATTATTATTATTATTATTATTATTATTATTATGCTTTTAAAAGTATTTTAAGAAGAAAAAGTTTATAATGTCTAAGGATATAATAATAATCACTCTTTTTGTGATAAAACTTTTTAGTCCAACAAATGTCAAATTTAATTAATTAGAATAGAAATAAAAACATTAAAAATAATAACTTTTATCAATTGTTAAATTAGAATAAGAAATATAAGAAATTTATTAAGAACAATTAGAAAATAATTAATACAATTTTTTATTCACTACAAATAAAAGATTAAAAAGAAAAGAAATAATTTATTATCTTAATATTATCTTATTCTTAAGAATTACTAATTGAAAATAATATTTTATAAATTAATCTCATCAAATATTAAATAGGAATAATTTATAAAATTTTAAAAAAGTATTATTGAAATAACCGATAATAAGTTTCTTTTCAACTTTTCTCAACATATTCTTTTAAAAAATAACATGATTAAGAACTAAGAACTATAAACAAGTAATTTTAAAAAGTTGATTAACATAAGGAAGAATAAGGAAAAGTAGAACACTAAAATGAACTAAAAGAAGGAATAATAATAAAAAATAATGTGAAATTAACAAAATAAAATAAAAAAAAATGAAATAAGTTAACCTTAAAAAATAAGTACATGAATAAGGTGAACCAGAACAAACAGATGAAGTAGAACAAAAAGACAAATAATATAAGAAAAATATGTAAGAATATTATTAAATATTATAAATTTTTATAAAAGTTTCGTTAAAATTAATAATAATAATTATTGTTATTACTATTATAAAGCAATAAGTATTTAGAAATAAAAGACTTCTAGAGATAATGAAGCTATATGAAAGAGAAGGAACAACAAAGGTGAGAGAACAAAAAAATTATTGAGCGAGAAAGAGAGGAGAGATTTGATAAGTTGATGGTGATGTTAGATAAGAAATTAAGAGGTATAGGGAGAGAGAAATGCAACAAGGAGAAAATAAGAGAAATAAGAGAAAGGATTATGGGAATAAAGAGTGGGGAGAAAAGATAAAATAGACAAGCATGACAGTTGGAGAAATATAATAAAAAAGAGGAAGAAAAAAATAGATTTATAAAATATTGATAAAAATTATGAGAGATATAAAAGAATGATAGATAAAAATATAAAAAGGTATGGGGAGAAATATATAGTAGGAAAGAGATACATGAAATAAAAGAGAATAAAAAGGGAGGATAAGCTAATAAAGAGTAAAAGCAGATATCGTAAATTCAGAAAGAATGAATGAAAAGAGGTGGTTGAGATGACAGAGAAAAAGATAACGAGGTGTAGGAGAGCGAAGGGTCATCAAGAGAAAGGAAGACAAATATAAAAAATTAAATTAATATAAGGAGAAAAAGGAGATAAATAGGAAAATAAATACATAAAGAGACGCAATGTGTCAGATATAGCATAATCGGCTAAGGTAGAGACTGAAGGAGACATTTGAACATAAATAATGTTAGAAGTATAAAAGAGTAAAAAAAGATATAGAATGATATAGAACATTAAGAGAAGAGAGAGAGGAGCAAGAAAAAAGATAGCTATTAGAGCGAGGGAGAAGATAAAGAGTGTCATATTGAATGCAATAAATAGAGTCCACATGGATTGAGTCACAAAATACTATGTGATAAACTAAGAAAGGGATGAACTGATATTGAGTGAAAGGGACGTAGATAAAGAAAGAAAGAGTTTGAAAAAGTAGACAAATGAAATTGAGAAAAGTGAGAAATAAGAGAGAGAATGAATGAGACAGAGGTAGGAGGAGAAAAATGATTGAGTGAAGATAGAAAATAAAGATAAAAGAAAATAAAGAAAAAAAGAGATAATGAGAAAGACAGATACACAAGAGAAAGAATAAAATGCAAGAGAGAATAGAGAAAGAAGAGAGAGAAAGTAAATAAAGAGTTAAAGAATAAATAAAAAATATATGGATAAGGAGATAGATTAAAAAATTAATATATAAAAATAAAAAAGATAGAAAAGACAAAACCCTTGAGGGAGGATGATAGATATGGGGAGAACTAAAGGAACATGAAAGAAGGAAGTGTGGAAGAGAGGAAGTTTAGTAAAGGCAAATGAAATATAAAATGCATGACTGTGGTGATAGAAGACTGAGAAAGGAAGAGAGAATTAGAATGATAAAGAGCTTTAAGAGATTAAGAAGAAAGATGGGGAAAAAGGAGAAAATTAAGGGAATTGATGGATGTGGAGAAGGAAAAAAGATACTAAAGTGAGAGAGAAAAGGGAAGAGAGGGGTTAATTGGTGAGAAATAGATAACTTTATGGGAAAAAATAATTTATATGGAAAAAGATCTTGTTATAAATATAATTAACAATATTATATCAAAACAAGATGATTATTAACCATTAATTTAGTAAATAAAAAATATTGATAATTAAATAAGAAAGAAAGAGGTAGGTTGTGTAATAAATTTGAGGAAGAAGAGAGAGGGATAGAAAAAGAAATTATAGATAGAGTAAGATGAAATATGAGTGAAGAAAGAAAGTGAGATTTATAGAAATAAAGCTTGACAAATAAAGAATAAAGAGAGAAGAATATAGAGTGAATGGGGAGAAGTGAAGAATGAGAAAGAAAGAGAAAAAGTGAAGAGAGTGAATTAGAGAGTGAAGAGAGAAAGAAAGAAAAGTGGCCGAGAAAGGAGTTGGAAGGAAGTTGAAATAAAAAGAGATGTAAAATGAGAGATAACATGGGTGATAGAGAGAGGTGTGTTATAAAGAGAGTGAGAGAGTGAAAAACTAAAAGGCATAAATGAAGAGAAAGAAATATAGAGATTCCAAAATAGAGAGAAGGTGAAAAGAGATAAAGAAAGTTGAAGGTTTAGAGAAGTGAGAGAAATGAGGCAAAGAGAAGGAGAGAATAATGGGAAAGTGAGAGATAACAAAGACATAGAGCAAGAGAAAAAAGAGTAAGAGAAAGGAATAGGTGCAATATATTAACAAAAGTATGGAGGATGATATAATGAAGACAAGAAGAGGGGTTAGAGTTAAAGGGAGATAGACTAGAGAGGGCAGAGGGTTAATAGGATAATGATAAAGAGATAGACAAAGAGAGACAAGGAAGTTTGTATGATAGATTAGGAAAGAATATATAGAGCAAAAAGGATAGAGAGCCAAGTGGAAGCATGCGTATGTTAACAAAGGAAATTGATGGAAGCAAGAAAGTGAGAAGAGATCTGAAAGTGAAAATACGGAACTAAAAGAGAGTGAGAGTTATTAGAAAAAGAAGATAAATGTTATCATTAAAAATGTGGCAGTAAGAAGAGCAAATGTTTTGTTGGGGGTGAATAACATGAATAAGAGAAAAAGTGATGGAAAATGGATGTAGATAGAGAAAGAGAGAAAAGGAATGAAGTTGGAGAGAGAAAAATAAAATTAAATAAGAAGAATGAATTAATAATTCTATAAGATAACATTATTGTGAGAAGAAAATTATAGATATTTTAATAATAGTTATTTAGAATTTTTTGAAATTATTAATTATTGTTAAAAATAACTTTAAATAAGAGTTAGTAATTATAATATTTATCAAATACAATTGTCATTCTTTAGTATATTTTTATTAATCGGGAATCGTTATCATTTTAACTCTTATAATTATTATTTTTTCCATTTCCATTTCCTCTTTGTATTTAATAATAAAGTAAATAAAATACTATTAATTTTAATTGATAATATAATAATTATTGGAATAATTAATTCTAATATTTAATAATTTATTTTTTAAAATTTTATTATTTTTATATTATTATTTCTTAATTATTATATTTATTATCAATAATAATTTTTATTAAGAATTATTGTTTAGTAATTAGAGACAAAAGAATTGTTGCTAACAACATAATAATAATTACTAAATTTTACTCTAACCATCATTCTATGAATCAACATTTATTTTTATATCAATTATAACTCAATTCTATTTATACATATAATTAATTATTAACATCAATAATTACTACAATTATTATTATTATATCAAAAACTTGAAATCAAACACATAAATACGTACGCACCAACACACACATCTGCATACACACATACACCCACATGCAATCACATGCAAAAACATAGACACACACAAATGCATGCACGAATGCATGCACTCACACACACACAACCATATGCTCACACACATAAGCACATATACAAACATGTACACACACATGCATACACTCGGCCACACAAATGCATACATGCATGGATGCACACAGGAATACATGTGCTTGCATGCACAGATGTACACACATAAACAAATGCACACACAAGCAACCACACAGGTGCATATGCACACACATGTAGGCACTATGCACTTACACATGCAAATATATACCCACAACCACACAAGTGTACACACACATGCATAGTACACACACACAAACATGTTCATGTGCACACATAAGCAGACAAGAACACACACACACATACACATAATCGGACACTCACATGCATACACCCACACATAATACGCACATACAAATGCATGTTCACAAGCACACATCTGTATGCATAAACACATATAAAAGTGCACACCTACACATATATGCACACAAATACATACACACACACACATATATACACACACAACACACACACACACACACACACACACACACACACACATATATATATATATATATATATATATATATATATATATATATATATTACACAACTCACACACCAACATACATGCACAAATACATACACATGCACAAGAACATGCACACACATGTATACACACTAATACACAATCACACAAAAACATACATATAAACATGCCCAAGTACACACATGCATATGCAAGCACAAACAAATGCATATGCACACACATTCGCATGCACTGTTACAGTGCTATTGACAAACAGCATAGACGCACATGCATACACACACATGAACAACATACACATGGCCACACATATGCATGCGCACACAAGCACAAAAAAACAAAGACACATACACAAATAAATAGGCATATGTGCACCAAACACACACACTTGCATGCAAGCATGCACATGCATAAATAGACATACAAGCTTGCAAACATGCACACGTGCATACATGCTTGCACATACACACATGTATGCATGCATGCATACACATATACACATACAAAAACACATGCAGATGCATATGCATCTATATGCACTTACACAAATATGCACACACATAAGCATACACATAATAAAAAATAAAAGCATACACATACATGCTTGCACATGCATATGCACACAAGTGCATAAACATACACACATATGCACATGCAAAAACTCACAAATATAGATGTACATGCACATGTCCACACTCAAACACATTCTCATGCACACAAGTGCATAAACATACACACATATGCACATGCACACACATGAAAATATGTATATACAATCACATAAAAGAATGCACGCTTGTGCAAGTATACACGTATACTCACAAACGAATAAACACAGACATGTGTACCCATATATGCACAATAACACACATTGACCCACACACATACACACACACACACATGCACATGTACTCACAGATGGACTCGCTCATGCATACACACTCATACATGCACACAAAACCTATATCCTCAAATTTGCATGCATGCGAACACAAAAAGCACAATCATGAACTACCACACACATGCATACATACATACACATGCACACACTCCCACACACATTGAAGCCCATGCACACACATAATCGCACACAGATGCACGCACACATGCGCACATGCACAAACACAAACACAAACACAAACACAAACACAAACACAAACACAAACACAAACACAAAACACAAATGAACATGCACACACACATGCATGCATGTGCACACACACATGCATGCATGTGCACACACAAACTTGCATACATAAATGCACTCACTAAAAGAAACATACATGCATATGCACACAATCATATGTTTGTGAACACACACACACACCCACAAACTTATACACATACACATTATCACACATGCAACATGCACACACACACACACACATACATGCATAAATTTATATGTACATCGACACACACATGTAGACATGAACACGCACACATACATATATATACACACACATATGCTGACAGCACTCACCCATATAAGAGATGATATAAAAATGGTCACGCACAAATATGCACAATCATACAAGCACATATGCACACATGGACACACACACTCACGTACACATGACCATTCACACACAAGCACACACACATATATAGAAATATGAATATGCACATGCATACACACAAAACAAACGCAAACACACATGTATGCTTACGCACACACATGAAAAATTCATACAGACACACATATACACACACACATAGAAATGCACACTTGTGCAAAGGTCGATACACATGAAAACATGTAAATATAGATACACACACACTCGCACATTTGCACATGTACCACGAACACACAAATACATAGAAATATGCATATGCACATGCATACACATACAAAACACACACAAACACACATGTCTACTTACGCACACACATGCAAAAATTCATACAGACACAAATATACACACATATACATAGAAATACACACTTGTCCAAAGGCTGATACACATAAAAACATGTAAATAAAGATACACACACACTCGCACATTTGCACATGTACCATGAACACACACATACATAGAAATATGCATATGCACATGCATACACACACAAAACACACACAAACACACATGTATGCTTACGCACACACATGCAAAAATTCATACAGACACACATATACACAAACATAAATAGAAATGCACACTTGTCCAAAGGCCAATACACATGAAAACATGTAAATACAGATACACACACACACTCGCACATTTGCACATGTACCACGAATACACACATGAACACACATACATGCCCTCTAAATACACATATGTGTCAACATATACACACACATCCACAAATACACAAAAACACAAAAACACAAATGCACAAGTCCACTCACCCACACCCATATGTGCTTGCATACACACATAAACACAATAATGCACACACCCTCTCACATGCACACACATGCATGGATCTACGTGCACACACATAAACCCACACACATATGCACACCATACAAACACAATCACATGTATGCAAACATGACACTCACACAAACACGGCACACACAAACACTCTTACATATGTAAAAGTACACAACATATACACACACACACAAATGTATACACATGCCTACAAGCACATATGAACACATGTAGACACAAACATGCACAAACTCTCAAGCATATTCACACATGTATACACACATCCACATACACAAATAGACACTGACACATGGATGTATGAACACAAGAAAACACTTACATAGGCACAAACAAACACATGAACGTAGACTCATGCACATACTTGCATATACACGAACACACAACATATGCATGTGCACACACATCCAAAAGAAAACACACAAATACAATCAGAAACATGCATGTAAATTTACACACACACACACATGCTTGCTCATGCATATACACAAAATCAAGCGCATACACCTCCCATGCACATACATGCACACACACACAAACATGCATATATACAACATACATAGACATGCACACACATGCATTAACACACAGACATGCATGCATGCATTTACACAAACACACATGCACACACACTCAAGCACACACACTCATGCATACACACATCCATGCATGCATGCATAAACACACATAGAAACAAACACATGATCAAAGTTAGTCACATATGCAGAGAAGCATGCACACACACATGCATATGCACATGCTCCCACACATACAAGCACATGCACACATACATATACAAACATGTACTAGCACATGAAAACACACACACACACACACTCACATGTGCATGCATAGGCACACACATACCCACACACATGCATAAACACACACATGCATGTATACATGTAGGAGCACATATAGGAACAATCATAAAACCAAATGCACACACTTATATAAGCAAGCGTGTACACAAATGCACATGTATCCATGTACACACACGTATACATGCACATACACACAAGCACATGCACACATACATGTACACACATGCACATGCACATGCACACACACATGATCACAGAACACACACACACACATGATCATAGAACACATATAACAACACACACACATGCTGAAAAAACACACATGCACCCACATACAAGCACACACACATGCACGAATACACAGACATGCATGCCCACATGCCCAGATGTACAAACACACATGCATTCACAAGTATAAATAAATGTACGCATGCATGCACTCTCACGCATGCTGATATACACATGTACCTACATGTACAAACAAACAAAGACACCCACATGTACATTCACAAACACAAACACACACAAATACAATCACATAAAGACACACATACACATATGCACATGCGAATGCACGTAGACTTGAAAACACACGCACATGCTTACACACAAACACTAAAATACATATAGACCCATGCACACATGACTCACACTCATACACATGCTTGCACACAAGACCTACACACACACATAGATGTGCATACACATGCAAACACTCATGTAATCACATGCCCATAGACATGCACACATGAACACACTAACACACACTCAACCCCACACACATGCATGCATACTCACACATGCACACACACACATACACAAATGCATGCACAAACATGATTACATATACACATGATCACACATGCACAAACCATGCACCCATGCAAGCCACATGAATGAACACACACAAACGTGCACACACATGCCCACACACATAATTACACGAGCACAAATGCCCGCATGCACACATGCATACTCAGCCCCACACGTGCACATAAATATGCATGCACACATACACACATGCACAAACACACATATACATATTCACAAATGCATGCATACACATACACACTTGCACATGCACATGCACACAAACACATGCTTACATACACATGCACACATATGCATGTGCATGTACCCTCACACATAAACCAGTACACATACACACACACACACACACACTAACCTACATAAACTCACACATGCACTTGCACACACACGGACAAGTGAATGCACACAAAAGCACACACACAAATGCATACACATATTCACACATATGTAAACCCACATGCATGGATGCACATATACATCCAAAACCACATGCACACACACACACTCACAAACACATGCAAAAACACAACACAGCCACAGGTGGTGCACATTAACGAGCACACATACATGTACACACACATGTACACATATATGCACAATCACATACATGCATGCATACATATACATTCACACACGTCTCTATTGTATGCACTTATGCTCACATATGCACTCATGTGCACACACACAAACACCTTCACACATGAACATACACACACACTCGCATCGCCACACACACTTATTCCTACTAAAACACACCCATACCAGCACACACATTTGCACACGCACACATAAAAACACAAACCCCATACACATGTGCACAAAAATACATGTACACATGCATGCACAGATGAACTTACATGTAGACACATACACATGTACACACATGCACATGCACAACTAGATAAACACCCAAACATTGACACACACACACACAAATCCAGTAGCCCACACTGACACAAACACATGCATAAGCACAAACACACATGCATGCATGAATAGACTCACGCACACACTCAATAACATGCACATACATACATGCACACACATATACACAATCACAAACACATAAAAACAAGTGCATACATCACACATAAGCATGCACACACATAAGCACATGCACATGCACACATGTATATGCACATGCACACACACACACCCACTCATGCACACACACATACACACACATGCACATAATAGATTGGCATGCACACATGAACTCGTGCAAGCCCTTATACACAAATAAGCACACATACTCACATATGCACATGCACACATGCATGCCTAAGTATGCATGCACACACAACCATGCATATATACACACACAAATGCACACACATATATGCACAAAGACACACATGCACACACACATACACAGACACACATAAAATGCAACAATAGATATAGAAAAATGTGCACACATACGCACCTGCACATTTAAACATGCATGTGCCCACACATACTAACATATACACACATGCACACACATTAATGCACAAACACATACATATACACATGCACACACACACATATGGACACACAAATATGCATAGGCACACAAGCACTCACATGCACACACAGACACACACACACACACTAACATGCTTGCACGAACACATGCACAAATGTGCATGCATCCCTACCCATCTACAGATGCACACATGCTCGCACAAACATATGCACAAATGCATGCATATACATGCACATGCATACACATACACGTACTTGCATGCATATATGTGCACACACACACATATATAGATGCATAATCACTCCTATAAGCATGCAAACATGTACACACACACAAACACAACACACATAATACATAGAGCATGCACATGCATGCATTCACACAAACACACAAAAACATACCCATACAAACAAACATACACACACATACATGCACATGCAAAAGCATACTTGATCATACATATCACATGCATGCTTACAAACACCCACACACACACACAAAGGAAAACACCCACACGTATGCATGCATGCATACATTCACAAACATGCACACAACAACACACATACACACACACACACATAAGCAACACACATTCATGCACACACATATGCACTGGTTCATGCACATGCTCACACACATGCACGAGCACACACATATGGACATGTGCACACACATAGCCACACATGCACATATACATTTATGTACACACACATGCAAATGCATACTTGTATGCACATGCATACTTATATGCACACACACACACTTGCATGCATAGGAACGCACTCACACCATGCATACACATAGAAACATACATGCACACGTACAAGCACTTATGAACATGCACACATGCAAACCTAAAAAGTACACATTCATGCATGGAAACACACATAATCATATAAATATGCATATGCATAGACATGCAACTACACACATGCACACTCATTCTCATGCAAACACACATTCAAGCATTCACATGGTATGAAAACACATGGATGCACAAGACCACACTCATGTAGACTTGATACACACAGTCACATGCATGCACACAAACACACCTGAACAAAAACACACTCACATGCATATAACCACAAAGACACACACACATGTGCACACATACAAAAATGAACTCACACAAATTTGCACTATGACATGCACACACACATGCACATACCTACACCTACACCTACACACATATGTGTGCATGCACATACGCACACACACACACACACACACATGCATGCACACAAACAAAAATCCACATGCTCACACATGCACATCCATATGTAAACATATGCTCACACAAACACACTCATAGTCACACATAAACACATGCACTTATGTGCATGTGCACACACATCTAGACACAAATGCACACGCATGTGCACACATACATGGACACATTCACACATACACACCCACACATACATACACATGCAAGCACACATATACACACACATGAGCATGTACATGATCACAAAGATGCCCACGCACACAGATAGACACTCAAATAGAGCACACACATGCACACACCCAAAACATGCATATTAAAACATAGACAAATACATGCACACACTGATACACACACACCCACCCATACTAAGACACATGTGTGCACACACACGTAAGCCTGTACACATGAAAGCGTGTACTTGCACATGCTTGAATGCATGTACACACTTGAAAGAATGTACAATGACACACACCCACACATACTCATGCAAACGATCGTAAATGCACCCACACGCACACCCATGCACACACAAACACAAACACATGCACACAGATGCTCAGGCTCATGCATGCATACAAACACAAACCCATATACACACTAACACATATGCACACTCACACACCATGCATACTCACACACATGCTAATGCACAAAACAACCAAAATAAATACACATACATGCACATGTATAGAAATGCATGCATAGACACACATGCACACACATACAAATATGCATACTCATATACACATGCACTAACACATGTATAGACACACACAAACACGCACATGCATGCACATGCACTTACAAATAGGCACTCACATATATACACACGTCCACACTCATGCACACCCACAAGCATGACCATGTGCATGCACATGCACACTTATGCACAAACCTATATTCATATACATGCACACATACATATACACAAGCACACACATGCACACTCACACATGCATGTAAAAGTACAAGCACACATGCACATAGCTACACACAAACATAATCACACATACACACATGCATACGTACACACACATTCACACATATAGATACACACACACATACAAGAACACAAATGCATGCACATGAATGCACACAAGCATGCACCACATATACACACATGTTTGATCTACACACACAAAAGTGCACATGCTCAAACACACAAACACTTGCACACACATACAGATATACATGTTAATACACCCACAAATACATACATATGCACAAACATATGCATACAATTGAACACACACACAAGAATACCCTCACACAATTACATACACACATGCATACCCTTACATATACATGCACATGTATGCTAGAGCACAAGCACATACACATGTACACAAACCCCTACACATAGACTTATACACATGCACACATGCATATTGTCACACATGCACACACACGCACAAGTAAATGCTTGCATACACAAACAAATGTACACACACATCCTCATTCATACATGCATATACTGATACACATGGTAGGCCCACACAAGCCCAACCATGCACACATGCAGATGCAGACACACACTTACACACCCATGCATATACTTTTACAAGCACATGAAGAAATGTACACAGGCACATGTATTCATGCACATACACACATGCATGCTCACATATGCAAATACAAACTAACAAACACATGCACACACATGTAGACACTGATTTTAGACAAATCCAAGTGGTCTATTCCTTGCGACATATTTAGTTGATGACAATCTTATGCTGAAGTAAGATATCATGTACTATATTGATGGATTTTGTGATTGTATGATGTAGGAAAAAGAATTAGAGTCAACACATTTGTCTAACCCTTTGCAATAAGTGGTAGTATCAGAATGAACTTGACACAAAAAGGATGATTAAAAGATAAATCTTATTGATCAGCCTCAAGAAATACGCATAGAAGGTGCTAATGTTGATCTAAAACATTATACTAGGCTAATAAAATCATAATGCACATGCTAAGAAATCATCATACTAGGCAAATTTGAAAGATCTATGTTATGCAGCCTAATTAGCTATGATTGTATTGCTAGGATGTAGGATGTAATTCAATACTATGATGAACTCTATAACCACACATGTCGAAATAGTTGATAAGTGTCATCATATTTACTTAGTCAAGAATGAACACACTAGTACAATTGAAAGCCATGATAAAGGTGTGAAGAATCCAAAGAACGTTTCTTATGATTCCAAATAAATAGAGAGTCTAATGTATTATCTAATTAGGCTCATCATAGTTAAGTGTAGCCATTGAAAAAGTCTTTACATACAGTTGATTTCGAGATTGTATAAAATCGGGGAGTACTACATGATGTGGACATAGAAGCATTTTTTGTAATTAAAATTGATTGATAATTACATTGGTTATTAGATCAAATTACAAAGAAATTGTTGAGAAAGATGTCTTTTTTCTCATTCCTTGCACATCTTCTTGCAAAAAAGAACAATAAATTTTATAAGTAGCTTCCTAATTCACAAATTGTCTATTGTATTAATACTACAAAAAAATTATTCTAATAGTAATATCTTATGTACTAAATTTACTTTAGCGAAAGTACTAAAAATTTTATGAACCTTTCTTTTGTATCTTTGCTATAATCAAGTTTAAATTTGATGGGATATATTGGAATGTGTTAAATTGGTATTTTTTAATAATTAATAACCATCATCTTAAATATAAGAAGAATAGTTATCATGTGTTAAGATTGAGAGATTATATGGACATTGATTTCTCTACTTCAAACAAGCCACAACAAATAGGTTCATTCCTTTTTCTTAGAATATGATTAACCTGACATTAGTTATGTCAACCAAAGTAGTTAATCAAAATTGGTTTCTTAGATAAAATAAAAGATATATGATAAAATCTAGTGGTTTTCCAAGATTTTAGTTTGTTATTTTTAGTCCCAAATGCTTAGTAATTTCCATAAGAAAAAATCCAATTCAACTATAATGATCATCTAAATGCATTCCATAAATTTGATTATGGAGGCATTAGTTGGATGATTTTCCTTATGATCACAATATAATATATGAACAACTCTCCTCATCACACTTAATTTGTTGTTACATTTCCTTCCTAAATATGTTTTATAATTTAACTACTTTGCAAAGACATTGAGTGGTTCCATTAAGTTAGATTAAGATACAATAGGGGATTCTAATGCTTTTTTGAATCATTATAGGGATTGATTATTTTTTTTATTCTATAATGATGTTTTATAACCCTAGATTATCACATAAATATAAACCAAATAATATTTCAATGGCTTCAACTTATATATTTTTTAGTTTCTATGCAAATTGAGAGTGCCTTAATAGCTCTACCAAATAGTATCTAATCACACAAACACAACCTATAGGGCCTCGTCATTTCTAATCAGTCCACTAGAATTCAATTTGATTAAATCCACTAATAGAGTCCATTGAACCACTTCTTTTAATTTTAAAATAATAAAGAAAATTAAAGAACTAGTGTATATTTTACCATTTGAGGATATATCCAAGTTTTTTTACAAAATTAAGCAACATTTTAAAATTAATAAGTGTTATGTTTAACTCTATCAAGAAAAACACAAGGAATATTTTGTCATTGAATTGCTTTGAATTTTTATCTTTTAGATATTATAGCATATGAGGGATGTTAGAACGGTAAATTCTCAATAGCTATTGGGTTCCATAAGTTTCATTTGAGAGTCCCTATTAGCACAAAAAGGGCATTTGTTAATAAATTGAAATTAAACTTCTTTAAGTTATTATCAAAAGACAAATAGTTATTTAGGAGCCTCCACTTTATTAGAGATATTTTGGATGGTTGATAGTTATTCTACATTTTTTGTGAGTTATGAATATGGAAATTAATGGACTCTATGATTATCATACCCTAAATTGATAGTGAATTTACCATCCTTGGTAAGGGGCCAATAACTTTTGCCATCCTTATCTATTTTGTTCCTAGTATCACAAAATACAAAATTGTTAAATAATTCTTTATATTTGATTCCAAGTCTTTGAACATGCTCCACAACATTTTCTATAAAGGAACTTACATCTCATGCATGTAAAATAGGTAATGTTTGAGGTTTATAATTATTATAAAAGCTTTACATTATATGCATCCTTAAAATTCTTTAATTTTTCAACCAGTAATCCATACTTTTCATAAGGAAGACAACACTTTGTTACTTTATTCAAATTGTAATACTTAAGACATGGTTGTGATGGCCATGTAGGTTGGCATGTATGTGGGTAATAGTCATAGATGTTGGTGATAACAGTCATGGACTACAATAGATGGTAAGGAAAAATAATCCAAAACTTAATTTTAAGCTTTTTAAGGACATTTTCAATCAAAATTTGCATTGATAGAGTTATAAGACATCCACAAGGATGTATTATACTAAATTTAAAGATAAAAATATCATAAAAGTTATAAATGTATAATAAAATTACTTAAACTAATGTGTAGATATAAATGACTATACAAATGAAGGAAAAGAAAACAAAAATGTTCAACAAATAATAGTTAGCTATAATTGACACCATTAATGACAACAATAATATAGATTAATAAGAAGTAAAGAGGCAAATATTGGCACTACTTTAAGCCTAAATGAGAGTAGTACATATCCAAGTTGAACCTTTATGTGAAGTACGGGATGCTACTACATCACTCTCCATAGTTTGGAAAGAGCTTAGCTCTGTAGAGCTATGATGAAATCTATGATACTTCTTTAGCATCTCTATGTTTAAGTAATGAAGCTTCTACAAAATAATCCAAGTGCCATTAAATGTGGGATGGCCTCCCTAAAATACAAAAAATCTTTTTTGTGCTGAATTTTATGTTAAAATTATTTAATTATCTATGATTTGCTCAATTTAACTATCAGGATGCTTGATGTGACTAAATGTATTCGTTGGGACAAGTTTACTTTTCTATAATACTAAAGGCTCGAAAGACTAACTAATTATTAGGTATGGTTCCCTACAAGAAACAATATCTTGAATATCAAAGATTGTGTTAGTTTCATAATCATCAGTTAAATCTAAAACATACATGTTAATGCTTAATCTTTTTGTAATTCCAAGTGGTTGAACATTATAAGCACTTAATTTTATATGAGTTTGTTGTGGGAATCTTTTAGGATTCACATAGATCTTTGCATAATCATCCTCAATAAATTCTCTATGTTTCCTTCGGCATCTACTAGCCATGTATATAATTCTTTAATTAAATTGATTTGTTTAGTAATATGCTGATGTGATGATAATATATGATGAGTAGAAGATGCAAGCCCAAAGTTTTTTAAGCAAGTTTAATGGATAACAACAAAAGATCCTATGTTGAGACATGTGTCATTAATAGGCTATGAAGAAGATTAATGAGCTTTAGATTACTACTATTTGCTTAAGATGTTAAGTTAATAAAAACTTAAGTTTCATTCCCATTAGGAGACAATGTGATTTCTAGAAATAGTTAATAAATTTGATATCATAATCTAAATAATTATTTTTGTTAAGCTATGTTGTTTCAACACTTAAGCAAGAAATATCTTTACAATATGAGAAATAACTAAGGAATTATGGAAGTGCCTAAAGTGAGCCATTTTAAAAAATATATCATTAACTACCAATATAATCTTTCTAATAGTTTATGATGATCCTAATACAAAGCCCATAATTATATATTGCCATGTTAATGATGGAATAGGTAATGATGTATAAGCATTTTGGTAATAATTACCTAATTTAGCTACAACAGAAGTTGTAGATTAGAAATAATCAACATATCTTATTTGAGTAATCTTGGACAATACAATGGATTAGCCTCACCTCTAATTCTTTTTCCTTGGCCAAAACATCCAGTTAGAACTCCAGTATGTATTTGCCAAATAGGAAAATCCTTAAGAGATGTGTGGGGAATGCAAAGTTATGATCCACAAAAAACAATTTTTGAAATAATAATCACTTGAAACTTATTATGAAAAGTATTGAATTCTTGATAGATATAAGCTAGGTTCTAACAATCACTATATAAATTCTTGACACAATAAAATATAGGAACACATATAGTCAATGTTGAAAGTAAACAAACATCATGACTTAATGAATTTGGTACTTTATTCTCCACTCTAGCCATATGTTTTAAACAAAAAATTAATTTCCTTCAAATATTCAAACCATTTGCCATGCTAATGGCTTAAATTGGTCTGACAAAGGTAAACAATAGGATAGATTAAATATTCTAAAGTTAAAGTACTTCATAACTAAAATAAGGAACAAATTCTTAAGATAATAGATAGTGTCTCCAATATCTTAGTGATAAAACTATCAAATAATTTTTTTTAATAGGAATATTTTTTCCATTTGCATTCATATTTTCAATGATAAATATGATAAAATGACAACGTTTACTCGAGACTCAACTAATGCCAATTCCTTAAGCACAAACATCTTCGAAGGTGTTGACAAGTCTAGTAATTTAAGGACTGGAGCTTCAGTCATAGCTTTTTTTAGTTTAGCAAAGGGACTTTTACAACTTTTCTTAACTAAACACACCATTTTTAACATGATCTATAAATGAGGCTACAATCATGCTTAGTCCTTGCATGATCCATTGATAAAAAGTTGCAAAGCCATAAAAGCTATGAACTTACTGTAAATTTTTTTGAGTTGGCATTTCAAAAATGGATTTTATCTTCTTAAGATTAGTAAATAATTCTTCTATCTGAACATAGGGCCTTTGATTGGCATTCCTGTCATAAATATTAACAATTCTTATGACTAACAAATAAATGTTATTCATGTAATGTAGTACATAACTATCTAAGATGTCCGAACTACTCAAATGTATTATGGATGTAAAATAACATATAAGCAAAATAGACAAATAAAAAATGGCCTAAATAAGAGAACAAAATCCGAGTTATAAGTTTCATAAATGTACTTGGTGCATTCGGCAATATGAATGACATAATTAACCATCCATATAGTCCATCCTTTCTTTCAAAAGAAGTCTTACATTTATCACTAAGTAGACTCAAACATAATAGTATCCACCATTGAGATCTATTTTAGAAAATATGGTGGCTCCAACTACTTGATCTAACAAATCATCAAGTGTTTGAATTGGAAACCTATATTTAATCATTATTTTCTTAATCGCATGATTATATATGAACATGGACCAAGTTTCATCACTTTTTAGAGCAAAGAAAGTGAGGAAATCTTATGCTCTAACACTTTAAGTAATAAATTCTTTTTGAATGAGATCTATTACTTATCATATTTTATATGAGAAAATAAATTTAATCAATAATTTAGTAAATGTTGTAGTGAAGTGTTCAAAACTATATCAATAATATGCTAAAGATTTGTTAATAATTGGAGTGCTTAGCAAGTCATTAGGAAATCCTTCACAAATTCTTTTACAAGGGTTGGACTATGGGTGGTGAGGTTGTTATACTAATAAGGATTTTCTTAATTGTCAAATCTAGAGTTCACTATTGGTTATATCCCTCCAATCTAAACAAGTGAAATGACAAATTAGTTCTTCTTTTCTATTATGTTTTTTAGAGTATTTAAGCTAGAAATTCTATTTGAGGGAAGCCAAGGATAAAGCTTGATCTTTGCTACTTATCAAAAATTATAGTATAAGCTCTTCCATTTAAAGTAGTATATAAATTGACAAACAAGTTCTTTCTAAAATAAGGCAACCTATGTAGATTAGGATAACATTGCACCATACTTTTTCAAATTATTGACTAGACTTTTAAGAAATACAACACCTTTGTGTTTGTGAAAATTGATGCTTTGTTGATCCATGGTATTGTCTATGGGTGGAGATGGTCTACGTATGTCAATTCTATCTTTTTAGGAGTATTCTATGATATGACAATGACACAACTATCACTATTTAATACATTTGAAACTTTATTCTCCTCTCCTCTCTGTTGTTTTAAAGGCAAAGTGAATTCTTGCAAATATTAAAACCATTTACGATGTCAATGAATTGAATTCATTTGACAAAAATAAAGAATTCAAAAGGTTGAATATTCTTAAATAAAAGTTCTTCATGAGTAAAATAAAAAAAATTCTTGAGATAATAGATAGTGTCTCCAATATTTTAGTGATTGGACTATCACATAATGTTCTTTTTCATTGGAGTATTTCTTTCTTTTTCATTTAACTTTTCACTAATGAATGTGATAGGAGGACCATTTTTACTTAGAACTCTACCAATGCTTACTCCTCAAGGGTATGTGACTTCAAAGGTGGTTGAAAAGTCTAGTAATCTAAGGATTGGTGCTTGAGTCAAAACTTTTTTTAATTTAGTAAGACTAGTTCTAGCAATTTTCATAAGTTAAGCTAAACCTTTTCAATATAATATAGAATTGAGGCTACAATCATGTTAAGTTCTTGAATGTACCAAAGATAAAAGGTGGGAAGGCTATGAAAACTATGAACTTAATGTATATTAGTTTGAGTTGTCCATTCAAAAATGGATTTTATCTTTTTAAGATTAGTTATTAATCATTCTTTTGGAAATATAAAACCTTTGAATAGCATTCTTTGAATAAAATTTAACACTTCTAATGGATACAACATAAATATTGTACATGTAATGTAGTGCATAATTATTTAAGATGTCCTCACAATTCAAATATGCTATGGCTATGAAATAATATATAATAATAAAAATTGATAACTAAAAAATAACCTAGATAAAGACACAACCCTAAGTCATAAGTCTCACAAATGTACTTGGTGCATTCGATAATGTTAATGGAATCATAACTATTCATGTAGTCCATCTTTTGTTTTAAAAATAGTCTTACATTTATCACAAGGTAGATTCAAACAAAATAGTATCCACTTTCAATATTTATTTTAGAAAATATGGTAGCTCCAACAATTTTAACGAACACATCTTCATGCATGAGAATTGAAAACCTATACTTTATCATTATTTTTTTTGTGACATGACTATCTCTCTACATGCACTAAGTTTCGTCATTTTTTGTTGCAAATAAAGTGGGGACAGCACATGCTCTAACACTTTTCTTAATAAATCCCTTTCGAGTAAGCTCTTTTACTTATCAAGTAAGTTCTACATGAGCCAATAAATTTAAACAATAATTTTGTAAAGGAATGAAGCACTTTTGTGTTTATGAAAGTTGGTATTTTATCGATCAAAGATATTATGTATGGGTGGAGATGGTTTGCAAATGTTAAAACTATCTTTTTGATAGCATTCTCTGATACGATAATGATACAACTTTTACTATCTATAACAATCTTACAAGTTGGTCTTTTATTCTAATGAAGGTACGAAAAATTTTAGTTCATCACCAATCTTTTGTTATTCTTAATGTAATCAAAATACATCTCATAATGGTTAAGGTGGTATAATATATTAAAATTTTTAATCTAGTGGTTGTAATTCTACTTCAACATCTTCATCTAACCATATAACCTCCTCTTTCTTAAGTTTATTGCTTCTATCTTTTCTTTTGTTATATTTATATGTAAGACTCTTTTAAGACACTAGGTTGTACATGCCCTTTCTTGTGACAATGATAACTTTATACTCTAGAAGTAGTACATGGTTTGTCTAATGGTTGGATTTAATGAGCTTGTCGTATTAGTGAGGGTACATAGTTTGCTTACAGAGTAGAAGTAATAGAATTAGTGGAAGTTGTGGTATGAATTTTAGGGTACAAATTGGTCAAAGGAATCTAACTCTTATAGGTAATTTATATTTTAAATTTAGTGCATCTTATATTTTTTTAAACTAATAATATTTCTCAAGTATAAGTCAATTGAATACTCTCTCTAAGCCTTATTCAAAATTAAAATAATGCTACCTAATATAGCTCTTAAGAACCACATCAGGGCTTATAATCCTCAAATTTAGTAATATATTTGTTAGAAGTCTTTGAATGTTGGGATAAATGTTACCATTTATCCAAACATTGACCTAAATAAGAAGTGAGTAAATATTTATCTTATAAGAAAAACTAGAGTTCTTCACATTAACTTGGTATTGCTCTTTTTTCATCAGAAAATTATATTTTTAATGTGCAAACAAATAATTTAGCATGTTATAAGAGCCTAGGTTTTTGTAAATTAATACTTTTGATGCTTACTAAGATAATACAATTAAAAAAATTTCTCCATTCTTATTTCCCAAATTTGATATACTCTAGAGTCCAAATTATGATCAAATGTTACAACTCTTATTTTAATCTTATTGCCTCGTGATCATTATAAGTACCACGTCTACTGTCTTGGGTATGTCGGGTTGTTTGCAACCCTGATGGATATTTTATTTGGTTAGGCTCCTTTTTAGAAGATATTTTCTCCATCAAAGTCACTTGTCAAAGAACAACTTAATATATTGGTTTCCCCACATTTATTTTCATTACATTGTTCTAATCAATCTATCGATATTACTAAGGTTGCTCTTAGCACTTGCACTGAATGAATTAGTTCTATAATTACATATTACGATATTAGGTTCATAGATGACTATAGTGGTTGAGAATCAAAGATTCTATATTGCCATAAACAATTGGTATTTAAAGAAGTTTATAAATTTTGAAGATAAAGATAAAGAGAAACAAAGAAATCCTTAAATGTAATAATAGAAGAACACACAAGTAAATAAATGTTGTAGTGTTAAACTAAAAAAATATGCTTTTATTTAATTATTTTGTAATATTTTTTAATATAACTTTAAATAATTTCTAGCTATTAAGAACTAATGCATAAAATTGAAAGATGTTGGTTTAATGATAAGCTAAAAATTAAGCAAAGTTCATATAGCAAACTATACTTTGACACGAAGTTAATATAAGATGATACACAAAAAAATTTTTTTAGGTCCTCGATAAATGATTAGATTCATGCATTATATCTTTATAATGGCTTGCCTAAAGGTCCTACAGGTTTATAATGGAAAATCTTATGCTAGACATGTAAAACCTTTCCTATAGGCTTAGACATACATTGATCATTTACATTAGAAATTTTAACCTAATGGAAAAGTTACTTTAACAACCAACATCTAGAATACTCAACTTAGTGGTGAAGTGTCAGAGTGAACTAGTAGAGTTTTTAAAATACTAAATAAGAAAATCACATGTTCATCAAGACAAACTCAAAATTTGGATGAGGTGATTAATTTCTGTAAAATTGAAATTAAGTGATTAAGTGCTTTTTTAGTGGTTTGATGCTCTTGTAATTACTAGATAATATGTTAGGATCTCTCTTTTTTAGCCATTAACTTCAGTTCCTAAGTTTGCTCTAGAATCACACCATTATTTTGAATATACACAACACACTTCTATTAAAGTAGCTTAATGGAAGTACTTTGTTATTTTATTCAAATTATAATATTTACCATATTGGTAGCATCACTATTTATAGAGATTTAAAGGCTACAATGATAATTTGTTAGCCTAGGATATGAAAGAATATTTTTTGAAATACAATGGAACATATTTTAGAATTCTAAAGAATATTTTTAAAATTCCAAAATTCATCACAAATTATAAAAAATATAATTTAAATTAAGCCAAAAATTTTCCATGAAATGAAGCAAAATTAAGTTGGCATAAGAAGCTCCAAAATTAGCATGTGCATTTTGAGTGTCAGTATAGTGAGTGGCAACGAGGTGGCCTACGCAATAATGTAGTACAGGTAGATAGACATAGTTACATGTCAAGTCTAATTTGTTGGTTAGCATGAGCTAATGAGACATGTGTTGATTGGTTAGGAAACTTCATAGATTCTAGATGAACATTAGTCAGTGTGTGTTTAGCGGATAAATGAGTCCAAAGAGTTAAGGTGGGTTGAGCAGGCCGAATGGGTCGACATTAGTGTTGGCAAAGGTGAAAGATGATAGTGAGCAGTAGCAAAAAGCAACCCAATTCTAAATTTTAAGGCTTTTTAAAGCTATTTCTAAACAAATTTTTTGCTAACAGAATTACGATACTACTGTAAGGATATCTTGGATAGAATTTAAAACTAGAAGTTTTTCAAAAGCTACCAATCAATCTCCAAATGACTTAAAATAAATTATAAATACAAATAACTTAACAAATTAATAAAAAAAAATAAAAAGTGTGATATAAAATGGTCAATTATAATTGGCCCCCATAATAGGAATGATATCAAAGATTAACTAAAAGTAGAGATACTAAACTTGGAATCCTTGCGGGATATATGGAATGCTACTATGTCACACTTCACTAATGTCTTTTAAATGCTATAACATAAATACTCAATGATTTTTTTAAAGGGTGAAGTCCAACCTGTTAGATGGTTCTAAAAAAATTATATAATACTTTTCAAACAAAAAATAATGTGTAATTTTATTACATATTATATTGAGCATGATATGATTTTATATTTTGAAAGCTTATATAGTTTTGTAAGCTATGTTGATAATATAAATGATCCCCATAGCTTCCATAATAATGTTATACATGGCTTTATTGGTGCGGCAAGGAGAAATTAAAGAGTTGAGGTTTTTAAAATTTTGAATAATTAGATAATGATATGTAATTTCACCAGTGGATGATTATACTGATCATAACTTATAAAGTTCTATTTATATTTACTACAATTAGTAAACATATCCTAAAATTGTTTAATCAACTTTTTCACCATTACAAGGCTATGTATACCATTTCTCAACCTTTTCTTTTATGAAAAAATATTACTAAATGTTGGAGGTTACAATAGTAATAGTTTATTACTTAAAATGAACTATTATTATTATCAATTCATCTAAAAATTGTGGTTGATATGTGTGCATGATGATGAGTATCCATAAGCTTTTTATGTGTTCATGCACGTAAATGTCATATGCTAACTAGTTACCATTCACTGATTTGGAGTGTCTCGTCAATGTACCAATATATTACCAATTCATAAAGGCATCCAAATGACCGTGATTGATTCCACATAAGTTATGCATTGAAATTATATAAGCACACATAAGAGTGTAATAAGTTGTTTTGTCTTAAGGAAATTCCATATTGTATGATGAGAATCATATGAAAAAACATTTATGAAAAGATTAATGAAGTGCTAAACAAAGATAATTCAAGAACTAAACTACAAAAACTAAGACAATGTGCCTAAATGGTTAATTTTGTTCAATGTATTAGGGTATTATTGTAACTAAAACTTCTAACATAAATTAATGGGATTTCAAAGAAATTCAAATTGTTTGTGCCATGCCACATATTTAGCTGACGATGATCTCGATATGAAGTAAGATATTGCGTACTACATTGATGGACTTCGTGATTGTACGTCATAAGAAAAATAAATTAGAGTAAATATATTTGTCTAATACTTTTTAATGAGCGGTAGTATCAAAATGACCTTGACAAATAAAAGGAAGCACAAAAGTTTGATCTAATTGATCAGCATTGCAGAGCATGCATAGAAGATGGTAGTCTGGATGTCAAATGTTATACTAGACTAATTAATGAATTGTATTGAACATGCTAAGCATTTGTTCCTCATTAGAGTAATCCAAATTGAGTATTGAAACCTTATTAAAAATTTTTAGACCATTCTATAAGATCTATGTTGGGTAGCCAACTTAGCTGGCAATTGTATTGCAACAAGGCAACATATAATTCAATATTGTGATGAATGTTGTAGCCATACATGTTGCAATTCTCAATAATAATCATCATATTTATTTAGTCATTAATGACCACATTAATATGACTGAAACCCATGATAATGGTGCAAAGAATCTAAATAAATAGATGAACTGATGTATGGCTTAATTAAGTCCATTATACTTAACTGAGGCCATTGAACTAGTGTTTTCCATAAGGTTGATTGGAAGGATGTGATGGCCAATCAATGAAGGAGAAGTAGATGATGAGGATGTAGAAACATGTTAAGAAAAATTGATGAATAATTACATTTGCTATTACATCAAATGACAAAGAAATTTTTGAGAAAGAGATGGCTTTTCCTCATTCTTTGTGTATCTTATTCCTATAAAGAACAGTAAATTTATTAGAAAGCTTCCTAATTCACTAAAATAAATTAATACTATAGAGAAAATTTTATTATAATAGTAATACAATATGTAATCAATTTACTTCAGCAAACTTAGTTATAATTGTATGAACCTTTCCTGTGAATTTTTGCTAGAATCATGTGCAAGTTTGATAGAATATATTGGAATGGGTTGGATTGGTATTCCTTTTTTTACAAAAAAAGATCATGATCTTAGATATAAGAAGAATACTTACCATTAGTTAAAATTGAGAGACTCTACAGATATTGGTTTCCTTACAATGAAATCAGCTACATAACATAGGATCATTCCTTTTCCTAGAATATGATTAACTTAACATGTGTTATATGAACCCAAAGTTGTTTATAAAAATTGATTTATTAAGAAAAAATAAAATATAAATGATTAAATCTAGTGGTCTTCCAACATTTAAGTTCACTCTTTTTAGCCATAAATGCTCAATAATTTCCATATTAGCAAATGCAAGTCAACCTTAATGATTGTGGATGCATTTCATACATTGGATTATGAAGGAATTAGTTGGATAACATCCCTTAAAATAATTGAATGAATACATAAACATATCTCCTCATCAATATTAATTAAAGCTTTACAAACTTTTAGAATTTTCAATGAAGTTAGGACCTCTAAATGAATATAGTTACTAACTATTTTAGCCTAGTAGTTTGTTATTAGATTTACTTCCCTGAATATGTTTTAGAATTTAACTACTTTGGAATGAAATTGATTCATTCTATTTAGTATGATTAATATATAGCAAGGGATTCCAATGCTTTTGTGCATCACTATAAATATTTTTTAATTTTTTGTTCTATGATGATGTTTTTGTAACCCCAAATTATCATGTAGGTTTAAAAGAATAGTATTTCAATGACTAACTTATATATTTATTTAGATACTGTGTAAATTGAGAGTGCTTTATTAACTCTAACAAGTTATCTCTAATCACACAAATACATCCTATAGGGCCTTATTTCCTTCTAATCAATCTATTAGAAATTGACTTGACTAAATAAATTACTATGGGAATCCATTGAGCCTCTTTTTTTGTTTTTCAATTGATCTCAAAAAATCAAGAAAGCAATGCATATTTATGATTTGAGGATCTATTAAACTTTTTTACATAATTGGGCAGCATTGAATATTGCATAAGTTTTATGTTGAACTCTATCAAAGAAATTACAGGGAATATTTGCTCATGGAATTGTTTTGAATATCTATCTTCTAGATATTACAAGATATGAGAGATGATAGAATACTAAATCCTTCAATAGCTATTGAATTTGTTGAACTACACTTTCACCATTGTAGAAGCATTTCTTGAATGATGATGTTGGTTTATTTTATGCCAAGATTCATTGCAAAATCAACTTCATTTGAGAGTCCCTACATGCACAGAAAGGCATTTGTCTATAAGTTGAAATTCAACTTCCCAATGTTGTCATAAAAAATTAATTAGTTATTTAGGACACTCCAATTTAGTAGAGCTTTGGAATGTTGAGAATTATTTTATGTTGTTTTTGTGACTTATGAATAAGGTAACTAATTACCTCTAAGCTTATCCCATCTTAAATTGATAGTGAATTTTCCATCCTTGGTGAGCGTCCAATAATTATTTCAATCATTATCTATTTTATTCAAGTATTGTAAAATACAAAATAGTGAGAATGATTTTCTTTACTTGATTCCAAATCATTGAACATGCTCAACAACATTTCCTATTTAGGAAATTACATCTCATGTATCTAGAACAGATGATGTTTGAGGTGTAGACCTTCTAAAAAGGCTTTCTATTATATGCATCCCTAAAATCCTTTAATTTCTTTATCAGTAATCCATACTTTTAATAAAGGAAGCTAATCATGTTTAAGCTAGCCAAATGATGATTACTCACCAAATCACTATCACACTAAATTAAACAAATTATCTTACTTTCCAATAAGTGAATAATATTATTAAAAAGATAAGATATCATTAGATTGCAAAGTGCCATTAACTATTAGATATGACTAGCAAGTACTACCTCTCATTGAGTGTAGTTTCTTTTTGTATGCTTTTGTTAATCTTGTGTTTGAAGTGGAGCACTTATTTCTTACCCTCAAACAATGTGCTTTTGAGTTAAGGGAATGCAAGGTAGTATCATTTATGAAGTAGGAGCTCCATGTTAATGTTCTCTTGCAAGTGTTTCATGTTTGTACATCTAATAAAGAAGATCCTTTGCATATTAATCTTCAAACTTGATGTGCTAGGAAGATTAAGAAGAATAACTTTATATTTTTGACTGAGTGTTTATCACCTCTTAGGAAGAGTATAAGACAATTTACAAAGCATAAATGGGACATTGGTTGAGAAACACTTCGAGTGGCCATGTTCTTCACTTATCATATGTAGATTGTCTAAATCTCTTCTTGGTAATTTAGTTACAATATGGAGAAGAAGTTGATACAGAGGGTTGCCATGCTTTAGCCAACAGTAGAGTTAAATGGAACCATTTTGTTTCTCATTAACAATGACTAACAATCAACTTGTATTATACATACTCATGAAAAGATTAATAGATTAACTATTGAAGTTAAACTTGTGTAGTACTTGTCTCCCTCATGATATACTATTGAACTAATTCTTAAAGACTAGCTTGATAATAGAGCTATTAGCTTTGATCTTCTAATTTAAATTGCTAAGTTTCTCTTATGAATGTATGATTTCTTATGTAAGTAAAATATTTTTAGTGATTTCCTCTTAGCAAAAGATGATTGCTCCATTGAGATGATGGAGGGTACGAAACATCATAGCATAACTACCAACAACTTAGTATATTTTTTTTAAAATAACTACACATCAAAATTATCATAGAATATACAAAAGATGTGTCGCAATAAGTGTTTAGAAGGAAACCTAAATTAATACTGCCACATTCTTTAGGTGATGGGCCACTGATAAGGAAATCATTAATAGCATCATAAATTTCATCTTGAAATATGGAGCAACTATGGCTGTAAAATACAACAATAAACCTATCCAATCCATGAGAACATGAAGAATCCATTTAAAAAAAAATTGTTGTATTTTCTACTAATTAACAAGTTGAATTAGTACCATGTTACTTTTTAGTGAGTCTAAGCATTATAATGCAAAGCACCTCTCATTTGTTTAGTAGGGAATAGTAACTTGTCAAGCAATCAAAGACATATTTGGCAATTAAATCATTCTCTAGGACCTAACTCCCACTTGCATCATTAACTATTTATATATTTCCCTTTATTTGCTTCTTATTGAAAATTATGTGGAAGACATTTG
This sequence comes from Vanilla planifolia, assembly GCA_023846275.1. Taxonomy (NCBI): domain Eukaryota; kingdom Viridiplantae; phylum Streptophyta; class Magnoliopsida; order Asparagales; family Orchidaceae; genus Vanilla; species Vanilla planifolia. The sequence goes on from JAIUJO010000022.1 coordinate 2,113,738, forward strand.
TGTTTTTATCACTATTTTTTAGCCCTTATACATCTGATGTGATGGAATCCAATACATCACATAGAGGTTAAACTTAGAGATGTATTACTTCTATTTGGACTTGGAGCCCTATAATTATTGGCCATTGTACTTCTTAATATAGGGTTCCATTACAATCTTATTTATTATAGATTTCTAGTTATTTTAATTAGATCATCAATTTATTTGCATTTATAGTTTTGTTTAAGTTGTTTAAAGAATATTTGAAAATGTTTTGAAGATTTTTGCCTTTATATTCAATCTAGGCCTTCACTTCACCATCTCATAATTTTATTAGAGAAAATTTTTTTTATAAATTGATTTAAAAAGGACTTCAAATTTATTTTTGGGCTTTTTTGCTAGTATCCACCTCTGATAGCCATCATTACCACAACCATTAGCACTCATTCATCAACTCATGCTAACTCTCTTCAATCTACATTGACCACAAAGTAGACCCAAACTATCTATGCCTCACTATCTATGCCACTTATCAAAATTAGAATCCATAGTGATGTACTGTTCCACCTGTGCTATGCCTTTCACTACCCAATTACATCATGTTTTGTAATTACTACTTGTTGAAATGCATGTGCTAGTTTTGGAACTAATTATGATAATTAACTCTGTAATGTTTTAAGTCATTTTTTGAACTTTTTTGAAGATATTTAGGTATTTATTTTGTAAGTTTTGGTGTCTTTCAAAATTCTAAAATATCCTCTAGAATTCTAAAAAATATCTCTTGGTATTCCTAAATGAGTTCTCTTTACTTCTCTATTTTAATAACCATTGTTAATTCAACCTATCCTTTGTTAGTCCTAACCTTGATAACCCATCTCGAAGCCTTTGAAGTTGTTGACCTTCTCCATAACATATTATTCTTCCTCTTCAAACATCAAAAAATATATTACCAAATTATGTTTCGCTCCATTCATTATGTTAGGCTTTAGCTTTCTTCAACTTGTAAGTTAGGGCCCTCATTTCTAACATAGCAAAATCAATACCCCCTTGAGTAGCTATTGGAGAGAATGCTATGCTTTCAATCCAAGTGCTTTGGAATCTAGGTTGTGTAGGATTAGATTTAATTGCTGATGGGGATTTGTTTAATAAATTAGATTGGTACAACAAGAACTTGTTCTTATGCTGGGTTAGTTAGTTAGGAAGGATTTCGATAAATCATGATTCAATAGGGTTCTTTGGACAAGCGTAACCTTTATATTTTTGAACATTAACAAAGACATTTTAGTGTCCCTTCCATTTAGGGAAGAAAATTGGCCCCCACCATCAACCTTAAGTCTCCCTAAATATCACTTCTATTAATAAAAGAGTTGTTGGCATGCACAGAAAGTATTCTAAAACACTATACTTTGTTTGAACTGTTGCTTCACAATAGTGAACATTTAATCTCCTACAAAGGGTGTCCAATTGTCCACTATTTGCAAAGCATTCCATCATTATAATTAACTTAATTTTCTATAGTCTAATCATATTTTTAAGGGATCAAGCTACTTTAGAACAAACTATGTCCTTCATGTTGAATAGTAGGGCATTATTAAATACAAACTATAGTGTCTACATTTTCAGATTCCTAAAAGCTTCTTTTGGTCATTTTGAGCAAGTCAATTTTTTGACATTCCATTTAGTGTCTTTTCTCATTGACGTGTTAGTATTGACCATCGTGAAGCCAATTCAATCTATCTTTGAAAGCTTGAGAGACTTTGCTTTTTCCTAGAGATCTTTATTCTAGCCTTTGAGAGATCGAATGTCTGCTTGTCATTTAAGCTACATGTCCTTCCTATGTTCAAATTAGATTGATATTGTTTACTAGTAATTTATAATTTCTAATTGAAATTGATCATACTATCATTAAATAGATGATTTATGATACAATTATGTTTTTTTATTATGTGTTGATGTTGTGTGATTTTATGGGGTGTTGATATTGTTTTCTACATCAATAACTTCCAAAGTTTGAAGTTTTGCTTTGGAAATTACTTCAATAATTGGGATTGTCTCATCTTCTCCATTTCTTGCATATAAGGGTTCAGAACTTTTTCATGCTTGTGTTGGATCGTTGGGAGTTCTTGTTTATAATTGCTTTGATGATATTTAGGAAAATTTTTATTAGTTAATTTTTTTTCCCAAAATCAATTCTTGCACCCAATCTTTCAACAAATTATAATATCTAATGGAAGATTTTTAGAAAGATTAAATAAATCATAGACCAAAACCCCATGGGGCCTTGTTAAGTTTACTTTCATAGCATTACTTTTAATGACTTGCTAACTATTAGCATGATTGTGAATAAGGCCTACTTTTTGACCAAGTCGACTAGAAGGTGCTCCAATGAGACCAACACTAGGTCCTACAAAAATTTAGTATAGAGCCAAAAAGTTGGTACCATTTGAGGAACCTTATTTGGAAGAGTATAATTTTCGAAATATTGTGCATCCAACATAAAATGTTTTCCAATTCTAGAAAAAATCTTAGGAGCACATGCTTATGTCTTTGCAATGGATTCAAAGATGCCAATTGTTTTTGAATTCATACACTTTGAAAATTCTAATTGAAAATGTTAATTATTAGAATGAGTTTGAAGGGAACAACCTTTTTTAAGACATCATCTTCATCAAATATTACCATTTGTTTACCCTTAAAAAAAGACATTAGCATTACCACGATTAGCAAGGATAAAAAATTCATATACATCGTAAAAGAAGGGCCATGTGGCTAATGTGAACATGAGATACACCCAGTAAGGGAAAGGAGCATACATACAGAAGGATGTCTCTAAAATCATGTTAGAAGTGTAATTATGCTACAACAAAATTGAAAAATGCTATCACCTCAAAAACACTTTGATGTTAGCTTATGAAGTTCTTTAGAAACTTGCCACAAAATTCACCTTTTTTTATGATTTTTAAATTCAAGAATTCCTAAGATAATGCAATTAATCCTTATAAATGATTAATTTAAAATTTTATTAAGTCAAAACTTTTGCTCAAATTGCTCTTTTTCATTACTTATTCTTTTAGCTTGGCCACATGCCCTCCATGCTATTAACTCTTCATTCAAATATCAACTTCTTTGCATGTGCTTCATTAAGTTCCTTCCATTAGTTTATGCCTTATAGTTCATTTTAGTTTTATACATTCATCTTAAGCAAATACGCTCCTTGCATCATGCTAAGAGTTATTAAATAGGAGAATAGGTGAACTATTAGAATAAAATTTATTTCATAAAAAAATATTTAAAGAAAATATTTTTAAAAAGTTATAATAATCTTAAACAAATATCTAAAAATAATTTTGTAAAAATTTTAAATTTTACTTACAATATTTAAATTTTTATTCAATAATAAAGTTTTAAGGAAATTGTGAAATAAAAATGCCAACAAAAAGCTTAAAGTGCAGTTAAGTATTTTTTAGGTGGTTCAACCTTAAATCAAACTTACATCGTCTACTAAAAAAGATAAGCAATAAAAAAATAATTGATATAAGCCTTTCGCCAAAAACTGGACTTACTAAGCTCTTAGAACAATTAAATAGAAGCAAAACAGGCTAGAAAGGTCTTACAATGAAGTAAGATTTATAAATAGAGGAAAGGAAAATGGCAATTAAAATCCATACAAAGTAATTCCTGCACTGGATGGATGGTCAACAAGGCACTAGTATTTTAATTTATTTAAATAGAAAAAGAGAAAATAAGAGCTTTGTTTTTTTTAAGAAGAAAGAGTATCGAGTTAGTGAAGAAGGACACAATGTTTAGATGCAACGATGATCATTAGCTACTATTAGATTTAACAACATTAACAAAAAAATTTTTTGTAAAAATTTTATCAATTTTTTTGATTAATAATTGACGAATTTCTAAAAAATTTCATAATGGCAAAAAGTATTTACCAAATAACTATTTGATGTTTTTAAGCAATGAAAGGTTTTAATTAAAAGATAATAATTATTTAAATAAAATTTATAACTAGTAGATATTGTTTAAAATAATCATTGCATAGGAGCGACATGATTAAAAGAATCTTGAAATGTTTGATTATGAAAATTGCACAAATGATGAGTTAGGAATAAACTAGTGCAGCATATAAATTTTGATTTCATGTTTACTATAGAATTTGAATTATGATCTAATGACTAGATTTAAATTTACTTATTGATTAAATGTAGACAATGTGATGCTTCAACAGAGCGATTAGATAGTTGGCATAATTATTTTTTAAAAAGGGTGATTGGGGCAATGATCATTCGATTATAGAATTGCTTGATTAGATAAGCCACATCACTACCATAATTTGAAAGTTAGTTATGAGGAAAATGCCCTAAATTGTAGTCTCACATCGTGTTTTTTCTCTTATTGTTTCTCCTTATAAGGCATTTTGTTTTTTTAGAAGTAGTTTGGTTTTGGGGTTAACACCACTATTTTTATTCAAGACCTAGTCACTACACTTCCAATAATATGATTAGTTGATTGCAAAGAGCAGTGCCTTGACTTAAGATACTCCCATCTATGTTTTGGAGTGTTGGCTTGATCGAATTATTGTAGCAAAAAGGGTTCAAGATTAACGCTCCAAGCCTAAAACTTTTTACATAGGTTAAGGTCAGTTAATTAAAGTAGAATTAGTTTTTTTGTCTTTTAAATTAAATTAATTATTATGACAAAAAATGGCAAAGGTAAAGTAAAATGATTCTTAAAGTGATCATGACATGATTATCAAGTATATTAATAACAAAAATATCTTTTAATTTGATTAATTTAGATTTCAATTTAACTTTTATAGTTTGCATAGATGACTTAAATTAAGCTAACATTCTACAAAAAAAAAAAAAATCAAAATACCTAAAAGTTTATTCAAAATATATATCTTGGTGGCGTGACACCCTAACAAAAATTAGTTTGACGGATTTGACATTTACAGTACTTCTTTAAAATCTTTCATGAACCAACACATTAGCTATCTAAAATTTAAAAATTCATTCAACCAATTTTATTAGAAATATTTTGGTTTATTATTATAAACACATAAATATGCACACACACACACACACACAAATATATATATATATATATATATATATATATATATATATATATATATATATATATATATATATATATATATATATATAATTTTGCCTTAGCATAACTCTCAAATGATATTACATTATTAAACATAATTTTTTTAAAACAACCTTGAGTATAACCAAATTCTAAAGAATCATATTATCATAACTTATAACTTCTATGAAAAAATTATCATGCCAGAAGTCCAACAATTTTTCAAATCCACATGACTAAAACATTAATAAATTATCTACAAAATCAATAAAACAACTCAATTCTAATCCAATCTAGGGAAGCATCATGAATAACTACAAAAGAGTCATAAGAAAAAATAACTAGTATGTACCAAGTCTTATAAGATAATTTAGAAACTCTTATGTCTAATAAAAAATAGTTGTTGGAAAATAAGTATCAAATCTATTATTTTTTATAATGAAATAAATAAAATAAATTATCTAGCTAATTTGTTAACTCTGATAATCTCTAACTCCACTCCTACTTAAAGTTTAATGACTTGATCAAGCTATAAATGGAAAACTTAAGTGGCTCAATAGGGAATCTTTAAGCCACACGATAAAACTATTGTTCACTAATAAGAAATATGAATGTAATAATGAAATAAATCTTATGAATGAATGACACCAATTTCTAACTAGCAAAATCATATCATCATCTGCTAACAAATTTAATTTATATTTCCTTACACTATGGCTAACAAAATACTTAGCATGCACTTCATGTTATAATAAGATTTCATCCACATAAGAATCATTTAGTCTCTTCCACTTCTTTCAAATAATGTAATCGAATACTCGACATGGCATGGCAATGATAATCACATGACCATCCATGTGGGATTCCAAGAGTCTTTAAACCCACAAGTAGTTACCAATATAACAAAGCACAACATGTGATTTGCAATAAAGACTAGTTATGTAATTGTTCCTCCTAAGACTATTCATATAATGGCTTCGTAAAAATTCTAGAGGTTCTTACCACGAAATGTAACACTCTAACTATAGCTTTAACCATTCACATTTACCTAATACCAAGCCAAGGGAGTGGGATAGCTAACTTGTCTATCTCCTTAATGAGTGTTGATAATTTAGAGTCCACTATATCTAAATGCCTTAGGGTTCCCATTAAATCCTAATTCAGTTATCTAGAGTTTCTTAACCCATTTTTTTCTTATATTTAATCTTACCTACATTTTGTTTTAGATCTTTGCTATCTAAGCTAACTGTGGAGTTCATAATGGCTTGGCTTTCACCCTTAGGTTCAATATTTAACATATTCCTAGTATAATTAAGTCATGATTTATACAAGTATTACTAAAGACCCTTATGATACCAAGACAACCTATAGCCATCATAATGATTATAAGGCCTTTTCTAAGCCTCTATACATTCCTCAAATCACCATTGAGAATGTCATCTTGTGACATAAGAGCCTGAACAGAATTACTTGTGGTCTTATCCAAATAATATTTTCAACCTAAGGTCTAGTCACCATCTTTATCATATTATTTACTTGGCCAAGCCTAGCACAACCCTATGTTTTGTTGCAAGTTCTTCCACCTTCTTACAAGGTCTTAGCTGGGAGCCTAGATAACGAAAGCTTAATTTGCATTGTGCATAAAGATTCACCAACAGTATTTCTTGACCATGTCATAACAACCTTTTATCATAGCTTCCTTTTTTGAATTTTTTATATCTTTTAATATGATTCCAAGGCTACACTTACCTTACATATTCATATCAAAGCACCCTAAAGATACAATTTGACTATGCTAATGTTAATGAATTATCAATAAAATGTTTACCACAATGTTTAACCTTAACCTTGGTAATTTTAGCCATAATGAAACTCTTTGGTTGTTGACCATATCCTTAATTGACCTAGTCATCTTTTAAGGCCATAAACTAAGCCATCTAAGGCTTTCTAACAAGAAATTAAGAATCACACGTATCGTAGAATCCATTTAGTTTCTCTTTAGGGTTGAAACAATACATCTTATAACTTGGCAAAGCCCATGATCATGCTTCACAACCAGACTCTAGGAAAAGGAATGGTTGTTTGAAACATTATCTAGAGTTTTTCTATTTATTCCAAGGCTACACATACCTTACATATTCATATCAAAGCACACTAAAGATACAATTTGAATATGCTAAACTGAGTCCTCTAAGGCTTTCTAACAAGAAATTAAGAATCACACATATCTTAGAATCCATTTAGTTTCACTTGATTGTTGAAACAATACCTCTTGTAACTTAGCAAAGCCCATGATCATGCTTCACAACCAGACTCTAGGAAAAGGAATGGTTGGTTGAAACAATATCTAGAGTTTTTTTATTTATTTCCAAGTGTCTTAAATTTTTCATTACATGATCTATTGTATAAGCTATATCACATTACATTTCATACATTTTTTATCCATGATTTTAGTGATTAAGTACACATATAAACCATGTCATGCTCTCAACTGAACTTGTGAGTAATTTCAAATACAATTACAGTGTCTCATAACAAAAATAAATTTCAAACAACAAGGTCATTTGAAAAAATATATAATAAAGTTTCAATTTTATACATTTCTTTGTTGATGGCTTGAAACTCTTTGTTTATTCATGCAATAATCAAGTGGTAAATATTACATTTAATCTATATTACTAGGCATCAGTTAAACTTAGAAAGAAGAAGAATTACACTATGCATCTTAACACTTAGGAATATATAAGAAGAAAACAAGGATATCAGGTCTAAGTTATGAGGGTTACGTTCAATATAATTTTCTTCTGCATGATTTTCTAATTTTTAAATAATTATCATGATAATATATGCTTAATTCATAAATGCTTAGAAAACCAACATAGACAACCAACAAGGCATAAAATATATGCTTTTCACTTATTTTTTACCTGGTGATGTTTATGTTAAGAAGTGTTTTGCATAAAAAAATAGCTATTCCAAAATCAGCTTCCACATATATTTATAATTAAAGATAGTCTTGCAATATATGGTCATGTAATCTACTATTCATAGAAAAAAAAATTGTAATATGCATTTCTTATAGCAAAACTAGAAACATTGCATAAGAAAGAGTGAAAATTGAACCATTCATTTACTAAAATAAATTTCCCTTGGTCTTGGTTAAAAGGAATTTCTTTTTTTAAACAAGTTTTATGAAAATGAATGACTAATAATTGTCACAATCAATTACTAAGTTTCATAAACATTTTCACAAAGAAATTTCTTTTTATCTTGGCTTGGATTTGAGCTAAACTTATTATATGAACTCAAGTGTTATCTTACCTTGAAAAGTCAAGTAGATGACTTCTCTTTTGTATGTTCTACACTTTCTTTAAAATTTTGACCCTCATTCTTCTTCTTCCTCATTGCTTATCTCATGTTTTTACTGGGTATCCTCTAAGTTGGCCCATCGAAATTACCTTTTAATGTTTCTTAAATTACAAGAATAATCTAATGGCTTATATAGTCTTGGCCGCACCACCTTAAACAAAAAATTCATTTTAAGATAAAGTTTTTTTTGGGTGAAGTAACCATAATTCATTATTCCAAATTAACCCTCTTTGAATTGCACCCCTTTTGGTCCTTTATATGAAGCTCCATAAATTTAAGAATCCATGTAGGATATGATAATAGATTCTTCTTCCCCTTATATTCATCTTTTCTTATGATATTCCTAAATACATCATATAAAAAAGTTTTTCATTTAATCCACCTGTCTTTAACCATCAACTCCTAATACTTAAGAATCTTATCCATATTTTATCAAACATTCATTCTAAGATAGAAAAAAAGATGAGAGAAAATTTTAATTATATAAATAAATTTATAAGCTCATTTTAAAGCATTAAACTAGTTAATGTTCATGTGTTACAACTCAAGACTTGTGATTCCACAATGCTTTTAATTGTACCACTTAAAATTTCGAAATTGAACATTGTATTTATCCATGTTTATTATTTAAATATATTCAATTTTCAAGTTTATGTTCAAAAAAATCATATACCTTAATTAAATAAATAATAATTATATTGCGAAAAATATTTGTTATATAGCACCCATTATTTTTACCAAAATAAGGATAATAAATGCATTTGATTATTACCAATTAACTCTAATAATGATAGCTGGGCATCAAATTTATATTCATTGTGGATTTATTTATAATAAAGGTTTTAAGATTTTCATAGTTATAAATATACCTCTAAATTATATTCCATCCCAATTATTTTGAAAACATTATGTATTGTTGAATAACAAATTATTGATCTCATTAATCTTCACTGATTTTTTAATAATATATTTCTACACTTTTTTGTCATAATATGACAACAAACTTTTGGCTAAAAAAATTTATAAACTTCATTTTGGCACAAATTGATAAAAAGATGACTAAGATATTTATTAATTATTGGGTAGAATAAAAAATCACAAAAGTTGTTCTTATCACAACAAATGTAGATATTTTAGCAATGGTTAAGATTTAATATATGATATATATGTTTGACTAAACTATTTAATAAAGAATTTGAGCATGAATCTCAAACATTACAAATATTTAAGATGAATCCATTAACTTCATTTTCAAAACATTACTGTACAATTATTTGAAAGATATTTAAGGTTAAAAGATGTTACAGTAATTCTGATTCACACATTTTGAAATTAGTTATAGATGAAAGTGCATGATGAGTAGAGATAAAATAGACTTCAATTTATTTAAAACCACAAATTTAGTTACCAATTGTTGAAACATAGATATGATATCTTGTTAATTGATAAAAAATAAAAGTCAGATAATCGTAGCAAATGGCATAAAAGTTATGATGTCAACAACATTAACAACAATTGTTAAGATAATTATATAGTTCATAAAATTTGATTTTAACGTCAAGAATTCATTTAATTAGGATAATATATGATACCAACTAATAAGGTCATTATTTGCTAGACTTTTAAATTTTGAGCTTATAAGATGCATCATAATTGTTTGTATATTACTAAAACAGGGACATTGGTTGCTAAAAGCTTCCACTCATATCTATTTGAGATCCAACTAAGCATATCTTTTAACTCAAACATTAAAAGGATTTTAAACTCTAATTTAAATTACAAACATATTTACTTGGAAGATCATATAAATTAAAAATTTTATTTTCTTATGATCTAATTCTTATTAGGTAAATTTAATAAACTCTAATCATGAAGATTTATGAGAACAACATAAATTACTCTTCATTCAATTATTTGAATTGTCCCTAAGTTTAATGTTGAAAATTTATGATCAAGATGTTTTTTATTTATCTTATTCCTTTCAATGCATTGTATATTTATTATATTTAAATTATAAAACAAAGTTTTTAAAGAAATATATAAAAAAGAAACAAGAATTTTGAAAATTATGTAATTTTTTGGACAAGAAATTCGAAATTACATTAGTTTAATAAAATTGCACAACAAAGAAAAAAATTAATATAAAGCATTTTTTAAAATTTTAAAAATATAACTTGAAAATGATAAATTGAAATGTTAATTTGAAAAATGTTTTCAATAATCAATAAACTATAATCTATGTACTCAAAGTTTTTTTAACAATATGATAACAACAAATTTGTGAGTTTATAAAACCATTCAAATAATTGGACAAAAATGATTATTATGGAAATTAAACATTTAAGATTTTATTCTATTTGCTGATATTTAAAGTAAAAGATATAGCAATAATTTAAAAATTTCAAAAAAGATAACAAAATACAATAATATATAAATATAAAAATCATAACAAAGGCAATGATAAAAAATTGAAATTTCCTATGTAATACTTAATATTAAAAAATTTCAATTGAAAACAAAACTAACAACATCCAAATTACAATGAAATTGTTAATTTTTCAAAAATGTTAAATTTTTTAAAAACCTAAAAATTATAGATAAATTTTTCATTATATTTAAATATTCAAAATAATTAAAACTATCTCGATATAATGCCAATAGAAAAAGATCATAATATTTCAAACAAATTATCTTTCATGTGAAATAAAAATATACATACTAAAATAATTTTAAATTCTCTAAATTATCTATATATTAGACATATGACATTATAGTTAAAACAAATTACAATAATTTCCATTATAAAATTTTAGAAAGTAATACCTTAAACAAATTAAGTTAGTATAAATAAGAATGATATAAATGCTAAAAAAATATAAATGATAAATAAAGATATGCTTAACATAAAATAAAACATTTTAAATGTCAATTCATGCATTTCTCTTTGAAAATGGCTTCCTTAAAAGTTATGCAAATAATTCTTGATGTCACAAATAAGAACTTATTGAAATTAAATGCATACAAAAAATGTAAATTTAGGATATGCAGATATTTATCATGATAATATAATTTCTTAAATGTTAAGAACTATGACCCCCAATTACAAAATAATTTCATCATGAGAAGCATGACAAATTTAAAAAAGATAAAGTTTATAACAAATTTATTTAAAGTCTAAAAGGCTAACTTATAATTACATAACATGTAAATAAGTAACGCAACAAACATTGTGATGTTTGTCTCATCTTCAATAAAATTTGTAGTGGATTTGAAGAGCTGTTTTGACCATCTTTATTTCATCATTGGGTAGAAGGGACTAAAGGCAACAAAATATATTTCTTCTTGGGTTTGCATGAGAAAGTTAATGAATGACCTTTGTGTAATATTTGAAGCTCTAATATGCTTATTCTAATTTTATTTGTGATGTTACATATTAATCATAATGTGTTATTAATTTGAATAACATAGAACTATTTCTTAATTTTTAAAAAATTTATATAATACATTATTTTCTATTTTACTAAGTTTTTATTTATTTGTTAAATTATGCATTTATTTTATTTTTAATATTTATTATTTTTTAATAAGTTTGACTTTAATTATTTTGTAAAAAACACTTTTTTGGAAAATCTGCCATCAATATGTTTTTCTTATTTTTTATATATATTATTTTTACATATTATTTGTTTATTTTTCTTATTTTTATAATATATTATTTATTCACAAATTTATATTTCATTAGTTTTGAAAATTATGTCAATTTTTTTTATATATGATCCATAGATTGTTAAAAATTTTATTATTTATTTTCATGTGATATTATTGATTCCATTAAAACATTATTGTTATTTAATTATTACAATAATTATTTTCTTACATATTATTGATAAATTTTAAAATATTTAAATATTAGAATTACCTTTTGCATCAAAATAGTTGAAAACATGTGCAAAAGATAAATGACATACATCACATTAATGGTAAGATATGAAATGGTATGAAAAATAAGAAACCATGAACATTATTTTTCATTTGAAATATTTAACTCTATGTCTGTATTATGTCATTGAAAAATTTGTTTAGGAAAAATTAGCTTCAAAACAATGTTCATGCAACATATAAACATTAGGTTTTAGAAAAGAATAGTGAAGATAAACAAAGATTATAAAATCATCTTGCTACATGAAATTGCCTTTATATTTAAAAAAGGTTTAAATATATTAAAATATAAAATTTATTTAGAAGGATAAAAATCTCAAATACTTAAATCATTGTTCAAAAAGTTCTATGTATTTCATCTAAATATGTAATCACAAAAATTAGCTTACGTGTCAAAAGAAGTTCATAATTTCAACAATCATAGAGACAATGAAAAATTAATAAAATTGCAATTACGCATGCAATTTCTAATTACAAAATCATTTATATGATACAAATTTAATAAAAATTAAATTTAGTGAGAATATCTTTAAATGAGTAAAAAAACTAAATAAAATTTTGAAAGCAAAAAATTTAAATCTTTATAAATACATGTAGTTGAGGGCATCGTTGGTTACGAGAAAACAAGAATTAAGTCGATAAAAATAAACAAAAATTAATTGATACTAAAAATTTTAAAATAATAAATTTTTGAAAATTTTTAATTCAAGTACACAACTAATTGGAATTTAGCAATTTAATTCTTTTTAGTAGATTGTAGTGTGTTATTTATACTATTCGAAAATTAAAAAAAGTTATGTCATGGGTGTTAGCAAATTATATGTTGCAAGCAAGGGAAAAAGTTTGTTAGACATGCAACAGAGCTTAGTATACAAAGAAAGAAATAAAGTGGACATATCTTTATCTAAATCAACTACAATAACAAAATTCAATTAGTATATGCAATGGACAACCAATGATAAATAAATGCAAAGTTGTTATTAATATGGGTGATTACAGCATCCATACATCCTAATAATCATAAAGGAAATGACATTTAAAATGCTGATTATGTTTATTATATATATATAGGTGTAAAATTAGCTACTTTAGGATTTTACATATTTTGTACAATACAAATATTGTTTTAATAAGATATGCACTTGTACTTTCTAGAGTTACTATTCATGTGCACAAAAAATCATAACATCAAAAAAGTTGAATAGCTGTGGGTGGTGAAAACTTTTCATCTTAGTGCATGATTTCCTTAAAAAAACTTTTATAATTGGTTGATCAAAAATATTCTAAACAAAGTAAATATTATCAAACTACCATACTATTGTGATGCAACACCTTTTCAAATCATAACACACTGTAACAAAAGGTTGGCCATCTTCATAATATATTATCTTTGTAAACTCATACTAGTTCAAAGGTCATAAAGCAATGGTGCATAATAGACTAACTTGATCTATGTCTTTTTTATTATCATCCATTTTTGCTTGGTTGTCACAGATATTGTTCATCTTGTTATGTAGTTGTATTTTGGAAATTATTTACTATGTAGAATAGATAAATATAATATTCATTTATTTGTGTAGGCAATTCATCTCAACTCCTATATTAAATGAACTTAATTTATATTTACATAAGACTAACATGATTTGCATCTTTCACAGTGGTGCAAACATACCTTTTCAATGATATAGATATGCACATTAGACATATACAAAAATTGGCATGTGTAATAAGAATGTTGTCTATATATTGAAATTAGTAATATGATGCTTACCCACTTACTTGGTTTTAATGGATTATTCACCATTTTGGTTGACAACATCAACAACTTTCCTTTCACATGTCCTACTAAATAGTTAGAAAAAAAATAGATTAGTCTATAAGGAAATCTATAATAAATTTATTTGATGAATAAAAAAAGTGAATTGTTGCAAATATAGTTTAAGGTTTAGTAAGGAAATATCAAAGTTATGAATGAAAATGATTCTTAGGTATTTAAGTTTGAGATAAACCCAATTTATGATGTGTCATGGGATACCATTTCTAGCAAGAAATCCTAAACATGAAGATTTATAGTATGTTATATAAAAATGATGAACAAAGATGTGGTTTGGGTTATTTAATCCTCTATTAATTACTAGAAGGCTGTTAGTATTAATATCATATTAAAGGCCAGCCACTTATACACTCTTAGCAACACCATGGCCTTAATGGGAATTTTCATTGAACTTGATTGCATAACTTGAAGCTGTTTTGGGGATGGCTCGGTTAAGGGTAATACAATGCCCAACGATTTATGATGCTTAGGACTTAAAGGACTAACCACTTGACAAATGGCCTTAATGACCAAATTTATTAATTTAGGATCTGTGGGAGGAATTTCTATAGTACTACTTAAGGAGGAAGTTGATTATAAAAATTATAACAATTATGGTGCAAATAAATTGAAATCATAAATCAAATATCAAATCATCACCTAAAATAACTAGCTTGCAACTTGCGATTGTCCACTCATGTAGATAAAGAAAACATTATTTCTAAAAGTATAATGCTAATATAAAATAATCTTTCTTTGCAATACATATTAAGCCCTTAAATAGATCATATCACTAGATCTAAAAAATCAAAAGAAAAACTAAATAAAATACTATTCTTATTGAAACATGCAAAAATATACAATGTGTTTGTAAGATAAGTTGTTTTACTTCCATACAGACCACTAAGAGAAATCCTATCCATCATGTGGTGTTGTGTTCTAAGTGAATTTTCATCAAGCTTAGCATTGATTTTATGATCTTGCCAAACATCTAAATTCATATTACGTAGTTGATGGATAAAAATATCATTAAAATCTTATCAAAAGGCAATTTACAAAACTTGTAAAGGAGAATTATCAACTTAACTAAAAAATAAGCAGAGGAAACTATTTTACTTTTGTTGCTTTATTAGATTTTATGGCATAGTTTTTGCACCATATTGATAGTCTATTTTTAGTTCAGTAAAGCATGCAATTAAGCCTGTAGGGTATTGCATGAATTTGAAGTGTTTCATAACTTTACTCTTTATGTTGAGAAAATAGAGGTAGAACCTCAAGTAGAAATGGATAATTTAATTGGCATAATATTTATAGTTTTTTTTTACGAAAAAAAGATTAGCAAAACTAATATGTTTAAGGAGATGAAATGACACTAACTAGTTTGGCATTACATGGATAAAAAATCAATTGTTTCATATATATATTAAAGCTTTTGTATCTAAATTATAATCACGATTTCCTAATATACTAGGTATAGAAGTTATTGTTCAATACAAGATAAGGATGATGATCTAGTGAATTTTATTATTTATTGTGCCTACTTAGTGTTTGCATCATTAAAGGGAATAAACAATGATATCATGTTCCTATGGCACTTCCCTCATGATGAAACCATTAATTATATTTTATGGAACTATAAATATTCACAATTAGTTCTAAATTTTTTGCTTCAATGACTACCAAATTGCCTCGACACTTACTATTGGATGCATTTTTATAGCTTAAGAATTTATTAGGCTAGATGTAGATAAAAATAAGGAAATAAAAATAGAAGAATTAGTCAATTGCATTGCTACTATATTCTATAATATACAATAAGATAAGGATAACAGACCACACATGAAGTTGGCACTCTCATCCCCTTCCATGATCAAAATTATCCCGTAGGTTTTTTGCTTTATAGGAATTTTCTTATAGAGAACTTTTGGAGCCACCACAGCCTACACAGGCTATAAGTTATTTCACAATATATGTTTATCCTCATTGTGGATAGATGAAGGCCAACAATGACCCTACCTATGTCGTAAAATATTGTGTGTGTATTAGTACTATCATTTGAGATGGAATTTTTGTTTTTTGTCTTACAACTTTTCTAATTACCTCACTTATTCTTTATAGCATGGGCGTAACATAGGGACTGACTCGCACATTGCTACAATAGCTCACTAGGAGTACTAAAACAATTCCCAAATAGGAAAATTTTAATGTGAATATATTTTTTATGACTTTTTACTCAATTCAAGTTTTCCATTTTTACTAAGAGGAGAACACAAAAATGGATTGTGTAGCAAAGTTTACTCTATATAATGATTTTTTGTGAAACTAAAGCTTGTCCCTTCCTAAATGTTTTTTTTTGCTTTTTTGTAGTATTATTTCTTTGGGCATCCATGCTGTGATATTAGTAGAGGCTTTAGCAATAGTTTTTTAAAAAGAAAATGCTAAAAGGATGAGCACATAGCCTAGCTTTATAGTGTATTCATCATGGCCAAAAAAGGTAGACATATGAAATCTAAAAAAGAAGAACATAGACACACATGCACACTCACAAGAATCAAGCAAATAAAACAAAGCTAGTCAAAGGCACATATGAATGCCACGTTTCACTCTACTTACATCGGTGAATCCATATGTACATGACATTTTCAGTCTAATAACCTTTTGATATCAGCTCACTAAGGCCTCATATTCATGACATTAGCTCTGATACCACCTGCATCTTAGAATTTGTGGAATTAAGCATCTAAGTCATAGATTAACCTTAATCGTAAATTATGCTTCTTAATTTCTTCTATCATATTTATCAACCTAAATATTGTCCCTCCCATTCCAAATGATTCAACCCTTAAATAGTAATGTCTAGACATGGTGTGATCCTTTTTTATCTCCCTCATGTGGCATGATTGTACACTTCGAGAAATGTTGATCAAGGTTGGCATTCAAAGTTAAAAAGTTCACTTCTTGTATGGGATATTTCATTATTAGTTGCTAAAACTCAATTAACCTCCTCCTAGTTGAAAGTTGCACACTTATAGTTTGTCCATAATTATGTTTTAGGAATATTAGTATTAAAAATGTTATTTGTATTACACTTAGTGAACTTATCATCCATCTTACATAAGATTTTGTTTCAATAAAGCCTTCTATTATATCACGATTATGTTAGAAATACCAAATCATCTTACCACTATATAGATTCCTCAGTTAGAGATCATCTGTGAGTTTTGTTTGAGAGAAATAAAAAATTAAGAGTAAATTTCTTTAAATTCTAGCTTTTTATGAAAAGCTTCTAAAGCCATCCAACAAGGCTTCCATCAAGCCTTAAACCATACACTAGGTAAAATGTCTTTTTTTGCTAACAAGTCTTTGCAATTATGGTTTAAAAACCATGGATGGAAATTGTAAAATTTGTAAAGAACATCACATATCATAGATTCTAGAACTATTCTAGTATTATTGTGCTGGTAATTATTATAAGAATTTAGGGTATTAATCATGGTAAGTGCTAGTTCTTAAAAATAATTAATCATTTCTCCAAGTGAAACATGAATTCAATAATAATCAAATAAAAAAATAAGAGATTACCTTATCATCGATGCAATTATCGAAACCCAAGTTGATGCACACCCTCATTTTATCTTAGTTATTGTTATGAAATATAGTTACAATAGCCATCTTAACAAAATCCTCAAACAATAATCATGCGTATACACCAAATATTTCATTTGAACCCACACACCTTTGTAGTTTAATTACATAGACTTATGGTACATCCTACCATGATCCATGTACAGGAGTTCACCAATGAATGTGTCTCTTTCTCTTAAAGTTCTACATAATCCTTCATCATCTCTTCAAGATCATGGTTTTAATTCTTTTCCCTACTTCTTTATTGCTTACCATTTCATAATGCCCAAGGAAAAAACCAATAATTTCTTATGTAACTGGCTCACCAAACCTCCTAAATATAGTGTGAATAAAGATGATATTGGTTAAAGATATGACTTATTTTCCTTTTTTAGGCATTTAAGAGAATTCACACCTAAATAAACAAAGCAAGTGCGATGTTTGTTCCTCTAAAAAGATTTGCTCCTGAGAGCATTCAAGAAAGGGTTTTCAAAACATATTGCCCCCCAAAACTTTTTTGAATGAGACAACATTCTCTATAGAGCTTTTTAGCTCAAATCTATGGACAACAAGGTCTATTCATCCTCTATTCCAAAAATGAAAATTGAATTTGATGCAGAATGAGCAGAAAAAATTGTAATGAGCACCTAGAGATTAATTTGCATAAAATAAGAATATGAAAAAAAAATGAGAAGATAAGCACTAGAAAACTAAAAATGCTAGACACATGAGTCAACCATCCAGAATAATCTTAAATAAGAAGAGAAAAGAGCAAAATAAGGTCATATCATATGCTATGCTAGTTACCTCACTAACAACATAGAGATGGTATACTTGGAAAGGTGTTTGATAAAACTATCATTATTATAGAAGAACAATGTGACGACAACATGTTAGTTGATTGAAAGCATTGAAATACTTTGCTTAGTCTAACAAAAAATCTTTAGTAATAGAGTAACTATATGTAAAGTTTGTTCAAACACTTATGAAAAAAAAATTGAGAAGAGTATTGAATGCAATGATAAGTTGGACTAGAAATTTGAGAAATTATTAAGAAATGATGTGGAAAGAGTTTAAAAATTGAACGAAAATGAAGTAAAAAAGAATTAATTGAAAGAAACAACATATTAAAAGGAACCACTATATAGCTATAGTAAGAAAGTGATGTAATATAACCATATGTAAATTAGCATGGCATCTCATTATTTGAACTATGCTTTACTCACTAAATTAATGCAACAGTGTTTCAGCAACTATAGACATGACCTCACTAACATGTATAGGTCAACGTTATTATGCTTCGTATTGGCCAAGTAGCTCTCATAGTAGTAAAAATTTCAAGCGACTTGTCTCCTTTACCTCCAAACTAATAATTAACATAGCAAAGTAATTGCTTCTTGACTATTTCAAAAATAAGTTAAATCCTTTTTGGAGACTATTATAACTTATTTTGAAAGCAAGTTTTCAAAAAATTTGCTATTGAAATTTTGCTATATTTTGATGTAGTTCTTATGCTACTTGTGACCTACTATTTTCACATTAGTTATATTTTTTATAAGATTAGACCCTATTTTATGAAAAATTAAATTTCAAAATATTTATCCCTTTTAGAGTTGTCTTATGAAAACATGCCAGTCTTGAAAGATGTGAAACACTACATTCAATATTCTAAACATAAACACCTCAAACTATACCTTAGTTACATGGGTGTTTATTATACTCAAACGGTAAAATGCTTCGTGTTTCACATGTATGTAATGAATTACTTAATCCACTGTCAAAATCTAATTGATTATTATGTGCACTGTCTCAATATGTTTAACATTAATTTTTTTAAGAAGCTATACTTTTTATTAATTAGAATTTTATTGTTAACTTGAGATTATCTTAATTTGATTACAAATATTAATCCGATTACACTTTTTGGACCCTTTTCAATGAACTTTTGTGAAACCATTAACATTAAAGAAATTCAAACGTATCATATTTCTTTTAACTACAAAAATTACATACATAATACTTTGTGTGATGGATTTATATGGTTGCATTTTTATTATATTTTGAAAGAACTTAGTTATTCTAATTAAGTTCTTAGAATTTTTTTCATGAAAATTTTATAACTTAAAATATTAATCTTATTATTCAATGCTTCATCTTGACATTTCATCAATGATAAGTTCAATTGTGAAGTTTTGAATTTCTTTTATACAAATAAAATTCTAAAAAACTTCTTAAAATTTATCCACTTAAGTTTACTCTAAGTTGATCTAATTAACATCTAAATAACATCCTGGTTCTACTACTTCATATAATAATAAAATTTTTAAACATTTTGTCTCTGAAACATATCCGCCTATGTCGATCTATCTTAACTTTAATTTAATTAAAGCATTTAAAGAAAAATAAGTTCAATTTTTGTTACTCAAAAAAATGAACTTGCCCATGATTTCAAATATAACACTATGCAAAATGTTTATTTTCTTATTTATATGAATACATTTTTATAAAGCAATTAATCACATCTTGAAAATAAATGTTGAACTCAATGAAATATCTTAATAGTACAAATACATAAAGCATGAAATTTTTTAGTATAGTGAACTAATATAATAAAACTTGTATTACAATATTAATAATGAACATTTGTTCGCTTTTTTCATTTGTAATATTTATTCTTTTGTAATGTTTAATGTATAAGGAATTTTTTGATAGATGATGGTTAGCATTTTAAAAGATGGATTCCTATTATTAACCTGTTAAAAACTTTTATAAATCAAGGAGCGCAAAGATTGTTTGTCCTTCCATTTTTGTTATTTGTAATGACATGTGAATAGCTTTCCTATATGATATAGAATTTGAATGCTTTATCAGTTCAATAAATTAGATAAATTTTTAGGTTTTACTATTTCATATTTTCATAATTTTGAGAAAAAAAATTCTTTTCTTAGTTTGAGGTAAACCTTTTTTTTATCATTTCTTTCTCAATGTGATTAGTTGGATGATTTAGTATAGCAATAATTATTTTTTCTTTTCTTAACAAATCAATTTATATTGGTACATCCATAGCCATCCCTTATTCACAACAACAAAACATAAAACATTTATGGAAAATAGATCAAATGCAAGAAGGTTGTAAATTAAAAGTCATATATAAATACCAAATAAATGGAATTTTAAAAATTTTGGTAAACAATAAATTATTAAATTGCCATGAAATAAGTGTACCAAAATTTGAAAACAATGGATGTAATAAATTTAAAAAAATTAGGTAATTAAATCAAGGCAAATTTGTCAATATAAAAAAAGTAAAAGAATTACTAAATAACAAAATGACTAAAAATGACTTAAATAATTATCACCAAGTGCAAAAAAAATTAACACAAATTTTCCTAGTTATCTAATGGTTTCAAACTTATTAATGTAAATATTATGAAATAATTAAAAGATATATGGTTGTTAAAATAATTTAATATTTAATTTTTTAATCATTATGTTCAATATATGAGGTTCTTACATCAAAAATTCAATAAAGAAAAAAAGAAAAACAGATAAAATCAAATAATTAGGGAAATAATACAAGAAAATTAAATGTCACATAGCTTTAGGCAAAATGGTTAATAGAAATTTATAAAAAGATTTAAAATAATGTCAATAAAATGTAATGAAAATTTTTTGATTAATTACAATTTAATTTCCTATTTATTACATAAAAAGAATAAAAGAAGAAATTTTTCATATCATATAATTTTTGTGTTAAAAAAATTAACATTATGGCAATAAAATAATATGCTAAAATGTAGCTTTATATCATTAACATTTAAATTAGTTTCTGGTATTTTCTAAGATTTAAAAAAAAGCAAAAATATAAAATATTTGTTAATATATTATATATGTTGTGAAACACTTGTTTTTGTTCACATATAAATATAAAATACTAAAACATTACAAGTCATTATAAATATTTTCTATAAAATAAAAAAGTCTTAGATGTTAAAGTGAATTGCTGCTTGAAAAGTAATTATTTAAATATATAATTTCAAAAGCTTCCAAAAATATGAAATCATACAAGAAGATATATCATGAACCTTAAAACTACTAAAAGTAGATATATTATTTTAAAAAATATATTTTTACGAAAAAAATTAAATCTAAAAATTTATACTTTATAGAAAAATTATTTTTCATAATTTCTCAAAGAAAAAAATTCATGACAAAAGTTTTTATATAAAATATATAAATAAAAAGGTTTTAATGATTTAAAATATGTAGATTGTGTGAAAAAATAATTTCAAAATTTAAATACATGAACATAAATGCTTTGACCTAAATTAAATAATTCCATGTTGAAGGAAAAAAAAATATAATTGAACTTAAAAATATGTCAATTGTTGAGACAACATAATATTGAAAGAATTTGCATTGTATGAAAAAATTTTCAAACCAAGATTTTTTTTTATATAAATAAGATAAAGAATAAGATTAATATTTCAATAAAGTGCTCTCCTATTGCTTCACTATAATAAATAAGTTATTACTATTAAAAATATTTAAATATTTAGAATTATTTTGTAAATTAAACAAAATTTGGATAACTAAAACATGATAAGTTTAAATAAAAAATTCGAAAAAAATGGTATGTCATAATTATATAAATATTTTTAAAATATTCGATATATTTACAATATGCATCATAAAGTTAAACTAATGTAATAAAATAATCTTGTTATTGAAATGAAAAGATAATAATCTTAAAAATATAAATATAACAGAAACTATGTATAACTTAGTTATCAAAGTTATTCGAAAAAAAGTGAACAAAATTTGAAAGTTAAAAAAATTAATTTAGAGTGAAATTATTAAAAAACAATAGTACATAATAACTAAAAAATTATTATACATATGTTAGAAATTCTTACAACCAACTTGTATGCAATGAAGCTTAAGACCTTAAAATATCATTTGCAATAGATATTTAACAAATTTTTGTTTGGATAGAGGTGGTGTAAAAAGATTCTCGAGCACATCAATTTTTTTTAATTCCATAATAAGATAAAAAAATTCAAAAAATATAACATGTCATGATAATTAAAATTTTAAAATATAATTTTATAATAATTAAAAATAATAATCCAAAAAAATAAATATTGGTTGTTTTCTTATGAATAAAGAGTACTTAATGCCTTTAAGATTTATTACAGAATAACTTAACAATTTTATACCAATAATTATTACATAAAATTCTTGTGACAAAATATTAAAAAAATGAGTCAAAAATCATGGAATATTTCAAATAAAAAATCTTAGAAGATATAATATGAAAGCATATTTCTGAAAACACTTTTAAAAAATAATTATATTTTCTAACCTAAGTTTTTGAAACCTTAGTTCATATTACAAATATTTTCACTAAAAGCTATAAAAATAATTTAGAAATAAGAAATGAACTTACAAGCATACCATGGTATACAAATGTATAAATGATAAAAATACTAACATAGGAAAATATCATGAGAGGTCAAAGTTTCAAGAACAATAATCAATAGAAACTTATTTCCGAAAAATTAAATTAGTTAAAATTAATAATTCTAACTCAAGTAAATATTTATAACAAAAGAGTATTTAGTTGAAAAAATATGTTTTATTATTGAAATAAAAGATTAGAACATATCAAAGACAAATATCTAGCAATAACTAAAAATTATAAAAAAAAATATAGAAAATCATCATGAGAATGATTTAATGAGTTATTTCAATTTTGTTATTATAATTCTACTTGATATTAACCAAAAATAATTTGAATAATACAAGCTTGATAAGAATTTTGAAAATAATGTGATAAGAGAATTAGTAAAATAAAATAAATGGAATCATTAACGAAAACATTTATCCAATAAAAAAGATAATTATCACATAAATCTTCTCTATGGTACCAATTTATCAAATTTTCATATGTATTTAAAATGTATTTTAAAAAGAAAAAACATTTCAATGTAAAAAATATTAAAATTATTTGAGGCTTGTAATTAGTCAACTCTTTTAATATTTTAAGAATATAAGATGTCTTATTTAAAAAAAATTGAACAAAAAGTTTACATAATAAAATCATGGAATATCTAAAGATCTCGATTTTTGTTGGACTTATGCATAATTAACTAATTTAAAATATAAGTTATTTAAGGAATATAAATTTGTTAATATCATAATTTGTTTAAAATTTTTAAAACTATTTAAGAAAAATAAGACCAAGAATTTTTAATAATAACAAAAAAGTACTATCTTTCATCTAAAATAAAATATTTTGACACCACAAATATGCAGGAAATTATGTCAATAAAAAATTCTTAGCTATGAAAATGTTAACAAAATGGATGCAATTACACAAAAGAATTAACAACATTAGACTTAAAAATTTATTTTTAAAACTTCTTGAAACTTTCAAACTCAATGCTACTTATTTTCAAAAACTATATAACAATTCTTAATTTGTTAATAAAATTTCTCAAGTTTGAATAATTCAATAAGAGAATTTCATAACATCAAAATTTTTTAGTGGTATGATTGTATAATTGAACATAATAATCATATCATTTGATACCCATTTATTGTCAATCCAGTTGGTATCAAAGAATGTTAGTATACCAAATCAAATCAATGAATTTTCTATGGTAAGTAAAAGTGAGTTGATCATTGAATCCAACAAACATTTTACTATACAATATAATTTTCTTTATTTTACCTAAGTCTACATGAATAGGATAATTACATGGTGTAAACTAATATTTGTATATTATATTATTTTTTTATTTTATTCAAATAGGGTGAGAACATCACCAATATACAATTCCTTATGTCCATTTACCATTGCAAATTATATGATTGTGACAATATTTTCAAAACTTTAATTTTAATTTGATTGATTTTATTATTAATTGTAAGTTGACTATATCAATTGATTTGTTTGAGTTTTTTTACCATTTTTATAATAGTTTTCCATAATTGAATAGTTTGATCACAATTTTTTAATCTTTGTTAGTAATTATTTCATCCAATTTTACTAGATCAACTTGATAACTCAGATCCAATAGTCCAAACTTAAAATTGTGTCTTTTCTCTAATAGCAAGTGGTAATGTATAAAATATGATAATGTGGTGCATTTAGTCATGAAAAAGTTGTCATTTCCAATTTGAAAAATCATGCATAGTGTATATAAGCCACAAGTTTCTTTAATTTACATGGTAGGGAAAATGCCTTACACAAAAAGAACACTTAGTTTCTTGATCATGCAATTATCTTTTCCATTGTTATTTCAGAAATGGTTACATCCACATATTTAATCAATTGAGTTGTCTTCCAACATTAATCTCCTTCTTCTGTTGATCACCATCATACCTAGAAGCAAAGCTTGATGATGAATGAGTATGCTATTGAAATAGATTGTTATTATCAAAATATTTTACATTATTACTCATTAGCCTAATAACCTCTTATTTTTTATGATAAGTTACATTCTAAGCTTATCATAAAGTAATTAAATGTTGTACATGAAAGAATTTGCTAAATATTATCAAGTGAAGCTAGATCTGTAAGTAATAAAAGCACATGAATGTCATTCCCTTCACTCAAGGAACTACTCATAAAACAAAGATTAATGTCTCCTAATTTTCTCATCATAAAAAGGTTTTTAATCCGATTGAATAAATCTTTCCTAAGTAGCTTCATTAAGATACAAACTACTTGCATGTTGTTAATAACAACTTAAATTTCTACTACATTTCATTCTGTATGCTTCCTAATGAAATGGTGCTTAACATCACTTTGTCCTTAGGGTACTAGATAAGGTTTTGAGTTAGGCAAATGACACACATATTGTCATATTTTATGGGGATTTTTTTCTAAATGTAATCCTATACATTTTACTCTACTTTTTAAACCAAAAAAGTTTCTAAAACACCTCCCATTGCTATATATTACGTTTCATTCATTGCAAGCAATAGTTCAATGATTTTTTAATAGATCATAAGTTTATGGTGTGTCAAAAAAATTATTAAATAACTACAAGCTTTTCCTATGTACTTTTGAAACAAAAATAACCTTTTTAGCTTTATCTTGTGAGATAATGACATTACTCAAATTTGCAATATGAAAATATTAACACATTTGTGCAATTTCCAAAAGATTCTTTTTATCACTGCCAGGAGCATTGTTTTTATCGTAAATCATATAAGTATTAATTAGCTTTTACACATGATTTTTATGAGGACAATGTCGACAACAATCTCATACTCTACAAAAACTTCAACCTAAATAATAACATTTATGAATGTGCTCTCAATATTAATTTGGCATAGTTTAAATACCTTGTAATAAGAAAAAGCTAAGAATGACCATGTTTCCTTCAACCATATGATTAGTTCAAGTGCTCCTTTTAAGGTTAGTTCTCTCACTTAATTATTACCCTTTGCCACTAGCCTTTCCATATTTCGAAGTATAACAACATGATTAACTTTTCTTTTGTTAATACCCCTTTTTAATGACTATATTATGGTGACATGTCCTACCTAATAATAACGAAAGCATTCATTCTAGTAAACAAGTTAAAATTATCGATCAATCCACAATCCACATAATAAAATTCGTTCCTCAAGGCTTCACTTGTATTTTGAGGAACAAATTTTTAAGTTGATGCAACATATATGATTTCTTTTTAATGAGTGGCATGGGTTTGTGCTACAAAGACAATTCACTTAGGATTACATCACTTAGCATATTTTTATTGCATACTAATTCCTTTTATGTAACCATATCCTTATTTTTTAAATTTTAACATATCATTTATATATTTTTTTTAAGATATAGGCATGCCTTTCTCATCTTTCTTAACTTGAAATCCAAGAAAATAAGAAAACTTACCCATTATGTTAATCTCAAATCCTACACTAATAAGCTTAACAATTCATTCATATAAATAAAAGTTGGTTGATCCAAATATGACATCATCTACATAATCTATCACTTGAAGAATTTCATTAGTGTAGTTCACGTTGAAGAAGGTGTTATCTAGATTCCCTTATTAAATAATGTTTGAGTAAAATCTACGATGTTTCTCATACAATAATCTTTTTAGGTCTTCCAATTTTGTTTTTCAAAATCTTCCAAGTCTTCAAAATCTAATGCTTTTTTATGCATAATTTCATCAGACACAACTTGAGTATATTCCATTACATTTAAGGTTTCCATATTAAACTACATATAGATCCACCTATTTGAATAATATCATAAACTGATAGGTTTTTTTAATTTGTTTTTTGATCTCCAATTTCTATCCCACCATTGATCTAACACTTCCATCCCAAAATGCCAAAGTTTTAATATTTAGGATTCTTGTTATTTCAAAGTAATATAGTATGATATTCATAATTAGCTTGATAATAAATCTATTGGGAAATTGAGATAAATAGAACATCTTTAATTATTAAGGCATTATGGTTTGGAGATACTATATCACTAAGAGAAAAGTAATGGAAGCTACCAATGCTCAAAGAGGAGAACAGATTGTTTGATACATAACATTGAAGAAGCCCAATTCAATATTTAGATAGACAATTGTGAGAAAGATATTGTATCTATAAATAATAGAAGGAACATTATTATATCGGTAGTTATGACATACTAATAGCCAAATGTTGTTGTCATAAAAAAGCATGATAATATGTGAAAGGTTAAAACAAAGATAATTGTTGGTAGAGAGGTTGACTAAAACTAAATTTTAATAACATTATCTAGTACAAAAATACATATTTTGCCTACTATGACCACATTTTTAAGAAAACAATAGGTCAAATATATGTTGATAATAATGCTAATAAATCTTTATTTTTCTTTTCTTTTGTCTTCTAATTTTTTTTCTAAAATCTTCAATATGTTCCAACCCCCTTTATTTTAGTACATAATTCCATCAAAAACAACTTGAGTAGATTCCTTCACAGCTATCATTTCATTGTTAAATGGTTTATAGGTCTCTTTATTTTCAAAATATCATAAAGAAATAGCATCCATTAACTTGGCTTATAATCTCTAATTCTTATCTTGCTCATTGATATAACATTTACACCCAAAAAAGCCAAAGCTTTGATGTTTTGGCTTCCTGTTATTCTTATTTATAATTCATTTGATGATAAATCATTTTAGTCATTAAAATAAATAGAATAGCTTGAATTATTCACGCATTATGGTTTGGAGATCCTATATCACCAAAGAAAAAGTAAAAGTAGGTACCAATTCTTTAAGGACGGCAAAATCTTAATATATATAATATAGAGGAAGCTCAATTTAATATTTAGATAGATAATTAAGAGATATATGTTATATCCATAACAAATTAAAGGAGCTTTACTATCAATCATTATGGCATATTGACATTATGAAGTTGTTGTCTTAAACCAACATGATGATGTGTGGAAAATTAAAAAGCAAATATTTGTTGGTCTTAAAATTAGGTTCTGTTCCCCAAAAATTCGTATTTTACTTATTAAGAAAGCATTTTTGATAAAACAATAAGTCAAATATATATTGATTAATAGTATGACATTTGTGGTATGGAAAACACTAATAAATTACATAATGATTCCAACTTTATATCATGCCTTTGCCAAATCATTCTTGATCCATGTGATAATCAACTAATATCTAATACAACATTCTAGACTCAAAATAAAGTCAACAAAAGAGAATATTTTAAACTCTTGAGAATATATTAGGATTATGAAAATGATGTTTTTAAAACAAGTACAATAACTATTTCACTTTTAATTAATTTTCATACAACAACAATTATTAGTCCAACATAGAGAATAAGATCCATTAATTATTATTATACTGGTATGAACAAACTAATAATACTCTAATTGATGTAGATATAATTTTAAATTCTATTAAGAACTAAATAATTAAAACATGAATTCAAAAGGAATATATTTACTTTAGAAAAATTATGATAAGAAAATTAAGAAAGTGGACTTTTATGAAGAGGATCATGTATTTATAAGGGTAAGTCCCATGAAATACATTACAATGTTTAGAAAAGTGAATAGCAAAAGACAAGACATTTTGAGCTTTCACAGATTATTAAAATAAACTATTCTATTACTTACAAGATAGATGTCATTGTCATTGCCATAGTAGATCATGTACTTTGTCCTTCAATCCCGATAAAATTTTTTGCTAATGGTACTTTTATATGTAAATATGATCAATGCAACATGGTGATGCATCCTAAGTTATTTCATAAGGAAATGACAATGGCATTCCTAACAAGAGAAATAAACAAGATGAGGAACTAGAGCATCCCATGCACAATTTACTAACTAGTAACTACTTGGAAACGAGAGGAAGAGCTCTTTGCAGACATACCAATATTTTTTAAATTTGATTGATTTAATTTTTAAATGGAGAGATTTTTACAAAATAGCCAAAAGCCCTTCAGACTTATATAATGTTAATTCAAATAATGTAAGTGCATTTCAAAATTTATTTTGAGTATCATGAAATGAAATTTGCATATCGATGCATTTGTATAAGGTCAAGAAAACTATTATTTGAAGGTAAAATAATATGAAGGCGAACTCAATATCAAAGAAAAATTGAAAAGAATCCTAAAATAATAATTCTACATGAATTAGAAGTGGAAAGGTCATACAAAGAAATACCATAACATATTAAAAATAACATTAATTTAATTATAAGGGAATTTTTAAAGAATAATAATAATAGAGCTAAACTAGAAACATATGAATTTTTTGCTTAAATAAATAGCTCATGGAGTAGTTTTTTCTGAAATTGGTCAGAAGACTTTTGGATGTCATTTTCAATAGAATGTGCGAGAAATACAAATCTTTATGAGGTTTTCATCATAAGGGTTATCTAACAAAAAACTTAATGTACTAAAAGAGGAGAATATTAAGAGGAATGAAATTGATAAAAAAGATACTGTATGTTGGAGTGAAATAGAAAATAGTTGTAAAGGTTATGAAAGGGGAGAAAAATTAGATAACTATGGAAGTGCCATTAAAAATGATGAGACCTATTATTATAAGTTGAGTCCAAATCATTCCATAAATGGATGGAAGCATCCAAAAATATTGTAGAATGAATATAGTGTCATTATCAAACGATAGTTGATAGTTTGATGATCATTTCAAGGAGTATTGGATGGTTAATGTATTATATTTTTTACCCTAAATTTTGATGACTTGCTTAATATAAAAACCTTAAGCATTATTAATAAATTTTATAATAGAAAATGTGCATGTTTTGCTAAGATTTCAAGGTCTGGCTCATATTTGTTAGTCATTTCATGAATAAATGTTAGATTTATATACAAAACTTTTGATCATAGCTATTAGGAAGTTAAGGGTAAGTTGGTTAAAAAACTACTTCTGTACTGCAAAAAATATTTTTTCTAAAATGGCTATTGTAACAACTCAATTAATTTTTATGTGGGATTGACTGGTGCCATCGAATTTGATCCAAGAGGACTTAAATCGTGAGATCAAAAACTATAATTGATGATTAGATTTGGAACATTAGATCAAGGTGGATTAAATATGTGCCAAATGATCCAGTCAGATGAGATTTGAATTCATTGATTCATTGATGGAAAAGCTAGCCAAGATATCATTTGTAGGATTCAAACACCCAGAAAGAAAAGTCATTTGACTGAAGGATGAACTATTTCAAAGGCTAAAATAATAAGAAATTTTCAATGAAGTTAAACATGACTTGGCCATTCAATGTTAAGCTAGGATCAAGTGCTTATCATAAATGAAACATTTATCTTTCAACCAAAGATTGAATCATGAGAAATAATGCATACTTTTAGCATTGAGTTGCTAGGGAAATGTTGGTCTCATAGCTTTGAAAAAAAAGTAGTTTTCTCTTTGTAATACCCATCATGGATGTATAATGCTAAACAAATGGAGATTGGCTCCTCTTTTTGTCCTTATGATTTCATCTTCTAAGACACTCTTATTCTTACAGGACATTTCATGGTGATGACTCCAATAAGACCCCCATTTGCATACAAAATTTAAGTTTACCATTTGATTCTCTTCCTCACACTAATTTGGTTTAGGATGCACCCTTAAAAAGTTCTTGGCTTGTTTTAGCTTTGTCTCCTAATTCGATGCTTTTAGGCCATGTTGGTCTTAGTCAACCCAAAGTGCTTTGCTCTAGGCCAGCTTAGGGCATGGTTTAATTGATTTAATTATGAAAATTTAAAATATTTAAATTTTTAGTTTATTAAAATATTAGTAATTAACATGAAATTTGACAAAGATACATTACATGGATTTAATCAAAAAACAAGATTGAGAAAAAATGATATCCTATAAGTTTTTTAAATCAAAGAAAGGATGAACAAGTTAAATGCTTAAATTAAGATGTCAAAGTTAGATTAATGAAGATGTATCTTATAATCAATAGGTTAAAATTCTATTTTATAATAAAAATATTTTTAAAGTTGATGTGTCTTTCCTTAATGCTTGAGGCTAACTAAATACTTCAAGGTATTTTGGAGACCACTAATTCACCAGCTAAAAAGGTGTTAGGTTTCACAATTAGAACAAAACCTAATCGACACTAAATAATCCCATTAGATTAAAATACTAAATATTTATCACATGACTCATCAAACAGAAATGTGACAACAATCTCTCCCTTTTGATGATTGCAAGACATAAATATTTAGATAAAAAAATAAGTAAAAAAATATATTTTTTTGACAAGCAGTATTAAAAATGAAAAGTTGGTGCTCCGACTTAATTCTTACTCCCTCTTACTATATGTACCTACTCACTTATTTAAACCATGTTTGTTCTCTCTTTTTAATACAATTAAGAAGGAGTATAATTGATAAAATTTCTATTAAACATAGTTATTATCTTATGAATTGAAATTAATTAGTTGGAAGGAATTTTGTGAATAAGTTTACCATTTTTTGTTTAGTAGAAACATATGTAGATTTAATTAAGCCTTTAACTACTTGTTCTCTTAGAAAGTAATGTCTTATACTATCTGTTTGCTTCTAGGATGACGAAAAAGGTTCTTTACTAAAGCCAAGGCACTAGTATTATCAATTCTAATGAATAACAGGTACATATAGATGCATACATATATGCTCGCATGCACACCTGAAACCACACATATAGTTGCATGCACGCACACATAGAGACACATCTGAATGCACCCATGCACATACACACACATGCACAACCACACACACATGTACATGCATACACACATGTATGAATATAGATGCGCACATGGACACAAAATCTACATGCACACACACAAGTACACACACTCACACATGAACATACATGCACATGTGTATGCATTCACCTACACAAATAAGTGTCTACATAAATGCACACAAGTGCACATGCACATGTAGATAATGTTCACACATTTGCCTATACAAACACATACACACAAGCACACAAACACATAATTACATTCAAACACACACAAGTAGACATGCACCAACATGCAAATGTAGATGCAGACACATGCACACACACACACACATACACATGCATGCACACAAAAGCACTCTTATGCACATATATCCACACACATGCTCACCACATGCACACACACACACAAACATGCATAAGATCACACAAAAGGTACACTCACACATGGCTTTTAACACATGCACACAAACACATGCAGATGCATGGACACAAACACATGCATGTGCATGCACACACACTCACATAACTATCTCATACACACACACCCATAGATAGATAGGCACATGCATATACACACATGAACATACACACATGCACATATGCAAATGTACACATGCAAGCACACATGTGCATGCATGGACATACATGCATGTGCACATACACACACATGCACACAGACATATTTTGACACATGTTTACATGTGCATGCTCCTACACACATGGATAGGCACATAAACACATGCACGAGCACACATACACACATAAACATGCGTCTACACATACACTTACACATGGACACATACATATGCATGATTATATCTATGCTCACATAAGTGCAAACACATGAATAAGTAGACACACTCACACACACACACATGCACCAAACATAAACATGCACACACATAAGAACTCAAAAAAACACACACACACACACATGAACCCACACAAGCATCTATGAGGACATGTATAAATACCCAAGCATAGACACAAGCATACACATATATGCACACACATGTAAAACATACCAATGCACACATGCACAAACAAACACAAGTGAATGTCCACAAGCACACACATTCAAAGGCACACATATGGTGCACATCTACACGTATCCACATATATGCATGCATGCATACACATACACTTACACACACACGCACACACATATACACACAAACACATATGCAAAGGTATGCACACACAAACCTACACACATGCACACCCATGCACAAGCTCGTACACATGCAAAGACAAATTGACACACAAACATGCATGTGCATAGAAAAAATATAGCCACACATACACACACATGTAACGACACACATGCACAAACATGCACCCATAAGATAACACACACATGGATGCACATGCACATGAACACGTACAGGCACACACAAGTAGACTTGCACACACCCTCATAACATACATGCACATAGATATGTGCACACACATAGGCACAAGCACACTCATGCACAAGTATAAACATGCACACATGTACACAAATGCATGCAAAACATGCACATACCCACTTACAAGTATGCGCATGCATGTGCACACATGCCCATAAGTATATAAATGACATACACACACAAACACACATACTCACACACAAATACACACACAAATATACACACAAATATGTAGGCATGCACATATGCTCATATGCACACACAAACAACATATGTGTAAACATGCACACACAAAAACACACATGCTCACATGCACACACACATACACATACATGAACACACATGCAAATGCACATGTAGGCACAAACTTGCACATACACCCACACACAATAACACTGATGCACACACGAACACATACATGCCTGCATTGAAACAAACAAACATAATGATAAATGCACAAACATGTACATACACACATAAGCATCCACACAAACACAAACATACATAGGCACATGCACATAAATTATCATACACAAACATGCACACAAGCACACCCACATGAACATACATTCAGACACTAATGCACATACACACACATTGTTGTAGGCACTCGCACACACTTGCACACACACACACACACACAAATGCATGCATACATGCCCACATTTCCCACACACAAAACAAACATGCTTGCACACATATATGTATGCATACACATATGCACCCATGCACACAAGCACATACACACACATGCCCATGTACGTATCCATGCACACACACACACATACACACATGCATGCATATGCACTTGTACTCATACACATGCATACTCACTTGCACATGCACATACACACTCACATGCACATACAAGTATAGACACACACATGCACACACACTTGCATACACATGCATGCACACACACACAATTTTAGACCTACATGACCCACTCATGTACACACACACACATGCACATGCACTACTATGTACAAAACACACACATATAAATGCCCACACACACACCAACACACATATGCACACAAACACACTCACATATGCATGAACACACATACATATGCTCCTTTACACACACAAACACACATAGATATATATACATACATATATATATATATATATATATATATATATATATATATATATATATATATATATATATATATATATATATATATATATATATATATATATATATATGTATATGTATTTATGTATGTATATGGACATACATGTACACGCAAACATTCGTGCACACTTGCATGCACACACATGCACCTACATACATGCACAACCACATAGGCATGTGCATCCTTATATAAAAGCACAACTGAAAAAACACATACACACACTTGTATGCACAAAAACACATTCACACACACATTAACGAGCACAAAGTTGCACACACACACACATACACATGGACACACATGTGCAAATGCACTCATGCACATTCATACATATAGGCATACATAGATGTACACATACACACACGCATATACAAAAGTTTGTACACATGCATGCGCATTCACATGCATACACACATAAGCACACAAATGCACACACACGTAGTAACATGTGCACTTTCTTACACATACAAGCATACATACTTCAACACTTGCACACACACATACATGCACATCCGTGCACACACGCATGTAGGACATATGCACACACGTATATGCACACACAAATGTAGACATATGCAAGCACAAAAGAATGCATGCATGCACACATGCACCCTTTTGCACACCCCTACATGCATACAAGCCCAGACACTCCAGCACATATGCATGCACACACACATACATACACAGACAAACATCAATACATCCAACAGATGCATGTACACATAGATGGATGCATATGCTCACACCCACAAACCCACACACATGCACATACAAACACACATAAACACATTGACATGCACATCCATGAATGCATGTGCACAACCATACATACACATGCACACACTTGCACCCACACATATACACACATGCACACATGTGCATTCATACACTCAAAAATACATATGCACACACATACACATACTAAAAAACACACACTCATGCACATATACACAAGCGCACACACACATGCAAAAAAACACAAGCATACACATAGATGAATGTACACAAACATGTCCACACATCTACACTCACACACCCATGCTCATGCACACATGCAAGGATGCACATCCATAGTACAAACACACATGGACCTTTATGAGCACACAAATGCATGCTTACATACACACATTAACAGACACACACATGCACACACCTACAAATGCACACAAGAATGCCTGCACTCACAGAAACATGAATGCATAAGCATATGCAAACATGCATGCATCTAGACACACAATAGTGCACACACACATGCACAGACCAACACACACCCACACCAACACACATATACTCACCCACACACACATATGCTTAGGAAAAAACACACACATATACATAGAGAAATATAAGCATGCATAAACACACAATAGACACACACATGCACACACACATGATCATATGCACATATACACACAAACATGTAAGCACACAAATGCACACAAGTGTATGAGCATGCTCACAAAGATGCCCACTCCCACATATATGCACGTAATCCAACACATACATGTTAGCATAGTGCACATGCACTACCAATGAACACATATATAAACACATAGATACATATATGCATACACAGATACACAAATACCTACCCACACTCACACATGCATGCATGCATACACATGCATTCAAGTGCACATGCCTGAATGTATGTACACATGCTTGAAAGTACATTCACACACCCACACACATACACATATACACACCATTGCACACATGTACCCAAACATAGGAACTTACATACACACAAACATACATATAAATACATAAACACATGCATAGACACATGCATATTCTTATACACATACACAAATAGACATGTACTTGCACATACACATGCAAATGCATAATCAAAAAAAGTAAATGCACATACATGCACACACAAACATACACACATGCACAGTGACACAAATATGTAAACACATACACACATGCACTTATGCATGCATCCACATACATGCATGCATGTAAGTACACACCCACATACACACACACACACATATCCTTGTGCACATGCACACACACAACTTAACAAATACTCACTCACACACATATACATATACTTTCACAAGTGTAGCCATGTAGACACATTCACACGCATGCACATCCATGTGCATGCACAACACACACACACATGTACAAACATAGGCACACACACACATGAATAAATACATGTATGCACATGAGCTCACATACATATGCACACACACTAACACACACACACACGCACAAACACAAACATGCATGCATATGTGAACACATGCACACACTCAAGAACTCACAAATGCATAGTAGTATGCATACACACACACACATAGTCATCCACAAACTTATATGTCTATAAGCACACACAAACACATGCAAATACACATGTAAAAGAAAATGGATATGTCACATACTCAAAAGTACAAATACACACATGGACACACATTGACACATAGAAAACCATGCACATATATATGCACCCACCCACATGCATAAAAATACATATGTAAGAACACAAGCACAAGCACACAAATACAGACATGTATAGCACTTAAACATGCATGCATGTACCCACACACATACACACATGTGTGCATGCAAACACACACAGACTCATACACAAATGCATGCACACATAAACGCACACATGCTCACATACATGTGTGTGCATACACACACATGAAAACACTTGAATATATATACACATATAATTGGAAATGCATCTATACACACATGCACATCGGCACAGACATACTAAAAAACACATGCACACATATGAACACACACAAGTATCAGGACAATTGCACACACACAAACAAAAATGTAGATACAAACATACAAGCACACACACATATATATACACATGCTCATTGATGCACACAAATGCACACTCAAATGAACCCACATATAAATGCACCCACATGCACACATGCACCCACACATATAAGCCTACACATACACATAAACATAATCACATATGTACACACACACACTGAAATGGATACACATGCATGCTTGTAGACATGCATATGCAAACATTCATGCTCATACATGCATGCATGAATAGACAAACACACACATATACACACACACACATACACACACTAGAGCATGTACTCACACATGCACACATATATGCACACAAGAACACATGCACCCATACAGATAGGTGCACACACACATACATACATACCTGAATGCATACACATGTGCACATAAGAACACATGCACACAAACACAATCCACATGCATGCACACACACACAGGCATGCACATGCACATGCACACATGCCACACATGAACAAATACTTGCACATATGCACAAAGGCGCACACACGCACAAGTGGACAAGGTGCATAAACATGCTCACACAAACACACACACACACACATGCATACACACATGCATGCACATGCATACACCTATACACACACATGATCACACACACACCGATGTGTAAACACAAATGTAAACACATACAAAAAGTACACACATACAAATGCACACATACATGCATGCACACATAAAAATACCAACACACAGACATACATAAGTACACACAAGCACACACACACTCATAAACACAAACACCTAAAAGCTCCTACACACAATTATTAATATACACACACATTCATATACACATTAATGATAAGCACACACACTTACTCAATTACGCACACACATATGCACATACACATATACACAAAAGGTGGCACACACACATGCATAAACATGCATTCATACATATAATTACACATGTACATACATAGATGCATATGCATAAAAATACATGCACAAATGCAACATATACACACAAATGCTCATACATGCACACACACACACACACTTACACACATACTTATCATATACACACATACACAAGAGAGCCTACATGCTAACACAAGCACAAATAAACAAATAAACACACACATATGCACATGCACACATATTGACACTCAAAAACATGCACATAGATATGCTCACACTTGCCCTGAAAACATGTACACACACATAGATGAACACAGAGGCACCAACACATGCACATGCACACCCATACATACACTCACATATACAAACATACACATGCACAAACAAATACATCTGAATGCTCACATGCATAAATGCACAAAGGCACACATGTAGCATACACTTATATACACACACATATATGGACATGTGCATACACACACATGCATGATATGCACCAACACACACACATATGCATGCACATAATCTCATGCACACATATAGACACATGCACACACACATACATAAGTACAAACATGCACACAGGCACACAAACTCATGCACACACAATCATGTCCACACTCACAAATACTCACATGCATATAAGCATTCAAACACACAAACAACATAAGTGTAAACATAAGAACACACTCATACACACACAAATTAACACAATAAGATGCACATACATAGACATACACATTCACATGTATACATACAACACACATGTTCACACATACATACACAAGCATGCATGTATACACGTACTCAATAACTCACACACAAACACACACTCACTCACACATGCACACTTTTGCATGCACACATGCACACACACACAAGTATGCATGTATACATGTACTCAAATGCACATGCACATGTCCACACACATGACCATGCTCACACATGCACATAAATACATGCATATGCACACAGGAACATGTTCACACGCACATGCTTGTTTGCACTCACATGCACACACATACACATTAACACCCACATCCAAGCATGCACATCCACATGCTTCCACACACATATGAACATGTAGGCACACACATATGTAGACATGCACACATGCACCAATGCACACACACACACACATGAGCACGTGGTAGTGCACAAATATGCAAATGCTAAAAACACATACACATACACACACATGCATATGCACACATAAGCAATAACACACACACATTTACTTGCAAGTGAACAAACACACATGCACACATACTTTTATAAGCATGTGCACTCTCACATCAGCATGCACACACACATGCACATACACATATACACACTCAAACATAAACGCTCACACACACACACACAAATACATACATAACAAGCACATACGCATGCACACACATGAAAAAACACACATGTGCATGCTTGTACACATGTATAAATGTAAAATATACACACACACATATATATACTTGCACCCAAAAATATGCATAAATAAAAAGACATGCAAACACTCACATACACACACAAATATAAAACCACACACATACTTATATGCATGCACATGCATAAAACCACATGTGTGCACACACACACTCACAAGCACAAACACAAACATGTACACAAATATACACATACACAAACATGCATGTGAATGCACACATGCATATGGACACATGCATATGCACACACCCAAGCACACTCACACACATGTAGACACATGCATATGCAAAAGAATACATGCTCTCACATGCACATACACATGCATACATAACATGCACAAACATGCACACATCACTATACACACAAGCATGAATGTCCACACATATGCACACTTGCATGCACACACACACATAAGCACGCACATGCACACACGCATGTGCCCATCTACATGCCCACCCACATACACACACTTCTATGCAAATGCAATAAGTGACTCCCATAGACATGCATACACATAAAAATGCACACATACACATGCCTACAACAACAAACATAGATGCATAAGCTAACACATGCATACACACATGAATGTAAGCACACACACAACCACACATGCACACATAAACTTATACATAAACACACATACACATAAAAACATGCATATACACATATATGCATGTACACATGTCAAACATAAATAGACATTCACACATGTGTGCATGCAAACACACACACAAATGCACCCAAACACAAATACATACATGTGCACACACACCTAGAATCACACACAAGCACACACACATACAGATAGGCACTCTCAAGCAAAAACTCATGAACACATGCACATATCAAAACACATAGACACACACATGCACATGCTTGCATACATGCTCAATTTAATGCACATAAACACACATGTAGACATACACGCACACACACGTACACACATGTACACAAATGCATAGATGCACACTCACATGCACTACCACTCATACGAGTGCACATACAACCAAATGCATACATGCACAAGTGTGGAGCAAACACGCATGCAAGAAAATACATGCACATACTTGAGCACACAAACACACACACATGAACATATACACAATCAAACACATACACACACACAAATGAGCAAGCACACACCTGTATACTCACACATGTACCCACATGCACATATGCTCATGTACACATATATGCACTTATGAATACACAAACACACACACACACACACTATGCATTTGCATAAACACCTACAAACACACACTCTCTCTCTTATGCACACACACAAACCCATACATGCACACATGCACATGCACAAAAACACATGCACTAATACACATACACACATAGATACACACTTGCACATATATAGGCACAAATGCCTAAACACACACACATGCACTTTCAAAAATGTATACACACACGTTTGAGTGCACACACACTTCCACACAAAAGCACTCACACTCTCATACCCATACCTACTCACATGCACGAATGTGCATGCAAAGGACACACAAACATTACCACACACATGCATGCACGGTCATATGTGTGCATGATAAGACACACATGCTCACAAACATGCAAGGACACACACACCCACACATGCATGTATTTACATACACATCCACATATACACAAATGCTTATAAGAACACATACACATAAACACACACACATACAAACACATACATAAGTGCACACAAATGCACACATGCACAAATACGCATTCATAAACGCATCCAAGCAAACTACACACATATCACATATAAAAACAATCACATGAACACATACCCAATAATACATAACCACACACATGCACATGCACACACACACACACATCCAAATACAAAGCACACACATGAATGCTCACACACATAAACACACAGACATGCATACAAGTAGATATGTACACAAACATACATACAAACAGATATGCACATGCACAAACTCATACACACACACATATGCATGCACATAATCTCATGCACACATATAGACACATGCACACACACATACATAAGTACAAACATGCACACAGGCACACAAACTCATGCACACACAATCATGTCCACACTCACAAATACTCACATGCATATAAGCATTCAAACACACAAACAACATAAATGTAAACATAAGAACACACTCATACACACACAAATTTACACAATAAGATGTACATACATAGACATACACATGCACATGTATACTTACAACACACATGTTCACACATACATACACAAGCATGCATGTATACACGTACTCAATGACTCACACACAAACACACACTCACTCACACATGCACACTTTTGCATGCACACATGCACACACACACAAGTATGCATGTATACATGTACTCAAATGCACATGCACATGTCCACACACATGACCATGCTCACACATGCACATAAATACATGCATATGCACACAGGAACATGTTCACATGCGCATGCTTGTTTGCACTCACATGCACACACATACACATTAACACCCACATCCAAGCATGCACATCCACATGCTTCCACACACATATGAACATGTAGGCACACACATATGTAGACATGCACACATGCACCCATGCACACACACACACACATGAGCACATGGTAGTGCACAAATATGCAAATGCTAAAAACACATACACATACACACACATGCATATGCACACATAAGCAATAACACACACACATTTACTTGCAAGTGAACAAACACACATGCACACATACTTTTATAAGCATGTGCACTCTCACATCAGCATGCACACACACATGCACATACACATATACACACTCAAACATAAACGCTCACACACACACACACAAATACATACATAACAAGCACATACGCATGCACACACATGAAAAAACACACATGTGCATGCTTGTACACATGTATAAATGTAAAATATACACACACACATATATATACTTGCACCCAAAAATATGCATAAATAAAAAGACATGCAAACACTCACATACACACACAAATATAAAACCACACACATACTTATATGCATGCACATGCATAAAACCACATGTGTGCACACACACACTCACAAGCACAAACACAAACATGTACACAAATATACACATACACAAACATGCATGTGAATGCACACATCCATATGGACACATGCATATGCACACACCCAAGCACACTCACACACATGTAGACACATGCATATGCATAAGAATACATGCTCTCACATGCACATACACATGCATACATAACATGCACAAACATGCACACATCACTATACACACAAGCATGAATGTCCACACATATGCACACTTGCATGCACACACACACATAAGCACGCACATGCACACACGCATGTGCCCATCTACATGCCCACCCACATACACACACTTCTATGCAAATGCAATAAGTGACTCCCATAGACATGCATACACATAAAAATGCACACATACACATGCCTACAACAACAAACATAGATGCATAAGCTAACACATGCATACACACATGAATGTAAGCACACACACAACCACACATGCACACATAAACTTATACATAAACACACATACACATAAAAACATGCATATACACATATATGCATGTACACATGTCAAACATAAATAGACATTCACACATGTGTGCATGCAAACACACACACAAATGCACCCAAACACAAATACATACATGTGCACACACACCTAGAATCACACACAAGCACACACACATACAGATAGGCACTCTCAAGCAAAAACTCATGAACACATGCACATATCAAAACACATAGACACACACATGCACATGCTTGCATACATGCTCAATTTAATGCACATAAACACACATGTAGACATACAGGCACACACACGTACACACATGTACACAAATG
Source organism: Vanilla planifolia (assembly GCA_023846275.1). NCBI lineage: Eukaryota > Viridiplantae > Streptophyta > Magnoliopsida > Asparagales > Orchidaceae > Vanilla > Vanilla planifolia. The sequence goes on from JAIUJO010000022.1 coordinate 2,157,369, forward strand.
CATAGATGCACACTCACATGCACTACCACTCATACGAGTGCACATACAACCAAATGCATACATGCACAAGTGTGGAGCAAACACGCATGCAAGAAAATACATGCACATACTTGAGCACACAAACACACACACATGAACATATACACAATCAAACACATACACACACACAAATGAGCAAGCACACACCTGTATATTCACACATGTACCCACATGCACATATGCTCATGTACACATATATGCACTTATGAATACACAAACACACACACACACACACACACACTATGCATTTGGATAAACACCTACAAACACACACTCTCTCTCTTATGCACACACACAAACCCATACATGCACACATGCACATGCACAAAAACACATGCACTAATACACATACACACATAGATACACACTTGCACATATATAGGCACAAATGCCTAAACACACACACATGCACTTTCAAAAATGTATACACACACGTTTGAGTGCACACACACTTCCACACAAAAGCACTCACACTCTCATACCCATACCTACTCACATGCACGAATGTGCATGCAAAGGACACACAAACATTACCACACACATGCATGCACGGTCATATGTGTGCATGATAAGACACACATGCTCACAAACATGCAAGGACACACACACCCACACATGCATGTATTTACATACACATCCACATATACACAAATGCTTATAAGAACACATACACATAAACACACACACACACAAACACATACATAAGTGCACACAAATGCACACATGCACAAACACGCATTCATAAATGCATCCAAGCAAACTACACACATATCACATATAAAAACAATCACATGAACACATACCAAATAATACATAACCACACACATGCACATGCACACACACACACACACATCCAAATACAAAGCACACACATGAATGCTCACACACATAAACACACAGACATGCATACAAGTAGATATGTACACAAACATACATACACACAAATATGCACATGCACAAACTCATACACTCATGCACATATAGAATCACACACACACACATTCACCTACATGCATAAACTTGAATGTAGACACACGTGATCTCACATGAACAAACTCACACATGAATACACATCTGAACAAATATAAGCACGCACTCAAATACACACACATGCATGGACATGCACACCCACACACTTATAGATGCACACACATGTACACACCCACATGTGCACACACACTTAAACACATAAGAATAACAGTTAACTAGTGACACAACTAATTAATGATGTTGAAGTAATCATGATGATGTGAAATACTTATAAAAAAGAGTAGAATAAATAACAATTGAAAGAACTCATAGATCTAATAAATAAGTTGAAATTTGATGCTCCTAGTTTTGAACTTCTTTGGAGCACTTATAAAATTTTTATAAAGATCCAAATAAAAAAATACCAAAATAATTCCACCAATGGCTAAAATTGGCTTTTACAAAAGCTAGTCATTATAGGAGATGAAAGAGGAAGACAAAACACAATTTTCATCTAATTCTACTAGATGGAGTAGGATTCATTTGATCAAAATAATAGTTAAAAGGTCCAAATCTAATCATACTGATATGATTTAGATGATTAAATTAAAAATTTGGATGGATGATGGCGATGATTAGGATACTATTCATGAAGGTGGAGGGGCTCAATTAAGCACTATGAATAAATGACTAGATAAAAAATTGTTCTTAAAAGTAGAGGAAAATGCAACCATTCAATCACAAAAATGCATGATTGATTAGTACAAATGTGCTAAAGCTTGGAATAAAAATGTTCATTTATTTAGTTCCACATTACAATGTAATGCATGTGATTTGTCCTTATATTACTTCCTTTACATGTAGTATATAGCCTATTGGGGTTTGTTGCCCAGAGGTGCCATTAGGATCTCATTACCTAAGGCACCTATGTAAAATGCTAAAATGGGTCCAACTTAACCTAAGCCAACTACTTATCATTAACGAGTCCTACTTTACTTATTATAACTAATCTATTTCATGAGTCAAGTCCTAACTTGATTGACCCTACTCATTGTGAAATTCATGCCATGACTAATACTTAGGCCTGACCATGACTTAGTTTTAGTCAGGTTCCTGACTTCCTACTCCTCAAGACCCAAAGCCTAGCGTTATAGGACACTTGCAAGCCTTTGGGCTTGGCTTTGATTGGGTGCATAGGCCAAATTATTTTTTAAAATTATGAAATTTTAGAACTCAAAAAGACTTAGTTTTAAAAATGAAATGTAACCTAATGCATTACTAAGAAAACTAATTCAAATATATATGAATAATGATAATTGTATGTGACATAATTATAAAGAAAATAAATGTTTAACATATTAACCATATAGATATTTAGAAATATAATTCTTTATAGATTAGCCATCCAAAAAGGGCATGATTCTTAGGTCAAAAATTAGTAAGTTGAGAATTAAATCTTCATTAACTATATATGTTATATTCTTTACTCTAATAATAAAAAATTGTTATAGTACACATTAAGATTTTATTGAAACAACATTAAGCTTAATATGATGCTAGTAATACTTAGTTTTATTTTGTGATCATCATATCAGAGGTTAGAATAATTTCCCCGATGAGGATTATAAAACCAATGCTAAAATTGAATATATAATAATAAGGATAATGAACAAACCAAGTAATATAACACTCAACATTTTAGCTTACCCTGTTTAATAGCCTATACTCAAATTATGGGATTAAGTTTTCCCCCTTTTTATAATCATTCAAAGGAGATAATTACACCTAAGATCAATCTAAGTCTATGAAAGACTTAAGTAGCTAATGTCCTAGTAAAAATATCTACTAATTGGATAAAAGATGGAAAAAATAACAATTGAGTTACTTTCTCTTGCACACTCTTTAACAAAGTGATGTTATAACTCTATATGTTTTATTCTTTAGAGTTGAATAGTTAAATAAATTACATTTACATTATCAAAGATTAGACTTTATATAAATTCAAAGTCATAATCTAAAAGTTTTTATTTAATCCATTGAACAAGAGCAACACAACAACCTACCGTAATGTACTCGACCACTATTATAGACAGTTTCACATTATTTTATTTCATACTTGCCTAAGAAATTTGTGAACCATCATTCAATTTGTACATACTAGTGGTAATCTTTCTATCAATCTTACTACCAACAAAGTTAGCATATATGTAGGTTATCAAATCCAAACTGGCATTTATGGTACCTTAAGCTAGGAGCCTTAGTACTTATAAGATATTTAAAAATATGTTTGACTATTTATAAGTGTGATTTCTTAGGACTAGCCTAAAAGCTCACACACAAACTTACATTAAATATAATGCTAGGCATACTTACAACAAGATATAATAATGATCTAATCATTCTTGCAAACAATTTTGTGTCAATAAGCTTTTGAACTTGAAGTAATGGGATTCTTCCTTTACCTCAAGTTTTCATAACCAAATTTGTTTGGTAACTTCATCAAATAATTTGAGAAATAAAAATTCCTTCACTTCTTTCCTTTAACTTAAATTCCTAAGAAGAAGATTAAGTCCTCTATCATCCTCATTCTAAATTTAGTTTTTTATTAAATTAGTAAACTTTACATACATCTCTTTATTACAAGCTCTAAAGATTATCATCCACATAAACTTGACATATTAATTTACATTGAACTAAATTTTAAATAAATAAAATATTATCTTCCTTACCTCTATGAAAACCATTTGATGTAAGTCAAATGCATATTCTTTATTGCTAAGCTTTTGTAGCTTGCTTCAAATCACAAAGTGCCTTCTTAAGTTTGTATATGTGAATTAACATATCATGTATGTTACATCCTACACTTCTTCATTTATATTTCTATTTAAAAAAATATTTTTAATATCTATTAGGTATAATCTAAATCTTTTAAGGTACACATAAGTATGTAAAATCTTATTTCCCTTAAATCTAACTATAAGAGCAAATGTCTCATCCTTATATGCCCTTTTATCTTGATAATAACCTTCTGCTATTAATTTAGCTTTATTCTTAACAACTTTGGCATTTCTATGTGGCTTATTATTGAATCCATTTTGTACCAATGATTATTTTATCAATCGGTTTAGGTATAAGATCCCAAACTTGATTTCTCTCAAATTACATCAACTCTTTATTCATAATAATATTCTAGGTCTCATCTTCAAAACTAGTTTCTAAAAAAATTGGTTCAAATCATAATAATGATCATTAGATTCCTTAATTGCTTCTCAAATTGTTCTCCTCTTTTTTCATTTCATTAACTTCAACTAAATTCACTAACTTTTCATCTATATGACTTAAATCTTGCAATTCATCAAGTTGATCATCTTGATGATGATTACTGGATGCTTTAAAAAGAGATTTATCAAATTTAACATGGATTATTTCTTTCACAACTAATATTCTCTTATTATATAAGCTAAATATTTTAAAAGTAAGTGAGTATCCTAAAAGGTTCTCTTGATTAGACTTAGCATCAAGCGTATCTAAATCCACTTTTCTATTATTTAAAATGAAATATTTGCACCCAAACACATGAAATGGGATATCTTAGGTTTCTTATTATAAAGTAATTCAAAAGAAAAAAATTCTAACAAAGGTCTACACATTATTTAATTGAAAACATAATAGATAATTTTAACTATCTCAGCCTAAAAATACTCCAACACATTATACTCATTAAATATACATCTTGTCACATTCAATAAGGTTCTAAACTCTCTCTTAATTACAACATTTTGTTGAGGGTCATAGATGAAGAAAATGCATGCAACTCTATTTTTTACAAAAATCATCAAACAATTTATTCTTGAGTTCTTCGTCATTATCACTTATAACAAAGACTAACTTAAGATTATGCTCCTTTTTAGTCATAGCAATCAATCTTATAAATATTTCAAAAACTTATTTTTATTTTTAACGAAAGGAACCCATATAAACCTAATGAAGTCATCTACAATTATAAACCCATTTTTCTTTTACCTAACCTCTCAAAATGAACAGAATCAAATAGATCTAAATGAATAAATTCTAATACTTTCTTAGTAGTAAATTTTTTAGGTGGTTTAAAACTCACTTTGTTTTGTTTTCTTAATTAGCATAAAAGATATAATTTATCACTTGACCAACTAAGGTTTTGCAAACCACTATTAGGTTAAACTTTAGAAGATCTTTAAAAAAAGGACTTTCTTAAGTGACAAAATCTTTTATACCATAAAGTAGAATTATTATCATGTGATGTAAGATTTCTTAACTATTATCTTTAATGATGTAAAAAATAAAACATATGTTTTATCTTTTCTATATCTTATGATAAGTGGAAGATAATATTTAATACGAATACATTTCTTTTTATTGAAGAAAATGTAAAAATTTGAATCATAAAATCAATTATTATTAAGAAGATTATATATTAAACCTTGTATAAAGTGGACCTTTCTTACAGAAGTGTGTGAATTGCTTTTAGCTCTAATTCTAATCACTTTATTCTTGGAGTTGTCACCAAGAGCAACTTCATCACCATCATATGACTTCAAGTGAATGAATAAAGATCCATCTCTAGTAATGTGTTTTGAGCATTTTATATGTAAGAACCACATACTTTCTTCGATCCTTGATGGAACATGCCCATAAAACAAATCAAACATTAGTTTTTAGGAGCCAAACCTTCTTGGATCCATATTTCTTAACTTGATCATTGATTAAATTATTATTCCTAATCCATATAAATCTAGAATATTTATTATCAACAACATTTCTAAATTTCTAATAAGATGAAATATGTCAAATTGTTGTGCAATAGTTAAAAATTACACTTAGAACAAAATAATATGCAATATTTCTTACATAACCAATCTTATGAAAAAAAGTCCTACAATGAATATGTAAATTTTTTAAATTAGTTAATTCTCAAACTAAGCATGTTTTTTGATAATAATAGAGGCTTTTTCATCTCTCTAGATCTTAATCTCCTACAAATAATTCATATTCAACTCATTCAAATGTTCATATAAGCTTAAATAGTTTTTTCGTTCTTCTTTTAATTTAAGATATTTAGAAGCCAATTTGTTTTATTTCATGAAAACATTAATATACTATTCTTCATAATAAACCATAGAATAAGATGAAAAAAAGGTGCATGAGGAATACTTCTTCATCTAATGATATGATAAGAGCACTATCCTTTTTTGTACGACTAATCAAACTCTCCTCTTCATCACTAGAATGAGAACTATCTGAATCATCTCATGATATCATCATAGCTTTCTTCTTTTTTGCTTTTTGAAACTTCACATCTCTCTCATTATAGTGAGGACAATTAGGCCTTATATACTTATGTAATTTACATTCTTAACGAATTATTTCTTCATGAGGTACTATCTTTCCCTTTTATTTCTTAAACTATCTTTCCATTTTATTTCTTATTGTTATCAACTCATTTATCTATTTTTTTATTATATAATCTATATAAAGATTTCAAATCGAAGTTACCTCAATTGGGTTGGAGAAATCCCAGTTTGTAGAATAATTGACTATAAAAGCTATCCATGTTTTCCTTCTTTTTCCTTTCTTTTTTGACCACAAGTTCTTCATCCCTTCTCTTATAAGCTCAACTTCATTTGTTAAAAGCTCACTCAATAACTTATCTAAAGTAATAATCAAAATATTTTATGTTGTTTCCAACACCATCACTAATGGATCATGTTATTAAGGAAGAACACAAAGAATCTTCCCCACCTATTCACCAATAAAAAACTCCTTGCCAAGGTTAGATAACCTATTAATAATATTTGTAAATCTTTTAAAAATAGTTATAATACTTTCATTCGTATTCATCTAAAAGAATTCATTCTCTTGAAAAAGCATGTTCCTTTTAGTCTACTTAACTTGAGAAGTACCTTTATAAGCAACTTCAAGTTTAGACCAAATCTCATTTGCCACTTTCAAGTTCATGATTTGATTATACTTTGGTACTTAAATCACAACACAAAATATTCATAGTCCAAGAAGTTTTTTGAGTTCTGTGTTTCTTCTCAGGAGTGAGTTTACTTAATAGTTTTCTCACTTTTTCTTTACCAATAGTCTTAGTAAAAAAACTCAAACGTAATTTCAATAGTATCCCAAATTTTCAAATCAATGAATTCTAAAAAAAATGCATAAGGTTTTTCCAATAAAGTTAAAACTCATATTTGAACAAAAGTGGTCAAAGTGATGAAAATCATACAAGTGCACACACATATGCACACACACACACACACACATTCAGACAAATGCACACAAGCATACAAATGCGAATGCACACATGCTAATAAACACATGCAAATAGACACACACGTGCAAATGCACCACATGAACACACACATATATTCACTCTCACGCACAGACACATGCACATGCACAAACACATAAATATGCACAAGCACACACATACACATAGTCATAGAAGTACTCACACACAAATATGTAGGCATGCAAACACATGCACATGCACATACCCATGCACACATACACATTCATGCATACACACGTCCATAACCAAGTATGCTCACACACTCATGTAAACAAATACGTATAAGCACGCATATGCATGTAAAAACATAAACACATGCACAAATGCATAATCACACACACATGAGCACACACACACACTTCTACACTAACGCATTAATACACACACACACACACTTTTGCACTTACACACATGCATAGACAAACACACACGCATACTCAAACCTATGCACATGCACACACATACACACACTTGTGCATGCACACATGTGAAAACTCATGGATATCAACATGTACATGCCCATGCATAAACATGTAAACACACACACACACACATATGTCTACAAGCACATGCACATGCACATGTATACACACGAGCACACATGCATATGCACACACACGCGCATAAGAAAATATAGAAACATGGACGCACGTATCCATGAATACATGCATGCACACAGGTGTATGCACATATGTGGACATATGTATGCATGCGCACATGAACACACACATACTTATTCACATATACATGCACATGCACCGACACACACATGAACACACTCTTACATTCACATATGTGTGTTCTTTGATACAACCATGCACACACAAGCATGTATGCATGTACACACACATGCACATGTACACACCCACACACATAAACAAATACATGCACTCATGCACTCACCCATATGCAGATATATGGGAGAGCACACACACACACATGCTTGCATTAACACATACTCACACAAACACCAACACACTCATGTCTCCATAGACATGCATGCACACACAAAAACACATACAAATGCATGCAGAAATCACAAGCACGTAAACACACACACACATGTATAACCTATAAGAGCATAACCACATACCCCCATGCACACATATATGCACATCAGCACCACACACATACAAGAATGCACATACACATATAGATAAATGCAAGCATACAGATATGCATACATGCACACACAAAGGAACATGCACTTGAACATACACACACCCACACCCACACCCAAAAACATGCAAACATTCCCAAATAGCACAAACATAGACACACACAAATGCCTTTGCATGTGCACACACATGCACTCACACATACATACACAAGCATAGATGTCCACATACACATGCACATGAACTCCTATGTGCACACATGCATTCACATGCAAAAGTACACACACAAGAATGCTCACACATAAACAAACTCACATAAGCGCACATGAATGCACCTACATACACAAGTACACACAATACACACAACACTCACATGTGCAAGCATGCACACACATGCATGCACCTACACACAAACACATGTACACACACATGCACACAAACATGCACCCACACATACATGCATGAACACATGCACACACCCATGCACTCATGTGCATAGAAACTCATACTTTTGCACACATACATAGAGCTGCGCACACATGCACACACACTCAAATACATACATACTCACAAACACACATACATACTCAAAAACACATGCAGATGCACATGCACACGTACACTTCTGTACATGCACTAGCACACTCAAAGGTACATACATAAGCACACAATAATGTGCACACACAAGCACACACACTTGTAAACACTAAAATACACACAAACACACATGTGCACACATGCACATGCGCAATCATATGCATGCATATGCATGCAAGCACGCACCCACACACTCTCACACACATAGACCCACACATAAACATGTGCTTGAATGCACACATAATTGCAAAAGAATACACATGCACTCATGTACACCACACAATCAAAAGCACTCACACACACACTATGTCACAAGAACACAAACAAACACTAAGACACATGAATGCTCGCACACCCATAGACAAACATATACATGTTTGCACAATCAACCACTCAAATACATTGGAATTTCACACATCCATGCACATTGTCACACGCCTCTCAACTACAAACTAACACATTAATACACATATGCATGCATAAATGCACACACACACATAACCACGAACACACATGCTCTTGAGCACACACATGTGCATGAACGCATACACATACACACAAACATGCATACACAAATGCATATTCATAGCAAAACACTCTCACAAAACCACACACAGATGCATCAACCCACTCTCACACATAAAGGAGCACACAAGAACTCACACATCCAACAAATCAAAAACATGCACAAACATAGTCACACACATGTGCACACACGCAAGCACATGTAAACACAAAAAGGCACATGCTTGCAAATACACACACACACATGCACAAACATTTGCAAACAAATAAGCACACACACATGCATATGCACATACACACACGTGCACTCAAATACACAATCATAGAAGCACACACACTAGCATGTAGGCATGCACACACACATGCATAATCAAATACATGCACATGCACACAAGCATACACACACTCACACATACATGAATGTACTCACACATACATACCCTCATGCATGCATACACACACATGGGCACACACATGCACATGTACACACACTCAAACATGGATGAACGCACACACACACAAGCACACTTACACACACACATGCACACAAGCACACACACAAATGGAAGCATGAGAACACACGCATGTATGCAGATGCAAATAGACATACATAATAAAATACAAGTAGACGAGCACACTCACACATACATCTATTCACATGTACAAATATACACACACACATACACAGTCACACAAAGACATGGCACATATGGGCATGTGCATGAAAAATCGCATACACACACACCCAAACACATGCACTTGAATAGAATGATGCTCACACATACACATGCATGCCTGTACTCACACATGCTAATAGGCACATAAGCACACACACACTCACATATATAGGCAAATGCATTAGCACATAGATGTTCAAACACACCAATACACATGCCATGAAAAAAGACACACATGGACATAGACATACAACCACACACATACGAAAACATATGCACAAATAAACATATCCACATAGGCACACACGAACATACAATTACTTGTGCACCAAAGTACTCACATGCACATGAAGATGCACATGTATATGCATTGAAACACATGCAAGCACATTCATACACAGATAAATAACTGTAAATATGCAAAAAAACACATACACACAGATGCACACAAAAATGTGCACATACACAAACACACAAGCACACAAGCACACAAGGTTGTACATGTCCACACATATAGATACACTTGACACACACCCACATACTGAGACATGCATATACACATCCACACATACATACACATACATGAATAAAGACAAACACATAGGCACACACATGCACACACATATGTATGCATCCACACTAAACACATACAGATGCACACGTAGCCACATGCACATGCGTACATGCATGCACCCATGCCCACACTCATATGCATAGACACACACATGCACACATATACATGTACATACACATGCATACACACATAAGTAGACACACACACAAATACACCCACATGCACACACACACAAACACTCACACATGCACAAACTTAGGTGTGCACACATATACACCAACATGCGCACACACGAATGCACTCACACACATACATAAAAAGAATCACACACTTACCCACATGCTCGATGATGCAAACATATGCATGCACACATGCATATGCACAAGAAAACACATACATGTACATAAACACAAACACACACACAAGCCCACATAGATAGACACTTAAACATGCATACATATGTACATGCACATAAATTTGCATAGCCATGCACACACATGCACATGCACTCACAGATGAACTTACATGCATTCAAACACACTTGCACATACACATGCACATGAATAAACACCCACTTACTCACACAAACACAAATGAACATACACAAACCCCCCTCCCCCACATAATAACATGCATAGGCATACACACTCACACACACACACACTTGTAAACCTTTATGCACCCCAAAAACAGATAGAAACACATGCACAAGCACACATAGACATACCCACAAATACATATGCAAGTACAAACACATGCATGTATGCACATGGATGCACACATATGCACTCATGGACACATGTACATGCATGCACAAAAAAAATACACATAAGCACATGCTCACAGATGCATAAACACATGTGCATAGACTCGCATAGGCTAATAGACACATGCATGGGCACAAACACATAGACATAGATGCACACAACAACACACACATACACAACCACACAGCCACACACCCATATACACACAAAACCTATACACATATATGGGCACACACTCGCACACAAATACACACAAATTCTTATAGACACACATGCACAAACACAGGCACACATATGTATACACGTACAAGCACACAAACCCACCCATACACTCACACAAGAACACACACACACACATGTCTACACTCATATGCACAAAACATTACACAAATACACAAACATGTGTGCATACATACACATAAACAAGTATGTGTATGTAGAAAGACACAAACACACACACACATGCATGCAAACACATGCACACATGTGCGTGCACATACACATGACATGGATTAACATGCACATGCATACACACAGATGCATACATGCATGAACACATGTAGACACAAACATGCACATACACATGTGTTCCGACATGCATGTGCAAACACGTACACATACATGCACACCGATGCACACACACACAAATATGGGCACATGCACACACATGCATCTACACACATAAGTAAACACACAAGAACAATCACAAACATGCGCACTTGCACACACAACTACACACATGTGCACATGAATATACACACACATGCAAGCTAAAATCCACAAATGCACACACACTCACACAAAGATGAATACACATGCATGTATACATGCACGCACATGCTGCAACACTTGCACACAAATTTACAAGCACACATATGCACACAAGCACACATACACACACACACGCGTATAGAAAAATACATACATGTGCACATATATGCAGACACCCACACATACATACACTTGCATACTTATACACATAAATGCACATAAATGCACATACACATGTATAAACAAGCACACTCATAAAACACACATGAACACATATTTGTTTGGACAAGCACACACACACACACACATGCACGTAGAGCCTCATGCACATATACACACTAATACTTGCACATATGCACACACATATGCACACAATGCATATGAATATGCAATCACATAGACATGCACATACATACATGCACATACAGACATCCAAACAAGCTCAAATGCTCACCCAAAAACACACAAAAGCACACACACATTCGAACATTCACACATGGACCCATGCACCCACAAACACTAATGCACACTCATAAATACACACATGTGCATGCACTCATACATGCATGCACATATGCACACATCCAAACACACACACACACACACATGAATGCACACATATCTTCACATAAACACACACACATGCTCACATGTATACACTTGCACACATATGCACACTAACACACACACACAGACACGTATGCGAGCACATGCATGCATGCACATGCACAAATACACGCATACACATGAACACACAAACACACATCTATGTTCACTCACATCTCCAAACACAAACACATGTACATATATAAACATGCACACACATGTACACATGCACAAATATGCATGCACACATGTATACACACACGAACATGGACACAGACACATACAAACAGACATATCCATGCACACACTCATTCACACATATAGGTAGAGGCATGAACAACCATAGACATGCACACACCCATAAACACACGGGCACATGCACATGCATGTCTACACATACATACAGATGCTGACACATAGGGATAAACCATGTGCACACATGTTCACAAACACACACATGCACATGCATGCATGCACACATTCGCATCCATGGACATACATACATATACATATGAACATGTAAGCACTCACAAGCATATGCATAGGAACACAAACATAAGCATGCACACAAGCACATGTATGCGCACCCAAATGCACACACAAACATGCATAAGGACTCACAAATATGTATAAGAAGGCTCACATACACCACACACACACAAACAATCACTAAGACACCTATACCCACATACATGCACACACACACAACACTCAATCACATAAACATGTATAAATGCTCACACAAATGCACAAACATAGCAACACACATACACACATAAGAAAACAAATACATGCACAAGCACACAAAAGAACACACGCTAAGTTGGACTTGTAAACACACATACACACATGCGAATGCAGACACACACATAAAAAGGAAATTATGCACACACATTCACATGTACAACAACACTCACATACATATGCACATAAAGAATCAAGCACACAAAGACACAAACACATGTATATCCATGTGTATAGACATGCCCACACACACAAATACACTCATAACAATTGGAATAGAACACACATGAAGTGCACACACACACAAATACATGCACACACATGTACAAAGGCACATGCGAGTGCTCACACACACACAGACTTGCATATGCATGCAACCATGTATATACAAACATGCACCCAAAAATACATGCATGCATGCACACACACACACACGAACACGTGCACACATGTAAAAGAGCACACATTCACACACACACACATGCGTGCATAGAGACACACAAGAGGAAATGCACAGATGCACACACACACGCACACACACTTGCAAATGCATAGTCGCATGCAAACACGCAAGCACACTCAAGCATACACACATGCAAGAACTCACACATGCAACACAAATAGGTGCATGCACTAAGTCACATAGCCATACATACACACACAATAACACACATATGCTAAAATGGACACACATGCATGTAAGAATGTATATAAGCACCCGCATGCACATACACAAATACATGAAATGATGTACACACAAACACACCCATACATATGCACACACAAGCACATACACATACATACAAACATGCATATACACAGACACACTTAGACATGCACACCTACACATACGCATGCACCACCCACACACACATGCATGGAGACACATGCAGACACAAACATATGCACAACCACACATATGTACATGTTCACAAGCTCACACAAGCACACATAAGATGACATCCACACACGCACTTGCATACACAAACATGCAAGCACACAAATGCATATATACATGTAAACACACTACACACACCCATTACGATAAACACACATACACAAAAACACATGTATAGCACATGCAAAGACACACACAAGCATACATATGCATATACACATATAAACATGTGCACACATGTACACACAAACATCCACAAGGGCACATACTAACACACACACACACACATACACATATGCACACACACAGACATAGATACAAGCACATTCAAAAATGCATGCATGCACACAATACACACACAAGCACATCCACACATAAACAAGACCATGCATATGGATGCACATGAGTACACAAACACAAGTAGTTACACAAATACACTCCCAAGCACACGGATAGGCTAACAAACACATGTACATACATACCATGACACACACACACATACATGCACACTCATGCACATAAGAATACTCACACACACACACACTTACACCTACACATAAATAACCAAAAGCATGCACACATGTACATACACACATATATGTACATGCACTTAGACTTGCACACAAGTGCTTGCACATGTGCTTGCACATGCTTTCATATGCAAATGCATATGTGCACATACACAAAAGCATGAACGGACATACACACAAGCATGAATGGACATACACACATGCACACACACAAGCACATGCACCGACACATATAGACAAACATGCAAGTGCATGTACACACACATAGGCACATAAGAATGCACACACACATGCACACATACATACACACACATATGAACATAGACATGTGCACACATATGCACTTGAACACACAAAAGTATGCACCCTCAAATGCACACATAAACATGCACACACATTTATAAAACATGTAAAAAACTCGAACACACACATACATACACACACATGCACACACACATGCACACACAAATACACATACACACACTTACAGACACATGCACACAAATGTGCACACACATACATATGCATACATGGATACATGAAAAGGTTCACACATATGCCCATGTACACACACACACACACGAAAACATGCACACACCTAACAACAACAACACACACACAAAATCACATACTCATGCACACACACTCCCACACATATGCACACAACCACACATACAAACTCACACAAATGCTTATAAATAGATGCACACACACACACATGCAAACAAACCCATAAACACAATTAACATATGCACACACACAAAGAAACATTCACACATGTACATTAACACACATGCACCCATACAAACTTATACACACACATTGGATCACACAAATGCACATACTCTTATATGCACACCCATCATATTGACACAGGAATGCACAAACAAACATTCACACACACACACACAACCACACATGATCATATACGTACACACACACACACAATTGTACATATATGCACAAAAGTAAATGCATGCACTCATACACACAAACAGACAAGTACACACCTATGCAGAGACACTAACACATGCATGTAGAGACACATTCAAACATGCACAAACATACACTTGCACATTAACACAAGCACATCAGCACTCGAAAAAAGACACGCATGCACACACAAGTGCCTGCATGCACACATACAAACTCACATTAACACATGCAAACACACACATTCACACACAAACATTGGTACACACACATGCACACACTCACATACACACACACACACCCATACACACACAAAAATACACACACACTTGCATTGCAAACACATGCATATTCATGTGCACTTAGATGCATACATAAACACTCACACACAAGTGCACACGCACATGCACATACACAGGATCATGCACGCGTAAATGTATACACACAAACACACATATATACAAATATTCACAAACACATAAATGCCCTTACACACACACAAATATACACATATGAAGAGACACACACATGCATGCATCCATAAACACACTCATATGTGTGTGCATGTACACACACATGTGCACTCCCATACATGTATGCACACACAAATGTACACACACTCACACACATGAACACAAAGACATATGCACATGCCAAAACACACAAATATATGCACATGCATACACACACATGTTGAATATCAAAAAAAAAAATACACACACATGCAAACACATAAACATTTATACACATACACACACAAAGATGAGCTCACACACCAACACTTGCACACTTACATGCACATACACACATAGACACACACATACACACAAAAATCCACATAAACACCAACATATAAATTCATACACATACATACACACACACACATTGACACATACACACATACATGTGCACAGCAATACAATCACATTAGCAAACACATGGAATCACACATGCAACCACAAACACAAATGTATTCATGCACACACACACCCATGAATTCACATGCACAAGCACAAAGGTATGCTTGATCAAGCACATGCACAAACAAATACACCCACACACCTGAGCTCTCACACACAAACACATGCACACCCACATACATACACTTACATGCATACACACTCATACGCTCACACTTGCACACAAATAAGCATATGTACACACACATGCACACAAAATATATGCACATGCAAAATCACACATAGGAAAACACACAAACAAGAACACACCCCCATGCAAGCACGTGCACACATAAAAGCATGTATGCATGCACAAAAGCACACACTCATACAAGCAAACACATCCTTACACGCACAAGTATAGACATGCCAATGCACACACATACACATGCATATGAACACATACCCAAGACTACACTTGCACACACACACACACACACACACACACTTGCACAAATAGATAATTACACACAAAGATTCATGCACACAAACACACATACACAAACCCAGATAGGCAAGTCTACATTCACACATGAACACACAGACATGCAAATGTGTATGCATGCACACCAAGATGCTAACACATGCACATGCATGTAAACACATGCACACACACCCACAAAAATATGCATAGGTACATGCACATGCACTCACAAATAATTACACACAAGCACACACACATGCACTCATAGTCACACACACACATACACACACACACATGCACACACACACATGCACACTCACGCATGCACACACACACACACACATGCACACTCACATGTGCACACACACTCAAATAGGCACGCACACATGTACACATGTAAACATGCACAAGCACACACATATACTTGCATGTGCATGTGTACACACATACACATTAGCTCTAAGAAACACCCCTCCAAACATGCACACATACACATAGATGCATGCAAGTGCACACACACACATGAACCTACATACATGCATATACACACACACATAGACATGCAAAAACAAATGTTATTGCATGTAAACAAAAGCACACATACAAACAAGTAAGCATACAACCACACACACAAACAGGTACTAACACACACACTTACACACAAAAAAATGCATAGATAAGCATACACACATGCATATGTGTATGCACACACATGCATATGCACACATGCTCACATATGCATGTATAATGCGCACATATGTACACACAAGCACACACTTGTGCATATGTACACACTTGCATACTCACATACACCTACTCACACGTGCACACACACATATGTAGGTACACATACAGCATACACATGAGCACACACACACATGCACATTTCTACACATGCACAGGCACACACAGATACATGCATCACATGGAAAAACTCACACAAACACAAATACATCAAAAACCATGAATGCATGACCACACAAACTTGCACACACGTGCATGCCTATGCACAAATACACACACATTCACACATGTATCTTCACACGTATACACGCACAAGCACTCATATGATATGCATAAGCACACACATGCACACAAAAAGATACACACACATGAGCACAAACATGCACACACACACAAGTAAATGCAAATGCATTGACATATGCACACACACAAGTACATGTATAAACATTCACAAGCACACTCATGCACACACACACATACATATGCACAAGAATGCACCAATGCACACACATCCAAATGTACATGTGCATGCACATGCACACACACAAAGGCACATGCACATGCCCATATACACACACAATCACACATACACACTCATTCATAGGCACATGCACCCATAGACATGATTATGCAAAAAAAAATGCACATATGCATAAATGCATATGCTTGTATGCACACAAACACATGCAACCAACATACTAATGCACACACAATCACATAGAGACAAGTGCACAAGTACACACACACACATGCATGCTGGCACACAAATATAACACGTACACAAATATGCACTCACACAATCACAACCACGTGCACATAGACACGTACTTGCACACAACCACATACCACACACATGTACAAGCACTCACACACCCATAGACACACATGACATGCATGAAAACACATGCACACACATATACATATGCACATACTCTTACACTCACATGCACATATGTGCACACACATGCAAAAACACACACACACGCATGTACATGAACATACACACGTACACATACACACACATGCACACACACATAGACACACATGCATAAACACAAATGCACATGCACACATATATAAATAGACATGTGCATGTAGATAAATATACAGACATACAAGCGTGCACACACACACACATGGGTACAAATGCACACACTTGCATGCACAAAGACATGTGCACATGCACATACACTCAAAAAAGCACACATGTGCAATCACATGCACACCCATGCACACAAGCATAGACACACACACACACATGCATGCATGCAAAAATACACTACATGTACACACACAAACATGCTCACACATACAAGCATAAACATGCACATGCACACACACACGCACATGTAGGCACACATGACGATATGTACACATGTGCTCTCCCACATACAAACCAAAAAATTTGCACACATGCCCACAAACTCAAAAATGCACCCACACATGCATATGTAAGCAAGAAAGAGCATGCACACATGGACACACACATGCCTAGAAAGCTAGACACACAAACACATGTCCATACACAATTGCACACACATGCACACAAACATGCCTGCATGCACACATTCACATACATATGTGTATAAAAAAAGGAATGTAAGAATACGCACATACATGCACTTGCACAAGCACTCATAGACATGCACATGTGCACTTACATGCTCATAGGAACACCAATATACATACACACTCACACACACACATGTATACATATGTCCATGCACATGAACACACACACAAATGCACCCATATACATGCATTCACACATGCACAATAGCTACACACACATACACACATGCATGCACAAACATGCAGATGCATATGCACACACATAATAAGTTGTACTCACATACACAACTATACATACATTTAGATGAATACACCTACAAATGCACACAACCACATATGCAAACAGACAAACATAAATGCAAACAAACACACACATGTCCATATACACATGTATGCACCACACATAGACACAAGCACAAAAATGTGCACACATGCAAAAACAATTGCACACAAACTTGTACACACAACCACACACACACACGCTTACATGCACATATGTGCAAAAACTCACAAACACCTATTCACACACAAACACATACACCCACACATACCCAAACACACACACCAACGCACAAGCACACACACACACACTCTCTTAGAACATGCACACACATACAAAAAAAGCACATGTGTACATCTACACACATGTAAGAAAACATACACATATGCATAAACACACATGCGCACACACACACACAAACACATATTTATAAATACACAAATGCGTTGATATACGCATATACACACATACAAAGACATGCATAAGTAGACACAAATAGGACCAAGAAATCATAAAAGATCAAATGCAAACATAAACACGTACTCATTTGCACACATGAACACACACACAAACACACACACCTTCAAACACATTAGTGTGCATGTACAGATGCACAAAAGCACACATGCACACACACATATGCGCACACACACACATGCTCACACACGTGCATGCATTGATAGGAATACACATAGGCACACACATGTACATAAACACATGAACACACATGCGCACACTAACTTGCACACATCTATGTGCACGCACAAACACACAAGTCTGTGTATGTACATGTAGACACATATGCACAACCACACACATGGATATGCCAATAAGCACACACACACACACATGTGAACACTTTTACACATAGAGACACACATACACATGCATAAATTCCATCACACACACATGCACACATGTGCACCCACACACAAACACATGTGCACATGTATATAAAGACACACATGCATACATGCAGTCCCCTACACACAAGCATGAACACATATATGCATGCATATGCACATGCACACACAAGCCCAAACACACAAACATTCATAAGCATGCAAACACAAACACACACACACACATGCACACATGCATGTGTATAACAACACACTTACATATACAAACATATGCTTGAGAACACACTTATACACATGCATAAGCACAAACACACAAACAAACACATATGAACACAAATGCACACATGTAGGATCATACATACTCAAACTTAAACCCACACCCACACACATGCACATGCAATAACACACATGCGTAGTACATACACCCATGCAAACACACACACATGTGCATACACAAACCTACTCACATGTGCACACAAATGCTCCATCTCACATGCTCACACTAACACACATAAAAATACATACACACACATGGACACTATACACTGACAAATGTACACACACACACACACATATATTAGCCTATGCACACAAGTACACACATATACACTTACACAAACAGGCATACATACACAGACACATGCACACACACACACACCCACCACACAAACATGCATGCTAGTGCTTAAACATGCTTACACTTACAAACATACATACACATAAACACTTTCTCACATGTACACACCCATGCATAATTACATACACAAACACACACATATACATTCATAGTCACATGTGCATGCACATGTAAATGAATAAGCACACATACACATGCACACACGCATGCACACACACACACATGTACAAGCACATTCCTGCACAAATAATAGCACGCATACATTTACACACAAAAGATCAAACATAAATGCATAGACACACGTACAAACTTACTAAAGCAAGCATACATTCGTACAAACTCATATAAATATGCAAAAGCATATACATAGACACATATATGCACAAGTGCACACACATACACACATACATAAGCACACACACATGCATGTAATCTTAGGCACACACACAAAAACACGTACACACTCACAAACGCATGCACATGTATGCTTAAGCCTAGGAAGAGATTCATATAAGAAAAAACATGCACACTTACAGACATATGCATTGGCACATATGAAGATGCACACACACATACACATGCATGCATGCACTCACACATGCAACCACATGCACATTAATCCACACACACATTTGCCAATATGAACACACATACACACCCACACATGTAAACACATATGCTCACATAGACACACACACACACATTCACAAAATGCTCACACATGCCCACACACGCACAAACACTCACACATAGGCCCATACACACACATAAACCCACACACATACATGTTCATACATATGCACAAAGATGCATAGACACACACAACCACACATGCACATGCACACACACACACACTAAACATGTGCACGTGCACCACCATGGACAAACACTCATTTGCGTACAAGCACACTCATGCATTAATGCTATGAACATAAGAACACACACACACATGAATACCCACATCCACACATACGCACACACTTATGAGCACAAATACGCATCAATTCACATGATAACACATACATAAACAAACACACATTTGCAAACATGCATACAGTCTCACATATGCACAAGCACACTAACATGCAGATATAAAATCACACACAGACATACACACATACAATCACAATCACACACCTACACACGCAATCACGGACACTCACACATGCTTACACACATGACCATGAATGCACATACACACTCACATGCTAATGCACACACAAACACATGCATGGATGTGAACAAATGCATAGACATGCACACAAATATCAGAATGCAAGCAAACAAACATAAACATTCATGTACATACAAACATGCACACACACACAAACACATACACATGAACACAAACACACCAAAAGGCATAGAAACAAATACATACATGCATATGTAGTTGCACACATGCAAATGTACATATGCACACATGCAAGTAGCCATCCACTCAAATGCACAAGTCCACACATACATGCACAAAAATCACACATATGAACATAAATGCACACACACAAGTATGCACACTGATATGAACATAAATACATGTACACATACACATATGCACACAATGACTTGCACGCACATACATGCAAAGACACAAACAAATGCATATACACACATGAACTCCCATGCATACACAGGCATGCACACACACTCACATGCTCTTACACAAACATGCTCACACAAATTCATGCACACACACACACACACATAGACACACACATGACCACACACACAAATACACGTGCACTTGCACAAGCAAATGCACATACAATCATACACACACATGAATGCATGCAAGCACAAAAATGTACACACAAACTCACCCACACGCACACACAAAGACATATGTGTACACACATGCATGTATACATGCCCAAAGACACATACACAAAAATATGTATGCATATGCACACTCACACACACATGTGCATGCACACCCATACACATGCATACACATACCAATGCATATATACTCACAAATGCACATGTATTCACACAAACATACACACATGCATATGCATATACACATACACTAACAAACACTCACATATGTACACACATGCACACATATAAACATTTGCACACACACACACACACATGTACTCACAAAAAAACACATAGTCATATCCATGACACTCACTCACACTCACATAAGCACATGCATGCACACCTATAAACATGTGTACACATGCCTACACACAAGCACATGCACAAGCACACTCATACACAAAAGCATACATAAAGACATGCACATATACTCGCACAACCAAGCACACTCACATGCACACACAAACACAAGCATGCATGCACTCAAACATACTTACACACATTGCACCCATATAAATGCACTAACACATTCATGAACACACCCATAGGCTTACACATGCACACATGCAAAAAAGTATAAGCACACAAGCACAATTGCACAAACACGCATGAATGCACATGCATATACAAATACATGCATGAACACACCATGCATAGATACTAAGATGGATGAACAAACACATACACACATGTGCAAATACAATCACACATGCACACATACAAATGAACAAATACACACAAATGCACACAAACAAAAATACTCACACCCACACAAATACATATCTACACATGCACATACACAAACACATACTTGCACATGCACATCAAAAAGCAAAAACATATGCACACATACACACACACACTCATAAACATGCACAACTACATGCATACACAAACACTCGCACACATGCATACACACAAAAACTTACACAATGGCTCATAAACATATCCACATGCATGAATGAACACACACACACAAATGCATACACATATGCATGTTGAATTGCACATACACACACATACACTCACGCATGCACATACACAAACACACACAAAATAACACACATGCACACACACAAATACAATAGGCATAAATACATGCCATTTCACATAAACATGCTTACTGACACGCTCACACAACAAAACTTGCATACAAACACATGTAGACACATATGAACATGCACACAAAAACAAAAAACATATGCACACACAAACAAAGACATACACGCACATACACATTCACACATGCACGAATGCATTCACACACACATATGCACACGCATACAAACACATTCACAAGTACACACACACACCAACACTCATGCAAGCACACAAACACACAAACACACAAACATAGACTCACTTGCACATAATCATAAATATACACATGCACTTGCATGTACACATAGACACACAAGCATGAATGCAAATACTTGTACATGCACGCATCTACACATGCTCATGCACAGACATATCCACACCCATATAGACACACACATGTGCACACTTGTAAATGTGCATGTGCACTCGTAACGCACGCACACACACACTCACGTGCAAGTTCAAACACAAATTCACACATGAACACATGTAGAGACCCACACATAAGCACACATGCAGACATAGACTCAAACATATAGGCATACACACATGCACAAATACAGGGACTCTTGCAAGAACATGCACACACACATGTAGATAGACATGCACAATCACACATATGCACATGCACACACATGAACACAAACTCATGGTTACAAACACACACAAACATGTACCCACACACACACATAAATGCTCTCACTCATGCACATAGTCATTAACAAACACAAATACTAACACAGAACCACACATATGCTCACACGCACAAAAATGCACTAACAAAGACAATCGTGTGCACTCACATACACACACAAGTACACATGCATACAAACATATGCACACACACACATGCATACACACACACATAGGCAATCGCAAATACTCGCATAGACAAACACACACAAATGATGCCAACATGCACATTAATGCAAACGAACACCCACACACATAAACATGCACATGCACAAAAACAAACACGCGTAGGATCACACATGCTCACACTAAGCACACACACCCAAACACATACACAAGTATACACACACACACACACATACATACACACATAGACGTACACATGCATACATAATCACATGCGCATGCACACACATATATGCACCCGCACATGCACACTCACGCACACAAAGCACACGCAAACATGCACGCACATGCACTCGCACAAAACAATACACATGTGCACATGCATGCGCACACACTTTCTCTCTGGCACACTTCACACACATGCACACACACACATGTACACACACATATACACACATAAATGCACACATAGATGCACACCCACATGCATACACTCACACTAATACATAGCAACACACTCACGCATGCACACATACACAAACGTATGCGAAAATGCACACATGCATGCTCCCAAGCACACACACAAGCACATGCAAAAGTGCACACAAACACAGACATGTGCACATGTACAAACACATATACACTCGCATGAATACACACCCATGCACAAATGAACATACATGCACAAAACATGCTTACACACACACACATGCACATGAACAAACATAAATAATCACACATGTAAATGAAAATAAATGCACACCTATGTGCACGTGCATGCACTAATTTGAAAACTCATGCATGCACCTACACAGCCACTCACATGCATATAAGCGCACAATGAACAAATACAGACACTCATAAACATGCACGTGTGCACAACACACACACACAAATACACAAATTAACATAAAAACTTGCACACTTGCACTCAAAGATATATACATATATGCACACACACACACATGCACATGCACATGCACATACATACACTAACACCCACACACATAGAAGCACATGCACATGCAACCTTGCACAGCATGTGCACATGACCCAAACCCATACACACACATACACACTTAAATGCTTGGACACATACACACATGTAAAGACATGCATCCACACACATAGAAAAATAAACATGCCTGAACACACGCATGTACTCATGCACACTACACATGCACATGCACGTGCACATGATACACAAGCACATGGACATATAATAACATACACATGCACAAGCACAAGCACAAGCACAAGCACATCCACACTTAAATACATTGGATCACAGACAAGAACACACACAAACACAACGACACACATGTACATGCACACATACACATGCATGCACACACATTCACACACATGCAGCTCATGCATGGACACACATAGAGACACAATCACAAAAGCATGCGCACATGAACATGCATGTACACAAACACAAATGCAAACATGAAAACCCAATCACACACATATATCACGTGCACATGCATATGCACACAAACATGCATGTGCACACATACACAGATGCACATGCATGTACACACACAAACACTCACATGTGCAAAAATAATCAATACATGAACACATAGATGCATGCACACATGAATACATACACACAAACAAGTAAGCAAGTGCACACAAAAGCATAAACACATGCACACATGTACATGCACTATCATTTACATACACACACATCTACATTCACACAAACATGCACGCAGACACACAAGCTCACACATGCATGCACACACATACACACTCACTCACACATGCATGCACGCACATGCTCACACTTGGACATGCACATTCACACGCACACATACCTCCATGCATGCATACACATGCAAAACCATACATATGCACATGCAGACACATGCACACACATACATACTCTTACCTATGCACACATGAAAACTTACACACACAAACATATGTACACATATGCAGACAAACGTCCTAACGCACACATACATATGCACACACATGAACATGTACACACTCACATGCACACACACACACACATGGTCACACATGCACACACACACGGACACACACTGTAATATGCACATGCATATGAAAACATACATATATGCATACCAAAGTGTGTGCAAAAACATGCAAACATGTGCATGCAGGCATGCACATTCACCTATATGAAAATGAATGCATGCACAACACACAAAACACCTAAACACAAGCATTCATGCTCACACATAATCATGCACACATGCCCACACTCATATGCCCACAAGCACATAGAAGTACAGACACACATACATACACATAGGCATACACAAACTCACCCTCCCCTCTATGCACATGCAATCACTAAATCATGCACACATGCACACACATGAATGCATGCACACTGGCACACATGCATGCACCTATGTACTACAAAACGACACACACATACACATGTATACACAAACACACACATGTGCATACACCCAACCACACACACACATAGATGTAAATATACATACACACATAAAATGCACCAAAAACACACATGCACAGACAAACAACATGGAAATATACTTGTACATGTAAATACACCCACATAAACATGAATCTACATGAACACACAAAATCTAACACACGGAGAAACACACACACATGCACAAAAAGAAAAGTGCACACGCCTATAGACACAAATGTACCCACACAAGCATGCACATGGACACACACTCACTCATATGCACACATACACGCACACATGCATTGTGCATACACACATTAAAAAAACATGCACACACATCTGCATGCAAACATACACACATCTTTATGAACACACATATGCACATGTGTGTGCAGTTTGTGCACATGCACACACATACACACCCACCTACACAAAATTGCACAAGCACTTGTATTCTTGCACACTTGCATGGAACACAAATATGAATCAATCAACACATGATCACAATAAGAAAACACATGCACACACACAAACACATAAACAAATATGCATGCACATGCACTCATACACATGCACCCACAAATGCACATGTGCATGCAGACACATGCACATGCGCATGTACACACAAGAAAATGCATATACACATAGACACATAGTCACAAGCACACACATAAGCTCATAGACATGCACACATATAAGCACACACATGCACATGCACCCATGCATTCCTAACTGCATACATGCATTCACACACATTTACAAATAGATACACACATAGACATGTACACACATGCATACATAAACTTGTACACGTAAATAAATATGCACATGCATGTACAGAAATTGACACACACACAAATGCATGCATAAGCATGTACGAACATGCTCACAAACACACATACACACACACACACACATGCATGCACCCACACTCATACACACATGCGAGCATGCACACACACATACATAAACTCACATACACAAACACATGCACACACACATCCAAGCACATGCACAAAGAGGTACATTCATATGCACACACATGCACATAGACACACACCAATAGACATGAACATGCACACACACGCATCCATAGATGAACACACACACAAGCCCACACACATTCATACATAATTACACACGTAGAAATGTATGTACAAACCCACGCACATGCACATAGACACAAACCAACATAGACAAACATAAACACACACACACACACACCCATACACGAACACACACATATGCACACACACATGCATAAGAAATAACACATGCACAAATGCATGTACAAACCCACACACATGCACATATTTAGATGTACACAAACACATTTGCACACACATGAACACAAACGTGCATATGCATGCACACGCATTCATGTACACACATGCACACACACATGTGCAATAACACGTAGATATAGTACACACACATACATAAATATGGACAAACGCACACACATGCAAAAAAATGCACAAGTTCACAGATAGGTGCGCACACACATGCAGATATGCACTTGCACAGACACATATACACACACATACATGCAAGCACACATGTAGATATATAAACACCCTCACTTACATGAGCACACACATCCACACACTCCATCACATGCATACAAACACAAAAACTCACATGCATGTGAACACACAAATAAACATGCATGCATACACATGGACACATAGTAAAGAGGTAAGAATGTGCTCCTAAGATTTTCACAAAAATTGCAAAACATTTTATGTTGGTTGTACAATATTAAAAAAATTTCAGTCTTCCAAATTTGGGTCATCGAACGTTTCCAACTTTTTAGCTCATCACTAAACCTTTGCATATTCTAATATGGATCTCATTGGAGCACCATCCAATCAACTTGGTCAGCATGTAAGCCCTATTCTCATTCATGTTAATAGTTAAAAAGTCATAAGAAGTATTTTTGTGATAATAAACTTAACAAGGCTCCATGGGGCTCTAGACTTTGTTTTGGTCAGTCATAGAAAAAATTTTCCTTTAGATGTTAGAATCTCTATAAATTGATGCAATAATGGTTTATTGAAAAAAAATAAGTAATGAAATTTTTCATCGAAGTAATTTTAGATATTTGACTTTCTAAACCTTACCAAAGATATTTGAATTAATCATTCATAAGGATTAATTGCATTATTTTAAGTAATTTTTTAATTGTCAAAATTTATTTTTTAACACAAGTTTCTAAAGAACATCACAAACAAACTTCAAAGAGACATTGAGGAGATAGAATTTTGCAAGTTTTTTATGAGAAAGATTACACTCTAAACTTGATTTTAGGAACATGCTCTTGTAAGTATGCTCCTCTCCCTTATTAGGTATATCTCATGCACATTAGCTTCGTAGCCCTTCTTTTATAGTGAATTTGGGAATGTTTTTAATCCTTGCAAATCATGATCATGACAATCTCTTTTTGAAAGTATGAAGAAAAGGTCAAGTTTGATGAGGATGATGTCTCTAAAAAGGTTACTCCCTTCAAACTCACTTTAATCGATAAAATTTTTAGTTGGATGAACCAACATGGAATTTCAAAGAGTATGAATTCAAAACAATTGACATCTTTGCATCTATCGTAAAGAGGTAAGAATGTGCTCCTAAGATTTTCACAAGAATTGCAAAACATTTTATGTTGGATGTACAATATTAAAAAAATTGCAATCTTCCAAATTTGGGTCATCGAACGTTTCCAACTTTTTCGCTCATCACTAAACCTTTGCATATTCTAATATGGATCTCATTGGAGCACCATCCAATCAACTTGGTCAACATGTAAGCCCTATTCTCATTCATGTTAATAGTTAAAAAGTCATAAGAAGTATTTCTATGATAATAAACTTAACAAGCCTCCATGGGGCTCTAGACTTTGTTTTGGTCAGTCATAGAAAAAATTTTCCTTTAGATGTTAGAATCTCTATAAATTGATGCAATAATGGTTTATTGAAAAAAAATAAGTAATGAAATTTTTCCCAAATATTATCGAAGTAATTTTAGATAGTCAAATATCCTTATGAATCATGATTTTCTCAAAGCCTTCCCAAAATAGTGGCCCAACATATGAACAAGTTCTTGTTACATGAACCACTATTATTGATCACTTCCCTAGTAGCAATTAAATCTAATCTTAGACAACATAGATTCTGAAGCACTTAGATTGAAAGTATATAATTCTCTCTTGTTTTTGCTCAGAATTGGAGTCCTTCCAATTTCTAGGTCAGGAATGTAGGTCGTAGTTTACACGTTCAAGTGCGCTAAATACCACCTTAGAGAATGAAGTAGAACTTAATTTTCGTAATTATTTTTGAAGTTTGAAGAAGAAGAATACCATGTTGTAGATAAGGCAAATAACTTCAAAGAGTTATAGATGAGTTATCATGGTTAGAGCTAACAAAGCTTAAGCTGAACAAACAATGGTTACTAAAATAGAGGAGATATATAGAGAAGGCATTTAAGAATATTGTGGCATAATTTTTTGGAATTCTATAGGACATTTTAGAATTCTAAAAGCCACAAAAAATTACAAACTAAATACTTAGAATTTTAAAACAAAAAAAGCTTCCCTAAAAGCTACTAAAGTAATTATTGCAACTAGTTCCTAAATGGGCACATACATTTCGAGCAATAGTAATGGAGAAAACTTAGGTAATAGGCAACACAGTGTGATACAGATGGATCGATGCAATACTTTAAGTTCCAATTTTGGTGAGTAGTATCAAAGAGACTTAGCACGAGTTGATGAGTCAGTGCTAATGGTGATGGCAAGGACGATTGGTAGAGGTGGATGACAAAAAAAAAAGCCCCAAAATAAATTTTAATCCCTTTTAAAATCATTTTTCAAGAAAACTTTCTACTGATTGACTTGTGAGATGGTTGAAGGGAAGATCTATACTTAATATAAGATTAAAATCTCAAAAATGTTTCCAATTGTTCTTTAAACAACTTTAACTAAATAGTAAATGTAAATAAATTGATGAACTAAAAAGATAAATAGATATATGTAATAAAAAAAGGTCTACTATAATTAATCCCCGCAACAGCAATATTAATTGAGATTAATGAGAAGTATAGTAACAGGTCCTCAAAGGGCTCAAAGAACGAGTAGAACTAATACATTTTCAAGTTAACCTATATGTGATGTGTTCGATGCAACTACAACAAATGGATAAGAGGTAAAATATAGGCACTATGTAGCATAAGAACATTGATAAAAACACAAATGTCATCCACACAACATCTAGTAATAAGTGAATGAAAGCTAATATAAAAAAAATTAAAGATCCAAGTGAGTGTTTTGCCTCAGAGAAGGATTTAATGCCAAATATATTTTAGATTTCTAGACGTCTCACTATTTCCTGCAAAGAAAAATGAGGGGTGCTTTGATTTATAATTCTTAGACTCCCTAAAAGGAAATATGATGCTAATTCAGTTGCTTAATAAGGAGAATATACAAAAAGATATTTTTTAGATGGATTGTTTATGTGCTCATAGATTGTATGGGTTTAAGTTTTGCTTTACAAGAATTATTGGTCCACATTTACATATGACATTTATGATGCTATCAATGATTTTCTTACTGGTAGCCCATCATCGAAAGAATGCGGTAGTGCTAATTTAATTTTCCTCCTAAAGAATAATTGCAATACATATTTCAAAGACTTTATGACAATTTGGTTATATAGTTTCTCAAAAATATACTAAGTTGTTGGTAGCTATCCTATAGAGTTTCCTACCCACCATCATCTCAATGGAGAAATTAGCTTTTGCTAAGGGGAAAACACTAAAAATTTTTATCAACATATGAAATCGTACTTTCATAAGAGCAACTTCATGGTTTAAATGAGAAGATCAAAGCTAATAACTTTATTATCGACCTAGACTTTAGGAATGACTTCAATAATATATCATGGGGGAAACACGTATTAGACAAGTTTAACCTCAGTAGTTAATTAATTAATCTAGTCATGGGTATCTATAATATGAGCTAGTTGTTTGTAATTATTAACGAGAAAGGAAATTGTTCCATCTAACACTCCAAATGGCTAAACCATGGTAGCCCTTTGTTCCCATTTCTTCTCCACATTGTCCCTAAAGAACTAAGAAAAGGTTTAAACAATCAACCTATACAAGGTAATATGAAGCAATAAGCCACTCCAAGTGGTTGTCAATAGAAGTCTCATTTGTTCTTTGTAGATTGCCTTTTACTCTTCTAAAAAGTGATAAACACTTAACAAAAAATACCAAGTCATTCTTCTCTAAACTCCGGGGCACATCAAGTTTGTAGATTAATGGACAAAGGATCCTCTTTATTAGAAGTTCAAACATGAAATACATGCTGGAGAACATTGAAAAGAAGCTCTTACTTTAGAAAAGATAGTACCTGCCATTCCCTTTACTCAAAAGCACATTATTCGAAGGTAGGAAATAAATGGTCCACTTTGAACACTAGATTAACAAAAAATGAAAAAAGAAATTACTCTAAATGGGAGGTAGAACTTGTTAGTCATGTTCTCTAGTCAATAGCATTTTATAAATCAAATTATATCTTATATTCTCAATAATATTATTAATATTTAGATTGTGTGATAAATGGTTTTCTTCTGGGTAATAGTGACTTGATCAGTAAGTGTTGTTTGAATAGTTATAAGAAGAATAGCTTCCCCTATGAAAAGTATCGATTACTGGTAAAGAAATTAAAGGATATTATGGATGTATGTAATGTAAAGACCTTTTAAAAGGTCTACACCTCAAACATTATCTATTTTACATACTTGAGCTCTAAGCTCCTTTATAAAAAATTTTTGTGGAGCATGCTCAATGACAAGGAATCATATATAGAGTCATCTCCCTATTTTGTACTTTGTTGTACTTGGAAAAAAATAGTTGAGGATAGTAATAGTTACTGGAGCCTCATTAAGGATGGTAAATCCACTATCATTTAAGGATGGGGTAAGCTTAGAGTTAATTAATTGCCATACTCATAAGTCATAAAAAATGTGGAATAATTATCAACCATCCAAAATATCTCTATTATTATGGAGGCTCCTAAATAACTAATTAACTTTTAACAAGTACTTGAGGGAGTTTAATTTCAATTTATAGACAAATGTCATTTTTGTCCTTATAAGGACTCTCAAATGAATCATATGAAACGTTTTTCTAATGAATCTTGGCATTAAAAAACTGAACATCATTATTCACGAAATGCTTCTGCAAGGATGGAAGTGTAGTCACACAAACTATATAATTATTGAGAATTTCTTACTCGACAACCTCTGGTATGTTGTAAAGTCTACATGACAAAAATTTAAAACAATTTAATGAGCAAATTCCCTGTGATTTTTTAAATAGATTTAAACATAATACTCATGAATTTTGAAATGTTTCTTAACTATGAAAAGAAATTCAATGGATCTTCAAATGGTAAAATATACATTGCTTCCTTTAATTTTTGAGATTAATTGAATAATAAAAGAAGTGGTTCAATAGACTCCTCTAATAGTGGATCTAGATAAATTAAACTCTAGTGGACTAACAAAAAATAACACAGGCCCTATAGGTTGCGTTTGTGTGTTCAAAGAGTACTTGGTAAGCTATTAAAGCACTCCTAATTTACATAAAATCTAAAAAATATATAAGTTGAAGCCATTGAAAAACTATTTGGCTTAAATTTATGCAAAAATCTGGGGTTACAGAAATATCATTATAGAATCAAAAAATTAATCAATCTTTATAATGAGTCAAAAAAATGATTGGAATCCCCTTCTATATCTTAATCCAACTAAATAAAATGAATCAATTTCCTTGCAAAGTAGTTAAATTATATAACATATTTGGGGAAGGAAATGTAGTAACAAATTAGTACGCTTAAATAGCTATTAACTGTATTCATTTAAGGTCCTAAATTCATAACAAATTCTAAATGTTTGCAAAGCTTGAATTAGGCTTGATGAGGAGAGGTGTTCCTATATTATATAGTGATCATAAGGAAAGTCATCCAACTAATACCTCCATAATCAAATGTATGGAATTCATTCACACGATCATTATGGCTGACTTCGATTTGTTCATATGGAAATTACTAAGCATTTAAAGTTAAAAACAATGAACTTAAATCTTGGAAAACCATTAGATTTTATCATATATCTTTCATTTTAGCTTAATAAAAAAATTTTGATGAACTACTTTGGTTGACATAACTAATGCCAAGTTAATTTCTAGGAAAAGAGATGAACCTATTTGGTGTGGTTTGTTTCGTAGTACTGAAATCAATGCCCATATAATCTCTCAATTTTAACAAATGATGACTATTCTTCTTATATGTAAGATAATGATTTGTTTGTATAAAAAAGAATACTAATCCAACCCATTCCAATATATTTCAATCAAACTTGAGCTTGATGATAGCAAAGATACAAAAGAATGGTTAATAACATTTTGATAATTTTTACTAAATTAAATTGATTACATAATATATTACTATTACAATAATTTTTTTGTAGTATTGACACAATAGAAAACATGTGAATTAGAAGCTACACATAAATTTTTTTTTTATTTTAGGATAAGATGTGCACAGAAAGAGCAAAAAGCCATCTCTTTGTCGTCAATTTCTTTGTCATTTGATCTAATTGCTAATGTAATTATTCATCGATTTCAAATACGGAACATGTTTCTAAATCCTCATCATCTAGTACTCCTTGATTCATTGGGCAGCACATCCTCCAAATCACCCTTAAGTAAAGACCTATTTAATGGCACTAGTAGAGTATGATAGACTTTATTAAAGAATACAATATACAATCTATTTATTTTGAATCATTAGCGACTTTCTTTGGATTCATTGCACCTATATAATGGCTTTCAATATTACTAGTGTTAATTAATGCGTAAACAAATACGATGATATTTATCGACTATTTCAACATGTATGGTTACAGATTTCATCAAATATTGAATTATATCTTACTTCATAAGAAGTACAATCATAGCTAAGCAGTCTACCCAGCATAGATCCATCAGATTGCTCCAAAACCATTTAATAATGCATTAAAACTTAATTTGAATTACTCCAATTAGGAACAATTTCTTATCATGTGCAATAAGATTCCTTAATCAGCTAAGTATAACATTTCACATTAAGATTACCATCTTCTATGAACATTTTTTAAGGCTGATCAAGCAGATCTATCTTTTATGTCTCCTCTTTGTGTGAAGGTCTTTTTGACACTATCACTCATTGTGGAAGATTAGACTAATATGATGACAATAATTTGTTTTTCCTACATCATACAATCAAAAAATCCATCAATGTTGTACATGATATCTTACTTTAAGAGTAAGATTGTCATCAACCAAATATGTGGCATGGCACGAACCATTTGAATTTCTCTAAAATCCCTTTGATTTTTGTCAAACTATTTGATTACAATAAACACTAATACATAAATCAAACTTATCATTGAGGCACATCGTCTTAGTTTTTGAAGTTCAATTCCTCAATTGGCTTGGTTTATCACTTCATCGATCTTTTCATACACTATTTGTCAATATGGTTCTCCACATACAATATCATAGTTCCTTAGACCAAGACTAGTCATTGCACCCTGATGTGTGCTATATAATTTTAATGCATAACTTATGTGGAATCAACCAAGCTCAGTATGGTTACCTTAGTACTTTGGACTCAGTTAATCAAATAGATTGAATTGATAATATTAATACTACAATGAGACATTCCAAATCATTGAATGGTAACTTGTTAGCATGTGAACCACAATCTTTTGAAGGCTCGATATAAATAATAATCCATTTTAAGTAATAAATTATAACTACTATGACTTCAATAAGCAGTAACGGTGGAAACATTGATTAAATGATTTTAGGAGATCTCAACTACTTATAACAAATATAAATGGAACTATATAACTTATGATTAATATAATCATCCACTAGTGAAATAACATATCATCATATAATTATTCAAAATTTTGAAAACCTAAATTCTTATTTTTTTCAATGTTAGACCAACAAAGCCATTTATTACATTATTAAGGAAACATTGGGGATCATTTCTATCATAAACATAGCCTTAAAAAGCTATATAAGCTTTTGATCTCTACATTCATATCATGTTAGACATCATATGTAATAAAGTTGGACATTATTTCTTCCATGAAGAGGATTTTATAGAATTGTTTTTTCTTTATAATTATCTAATAGGATGCAATTCTCTCTTTAAGAAAATAATTCGATAGCTATGTTGTTACATTTAAAAAACATTGGTATGTTTGTGAAATAATAGCATTCTGCACATCACACAGAGTTTCCATTAGATGATAGTCCTACATGGACTTAAAGCAACTCCAAGTTTGGGATCTCAATGTTTTTTTTGTCTTTGATATCATTTGTATTATGAGAGACATTTAAAATTGACCCTTGTTTATTACACATTTGTAATTTTCCTTTTATGAAATTTTTAAGTTATTTGCATATATAATTTTTTGGACATCTAGGGATTCATTGGTAGCCTTTTAGATTCTTCTAACTTTAAAAGCTATTTAGTGTATCCTTATAGTAGTATGATAATTCTGTTAGCAAAACATTTTTTCAAAATTTCTTTAAAAAGCCACATAATTCAGTGTTGGGTTGCTTTTTTTTTTTACTCACTGTCGTCTCTCACCTTTACAAATATTAGCATTAATTCATGTGTTCTACTAGAGCCACCTTGACTCAAACTCATTGATTGGCTCAAGTCACACTGATCAGTGTTGATTTTTAATCCATGAAATTTCTTCAACAATCAACACATGTCGACTTGTTAGCTCGTGCTGACCCACATATAAGACTAGAGGTGTAATTGTGTCTCTCTACCTATGCTGCATTGATCATGTAGGCCACCTACTTGCCACTCACTAGATCGACACTCAAAATGCACATGCCAATTTAGGAGATTCTTATGCCAAATTAATTTTGCTTCATTTCAAAGAATCTTTTTGGTTGAATACAAATTATGTTTTTCATAATTTGTAATGAATTTTGAAATTCTAAAAATATACTTTTGAGTTCTAGAATATGTTCCACATTTTTCCCATAATATTCTTTCATGTCCTATCCCAACAAGTTATCATTATGTCATTAAGATATCTATAAATAGTGATAATCATAATATTGTAAGTAATGTAATTTGAATAAAATAACAAACTACTACCATTAAGCTAATGCAATAGAAGTGTTTTGTTTATATTCAATGTAACAATGTGAATTTAAAGGCAACCTAAGAAAAAAAGTGAAAGGCTTTAAAAATTGAGATCCAAAAATATTATTCAGTATTACAAGAGCATCAAATTTCTTAAAAAAGCACTTAATCATTTAATTTTAACTTTTGGGAAATTAATCATCTAAACAAAATTTTAAATCTGTCTTAGTGAATGTGTGATTTTCTTATTTAGCATTCTAAAATCTCCACTTGTGCGCCTTGAAACTTCATGACTAACTTTAGTATTCTGGATGTTTGTTACAAAAACCACTTTTTCTTCACGTTGTTATCCCTTATCATAATGATTAATGTATGTTCTACATTTTTGGTAAAGTTTTTAGTTGTCTAGTGATACTAAGATTTTTTATTGTGAACCTATAGCACCATTCGGTCGGGCTTCATATGGATATGCTCCATGAGCATAGGAACTTTTTAGTTATCGATGCCGAAAAAAATAGGTTTTAGCATATCATTTTATAATAACTAGGTATTGAAGAATGGTTAGCTATAGGAGCCTTCCATAATTTCTAATATGATTAAACTAACATTTTTTAATTTATGCTAATTCTTAATAACTAGAATTTATTAAACATTACATGAAATAACATTACAAAATAAACAAAAAAATCTTTTTTTGAAGTGTAATGCTACAAAAATTATTTATTTTTATCTTCTTTTTCTATTACATTTCACGATTTGTTTTTTCTTTAACTTTATGATCTTGTAATGATATATGGTTAACTTAAGAAAATATGAATCGTTAACACTTGATGATGATTTGAAGATTTCTTTCAGTAGTGAATTACATTCAAAAAAGAATTATTATGACAATGTTCCTTAGAACTTGATTCAATTTTCAATTATTTGATATTAGAAAATATGTTGCCCAAAAATAAAAATTTTGATTTCAAGAAATTTTTTTTTTATAATGTGATTTTTATAAATTCAAATAATTGATTAAAAATAGTTTTAGTTTATACATAATATATTCATATGCATGCATTATCACAAGCTCTTGCTTGCATTAAAGCAGAGAAAAATTATGCTTGAAAATGTCTTATCATCAAGGACCATTTTTTTTGAATTACATATGTAACATCAAAGGTAACACAAAATTATTGCTATAGACAAAGTCAAGTTTTATTATGCTACTCTTTGAAGAAATTCATTTGTCCAATTCCATGTAAATATGCTCAAATTCATAGGTGACATTTTTTTAATGTTAATTTAAACAACATCACACTAACCACACACTGCAACCTCCAACAAATATAATGTTTTTAAGAGCCTTAAATATGAAACTTTAATAAATCATGTAGGTCTCCCAACATTATAAGCCCTCACAGAGGCTAAAATTGTTTGATTCAAAATGACATACCAAATTTCATATTAAAATTAACATCACAAAATATTTTATTATGAATAATTCTTTCTGATTTGATAATATTATCTCATCATGGTCCTTGACATTATATGCTGATTGTAAAATCTATTATACATATAAGTACTATTTGAATATTTAATCACCATTAATTGTTAGATGATAAAAAATTTAATAAAACTACATTCATATTGATTAGCTTAAAGAATTGATTGTGTTCCCAACTTCTAACATCAAGTAATAAACATTTAAACTTAAGAAAACGCTATAAGATTTTAAGATCATAATTGATAAGAATAACCATTTGTCAATATAACTCAATTATTTAATTAATTTCGATTCACAAGGAAATAAGCTACACCAAAGTGATAAGGATTAGTCCTTTGTGAATCAAAATAAGTTGAATAAGGAATCTAGATGAACTAGAATTCCATGTCCTTAAATATATATGTTGTGTATTTTTTTTTAATTGCTAATAATCTTGATTCAGATGTATTTATCCCAATCTTAAATTTTTAAATATCAACCAATTTTTGTACATAGATTAGTTATGGAGTTAAAACCATGTCAGAATTAGTTTATCTTCTCATGTCAAGTTGCCATGCAAGAAGGCTTGATTATTGTCCATTTTATAATGGAAAATTATGTTAAATTATGAAGCACACAATTATTTCATTGTTAAGGAATGACTTCTTAATGTTGCATATTCCAAATAATCTTTGTTTATGATCCTATTGAATACATGAGCAATAGCAGTAAAAAACAAAAAATTAAATGATCAATGGTTGCGATGGATAATCAGTGATAGTATCGATGAATAATCTTAATTCCCAGTTGGAGTGAGGTCCTTGGGACATCTGGAGGTCAGTTCCAACACACAACCATATTTTAGTTATACAAAGCCAGTTGGTTATCAAGTCTTTGTTGTAGGTTTAGAGGGCTTGACCTCCCTGAACTATTCATTGGTTGAGGTCGATTGCTAGGTAGCAGGCCTTTCATTAGTTCACAAAAAGCAAAAAGAACCTTCAATATTTGACCAAAAATTATTTTCAATGAAGACGAAATTGAAAATATTGACAAACCATTCAGGCTTGAATTAATGAGAAAAGTTTCACTCATTTTTCCCAATATAGATAGCGACATTTAAGAAAATCCATCTTTGAAGTGACTAAAAGATATCATTTTAGGATAACTAACCTGTACTAATTAATTTGATAGATTATTTGAGATTTTGGCTTCACCTACAATGGAACATTAGTGAAGTTAAGAAAAAAATATTGAAGTGGCATCATGAGTTTCTTATGAATGTTGTTTGAATCAACATCAATTCTAATTTAGGTTTCACTGGAGTTTTTTTAATGTGGTAACTCTATACTAGTTAGATTCTATAGTAAAAAATTATATTAAAGTTACTATATTTATTATAAACCTAAGTAGAATGAGCACAAACAAGATGTGTGTTGAAGTGGATTTATTGAAGGAATTACCTAATTGAATCTAGATAACAAAAAAATTTGAAGCTCAAATAAATTATGTCAATGAATTCAATATGATAACTTTGTTATTAAATAAACTTCTATAGCCAAGGTCACACTCTCTTCAATGTAAAAAAAATAAATCTCACCAAATATGGATGAAAAACTAAGCACCGACAAATGTGAATGGATATCATCCCACTAAGGCATTATTTATGAATTAGGAAACATTCTTAATGAAAAGTCATTGCATTTTGACAGATTTTAGATAAGGATATTGTATTAAAAAATATTGAAGCTCAACAAATTGTTCCACTAAAAGGTAAGAGCATAAAAGTCACATATTCTTTAGGAATTATATGTAGTAATAGAATTAACATAGCTTAGGGAAGACAAAGTTTCCAAATCAATTAACATAAAACAATCATTTTAAAATTTTAGCAATGACAAGCATAAATGATCTATAAATTCTAGTCTAATGTAATCAACAGAGGAAGATTTCAACTTAATTTTAAATAAGTGCTGAAAGAGAAATATTAGAAATGGTTAAAGAGGCATCTTAATTCGAGTAAGATTCATAGAAGTGCCTGATTTTTATAACTTTCATAACAAATGACTTTTATTTGATAACATTCTAGCTTATAATATAAGAGCTACAACAAATAGATGCTATGGAAGGTGGTTTATTCTTTTACTCAAAACAAACATAATTTTGATTGCTCTCATGGAACCCATGGCTGACAATAGCTAATTTCATAATCTATCTAAGAGATTATAGTTTTAGCACTACATTGGGAACAAATCAAATGGGAGTTAGGTATTATGAATTAAAAGCATCCATTATCAAACCTTAAATGAGGATAAGTAGTTTATTTTCTTGCTCGTTGATAATGCATGGAGACAAAATGGTGCCTATAATAATTATTTGTTTGCTAATTACAGAGGCAAATGAAGAACACTTTGGTACATGGTGGCTCAAATTGTAAAGGAAATTATAGCTCCATGG
The DNA here is from genome assembly GCA_023846275.1 of Vanilla planifolia. NCBI lineage: Eukaryota > Viridiplantae > Streptophyta > Magnoliopsida > Asparagales > Orchidaceae > Vanilla > Vanilla planifolia. The sequence continues at coordinate 2,199,240 of JAIUJO010000022.1, forward strand.
ATAAAAAAGCATACTTTATGGTAATAGCTACATTTGATTAATACAAGAGTCCATACAATCTCAAATGGTAAGTAATGAACGAATTCAATGATTAGATCAGTCAATGGTGCATAAGAGAACTCTCATTCACTGGCCATCTATTTATATGGATAAGGAATGAAAGGGCAAATAGTTCTAGAAAAGGCGACATTGATTGTTAGATAATATTGCTTAGATTGATCTATTCTAATGAATAGTAATGGAATATTTTTGTAGAATTGGATCAACTTATTCACATTTACTTCAATGTATAAGCGATCATACTCCTTTACCAAAGTTGTTAAAATTTCAAAATATATGAGTTCAGTTTCTAAAGTTTATTAAAAATATAAATAATGTTAGTGTAATTCTATTATTATTAAAATAATAAAAAAATTTCTCACTTCTAAATTCATCATCATTATTGCCTCTAACGACAACTAAATTATGACCAAAGTCCTTTTCTAATTTAGTTCTCAAGATATACAGTTGTCTATAAGATTTACTCCTTTTTTGCAAGAAAATTATCTATGTGTAAGTAAAATTGTAATCTAAAACAACTAGTCCATATTTCTTATATCCTATACACATGCATTGTATAGTCCACACCATTTATTTGAGATAGTACAAATGGTATACATAATCATCCACAAAAGTCAATTTAGATAAACCTTTTATTAAGTTATATTTAATTATTTTTCTCAATGTATGTGTGCTTGCATGACAAAGTCTTCTATGTCATAAATTAAAGTCATTAACATATGATAAAAAAATTCTTTTTTCAGAATTGTTTACCTTTTTCAAATCTTGTAAATAAGTGATTTATGTTAGTTTTAATAACTAATCGATTTCCATCTTTATTAATTTTATATGTAATGGAAGCAAATAAAATACTAAAATTTCTATCACATAATTCACTTATGTTTTAGAAGTTATGCTTGAAACTTTAAACTATTAAAATTTAGTAACAAAAAATGTAAAATTTCCAATAGTACTTGTTCTTTTGTTACATTTCTTTGAATTCTCACTAAATACAACTTTTCCTTCAACATAAGCTTCTCATTGGATTAATAAATTGACTATTCTGGTCAAGCATCTCAAACATCAACAATCCAAGTGTCATGCCTTACTCATCTTTCAAAAGAAAATCTTCCTAAAATAATAAATTAATTATTAGACTTATTAAGAATAATCTTTGTAGGTCAAGCATATTTCAGAGTGAATGAATTATAGTTTTCCCTAACTACAAAGAAACTTTAGGAGGTTTAGATTACATAAGAGCTTTAATAATGCCTACATGTGATGTATAGTCTGTTTGCATGTTAAAATGACATGTAAAATTATTAGTATTATTACGTTGTAAAATATTGGAATTTCCTTTATCCAATGAACATTAAAAATTCTAGCATTTGAAAAAAAAATATTTCTATGAATAACTTTTTCATTTATTAAAAAACAAGTATATTTCAAATATTTAAGATCATTAATTCTTTTACTAATGGCCCTTAATTGTTTATTCTAATCCATCATTTGCCTTTTTTTAGTTCATTAATGTGTTGGCCTTATTTCTATTATGTTCAAATACACTTAAATATTCACTACACTTTTCTTTCAGTTTCTTATTTCCCTTACATAAAATTTCATATTACTACACAAATTAATTGTTAAGGTAATCCTTCATTATAATAACATACCTCTACTTGTCTTAATGATGTTCCCATTTCTTCTTTATCCTCTTGATCCACCATCAAAAATAGCATTTCATTGTTCTCTTCCTCTTCACTATTATTAGTCTCCTCAAAGTCACTTCAAGCTTTGTTGAATGCCTTCTTCTTCTCGTTCTTGCACTTCTTCATTGAATTCTTCTATTCTTTCAATTCAAGCTAACCCCACAAGACATGCTGGTTTTATATGACTTTGTTTGTCACACTCATAGGAAAAGATCTCTTTTCCTCTCTCTTTTTTTGGACCATTCCTTTATATATCTTCCTGTAACACCAAAAATTTTAGAAAAACCTTCCAAAATTAGAGCTATGCTATCTTCATACGTAATCTCCTTTTCTAAGGCATCTTGCACTTTTTTAGTGCTATTGTTTACAATTTGTTCATTAATTTTTTTTTCTAAATAAAGCCTTTCTCTTCTTTTCTCCTATCTATCTCTAGTTTATTAGTCATGAGCCTACCTTTAAAGTCATCAAATGTTATAATAAAAATGGTTTTGGTCATCTTGAAGGTTGTGGTGAAAGAACATTACTCTTTTAGAAAAATTCTTAGGATCTTTCTTAGATTTTCATTCATAGATATAGTCTTTTCCAAAATAATAAGTCCATTAATAATGTTAATAAATCAAATAAGAATTCCTTCACTAGATTCATTAGAGAGCATTTTCAACAACACTTAATCATATGTCATCATATCAATTTTACTTTATAAAGCAAAAAGTGTACCTTTTTTATGTTACCATGAATTTGTGGCAAATTTCAAAAGTAATTTCTAAACTCATAATTCTATTAGCCTTAAAAATATTCAAAGTACAAATTAAAATATTTGTAGCTTTATCATTTAATTAAATTCTATGTTTTTTCTATGTATCCATTTTTTAAATGATTTTTTTTTAATACACCCTATGAATTTTTTTAAGTGTGCATTTCCCTACTTACTATTTTAAAGTGAATTGTAGTCTTAATATTTCAATAAAGATTATAACATAGCTTACTAGAGGACGCTGTTATGTTACCCTTGGCTTTGATGAGCCAAGTCTTAAATATTTTGTTTTTTATTTTAATAGACTTGTTTAGTGTAAAATAGGTTCTTATGTAAGTAATAAGCCATACATGTTTGAAGATGGTGAACATGTGATACTTAAAGTACCTTGGAGTGTTCAATAAGATTCAAAGATTAAATATATATGTTCATAAAATTTAAAAAGTTTTTTATTATTGAATAATAGCTTATTATTTTAGGATTGTCTCATTTCATTTTAATTTCAAATCATATTCAAGCATATATTTGTTGAATCATCTCCTTAATTTAGTAAACAAATAAGATTTTTTTTAAATCTCATAATAATTTTCTTGATTAAATCTTATCCATATCAAATTTCCTGTTAATTAGTTTGCTAAATTTTGATTAAATTAAAAAAATTAATTATGTTAATTTTTTATAATTTAAATTATAAAAAATTGGCCACATCATAGCTTATGCCCAATTTCAAAGTTCTCAAGTCTAGCTAGCCCGAGGGGGTTAGAACAAAATTAGTTCGAGGTGTTGGATCGAGCTAGGCAGCACTCGTATAAAGTATACAAGAGGACAAAGGAGGAACAAACCTCAATTAGGTTTGAATGTCAATCTTGTGTGAATTCTTACATAGTTTAAACAATTTTTTAGCACAATAATATAGGACAAAATCTCTTGTGCAAATTTGTATCCAAAATCGTGATCACATGGTGGAGCTCACCTCCACTTTATTAATTGATGATTACTGATTTTGTCAATTTTATATGATTTATCCCCATATCTAATGGCCACATATTCATCCTAACTTATTGGATGACTAGAACTCATTTCATCTTATACTTCAATCATTTGGCTCATAATTATCCTATTTAAATGGTATGATTGAGACCTACTTTTTCTTTATCTATGCTAAATTGAATGATCCAAATCTCATCTAACATGATCGGATGGCCTAGATCAATTCTCTCTTGATTAAATCATCCATAATAGATCCACTTGTTCACCATTAGATTTGATAGTCTATATGGCCTTTGATTAGATGCAATGATCTTAGTCCGTCCAATCTAATGGCAAATTATTTAGTTCTTGCATTAGCTATTTTCAAAAAAAAATTTTAACACATTTGTAGAAGCTTTTTAAGATGTTTGGCTATAGCATTTTACTTAACTTTTCAACAAATTAAAGCAACAATAGTCAGAATTTTTCAATAAATATCGAAAAGGTGATAATGAAATAACTGATGAATGTAAATCAATCTTTGAGATCTCAACAAAATATACTCCAAATTCTACTAAGCTAAATTCTACTAGTAGTAACTATAGCTTCTCCTTAAATCAACAAAATTTTCTAGCTAATCCTCACTAATTTAAACTTTTAAATTCACATTCCTCTTCTTAAATTTAAGCTCATTGTGTTTTGTTTCATTAATCAACAAGTATAAGAAGCTACACAAATTTATTACAATATTTTTATCTTGTTATATTTTTTTTGTTGGGATAGGCAAACCAACATTTGCAAACGCTGGAGTTTAATTTGATCCCTTGAAAAATCAAATTTGGATTAACCTCATAAAAGCATAGGTCATAGTTGAACTTACAAAAGCTAGTAAGTTGGACATGAATAAGAAAAAACTTTGAGTTATAACCTTTTATTCGTGGTTTTTTTCTTAACCTCAATTGTGGGTTGTTGTAGGGTTAATTTGAAAAAAAACTACTTAAAAATTTTGGTGTTTTTTAATAATTTTTATCTTTATTTTTCTTTTCATATTAACATATATATATATGTTAATATATATTAATAATCAAAGTTTTTATAGATGTAAAATTATTTTTTACAAAATAAATGCATCCAAAAATAGTAAAAATTATTTTAGGTCCACAATTCAACCCCTTATGAGATTGATGCACTGCCTTTCATTTTCAGAAGACTGTTCAGCAAAACTTGTTAAAGAATTAATTCAAGAAGTTGTTCTCCATGGATAATTTAATCACCTTAGAAAGGCACCTAACACTAATACCAATTGAAACTTTATTTATTAAGAGGGAAGAATTCATATGAAAAATATTTTGACTTGTAAAAAATATTTTTAAAATAATATTTTCCAATAACAATTTTATATTGACTCTTAACCTCAAATAAAACTTTGTTAAACATTGTTGTGTAAATTTTACTCTTTTCAAAATATATTAATCATATTTTCAATTTTGAAATCATTAAAAAAATTTAAGTAGAAAAAAAGTTGAATAATCTTAAGTAATTTAATCCATATTCAAAACTACAACCTCTGCAAATAAAGGCTATGAAAAAACTAACTAATTAGTACAAGACTTTCAAGAAATGATGATGCTCACAAAAATGAAATAAAATAATTAGGCTATAGCTATCCTTTAATGAAATGAAACTTGTAGAAAATGAAAAATTGTAACAAGACATATGATTTTGGTGCATATACTAATCTCATGCTCAATAAAAAAATAGTAAAGAAAAAATGCATATTTTCTTTTACAAGAGTGGAAAAGAAAGGAGAGTTAGTGCTTTAAGAATGAAGGACAGAACAAATTGATAATTGTCAGCATAAGTTGCTAATGCTTAAATTTTTTAGATTGATTTTTTTATTGCTTTGTCAAATTTTTTTATTAAAATCATATAATATTTATAGGAATATTTCAATCACTAAAATAAGTTTCTAAACATCCTAATTAGTCACTATAGGTAGAATGACTTGAATGCAAAAATTGTTGTTTATAATAAGTAGTGAGTTGGGTGACTTAATTATGCTCATAAAATCAACATAACAATCCATCAAGAAACATTAGGATTGTTTGAACCTAGGATAAATTAAGAAAAATGAGAGCCACATATTGGATTTTATTCTAGATATTTATATCAAAAATTGTGTAATAGATTAAGGTAAATGACAACCGCTTAGATATTTTTAATGTAGATGATTAAATCTCAAGTTTATGTGATTGAATCAAAGTAAACAATAAATACAAGATTGATTTTAATGTACACCATTATGTCGTAAAAATGAATAAGCAAATTGCAAGATTAAATTCTACACATTTAATAAAGGAAGGCAAATCTGCAACAGTTTTATCTTGAAAATTGCATGACCAAAAGATTGAATTTAAACCTATAAATTTTTAAAAGATGATGAATATTTTAACATTTGATCATGATGACTATGAGATCCAACAATTGGTTTTGGATCTACACGTTTCTTAATGTAAATGAATTTAGATCATTTGATCTAACCACAACATCGTATAGTGTACATTTTCCTCCAAATTTTTAAAGTGATATATGCAAAATGAATTTTTAAACCTATCTGCAATATGAGCATTAAGTGATTCGTTATCATTTTTACCATAAGTATGACATGGAAGACGTGTTTTAGATTGGAAACTACTATACTAAGAGTTTAACCCATTAGTTAAAAAATTTTAACTTAAGAAATTCTAAAGCAATGTCTCTAACACACATTTACTTGTCATCAATTATGTATTTACCCATGAATAAATTAATAGAGCTCTATAATATGTTAATGTACTTGTTGTTGAGATTCATGATTTAAAATACTCAACAAAAGAAATTAATAAATAATATAATGATTTTTATCATCGAAATATAATAAAAGAAATAATGGTTCAACACAACTAAGATAAGAAACTATTAAAGTTGTGAATACTTAACAAAAATTTTATTGGATAATTACTTGAATAAATAACATATAAATAAAAGAAATGAATGATGATAAAACTCTATCCATAAATAGTCACGTTAGCTCTCATATTCTTTTCTTGTATTGTCATACAAGGATAAACTACTATAAGGTTATGCATTACATAATATTTATGCACACGTCTATTGTCTAAATCATCCTCTACATTAATCTAAATACCTAAGTATGTTTTCCACTATTGTGAGTCATGTACTAATACTTGGCAAGCTTCATCTTGTGTATTGATTAGTCCCAACAACACTAATAAGCATTATCTATGTCCAACCAAATTATTTTTGTAAAAAAAACAATGGCCTTCGATTAATTAATTGTTACATTATTTATTTAAATTTTTTTGCACAAAGACTATAAAATTTTATTGATTTAAATAAATTAATAATTTACACCTTTTTGTTATAAATTTATTATGGTTACAATGACAAGAATATTTTTTGTAAAAAAGATATAGAGTTAAAGTTTGAAGTTTTAAATGCTTTGTTATCTTGATTTTATTTTAGGATAGTATTTTTGAAATTATTTTGTCTATATTTTGTTATATTGATTTTATTTTAGGATAGCATTAACTTTGTTTAACATGTAATATCATGAAAGGATTTATTATAATATTTTATGTCAATTAAAATTTTTCATTAAAACATTTAAGTATTGTTATTTATTTATAATTTTTATATTAGTTATTTTTTTTGGTTTAGTTAATTATTTCAATATATTTCTTAAAATATCTAAGGAGCTTTTATTTATTTTGACTAGTTTTTGAAAATATAGTTAATTGAAAACTCATTCATTGTGCATCATATTTAATGTTTTTTTAAACTATCAATTTTTTATTTTCTTTTGCCTTACTTAATAAATGTCTTGGATTTTTTAGTTTAATTATTGTATAATATTTTGTACATAAATTTTTATTATTTTGTACAATTTTTAATGAAACTTATAATTCTTTATTGAGCTAATTATTAATTAAAATTATTTTTTAGCAAATAGGCATTCTTCGTCTTAGTGAACATTTAACAATACTATCACTAAAATAAAAATTATTTCATCGTACATTTTTGTCTTAAGTTTTATCTATCATATGTAAAAAAATTGATGTTTCACTTTTTTTAAATAGTTTTAAGTGTTGTGCATTTTTTAATAGAAAAAAGTCTTCAAGAATTTAATGTTCATCACATTAAATGACTATTTTAAAGTCCTATTATTATAGGTTCTTAATGCATTGGAGTACTATCAAAATGATATTATAGATATGACTTTTCATGCCTATGTTATCTATATAATTTGTACAGTTAACGTCTTGAATTTTTTTAATTATTTTTATTATTATTGAAATATTATCTAATTTTTTGCATGAAGCATTATACAACAAATTTAAATATTTATTGTTTTTTTTCACTATATATTTAGTTTTTTATACACATGCATATTTTTTAGCTTTGGTGCCTTGTTTATGATTTTCAATTCTTACTATACCATAAATTAAAAATATAAACATATTACTCAAAAATACGAAATTGTTAAGTTCCAAAATAATAATTTTTAACATTATTTGAAAACTTCGATGTATTATCTGATTTGATTAGATTATAATATTAAAAAATTGAATGTATAAAACAAAGTGTACTAATTTACTTTTTTGAGTTACATTTTTTTTATCTCATAATACTTTATTTTCAATTATTGTGTTATTATGAGAATTACATAGTTTGAAATAATTTTTAAAACTTTTTAAAAAAACTCTTACACTAATCATTTTCTTAATTGCATAATTTTATTCAAATTAAAGTAATTTGAAGTTTTTTGCCAAAAACAAATAAAATTATCAAAGGTTTTGCATTTTATGAACTTATTTTTAAAGTTTGTCTGATAATTAAGCAAAATCAAAACATAAAAATAAAGAAAACTCCACAAATAAAATTTTTGAAATTAAAAATGGGTATATTATTTGCAAAATAGTTCAAGAGTGTATGCTTTGTATAACTTGTTATTATATAGAATATTAAAAAAGACAAGTAAAAAATTCGACTTCATTATTAATAAGTATTGAAAAGTATTAAATTGAAAATATAATTTTTTTAAAAAATTGAAACATCATTCAAAACATTGAGTATATCACAATATATATAAAAACATATAAACAAATAAAATATAATTGTAATGACAAATAAAAAATAATTAAAATATTATAACAAATGTCTTTTGATTTAAAAATAGAAAATGATTAACAATGCAAAATATTATAGTTATTTGATAATGTGGGCATTATTATAAAAAGTGCTTATATGTAATAAATATAAAATATTTTAAGATGATAAAAAAGATAACAACAACAAAAAAACTCCAAATATTTAAATTATAAAAAAAAGTTTTTGTTATACTAACAGTAACATAAGTGCACACATTAAAAAATGAATATGAAAAGTCAAATAAAAATGAGATAAATATGTCGATTTCTTCCACGATTAAAAGATATGAAAAAATGGATATGACTATCTTATATCATATTTAGTTAATGTCAAATTTTTCATTTTAACATTATTTTAGAGTTGGCACTAATAATAAGAAATATATTCAACATTAATAGGAAATATCAACTAATGTAATCATGAATTTTTCCCTTGTCTATCATCACAATGTCATCTAAGGCACATATAAGACAACAACCACTAATTTATTGTTTTATTTATTTCTTCAAGAATTTTCTCTTTATTATTTTCATATATTTTTACTATAATTTATATATTTATTTGCCATCACTAAAGTTTTCAAACACCTTTTATAACCATAACATTTAGCCTTTAAAATATTTACTATATTTAATAATTTTTTTGTATATGTTTTAAGCCTTAACATCTTTTATTTGCATTATAGGCATTTCTAGCTTGTAGTATGGAAACGTTTATAATTCAAGTATTATGTAAATGATTTATGTTTTTATTGTGTTAATATTTAATTATATTAACGATATTTTTTAATTTTTTAAATACATTTTTACTTGTCATATTTATATTTTAAATTTAATCAGTCATTAGAATTACAATATTTTAAGTATAATTTTTATTCATAAAAAGTCAACTGTCATAAAATTCTTTAATATTGCATAATATTTAATATTTTAATGTTTATATGAAAGTAAGTTTTTATGTATAAAAAAATTTTAATATGAAATATTTTTAATTATTGTTAAAACTTTATATATTGTGATCCCGTATGGTATCTTTCTTGGCAATAACATAATGCACAATACAACAAGCCATAACTTTATATTTTTTATTTATATAACATGTTATATATATTTTTCATTTTCAATTTCTTTGTTTACTAAGTTTTTTCAATATAATATTTTATTTCTGAATTATGAAAATCTCATTTTAAAATTTAATATTACCCTAGAGTTGTCCATTTTATTATGTTTATATTTGGTATATATAATGAAATATTTAAAATAATTCTTGATGTTAACGATATTATTTTTGATGCCATAATTTATAGTCTTTTAAAGTTATATATTTCATCTAAAAGCTTTTTATTACATATTTTCTATTTACTAGTATAATAAAGTTGGACACACAATATGGGAAAAATATGTTTATTTATTCCACATAAAATTTAGATTATTTAAAAATTCTATGTATCAATATTTATATTTTAGTTATATTAATAACTATAAATGTTTTAATTTTATGTTGTACAAACATATTTCTCGATATTATAAGAATAAAACAACATGTATTGATGCACTATACATATAATTTAATTCGTAATTTTTTTTATTTATCTCAAAATTTTATTATTTTCAAACTTCTCTCCTCATGGTATAGTCATAATTTTATAATTTCTCGAAGAAATTAGTATGTGATATTTTGATTATCATGAACAATTATATGCAATAGACTTTTTATTAGGTTTGATTTTATTTTTTATTCAAATTATATTTGTTTAATTACTCTTCTTGTATTGTTGCATATAGTATTATGATCTTTAATGTTTTGCTTTTTCTATTTTTCTAATAACTTTTTGTTTAACAAGAATTTTTTGTAATAATTATTAGGACAAAATTTATTACTTATTTACAAACTTTTTTAATAGTAAATATTTATTTGACTATTACAATTGTTGTTTAGCTTTAACTTTTTAAAAAAATATTATAAATAACAAAATCATTATGAAATTATTTTAAATATGTTTGTCAAAAGATTTCAAACTTTAAATGTATTGATGATATGATTTTTATTATTTGTCAATTTATCACCTCCATCATTTTTTGCATACCTTGCAAAACTAATACAATTGCTTTTTGCATTATTGCAAATATCTTTAAAAGTTTCAAGTAACATAAAAAGCTATACTTTTAAATTTTTAGTTTTTTAAGAATATGCTTAGTAGATTAGCATATTTATGTGGATATTATACATAAATAATTTTTTATTTATCTAAAAATAATTTTTATTTATTTAAAATTTCTTTTGTCATTTATGTTTCATATAAGTTTTTATATTCCTATATTAAATTTTATGAATTAAATGTTAGAATTTTAAATATTATTTCACTTAGCTTATTCTTCGTTCCTTCATATTTGTAGAACACTATTTAAATTATAAAATTTTAATTTTTTTATATAGGATGCAAAGAACATTTAAATTTTTCAAATCAAAAATTGTCAACAAAATAGTCTTAATCAAGAAAATATAACAACTATCTAGCTTAAATAAAAACATTATAGAAGTACTAAGAATGATATTTGAGGTAATAAAAATTTTAATATTCAATCTTTATACGTAAATTGTTTAAAATTATTTGCATAATGCAGAACAAATTTAAAAATGAATGTTCCATTGAGTGAGCTCATAACCTTCGGAATATTTACATTTTTTATTATGTGTAAGCCTATTAGCTTTACTTGATTTATTTTATTTTTGTTTGTTTAGTATTATTTTGAGAAAAATATGATGCCTTAATTAAAACATCAATAATATAATTTTTTCTTAATTGTTGAGAATATTTAATGTTGAATAAAAGATATCTTAATGAATATATGATAAAACGTTATTAATTTTTTTACATTAAATAAAGACAAGAAAGGAAAATAAATAGATTCAAGGTATACCAAGGGAAGATATGTTCTTTAATTTACTACAAGAAGACCAAAGCAAGTTTTTGTGTGGGACTTTTTAAACTATTTTTTATTTGGAAACTATAAAAATAATCGCTTTGTACTTGTGTTTCACGAAGGTATTAGGGTTTTCATATCACAAATTTGAGTTATGTCATTATCTCAAAAGATGAAGCTCCATTGATTGTGTTCGTTCAAGAGTACATAAGGAAAGCATTGTGGAATTTAATCATTTTTTGGACACATCTTAAAGTCATGATCTATTAAAAAGCATTAAACTATTGCTTAAAAGCAAAGAACAATAATACATAGTAGTGGGACGATTTTTGGAAAATTGTTTTGGGTTAAAAAGGAGTCTAAAAGACATGGGATTACATTCACAAAAATAATAACCATAAAAAAGGACAATATGTGTGTCATTTGCTAAACTCAAAACTTTATCTAGTACTCTAAGGACAAACACAGTGATGTTAGTCACCCCTTCATTTTGGAGCATACATAATGAAATGTGGTAGACATTTAATTTGTTGTTAACAACATGCAACTAGTTGGCATCCTAACGAAGCTACATGGCAAAGATTTACTCAATAGGATTAGAAGAAATTTTTATTATGACAAAAGTAGGAGACATTAATCTTCCATTCAAAAGTGGTTCCTAGAGCCAAGGGAACAACATCCATGATCTTTTATAACTTGCAAATCTTATTTCACTTAATAATATTTAGCAAATGCTCTCTTGCACTACATTCAATTACTTTATGATAAACTTAGAATGTAACTTATCGTAAAACAGTAAGGGGTATTGGTCTAATGAGTCATAATCTAAGATATTTTTATAATAACAACAAATTTCTATAGCATACTCTTTAATAATAAAGCTTTACTTCTAACTATGATGCTGAACAACATTAGAAGAAGCGTAATGTTGGCAAACATCTCAATTGATTAAATATATTAATATAACCACTTGTAAATAATAATGGAAAACATAATTATGTGATCAAGAAGCTAAATTTTATTTCTGAGTAAGATATTTTCCCTATCTTGTAAATTAAAGGTGCTTGTGGCACAACTACACCATGCATGAACTTTCAAATTTGAAATGAAACCTTTTGCAAGACTAAATGCACCACAAGATTACATTTTACACAATATGATTAGCTAATGAAGAAAAGAGACGATTTTAAGACTACTCTATTTTTTCTGAGCTAACAAGTGGATCTAGTAAAATTGGATGGAACAATTACTAACAAAGTTTAAAATAATATGATCAAACTATTCAATTAGGGGAAAACAATTCCTAAAAAGGTAAAAGGAAAACACAAACAAATCATTTGATATAGTTAACAAGCACCTCATTGTCAAATCATTCAAATTAAAATTTAAATTTTGAAAATGTCATATATCACTATCATACAATATACAATGGTAAAATGAACATTATGAATTGTATTTTGGCGATTTTCTCTCCGAAATTAAGTAAAAAAACCATAATATGATATACAAGTATAAGTTTAGACCATCTAATTATCTTATTCATGTAGGCCTAAGTAAAACGAAAAAATTTGTAAGTTACAATAAAATTTTATTGGATTTTATGATCAAATGGCTTTTACTTACCGTAGGAAATTCATTGAATTCTTAAGCTATACTGACATTCTTTCATACAAATTGGATTGAAAATAAATGGACACCAAACTGCAAGATTGTTACGTTTAATTACACAATTAGACAACAAAAACTTTTTGATGTTATCAAATTATTTTATTACATTATTCTAACAAGAGAAAGTTTTTTAACAAATCAAGAATTCTCATATATTTTTTGAAAATAAGTAGCATTGAATTTGAATGTTGCAAGAAGTTTGAAAAAGAGACTTTTAGGTCTAGTGTTGCTAATTCATGTGTCCAATTGAACCCATTTTCTTAACATATTCATAGCTAAGATTTTTTGATTTACATAATTTCTTATATATTCATGGTGTAATATTACTTTACTTTAGTTGAAAGGCAATACTTATCATCATTCTAAAAATATTTTGTTCTTATTTTTCTTATAAAGTTTTGGAAATTTTAAACAAATTATCGTATTAATTAATTTATATTCCTTAAATAACTTATATTTGTAATTAATTAATTATGCATAACTCAAAAAAAATTTAGATTTATAGATATTCTAGGAATTTATTTTGTAAACTATTTGTTCCCATTTTAATTTTAATTAAGACACCCTCTATTCTTAAAATGTTAAAAAAGTCGACTAATTACATTCCTGGAATAATTTTAATATTTTATCATTGAAATGTTTTTATTGTTTTTAAAATACATTTCAACTTCATATGAATATTTGAAAAATTTTCTATCATAGAAGAGATTTGTTATCAATATGTTGTTCATAAATTTGAGGTTATTATTAAGTTATTGTTTTTATTTTTTATTTTTTTGGAATAAGGGACATTTTATTTTAATATAGCTAGTTTCTATTCTTTTGTATTTTTACATAATTAATTATTTAATTTTTTAGAAAATGTTTTAAATATTTTTAAATTTTTTATTGTTGTAGGAATTTTATAATTTGTAAATATTTTAAGCATTTTTAACTATTATGAATCTTATTCTATCTGATAATTATCTTTTTTATATTATAACATTTTTGTTAGTGATTACCTTTTTCTTATTTTATTAATTTCTTATTGCAATATTTTTAAACATTTTATCAAGCTTATTTTACTAAAAATGTTTTTTATTGATGTCAAGTAGAAATGCCATAAAAAAAATTTCAAATAAGTCATTAAATTATTTACATGATTTTTTGTATTTTGTTAAAATTTTTTGTTATTGTTAGATATTTCTGTTTGATATGTCCTAATGAAATATTTCAATAATAAAAATATTTTATTTTCTACTTAATAAGTTTTAGATATAAATACAGAATTATTAATTTTAATATTTTAGTTTTTTGTAAAACATTTTCTATTTATTAATTTTCTTGAAACTTTGACCTCTCAAGATATTTTACCATGCTAGTATTTTTATCATTTTTACATTTGCATACTGTGGTATGCTTGTTAGCTCATTTCTTATGTCCAATTTGTTGTTATAGCATCTAGTTAAAATGTTTGCAATACAAATATTGATTTCAAATACTTAATAAGGCAAGCAATTGTAATTATTTTTTTACAAATACTTAAAGAAATACACTTCCATAATTATGTCACCGAGTGAATTCTTTTAATATGGAATGCTTGTTCTATTCATTTTTAAAAAATATTTTGTTATTTTAATAATTTAGATTTAAAATTTAATTCATTAATTTACATTTTGTATTTGGAAAAACATATTTTAAAAAAATTATATCTTCTATGATTTTTTATTTGAAATCTTCCGTGATTTTTTATCTCACTATTTTTATACTTTGTCATTAGAATTTTATGAAATGATTATTGGTATAATATTTTTTATGTTTTTTTGTAACAAATCTTAAAGGTATTAAGTACTCTTTATTCATAAGAAAATAAACTATATTTATTTATTTGGGATTTTTTTGAAATGTTTTCATATATTTTAAATTTTAATTTTCATAACATGTTATAATTTTTGAATTTTTTATCTCATTGTGAAATAAAAAATAATAAAGTAAATAATATGCTCGAGAATCATTTTACACCACCTTTATCTAACTCGATTTTTTTTAAATATCAATGTGATAAGGTATTTTAAGAAGGTCTTAAGCCTTAAGCTTCATTAGATACAAGTTGGTAGTACCTATTTGTTACATATATATGATATTTTTTTAGTTACATACATTTTTTAACAATTTTACCATAAATTAATTTTTCTTAAGTTTCAAAAAATCTTTCACTTTTTTTATTATTAATTTGCTGGCTCAGTTATAAATTGTACGTTATATATTATACATAATTTTTGCTTATTATACATTGTTTTTAATAACATGATGTTTTTATTACATTATTGTGCAACTTTCTGGTGTATCATGTAAATAAATCAAATATTGTAAAAATAGTTATGTAATTATGATGTCTTTTTTGTATTTTTGATTTAAATTTGTCATTTTTATTTTACCAACTACACTTTAAATTACAAAAAATTTTAAATATTTAAAATTTTTTATTTGTAATAGCTAATTTATTATGTTATACCAATAGGAAAATTGTTTGTTTAAATTTTATTCTTGTTGCTCATCTTATTTTTATATAAAATAATCCTTTTTTTAAATTTTTTCAAACAATTCAAATTCTTTAAAAATTATGAGAAATAGATAATTATCATATTTTGACATCTATTATTTTTTTAAATAACAAAATTTGGCAAAAGCTTTGAATTATCTAATTTATGTTATAGCATTTGTGTTCACATTTTTAATTTTTTTCCTCCACCATGCATTACAGATGTTTTAAATCATTAAAACTTTTTTTTCTATATTTAATATCAAAACGATTGGTTTAGTTATTTTTTTTGAAAATTTATGAAAATTATTTAAAAAATAAATTATTTCCAATAAATTATTTATTTATTTATTTATTTATTTATTTAATTGTTTTGTTTAAAAAAAATATTTTTTTCACTATTATATTTAATTATAGTTTTTATAAGGTTCATGATGTATCATTTGTATGTTTTTATATTTTTACAAGCTTTTGAAATTGTGTTTTAAATAATTTTTTTTAGTTGGCAAATTGCATTAACATTTTTGACTTTCTTAAACCTAAAATGCCATTTATGATGCATCCACTAATATTAATGTTTTAATATTTGATATAAATATGTAAAGAAAAATTAACATTTCACAACATATATAATACATTCATAAATTTATATTTTTTACTATTTTTTCATATTTTAGAAATTAATAGAAACTAATTTAAATATTATGATAAAAAGCTATATTTTAGTATATTATTTTATCAACATAAAGTAAATGCTGTCAAATACATAAATTATAAGCTAAGAAATTTTATTTTTTAATCTTTTTTTAATAATAAATGATAAATTAAATTGTAATTACTTAGACACCTTAATAGCACAACATTACTCTAAAATCAGCATAACGTCTAACAAGGATACTTAAAATCAGCTCAAGTGTGTTTTCATAATGGTGCAACTCATATGATCATTCTCGTAAAAAATTTCAATTTTATGGGGTAACATTAGCATGTTGTGACACTCTTCACACATTTTAATAGAAAAGAACAATTCGGACATCTCGTTAATATATAGTGATAGATTACATCACTAGTAGATGTAACATCTTTCTCTACAATTAGTCCAAAGTATTGTTCTTAGATCCCATTTTTGGAAATTTGTTCTGCTACTCCTAAACATGCCATCAAATCAAGTAGACACATCTCAACCATAAATTGAATTGGCTGGGCTAAACCAGAGACTCCATGTACCTTGTTAACCCTAAACTTATTACTCGTCAATATGCCTTAAATATACTCTAGGTCTTAATACCAAATCAATAAAACTTGTTCTTTTTCCCAATTATTTTTCACCACATCAAAGTTCAAATAAATGCAACTATGTCTTATTTTTTCAATAATTGTAGTCCTATATGACAAACTATAGTCATATAACTCAGTATATTTATAACTAAAATCTCTAATATAAAAACAACAAATATCACATGCTTTAATGACATCATAATTAAAGTTGAAATACAAATGATCATATACATGTAAATACTACAAACTACAAAGAGTAATATATTGTAGCCTAATGTTTGTCAACCTATAGAACTTGCTATCATTAATGGAAATTAAAACTCAAAGACTATAAATCATAAATGATAGAAGAAGTTCATCCAACATGTACACTACTTCTAATAATCTTAAGTATAAATAAATAATTACTCTTAGCTACATAAAACTTCAAAACAAAATAGGGGAGTTTGCGATGAAACTAAATGAAGAAAATAATATTTAATCCATAACATGTAGAAATAAAACTATGTGCATCAATCTTTAATAATAATGTGCAATCATATGTGGAAAAAAAGTTCAACAAGTGTATCTCTATCTATTATGTTAAACTAATACAAGATTTTGTTAGACAAATAAATGGATGATTTTTTTTCACATCAATCTAGTAATCTTACCAAGAGAAGAAAATTATAGTTGAGTCTTGCTTTCCCATCACATCATCACTTAGCACACAACAAAGCAATGCCAATCATGTGCGACAACCACACAAGGTTCTAGGAGTCTTCAATATCCAAACTTATTCCTTAACACATGTCCCAGCACATAATCTTTTCTCAATAAGATTAAATGTGAAACTATTTCCTCTGAATCTTAAACATATAAATGGCATTAGTTATACCTATAGTGTCTTACCACATGATCAAGCACTAATATTATAAGGTTAAGAGACAATGTGAAGTTGTTATCACAATCATAACATATTACAAATTTCTATCATACCCATCACTCAAGGAATGACCCAAGATCTATGATCTACTACATACATTTCTTTTCTAAATTAAGCACACATTCATAACCTAATAACATGGTACCAGCAATTATCTATCATAGTCAAAACATTATTAGGGTTTCCTTAAACTCGAATCAAGTAATGGTTTTCTAAATATCAATTCAACTATCTAGAAAATCTAAGATTTCTACATCCCTTTATCCACTATTTAGGATTATTCATCCCATAATTAAGGAAACTTATGGTTTCTTTGAAATCTTAAACCAATCTTTTAAGGTTGCTTTGCCCAATTTTTTTTAAGTTTTCCTTTGACCTGGTTTCATCTTGGATCCTTCCTAGAACTTAACTATCTACGTAAGCTATTCATTGAGTTTCTATTTCAATCAAAAATGTTAGATTGTATCAAATTTATTGCAACAATGGCAATGTTTTGTATTTTTATGCCTTGCAGCCAAACCATCATGATTTCACCCATCCTAAAAGACTTTCTTAAGCCACACACATCCATTACATCACCATCTAGGGTGTCAACAAGTTTCCTAAGAGCCTGATCAAAATGAATTATATTCTTACCCAACAAACCATGTGAAGCTAATGGTTTATCCAACATTCTAAAAGTAATGAACAACTTATCATAGCATTGTATCTCTCTAAGGCTATGCTAAGCCCTCTGACTTTCTTTCAAGCTTTTTACTTAGATTTTTCCTATCATAAGACATTATCCATATCATTCATAGTGGCTCACCATGTGGTATTGAATTTAGTACTTTTGTACCTTCTATTAGCAATTTCTTAAACATAAAAAAATTTTAAACTTAGCCTAAAACTTCACAAACCTTACATTTGATTATGTAAATTCTTAAGAAGTATTATTTTGTCTTTTTGTTATGTTAACTAAGCCTTAGAAACATAAGGTATCATTACATAGGTTTTCTTATCCACCTCAAATAAATTTAGAACCAAACCAAGAATCAATAATAAGACCTTATGAGTATTTATTAATAAAATTTTGTCCTTAGCCCAAGTTCTTCCAAAGACAATACACTTATCTTTATTAACTAACAATTACAATAACAAACCAAAACTTCTTTTGTTGCCCAAAATCAAGCCCTTGTCTCATGTCTAGAAATTAAGGGCGACATTAGCCATAGAAGCCATATATCTTCACTTAAGGGCATATCCCCATGCTTCACATGACATATCAAAACCACATCTCAAATTTCCAGAGCATATCCTAGGTAAGGAGGCACTTGGACAAGAGAATTTCTTAGGATTGGCTAACTTTAAAAGTTTCATTCTAACATTCATGGTTTACGCTAAGGTTCAATTTGTAGAAAAATAGTTTTTCATATTTCGTAAACGGTTTTAAAATTATAAGCATATGTCATAAACATGATATGGTACTCTAGTTGAAAATTGAAATTCATCATTCTTAAATTGAGATGTCATATAATAAATATTGATAATAACATAACTAATTCAACATTTGACATAACAAGAAATCTCAATCCTAAAAGTGTTATACCCGGTAAAATATTATATGTTTAATCTTCAATAATTCAATTGTGGCTTGGATGATTTCAGATCGACAATAGGATGAGCCAGGAGCTCAATTGGAGGCTATTGGAATTTTTGAAATTTTCTGGGGATTTTTCGGAGCACCGAGATTTTTTTTAAAACCGGAATTTGGTTTTTTTTTACCGCGCGTGAACCGGACCGGAGCGGTTCAACGAAGGTGGGCGGTTCGTCGAGGTGCGTTTGCGCGTGTGTTTGGATAAGCCGTGGATAAGCGGATCGGACGGGCGAGATTAGCGGTGGAGATTAACCGGCTGATCGGGTGTTAAGCGGCGTTTTTGGAAGTCAACCGGCGCTTAATGGGTCTTAACGGGTTTTACCGGTTTAAGCTGGGTATTTAACCTAAACTGTTCGGCTGTTAGGGTTCGAACGGTGGCTAGAGGCGAAGTGTTCGCGGCGAACGGCGGTACTTTCCGGCAGCCTTCCAAGGGGCTTTTGGTAACCGGAGGTTCGCGGGACAGAGGCGAGCATTTTGGTACCGGTTTCGTTCGGCAAGGAGCTGCGGTTGATCGCGTGCGAGCTTCACCGTCGCCGGCAAGCAAAGGGTAGGAAATTCAGATTAAATCAGTTATTTAGCAAATTAAAAATATGGATTATTTTGCAAATAGCTACTTGAGCATGCAGATATGGGATTTTGGAATTGATTAATGCACTTTATTGATTTTAGCATTTTAGGGTTTTTTTTATGAAGAAGAATACATATATATTCCGCCGAATTGGAATTTCTGTGCATAGAAGCATGCCTTAGGTTTTGATATTATCATATTGCCATTATTCAGGTTATCTGAATGCTAGAATGATTTTAATTTCATGAATTGGCATAGTCGGATAGGACAACACTTTGGCGAAAATTTTTGCATGGACATCTAGCTTCGCGACTTGATTATATGGAATTTTTAGGCTAGTACGAGCTTTAGGCTAGCGTTCCCTTGCATTCGGTCGCCGGAAATCGACGGGGGAAACGGAGATTTCCGGAAAGTCGACGGTTAGGATTTCGCGGGCGACGGGCGAATGAAGGGAATGAATTAGGGCTAATTAGGGATTAGTCTGATTATTAAGTGAATAATTATATTAAGTATTAATATTTATATGTTAAGCGTCGGTCCGAATTCGGATTATTAACTTCGGCCAGCGGGGTTCTCGGCTCAGCGCGTAAGGGTTCCGAACCGGCGACAAGAACCGGTTCAGGGGAAGTGCGGCGCGGATGAGAGAGAAGCAGAAGAAAAAAAATTAATTCCGAAATTAATCCGAATTTTCGGAAAAAGGATATGCGGATTTTAAATTCGGAAATTTATTCCGAATTTCGGAAAATGGATAAGGGCGGAAATTGATTTTTGAATTTAAAATTTCCTGAAGTGAGGAAGAGGTGATTTTTGGAAATCACGTAGCCAAGTTGAAATTGACTGTTGGAAATTACCCATAAATTCAGTGCAGCTGGATTAGTTGGAAGGAAGTGTGACACTTGGGTGCTACCAGAATAGTCAGAATTTTGGTACAGTTTGTATTGCTTGGATGGCAATGACATGGATTGAGTCAGTTTACTCAGTGTTGGCATATTTCATGGATTGACATATTGGACCGAAATACTATAGGCCCTATATGATGTTTTAGGGTAGTTGTGGTACGTAACTGTGCGGTACAGACTTAGCTTCCACAGTATACATGTGGACTGGTATGCGCCTTGTTGTATCTGGACACATGTTGCCGAATCTTGGAGTTAGAGCTTGGCAATGACTGTAGGGGCGTGAGCTTCTATGGAAATTATTGGGAGAGGACTTCTTGGGACGGTGGTTGAGTGGATCTCTTCTGGTCCATGAGTGTAGGCCTGCGCGCCTGTGGGTGGCAGGGGTGTCTCACCGTGGCTAGCCAAGTGTGTAGGCCTGCGTGCCTGAGGGTGGATGGGGTGTCTCACATTGGCTAGAGATTTATGGGACTGGTTCTGTCTATAGTCTTCAGGAGATTGATTGACGAGAGACACTACGGTGTCGGGTGCCATGCATGCGCAGAGATGGGCGTGTCCCGCTGGCATGCTTGCTTAGGCGTCATGTGTGCGCAGAGATGGGCGTGTCCCGCTGGCATGCTGCCTAGGAGCACAGAGGAGAGCTACTCTGGTGTGACTAGGGGTGACTGTGGTTATTCAGAGTCTGGGACTGAGAGTGCCTTTCCACCCTACATTGTTATGCTGTATTTCTATACTCTTGCTATTATCCTTCTCTTGCATGAGAGTTTTTTTTTACTAGCTGTCTTTCCTACTGGGCGTAGCTCATTCCTTTATTATCCATATTTTTTCAGTGGCTCGGAAGACTTGACGCCACCCAGCTTTAGGTGGGATCGTGATGAGTAGGCTAGTGGAGGAGATCTGATCTGTGATTTTCTGAGACATTCTGGTTAGTTGATTGTTGCTGTTGGATGTATTCAGTGAGACTGTTATTCTTATGTCTTGTATTATGTGAGGGTGATTCTGACTCATGTACTCGGATGGATGATGTGGTATTTGATGGACTGTGATTTTTCATATGAGTTACATTTTTATACACTATCTTATTTTCTATCTTGACGGTATGGTGTGTGGAGCTCCATTTCATATCGGTGGATGTTATATAGTTTTTTTTGTTGATGGTGATGTCATTACATGACTATGGAACTTAACCTTGGGGGTTCAGACTTCTATTAGATCGGTTCTCCTACTGGTATGGGTTAGGAGTATTGGGTCTAGTAGGAGTAACAGTGCGCGAGTTCATCAGTTAATTCAGGAGTCATGAACCTGATTTGACGGTGTGCCCGGGTGATGGGATCCACATAGTTAAGGAAAGTAGGTGTGTAATGATGTGTTGTATCCTATGTTTTTCGTAGGCTACTCATGTTGGTATGGGACGATCTGAGCTGTCTATATGTAAAAAAAAATTCAAAAAAAAAAAAAAAACTAGGGTGTAACAAGAGTGGTATCAGAGCCCTAGGTTAGGATAGTGGGGCTAGACATGTATAGAAGTTCAACCCAAGGTGGGGAGAACTGTTGGTCATTTTATTATACTATGGTAGTCCGTATGCCAAATGCCAAATGACGACTCTAATGCCAGATTAGTTGCTTTGACAGTATGGCTGATACCAGGAGACTTTCCATTCGTGGAGCAGCTAGAGGCAGACCTGTATCTGCTACTTCTACCCCGGAGACGATCCCAGCATTGCCAGTTGAGCCAGCCGTGGATCGTTGGATCGATGCGTTTATGTGGCTGCGTCCGCGGAGTTTCAGTGGGTCGGCTGACCCAGCGGTGGCAGATGACTGGATGGCTCATATGCTTGAGCTATTTGATGCCTTGAGATGTCCACTCGGCAGGAGGGTAGTACTTGCTGCTCTAGTATTGGAGGGAGAGGCTGCTACCTGGTGGAGAGGCCAGTGGCGCGCTGTGTTTGGGGAGGTCTAGAACAGCGAGATAGCTTGGGAGGACTTTGTTGAGGCAGGAGTAGCTCCTATTGCTAGAGCTCCCTACAGGATGGCTCCAACCGAGCTAGCAGAGTTGAAGACTCAGTTGCAGGACTTATTAGACAAGGGACTCATACGCCCCAGTTGTTCACCTTGGGGTGCCCCTGTCTTATTCGTCAAGAAAAAAGATGGTAGTATGAGGCTGTGTGTGGATTATAGGGAATTGAATAAGGTTACGATTCGTAACCGGTACCCTTTACCACGTATTGATGATTTACTAGATCAGCTGCAGGGGGCAACTGTGTTCTCCAAGATCGACTTGCGTTCGGGTTATCTCCAGATCCGGATTAGAGATTTTGATATACCCAAGACAGCCTTCCGTACTAGATATGGACATTTTGAGTTCACAGTGTTACCTTTTGGATTGACTAATGCTCCAGCAGTGTTTATGAATCTGATGCATCAAGTTTTTCATGCCTTCTTGGACCAGTTTGTGATCATATTTATAGATGATATATTGATTTATTCCAGAGATAGGGAGGCTCATATAGATTAGTTGAGGACAGTGCTCACAGTATTGCAGGAGAATGAGCTGTATGCAAAATTCTCCAAGTGTTCTTTTTGGCTAGACTCAGTAACATTCTTGGGACATATTGTCAGTACAGAAGGCGTGGCTGTTGATCCTAGCAAGATACGAGCTATTATTGATTGGAAACGACCATCTTCCGTCACTGAGATCCGGAGTTTCCTTGGTCTGGCAGGTTATTATAGGAAATTGGTTCCTCACTTTTCTAGACTGGCCGCTCCACTGACACAGCTGACCCGGAAGGGAAAATCTTTTGAGTGGTCAGAGAGTTGTGAGAATAGTTTCCTAGAGCTGAAGCAGAGGCTTAGTACTGCTCCAGTATTGATTTTACCCACTCAAGGGAAGCCTTATCAGATGTACACTGATGCTTCACATATAGGCTTAGGAGCTGTACTGATGCAGGATGGCAGGGTTGTGGCGTATGCTTCGAGACAACTGAAGGATCATGAGAAGAATTATCCCACTCATGACTTGGAGTTAGCTGCTATCATATTTGCCTTAAAAATATGGAGGCATTATTTATATGGAGTGTCCGTAGATTGCTTCTCTGATCACAAGAGTCTCAAGTATCTATTCACTCAGAAGGAACTGAATTTGAGGCAAAGGAGATGGTTGGAATTGATAAAAGACTATGAGCTGGTGATAAATTACTGCGAGGGTAAGGCTAATCCTGTTGCTGATGCTTTGAGCAGGCACACAGTTATGTATACTATGTTAGTCTGTGACTCTATACTAGACTTGGATTGAGATGTTGAAAGATGTCAGGAACAGTTGTCTGTTCAGAGACTGGTTCACAGACTCAGCTCGTTGACTATTCGGGCTGACTGGTTATCTGAGATGCGTGATCTTCAGCTTTGTGATGAAGATCTGAAGGAGAAGTTTGAGTTGGCATCGTAGGGATTGGGAGGAGACTTTGCTCTCAGAAACGACATTTTGACTTTCAGGGGTCGCTGGTGTGTGCCATCACATCAGGAGTTCAGGGAGAGGATCCTTCGATAGGCTCATTATGGAACTTTGGCTATGCCCCCTGGAGAAGTCAAGATGTACAGGAATTTGAGGAGTGTTTTCTGGTGGAGAGTTTTGAAGGTAGATGTTGCTGCTTTTGTTAGGAAGTGCCTTACATGTCAGCAAGTTAAGGTCGAGCACCAGAGACCTGGAGGATTGTTGCAGAGATTGCCGATTCTGGAGTGGAAATGGGATGACATCACTTTGGACTTTGTGACTGGTCTTCCTCATACCAGACAAGGTTTTGGCACCATTTGGGTCATCGTGGATCGATTGACCAAGTCAACCCATTTCTTATCAATTAAGAAGACGGATTCAGCGACACAGTTGGCAGAGGTATATATTCAGCAGATTGTCAGATTGCATGGGATTCCCCGATCTATTATTTCTGACAGAGACGCCAAGTTCACATAACAGTTTTGGAGGAGCTTACACACTGCCATGGGTACACAGTTGAAGTTCAGTACTACTTATCATCCTCAGACAGATGGACAGTCTGAGCGGACTATTCGGACCTTGGAGGATTTGCTACGCCTGAGAATACAGACTTACTCAGTAGATTGGGCCATACGGTTACCCTTGGTAGAATTTGTGTATAATAACAGTTTTCAGGCGTCAATTGGTATGGCACCTTACGAGGCACTGTATGGACGTCGGTGTAGATCTCCTCTTTGTTGGGAGGACGATGATTCCAGGAGAGTGTGGGGACCCCAGATTGTGGAGGAGACCGCAGCAGAAGTCAAATTATTGCAGGACAGATTACGTACTGTGCAAGATCGCTAGACGAAATATTATGATCCTAAGCACAGAGCTGTTGAGTTCTCTGTGGGAGATAGGGTATTCCTGAAGATCAGTCCTATGCGAGGTCTATTCAGGTTTGGCAAGTCTTCTAAGCTTCGACCTCGTTACATTGGACCCTATCCTATTCTGGAGAGGATTGGTGAAGTGGCTTACAGGTTGGCACTTCCTGAGCATCTGACTGGGATTCACAATGTGTTTCATGTTTCGAATCTCAAGAGATATGTGCCAGATCCTTCTCATTGTATCGGTGATGATCTTCCTGGTTTGCAAGTGGCACCAGATTCTTCTTATGTGCAATTGCCAGTTCGCATCCTCGAGGAGAGCAGTAGGCAGCTGAGGAACAGGTCGTTTCCTATGGTCAAGGTTCTGTGGAATAGACATGACGAAAGGGAGGCAACCTGGGAGCTAGAGCAGGATGTTGCGGAAAAGTGGCCGGAACTTCTTGCTGAATTTCGAGGGCGAAATTCCTGATAAGGTGGGGAGATTGTTATACCCGGTAAAATATTATATGTTTAATCTTCAATAATTCAATTGTGGCTTGGATGATTTCAGATCGACAGTAGGATGAGCCAGGAGCTCAATTGGAGGCTATTGGAATTTCTGAAATTTTCTGGGGATTTTTCGGAGCACCGAGATTTTTTTTAAAACCGGAATTTGGTTTTTTTTTACCGCGCGTGAACCGGACCGGAGCGGTTCAGCGAAGGCGGGGCGGTTCGCCGAGGTGCGTTTGCGCGTGCGTTTGGATAAGCCGCGGAGAAGCAGATCGGACGGGCGAGATTAGCGGTGGAGATTAACCGGCTGATCGGGTGTTAAGCGGCGTTTTTGGAAGGTCAACCGGTGTTTAATGCATCTTAACGGGTTATTACCGGTTTAAGCTGGGTATTTAACCTAAACTGTTCGACTGTTAGGGTTCGAACGGCGGCTAGAGGAGAAGTGTTCGCGGCGAACGGCGGTACTTTCTGGCAGCCTTCCAAGGGGCTTTTGGTAACCGAAGGTTCGCGGGACAGAGGCGAGCATTTTTGTTCTGGTTTCGTTCGGCGAGGAGCTGCGGTTGATCGCGTGCGAGCTTCACCGTCGCCGGCGAGCAAAGGGTGGGAAATTCAGATTAAATCAGTTATTTAGCAAACTAAAAATATGGATTATTTTGCAAATAGCTACTTGAGCATGCAGATATGGGATTTTGGAATTGATTAATGCACTTTATTGATTTTAGCATTTTAGGGTTTTTTTTATGAAGAAGAATACATTTATATTCCGCCGAATTGGAATTTCTGTGCATAGAAGCATGCCTTAAGTTTTGATATTATCATATTGTCATTATTCAGGTTATCTGAATGCTAGAATGATTTTAATTTCATGAATTGGCATAGTCGGATAGGACAACACTTTGGCGAAAATTTTTGCATGGACATCTAGCTTCGCGACTTGATTATATGGAATTTTTAGGCTAGTACGAGCTTTAGGCTGGCGTTCCCTTGCGTTCGGTCGCCGGAAATCGACGGGGGAAACGGAGATTTCCGGAAAGTCGACGGTTAGGATTTCGCGGGCGACGGGCGAAGGAAGGGGATGAATTAGGGCTAATTAGGGATTAGTCTGATTATTAAGTGAATAATTATATTAATTATTAATATTTATATGTTAAGCGTCGACCCGAATTCGGATTATTAACTTCGGCCGGCGGGGTTCTCGGCTCAGCGCGTAAGGGTTCCGAACCGGCGACAAGAACCGGTTCAGGGGAAGTGCGGCGCGGATGAGAGAGAAGCAGAAGAAAAAAAATTAATTCGAAAATTAATCCGAATTTTCGGAAAAAGGATATGCGGATTTTAAATTCGGAAATTTATTCCGAATTTCGGAAAATGGATAAGGGCGAAAATTGATTTTTGAATTTAAAATTTCCTGAAGTGAGGAAGAGGTGATTTTTGGAAATCACATAGCCAAGTTGAAATTGACTGTTGGAAATTACCCATAAATTCAGTGCAGCTGGATTAGTTGGAAGGAAGTGTGACACTTGGGTGCTACCAGAATAGTCAGAATTTTGGTACAGTTTGTGTTGCTTGGATGGCAATGACATGGATTGAGTCAGTTTACTCAGTGTTAGCATATTTCATGGATTGGCATATTGGACCGGAATACTATAGGCCCTATATGATGTTTTAGGGTAGTTGTGGTAGGTAACTGTGCGGTACAAACTTAGCTTCCACAGTATACATGTGGACTGGTATGCGCCTTGTTGTATCTGGACACATGTTGCCGAATCTTGGAGTTAGAGCTTGGCAATGACTGTAGAGGCGTGAGCGTCTATGAAAATTGTTGGGAGAGGACTTCTTGGGACGGTGGCTGAGTCGATCTCTTCTGGTCCATGAGTGGAGGCCTGCGCGCCTGAGGGTGGCAGGGGTGTCTCGTCGTGGCTAGCCAAGTGTGTAGGCCTGCGTGCCTGAAAGTGACAGGGGTGTCTCACGTTGGCTAGAGATTTATGGGACTGGTTCTGTCTATAGTCTCCAGGAGATTGATTGATGAGAGACGCTACGGTGTCGGGCGCCATGCGTGCGCAGAGATGGGCGTGTCCCACTGGCATGCTTGCTTAGGCGCCATGCGTGCGCAGAGATGGGCGTGTCCCGCTGGCATGCTGCCTGGGAGCACAGAGGAGAGCTACTCTGGTGTGACTGGGGGTGACTGTGGTTGGTCAGAGTCTGGGACTGAGAGTGCCTTTCCACCCTACATTATTATGCTGTATTTCTATACTCTTGCTATTATCCTTCTCTTGCATGAGAGTTTTTTTTACTAGCTGTCTTTCCTACTGGGCGTAGCTCATTCCTTTATTATCCATATTTTTCCAGTGGCTCGGCAGACTTGACGCCACCCAGCTTTAGGTGGGATCGTGATGAGTAGGCTAGTGGAGGAGATCTGATCTGTGATTTTCTGAGACATTCTGGTTAGTTGATTGTTGATGTTGGATGTATTCAGTGAGATTGTTATTCTTATGTCTTGTATTATGTGAGGGTGATTCTGACTCATGTACTCGGATGGATGATGTGGTATTTGATGGACTGTGATTTTTCATATGAGTTACATTTTTATACACTATCTTATTTTCTATCTTGATGGTATGGTGTGTGGAGCGCCATTTCATATCGGTGGATGTTATATAATTTTTTTTTGTTGATGGTGACGTCATTACATGACTATGGAACTTAACCTTGGGGGTTCAGACTTCTATTAGATCTGTTCTCTTACCGGTATGGGTTAGGAGTATTGGGTGTAGTAGGAGTAACATTGCGCGAGTTCATCAGTTAATTCAGGAGTCATGAACCTGATTTGACGGTGTGCCTGGGAGATGGGATCCACATAGTTAAGGAAAGTAGGTGTGTAATGATGTGTTATATCCTATGTTTTTCGTAGGCTACTCAGGTTGGTATGGGACGATCTGAGCTGTCTATATGTAAAAAAAATTCAGAAAAAAAAAACTGGGGTGTAACAAAAAGCTCATGAAATTAGATTATCAACATGTCAATAAATTTTCAACAAGCACAAAGGCTTGACAATAACAAGAACTACCTACATTTATTAATTTTATTTATTTTAGTATAATTTCAAATAGAACAATGCAATAACTTTTGCATGGTTTGGTAATAAGGTGTCAAGGATTCACATTAGGTTAATCATCAAGCAATCTTGTTTGAAATTTAAACTAAATCTCTGCCATTCATGGATAATGAATCATGCTAATAAAATCATGTTAGAATTCTCATGTTACATAAAAAGTCATGACAACTTTATTGATCATAATTTTATCATGCTTTTACTTATAAACCCATACTATCATTCCTTAGGTAAGGAGATATGAAAAAAATAAACAATGCCTATATGCTAAGAAGACTCTTTTTGCATGCATATTCATGAAGGAAATAAGGCATTCCTGGTAAACTTGCCCTTAAACATAACTATACATAGTCACGTTTCAACTAAGTGAAAAATAATAATAAAAAATGACATTCTCAATCCAATTTTCTTATTTACATATATGCCAATAATAAATCTCTTTGTTAGCCGGCGTATAATCACATTATTCTATCTCCATGCTTGCATAACACTATATTGAATAATATGCTTGTTTTTTTTATTGTTGATCATGAGATTAATAAAACGCTATCTAAGTCATGTTGATAAAAATTCCTCAAAGCCACAGGTCACTAAGATAGCTTGAGTTATTAGGCATATACATTGAATTCCTGAAGTACTTCTGTGAATTTGAGGAACATAATGGACATGATGGATAATTCATTATTCTAGAAAGACTTCAAGTAAAGAAATTTTAATTTATCACTTAAGCAAACTATTTAACAAAAGATATAATTGAACATAGCTTAATAAAATTTATTTCACATTCTTAAAGCAACAAACATGAGGAATTTTCTAACATTCATTAACACATTAATGGCCACAATTATTTGCATACAACCTTATCAAATTTGAAATTTTTTAACTTTGACATTATCTACATTTACATGTATAATCCTAAGGTTGAACCTACCTTGTAATCCTAGTAAGACACTTCTCCAAGGGAAATGTTTTCCTTTTGAAGCCTTGGAAAACTTCTTCATCCTCTTGCTCAATGATTGTTCTTCTCCTCCTAGCTTCTCTTGATTGGACTCCTTGCTTGTTCACATGATAAGTATTTCCTAAAAAGTAAAAAAAATATCTTTCTAGTTAAATGGTAACAGCTAGACATCCTTAAATTTATGGACTAGCTAAAAATATTGGTTAGTGTTTTCTAGCCTAATTATGTAAAGCAACTTATATATAAATTACCACAAATCTATAATCCATCTTAAAAATATCTAAAGTTAGGATTAGAGAATGCAAATGATATTGTCCAAAATCATAAATCATAATTTAGTCAAAATAGTCCATGTTATTTCTATGCATTTTGTTTTTTGCTTCTTGACTCCCATGAGTCTGATTGAAAGTAACTTAATCAGAGAAGTGGTGTAATGCTTCTCATATAGGTCCTTGTTCTTGAAATAAAAGGCTAATGTGGTTTTGATGTGAGATGATATGTTAAAATGTATTTTAGCTCACAAAAAAGCAAGAATACATAGATTCAAGTAATATATATGTACAAGAGCCTAACCAAGGCATTTTATATATTGAATAAAAAATCCTAGGTTCACAAATGAGTAAAATCCTTTTCTAAAAGCCAAGGACTTGTATTAATTTTTAACACAAGGGATCTCAACCTAAATGAAAAAGTCATTTTAACAACCCACACCCAAAGCGGGTGGAGTGGCCAGCAATTAAATAAGGTGACGATTTTAGAATACTAAACAAAAAAAAGGCTTGGTCTCATGCATAAATGAGGAAGTTTTTTGTTAACTTAATTGTCCAAAAAGTTAAAATATATTTAACAACTCCCTTAGTGATTTGATGCCTTCGTAGATATTACATAAATGTGTTGAGTTCTTTCGTTTTGAGCCCACCACTTTCCTTCGTAAGCCAACTTTTGAATCACATTGACAGATTGATCATGCATGACATGCTTTTATCAAATAAGCTTGGTGCTAGAACTTTGTTAATTAATACAAAATTATATTTTTTACATGGTGAGCATCCTTATTTGTAGAGATCATAGGTGCACAATAGTAATTTGCTAACATAAGAACATAAAAGCACTTTTGGGAAGACTAAGTAACACAATTTGAAATTTTATAGGATATGTAAATATTCACTGTACATTACAAAAGAAACACTTTGATTACCACCAAAAAGTTTGAGATTAAATATTGTAAAATAAATAGTTATATGTAATTCCAACCCTGGACTATGCATTTTGACCCATGATCCCACACGCTGCAAGGTAACGAGCTAAATGGTCTATACAGTGTAAAGGAAGAGGTTTGTAACACCTTGGGTCTGTGTTTTTGGTTAGCATGGGTTAGAATGAAAGAACACAGGTTAATGGCTCTTACATGCTACAAGTTTTGTGCATTTTGAAGGGTTTGAATAGGTCAACAGGGTCAATGAATTAAAAGTGTCAATGTGGGTTGAACTAGTCAGCAAAGGAGAGGCCAATGACTACTGATGATAGCGATAATGGTGACGAAGCACAAGAGAAACATGTACTAACATAATTTTGGGGCTACGAAACAGAATTCATATACTAAATTTTTCACTAAAACATTTCTAAAAAACTTCCAATAGACCTTCAAATGACTTCAACTAAATTGTAGATTCACATAACTTGAAGAAATAATAAACAAAACTAAAATTTTTAAAAAATAAGGGTCAATTGCAATTTCACCCCTACAACAATAAAGATATTGGGGACTAATGTGAATTGGAGTCAATCTTGGTATGACTAGACTCCAAAAAAATTAGTATGCCCTCAAGTAAAATCTCTATACTCTATATGAGTTGTTATTATTTCATCCATCCTAGGTAAGAAAGAGATGAATTCTAAAGCTAGGTTAAAGTCTTTGATACAACTTTAAAATCTTGGGTTTTGGTTATAAATCCATTTCATAGTAATCAAAGTGTCATTGAAGGTAAGATGAACTCTTGAATACATAAAAAGCCTTTTTTGTGCTTGATCATATATGAAACTTATTTGATCACCTAAGATTTGTCCCACATGATCTCTCCACTCAATAGTTTTCACTGATTATAGTGGTGACAGAGGTTCATTCAATAATGATAGCAAAGGTTCAATAGGCTCGTTAGGTAATGGGTGTGGTTCCCTGTAAGATATAAAGATCTTAAATATTAAAGATTGCACTTATTTTGTAATCTTCAAGTAAATTCAAAGGTTAAACATCAATACTAAGTTCATTATTATTGTACATGGTCATGCATCATGAGAATGAATTTTCTTACGGGTTTAATGTGGAAATATCTCTCATCTAACATGGATCACTACATAATCACCATAAACAAATTTTGGAGGATATCCATGATTATTCAGTAGTCATTTATATATTTCATAATTTAAATAAATGTGTTCAACAATATGTTTATGCAATGATAAAAAAAAAGTGGAGAAAAATGCTTAATAAACATAATAGTGTGCAAATTATAAGTTTTGATGATAACGAAAATTGCACTTTGAGAATGATTTTTTAAAAAAATTTCAAATTGAGTCAAACTCATTGTTTGATTACTTAATTTAATGCATTATAATAATTGATCTTAAGTTTAGACTTGATCCATTATTTGGTTATGAAGAAAATGACCAAAATATTATCTGACTACTTTTTCTTCAATTATCTTGGGATAATAAATTATAGAATTTTTTGTTTCATTTTAAATGATGGATTTACTTAGTGATGTGGAAAGTGTGATACTAAGGTGTTGGAAACTAGATGTATTGTATCTTCAATATCTAATAATGTAGCAATATTTCTAGAAAATCATCAAAATATGCACCCATAAATTCTTCTAACAAGGATGAATTGTGGGTAGTTGTGTGGGTACCCCTTTGTTTATAACAAGTCTGATAAATTAACCATTAGCTATATCCATCTCAGCCTCAACTCCTAAAATAATACTGAAAAATTTTCCTATATCTTTATCATTTTCTTTTTGAGTGTTTTGAGTAGGATTGATTTACATGAGAGGTGAAGACTATAATGTGATATTTCTTTCATATATTGAAGTATACATATTAGCTCTTCAATTTAAGGTAGCTTCATAATCTTATAACTAACTTCAATTAAAGATATGACTACTAACTTATATTTGGATAACTCACACCAAATTTCCTTTAAATATTGGCCATGTCATAAAGAGAAAGAAATTCTTTGGTTAAGGTTTTTTTGATCTAAGATACGACATATTGGTTCGTATGGTTTGTGAGTGTTAAACAAATCTTTTTGGCAGTAGTATATGATAAGGAATTCATACAGTTGCCATTATCTATAACCTTCTTGCAAGATTGGTCATTAATTCTTATAATGATACTGAGCGCGCTAGTTCATCACCAAACTTTAGATTGACCTAACATTGTCCAATTGCATCTCAAAATTGCCCTGGAGATCCAGCATAGTAAAGTCTTTCTCTTAATGATAATAATTCTTCTTTATCCTCTTTTTCTAATTTGGTGACCTCCATTTTGTCAACTTTAATGCTTACTTATTCTACTTTTATGTCTATATTCTAGGCTCTCTTGTGGCACTAGGTTACGACATTCTTCTTCCCATGAAAATGATAGCACTCAACTCCACATTTATTGGATGGCTTCTCTAATGGTTTGATTCAATGAGTTATTGAATATCAAGAAAATGTACATTAAAATTGAAATTTGAATAATTAAGGGAATATAATATAACCAAACAAAAGAAATTCTATTTTCAAAGGGCAGTTTATTTTGTGTTATGTAGTAATATAATAAAATTAATACAAAATATTTGAAGAAATGATATAAATTATAAGGAATCTTACATCTAAAATACTAAATAATTCAAGAGTAGCATCTTTGATCATCATATTATGTTAGTATCAAAATCTTTTAAAAGCATACAAAACAAAGGAAAATAAATAATTTAAAAAATTATAAAAAAAATATTTATTTAAATATAGCTCAATAATATGAGTTTTTCAACATTTGTTTCACCTTTATCGGACCACATTTTCAATTAATAAGAATCACTAGTTTAAAAGGCATTAAAAATAAATAATTATTAACTTAATATTAAGTAATCTAATACTAAAACTAAAATTAGTTAAATTAAAGCAAAATAATATAACTAAAAAAATGGAAGGCCACACCATTAGATATTTGGAGTAACTTATTATTATAACCAAGTAAAAAGGAAACATTGAATAAAAGAAAAAAATTAAAAGAGAAAGTCGCAATTCAAGATAGCAAAGAAATTTAAGATAACGTCATTGATCATCACAATAGGTACGAATTAAAATTTCTTGTAAATCATGCCAAAATGATTGAAAATAAGAAATAAATACTTATTTAGATATTGCTCATTGAGATGAGACCAAAGACTTTTGTTACATCTCGATCGAACCTCATTTAGAGTTAATACAAAATACAAAAGTAAATAATCACAAATAATAATAATTTGTCGTTTAAAAACGAATTCAATATATATAATACATAAATGAAATATCTTAAATTAATATAAATTATCAAAATCAATGCCTTAAAAAGGTCACACAATAGGAGATTTAGAATTACATAATAATATAACAAGGGAATATATTTTATAAAAAGGTTAATTCTAAGGTACAATGGCGATTATTCATAACATATTTTATTTTAATTTTATGATTGAATTAGAATATTTTATGAAGAATACTAATACAATTAAAAAATTAATTTTAAAAAATATGAAAATAATTAATTCGTTAAAAATAGCTTGTTGAGACAATTGTAGTAAAGTTTGTTATGCCTTTATTAATAATGCTTTGAATTAATATTAATTACGAAAGTAACAAATCATTAAAAATATACAATTAATAAATAAATATTAAGCAAACTTATATTAAAACTAAAATTAGATAAATGGAAGCAAAGTAATATAGTTAAATAAAAATAATATAAAGGTCATATGATAGGTGATTTGGACCTACATATAATATAAAAAAAACAAAAACATTTAAATATGTAATATAAATTATGTGAGAAAGTTGCATTCCTAAATGCAAAGGAGATTTAAGTAACATCCTGCATCTTCAAAATAGCCATGAATCAAAATTTCTCATAAAATATACTAAAGCTATTAAAAATAAAAAATGATTATTTAATTGGATAAAGCTCATGTAGATTAAACCGATTATATTTCTTTCATCTCCATGAGATGTTGTTTACAATTACTAAGAATTACAAATACAAAAAACATATATCATAACTTATTTCTTCAATATTAAGCAAACACAAATTAAAATAGAAATGAAATAACTTGAATCAATATAAAATACCTAAATCAAAATATTATAAAGTTCATACAAAGAGATATTTAGAATTATACAAAATATAAGCATGTCAAAGCAAAACTTTTGAAGAAATGACACAAATCTAACAAAAAGTTACATTCCATGGTACTTAAGAGATGGTGTGCAGCATCTTCGATCGTGATATTATGTTTGTATAAATATATTTCATAAATTGTATCCAAAAAAGAAAATAAATTTTTAAATAAAAATTACATAATTAATTGGGAGAACAATTTCAGTTTATGCCAATTATGTTTGTTTCATCCATATTAGACATTGTTTTGTTTTACTATAAATTACCAAAGTAAATAAAAATAAATAAAAGAAGTATTATTTTGAAATTTAGTAGAAATATATTGACGTAGAAATGAGATAAAAAGAAGTAATATAATTTTGCCAAACAAAAATAATCTACATAAGATGTGATTAAGATTTACATAGTAATATAACAAAATTAACTTTGATGAAATCATAGAAATATCAATAGAAAGTTGGATTTCAGGATACTAAGAATATTGAGTGCAACATTCTCGATTGTCAAATCTAGCATGATTCAAAATTTCTCAAAAAGTGTATTCAAACAATGGGAAATAAAATGTCTTCAAATTTTATAATGCATACTTTTGAGATAAGTTTCAAAAGATTTATTTCATTTTAATTGGAACAATTTTAGAATTAATATTAATTACGAAAATAAATAAGTACAAATAATAATGACTTATTTTGAATATTTAGTAAATGTACAAAAATTCCAAAATGAGAAAAACTAATACAATCTAATATAAATAAAATGAAATAATAAAATGGTCACACGAGAGTTAGTTTTTCTTTGTTACAAAAGAAAATAAAAGTAAAAAAGTTGAAGATAAATTATGATGGTCGCATTCCTAGATAATAAAGAAATCGATTATAATATTTTCGATCTTCAAACTAAGTTTGTAAGAAAATGTCGCATAAAGAATGAAAAAAACCATAAGACAAGGATTCAAAAAATAACAATGAATATTAAATTTGATAAAGCTCATAAAGTTGTTCCCAATAAAACTTCTTTAATCTTTTTTAGACCCTATTAGAAATTAGTAGAAATTATAGAATATATAATGATAAATAGTAATAAACAATTATTTTAATATTAAACAAATTTCTAATAAAGAAAAAATGACATAAATTGATGAATTATAATATAATGAAATTAAAATGATCTAAGGGTCATAAACAATATAATTAGAGTTTTGTATTATCATAACAAAATTATAACAAAATATTTGGAGAATGAGATCAATTGCATGTGAAAGTTGCATTCCAAGATATTAACTAGGTTGAGGTTAACATCCTTGTTCATAAAATTATGTTAAGTCAATCAGCATTATAATGCATGCCAAAAATCTAGAAAAACAATTTACATAAATATATAATAGTAAATATTTAATTAGATAGTGATCATTAAGACAAGTTCAACAACATTTTTTTCATTTCCATTTGGCTTCATTTAGAACTATTTGGAATTCAAAATGCAAGTTATTATAAATAATAATAAAATACCTTTTTAATATTAAGTAGACATATATTAAAATTCAAATGATAATAACTAAAAAGGTGTAATAAAACAAAACTAAGGTGCTGTAAAGTTCACAGAATAGCTACTTTAGCATTACGTAGCAAAATAATCAAATCAAAGAGAAAAAGTTGGATATGTGATAAATTATAGGGATACTGAATATAGAAAGAAATTTGAGGTTGACATCCTCAAATGTCACATTATGTTTGTGTGAAAAATATTTCATAAAGTGTACCAAAATAATTGAAAAGAAAATATTTAAAAAAATAAAAAGTTTTGTCAAATTAGATAGAGCTCATTATGATGAGTCTAACATTATTTATTTCATCATCATTGCATAACATTTTGATTAAATTTGAATTACCAAATTTAAAAAGCAAAAACGAATAAATAATTTTTATATTAATATTATATAAAATTATGTTTTAAATAAAAATATTACAAAAATTTATTTTTTAAAAAGCTAACATTTTTGTTATAGTAAATATAAATAATTACATTCAAATATGAATAAATTTAATAATAATTTTTTTTCTTTTCTGTTGTTCATATAATGGTGTTGTAGTGTGAGATCGTTCATTTATGTTTTGTTTAATTTTTCTTTAACTTTCTCAAGCATTTTTTTCCTCTCCTCTACTTTGCTTTTTCCTTATCACATTATTTTTTCTATCATGTGCATCAATTTACCTTACTCTCATTGTTACTATTTGCTTTCTTCTTAATATATATAATTATGTCCATCACATTCCCTATTAAAGACTCTTTTTTTCCTACTATTCCATCTCTTCCTTCTCTCTTTTAAAACTTTTACATCTTTAACTTTTTATTTCCTCTAGCTCTCTCTTTCTCTAAACAATTATTTGCAAGTATCTACATGTGTCTCTCCCTTTACAATTATCTTAGTCTCTTAAAATCTCTATGGTTCTTTATCTCTTTTGATTACTTGACTATTTGTCTTAATTTTTTTCTTTATCTCTATCTCTCTATATATAATTTTTTACTATTATTAATCTTGTTTTGACCCTCACACCATATGTAATTTTAACCTTAAAATGCTCTCTAATTCAATTAATCTACCTCTTTTCTTGATCCCTTGTTTCTCCCTTCCCATCTCCTTTTATTGATTTATTTATTTTTAATTGGTTTTAACACATTATCAACCTTCACTTCCTCTCTCTGGCTTTCTTCTATCTCTCCCAGACTTTTGCTCACTTTGTAGTTCTTTCTCCAATCCCTTAATTGTCACTCACATAATTTTCATTCCCATCACACTCTGCTCAGCTTTTATCTTCTCTCTCTCTCTTACCTTACCTATCTTGAATACTCTATATTGCACCTCTAGTTTGATCCAATCTTACCATGTTTCCATTTGAACAATAATTGTAATTCATTAAAAAATTATGAAGTAATTTGTTGTCCATAATTTTTGACCATAATATTTATTATAATAGGAATAGTTACTATTCTTAAAACCTATAAATAATAATTTATATTGGTTATCTTTAATTAATAATGCTCTTTATATTTTTATTTTTCTTTTTTCCTTCTTTTACAACATTTATTATTTTTGATCTTCATGTTTCTATAATTCTTGTCATTCTTCCAATTATTGGTCTTACTTTTTTCTGTTTTCTCCACTTATTCTTCTGCTTATTCTCTTTTTCCTCAGCTATTTTGCTACTCATTCATGTTTTATTCTCATCTTTTTTAATCTACTTCTCTTTTTTAATTCTTTCCCATGTTCTTGTTCTTCTTCTTGGTAATCTTATCTTTTTTAATGAATTCTTTTACAATGTACTTTATAAAACTTTATAACAAGAAAATAATTCATAGAAATACCTTCATCAAATTGGATATCCAGTTTATAGAAGTTATGTTTTACTTTTGAAACATAACAAGAAGTACTAGTAAAAAAATAAAATGTACATCTTATGAACATTCCAAATTCCATAAGAAGTTTTTTTACATATTTAGCTTATTTTAGATTTTATTGAATACATAACATGTAGTATTAATGGTCTCTAGTAAAAAAAATTTTAATTTAATTGCACTCATTTAAGAGTAACGTTAACATTTCTACTTGTGTGTGATCTCTTCACTCTACCACTTAATGTTTTTAGGGAAATTAATTGTCTGAAGTATTTTCATTAATTTCTATTTTAAAAAAAACATTTAGAACGTAAAAGTTTCGAAAATTTCCCACATTATAGCTACATAAAAAAAAATGTTGAGATTAGAATTATATATAAATTGTAAACCAAATGCTGGTCAAAACTATCTACATTGTCTTTCCATATCAAAGGGAAAACTCATGTCAAAAAACAATTCTCACCAATAATAAAAAATTAAAGATTTTTAAACTATTAGGCATCATGAATTATTTGGATGAAATAAATTTATATGAAGTAGATTTAAAGTTTTACTAGTTCAAATGATAATAAATTGTTCAAAAAATACATGACCTTGATTTCATAGTTTTCAAGTCC
The DNA here is from genome assembly GCA_023846275.1 of Vanilla planifolia. Taxonomy (NCBI): domain Eukaryota; kingdom Viridiplantae; phylum Streptophyta; class Magnoliopsida; order Asparagales; family Orchidaceae; genus Vanilla; species Vanilla planifolia. The sequence continues at coordinate 2,238,675 of JAIUJO010000022.1, forward strand.
CATAAAAACCTTCTTAAAATTAATGATTACTAATCCATTAACCATGCTATTTTTAGAACCATTATTAAAAGACACACACTAGCATGCCTATTTCATTAATGCGAAATACTTGAACAATGGCACAGAGATTAAAGACAACTTCTTTTAGCAATTTCAATGATAGGGGCAATTCCTTATGTACATTATACCCTACAAAGAACAATGACACATTATAATAAAGCAAGTTTACTTGAAGTCTTTTATTACATCAATGGGAAGTACAATAATGTTTATTTGTTTATCAATCATGATAAAGAACTTTAGTAATGTGACACATAGAAAATGTAATGTTTAGTGGTTTCACCAAGGGTCAAGAAATTTTTTCCCAAGACCTTTACTGATTTAACATTAGAAAACTTAGTGCTCATATGTCTAAAGCAAGCTAATTCATGGCATGACATGCTTCCACCTACACTTAATTAATGACATACCAACAATGCATTTTTGTGGTTTCCTTTCTACAAACAAGTTTGACACTAACAACAATAGTGTGTCTAAAGTCATGCATGACTCAAAACCTTTTTTGTTTCCATGCTTAAATAAAAGTTTTTTCAAACATAAATTTTTGTAGTCCGTCTTTTTCTTTTGTTTGCATAATTTTGCAAAACAAATAACACCAATATCTATTGATATGTTATAGAATTTTGAATTTTTGCATGGCTTTTTAACTTGACATGGACAAACCAGTCGCACTAATGTGAAGGATTTTTTTTGTAGCAATATTTTTTAAAGAAGACTATTTTATACATTTTGAGAATATACCACAATGTGATTTTTTTACTCTATTATTGTTTATATAACTTATCATTTTAGTTTTCATAGATAATTGTATTTAAAATGGGTTTTAAATAGGAAAATATTTTTTAAATATTTTCAAACTCATTGTTTAGGTCTTTAAACGAATTTTGTTGGACACCAAGGGTGTTTTCAATGTACGATTATTCTTCATTAAAGGTGTCAAAGCTGTCATTAGTTCACAAGTGGATTTGATGATATATTTATTTTATCTTTTTTCTTGAAAATTGAAGAACATTGGTCTCTGTTCCTGTACCCTTAAAGATTCTATCATATATTCAATTTGTTAGTAACTAATGAATGACTATGTATTTTTTTATTTATGCACTCTTAAATAATGAATGTACTAATTATATAGTAGTATAGGGAATTATATTTGAAATTAGAAGAAGAATAGAGTCTTTAAATCATGAGTGATTTAACACAAAAAAGTGGAACATAGGAAAAATGAAATAATGATTTTTTTCATTGTTAAAACATAACTTCTCTGCCATAATGTTCTCTAGATTTTCATTTGTTTTATAGAATATCATTAGATGCACTTTTAGATTAAATTAATTTTGTAGATTAATGAAATAATTAATAAAATAATCTATGTTGTTTTTTATCAGAGCAATTGTACAAGATGATGTCTTGTATCATACTTGCATAGGCTATATTCTAACTTAAGTGTACAACTAATCTTTAATATTGTCATGGAATCATATATGTATGATAGGTATAGATGTGACCACAATTTAAACAATGGATAAGATGTGCATATTGAGTTGTACAAGGTTTTAATCTTGTACCTATATCATAAATTCTCCGTGCATCAATTTTCCACTAATGCCATATGAGTAAGAGTTTACATTATATCAGTGCATAACTTGTTCATTCTTATGGTCTACCATATGTAAGTAGTGTTATAGTTAGAAATGCTTGATTATTATTTCATACTAATATGACTTAAATTCAACTATTTAGCGTAATCACAAATAATGTTTTTCTTATATGATCGACAAGATTTTGCTTTGGGATGTTCTTTTTGCCAAATTGTGCAAGACGATAAACTTATTAACCAAATTATTTAAGTTGTACATCGTCATGCTATAGATATATAGGTATCACATCTAAATGATTTAGTTTCACATAAGAATTTAGGAAAAGTTTGATATAAAGTTGTTATAAGACTATGATAGTCATATCATATGAGTACACTATTTATTATAATTTATGTTCTTCACTAATGTATAAGAATGATGAATGCAAGGAATGTGATCAATAGTTGAAGTTTTGGTCTGTTAGTAATTCCATTATCATAGAATGATTTTTTATATGCTCACACCATTAAACATTTTTTTCAAGAGCTTGCCTCATAGAGAAGAAATATACGTGGAGTGGTGGTGATCTACTATTACATGCATTCGATATATTTAAACTGTAAATATCAATTATATTATACTTGCACAATTTGTGAGGTTACTTGTTATGATATAGATATTTACAAAGACTTAAGCATTGAACTATGTTTTGGTCATGCATTGCATCAAAGTTATATTTAACTTGGTACTTTTAGAATTTTTTGGACATTATGATGTTCTTAGTTCCTTTTCATCATCTTGCTAAGATATAATTGATGTACTAATGTGAACATATTATAGTATAATAAGTCTTTTAGTAAAATTTGCAATGCGTAATTAGCCATTAAAAGATCCATAATTAGCTTTATGATAAGAATTTGTCTAAATATTTTTTTGTTTTAAAGAGAAGAGGCTATTGTTACAAATTGGAAAATCTAAAGTTTTTTGAAAGTGCTAAATTACAAACTCAATTGACTATAGCTGCAACACCTTTTAGTTTGTACTTGATCTACAACATTTCTTCTCAATTGATTCAAATTGGTAACATCATATTCTTACTATCATCTTGATTGGTAATACATTTATTAATAAATGAATAAAGGTCACGTTTTTACATGTCTTGCTCATGTATAGAACTATTTTTATTTGTTTAGCTAAAATTCTCGTATTGTTTTCATGTCTCCCTTAAAAACCATTGAGGTATTTGGCTAACTCATACCTACTATGATAAAAGGAAATAGTTAGTGGAAGCTCAATTAGGTTATTTGTGGTGGACATGAGCTTTGCTTCAGATGAGCGACCAAAAAAATCTTGTTTTGACATTTTCTTATTTTTTGTTTGTGTTTTGTTCTTCACTTGTTTTTATATTATTGCAATGGTTATTCTAATTGCTTCAAATGAATTCAAGTTGTTTAAAAAATGTGTTGGTTAATGTTATATAAATGACACAATTCATTACCTATTGCAACATTTGTTGCTCTCAAAGTTTTATGAGAAGTACTTGAATATTTTTTGACAAAGAAAAAAATTTCTAAGATAAAAACATGATGGCTCAATCTCTTGTTGAGGATAATGATATTTTGTTTAAAGGAACATCATTCCATCAGTCATCTTTATTGAAAGAAGAATATTATTTGTATTAAAAAAATATATGTGCTTGATATTTTTATGTACTTGTTTAAAACTTTTCGATGTGGTTAAAATATCATTTTGTTTAGCTAACTAAATTAGTAAGTGACAAAAAAATTAAGAATACCCTTCACTATCTCACTCCTAAAGAAAATAACAAAATATTGTTAAACTCATAGGCCATGAATATTTTATATTCCAAATTATCTAAACGTAGTTGTATCGTGATGACGAGTAAGAGTTCACATGAGATTTGGCCAAACCTTGAGGTTAGTTATGAAGATACATTGCAAATGAAAAAGAATAACATCAACATGCTAATTCATGAATATTAGTTATTTTGAATGAATCATAAAGAATCTATCCAATCATTGTTTATATGCATCACAAATATCATCAATAGATTATCTAATTTTTTAATGTATTTTTTAATGTTAAAACAACTTTTAAAAAATTCTACATATATTTCCATTGGAATATGATCCAGATGTGACTGCTTTAAAGACAATAAAAGATATTTCTATGCAGTAACTAAATCTATTGCTTTGAAAGCTCCTAATGAGTGACATTGAGCTTTCATGGATGAAGCATGAAAAAAAAATCATTGAAGGAAGAGAATAAGAAAAATGATAACCTCTTCTTTGTTGGTAAGATCTACTTTTCATTATGACCCATTAATCTCTAATGGGGCAGCTACGATCTTTAAAGGACCATCTAGATTATATTACAAGTGACGTGCAAGTACAAAATTTTGTTGCAATAAGAAGCAATAGGTTAAAATGATACAAGTCAATGGAAATATGTGTCATGAGTGTAGCATACTTTGGCATATAAGCCTAAGTGCTCTCTTTACTAGGAAAGACTTGAGAAGTCTTGATAAAAAAAGAAGATGAAGAAAATGATGACCATAAAAATCTCATCAAGTGATTTGGATTTGAACAACTAGTGTCGGATTCAAGAAGGTGAGCCCGATATTTTTATTGGCTAAGGATGGCAAGCGTGACATATTATTTAAGGATGTGGTGTGATACCCTCTTCTTCTTCATCTTCTAATAAAAATATGAAGAATTCAAAAATTATATTTGCAAAAACTACAAGAAATTAACTTCAAAGTGTACTGCGTTAAAAAAAGAACATAAGGGTTATATGGGTTTTCCAAACATCAAAACGAAAAGTGCACAAACTAATTACAAGAAGCAACAATTATAGGATATTAAATGGATACCCTGATAATTAAAAATATAATGTTAACTAGGGAAATGAAAAACTTTGGAAGAAAAATCCAAACTATAATAGTCATTTCATAAAGCACATCATGCTAACTCTTTTATTATTTAAAATTTTAAAGTAATTGAGTGTAATTATAATATGAATATTTGTCACATAGCTTCTTCATATAATATTAAGAGAAATGTTAGTTCAAATTTTCCTATATTTCTATAGATTTAAAATTTATCTTAATTACCATAATATGTGAACATAAAAATGTATGGGTACCCAATGCTAATGTTTGGTTTTTCTTTGTATGCATGTCATCCTTGAAGGAGTTTGGAGGGTTTATGTTGCAAAATTTTGAGTAGATATTATAGATACATAACTATACATGCTTAGTTTCTCATCCACTTAAACGAATATAATGAATCCAAAATTTTTATTAGCAAACATTTTGAGAATGTACTCATTGGAATAAGAGAAATAACCAATAGTCATATCAAAGATGAATGGTCTTTCTTGTCCAAGAGTTGAAATGCATGCTTTGAACATTAAACAACTATGAGACTTAGGTTTTTTCGTTTTGTTCAATTCAAATGAGTGCATTATTTTTAGAGAAAACATTCCTCTCTTTCTCACACATTGAAAAGAAAAAACTTGTGAGATATATTTGCACATTGTTAGTTCTACTAGACTAGAATAGCTTAAATCTCATGAGAATAACTTAGAATTAAGGCATGGGAGATTATTTCATCTAGGAAAATCTTCATTTAAGAAAATGACTAAGTATGATTTAGTTATAGGTCTACGCAATGTCCCATAGAGTGACAATTGTGTTTATAGATCTTAGCAGCTTTTAATACAATTTGCATATACTTTTAATGGAAATAAGCAATGGAAGACCATTAGAGTTCTTACACATATACATTGTTGGTCTAGTCCAACTTCAAATCCTAAGACGTAAGAAATATGTGTTAGTTGTGGTGATTAATTTTTGTGACAAACTTTAGTAATGTTTCTAAGGAAGAAGAATGTGGATTTTGATAAGCTTGCACATTTGGTTTCTAAATGTCACATGACTTTGTTTTTCTGAAGCTATATATGTCATGGATGGCCAAAGCGGGTAACTTTTTCTTTTTGTGGTACTTGCCAAAAGTGCTTGAGTTATATAATTAATAATCTTAACATGATTAGAATCTTAAATATTCTCCCATTCTTATAATATTTGCTAGGGATTTATGGTTAAATGAATGATTAAAGAAAGAACTTATAAGGATTCATGAAATCTTATACAAAGTTAGAAATTTGGCAAATCTACATTACTAAGGTTGCTTACCTAAGAAAGGAAGATTGCAAATTTAAATTTTGCATGCAACTTGGTTGTTTAGGTACATTGTGTTACATGAATTTTATAATTAAAATCCATGTACAAGGAAAACCGCAACCTTTATAGCTCCTTGTTAGAAAAACACTTGAACCAAATTGTTATGATTCTATAAATTATTCTTACCAAATGTGTTAAGTTTTTATGTTATGTGAAAAGGGTTCCTAAGCATACATGTGATGAAATTCTTAGATATTTTCTTGTGAACTATACCATACTTTCTTGAGATATCTCCAATTAACCATTATAACCTTAATTTTTAAACTGTGTGCAAAAAAATGATGAGAAGATACACTTAAAAAATTGAGACCTTAATGATGAAGTTGATAAAAGTAAATTTTGTTTAATTAAACCTTAGCATAGATAATGAATATTAGGATAACGCTAGAAAAAAAAGTCAAATACTAAGGACTTCTATTAGCCAAGTATTTGTTTACATAGGTTATGCATGAGAAGCTCATAATATGACTTGATAATACTATAAGAGGCATGTCTTAAACCTTATGTTGATTTGGATGATTTGTTAAGTGAGTTATCACCCATGGATTTCAAATAGAGAGCTTTGTTTGATTATACACTCTAAGAGACATGTCTATGTGTATTTTTCATTATACTTTCTTTTTTGTTGTGTACATTAGTGTATATTGGTTTGTTGGCTTTATCTAGGGTGAATGAGTCCTAGGATCATTTGGGCAATAAAAATGTTAAGGGGTATGGCTCGTTGTAGGTTGCATGCTACAAGCACAATGATTAGATTGTGGAATCCCAACTTCTAGTTTGAGTATCAAGCCCAACGAGTGAAATGGTATCTTGCCATGGGCTTTGATTACACATGGCTTAGGTTGCATCAGGGATTTTATAAATGACCATTTGCTAAGAAGTAAAGTGTTACACTTAGTCAAAAAGAGAACATGCACTTTACATAGATTCAATTAAAAGTGATAATGGTATTGAATTTAAAAAATAAATTATTTGTATGTTTTTGTAATTAAAATAGAATTTTTTATACATGTTCTTCATTACGGTACTTGGATAGCTTTACAAATTTTTCATCATATCAACATCTATATATTAGAAAGCTGATGATGCCACTCCTTATATTTCATGCAAGACCTTTACTTTAAATAATGAGAGATAATTCAGGGAAATTTGATGCAAACTCCAACTGAGTTACTTTTTAAGTTTTTCTTTATGAAAATGAATTTATTTCGTCAAACTAGTTTTATAATTTTCTTGATTGATACAATTTTGTCTAATTAGATCTAATTTGATTTAGCTATTATAGTCAAAGTAGTTGATATTGTGTCATATTTATGATATATTTTTTTACTGTAGATGTGCATCAAATTTTTTTTTTCAATAAGAGGAGCTTTCATAAAAGAATGATGTAATATAACATAGAGTTGCAACAACACATAAGCAATGTACTTATTTCAGATAAGAACGAAAGAGAACCATAGCATTCCAATGTCAAATTATGTAAATGATGTGTTGTAGAAGCACAATCTAATGCGATACAAGATAGTGAAAATAAGATCATGTAAACTTTTTATTCTTAAAGAATGAATATCTGAAGTAGAGCCAAGACACATCAATGTGGTTCAAAGATATCTATATTGAATAGAACATGCATCCATGGAATAAACCTTGTTAAAGTGAAGGTGCTAATGTTTAAATGTTAATGCTAAATATATCGATGAGATATATTTGTCTAATGAGATTAATGGAAATGTCAACTTCAAATCATATTATCCATGTTATAATAGCAACAATTAGCACTTGTCAAAATTTTTTGATCAATAATTGAAGAGTATCATGGATATTTTTAGTGCTTATAACAAAAAAGCTTTTTTTATAGAAGAAAAAACTATGTGAAAAATGAATCCCATTGTGAAGTTTATTGTAATGAAGTATCATTCAATCCATTAAATAAATAATAAGAGTTAAGTCAAAATGATAAGCAAATGAACAAAATAAAGGAAGAAAAAGTCATATTAGATGATGAAGGTCAACATGTAAAAGAATATAATTTTTATTAAAGATCATTCTAGTGATCTGATACACCAAATTTTAGCAAATTGTTGTTAAAAAAGGCAAGTGCAACTCAAAACCACATATCTAGTTTGTAATTGTAAAAGAATCACATGTTAGAATGTTAATTAAATCAAATAGCTAACAAATATACTTAGCAAAATCAAAAAAGTAAAGCTATAAAATCCAATGTTCAATAACATCATAATCCATGTCCAATAGATAACAAGGGGAGACATTAAAAAACTAAATAACACAAATAATAGCCTGGTTTGATGAAATGTTCATCAATAATATAACTAACATTCATGTAGAGAACAAATAGCTCAATTGCTACAATTCATAAAATGAAAGAAGAATGTTGTCCAATAGGTGTACTAACTTAGATGATCTCATGTCTACCTAAATGACTCAAAACTCCCTGTACCTATAAAACTATATGGTAGAGTATCCCGGGGAAAGTAATAAAAAAATATTGAGATACTATAAAAGTAACATGTTGCCAAAAGATATATAAGTCAATGTATAAGAAAAATATATAAATGACATTAAATATAAAATATCAATGCATGTATCTCTTTTTAGATTGCGACGATAATGATAAACTTATGGTGCTACTAACGGCATGCATAGTGTATTGCAATCAATCTAGTGCTCTCACCTACCCAATAGAATCACGACAACCATCATGCGACCTAATGCTCAAAATTAGTAATGCTAATCACAGGAAGAAAAATTCTAGGGACTTAGGAGTTCTTAATAACATCTACTCCATAACACACATCATTGCACATCATCATTTCACTATGGGAGTAGACATTCAACTATTCCTTCTTAAGATTAAACATACAAAATTCGTTTTACAAGACCTTGAATCTCTTAAGATGTGATTTAGCACTCCACCTGCAAGTTCAACCAACCATATGAAATAATTACCACAAAGTTGTGGAATTGGAAATATCTAACAAACCAATCTTGTATGTGACATTGATGGTCTATGGCCCACTAAATCCTTTCTTGATCATAACAAAATATTTTTCATGAACTAATGGCATCATACCAAGCCTTATCTATCATATTCTAAATATTATTATGGGTTATTAAACTCTACTAAACTATGTAAGGAATTATCAAACCTAATTCAATTATCTAAAGTTTCTAGGATTTACTCATTTGTAAATAAAAAATGAAGGATTTTACATCCCTTAACTAATTCAACCTAGTATTTATGTCCAATATTAACAATTATATAGGTATCTTTATGCTTCCTTTAGACTATAAATCAACTATCTCAAAACCCTAGTCCATCTTTCTTATAATTAGCCTTTTACCTAAACTTATCTAGTAGTCGTATTTGAATTTCTTTACTTTTTTAGCAAATCATATGAATTTTTTTCTAAATTACTACTTTTTATTTTATTCCTAATTTATTGCTTCAATAACCATGGATTAGATCACATCAGTTCCACTAATGATAATTATTCCATATAAGCAAACCAAAGACATTCCATCCATTATAAAGGCCTCTATTCAACAACCCAGACATTCTTTAGAATAACATCTAGCACATCATCCTCTACATAAGAGCCCAATTAGGGTCATTATCATGCATATTAAACCAAGTCATGATAATGGTATGGCTAACATTACAATCACAATCAACACCATAGTTAGCATGGCATTTGTCTATGGCTTAACCCAGACCCTCTGACCTTCTTATATGTTTTGTACAAGAGCATTACCATCCAAGGATATTTTTGAATGATGTGTAAAGTGTCCATATGTTTTATTAACATTTGTTCACTCTAAGGAGCTTGCTATAGGGATTTCATCAATAAAAATAAACTCTATGAATGAATATAGAACATGTCTTATATTACATAAGCTTATTCAAAGACTTAGCTAAATTTTCACATTTTCATGTATAGGGTAACACTTCCAAGGCTTTCTCAGGCCATAGATTCAGTTTGGATCCCTAACAATGGATTAATCATATGACTATATCTATGAATCCATCATTAATCTTAAGCATCCTAAGAAAAAACCAACTTCCCTTTATTAACCAACTTTGTCCTCAAACAACCCACACTTTTATAAGGCCAAAAATGAAGCCTTTCCAAGTATCCCATCTTGAAAATGGATGGCATGCCCACACATGACATGTCTCACGTTTTCCAACCATATCTGAAGTAAAGAAATACTTAATCACAACATTGTTAAGAGATATGCTAAGTTTCCATGTTCCATTCTAATGTTCATGGTTTAGTATAAGGTTTAATTTTCACAAGGTAACAATTTACACTTTTCTTAGCAAGCCCTTTTAATATAAAGATAAATCCTATTCATGTCGTGACACTCAAGTTGAAATTATATGCGTTATCATACTTAATCATGTTGTCATGTATTACATAAATTACTAGTCTAAAAATTCTAAGTAAAACCATTCAAATTATTTCCTTGTAGTTTAAAATCAAGATTATAATCACCTAACAAATCAAGATGATATAAAACATTATGATCGGTATCTACCAATAAAGGTAGTGAAATATGCTAATAAATCATTATAGTATTGTTAGTTTACATAAAATAAATGGTGCTGCTTGAAGATCTTAGTGTTAACATGCTATTAATTTTAAAATAATGGTATCATGTCCTAATTAAATAATTATATGAATCATGATTTTCTTATATTATAAAACTTTGTCCACACTAACAACAAGATATTTTGCTTACATATTCATGTAACCAATAATGCATTTCAATTCAACATAGTTTTAACCATAACTTTTCATGGTCTTGTCTTAGTTAAGTGTGAATAATTGCTAACACCCAATATTCGAAGTTTAGCTTTTGATTATACATATACATCAATTAAGTAATACTATTTTACTAAACATTTCGTTAAAGATGTAGTGAATAGAGAAAATGTGGTTAATGATTGGAGAAGATAATGCAACGTAGTAGGAATTGCCATGTTGTCATTAAAAGAGAAAAATGACAAATTCCATAAAGATGAAAATTTAGTTAAGTAGTCTAAATCACAAGCAGAATAAATTTGTTTCCATGTATTAGATGAAATGTATTACAAAAAAAGTATATTTTAAATGGTAGATGGAAGGGAACTTAAACTCCATATACTTTAAGTTACCCATCTTGAACAAAAGTTATAGGCTTTCTAACAACAAGAACAAACAAAAGGGGAAACTAGATTGATGGAGAATGTTAAAAAGCTATAACTACTATTCAATATTTTAAAGACCTGTTATCAAACTTTGATTTGAATTACCAAGAAGTAAATGGTTGGAATAATTAATGGTTAGTAAAAGTTAACAAGCTGACACTCATTAAAAGTGTGCTAAATTTCAAACCAACTAACTACATCTTAATTGTGTTATATCTACCTAAAAGGATTGTAATATGCTTAGAAATGGCCATTAAATAATTCGTCTAAAAATGTCCTAAAATACCCCTTTGCTTTAATTATACTTCTTTGTAGATAATAACAAAACTAATCAACAAAAAATGGTTTAAGAATAACGAACTTTCTATGAAGAATCAAAATGTTTGCATGGAAATCTGTGTTGGTTGTTCTTTAGTTCCAACATAATAGAAGCAACACTCATGAGATCCAAGTACTAGAATAACATAGAAAATTTCTAAGTAACATCAAATGGCAGGTAATGTCTTTATATGAAGAAAAATTGATGGGTGATACTAGTATCTAAGAAATCATTGATCCCTCTACTATGTATAGGAAAGTTGAGCTAAACTAAAGCATACAATAAGTTTGGTGGAGATAATCCAATGGATTTAAATTCTCTTGAATTGGCAACTTCCAATCAAAATTTTTTTCTTTTATAGTACGCATCTAATCAAATTCTACATGTTCCCTCTTCATTTATGATGTTTAGTTTTCAATTACTTCCAAAATGTCTTTTCTAATATCATGAGGATGATCTCATCTACTTCTTCTTATCCTGCTTAACTATTTATAAAGTTTTGAATTGCTTTGAGTCGACCTTAGGGGTGAGCATACATCATGATATAGTATAGTACACTTTAGTCATTATGGATTATGAAAAATCCTTCCTAACTTGCTTTACAAGCATTGATTTGCTATTAGATTTGAAAAGCATGGATGATGGGTCACTTTGAAAGGAAAAAATTCATGTTTAGCACAATTGATTAACTTTTATTTACTCACCTATAGAGCATAATTAAAGCATCTCACTAAAATTTAATAGTAAAACAATGTAGATTCTTTGTAGTTTGGAATTTTGCTTCTCTTGCATATCTACTATGCCTATGTTCTTATTGCTTGGTGAGAAGGAAATTTTATAATTTCGAATTTTACTTCTAATAAATTTAAAAGAATTTTTATCTTAATAAAAAAATGTAGCAAGGTGTGGATAATGAATATAATTATGACATGATCCAATTTTAGTATTCTTCAAGATTGTATGTTAAGTAACTTGCGATTGCAGTTTCATAAATAAGTTTATCAGAAGTTTAAAATAATTGACATTGAGTGTAGACCATTTTGCTATGCATGAGAACGTTAATGTACAACATATCATGCATAACTACAAGGTATATGTTAACTACAAGGTATTTTCCAATAGACATAGACATTATTGGAAAAGTTGAATAATCATTTATATTTGGTACTAAACTTGTGAATTGTGAATGCATAAGGAAATGAATTAATGGGCTTATTCTGAATGACAAACATAAGATCTAACTAGACTTATGACTTGTCATTATAAGTCAATATATTACATTATGGTCATTCTACCTCAAAAGTATTAAGGTAAATTAGTCTTGCAAAAGCTTATGAAAATTAGAATAACTTGGAAGATCACCTATTAGGCAACCTCCAAGGTATTAGAGAGGAAAGTCAATATATAAATTCATCATTATGAGCTATATCTTATGGCATTTTGTCAATTTAACTAATTTGTGTGCATTAGATTTTCTAAGATTATTAAATTCTAATCAAGCACTAAGATAAAGCTTTCTATTATAGGAGAAGTTTGCAAGATATTTGCTCCAAAAGTAAAATGATCCTTTGGTCACTACTATTAGCTACAATTGAGGTATCTACCCTCTGACTTGATTAACCCATGGTTGTGCCTCTAATAAATGAAATGATGCTTGCAAGAAAACATAGATGAGTTCATAAAAATAGATAAAAGGAAAAGAGGGAGGAGCAGAAAAATTTAGAATACTATTCCACTTATAAGGTAGCATTAATCTATAAAGGATTATCTTGCTTATTTCAAAAACGTGTTACAAGTAAAAGATTCAATATAGATAAGAAACTAGAAAGGGAAGATGAAATAAAATGATGAACTAGTGTTCCAAGGATGCAAAATGCATGTATACATTCATCTTGGTTACCCTATGTATAAAGCAAGAGTTGAAAATATAGAAACTTGGCCTCTTGTGCAATATGTTGAAAGAAAAGCAAGCAACCTATTTGCGATTATGTGAACCATTAAATCATATTAATTCTAAACATTTAATTCAACTAAAAAATTACTAGAGTGGAGTCACCTAATTTGATAACTCAAAAAGTATGTTAGCTCAATAATTGAGTGAGTTTAAAAACATCGTGCATGTTGCTACATTTTGTTCCATTGATATTGTGAAAAATTCATGCATTATTTAATATGCTACTTATTTCGAATGTAACTATACTTTGAAACATGGCCAAATTACATCTTGATGTAAGGTTAAAAGTAATATTCACAATAAGTTTTAGAGATATAATTGGGCAAGAGTAGATAGTTTGAATACTATTTATGTTAGGACAACTCGACATAAAAGGTTTGAAATCCCTAAATCTAATAAGTGGTTGACTTTTGCATGCTTGGGTTCTCCAAGACTAGATGTGCTGAATTTTTATAGTTCTTAATCGTGGAACATGGCTAGTGACTCCTAACTATGCATCATCTTCATGTAATATAACGGTGCCCAAGTTAGACTTGGAAAAAACTCCAAGTTGATAGTCATATAAACTTAAACAAGTTGTAACTCACATGTAACTATAAAAAACATACTATTAGTGCAAGGTTTTAAAAACAATCTTCATTGCAATAAGCGTTAATGCGACTCTATGTTTTGTGTTTTTTGTAACATTATAGAATTTATTTTAACTAGAAATAAAAACCCTTCAATATATCACTTGGAAATGAGAGTATATATGAACTACATTTCAAGAATATAAAAACAAGTGGAACACAATGATATGCATCATGAGCGAAGGGTGTTGATTTGTGGCACAGAAGGTCATTTTTGCTTTGCTTGTCAACGCTTAAGAAAACCATAAAATATTACTTTGTTAAGGATTTGCCTAATCTTTATTAGAATGATGAGTCTTTGTTAGGGATTTGGCAACCCATTCATCCATGCAATCTTGGATGAGGGAAGTATTATTTTGTGATAACTAATAATTTTTTATGGAATACTTATATGTTGTTTATGAATAAGAAAAGTGGCATTTAAATAGTTTACAAATTTAGTTAGTAGATTACAAATGAACCTTGATTTATTCCAAGGATATATTAGAAGTGACCAAAGAAGAGAATCTAAAAAAATTATTTATGGAATATCGTAATCATAATGGAATATCACAAACTTTCTCATAATCTAGAACACGTCCAAATAATGATTTAGGTTAGAGATGAAATATAACATTAGTATAAAAGACTAAGCATATTTTGAATGAGTACATTGTACAAAAGAGCTTTCGTGTTAATATAATTATTCTTCTTGTTATGCATGGAATAGAGTTCTTATAAAGCTTTTGCTTTTGGTTGTTCCTTATGAATTATTATATGATAAAAAAATAAAAATATCTCTCTTACATGTGTTTTCTTTAAATACTTTTTTATTGATTGAAATGAAAATTATATAATCTTTATCTTATGTTGATGATGGACATTTCTTAAGTTGCAACATGAATAGCACATCATAAGCAGCATTAAATAATAGAATTCAAGTTGTAATGGAAACTATTCATGTGAAGTTTTGTAAGTCTTCCTATAGTTGATATAGTAGTCAAAGGCTATTTGATCAAATTGAGAAGCTTGAAAAAGTAAGCATTGATGATGAACAATTACAGAATAAATTAAAGGGAAAGTTATAAAGGAATAAGACTGGGAAAATAAAAGAGAATAATTAAGCAATTTTTGTGGAGATGTATAAACAGATTATTGTTTAATTATTTTACCACAAATATAGTGTGCTTAGATTTGTGTTTATTGAGAATTTTGTACAAAATTTTCGACCAATCTAGAGGAATCCCATTTTCGAGCTATGAAGAAAACTTTTAAATATCCTATTGCTACACTAGATGTGAATTAAGTTTTGAATTAGTTACCAATATTGATTTTTATTTTCTTGAAGTAGAACTAAAAAGAAGAATGCATTTATTACATTTTGGTTTCATGGTAACTCAATCATTCCATAGATAAGAAATAAGTAAAATTATGTTTTTTTTGCAATAGAATATGAAAAATATAGTAGTTGGTAGAAGTGGAACTCAAGTTATTTAGATTAGGCAACAAATTTCAGAATATTTCTTACCCTTCACCAATGTACCAATCCGTTGTGACATTTTTATAGTTCTTATACAAAGGAAGGGTAGTGCTCTAGGGATTTTTACGTAGAGCTTAATTTGTAGAAATCTTTGCAAAACCTTTACCATCAACAACTTCACTAGAATTTGCCTAATCATTGGAATTCACAAAAATCTTGAATGATTCAAAAGGGTGAGAAGCAACATGCTTGAAATGAAAGGGAGTTAAGCTAACATTTACATGGAGTTTATCAACATGTCTTTACACTAAATTTTATTAAATATTTTGCTATATTAATGATGCATATCTTTTCAATTATTTGTGTTCTTAAGTCTTGCAAAGTTTGAGGAGAACATAGGCAAGAAAACTATCAACTAATCCTTTTTGGATGATTTAGTCAACAAAGAATAAATGTTTAATGATTGGAATAGAAACAGAAAACCACATTTAATAGAAGTGAAGTTTTTGGTGGCATTCTTCAAGAACATGGCATAGCTTTGGAACAATGTGGCCAATAGATTTGGCTCTATGTGAAGTGGATGGCCTTGCAAAGCTCATCATTTATTACTTAAGTGGTGAGAATATTAAACCTTTACTTATTACTTTATAGAAAAAGGATCATATTCTCTTAGTACAATCATACCATCAATTTGTGAAGTTTTAATCGCAATAGCATGAACACAACATGACACTATTAACAGCTTGTTGCTCAGATTGTAAAAAAAATTAAACAATTATAACATCTAAAATGGGGCATAATTAACTAATAAAATTTTAATAACATGACTTTTAACTTAGAATAAGCTAATAATTTCGTTTCCTTATAAATAAAAGTGAGAAGAAGAGTGCTTGCTACAACAACTTTGGAATAAAATATCTTCACTCACCATTAAAAGCTTTTCCATATTATCCTTGTAATGTATAGCATTTGTGCTTTGTAAATTATCTGAAGTGTTGTAACAAAATTATTTAGTTGCCTTTGTGTTAACTCATTCGATTTTGGTGCGAGGGTTTTCGAAGCATGCCACTATTGCCCATGTGGATCTTCTTGCGACACTAAGATTGTATCCAATTCTTTTACCAACCACAAAAGAAACTACATCTAAATATCCCTCAATCCACTAATAAAAAAGAATTATACATGCTAGAATACCTAAAATAATGATATCAGTCAATTACAAGAATAATAATCTTGGTCATAAAAATTATAACTACCTAATTCTGAAATGAAATTATAATTCAAGTCTAACTTGAAGTCAGCATAAAATTCAAATGCTAAAGACCAACATTACAATTTGCTACACTATAAAATCCATAAAAAACAGAATGTATAATGAAGAATAGAAATAATGACTTAACTATTAATATTTGTTAGAGCAAAAAAAAATCGTTTAACTAATGCATTCACTCTAATGATCCCAAGTCCTGATTTGATATAACACTTAACTTGCTGAATCTTAAAAAAATAAAAGGTGACAGTGAGCCATCGAGCACAACTAGGAAACCTCAACTCATACATCAAAACTAACATGTTGCAAGAAGGATATATATGTATATACACACACAAATACACATAAATTTATGTAAGAAAATATAATATAAAATATTATTTAATGTACGTCGAACTATTATGCCAAGTAGATACAAGAGCTTATGGAGATAATGAATTTAAGTTATTTTAATGGGTGATAAGTGATATCTAATGAGCTACAAACAATGGGTTTTGGGTAATAAGTGATTGGTAAATAGTTCTATGTTTTAATGGATTTTTAATTAATGGTATATAAATTATAGATTGAGCCCAAAATAAATGGCATGTCCTCAACCTAATTTAGATTCTTAATTTAACATTTGATCTACTCAAATAAATTACTAACCCAAGTTGGTCTTTCCTCCATCAACCTCTTCTTTGTGAGTTATTTCATAAAATTAACAATCTAACCCCAATTTGAATATAATATAAAATTACATTCAATAGGGAACAAGGCATTACCTTTGAAGAAGTTGAAATTTGAGAAATAGCTACTAATTTAGGATGGCATTACTTGAGAAATACCCATATGGCTTTTCTAGCATTGAAATGATAACACCTTTAATAAAATTTTGCTTTTAAGTGAAGTTAAAGTTTGATTGTTAAACAACAAACATGTCTTGATTATGTTTGAGAAAGTGGAGGATTTTCTACTATGTTGGGTTAACAAGTTGTGTAATGTGGAAGAAGTTCAAATGAGAATGTTCATGATGTATTCAAATTTTCATCTCAATATTTATGTTTTCATCGCTCTAAATGGAGTCTCATTTGAGCACCTACCTATTCAATTGCTCAACAAGGTGGCTTTATACTTCATAGATGCTACAACTCTAAATCAAACCTATCTAACTGTGGCTAGAGTTTGTATTAAAGTCAATTTAGTAAAAAAAACTATAAAAAATGCATTAGAATTCTGTAAAAGGAAGTAGTTTTAAAGGATTCTAGCAAAGGATTTAGTATAGCAATCAACCTAATAAGCACTGAGAATGTTGCAACCATGGTCACTCTTCTATTGATTATAGAAATATCATAAGGAACTTAGACACAGAGGTCTCATTATTTCTAAGTGAACTCTAATTAAATAGGGTGAGGGGATGAATAATAAAGAGGAACCTGAGGTGGACATGATGCATCTATTAACAAAGCATATAAGCTCTCCATATTATATAGTGTTAAGGATAACAATTCCAATTGCCCAAGTCCTAATTTGGCAAAAACAACCAATTTTTGTGATGTGTCAAATGAAGCTTCTAACAAAGGCACGAGCACAGATAATGATAAACTTAATTTGATAAAAAATTAGAGAAAAACTTTAAACAAGAGCTATGATAATTGCAGCATTTAAGAAAGAAAAATAACGAGGATACACATTTTGAAGCATTATACTAATGTCATCAAATAATACTTGATCTTCAACACCAAATAAAAATAAAAAATAACTTGCTCAAAAGAGAAATAAATTCTTGTCAATACAACTTGATCAAAAATGATTTTGCCCCTTCAAAAACTGAATGATCTAAAAGAAGAATAAAGAGAGGTTTTGATTAGTATGTGTTCAAAAGGAAAACATATAAACTAAAAAACCTTAACATTTTTAGATAACGCAAGATTAGTGGATAATACGCTAGTTTGAAACATAAAAGTGTTCATAAAAAGAGATCAATCTGCCACGTCAAGCATGTAATTAATTCTCTTGCCAGAAAATGCATTATAAGAATAGAAGTTGCCCCACTTGGCTATGTCATTTGCATATGAACATATTGTAGAAACCTCTTCCATTGAGATCTAACTTTAGAAAGGAAGCACGAATTGTTATGAATTATATGATCATGAGCAATTCATTCATCAACTCAACGACAAGTCTATCTACCAACTACTCTTGTACTATACATTAATATATGCTAAATGTATTAGGGCAGAGAGAAGGATATTGTGAACCATTTAACCTTAATTACAATACATCTCAAAAGACCATATATGGTTATGGGTATCTTTAATGTTATTTCTTCTATAAATGGATATACAAATTCAACCATTCCTCCTTTTTATTGTAATGAAGAAGTTTAAGTACTAAATAAACCAATGTAGCCGGAAGGACCTCACCTTCTTGCGTTTGATCTTCACTTAGGTTGTCAATTTTATAAAAAGGAGGTGGGATTCGAAAAGGCACGACAAAAGTCTAGTAAATAAGTATTGGATAAAAACATATCCAATAGAAATATAAAACAATCCAAGTAAAATGGTGCCAAATCACTCACCAATGCCACTCTAATATTCCAAAGATCTTGAATAAAGAACAAAAGAGGTCTTGTACCAAAAAAAATGGTACATGCATTCAACATTTTATAAAGTGGTGTAGAGTAATTTTTTTTTTCAACAAACCTTTTTGGGATATAGAAGATAGCATTAAAATCAAGAAGGTTAACAAAATTCCCAAAGCAATACAACAAAAAATATTAATGTAGTAGCATCATGTAGAAATTCTACTTTGAGTCGTACTACTCATATTCAAATTCATAACCATTCCATGATTCACTTCTTTGCTTCTCATTAAACTTTATTATCCTCACTATTTTAGGGGTCAAATTGTCTACAATTATTTATTACATATTTCTATTGTTTTATTTCCAATTTATCAATTTATTTTCGTCTACAAATTAGTTTCAAAATTTAAAATAAATGACACAATTTTAGATTTTTTTGATCCTAAAATTTGGAATAGTACGTTCATACAATAGTCACATAATTTGATCGGTGCAAAATGTCATTGAAAATGATTTTAAAAATGCTTTAAGGTATATTCTAGACTTTTTTGTTTCCACCTAACTTCTGTAACTACATACTACCATTATCACCACCATTAGTAGGTTTATTAATGGTAGTAATAACTCTTGTATTCTACTCTACCCTTGTTAGCCCTTCAAACTAGTTTATCCCCTTAACCTATACTGAATCATCATAATATGGCACCCATCAACACGTGTTGACTCAATCTACAAAAATACATGGCCCATAAACACACACTAACCCATCAAATGCTTCTCCACCTATATCATATCAATCATGGCACCAGCCATCTTATCGATTATTTAACACTTGCATGAAACACAACAACAAATTTAATAGCTATTTATAAAAATTAATTTTCAAAAAATTTTCAAATTCTAAAATATCATTTAGAATTCAAAATGTGACACTTTCTATTCTAAAATATCATTTAATATTCCAATGCTATAAAGTTAATATTTTACAAGAGTTCTTGATAGATAGGGATGCTCACCACGTTGTACATAAGGCAACTTTTAAGTTACAAAGTGATTTCACCAATCTTAATTGATACAAGGGTGTTCTACACAAATAATTTGATAGTATGATTTTAAAAGTGTCTTAGAGAAAAGAATGTTAAGTATTGTATAAGACATCCTAACCTACTGTCAAATATTCATAACACCATCAAAACCACTAGGCTAGTTCTTAACCCCTTCATTTCATCTTTTACAAAATTTACTTGTCACATCCAACTTTCTAATTTATGCAGCTAGCCATGTGATTTCTTATTTCGTAGTCTAAGAATTACAATTTTGTATGTATTTAGCGACATCATCACTAACATGAGTAAAGTGGGTCTAGATCGTTAAAACTACTTTTCATTTAGGTTT
Source organism: Vanilla planifolia (assembly GCA_023846275.1). Classification (NCBI taxonomy): domain Eukaryota; kingdom Viridiplantae; phylum Streptophyta; class Magnoliopsida; order Asparagales; family Orchidaceae; genus Vanilla; species Vanilla planifolia. The sequence goes on from JAIUJO010000022.1 coordinate 2,259,380, forward strand.
AGATCCCCTATATTATAAATCAATGCATGGCCTTGTTTTGTAAATAATGTTCTTATTTATCTGATGATCCTAGAATTTCTGATTCTAAAAATAAAGCACCATAAATAAACCCTTATATAGTTATATTTTTTGAACCTAAGGAATTCATAATTATCTATGAGCTAAAATATGTTTTAGAATATCATCAAAAATTTACTTAGTATCAAAGCATGGTTAAACTTACGAACTTTTATTAATTTTAGCATATTTTTAAAAATGTTTTTAATTTTATCCAATTATTATTAATTGTTACGAGTTATTATATATATATAGGTGTGTGTGTGTGTGTGTGTGTGTGTGTTTGTGCGTATAAATATATATATGTAAGCAAAAAAATATGTTTTCAAGTTTGAAGCAATAGTTTTTATTTATTTTTTTCACTTCTTATTACTTTTTGAGATTTATTTTATTTTCTTTCTCTTTATGATGGCAAATTATGAAAATTGTTCCCAACTCAATAGTTTTGATAACAACGTCCAAAACATAATATAGAATGTTCAATTGACATTTGGTACAAGCACACATATATCCAATAATATTATGTAGAATTCCAAAACTAATTCATTTGATGCAGAAGCTAAGATCGACCTTAGAAACTTTTATAGAATGAATGGAATAATACAAGAATAATAGATTATATAGAAACCATAGATCAAGTAGTTAAATGATAATTGACTCTAGAAATGGTGAAATATCCTACGAAAATGAACCAAACAAATTGGAACGTATACTGGGCATTCACTTCAAAAACCATTGATAGAAGATAAGGTCGGAATGATGATCACCAAGTTAATATGTATGTTATCACGTCATATTTAGATGAATGTTTGTGCAAATGACAACATCTGTTCGAAGATTTGAATACTTTTGTTGAGTGCATTACTAAATTTTAGAATTAAGCTCAAATGTGGTGTTTAAGTGCTTGATCAAGTAGTATTGTCTCAATTTTTTACTAGGATAAAAGTGTCCATTCAAGCTAAGTCTTATTTAAGAAGTGCCACTAGTTTAGAAAAAGCATATAAAGTAGCCCAAGAACTGGAAAGATTTAAGGGATAGACTTAACATAATAACAAGATTCTTTAAAGTACTTCCCCCCTCAAACTTGTCTCACTACTTCCACTATTCCAATTACTACCCCACAAGTAACCTTTGCCCCAACACCCATAACTTTGGCACAGTAAATCTAGCTATCAGGCAAACCATCTACTCATACAGTTCAACGTTCTTATTGTCACGACAAATGGCATGTTGTTTCCTAATATCCTAAGAGACCCAAATTCATACACATAGAAGAAGATGCAGAAAACATGTTGAATTTGGGGAGGAAGAGGTTATACATGGAAATAAGGAGGACAACAAAGAATTATAAATATTAGGTGAAATTCTTTACTATATTGGATCACTCATAACTATGCTAAGATGTAGTATTAAACAAGGATCAATTGAAGATTGGAGGCAAATTAACATCTCTAGTACCTTCATTAGAATTAATGACAGACTATGTCAAATTACCATAAATAATGATAATTTTATCAATTATATTGGATATAATACTACCAAAATGATAGGTTAATATTCACAGATAATTGCTACCTACACATTGCAGCTTCGAATAACAAAAATAAATTTCCACACAAAAATCAATTGTCTTAGTGAAAGTAAGTAGCCTTACCATTAGAACACATTGGTTATATGATAAAGAAGATAGCTTAGATGGAAGTGTAATGTGTTACCTTCATATATGAAGGTAAGGAGATTATGTTATATCCTTCATCTCCATCAAAAATAATCTCTAACCTAAATATTTCGAATGTGAAAGATAAGGAAAAAAGAAAATTATTTAGTGTTGTTTGACTAATAATATTGAGAGGGTTATAGCTAATGGTGCAGTTATCTGGCTTATGGCAATTATGTTATCCCTTCATGGTATACCAACCCCACCACTCATAGTCCAACATTTATTAGATAATTTTGTAAACATATATCTTAATGACGTACCTATCAAATTCAAACATTGCAGGGATACTCAACCCATTCTATATCTAGTTTTTGGCACCGCAAAAACTTTTTTAAGAAAATTTATTAGTTCAGGTGAAAGTTAAATTTCTATCTAGTTATTAATCCGATCAAGATGTATAAAAGTTAGTTAAACAAACCTTGGGCTATCCTCTATATATCGTAGTAGGAGTACACTTTTCAACATGGGATCATTTTTGCCAGATATTAAATTTATTAAGAAAACAATGTGTTTTAGATCTTTTGTAACTTATTTTGGAAATCAACTTTAGAGTCCTTTTATTTAACTGCCTAATGTAATCTTTTCCGTAATATTAAGTTTATTTTGTCTTTTGCTCATCATATCCTATCATTACATAAACTTTTTGCAAAATAGTTTAATATAAATAATAAAACATATAAAAGCTAGTAGATGCTCATAGTCAACAAAGAGAACTTGGTGATGGTGATTATGCAATGATTTGTGATTGGTCTGAGGGTTCCCATCAAGAAGCCTCAAGAAATAGCATGCCCATAGGCTAGACCATTTAGTCTTGTGGTAAAATACAGTATCAATTAATCTATTTTCTTATTTAAATATAGATTATGTAATAATCATTACATTTAATTTTCGTTGTCTTTTATCATTTACAGAACAACAACTAATACTTAGTGAGGCATTTGAGGGTTCATAATCATTTTTGAGTGAACATATCCCATTGATACATTTAGCCACATCTATTTAGATGAAAGATAAAATGCAGCCAATTTTTTATTATCAAATAGTTTTCATATAGGATCAAGCACAATAGAGGTTTTTGGTACATTAGTAAGGTCATCCCATCTCTAAGAACACTTGGATAACTATGGAGGAGCCTCATTTCCTAAACCTGAAGATGTTAGAGTAGTATCAAAGATTTCACCTTAGTTCCATAGAATTAAGCTCTTTCCCATCATGAGAGGATGATGTAGTAGCATCTTCTACATCATACAAGTGTTCTACTTGTAGCCATAATCCTATTCAGATTCATTGCATGTCAAGATTGACTCCTTCAACATTTGTTATTTTATTGTTGTGCGAGTCATTTATAGCCAATACTTGTTTATTACACATTTTAGTTTACTTTCCATAAGTTTTTCAAGCTATTGTTTCTACACATCAGTTTAAATATTATGGAGATCAATTTGTAGCTTTAAATTTAGTTGAAAAGTTCCTAAAAAAAGTGTTGTAATTTTGTTGAAGAAAATTGTTGTTAATAATGATAGCAAAAATGCTTAAAAATAAGGTTTTTGTGTATTTTTCTCTTTGACTACTATCAATTGTCATTATTACAATCATTGACAATAGCCATATCTGTAGCTCATGGCCACTCATATGACCAACTCGACCAATGTTAAGCCAACCAATTCGTAAATCACCTTGACTACCTTCAATCTCTCAAGCCATGTTTCCTTATCACCTTGTGTAAACTCAATCTAAAAAGGAACCTGACCAATCAACATGCATCAAATCATCAAACTACATTAATGTTGTGTCATCTATGGCACTACGATCATGCAACCGGTAATGTCATCACTAGCTACACCATTACATGCAACACACATTCTTGTTTGGAACTACTTCAATTAATTTTGTTACTTTTCAAGCACAAGTTATTTGCAAACTTCAAAGTGCTTCTTTTGTAATCTGTGTTAAAATTTGAATTTTTAAATTTTTTTTAGAAATAAAAAATGTTTATTTAGTGTTGCAAAATGTCTTTTTGTTTTAATATGTTAAGAAATTACTATTTTTAATCTATTAAGAGGGATAGTCGCCATGTTGTACACTGAAAAATTTTTGAATGAAGTAATGAATTATTGCCTCCAAGAACCTTTGATATGAGCATGTTGTTCTTGAATAATCTAATAATGTGATCTAGAAGAAACCATGCAAAGCTAAGTGAGAGATTCTAAAAAAGATATCTCAACACATTACATAATACCCAATAGAGTGTTAAAATCACCATGAAAGTTCTTAACCACTTTATTTAAACTTTTGAGAAATTTACGTTTTGCACCTAACCTTCCCATTTGTGCATATGATTGAGTGGCTTATTTTTTGTCATTTTAAGAACTGATCTTCTATATGTGCCTTACCCCTTCAACAAATGTGATTACTTTGCATGTGACTTGTTAAAATCATTTTTCCAAAAGGTTGACAACCCTTATGTTAGAAATTACTTCAAATCGATGGTTTCTTAGAAAAATTATTACTTGCGTATCAATTCTTGGGTTTTTTATTTTAAACAAAAGAACCTTAGGTTGGCTTTTATATAGAATATTAGTTGTACACAATCAGTTCTCAATTGTCTAATAGCTTAAATGGGTTTAAGCATATCATCATACCCAAAACATTTAGTAATATTTTTCATTCAATTAAGGTAACTAAATAGTTGAGAAAAGAATTTCTTGTAGATAATTGGAAGAGAAATGGGTTGAACCAATTAAAGAAAATTATTATCTTATGGAGTGACTAAGTAAGAAAGAAGTATTCTAGTGTTAGATGGCTAGAATAAAATGGCTTCAAAAGGAAGGAATGTTCAATTACTTTATCATTTTGTTAAGGTCAAAATATCTAAGCTTGACATTTGTGGTGTTAGAGACCCAAATAGCCAAATATTAGCTAGATAGATAAAGCTTGAAGAGGTACTTGGACAATGTTTTTAAGCACTAAACCATTCTAATAAAGGTCACGCTATGTATGGAACTATTCCTTAACATACATAAGTTAAAATCTTAAGAAGGCAACAATTAGCTTATGAAAGAGGTCATAATGGAGGTGATCAATGAAGTGGTATTCAATTCGACAAAAATATTAAACCTCTATTGGATGGATTTAATGATGAATTTTTCATAAAATATGCAAAAACTAAAGGTTGTGAAGCAGTAGAATTTGCCAATGACTTCTTAAAGGAGTTGCAAGTGCGAACCTATTAATGATTCCTAAGGTAGACATACCAACATCATTTAAGGACATCAAAGTTTTTTGTTCATGCAATTTTAATGAGAATATACTATGCAACCTATTAGAAAATCTGCTTCATGTAGTATTGCTAGGAAACACATCTCAAGAATAAGATAGTTTTGTTAAAATGAAAGAAATGGTGGATAATATACTTCTAGATAAAGAATTAATGAGTTCTCTTGATTGGAAAGTTGGATGTTAGTGTTGCATTCTCAGGCTAGTCATACAAAATTCATATTACAGCTTGTAATGAGATTTCCTATATAATATACTAGAGAATTCTTTTTTTCAACACAACTTAATGGTTGATCTACAACATTATAAGCAACCCATAGCTCTTCATCAAGTCAGTGGCATTATTAACATATTTCCTTAACAATCAAGGGAATTAAGATAAGAAATCTAATTTCTCCTTTACTATTTTTGTTATCCATGTAACCTTCTAGCATGGAACTAAAGAGTCTATTTACAATTTGGAAAGTCATGTATTATGCTATAACTTAAGTTTTCCCATTAATTTGTCAAATTTATTATGTTAATGACATTATCATTTTTCACAAAGGAGATCTATGATAAAAAAGCTATCAAACAAAATTTGTAAGAGAGTACCCTGGAATGTTTGGTCTTCAGTTAAATAAATGAAGCAATTGACTACACATTAGTAGGCTTTGAAGGAAATATTAACTAGAAAGGTAAAAATGGTCATGGTTTTTGAAAGGGATCTCTTCCCATAACATACCTATAATGTCTCGTGTTTACTAGGATGAAAAAGAATTATATTGTTAGCATATCCTTCATAAACATATTAAGAAGTTGATAGGCTCAAACAAAAAATTATCATCCATGGGTGGTAGATTAATCTTAGTGATGCTTATCTTAATCTCCATTTGAACATTTCCATTAATGAATATTCTTCCACCAACAAAGCTTATGGACATCATAGAAAATATTATGAATACCTTCTTAACAGAGAAGTAGATAATGTTTACATGCATCATAAGGAAACTTTTGGGTTGAAGGAACTGAAGGACATCGTGATTGCTTGCCCTATCAGCTGAACTAGAAACATTAAATATTTAATTTCTTTGGGCCATACTCATGAAAGATAAATAACTTGATTGGAAATTCATTGAACACTAACTTAGCAAAAAAAATGAATGATAAAAACAATGGATATGTCGTTAGAACATACAAATACATATTTATATTCAAGGTTCTCCAACTGAACCATTTCTAAAGAAGCGGTCTTAAGCATATTAGTTTTATCGAATGCTATCATAAGAAAGTTCTTCATATTAAAAACAATAAAAATGATTTGGAATGCAAATTGCTCCACTACAATCTCCTTGGTTGTTTAGGGAACCTGAAACATGGTTATGCGTTTCCTGGAATACTTAGGTAGACTAAATATCTATTTGGCCTTCAATTATCCTTTCCATCCTAACAAGGACCATTTAAATCATGCATCTAAAATTTGATATATGACAAAGAAGATATGGTCTTTCTTTACATTTAATTGACAATCTATCAAGTGAAGAAAGTAGTCAAGGGAACAAGCAAATTAATGAAATCAATTATCAACAATTTATTAGTTACTACAACAAATTCATGTGTTTCCTTCTAAGGAAAACTACGAAAGAGGATAGGCTTATGGAGTAGATAGCTTTGGTCCTCCAATTTTAGGAAAAATTAAGAGTATAATGTATGATTTAAGTTTTTAGAGTTTCTAGCTACCAACATAGTGAATCTCAAGATTAATGGAAGCTACAAGTAAGAAATATCTATAGTGAAAGGTATCATTCAAGCTCATAAAGATAATTGGATTCATTCTTATGGTTTTTGATAATCATGACATGGCCATTTTGGTAATAATGAACATTACTATGAATGCATTGTAGTGGTGTTATAATAGCAACTATACTAAAATTGAGGCTTAACTTGATTACATTATACTATTTTACATGATCCAAGGGAGCATAATATCACATTAAAAACTCATTTATAATATTAAACAAATTAAGTTGGATTCTCTGAAACTCTTAATACAATGAACTTTTCATTATGAAAGGTAAACAACTACTAAGAAGATTATAAAAAGTAATGGGCAATTAAAGAATGCCCAAACCTTGGAAGCATTTAATATTTTCTATTATTTCAAGGCCCTTATAAATATTGAAAAAACACACATAGCTTACATTGGCCTATTGTACAAAATATAAAATATAATCACTCCAGCTAAAAATTGTCATGAAGCTTAACTTCTAAAACATTGATGTCATTAAGAAATAAATGAACCAAAAAAATTATCACATTGCACCTATGAAAGTTCATTTTCATGCTTCTCATATTTGTTTGGTGATCAAATTGGATTCATATAAATGAAGTTCATTTAGAACAAAAGAAGACTTACGTGGTGTTCTTAAAAAAAGTGACCTTCTAGACTTAGCTAACCATTCCTTTGATCCCATACACACTGAGGTTGTCATTATTACAATTTTACTTTCATTGGAATAGTATGCTTTGACAAATTAAAAGCATATGTTCGCATATAAAAACTAGAATAGAGGATTACATTGCATTGGAATGTTCATTGAGCATTTCAAGATTATTACCTTGAGGTACTATTCGCAAGGTTATGTAGTGTAACTTGATCCATTACCATTTTGTTCCACCATGATGGGGAGCCAATATTGTCTATGTTTGCACGAACCATCATTGCATGATATGCAAAGCTATAGACTTATGAAAATACATCAACATTTAATAGTTATGATGTGTTCATTCTATTATGATGAGCATGCTCTAACTCATTTAGCTATTGTAAGCAATAATAGCACATGCTTGATGCATTTTTCGATATATCATTGAATGACATAATGTAGGATAAAAAATTGCCTTTTCAAATGTATATTACAAAATCTAAGTAAATGGTACAACTAAAATGTTTCTAACACACTAAAAGCGAGTGTTACCTTTTACTTTTTACAAATATTAATATAAAATTTGTCGTTACAATGAAATGATTCTAATAATTATGTTGTAGTGTTCCACCATTAACTGAGTGCTCTCATCAAACAAACCAATGATTACAAGTTTTCGAACTCTTATCATATTATATGATCAAGCATTAAAAAAGGTAGTATCAATCACTTCAGCAAACATGACAAAGCTCTAGCGATCCCCAATAACCATATGTATTTTGAATCATATATTATGGCATGTCATCTATTTCCCAAAGAACTAAATATGAAATTTTTCCTTCTTGATTCAGAATATACAAATGTCACTTGACCATAATTATGTGTCTTACCACAGGATCTAGCACTTTTCTTATAGGCAAAAGAAACTATTTGATATGGTTACTTCTATACCTTGAGAAATGAAATATCTAACCTATTTATGTCCTATGTGAGGGTGTAAGAGCTATCCACTACTTCATGAATTTCTTATCAAAATGAAGATCATTTGCATAACACAATGATATCATGTTGACCATTATTTATTAGTATCAAAGCATGATTATGGTTTTGCTAAATTTGAACCAAGGATGTTGGCATTTCTGATTCTAAAATAAGCTTTCACAAATTTTTAAGCTCCCCTAGAAATTTTAAAAAATATAAAGTTATTTAATCCTTAATTAAGACAACAAAAGTTTTCCTATAAACACTCAATAAATTACATAAGGTTACCATCAATTACTTAGGCACATTTGGGTTTCTTATAAAGCCTAAACCAATTATCTAAGGTACCCAACTCATCATTCTTATACTTGATCTTTGACCTAATAAGATCCTTACTAAATATTTCACTAATTGCCTAGGTCATCCATTAGGTTTCTATTTGAATCCATATATTGTCTTTTACCCTTAGCCGTACTATTCAATTTTATGCTACAATAGCAAAGTCTAGATCACAGGAATTCAACTAATGATTCTTATGTGTAGGGAAATCAAAATATTAAAGAATATTAAAAAATTCTTTTATTCTTTCTCTTTCATTCAATTCACAATCACAAACAAAAAAAAAATAGAAAAAAAAGGACTTCTATTTGAACCCATCTAAAGCGAGCTATAAAAAAAGAAATAAGAAATAGGGATAATTTCTATCTAATATATATCTAATATCCAACTAGTAAATAACATAGTGTCATAGGTAGCCTATGCATCTAAATCCTATTGAAGGCTTTTCTTGAGCCACTCATATTCCCCATATCAGTATCCAAGATGTCAACTAGCCTATGAGCCAAATTATTGTCATTAATGGATAAAAAATATCATTATGTTAACAGATTAGCTAATATAATAAACTTGCTCAAACCCTTCACTAAGTGTGGCACAAATAAAAGGCCTATTCTTAGCGACCCCAACATTCTTCCAAGGCATTTACCAATTTTGTTATTAGTTATAGGCCTTATCCATAACATCGATGAGCACCAAGTGTTATTAATGTCAATCGAATCTTAGGACTTTTTATTGGTTACTACTTTAACATAACATAAGTCTTAGGCTTAACTTAAAGCTAAGAATACCTTAGATATGTTTTTTTTATCTTAGCTAGATTATTTTGCCACTTTCTTGCCCTTACCTTTTTGTTACAAATATGTTCTAACATTATTTAGGCTTTTTTAAGAAACTTTGGATTATATGTGTGACTAAAAAAATCTTTACTTTAATAATCTTGCAACCATATTACCTATCTTACATTCTTGACAAAGACTATGTTGAAGAATATGTATGTTACTACAAAATTTTGTAAATCTATTAGTAAAAGTGTGCTTAATGAAAGGTCATAAAAAGTTTTCCAGGTCATAGGTCCCAACGACATCATGACTTTGTGGGCTTTTATTCAGAAGTCATATTATACATCTATTAATTAAGTGAACTTGATGGATAATTCAATGGTGTAGAAAAACTTAATGTTAAAAAATATGAATTAATCACTAAATCATGATAATTTTATAAGTCATTCAACATGGCTTGATCACATTCCTTGATATATTATCATAATGAAGACGACAACATTTCGCGAATTACTTAATCATATTAATCACTTATTTCACTAAAACACTATCAATATTTTGGTGTAAAATCTTTTGTATCATCCTACCTTGTGACTCATGTGTAGAACTTCTACAAAGGTATACCTATCCTCCGTAACATCTTAAGATCATTCTTCTTCTTCTTACTCTTAGGTGGTTCTTCTTTTGCTCAACTTTTCAGACTTATTCTTTATACCTATTCTGATGACTTGGTTTTCCTAAAACCAAACAAAGATATATCATAATACTTAAATAGGATTGGATAACAATCATTAGGCCAAGGTATTTACTTAGTAAATTTGCTGAGGCTTTTTTGGCTACTCAAGTAAATGAACTTACATATAAACATTCAGAAACCCTTAATCCCTTTTAATAAGATCTATAGTTATAAATTAGACCATTTTTATCATATTGTCAAAATCACTAAATCTTATTACAATCAACATTATTAAAGTTATTTCCATTTTGTTAATTTAGGGTTCCATAACTATAATGGAAGCAAAAAAATGTAACTCAACTACAAAAACAAGCTAATTTAATGTTTTTTTGTTATAAGAATACTACACCTATATCATATGATCTATTTATCAAAATTTTCTTTTATTGAAAAACATTATCTCTTATGATAATTCTATGGTCTAGTATTCATACATGTATGATACATGCACTAAGTACATATTTGTCACATCATGGATCAACAATTTTCCTGTGTGACAATTCCCTTAATAGATCGTACTAAAATAATATCACGAAGAACATTATATGATATTTAGCTCATAAGACACTTAAAGCTTACTTGAAATGTTTTCTTTGTAATGTTATCAGACTTGTGTGATTAATTACTTTGTCCCTATAAGATCATAGTGGAACCTAAACCAACCTCTGTGTTTCATATTAAATCACTTGTATGCAAATGTGACATGCTTGGCATGATCATTGTTAGCTTTTTGCATAGTTGCATTTTTGCTCTATATCATACTAGATCTTTCAATATTATGTCATATAGTTGTATTGTATAACCCTAACTTTCTAAATTAGCAGCATATGTAACATCTAACATTAACGCATATGACATTATTATATTATGCAATAGCTATGCTATACTTGTACAAGCAAATATGCTTTACACTTGAATCGCAAATGCATTTTGTATCAAATTTTAGCATATAATTAGCTTAGAAGTACCATACCTTATTCATAATTGGGCTCTCATTATGTTTATCCATCAATCATGTTATACAACCTTCAACAATTATACTATATGGTTCTCATTAAAGCTAGAGTTAGCCACAACTTAGTTACTCAACATTTAAATGTAATTTATCAGTAAAATGAGAGAAAAATAACATTTATGTGTTATCCAAAAGGGAGGACTAATAATCTAACTACCTTAATTTGTATTTTAACCTCAAAATCTAGAAAACAACTATGGTAATTTGTAAAAACTTTCACTTTCGACATCTATATTAACCTCCTACTTAACCTAGCCATCTAAAAGGACCTAGACTAACGTATAGCTAAACATTTTAGTTACCTAATACTAAACTCAAAAATATGCATTAGCTATTTCAAATAGGAGACATCTATTTGTAACTAGGGTCCTTATGTTCCTCTTGACATCTTATAATGGATGTTGTACATATTTCATTAAACCAGATGTATGAAAAATATCATGTATTCCAACTAAAGCCCTTAGAAACTAATGTATATATGCCAATGCTGTAATCCTTTCTAAAAATTCCTAGGATCATTTGTACTTTTGATGAATTTTCTTAGCCTCTCAATATCTAAGTACTCTTTGAATTAGCTAACCTTATATTAAAATGGCCTAATATAAGTTTGCTAACATAGTTCTTCATTTAATATTCTTGCACCCAGCACAAATTAGCACTCTATTTATGAATCTTTATAGTAGTAGCATTTACAAATTTAAGCCCAAAAGCTTACCTGGACTTAGGATTTACTTAAGAAAACGGAAACCTATACCATCAACCACCTAGGCCTAAAATTGCCTTGACAATAAAAAATTATTAGCTATTATTACACATAAATTCAATCCATGTTAGATTCCAAAAAAAATTTCAGTGATATTTTGCATTATGCCATCAAAAATTCTCCAACTAAATTCTCCTCTTAATTGTTCATGAACATAGAGGTGAAAATTATAATAAATCTAACAATAGTTACCATCGTGTGATGTAAAAGATTCCCAATCTAGGTTGTAAGCTTTGCATCATGGTCTAAAAAGATGATATCACTTTAATCAAATCAAAGTGAAAAATTAGAATAAATGACACAAATTTAGTAAAAATGTTACACTCCTAGATGCAAAGGATATTAAGTGTAACATCACAAATCAATAAAATGAACATGATAGAAATTTTACATAAAGTGTGTAAAACCCAAGAAAATAAAATAGTTTAACAAATAAGAATAATTTAATATGAAAGAATAACTTTAGTTGAGTCAAATTATGATTGTTTTGCTTTCATCGAACATCTTTTGGAATTACTGTGAACAAGCAAAGTAACTACACCTGAATAATGATTGATTGTTGTTTTAATTTCAAGTACAAAAGATAAATTGATGAAATTTAATATAACCAAATGAAAATAATGCAAAGGTCACACTAGCGAATAATAAGAGTTTTATAATAATATAACAAAATCTAAGAAAAACATTTCAATAAATGAAATAAATTTTTTGGAAAAGTTGCATACAAAGATAATCAAAAAATTGATTGTAAAATCTTTGAATATAAAATTAGATACAAATCATACTTCTCATAAATAATAGATAGATCTTTCAAAATAAATTATTTAAATATGTAAAAAAGGATATTAAATTGGATAGTGCATGTTAGGTTGTCCGATGAATTTTGTCTCATCTCGATTGAAACTTGCTTATAATAATAGCAAATTACCAAAAGAAATAAATATAATTAATAATAAATTATTATGTTAATTTTGTGTAAATATATGTTATAATTTTAATGATATAAATTGAAGCAACATAACATAACAAAATCAATGCGATGAAATGTCACTTGAGGGAGGATTTTGACTTACATAGTAATATAGCGACATGTAAGAGAAATAATTGAATGAAATGAGTTAAATTATATAGAAAAGTTAAATTCCAAGAAACTTACAAGAATGACTATAACTTTCTTGATCTTTAAAATAGGTATAATCAAATTGTCTCATTAAGAACTCCAAAATGTTGTAAAATAAAATTTTGAGAAGTGTAAAAATAAAATATTTATTTGGTTAAGCTCATTCACTAGAGTCAAATGATTTTGTTTCATTTCCATCGAAGCCTTCTTTTACTTGTTATAAATTACCATGGAAATTAAATATAACAAATAATAAATTATTACTTTAATATTAATTAAATATAAAATGAAGAGAAAATTAGATAAATTAAAGCAAACTAATAGAACCAAATCGAAGTGATGTAAGGATCTTACAAGACCAGAATTAGGCTTTCATAGTATTATAATAAAATAAAATTAAAACTTTTGGGAAAATGTGATGAATTGTATGGGAATTTTAATTCCAATATAATAAGGAAGTTAAGTGTAATATCCTTGATCAACAAAATAAGTACGAACTACAAAGTCTTCTAAAATATGCAAAAATACAAAAAATATTAAATATCTAAATATATATATATATATATAAATATATATTTTATTGTATAGAGCTTACCTAGATGGGTACAAATAGTTGTTTTGACTCCATAGGATATCATTTAGAATCATTATGAATACATGAAATTTAACCAAATAATTTCATATATAATTTAACTGATGAGATTAATTGAATATATGAAATTTAACCAAATTAAGGCCATCTAATTGTCAAATGAGAGGAGATTTAGAGTTACGTAGTTATATAATCGTATTAAAAAAACATTAGAATTAATGAGACTAATTGTACAAGGAAATTATATTTTGAGATATTTAGATTATCTATCGCGACATACTTGATTGTAAAAGAAAAAAATGAATAAAAAAATTCTCATAAAATGAGGCAAAATATTGGAAAATAAAATGAATTCAAACATAATAAGGAATATTTAATTAGATAGAGCTGATTGATAAGACTCTAATGATGCTTATTTACCTTTATTAAACGTCACTCATAATTTTTATGAATTGCCTAATTAAATTAGTATAAAAATAATAAATTATTATTTTAAACTTAATTAAACATATGTTAAACAAAAAATTATGATAAATTAAAGCAATGCAAAATAAGAAATTTGAAGCAATATAAAGGTTGTAAGAGAGGAAACAATTTCGAAAAATGAGATAAATTTGGTGGAAAAATCTCATTCCATGATGCTTAAGAGATCTAGTGTACATCCTCGTTCATAAAAATAGATATGAATCAAAAAAACACATAAAGATTACCAAAACGATAGAAAATAACTATTTTGAAATTTTAAAATTCGTATTTAATTTGATAAAGGTCATCACATTTAGTTCGATGATGCTTCCTTCATTTTGATAAGATTGCACATAGAATTATGGAAGTATCAAAGAAAATAAGCATAAATAATAATAAGGTAAATTGATGGTAAGTAAATAACTAAATTTAACTGATGTATAAGTGATATAAAAGGGAAATTAGTGGTCAATAGTAATATAACAAATTAAAAGAAAAATAATTAAGGAAATGAGTTAAATTGTGTGGCATTTTTTCACTCCAACATATTAAGAAAATTGAGCACTACATCCTACATAATTAAGTTAGGAAAGAATCAAAATGTCTTGTAAACTATCCTAAAATCTTAAAAAATTAAAATTCTTAAAATTATAAAAATGAATATTTAAAATGATACAGCTCATCGATACAAGTCTAGTAACATCTGTTTCATTTCGAATAGGCCTCGTCTAGAGTTATAGTGAATTACAAAGGTAAATAGGCTTTCAAAATAATTAATTATTATTTTAACTTTTGGTATGTTTTAAATCAAAGTTTAAACAAATTGAAGTAATGTAAAATAACT
Organism: Vanilla planifolia; assembly: GCA_023846275.1. Taxonomy (NCBI): domain Eukaryota; kingdom Viridiplantae; phylum Streptophyta; class Magnoliopsida; order Asparagales; family Orchidaceae; genus Vanilla; species Vanilla planifolia. The sequence continues at coordinate 2,274,472 of JAIUJO010000022.1, forward strand.
AATCTAGGCATTGCAAAAGTTAAACGAGTGGAGGAGCAGAGTTTCATGATAATATAACTAAATCATAGCGATACATTTAATGAAATGAGATAATTTGTACATAAAACTAATGCGATGTAGTGCAATATCCAAAATCTTTAAATCAAAGTATAAATCCCAATATCTCACAAAATATAACACGAGATGATAAATAAAAGATTTTAAAATGTAAAAATGAAAATTTAACGTCATAAAGTATAATAAGATTTGTCTAACAACATTAGTTTCATCTTGAATGGGATTATTTTAGAATGATTATGAATCTCCAGATTATATAAGCATAACTAAAAATAAACTATTTTTTAATATTAACTAAACATATAGTAATGAAGAAATTAGAAAATTTGTAGCAATGTTGTATAAAGAAATCAAAGTGATTTATTGGTCACACAAGAGAAGATTTTGAATTACACAATAACATAAAAAATACAAATGTAAAACATTTGAAAAATGAGGCAATTTGTATTAAAAGTTTGATTGTGTGATACTAAAGAGATTGATTTTAACTTTTTTGATCATCAAATTAGGTACAAATCAAAATTTTTCATAATTTAACAAAAAAATATGGAAATTTAAAATATTTAAAACTACAAAATGAATATTTTGTTGCATATACCTCATCAAGATGAGTTTAGTGATGCTTGCTTTCATATCCATTAGACCTCATTGAGAATTGTTACAAATTAAAAAAATATATAAAAAAGAACGTTATTATTTAAATAGTAATTAAATATAAAGTTGAAATACAACAAAAAAGAACAATGTAATAAAATCAAAACAAAGAAATGTGGAGGTCACAAGCAAAAGAATTAATGTTCCATAGTATTATAACCAAATCAAAGAAAAAAATAAAAAGAATTACTTAAATTGGGTGCAAAAGTTGCAGTCCAAGGTTTTAACATGATTAAGTGTAAGATTAGTGATCATCAAGTCCTGTACTAATTGAAATGGCCTACAAAGAATTCCTAATGAAATAAAATATTAAATAAATAAATAAATAATTAATATTAAATTGAATAAAGCTCCTTCAAATAATTTTAGCAACATTAGTTTCATCTTGATAAGATATTATTTGGAATTACAATGATTTACTAAACTAAATATGTATAAATAATAATAAGCTATTTTTTATTAAATAAATAAAAATTTAAGCTAAAATAAGATGAATTAAAGTAATGTAATATAGTGAAATCTAAATAATCTAAACATAAATGAAAAGAAATTTAGAATTACATTGTAAATAAAATTAAATTGAAAACTCTTAAAAATGAGTTGTAAGTTGCATTTCAAAATATTAAAGAGATTGAGTGCAACTTCTTGAACTATTAAATCAAGAACAAATAAAAATATCTTATGAATTATGTAAAAACAATACAAAATAAATTATTTAATAATATAAATTTGAATATTTAATTAGATAGAGCTCTTTGTGGTTAGTCAAATATTGTTTTTTTGTAGAGACCTCATTTAAAATTACTATGAACCACCAAAGTAAATAAATACAATTAAAAATAAATTATTATTTTAATTCAATTTAAGCATACATTAAATTTGAAATAAGATAAGTGGGAGTAATGTCATATGATTAAATTAAAAAAAATGTAAAGGTCAAATAAGATAAGATTTGGATTTACATATTAACATATAATATTAAAGTAAAAAGCCTAAATGAATAAGGTAAATAATATAGGAACGATGAATTCAAAGATACTGCAAAGATCATGTATATCATTTTCGATCATTAAATGTGGTACAAATGAAAATGCCTATCTACTTAAGAAAAAATAAAAATTTGAGTGAGGTAACTCATCGAGATGTGTTTAATGGCATTTGCTTAGCCACGTTCAAATAACAATTAGAGTTATAACTCAATTTTTGTTAAAATAGGTATAAGTAATAATAAGTTTTCAAATTCATATTATGTATATTTTTATTATAACTAAAAACAGATAAATTAAAGTTATAATATAACCAAAACAATGATATGTAATCATGAAAGTTATTTAAAAATTTCAATTAATAAGATAAATTCTACATGAAAGTTATAGTCCAAGACACTAATGACATCAAGTGTAGCATCTTTAATTGTCTAATTTGATATAATTCAAAATGACCCATAAAGCATACTAAAACAAAAGAAAATAAGTTATTATAAAAAATATTGTTTAATTCAATAGAGCATTTTGGGTCGAGTCCAACTATGCTTGCTTTAGCTCTATTAGATCTCAGTTACTGTAATTGTGAATTACCAAGAAAAATAAGCATAAATAATAATAGATTATAATTTTAATATTAAGTAGATTTATATTGAAATTGTGATGAGATAAATTGTATAAATGTAATGTAACATAATAAAAGACACGTAATGGTCAATTGAGAGGAGATTTAGAGTTATATAATAATAAAAATAAATTAAAGGAAAAAATTTTAAAAATGAGATAAATTATATGGGCAAATTATTTTCCAATATGTTATTAAGTTCTAGTGTAGCTTAGTCTATCAAAATTAAAATGTCACATAAAGCATACAAAAACCATAAAAGAATATTAAAATATAAAATAAACATTTAATTAGATTGAGCACCTTGAGATTAGTGCAATGATCTTTGTTACATCAACACCAGACCATTTTTGGAATTACTATGAATTACAAAATCAATTAAGAATAAATAATTAAAAAAATTTATCTGAAGAAATATATCCATAAATTGAATGATATAACTACATTCCAAATCAATAGAAAACATCAGATGAAATGAGATAAGTTGTATGATGTAATTACATTCCAAGGTACTAAGGAGATTGATGTAGCATCCTCATTTTTCAAATCAATGTTCAATTTAAATTTCTTCTAATTGTTAAAAAATCTAAGAATGTAAAATATTTAAAAGAAATAACATGAGCACTTTGTAGGATCGAGCTTATCAAAAAGAGTCTATTGATATTTATTTGACCTCTTATGAATCCTTTTTGGAATCATTGAATAAAGAAATCAAATAATAACAAATAATAATAAATTATTCTATTAATATTAAGTAGATATATATTAAAGTTGACATAAGACAAATTAAAGAAACATAATATAAATAAATGAATTGTAGCAATCAAATGAGAAGAGATTAAGAGTTCATAATAACATAAAAAACTCAAAGCATAAATGGAATGAAGTGAGATAAAATATAAGGGATAGTTGAATTTCACAAGGTTAATCATGAAATCAGGTATAAAAATGGCATAAAATAACAAAAAACCATTAAAAATTAAATTTTTAGAAATATTAAAAATGAATATTTTATTAGATATAGCTCATTGAAATGAGTACAATGACATTTGCTTTATCTCAATCTAGCCTCATTTGGAATTACTATTACATAGAAAAAAATTAAAACAAAAAATAATAAATTATTACACTAAAATTTAATAAAGACATACTAGTTGAAGTGAGATAACTTGATGCAAACAAATATAGCTAAATCATGGAGATGTAAAGCCTCAAAAGAGAAGGAATAGAGTTTCTTGATAATATAACTAAATCAAACTAAAAAATTAAAACAATAAGATAAATTATGTGGGATATTTGTATTCCAAGATACTAAGATGATTGAGTGCAACAATCTTCATCACAAAAATAGTTAAGTATCAAAATGTCACATATAATGTACCAAAATCTAAGAAAATAAAATATGTATTTGGCTTTTTATTTTCTACCTTTCCTTATTGACAAGTTAAACACTTTGTTTGACAAAATCTAGCACATCTCTCTTTAGACTATGCTGCTAAAAAATGTTCAACAACTCTTAATATTTTTTATTCTCTCATAGATGGATGGAATATCTAGAATTTTGCACACAATCTAACAAATTTTGCCATAATTGTTCTTGATAAAGAATAAACAACCTCTTCTAAAACATTAATACCTTATTTTCATTAAAGTTAAAATCTCATCTCTATTTTTCTTCCATTTCCTAAATCACTTTTTATCATTTTGGGTATTCTTGTTGACCCTCCTTTATTGAATATTATCAATCAGACCTTAACAATCGTTGAAATAACTTTCTTAAATTCACAAGCACCTTTATATTCAGCTCAATTGTATCGGATTAAAAAGTTAATGTTTTCTCATGTTCTACAATAAAATTGCCGTATTAACAAGTGACTATCAAAGAATTGTCCTTCTTCAATTTCGGTGAGTTCCATCCTCGTTCATTACCTCAAATTTTGCTTTTTATTAGTAAAAATATATTTCAAACTTCGATTACTTTTAAATACTTAACATTTAACCCCATAAGTAAATGTCTCAAATTTTTTAAAGCAAAATAATGATTGCAACATAAGTCATGTACTAGATAATTATTCTCATGAATTTTTTATTTGTAGATCATGTATTTTCCCCAATTACACCAAGACATATCATAATAGTTAATATGGTTTAATTAAAAACATTTGAAATCCCTATGGTCCTTCTTGTAACACTAATATTGGAGTAATAGTCAACATATATTTTATCATTTAAAAACTTTTTCACATTCAAGATTGCACTAAAGCAACATTTACTTTTGAGTTAATGATGTGAAGGGAAAAGCTGTTTACGTAAATCCCTCAAACCTTCAATAATATCCAATCATTCCTAATGCGCTTTAGATTTTGTGTAACCATGATTGGTCTTGGCTAGTCCATGATTGCATAAAACTTTTTGGGAGACACTAAAATGACTTTTGCAATAAAAGCATAAGGAGTTTAAATAACAAAAATCATATGTTGTGAACTTAGCAAAAAACCTTATGATCTCTCAATTTTTGTAATACTAAATTTAAATGAGTGGTACTATCTTCATAAGGTTTTCTGAATATATTAGAAAATCACTAATAAATTCTATAACAAATTGGTCCAAATATTTTTTAAAAAAACTTTTAGACCTTGGCCATCATTGAACAAATGTGGCTATGTCGAACTACCTAATTAATGTATCACTTCACAAAACCTTTCTTTAGATGCTAACACTCATCATGGTGCCTATCAGCACTAACTTCATGTATTAGACTCTAGGTCCTACAAATGAATCAACATCACTAGAAGTTTTCCTTCAATTATTGCCACTACTATTACTCTAAAAAGATGCTTTCCTAAAATGAGGGCAAAATTTAAACCTTTTGAGTCTACATCTCTTCTACCTACCTTTCTCGTATGAATCCAAATGATTAGTAAAGCATGGCAAATCCCTTACAAATTAAATTTCTAAAATAATAATAGTTATTGTTTAATTTGAAAGAGCTCATCTAAATAAGTTTAATGATATCTATCTCATCTTTATTGCATTTTATTTAAAATTACTATGAATTATCAAAATAAATAAGCATAAATTAAAATAAAATATTACATTATTAAAAAAACACATGTATATTTAAGCCAAAGTAAGGTAAATTAAAGCAGTACATAATTAAAAGAAAGTGATGTATTGCTCACACTAGTTAAGACTTAGAGTTACATAGTAATATAATCAAATCATTGCAAGAAATTCAAAGAGAGTAAATTATGTAGGAAGGTTGCACTCCAAAAAATTAAGGACTTTGAGTGTAATATGCTAGATTGTCAAATAAGGAAAAAATAACAGTGGGTAATTTTATCTACCCAAAAATTAAGAAATAATACATTAAAAAATTAATATTTAATTTTTATAAAGCTTGTTAATATCATTCATCATCAAATAAGGCACAAATCAAATGTCTTGTAAACTGTACGACAACACAAAAAAGTAAAATATTTAAAATAAGTAATTAGAAATTATTATTTTTATTTAAATTAAAAAGATATTAAAAGCAAAATTAGTGAAATTAAGGCAATCTAATAAAACCAAATCAAGCAAAATATAAAGGTTAAATAGTAAGGGATTTAGAGTTACATAAAAAATAAGAAATTTAAAGCAATAAAGTTTAAAAAATAAGACATTTAATGGAAAGTTTTATTTTGGAACATTAAGAAAATTATGCATAACATTCTCAATCAATAAATCATGTATGAATAAAAAAGACTAGTAATGCATGCTAAAATAATAAAAAATAAAATATCATAATACATATAAATGAAAATTTATTTGGATAAAGTTTGCTCAGATAAGTCAAGAGACATTTGCTTGCTCTTAATCTAACTTGTTTGGAATTAATCAAAATTACAAGAGTAAAGAAACATAAATAATAATGTAATATAAGCAAGCAAAAATTTTGTAAAAGTCAAATGAGAGAAGATTTAGCATTTATTATAATATAATAAAATAAAAGTAAAAATGATTAATTTATAGGTTGAAATCAATGGTACCAAGGAGATCAAATATATCAACCTCAATCATTATAATAAATATTTAATTAGAAAGTGGTAATTGAGATGAGTGTAATGATGTTTATTTCATCTCCACCAAACTTCATTTAGAATTACTATGAATTATAAAATTAATTAATTAAATAATTTTAATAAACATATATTAACTTGAAATGAGACAAATTGAAACAACATAACTTAACAAATAAAAAGTGATATTAAGGTCACATAAAAAGAGAATTAATGTTTGAAAGTAAGATAGCCAAATCAAAGGAGATCAAGTGTAGTATCCCTATTTTTAAAATTAGGTTTGAATCAAAATATCCCTTAAATCATGTTAAAATGTGAGAAACAATTAGGGTGAAGCATGGAAAAAGTAGTGTGACATCATTTATTTTGCTTTGATTGAACCTTATTTGGAATCACATTAATTAACAAATCAAATAATAATAATAATTAATAACAAATTATTACTTTAATATTAAGTAGATATAAAATGAAGTTAAAATAAGATAAATTAAGAAAATGTGATATAAATAAATCAAAGCCATATAACGGTCACATGAGAAGAGATTAAGAGTTCATGGTAATATAGCCAAATCAAATCTTAAATTTAAATAATTGAGAAATCATATAAAAGAAATTGGATTCCAAAATATCGAGGTGATCGCACGTAACATCCTCAACCATGAGATTAGGTAAAAAAATGCCTTATAAAGTAAGCCACAACTCATTAAAATATAATATTTAGAAATATTAAAAACTAAAATTTAATTAGATAGGCTTATCAAGTTGAGTGCAATGATATTTGTTTCATGCCAATTACACATAATTTTGAATGATTTTGAGTTACAAAAGAAAATAAGAATATGCAATAATATATTATTGTTATATTGTTAAGTAAATATTTATTGAAGATGAAATGGTATAACATAGCAATATGAAATAACCAAATCAAGGAGATTTAAAGATCACAAAAGAGAAGAATGAAAGTTTCATAATAAATAACAAAATTAAAGTTAAAAAATAAAAAGAATAAGTTAAATTTTATAGGGTAATTGCATTCAATGATATTAAGGAGAAAGAGTGCAACTACATTGATCATAGAATTAGTTATGTATGAAAATGTATTATGCAATGTGCCAAAATCCTATTAAATAAAGCAACTAAAAGTATAAAAATTAATCATCGATGTGGTAGTGCTTGACGAGATAAGTCCAAAGAAGTCTATTTGTCCTCATCAAACCTTATTTGGAATTACTATGAATGACCAAAGGAACTAAAATATTATAATTAATTATAATTTTAATTCTAAGTAAATATGCATTGATACTAAAACGAAATCGATTAAAGCAACATAACATAACCAAATTAGGGAGATCTCAAGGTCAAATGAGATATGAGTTAGACTTTCATAACAACACAACTAACCCAAAGAAAAACATTTAAAGAAAATGTGATAATTTGCACAAGAAAGTTGAACTCCAAGATACTTAAATAATTGAGTGCAACATCGCAAATTATTAAACTTACAATTAAAAATTTCTCTTAAAGCATCTCAATGCCTTATAAAAATAAATTTTAAAAAAACTACAAATGAGTTTTAATTAATAAAGCACACCAAGATCAGTCCAATGACATTTCATTAGAATGATGCTAGTTTAAAATTATTACAAATGATTAAAGTATATAATAATAAATGATAATAAATAATTATGTTAAAATTAATCAAATGTGGAGTGAAGCAGAAATGAGATAAATTGATGCAGTGTAACATAAACAAATCGAAATGATGGGTCACACTAGAGGAGATTAGAAATTACAAATTAATAATAACAAAAGAAAGCTATAAACTTAAAAAGATGAGATAAATTATATAAGAAGATTAATTCCAAGATATTAAGAATACCAAGGGTAACATTTTTTACTATCAAATCAAGTACATATCAAAAAGTCCCAAAATGGTTGCACCATAGAAAATTACACATTTCGAAATATAAAAAATGAATATTTAATTTGATAAAACTCATCAAGATGAGTTTAATGATGTTTGTTTTGTCACCATCGGATCACATATGGAATAATAAGGGATTATTAAAACAACTAAAAATTAAAAAATATTATTTTAAAACTAAATAAATATTTATTATGCTTGTAATGAGATAAATTGAATTAATAAAATATAACCAAATCAATGTGACCTAAAAATTATGTGATAAAAGAATAGAGTTTTATAGTACTATAACCAACTCAAAATGAAAAATTTGAAAAAATGAAATAAATTATATGAGAAAATTGCAATCAATGAAACTAAAGACATAACATGTATCATTCTTTTGTAAAAAATTACATGAATAAAATGGTCTCATAAAGCTTTCCAAAATCCTAAAAAATAATATTTTTAAATATATAAAAAAATTATTTAATTAAATAATTATTTTCAAAATGAGTCCAATGATGCTTCATTTATCTTGATGAGAATCATTTGGAAAAACTGAGAATTACAAAATTAAATAAAAAAACAAAAAAAAATTATTGCTTTAAATTTAATTAAATGTATATCAAATTATGAGTAAGATAATTTGAATTAATATAATATAACTAAATCAAAAACATGTAAAGATAAAATAAGATGAGATTTACAACTACAAAATAAAATAAATAAGTCAAAATGAAAAGTTTGTAGGAATGTAATAATTTGTACGGTAATGTTGCATTCCAAGATATTAATGAGTTCAAGCTTACCATCTTCAAACATCAAATTATATAAGAATCAAAGTATCACTAAAAATATGAATGAATCTAGGAATTTAAATACCTAAAAATATTAAAATAATTGTTTAATTTGGTAGAGTTCATGGAGTTGAATCTAACATTAGCTTCATCTCCATCAAACCACATTTTGAATAACTAAATAATCTAAATTAAATAATTAATAAATTAATAAATTCATATTTTAACTTCAAGAAAAAGGATATTAAAGCTAAAATTAGATATATTCAAGAAACATAATATAACCAAATCAGAGAGATTTATTGTTTCACAATAAAAATTTTAGAGCTTCATTATTATTTAAGAAAATCAAAGGAAAAAATTTGAAATGAAAAATTTTATTGGAAATCTAGATTCTAGGATACTATGGAGATTTAGAGTTAGATAATGAATGATTAAATTAAGTACAAATCATTTATCTCATAATACGTGCCAAAATTATTAAAAAAAGTAAAATTTACAAATGAATTCTTAGTTAGATAAAGCTCGAGAAGATAAGTTCAACAACAAATATTTTGTCCTCACTGAACTTTATTTGAAATTTCAATGAAATATCTAAAATTGCACTTTTTCTATCCCCTTACAAAGAAAAACAAGACTAATACTTCCTTTCATATAAGGCTTCATAGGGTGCTATGCCAATATATGATTAATAATTATTATCATAAAAAATATGACTAATGGTTAAGGACTTCACATTTTCCTTTATAACAAAATAGGTAAAGTCAAAGTAGATGTTCTAGTTTTGTAGAAGTTCTATGCACTTTCGTATCTCGAATGATGAAATGTGGTATGTAATCACTATTGAGTACTAAAACCTTTATGAGTGGATCACTAGTAATGCGATGCTAACTTTGTTCATAGTTTGGATAATTACTGTTGATATAAAATATTGCTCCATTACTTGTTCTACGTAGATTTTTGCCAAAATTATTGCAACATCGGTTTAATTTATTAGTAGAAATGAAATGTTTTAACCAACTTAATGATTACCTCCCACATAGAATCATGTATAAAGGCTAATTTAGGAAATTCTACCATAAACTCCAAAGTAATCACTTCTTACTTCCACCTCAGAATGAATAATAATTGTAATCATCCATTAGGTTTTTTATTTTCTCCCTTCAATTGTCTAACCAAATAAGGTCTAATTGAGATGAAAGAGACATCACTGGACTCATCTTAGTGTTCTTTATCCTTATAAATATTTATTTTTATATTTTTAAATATTTATTTTATAAGATTATAAGAGGCTTTAACAGATATTTTGATTAACAACTAATTTGACTATTGAGGATATTACACACAATCTCTTTAGTGTCTTTGTAATGTATCTTTTGAGTACAATTTATCTTATATGTTTATATTTTTAGCTTTCATTTGACTATATTTTTATGAAATTCTAATTCTATACTTGTACTTTACATTATTTTTATTTGAATGTGTTACATTGCTTCAATTCATCTTATTTGTACTATAATAAGCATGTACTTAATACTAAATAAATTATTTATTAATTTTTTTAATTATTTTGGTAATTCAAAATAATTTTATTGCAGACTTATGGATATAAAATAAATGTCACTAAACTCACCTCAATGAACTCCATTTAATTTAAAATTTCCTTTTATAGTTCTAAATATATTTTTTCTACAATTTGAACATGTTTTATGAGATATTTTTATTTGTACCTGATTTCATGAACGAGAAAGTTACACTTGATCTCGTTTATCTATAAGATTATAACTTTTTATAAAATAGTCTAATTTTACACACATTTTACTTAGTTTCTTGGAATAGCAGTTTCTCATATAATCTTTCTAGTTTATTGAAACATTTCACTCTTAATTTATTATATTGCTATGAAGCACTTTGTTTGTTTTAAAGCTAACAAAGACAATATAGGTACAATATATATCCTTTTTATGAACTTGGTCGAAAAGGAAAACATTCATGTCAAGCGTTTAGACAAAAATTTGTCAAAAAGTTTTATAAATAAGAATTTGCAAAAAAAAAGAGAAACTAGGAGATGATGACACCAAGATGCTATGATAGCGATCAAATTAGCTATATTATACAAAATTATCCATAGCTCAAATACACCAAAAAAGAATGAGAATAAGAAGGGAATGAAAAAAAAAGAAAAATTTTCTTGATGCCTGGTTGCTTAAGAAGAATTAGACTCCACAACTTCAAGTAGTGAGAAGGAAGGAATGACTTCCTTCAAGGCAAACGATGATGAATAAAGTGCATCGAGTGAAGAATAAAAGATTAAGATAAGCACTTACCCTTGTGAAGTTTTTGAAAATAATTACATAGAAGTTATTAGTGTTTTAACTTCATTAATTTTTCTACATAAAAAATAAAAATTTTTTTACAAAGAAATAAATAATTATTTTTAATTTTATTATTAAAGGAGATTGCAAAGAAAAATTTATTCTATTCAACCTTTAAAATTTTTTGATGTTTCTCATGATTTTTATTTTTCTAAACATAAATATTTTTTTTCAAATATTACATGCTTTTATAGCTATAAACATCATGCTTTTAAGGATTGTCAAATTAGGAAAACTATTTCTAGTCTGAAACCTTGTTTTGAAACACTATGCGAACCTTGTTTGGGTTTCTAAGGTTAGGGAATATAGAATTTAGAATAAGTTGTCTTCTTAATCATCCTATAAAGATATAGTATTTGGAGACATTCATAAGTTTGAAGAAATCCACTTTGGAATTATGCATAGAAATAAGGAAAATAAAAGTTATATTTTGTGAATATTTCTTAAATATTTTGTAATTCATGTAGCTATATTTAGAGAAACAAATATAGCTCTTGAGAGTTGGATAATAGATGCCCAAGACATATGACTAGAGACCTATAAAAATTTAGCTCAATAAGACATCGTTTAAATAGATAGGTAGTGCGTGAAGACATGTCTAAGAAGAAGATAATTAGAATTTGTCGCATAGGATATTCTACGTTAAAGGAAACAAGTTAACTAGATGTACTTAGAGATCTTCCTAAGCCAAATAAACTTGTTGAAAAATGTATGAATCGTGCAAAAGATAAAGGCAAGTTAAATATTTGTTTTAAACCATTGAATAACTTAACTACTTGTAAACCTTTAGAGATAGTTAATTTAGACTTTTCTAAACCGACATAGCTCTACAGTTTTGAAGGAAAGAAATAGATTTGTGATTATTAATGAGTCTACTAGATAGAATTAAGTTGTATTTCTTAAGCATAAGAGATACATTTGAAATCTTTGTTAATTTGATAAAAACAATAGAGGAGAAAAGCTATCTCAAGTTAAGTTGATAATATTAAAGAGTTTAAAAATGAGGGCATCAAATTAAATGTCCTTATTCACAGTAAAATGACATTATAAAAGCAAAAAATAAGAGCTTAGTAGAGATGGATAGAACTATGTTAATTGAATACAAGCTACCAACATATGTTTAGGATAAGAAAATTAAAAAGTTGTTATATAATAAATAGAATTAATTTGAGGCTAATATTTTAGAAAATATGCATTAGAGTCTTTTAAAACTAAGAAATGTAATGTTAACTATTGTCATGTTTTTGCATATAAATGCATCATTCTTAGTACTGAAAGAATTAATTAGAACACATTTGATGGAAAGTTATGCCTATAAATTTTCATTGGATGAAGATTACAACTAGGATACTCAAAATCCAAGCTTCACTTTAAATAAAATCAATTATATTTGAAGTTAATCAAGCTGTTAGGACTAGGGCCTTTATGAGAGAAATTAATCAAAGTGTATTTGTATCTTTCACAGAACTAGTATCTAGAGAAGAAGCTCTTATTGTTGATTATTTGGGTTAAGTAATAAAAGAAGAGTCTAATTTGCTTGAGAGAAACAACATGTTGGAACTAGTTCTTAGGCATAGTGATAAACAAGTGATTGGAGCAAAATTGATATTTAAATGTAGATTAGATAAAAGTAGATTGATCACTGGAAACAAAGATAGACTAATTACCAAAGGTTAAAGCAAAGTTGAAGGTATATAATTTTAGGAGTCATTTATATTAGTAGTAAGATTAGAGGTTAATAGACTTATCTTAGCATATTCATGTCATAAGAATTTTAGAATATTTGAAAAGGATGCAAAATATTAATTTTAAATTAACATGATAAAAGAAGATATCTGTGTTAAACAACCCCCAAGTTTTAAGACCCATTCATATGGTGATTATGTATATAATCTTAGGAAGGAATTTTATTGCCTTAAGTAAGTTCTTATTCATGGTATCATAGATTTAGTAATTATCCAGTTGACAGTATTTTAGGAAAGGAAAAATAGATAACACATTATTCCTAAAATCTTTAAATAACAATTTCTTGCTTGTACAAGTTTATGTTGATGACAAAACTTTTGGAAGCCTAAATGAAAATATGTTTAAGTAACTTAGTGATTTAATAATGTGGAAGTTTGAGATATGTATAATGGGTGAGATGAATTTCTTCTTTGGATTACAAATTATGTAACTAAAAGTTGAGATTTGTATTTTAAAAAATAAGTATTTGAAATATTTATTCAAACAATTTGCATATGAAAATATGTAAAATAAGAAGATTCTAATGGATCGATTAGTGTATTTAGATTTAGATAAAAATGAGAAACGCATTGATAAAAACATTTTGAAGAACTTGTTAGCTCTTTACAATTTTTTATGATTAGTAAACTCAACATCTTATTTAGTGTTAGCTTATGTGCTTGATTCTAGTAACATCCTAAGAAAAGACAACCAAAGCCGATAAAATTAATCTTCAAATATGCTTAAAGTATAATGAACATTGGTTTAACGCATCCTAAAAATACTCATTCATGAGATCTTATAAGTTTTATAGAATCATACTTTGTAAGCTCTTAGGTAGATAAGAAGGAAACTTAGGTTCATATTAATCACTAAGAAATATTATAAGTTTCTAGTCAACAAGGAAGTAAACATTTCTTAGCCATATCGGCTACAGAGGACGAGTATGTAGTGACAAAAATTTGTGTTCTTCAAGTGTTATGTTTGAGACAACAATTTCAAGATTATGGTTTAGATTTCTTGTACGCCATTACAATTGATAACACTAATTCCTTGGGTTTAGCAAGGAACTAAGTTCATCTTTTTAGGAGCAAACACATTGTATACGGTACAACTTTATTACTGACCAAGTGGCAAAATTTATTGTAAAATTCACATATGTTCTTACAAAAAATAAATTGATAGACATATTTAAAAAATTCCTTATAATCAATCAATTTCAAATCGTAAGACGACAATTAAGGGCAATGAAAATTCTATAAATTATACATCCCTTTTCATAATATTAAAATGGGAGAATTATCATCATTTAAATAAGTGAGAAGGAACATGTAATAAGTGGGAGCATAAATTAACTAGGAAGAAAAGCTTTTCATTTTTATTACCATTTGTCACAATAATATATGATTTTTACTTATTATATTTTTTATCTAAACATTAATATCTTATAGTCATCAAAAGGAAGAGACTGTTAAATTATTGTTGTGTTTGACGAGTCAATCTATAATTATTTAACATTTTATTCCAATGGATTTGTTTAGTGTGAGTTAGATTTTCTTTTAGTGACCAGACTTAACACTTTTGAATATGGTTAATTAACGATCACCAAAAATACCTTGAAGTGCTTAGTGAGCTTCAAGGATTAATGATATACGTATCAACTTTGAAAAAAGTTATATTTTGATTATAAAATAGAATGTTAACTCATTGATTGTAAGTTACAACTACATTCATATCACTTTCTAATCCTATTTTAATTATTTGACTTGTTCATCCTACTCTTGATTTAAGAAACTTATAGGATTTTATTTTTCATTCAATCCTTTTTTCTTATTAAATCTATGTGATACATCATTCTCAAATTTTATGTCAATTATTAAACTTTCAACAAAGCACATGGGCCAACTAAGTCCAACTGGGCCATGTAGCATCAAGTTAGGAGGTCGGTCAAAAAAATGCCAGCAAATTATTTAGGGTGCATCCAAGCTAGATTGGGCCAAGAAATTATTTATACACCCATGAAGAGTATTATAAAGAGCCAAGATCATGTTTGAGTTCATTGAAATTTTTTTGTTATTTTTTCTCTTTGAAAATAATTTATCCTTGAATTAGATAAGTCATTATTATCTATGTTTGCATCTTATATATGAGGTCTTTCTAATCTTTTCCAATGATAAATCAAACGATTCAGATCTCAACCTATTGGATCAGTAAGCCAACATCAAATCCACTTTCATTTAACTATCGAGAACAAATCCACCTTTATGGTCTTTGCTATGATAGTTTAGAACCTCTTAGATTGGCGTGAATGACACAAGTCAATCGCACATAACTACTTGTTCTTTAGTTAGTAATAAAGCTATTACATTAGTCATCTCTCAAAAACATTTCATGCTATTTGGATGCATTCTTTGCAAATTTTTTTTGACTTTCTAATTTTTATGATCAATTTTTTTTGATATAAATCTATCACTTGTTCATGAAATAACTAATAAAATGAACCAATCATTGTGATCTTAAGAAAACATTGTACATTATTTTACTAAACAAACAATCAGTAATACATAAGGTTTTTATCATAAAAAAATATCATAACTAGGAGTAAAAAATACCATACATCAACCATCAAATACTCTTCGAAATGATCATCAAACTTTCAACCATCATTTGATAGTGACACTATCACCATTCCATAATATTTTTGGGCCATTCCATATATTTATGGAATCAACTGGTCTCAACTTACAATAATACGTCTCATCTTTTTTGTTGGCACTGCCTTAATATTTGTATTTGTCCCTATTTCCAACCTTCATAGTATTTTTTTATTTCAGTCCTGCTTATAGTAATTTTTCTTATTGATTGCATTCCTAGTGGGATTCTCCTCTTTTACTACATTAATTTTTTGATATATAACCCTTGGAATAAAATCCTTATAAAGATTTGTATTTGTTAAACATTCTATTGCCAATGACATTCAAGAAGCATTTGACCAATTTCTTAATAGACTAATCCAAGAAGTATTTTTTGTAGTAAAACATTCATATGTATCTTGTTTGGTACTTATAATATTTTTTAAAAAATTCCTTTAGAATTAAATTAATGTTATTTTTAATATATTTTGATATTTCTTTTTATGAAATGTCCACTTCAAATTAATGTAGAATTATTATTTGAGGTTCCTTTTCATTTATTCTTTAACATTTGACTTCCCCTCCATATTATTAGTTCTTTCCAATAATAGCCTACATGATCTTATACACAAATATCTATATGGGAATTAATTTCATGATGTTCAAAATAAATTTTGAAATTCACTTAAATTATCTCAACAAACATTAAAAAAGTTTTAAATTCTTTTGGTCATTTTTTAAACATTACTCCATATAAGAATTTAATTATTTAAATTTTAAAAATGTTGGGATGACTCCAAAGCATCTATTCCATTACTTTCCATGTGGCTACTAGTTAGTATAACTTGTCAATAAGATGCTCTTTTTCCTTATTTTCTTGATTTCTATTTTTAAGAATACCATTGTCATTTCCTTATGAAATAATTTATGATGCACCTCCATGTTTCTTTTGACATATTTACATATTAAACTACCATTTGGAAAAGGTTTTATAAGGACCAAAAGAAAAAATACATGATCTACTTCGACAATGACAATAACAATGACAACTATCTTGTATGTAATAGAACAATTTATTTCAATAATCTATGAAAGCACAAAATATCTCGTCTTTAGTTATTCTATTTTTTGAAACATTGTAATGCATTTCATAGTTTTTTTTATTTAAAAATACATGATCCTCTTCCTAAAAGCCCACTTTCTTAATTTTCTTATCATAATTGTTGTGGCATAAATCTATTCCTTTTGAATTCATGTTTTTATTGTTTAGATCTTCTTAATAGCACATAAAATCATATATATATATATCAATTAGGGTATTATTGGTTTGTTAATAAAAATATAATAATAATTAATGCATCGTATTATATAATATTATGTCTGGTATCATCTCTACGCTAGACTAATAATTATTGTTGTAAAAAAACTAATAAAAAATAAAATACTTATTCTAGTTTTTTTAAAAACAAAATTTTTATAGTCCTAACATATTCTTAAGTGTTTTAAATATTCTCTTTCATTAACTTTTATTTTGAGCCTAGAATGTTGTGTTAGATGTTAGTTCAGTATGGCATGGATCAAGAAACCTTTTCCGAACCATTATGATTCAAAACCACTACTTGTTGCATTGCCACATTTGGCTTTTCTTCTATCATTTTTAACATTTTCTATATCCCACATTATGCCTTCACATTATTGTATTTTTAATGCAGGCATGATGTTAGCACATTTGCTTTGTGTTTTTTTAAAATTATTTTTAAGCAATAGCATTTTAGTAACTCCTCTCATGGCTTCATTATCATGTATATGTCAACTTTATTATGCTTCGTATCGGCCTAGTAGCTCCTATAAAAGCTGAAGTTTCAAGTGACTTATCTCCCTTACCTCCAAACAAAAATTAAGATAGCAAAGTTATTGCACCCTAACTACTTCAGCATTAGTTGAAATTGCAAATGGCTTATCAAGGGTTAAATCAATTTCATAAACTATTTGTAACTTTTTTGAAAGCAAGCTTTCAAAACAATTTTCATTAAAATTTTACAAAATTTTGATGTTATTGTAACACTTTCAGCCTACTATTTTTACATTAGATATATTTTTTGGAAGAATAGATTATATTTTATAAGAAATTAAATTACAAAATATTTTACCATTGTAGAATTGTCATATGAAAACATTTGCCTTGAAAGATGTGAAACCTTGCATTGAATATTCTAAACATGAGCATCTCTAATTACGCCTTAGTTACGTGGGTTTTTCTTATACAAAAATTATAACATGATTCATGTTGCACATTTAGGTATTAAATTACTTAATTCACTTTCAAAATTTATTTGATTATTATATGCAATCTTTTAGTCTATTTAAAATTAATTTTTTAGAGGATATAATTTTTATTATTCAAAACTTTATTTTTATTTACGATAATCTTAATTTAAATTACAAATGTTAATCCTATTGTACTTCTTAGACATATTTCCAAGAACCTTGATGATGCCATTCAAGTTTAAAAAACTTAAAAATATCGTATTGCTGTAAACTATTGAAATTATATGCATAGTATTATTTGTGATGTATTTAAATGGCTACAATTATATTATACTTTGAAAGAACTTAGCTATTCTAAGTGCTTTATGTTTTTGTCATGATGTTACTTTCCTTTTCTATTTTTTTGCTTCTTGACTTTCTAGTATAAAATAGTGATTTGAAGCATTTTACCAAATAGCTTTCTAAAATCCTGCATTTCTTTGAAGCAAGAGCAAACTTTTTAGACTTTTAGACTAAGGAAAGTGTAAAAAATTTTGTCTTATTGTGTTAAGTTGAATATTTGTAGATGACCAATGGCCCCTATCATCAAGAATAATGTTTGGATGGACAAAAACATTCAAAAAATTATTGTTTACAATTCAACAAAGAACTTTAAAAGCATTTTTCCACAATGCTTATTGTTTCCAAAAAAGTTAAAAGAGGTGAATCCACATTTTTAATAGATATTTGAAAAAACTCAACATAAAAAATACAACAGAATGTCCTTGCTTTAAAAACTTCTACATTTCAAACAACCCGTTATGACAATAGTTGAAATGAGACCACTTACAATAAGAGCAGGGGAGTGGTGCCTTTTTGAATTATTAACATAAATGATTTTTGCTATGTAACCTTTATTGTGATCATTTGAAACCCTTCTTTACATTTATAAAGATGCTACTATTAAATAAAAAATGACTAAAAGAAATAGTAAAAATACATAACAAACATAATGATTTAAAATGGGTCTTCCATGAACACAAAGCCTTCATCAAACTACAGTCGACTTAGCCAGGGTTCCACTAAACTAGCAACATTTGTCATATGGTAGGCGTACTAGATATCCTTGGAACAACTTCTTAAATCACTGATTCAACATAGCAACCATGAGCTGATAGTGATTAGCCAACCTTCACCATAACACAACAACAATTATGATGGCTGAAAGATAAAAATTTGTAACACATAAAAAATTTCTTACAGCATTTAACTAAATCCCTTTTTGACAAAAGTGACATAATATCTAAATTTATGATGAAGATATTATAATGCTTTGAATAAACTAAGTAAATATAATAGAGTGAAATGTGTTCATCCATCTATTCTAAGATAAAGGAATAGTCCCACTGATACTATTGATGAATCAATCACTTTTAAAAGTAAGTCGAATAGCTTTATTTCTTTTCTTAGAGTGATTAAACTACTCATATGAATATAGCAATTACATATGAACTTACAATCAATAGAGCACGTTTGAAAATTGGTTGATAGAGCTTATTGCCCTAATAAACCAGCGATCTCTTGTTTAAATATCTGTAGCATAAGTTTATCATGCAAGTATGACATAAATGAATAGATAATACAATGAAAAGCTTTAATGTTTTTTTATGTTTCAATTTTTCTTCTAAATGATCGCTCAAATTATACAAGCATTACAAATTTATTACATTAAATTAAGGTCATCTTATAAAAATAGTATAAAAAAGGGGGATGCTAATATAAAATTAGTTTTTTTCATAAAATATAGTGTATTAGGATTGTTTTGTACCATATATGCTCACAAAACTATGATAATGTTTTTGTTAACAAATTTTAACTTAACAAAAAAGTCATGCACATAAAGAGAGTATGATATTTCTACTACAACATTGTAACATTTTTTTTCTTTAGTAATCTTTGCAATGAATGAAAATAAATGGATCACAAAAGTAGAATGTTCTAATTTGTAATATTCCATATAAAATGTTATTCAGAAATACAAAACAAAATGCCTACTATTTTGTGGAAGATACAACTAACTAACAAGAAGAGGTTTGTCATTCAATATTAAAAGAAGAGTCATATCAATATGACAAATAATATCCAACAAGTTCAACTAAATTACAATTTAATGAGAACTTGGAATTCTCATAAGAAATAAAAATTTTACACATGAAAAGGAGTTTGTCTAAATATTATATGCAGAAGAACTCATCTCTTATAACATTAAAAAGAATATGATAAGATAGATAACCCATAAAACAATGTTCGTACTTCATATTTCTATCATAAATTATAGTCATATATACATAATGAGATCATTGTAAATATATGACCCATTTATAATTCTAATTTTTACTTGTAAATTAATACAAAAATTATATCATACATATGCAACATTACTCATCAAATTTGATCACCTTAAAGTAGAGAAAATATTAAGCTTATTTTAAACTTATTTTCTTAATTTATATCATATATTTTGAATCTATAATATTTTATGTAGAGTAGCATGTGGTCTAGAACTAAACATATTAAATGAAACTCAAGAAGAATAGTTTAATTGGGAAGGTTGATTCATTTTTTTAATGTATTTACAACTTATCTATAATGGAAAGATTTAATGATTTTACTAATAAAAATGTAATGAATATAAGATCTTCAAATGGTTTAGCAACAACATTTGAAGCAAATCCACTTGACCCTACATAAGGAAATTACTCAGACCATTAACTTGAGTCATAAATCTTCAATCAAAATTAAGGTGTATATATCCCATGCTCCATCACAATTTTTCACTTTCACTAGTTATTACTACATATTCATAAAAGCTCAACAAACAACTAAAACACATTATCTTTGTAGTGTTATCCCAAAAATGTTTTTGAACTTACTCTAGAAAATGGGATTTCAAAATTGAAATGCAAATGACTCAATATCATCTTATATTTTTGGTTAATTGAATTTTTGTGTTGATGTAATTTTTTAATAGTTCTTTAAGATTTTAATGTTTTTCAATTTAATTATTTTTAATATAGGATATTGTTAATTATTTATTGAGACTATATTTTGTGACCATTACAACAAAAATATTTTTTAAGATTTTAAATTTCCTTTAGTTATCTAAAGTTTTTATTTTCATCGGATATAAATATTTTTTTGAATTTGTGGTTAGAATTCAAAAAGTTTTGTGGAAAACATATGCACTTAGTTTTTAACATTGTTAGAATTGAGTAACAACAATGACATATTTATATGTTAAAATTCATAACAATTTCTTTTTGCAAAATAAAGTTTTTTTGATTAAGTTAATAAAAAACACATTTTAATGTATTTTAAAGATATTCAAATATTTTGTTAAATTAATTTTCACTATTTTTTAAAATTAACTCATCATTTTTTTAATGCTTATTATTTTTAAATAAAAAAATGTTACATGTTAATTATTTACTTTTAACTATTTTATGTCATATTTCAATTTATATAAATTGGGAGATGTTTAATCCATTATTATTTTTAATGTCATGTTTTATATTACTCTTTCATATCACATAACTTACATACTTCTAATTAAATAATCAATAAATTCCTATATTATATAATAGAAAAGCAAACTTTTATGAAATATTTTATTAGTATATCACATAACTTATTCTGACTTTTTGATAATATAATCACTCCATTTGCATAAACATTTTATGATTTAAAATAATCTATTTTTTAATTATTTTGTAAATCTATGTACAATTTATTTTTATTTTTAGTTATTTCATTATTGCAATTTTGTTTTTTACTTTTCAACGTTTTGAATTTCTTGATTTACAACAACAAGTTTATTATTTTTTAACTTTTAACAAAACTTTTTATTAATATACTATCTAGATATTTTAATTCCTTTCAATTTTTTAATATTAATCATATATATTTTGTGTACTTTTTAAATTCCTCTTTTAATATACTATTAAAGGTAATCTTTACACAGACTGTTCTACACATGTATTTTATTTTTGTAATACAACAACAAAATTTTGGTACATAATTTCTAAAGTTTTTGGATTGTTTACTTTCTTAACAATATTCATTATATTTAATATCTCATCATTAGAAATTAATATTTCAAAATATTCCTTCTCTAAGAAGATTTTCTTTCATGTTACTAATTTATTTAAGTGTTATATCATAAATTTCCATTATATTATCACTTTTTTATCCCTAACAAAGGACTTACAATTCTTAGACTAGTTAAAATAAATTTTGATAACTTACACATTGAATAAGATATACAAAATGAGTGATTTTCCTAAACAACTTTTATTTTTTTTATTTTTTAAAGATATATTTAGTTTGATATTTTTCATTTTCATTTTTTTCATACTTTATATTTACTGTGGAACATTTGTTTTATATCTTGTTTTGGTAACTTTCTACTTCTAGAAATCTTAATTTTTTTGTTGTACTATATATGTCTCATTTAAATTTATCACAAATTTTCTTTTTACTTAATGATAGTTTTTATGATTGACTTTTGATTTTATGAATTGTATATGATAAATAGATGTCTTTTTTTTTAGGGTCCATTTATTTTAATTTAAAATGTTTCCTTGTTTTCCATAACATTTTTCAAATAGGATTTGCACATAGCGTTTATTAAAATGTTTATTTTTAATATTTCTTGTTTAAAAGAATATTTTCTAATATATTATTTATACTATTTTTGGATATTTGAAAAACATGTTTTTATTGATATATTAAAGATAGAAAAGTGAGTTTTAATAAAATATCAAAAAATATAAAACATAAGTAATCTTTGACATTTAAGTTTTTTTATTAATATAGCTTGTCATTTCGTTATATTTTGTAATATTTATTCCATTATTTAAAAGTTTTCTTATAAAGATTAGTGTATTTTTTAATATTTTTTTCATTGTAATTAATGAGGACGTATAATAGTTGAATGAGTACATTCACTTTTTATTTAAATACAATGAAAAAGGATTAACAAAATTGTTTTTTTAAATATTTAGTAATTCATGAGATATTATATATAACGAACATGCATTATATGTGAATTTGAAAATTTTAAATTTATTTTTAAATTTTATCGTTTTACAAAAAAATGTAATTTTCTTTAATTTTAATGCTCTCATTATAGCAAAATTTTTTAAATTTGCTATAATCATGTGTTTTTTAATTATAATACCTTTAAATTGTACATTTTTTATTCTATAGCACACTTTCTTTTTTCACTAAAATATTATTTATATTAGAATGAAAGAAAAATTATATGGTGGCACATAATAATAATATTTTCAACATTACATTGCTTTAAATTATAAATTAATTTATATGTTATTTCTAGGTGTAAATTGCTATGTTTATTACATTTTTCTAAAACATTTTTTTAACAAATTATGCACATTGTTTTCAATATTTTAAGGTTTAACTATTTCAATATTTCTAAAAATTTGTATTTCTTTAACAATTTTCACATTTCTCAAAAATTGTTTTTTTTAAATATTCTTTCGTATCATTTTTACAACAATGATATTCGACATTAGCAAACTACGAGTAATGTATTATGATGTCATGTAGTCAAAACTTTTAAGTTGTAAATTTCATATATGTTAATAATTTCATATTCTTTTTTATTCTTTCTTATTTACCATCTTTAAAAGTACTTACTATGCTTATGTTAAAAAAAAAAATTTATCGCATACGTTTTTTTTATTAAATTTTTAAATATAATTAAGGCTTTATTAAATATATTTTTTATTTTCTTTCATAATTTCTTCTTTGTGAGTGTTATTTAACATTAATTTCGTCCATAGATATTTTAATTAGTTAAAAAAAAGTACAACATCATTTATATTTTATTTATGGAAATCATTTATGTTTTTAAGTAACATAAATCTTGGCACGCTAATATTTTTTAAGAAGCCATTTTCTTGAATGTGATGTGTGTTGAATATAGCTATATTTTTTTTTTCAAATGCTAAAAAAAATTTTTATACGTTAGGCATTTAATACTGGTGGTAGTTTTCCTTTTGTTGATGTTAAACATGTTTTTTTGGACTAAAATATTTTTTTTGCTATACTGTTGATAACTTTTCTCATAATGATTTTTAAATTTTAATATTTTATTTTGCAAAAAATGTTTGGTGATAATAATTACCCTTAAGTGTTATGTTTCAAAACTTTAAAAAGTTTAGCTTTATATATTTCGAAATTTTTTATTTTCTTAAAATTGTTTGGTTTTTATTCTAACATACATGTAATAAATTTATTTATTCTTTTAATTTTATACTACATATAGGCTTTCATATTTTTTATTGTTTTGTATGCAAATTTTTTGAGATACTAATAATTGATATTTATAACAAATTTTGTTGTATAATTTGATGTGATGATCACATAGTCAAGCTAAATATTTGATAATCCTTTGTTTAGCTTAGTATTATATCATTTAAATCTCAAGGTTAATTGTAGTTTGTTTGAGTTTATTGGAGCAAGGTTATAGCAAAAATAGTTAATAAAATTTTGATGGCTTAAATTACTAACTTCGATACCAATAAAAATTTTATTTGTGAAGTTGCTATTCCACAAAAAATATATTTCTAAATCTTTAAGGATAGCTTGTTAAAACTTGTAATTTCCATGCAATTATGGCACAAATTCTTATTTATTTTTATAAATATTTTAGTTTACATTTATGTTGTGTTTGCTTTTTTCAATTAATATGTTTAACTTTTTGAAATCTTATAATTAGTTAAGTAATTTTCATATACATAAATATATATCTATCTATATATATATATATATATATATATATATATATATATATATATATATATATATATATATATTTGAAATCATATAAATATTTTTTGCATTGCAAATCCTGAAGGGCATTACTAAGGTCTACGGCCTGCAATATAGGCACAGGCCTTGAGGAGCCACACATTAGCAATTTTGGGTCAAATGGTTCAAGGCATAACTCCTTAATCGACTTAATTGTAAGGTGTGATGGGGGACTCGTTAGTTTTTTAATTAATTTGGATAAGTCGAAGTCATATTTACATATATACAATGGTGACCTAGGTTATGAGTTTCTAAAAACACCATGGGATTGCAAACCTTAATAGGTTGAATAATATCGAAAATATTTCAAGCATAAGTCCTGCGAATTTTTTTGCATTGTGAGAAAAAAAATTCTAATACCAAAGTTGAGCTCTTCTATACCAACTAATCGCACATTTTTCTATCAAATAATCAAAATTAGACCAATGTTTGTGGAAGTTTTTGTACATTTAGCCATTCATCTCGAATGATTGATTGATATACTTAAAGTCTATCTCCCTTCATTAATAATAACCCATTTCACATCATCTTTTATCTAGCTTTTGAATATGATGTTCTAGATCTTATCCCATTAAGATTAAATATACTCCCTTTATCAATTGTTCTAATCAAACGAAATTTGCTTTGAACACTTAGAATCAAATAGTAGTGGTACCATCATTTTTGTTCGTATCACATGTGATAGCTAGCATTTGAAAAAACATATTTTAGTTATTCGAGAAATATACAAATTATTTTATGCAAAATTTGTGAAGTTTCCAAATTGTTTCTTATAATCAAGTTATTTATGGATTTTTTGTCTCATTGGGGTATTAGTGTGAATTTTGTTTATTGGCTTCGATGACAATGGGTGAATAGTAGAAGTCTGATTAGTCATTAGGGGTGGATTTTGGAATAAGTTTTGCTAAACCATTTAAAAATCCTAGTATTTTTTATTTAATGTTGAGTAATCTTATTTTGAAAATTTAATTTTTAAAAAAATTATTTTTTGAAGTGTAAAAATTTTTCTGAAAAAGTTTTAGAAATAAAAATATGTTAAATACATAATTCACTCATCCTATCTTATACATTTTAAATATATAATTTATAATAACTTTCACATCTTAGTTAACGTCATTACTTACTGAGTGTTTATTATATTTGTGAAAATGAGAATATTATTGTTCAATAAGATGTTAAAAATAATTTTAATATTTCAATTTTTAAGTTTTGTTCATGTCTTTTTATATTTTTATATTTTTGACATTTTTATTTGCAACATGGTCATTTTTTCTTATTTTATTATCTTCATTCATTTAGTTTAGATGTTTTTTTAATATTTTTTTTAATACTAATCATTGCTATTTTCTTTTTTTATCAATTTTTTATTATATTTATCATTATTAATATTTTAATTATTTAATTTTAAAAGTAATACGAGATTTTTAAATGGTATAAGCATTTGCTATTTGTAATAACTCATTTATGATACTTGTAACAACAAAAGAAAAATTTTATTGTTGAAAAATTATTTTATTCAACATGTTTACAAGAAAATAATTATTGAATGTTACATATTGCTATTATTTTAAAAATTGTTTATATTTTAGTTGTTATAAAAGATTGTTGTCTTTAATAATTTAATTTTACTTGGATGAGAAATTTAATGTTTTTAAATATCTCTTTATATTCTATTATGTTTTTTCAAATGGTAAACTATCCATGTTTCTATTTGTTGTGACTTTTTTGGTGGGTATATAATACAACCCCAAAAGATTTCTTTCTTCTAATGCTATGTTGATATATTAAAGTTTTCATAAAATATTTTAAATAAATGCTTCAAAATTTTACTAATTTTATTAAATAGATAATTCTACATTTTTGAACTAATTAATGAGTTTATATTTTATGTGATTTATTTTTTAAAATTATTTCCATTATGTTTTTAGAAACTTTTTGTCATTTTATAATTTTTAGGATTTTTAATTAGTTTTTTAATTAAGGCAATATTTATCTAAATATTTGTCATGCTCACATCATAAAGACCTTTTTTGTCAACTTCACAAAAATATCATTTCTAATATTCGAGGATGATTTATTTTTTTGGTTACAAGTTTTTATATTCATTGACAATCAAGTTTGAATATTTTTTTTAATGAAAAGCAATTTTATTCATAGTTATTCAGAAAGTTATCAGCATATAAATTTGGTATTATTTTTATGTAGCACTAAAATTTTTAAGGACATAATTTCAAACTAATCATGGTGATTATTTAAGAGTAACTTTGTTACTTTGTCTTATTCATAAAATTTTAGTAGACAAATGTTTCTAATTATCTTATTATAACATTAATTTTTTTAACATGCTAAAAACATATAATATTTTAATTTTTTAAAATACAAATTTATACCATTGTTATTTAGAAAAATGTTTGTGTCAAAATTTCTTCTTAAGACTAGCATTCTCTTTTACTTTTATTTTTGCTTTTATTATCATTTGTTTATTTTTAAAATGATATTATTAAGGCTTAAAAAACTATTTTGGAAAATATTTGATATATAATTTTAAGTTTTAGTTTTGTTTATCATATTGTACTTCTTTTTATTACTTCATCTTCTATATTAACATTTTTTTAAGATTTTATATCTCCTTAATACTCTTTTTTGGTTATTATTTGATTTTCTTCCAATATTATAAAAAGATTTCTAGGTAGTGTAAAATATTTTCATATTTCAATTTTTTTGAAATAATTTTTTCATATTTCGTATCATAATAATTCAACTTAATTTTTTTAAAATTTTTCTTACAAAACAAAAAATGACATTATTTTAGTTAAAATTAAAAAATTGATTTGAATAAATTTTGTACATAACTATAAATATAAGAAATACATTGAGTAATTAAAAATATTATATATTTAATTTATGTAAAAAGTTTGTGAAATGTTACCTTCTATGTAATTTTAAATGTTATAAATGACTAATCCATTAGGAATGAAATAAAAGTGATTCTTATAAATAAAATTTAAAATTAATTAGAAATATGAAAGAATTATTAAACAAAAAAATAATTTACTTTCAAAGAAATAGGCACATAAAAATGAAATAGAGAAAATAAAAATTTTTGAAAATTTAAAAATCACAGAGGCTTTTGAATATTGAAGTTATTAAAGATAAATTATATAAATAGTAAACTATATTACAATTTCCAAAATTATAAAACTACCTTGGAAACTATATTATAAGAGTGAATAGTAATAATAAAACATACTCTTCTATTTAATTGAAATAAAAATATTTACACAATAAAAAAAAAAAAAAAACGAAACTTCTTCTTTCTCAGTTGTGAAACCCATTGTTAGGCAATATGATAAAATGAAAGCCATCTCATATGTCCATAGGCCTTCTCTACATCCATCCTAAGCATCATTAAAATTTTACCTTTGGTGAACATGTCAATCTATAAATTTATATTCTACTTTACTTGTTTTGGATAATGAATTAAATTTTTTTTACATTCATTTTTAAGTTTTTTAATATATTTCTATGAGTTATGCACATTATTTTTAAGGTTTTAATTATTGTTTTATAAAAAATATTTTTAATATATATAATTCTGTTGTGATTGAAGAATGTCTTTAATTTTTTTATAGTTAAATAAATTTTTTTATAGTCAATCTTGAATTTTTTAAATTTTGTTAGACTAGAATAAGGTTTTTTATTATTGTAGTTCCTTTATCGGTATTACTCGTTGGTAATATTTTATTTAATAAAGCATCTTCAATTATAATAAGTTTTTGGTGCATTTTATATTATGAATAAAAAAAATTCTCCTTACAAAAATAGGTATAAATATTTGTGATTCCCTTTGTTAATTGTTTTATACGTTTTACATTTTATGATGCTCTAATTTTCAATGAATTGCTTTCACATTGCTATGAACAATGCAGAAAAGGAATAGAATTGCACATTTTGAGTGCTTTAACAATTTTAGTGTTTTGTGCTTCCTTATTTGAATTTCTTAATATCATTCCTTTCTATTACTAGAAACTTTTTCTAGATATATCATACATTCGAAAGAGTACATAATGAATCATTTTATTAATATATTATGTAACAGATTTTAAATATATTAATTATTTTCATTTTGAAAATATTTATTTTTTATGCTATATATATTTTATAATTTATAATGGCATAATGCATTAAAATTATTTTGTTATACAAAAATTATTTTTTAAGTATTTTTATTATAATAATTTTGTGAAATAGATGATATACCACTCTTTTTAAATGGAACTTTTTGTCAATGAATTCACATAATTTATGCATTATTATTTTTTTATTATTTATGTGCTCTTTTCATAGTTATAAAGCTTTTATTTCACATTAATACTTTTAGTGAATATATTTTTTTAATCATAAATCATTGACATTTTATACATATTATTCATAATATTTTTCAATTTTTATAACTTTTCCTTTTTTTTTTAATATTTATAATTACACTATAGTTTTTGCATCATTCTATGGTGTTATATAACCTATTCCTTTTACATTGGTTTCAAAGTAATGTTTAGTTCTAATGGACTGAGTTGATTGTTAAGGTAATCCTTCATTACAATAACCTTTCTCTTTTTCTTTGAATAAATTCATTGGAAAAAATTCTAAAAAACTTATAATTATGTGTTGTGATATTACTTTTAAATTATTTAAGAACAAATGTACCTTTCTACATTACCTATATCCTGTGGGTTAGGTAGGATGAAGAGTTCTTGAAGAGGAATCTATTAATTCTCTCGCAATCGGTTGGATCGTTGAAGTGATTTTTATTGATACAAATCAGGTGCCTAATAAAGTAGAATTTACCATTTATTTGATGTTGTAACTATTGGAATCTTTTCATAGGTCATAAGGCAGACATTACTTCACCCACCATCGGCATCAAAGAATCAAGCCCCACATTAGGTTTGCAAAAAGAGAGAAAAGTGGCCAAATAGGAACCAAGAGGCTGACCATAACTAAATGGAACTGATGCTCCCTTTATTTTGACAAAAGGAACATCAAAACAATGAAAGCCCAATAGAATCACCTTCAGAGTGCTAAACCCCAAATTGACGAGAAGAAAGAGAAGTGTTTTATTGGCAAAAACATATTCGACACCTTCCTTAAGCACTCTTCATTCAACCTTACCAAGTTTTGATCAATTCTAGGTGCTTTAGTACACCTTTTGAACTTTTTTAAAATGAATTGCTAGTAGCTTTCGTAATTTCTTATCTACTACCATCAAGTGAATGGCAATCCTAGTCTTTCAATAGAGATTATATTGAATAGAAAAGTGTGATGGCTAATTGAAAGA
This sequence comes from Vanilla planifolia, assembly GCA_023846275.1. Taxonomy (NCBI): domain Eukaryota; kingdom Viridiplantae; phylum Streptophyta; class Magnoliopsida; order Asparagales; family Orchidaceae; genus Vanilla; species Vanilla planifolia. Next base: position 2,304,770 of record JAIUJO010000022.1, read on the forward strand.
TGCACTCTCAATAAAATTCATTGAAATACCATTTTGAGCTATTGTTCTCTTTGAAGAATTTCTTCTCATTAGAAAAGAACATTGTTTAGATAGTAATTGAAATGTGCCTTAGCAAAAATGATAAATGATTAGGAAAAAGAGTATAGACTTTTGAAAAACTTTTTTAAAAGTATATTTTAAAGTAACTATTTTAAGTTTCCTATTAAGCTCCAATAAAGTTTTTAATAATTTTTTAAAATTTCAATCTTTTTATGATAGATTAATTATGTTTAAGTTTTAGAGAAAAAATTTAATTAGAAAATTTAGAAGTAATAAGTAGCATAACAAGTTTTGATGATTTAACTCAAATTGAAGCTTACATCAAGCCCATACGAAGGTAAGAAAATCAAACTAATTAGTGTAAGCCCTTCACTAATAAACAATACTAACAAAAATATTATACAAATAAAAGCGCTATAACAGCATTTCAACAAAATGAAAAAAGTAGAAAAAGAAAAACTACAATTGCACATTTGAATTTGATGCTTACCGTAATCATATGTCTGATAAACTATTAAAAAAATAGGTATGTTATGCTTTTAATTGAATAAACAAATAAAAGAATAAAAAATTAGCTAATCAAAGAAGGTAATACAGTCAGAGATCAAAGAATGAATGACACAATTAATAGAAATAATAAATAATAACACTTGAAATGACTTAAAACTTCATATCTTGTGCAAATAATTTAGTCTTTAACAAATTTTTTAATATTAAAAGGATATTTAAAAAATAATTAATATTGTTCCTGAAACCTGTTACCAAATATTGCTATAAATTGTTTTTAGTCTAATAACTTGAATTCAATAACTATTTCAAAATAGCGATTTATAAAAAATAATAGATTAGGGCGGACCAATGGTGCTCATAAAGAAACTATAACAAGTCATCAAATGATTGGAAATTTCCAAGTCTTGGATAGATCATGATAAATAAAAGCTGCATGATTTTTTTTAATATAATTTGTTGGATGAAAAAGTTGTTTTGTCACTATAAGGTAAATGATAGCAATGTGATTGATTTTTAATCTGGGCTATTATTTAAAAGCTTATTTGATTGAATCATGGTAAATGATTAATGCATGTTTTATTTTAATCTTGACAATTATATTTCAAGAATATAATAATTAGATGGATAGATTCAAAACTATGTAGTTTAGAAATGAGATTAAATTACAATTTTCAAAATTCTAGTACTCTGTGATCTCTCTAATAAGATCCAATGGTGCTGGTCGATCCCACCTAATGGCTAATTTCTTAGTCATTATTTGAGCTATTGCATTAACCAATTCAAATAAATATTTTGCGTTGTTTGGAAGGGGTTTTTAAGCTATTTAGAAGCATCATTTGAAACAATTTTTCCTATATAAGCGTAACTGTCATTCTTGAAATAAGTACTAAACATGAAATAATTTTTGAGATCTAAACAAAGCACAAAAGATTTTCTGCTGTCATAAAATCTTTTGACAACCATTATATCGTCATTTTCACAAAATGTCAATTTCTTTTAGCCAATCTTAGCACCTCTAAATTTTCAATTTCATATTATCATAATAACCATAAGCTCATTATGTCTTCCTCTATTTATCAATAAGCATCAAAAGTTATATAAATTTATCATACTTTTTCCTTTGCATTGTATTTTTCCTTTTTCGTTTGGGTTGGGTGGTATAATATTTATAAAAGCCTCAGTTTAGTTCAGCATCATAAAATCCTAACTTGTGTTAAGCTTTCAAAATCCTGTGTTATAATTAAACTAATAAAAGCTAGTAGGTATGAGGTAACATGTAAGAAAGAACTTGAAGTTGTAGAGTATTTCATTGTGATGATTATTTTATTTTAGTTAAGGGTCGATGTATGTTCTTGTTTAAAACAAACAATTTGAAAATTTAATTGTATTATTTTAGTTTTCATTATTTATTTTTTAATCATAAAAAAATAGAAATATATAAATTTAAAACTTTCTAAAAACTAAAAATATTTTTATAAACAAATTTTAAAAGATAAATATAGTGTAAAAAAATTGCTATAAAACTCATAAGTCAAGACTTATTGTGGGATTCATATACTTGTTTTTATTTTATTTAGTATCAAAATAGGTTCTTTACAAAATAAGTGAGAATGACACAATTAATTGCCAGATACTTTCATTGTGCCTTAAAAAATAAATTTAATCAAGTTATGAATTTATATGCTTTACATGATGTTTGGAAAAATTTAAAAGTTATTTATGGAGGCACTTTGTAAGTTAAAGAAATAAAGGTAAAGCTTCTTTCACATGATTATGTGCTTTTTAGAATAAATTTAAGAGAAACTATAAAGAATATTACTATACAATTTACTAATATTACTAATGGATTAGAAAATCTTAGAAAAGTGTTTCTCAATATAGATCGTCTAAGAGAATTAGTAAGGATTCTATCCAATGAGTATGATACTCTTACAACTATGATAAACATAGTTAAAGAAATAACAACCTAACATTTGATGAGTTACTTGGACAATTATTAATGACAAAGATTGAGATGAATACAAGAGTTGAAAAGGGGGCCTCCTTAAGCAAGCAAAGCATTGGGCCTAGTACATAGAACCATTAACCATTAAAGCTAACAAAGAGAATATAGATATGACATTTATCTACTCAATGGACTTGGAGGAAGAGATAAATTTTCCTGTTAAAAGTTTAAATAAAAATTTGGCAAAAGGTTTTGATAATAAGAATTTGTAAGAAAATAAAAGGGAGAAGATAAAGATAGCAAGATGCTGTGATTGTGGAGAAACTAATCATATTATACCATACTATCCACAACTCAAATATAGTAAAAGAAAAAAAATGAAAAAACTAAAATAAAGAAATATTTTCTAGCTACTTGGAGTGCTTGACCCAAACTAGACTCCAAAACTTCAAGTAGTAAGGAGGAAGAAATTATATTCATGTCAACTGATAATTAATCAGGTACATCAAGTGAAGAATAAAAGATTAAGATAAGCTCATGGCCTCTTAAAGTTTCTAAAAAAAATTACATAGAACCTATTAGTGTTTTAACTTCTTTAATATCTATCAATAAAAATTTAAAAATCTTTTATAAATAAAACAACGATCAATTTAGCTTTTTAGGAAATGTGATTGAAAAAAAGTTATAAGATAAAAACAATTTTGTGATCATTAGATTAAGTCCTTTAAAAAAGAAATTATGAGCTTGAAAAAAATTATTTTATTTAAGAAGAAAAAATGTTTGATATTTTACCTAAAGTTTACTTTACTAAACATAAATATATGTCGACTTTTGAATTTGACTGATATTTCAAATATTACAAACTTTTATAGTTGTAGAAAATGACATACCATTAAGGATTACCAAATTAGGAAAATATTTCTAGTTCAAAGACTTGTTTCAAAATGACTAAGCATGCTCATTATGTTTCCTAAGTTTATAGAATAAAAAATCTAAAATAAATTACCTTCATAATCATTTTTTAGAGATAAAATACTTTTGACACATTCATAGGTTAAAGGTAACATACTTGTGAATTACACTTATAAATAAGATAAATAAAATGTACACTTTGTGGTTACTAAGTAAAACTTTTTGTGAAATATTTTTTGATATGATAAAAAAAGATAGAAAGTCAAACATATATAAAATTAATTTGTGTTTAATTTGATAATGATAACAAGTTTAGAAATAAGGTGCATAAATTTAAAAATCCTTATTCTCAAAAATGAAATGGGATTATAAAAAGATGGAATAGGATCTTGATAATGATGGGTAGAACTATGTCAATCAAATTCAACCTACTAAAATAATTTTGGGCCAAGGGAACTAACACATCTTGTCATACAATCAATATAATTAATTTTAAGTCCAATACTTAAGAAAACACCTCAGGAGTTAATTAATAATAAAAAAACTAAATGTCAGCTAGTGTCATGTTTTTTTATATAAATAAACGATTCTTATTATTGAAAAGCCCAACTTGAACTGGTTTGATGAATAAGTATGCATAGAAGTTTTTATCAGTTCCACTTCTTTTAAAAAAAGTTAGACTTTATGACAGATTCTCAAAAGGAAGAGAATGATTATAGTGCTTGATGAGTCTAGTTATAAGATAAGGTAATAGAACTTTAGATGAGTAGATATTCTTCTATAGATGAGTAGATATTGTCCATAAAGAACCTAAACTTTAGTGAAGATGAAGTTGAAAGAGAAAGTAAAATAAAAGTATAAGAGACTATTCATCAATTACCTAAAGATTTGAGGCACCAAGCTTCACATCCAAAAAAATCAATTATAAGAGAATTTAATTTAGGAGTTAGGACAAGGGCTTCTACGTGAGAAATTAATCATAGTGTTTTTGTAGCTATCATAGAACTAGTATAAATATGAGAACCACATAAGCTTGACTATTAGTTTCATAAAATGAAAGAGGAGTCAGATATGTTTGAGACAAACAAAATGTGGGAACTAGTTTTCAGGGCTAGTGATTAATAAATTATTGGAGCTAAAGAGAATTTTAAAAATAAATAAGGTGAAAATGAATTGATCATTAGAAACAAACGTAGACTTGTTGCTAAGGGTTATAACCAAGTTGATGGTATATATTTTGAGTAGTCATTTATATTAATAACAAGATTAGAGACCAATAGACTTCTCATTGCATATTCATGTCGTAAAAATTTTTGATTATTTGAAATGGGTGTAAAATATCTATTTTAAAGTAGGATAATAAAAGAAGACATATATATAAAAAAACCTCTAAGTTTTGAGACCATTGTACCTTATATGTATATAAGCTTAAGAAGATATTTTATGGCCTTAAGCGAGCTCCTCATTCACGGTATCATACATTAGGTAATTATCTTGTTAATAGTTATTTTAGAAAAGAAAAATTTTGATAGCACATTATTCTTAATATATTTATTTAATATTTATTACTTGTACAATTTTGTGTTGACGACATAATTTTTGGAAGCACAAATAAAATATGCAAAGATTTGTGCTTTGATTTCAAATTATGTAATTAAAAGTTGAGATTGTTATTTCATAAACTAGATATTTAAATTATTTATTCAGGAAATTTAGGTATTAAAGAAAAAAAAAATATTTGAAGATTCTAATAAATAAATCAATATTTTTAGAATAAGATGAAATGAAGAACCATAATATTGAAAAACATTATGAGGCACTTGTTAGATTCTAATTATATCATATAGTAAGTAGAGTAGATATCTTATTTATTGTTGGCTTATGTGCTAGATTCCAATGAAATCCTAAGTCATCTAAAGGTGATTGTGGTAATCTTCTAATATGTAAAAATACAATTAAAAGTGTAAGGCACCATAAAAAATCTTGTTCCTTAGATCTTATAAGTATCATAGATTTAGACTTTCTAAGCTCTAAGGTAGATTAGAAAAAACCCTAGGCACATGTGAATTACTAGGAAATATTTTATTTTCATCGAAAATAAAGAAATTAATAATTTGTTATCAATAACATTTCATTAAATTATGATTTAACTATGCACTTATTAATTGACATGATATTTTTATTGCTTTGTTCTTTACTAATTTGTTATGTAGACTTTTTAAACAATATATTATTTACTGCTAATTGCTTTCTTACATTTATAAATGATTTTCTATTGTTGATATTTTGAATACATTTTTATACAAAGCTTAATATTTAGTATTATTATATTACTCTTATAAATTGCAATTGTCGTATAATATGGTCAACTTTTCTATTTTTAAAAACATATAATACTTAAAAAAAATTTAATTATTTTGGTTGAGATATTATCATGTTGACTTCCTATTTATCAATCTCAATCATCTTATTAATTTAAGATTTATTTTTCATACTACCTAAGCATATTTTAAAATAATTTAAATATTTAAATTTCTTATTAACTATTTTTTATTTTAAAAAAATGTAAAATATTATAGAAAACAATAATTCTAAAATGACACAATTAATTCAAATTATTTGGTAAATGTTACAAAAAAAAATTTAATAAAAGTAATTTTTCAAAATACATTAACAGAATTAAAAATTTTGAAAATATCAATATTATTAAACATTTAAATTGTTCAAATTACATCTAAGACAACAAAATTTACCATCACACCTTTTTAACGAAAATATTTAAGAATAAAAATAAAATACAAAAGTCTGTAAAAATTTAAAATTTGTAATATACTTAAAATAATAAAAATTTACAAAAATATCTATTACAATAAGTGGATGACTTTGTTGAAACAATTCTATAAAGTAACATAAGCAGAACATTTTTGGATTTAAAAAAATATAATAAATATAATGACCGATCAAAAGTGATTATCATTATATGTGTATGATGTCACAAAGCATGTTATACATATTCATAAAAAATAAAAAGTGTGAAATTATAAGTAAATATATTTCATCATTTTTCAAATTTATTATATCAAAAATAAATTACACCAAACTAGCATAATAAAAGGTTAACTAATGTAATAATTGAGTTTACAGGGCAATGTAATAACCCTAAAAAATGTGGCAGTAGCCCAAATTATTGTACAAAACTGTTATTTTCAAACAAACAATTGCATTTCTTTAAATATTTCACATTTTTGGCTGAAGTGATTACTATCTTCTTTCTTAATTTATAAATATGTCACAATGTTTTTAGATTTGTAATTATTATTATATTTAAGTCACACTTTTTCTTATATGCTTGCATCTTATATGTTTTGTGATACATGTACTCTTCTATTGATAAAATACAATTTTTTTCCTCATTAAATAAAATTTTGGTTAAAAAGTTTGATATTTTTTTGTTTTGCATATAAAATATTAGTTTTTGACAAGTTGCATTAATAGTAATAAATGTTTCAAATTTTTTATTGTCATAAAAACATTATGTATTTTTATATTTTTTACTTTTTTATAAATATTTTTGCTTTGCAAAACTTTCTTGTTTAGAATTATTATGAACATTTATAATGATATATTACAAAAAAAATATAATTTAATTTAAGTTTATATTAATATTTTTTTAAAAATATATTAATCATTTGATTTTTTTTCATAACGAAATGCTCTTAACTTCAACTTTTTTTACTCTTTTTGTAATTGTGAAAATTATTCCCATTATAATTTACAAGTCATAATTTTTGGCATTTCAGATCTTGTAATGTTATTGTTATTTTGTATTTATTTAGTGTTTTATACATTATTTTCTCTTTTCTTTAGTTATAAACTTTATTTTAGAAACTATACATATTTACTCAATTTTATAGCAAATTAAAAAAAAATTAAATTTTTATGTCGAATTAAACATTTATAATTCTTTTTTATTGTTCGCATTAGAATAATAAATATGTACTTTACCTTTTTTTGAGAAGTTTTCTAAGAAAATAATTTTTTTCTTTATCAATATGATTTAGTAGAATTATGTACTTTTGGTATACACTTGAATATTATCTATGTTGGCATTTTTTTTAACTACATCATTTTTAGTATTTATTAGGATAAAACTTTGTAACCTTTCTTAAATTAAAAATTTTATATTTAAAACAATGTACCAATAATCATTCATGTTTGACAATGGACAATTATGAATGGTATTTCTTCATACATACTAGTCTATATTGATAATATCTATATTAGTATAATTTAGTTAACAATTCAAAAACTTTATGATGGGAAATGAGCAATAAAAAATTTGTCTACTAAGATTTCCTTGGTTTTTTCATAGTTGCACAACAAACTTTTGAAATTTAGCATCTTATCATTGTGAAAAAGAAAGTCAAACTTTATGCGAATAACTATTTATGAATGTATAGTAATTGAGTTTTGTGCATGTTCAATATGTTCCTACTTTATAATGTAATATTATAACAATATCGTTTCAGTTTGTTATCTGATTGACCAACCATTTTTGGAATTTTTCTAGTTCTGTGGTTGCCCTCAATATAATTGATGTACCAATCCACCTTAATTGCTTTCATCACTTCCATATTAGAGCAATGGACATCTAATTAGACAAGAAATTTTAATATTTTACCTTTCTAATCCCAAATGACTCCTGCAACTATAAACAATCCCTTCATGCAACATTTCTATACATTGAGCCTGTATTTTCTAACAAGTGGCAGGCTCTAGTTGACTAACATGTATGTTCTAAACCACATTTTACATAATTGTTGATACGATCCAAATTGTACCAATGCCAAATTTTCTTAAATATTTTGTTTAAGAAAAAATAATTTGAAAATTTTATCGCAACTATTGATCATGTTTTTTATAAAGCTCGTATTTGGCTAACTAATATCCTTATTTGCCTTAATATTCCTTTCTTTTAAAACATTTCTTTTCATTGCTAGACCATTTATATACTTTTTATGCACTTAATATTACCCGTTAGATGTTGAAGTAATTTATTATGTTATATTTCATATTTCTGAACACTTTAGCATTTTCATTGGAAGAATATTTTTTCTAAATTACACATGGAAAAAGGTTTTAATTTGATCAATTCTCTATTTCAATGATGAAATTTTATATTTTAATATTCTTTGTATTTTTACTTAAACTATGAAATTTTCTTCACAATGACTCAAAAAAGATTTTTTTTAAATATTATGTAAAAATTTTGAACATTTTAATTATTAAATTACACTTACAATATAATTTTCCTACTTTTACTTTTTTTATTCTTATCACTTTAATTCTTCTTTGTTAATCATTACAAAAATGATAAACAATATTCTAATACCTCAACTTTTTTTTAAATTCCTATAAAAATAGTTGCATTAATAATAAAATACTTCTCATATATTTAATATTGAATTATTAGAATGTTCATGTAGAAAATTAGTTTTTACATGATTTCTTATTGTATTAAGAATTCAAATTTTTTATTTACATTGAAATGTTATTATCTAGCTACAAATATTGTAATTTTTATCATTTTGTTATTTTATTGTTAACATTTGAATCATACAATTTCTATTCCCTTAATTGTCAAAAAAATTATTATCAATACATTTTGTAATTAAAATATTCTACCTATTACAACAAAGTTTTCAAAATCGATTTTTTAAAACAATTTAGCAATTTTGACAAAACTAGTATTAGAATTTATGTATTCATTTTTATTCAAATATTTACCATTGCATTTTAACATGAAAATTGGCAAGTTGCATGTAGTCTTAAAGACTTCAAATTTTCTTAAATTCCAAAACTTTAGAATTCTCTCATCAAATTTGATGAAACATAATATCCTCATCTTGCATTAGTATACTAAATGATAGTAATGCAAGTGAAGGCATAGGTCTTTCCAGATGTTCATATATCCCCATTTATTAAAGATATCTTACAAATTCAAATAAATTTTATAAGTAAATCTCAAGCCATTTAACCTCTAAGTTTTACTAAACTTAAAAATAATTAAATTTGAGCACATATACAATGAAGGCAATTAAGTGAAAGATCTTTTGATGTAATTTCTTTGCATTAGTCTTCTATCAAATATTTTTCATTTGTTACAAATCATAAAATTCTACAAAGCTCTCACCAAACTATACAGAACTCAGTATCATTATTAATTGATAATATATGCAATGTTCACAATGCAACTAATGGTGTAAAGTTTTCCTGAAGCCCCTTTATCATTATGCGTTAAAGACATCCCACAACTTTTAAAACAAATCTATATGTAATCTAAAACCATGTACCCTCTAAATTTTATTACCACTTTTGAGATTGCTTATTTTCAACTTCAACAAATTATACAATACAATTTCAATGGCCATTCTTGTACTAGTTTTCTATTAAACACACATTCAACCTTGTTTATCAACTAAGGAAAGATTACACTTTACAAAATATTCTTCTTACCAGTCAACGCTTGTGGGGTAGTTATAATAATAATAATAAAACATATTTGAGCTACTTAATCTAAAATATTTAACACATTTATGAGCAAAATTAGTTTAGGCATGCAAAATTAGTTTTTCATTAAGAATCAAGTTTCATATTTTTTTATGAAAAAGTATTCTTTTGATAATTATGCACAAAGTTATAAACATATCAATTTGTTAATGATTTTATGTAAGCGCAAAAATTTTTGATGACATAATTTTTAACTAATGCATACTAATTATTTAAAAGTATCTTAGTTACTTTACCATATTTGCACCATTTTAGCAAAAAAATATTTTCGATTAACTTATCATAAGATTAAGTTTTCAATGTACTTCTGACATATAAAATTTTTTATCGTTTTTCATTACATCGACATACGAGTATTATTTATAAACGTTTTGTGAAGAAAAATCTTCTAAACACTAGCACTCCCTTTTGAACTTTGTTTACTTTTATTATGATATTTTTAAATTTTTATATTTTTAAATATTTGATATGTAATTTCAACTTTCTATTTTGTTCATCATATTGTACTTCTTTTTATTACTTTATCAACTCTAATAGCATTTTTGTAAAGATTTTATATTACTTGAATACTTTTTGGTTTAATGATTGCAAAAATAATTTAAAATTATAAATAAGAAAAATTAGTGCAAAGCAATTTTTTAAATTTTCTAACTAATAACTTATATTACCTTATTTTACATTATTCTAATGTTATAAAAAGCTTTTTATGTTGCATAAAATGTTTTTCATATTTTAATTATTTTTTAAATTTAGTTAGATCATTAAAGATTTAAAAGAAATTGGAAAAAATAAACTATTTTATTTATTAAAATAAAAACAATTCAAATTTGAATAAACGTTTTACATAAGTACAAATATAAGAAATACATTGAGTAATTAAAAATATTAATTAGCTAATCTATTTACAAATATTGTCGAAAATTACTTTATAGTTAATGCTAAACAAGTTAATGTAGATGAATAATCCATTAAGAAAGAAATTAAAAGAATATTATAAATAAAATTTTAAATTAAATAGAATTATGATTGAATGATGAAACATAAAAATAATTTACTTTTAAAAAAGAGGAATATAAAAATGAGATAAAGATATTTAAAAATTTTGAAAATTAAAAAATCACAAAGACTATTGAATAATAAAATGGTTAAAGATAAATTATATAAATAGTAAATTGTCTTACCATTCCAAAAATTGTAAGAATGCTTTGGAAATAGCTTTTTAAGAGTGAAGAGTATTAATGAAACTTATTATTCTTTTGAATTAAAATAAAAACTATTTACACAATAAAAATAAATTAATAAAAATGGAAATTCTTATATGTTAGTTTTTATATGTTAGTTGTGAAACCCATAGGTGATATGATAAGATGAAAGCCATGCCACATGTCCATAGGCCTTCTCCACATTCATTCCAAGCATCATTAAAATTTTAGGTTTCGTGAACTTATCAATCTAATAAATTTCTATTTTACTAAACTACTTGTTATGCACATTTTGGATAATGTTTTAAATTTTCTATTAGATTAATTTTTATGTTTTTTATATACATATTTGTATGTGAGATATGCACATTATTTTAAAAGTTTAGATTATTCCTTTGTCATAATTTTTTTTGTATTTTTTAATTCTTTAAAAGTCTTTGAAATCAATAAGATACCATTCGTCTTTCATTCTTGAAGAATGCCATTAATGTATTGCATTATTATATAGATTTTGACTCCTTGTCTTCAATTTTTTTTGTATTTATCTTGAATTTTTAAAATTTTCTTAGACTAACATAATTTTTTTAAAAATTGTAGTTTCTTATATCATCATTAATCACTAGTGATATTTGCATTAATAAATCATTTGTAACTCTAATAAGTTATTTTAAGCTTTTCATATTTTGGAAAAAACTTACATGTTAGTAAAACTCAATTTATTAATCTACATAACTTTGAAATGTCAACCTTTGTATTGTTCTAAAATAACACACTTGTTACTCAACTCAAATTAATACATATTATCTTTTTGTATTTTCTAATAATTTAGTAAGTATGTTCAGTATTGTTGGCTACAATTTAGATCCTAGTAAAAGTTTAAATCTATCCAACATCAATAATATAAAAGACTTATATCTCTATCATTTAATTATAGGGTGTATTTTCCTTTTTGAATTATTTTGCTAAATAGTTTTTGTATAAAAACACCTTGTATCTTTTATAGGAAAAAGTAAAGATGGTTTTTATTATTTCTCATATTTCTTTATCAACAAATTTTAAATAAGTAGTAGACCTAATCGTTTTCTAAAGATAAGACGTGTCAAAAAAGTATGGTGGTCTATTGGAAAATGCACCTTCACACAAATTTCCTAAAACATTAATTTGAGTATTGGATCAACTAGACAACTTCTTGCTAGAAAGAAATGTTTTTCTTACACCAATTGAACTATGGTTCACAAGAGTTCACAAGAAGTGGGCAAATTGTTAAGAATAAAAATTTTGGATTCATAGAGAACATTTAAAGAAAATACATTGAAGTAATTTTGTTAATAAAATAAAGAATATATTTAAATGTCATTTTGCGGAAATATTAATTTTATTTTGGAACATATTAATCTTTTTTTAATAATAAAGTTTTATGAAACTTGTGAAAAAGAAAAATAACAAAAATATTTAAAAAGTACCAAAACACTTTTTGGGTAGCTCGACCTAAAATCAATTCTATCTCTTCCCTCAACAAAAACTAAGCAAAACCATAACTAATATAAATAATTTTTCCAAACAATGATTAGACTAAATCCTCATAACTAAATAATTGGAGTAGGTTATTATGACATTTCAACGAAAAAATAGCAATATAATAAAATAATTTTGTGACACAAAAATTCATGTTAATATAACTAAAAATCTTATGCTTGATAAATGACTAATGACACATAAGTATTTTATTTAAAATAATTAAAAATAAATCTTGGGAGTTATTTTCTTAGCATGAAAGTGGTAGTTAAATAAAGTTTGGCATTGTGCTTTAACTTAAGACTTTTTATTCTTGTTAAAATAAGTTTTTCTTATTTGCTATTTTAATTAAATTATTATTTTAACTAATTAATCATTATAACTAAAACATACTTTTTCAATAAGTTATTGAAAATGGATTTCCAAATATACGGTAAAGAATAAAACAATTATTTGAACAACAAGATAATGTCAAGACTTTAGAATAATAATAATTTTCTAAAATAATTAATTTCAACAAAATTTAATTTTTTTACCTTGTATGAACGATTTTAATCAAATTTAACGTTCTATTAAAAATAAAAATGAAATATTTAAAATTAATTTTAAAATATACTCTGTTGTTTCTTTTAACTCTGATCGAGATGATTTTTGTGAGATTTTACCTCATTTTTCTTCTTTTTTAAATTTTGCCTAAGACATAAGCATCAATTATTTAAAATCTAAAATTCACTCAAACTATTTTTAATAATTCTTAGAGTTTGTAATCATCAAGCAAAGCATCCTGATTAAGGCTCAATAACATAATAAACTATCCAACACTCCATGAAATGTTCATCAAACAATCAACTATCGTTTGATAATGAGATTGTCTCTCTATTTCTTCTATTTTTTGCAAAAGAATTGTTGAAACTATCTTGAAAAATACATGAATTTATGAGATTCTTATGACTATTAGATAAAATTTGATCAAGTTTTGAATTTTTAAGAGTTTCCTTATTCTTTTTTCCTAAAAGTATCAAAAAACTTATGTTTAGCTTGATTATTTTTAAGTGAGGAAGCAAAGATGCATCTTTCGTCTAAAAAATAATTATTCTTTTGATTTTGATCATTATGAAGGGAAAATGGCATTATGATTTATTTGTACATACCTTTTGTTAATGTCCATAAAAGACTTGCTTTGGATAATAAATGGATACAATAGCACATGTTATACAACTAGTGTGCCACATCATCTCAAAATTTGGATATATCAATTTTCAGAAAAATAAAAAGAAAATCATGTATAAAAACTTTAGTGCATGTCTTCAATTTCCTTGAAGCATGCCATGACTCCAAGAGCCTTGAAGACCACTATTTTAGACATTTAAAGTTTATGGCTTGACTTCATTGAATATTAACAATTTTATTTAGAGCAAGCCCATATTAGATATAAACATTTATGCTTGACTCATCAAACACAAGGGTGTAACAAATACAATAAAATAATTTTGTGACACAAAAATTAATGTTAATATAACTAAAAATCTTATACTTGATGAATGACTAATGAGACATAAGTATTTTATTTAAAATAATTAAAAATAAATCTTGGGAGCTATTTTCTTGGCATGAAAGTTGAAGTTAAATACATTTCGGCATTGTGCTTTAACTTGAGACTTTTTGTGCTTTAAAATATACATTTTTAATAAGTTATTGAAAATGGATTTCCAAATATACGATAAAGGATAAAACAATTATTTGAACAACAAGATAATGTCTAGACTTTAGAATAATAATAATTTTCTAAAATAATTAATTTCGATAAAATTTAATTTTTTTACCTTGCATGAATGATTTTAATCAAATTTAATGTTCTATTTAAAACAAAAATGAAATATTTAAAATTAATTTTAAAATATACTCCTTTGTTATTTTTAACTCTGATCGAGATGATTTTCGTGATATTTTACCTCATTTTTCTTCTTTTTTAAATATTCTACTTATATTTAGTTACCTTATTCGTTTCTCCTACTAACTTAGAGAAAAATGTTTCTAAACCCTCTTAAAATGAAAAGTACATTCAGCCACAAAACACTGTAATCACTTATTTTGATTCTACATATCGGTCATTTTGAACTAAAATTAGACTTTTAGTTGGAGTATTAACATTATCTAGAGCATATTAACTCTCTAGTTAATAAAAGTCTACAAAATATATAAAAGTATGGTGTCCATGACATGAATGCACTGGATGAACAAAATAGTTATCAAATTTGATCTTTTCATTAAAGGGAGCTTGTTCATTTTATATAGTACCACTTTTGAATATTCTACATGTCTAAAAAGTTCTTAATGGTATTTGAGTATATGGTCCCCCAATTGAGTAAGCAACAATAAAGCATAGAATATGTCCCAACTCAACAAGGTCCTCATGTGTGGGACTCCCACCACAACATAATTAACAAATCTAACACACTTTTCTATAAGTTAAAGGGGTCATGAAATGTATTGTCTGTATTCAAGTTATAATTGATTAATTAACGAGCTCAATTCCAATATTTTGATTTTTAGCAGTTATTCATCAAGGAGTGATATATGCATTATCTTTTAATTCACAACCCATTAGTGTTTAGACAAAAATTTGCCCTTTTTATCGAATTTTAACCACTCATGGATATACTTTGAATAGTACAATTTGTTCTATGTAAAGAACATATTGAAGTACTTCAACAAGTCTATGCTTGTGATATTGAGCATCTAAAGTTCATACCATGATTTACATGATTCCTTTGTAACCTCTACAATAAGAAATTATATGTTCTATAAAAGAAAGTCCTTGTAAGTTTATTGGAATGGGTAAACCAATCATTTGTATTTGAGGATCTAACATTAATCATCATATACCTACTAATTGATGTACTTAAGATGCATTTGCTATAACCCTTGAAAAGAATATTATATGGATTGGATTAGAGGGATCAATCATCCAAAACTAAAGATTCATTTTTCATCTCTAATACTCACTTCTAGCATCAACATCTCAATAAATTGACATAAGTTTTTAACCACGTGTACATTCTTATGATGATATTTTTCTTTGAAATGAAACCATTTTGTTCATTATTTTGACCCAACCATCCCTTCATATGGATGGTGAAATGATCATCAATTCGTAATTAAATAGATGTGGTAGTTGCTCCTTGGAAACCCAAAGCTCTTAATTGAACAAGGATATGTGATGTGTATGCCATTCTAAAATGATATATTAATATTTATGATCTAATTTTATAAGGCCAAATCTACCCATTCAACCACAATAACCTCCTTATTCCATTAATTTAAATTCAATAATGAGATTAGGATAGTGATTCAAAAAATCTCTTAATCTTTGTTCTCACAAAACTTAAAAGGAAATGCAAATTCCATCAAGTCTAGGCATCACGAATACAAATTCATTTAATAAATTCTTTGTAGTTTTTATTTTTAAGTTAGATAGCTTATGAGTATGTCGGGCAAAAACAATATACCACATATCGGTTCATTTATTTTCCAAAAACGTGACAAATAGTCATTTATATGTATATAAAATAATATTCTCTTTGATACTTCCTACTATTTGATGGTGTATATAAATCTTAATTTGATTACAAAAGATTCATATTGAAATTCATTTGAACTTTTCATAAGATAACTATGCAATGATCTATTATCCCCCAGAGCCAAAAATGACTATCCAAATGGATTCCTTTTTATTGATAAGGTCTAAGTGCATCATAAGAACAAGAAAATATGTCTCTTTCTCTTTTGTATACTGATAATCTATATTATCAACTGTGTACCTCTTATCGTTTCTACAACTCTCATTACATTGATTATAATAATTTTTACAAATAACTAGGGATTCCCAATCAATAATATATTGAGTCAATATGCATATATTGAGTTGATACACAAACAAGATCCCCAATTGTTGGAAAAAAAGTGATTCATGTTAGAAAAAATAAGTAAATGATGTTCTGCTTGACCTTCTAAAGGTAAAGATACATAAAGATCAATTTGATCCCCATTAAAGTCTACATTGAAGCCCATACAAAATAATGGGTGTAAATAAATAACATGCCCCTCCACTGAAGTGTGTTGGAATGCCCATATGCCTAATATATGCTAGGTTCTTACTCTACACCTTAATACAGGACACATCAACATAACTTCACATTGTTTTCCCATTCAATGTGTTCTTTTTCTTGAATTTTCCATTTAGCAATGCCTATGTTAGAAGTGACATGTCTGATTAAACCATGAATTAGAAATATTTGGAAGTGCTCTATATCTTTTTCTCAAAGTAATACACATTGATGTAATGAAAGCGAAGTATCTATAATAATCACATAATTAATCTACTTATTTACCAAGCAATGTCACGAAATCTTCCATCTTTACCATCAATTATTTCAAAAAATGACTTGTAAAGCCTAATATGGCAATCCCTCATGGGTTGTCCATGGAACCTATTATCAACAAGTTATCCATGGTCACTTATACCAATGTCACCTAACACATTACTAATTCCCAGTGAGTAAATCTACATGTAATTAATTAATCAATAAGAGTATTATTTTGATAGATGACACTTCTATATGGTTCCATAGGATTCAAATTTATTCGTTTAGAGATATCTATTTAAGTGATTGGCTACAACTTAGAAGGGAAAATTATTAATAGGTACAAAACCATCTATTTTAGTTCTATATTTATTTGAATAAAATATCTATCGAAATCAAAGCAACTAGGAAAAACCTCCTTTCTTCTTTTTTTTATCTTCCTATTCATATTCATTTCTCGAAAGTTTTTTGCTTATTAATTCTTTCCATTTTACCAATGTATTATTTATAACCATTTCCTAATCCGAATTGGTTGATTGCTGTCTAATTACAACTAACCCTATTAGGATTTCTTAATTTTGAAATTTCTTGAAGTCTTGAGTAGTACAAAAAGAGGGATGTTGTAATTTAGAGATTGTAGTTCATATTGAAATGAATCTCATAAGGATAAGAAAGAATGGTTTTTAGTTATGGGGCAAACAAAACAAATTGAGGTAGGTTCCTATAGCATTCCTACCTTCAAACACAAACACACAGATATGCACACACACACATAATCATAGGTGAAAGTTTCCTCCGATTTAGGTCATGAAGTTTCACCAAATAAATAAAAGGATTATTCTTTTTGCTTGACATTTTTTATGAAACCTTCAAAAAGCTACACTTTACTATAGCTATCAGTAAAGGCCATCCTTTCATTAATTCATTATTGTTATTTTCTTTTTACTATACTTCATTCACTTTTTACTCTTTTATGGGTGTGGTGATTTTACCATGAGAATGGGAATGTGAAATTATGTGTACTCTACATCTAATGAAATGATTCATTACCTCAAAGAGATATAATATATTTTCATGAGTTTCATGTTTCACCATTCAAGAGCTAGGATCAAATCTTCTTTTAAAGTATTTATTAGATAATTTTGAGCTTCATGTTTCTCCTCCCAAGACTCATGTTAGAGCTATGACATCATACTTAAGTTGAATAGGATGATAGTTTCTTAGTTTGAGTTTATCAAATTAAAATTTCGATCAAATCAAACTTCACAATATGCTAGATTTTCTAATTCCTTAAGGGGTTTATTTACAAATTCACATTATAACTTGAAAAACAATTGTAGTAGCACACATGTGTCACCAAGCATGTGAGTTTGTTTATCCCATTTTGTACCTTCTTGTCTGAGAATCAACAAAGTAAACCCCCATTCTTGACAATATTCTCATTCTTTTGTTTTTGCCCTAATTGCTTGGTAATTACCAAAAGAAAAATTCGCAATTTTTATTTGCCTAAAAACATATTTCACAAAATAATCTATCTTTCGCTAGTTCATTGGTTTCATAATGAAAAGCATATGGTTTTGTCACCTCTCAAGCAATCTCTTCAATAGGTAGAGCTCTATCTACCTAAGCCATAATTTGTTGAAGGGAAATTTGTCCAATTTGAAGTTCTTGATGATTATATTAATTTATCATAGAAAAAAAGAATGAAAATTCTTATTAATTTAGGTCAAACTTGAATTCTTTTTATCTTGAAGTGATTTTATGATATATAGAGATGATTTAGCTCTAACGCCAAAAAACAATGTTCCTGATTTAGCAATCAAAAGCATTTTAGAGCACACTCTAGTTTAGGTTCTATTGCTCCCATTATCATAGAACTAAGCTGTTCTTTATGAGTTTCAATATGAATAAATTTATAAGTAAGAATCTTTTGAAAAATATTAGAAAGAAAAATTTTAATAGAGCATAAACCTCAAAATCTCCTGGTCACTACAGCCCTTTCCTAAACTCCCTCTAATTGTTTTTTTTGTAATAAATAAATGAACGATAATTTTTATCAAGTTGATTTATTATTATTTTAATATATGCTATAATTTGATAAGTGATATAATAAAATAATTTCCACTTTTGATATTTTGAGATTTAGTTACCATTTTTTCTATCTTTCTCAATAATTGCTAAATGTCATATTTACTTATTCATCAATTCATGTCAATATAAACTATCTACCTTTTTTAGCTAAAGTTTTGTTATTTTATAGCCTTGACACAATCATAGAAATACAATATCAAAATATTATGGGAGAAGAATGACATCAAGAATCTTGTATTCAAGAATACATAACGTGGTCATAACATGGAGGCTAAAATGTATTTTAGAGGTATGTTATAACTATGAAAATCCTAAATCCTTGATTATAAGAAAAAAACAAATCAATATTAATGTGAATTCCAACTATCATTATTATACTTAATTTATAATAGATAGCTGTTTTCATTGTTGTTATTTTGATGAAAACAAAGGGCAAGACAATAGTAGTTATCGGACTTTATTACCTTTAATTGAAAAATTTCATGTTACCTAGCACTCTTACAAATTTTATTACTATTTAGTTCTTTAAGGTATATGCTTCCTTATGAATTAAAATTTGAAACTTGAATATTTAAAAATTTGTTTAAAAGAAAGTTTAATTTTTAATTTTGAAGTCTAAAGTTCTAAATTGGAAGAATGGTATAATGATGCAACTTTAGTTGTATCACATGAGCCTTCACTATGCTTAATGCTTTAAAATGAGTTTATAATTTTTTTTTAAATTTTGATTTTTCACTCATCCTTACTCTTTGAAAACCATGAATACATTATAGGAAATGGATAAGATTCCTAAAAAATAGGAGTAAATAGTAATAGATAAGATGATTAAAAGTGTTTAATTAGAAGAGGGTTAATTAAAACAAGTAAATTATGGCTCACCTAACCCAAAACTTGATTATCTTATAGTAAATCCGTTGTTTAAGCTTTTGTGGCCAAGCTTATATGAGCTCTTAACATGAGTTTGTAATGGATTAAGAAAATCAAACCATAAAAGGGGAATTTAGGGAAGTTAATCAAGAAGATGGCAAGTAGAAAATAAAGTTAAGCGATAAAGAAGAAGGATTGTTCAACCAGTGATGTAAGAAAATATCTAGCTAAGAAGATGTCTCTATATACTTATTCTAGATTGGGTGATCCTTGAGTTCATACTATATATTTAGCTAAGATATAATCTAATATAAAATGAAATTACTTTTTTAAAATACATATCAAACCATGAAAATTTGATTATGATAAAAACTAGTTACTCTTCTTCAAGAAACATGCTTAAGAATGACAAAATGCCTTCTACCCATAACAAATGGAGATTTTTTTGTAATTAAATGAGTCAATTATCATTATTTCTTATGTAATATTTGTAGTGGAATCGTGCCGAAATTGTATATTTGCATTTTTCTGGCGAATGCTAGTAGTTTTTATAATTATGTTGCATGTTTTGATTTTTTTATAAATATATGTAGATGACGAATTTAGAAAAAAAAAATTGTTGATGCAAAGCACTCCTTATCTTAGACATTGACATGTGGAATAAATTAAAACCATGCTACTTCTTTTTACCTTGTTGGTTGTGGAAGCATGCATGCATCAAGCATGGGTTATCATGACAATTGTTAGAAAATTGGAAAACCAACAAAAAGAAAATTTTATTTAATGTAATCAATAACCTAGAAAAAAAATATTCTTGTTTTGTTATTATATCTTGCTAGAAGTTAAGATGCCTTCTAGAGTTCTTTTTCATTCATAATAAAATTTATGTTTGATGGTAGGGATCTAGTTTAATATTCACTTCTTAATTATTACATGCATACACAAAGAGTTTGATGTGCATCACTGTGCTTGTATTTGAAATTACTCATTATCTTAGTTGATAACATAGGAGGCAAAAATATGTGTATATTTGCAAACATTGAGGATAAGAATTATTTGAAATTGTAAGTGGTAGTTTGCACCTTAGCTTAATTAATAAATGATTTGTTTGTCTATTGAAATAAAATGCAAAAGTTTGGAAAATGTTTTAGCTAAGTATCCCTTCTCTTGGGCTTGCTCGAGAAGCATGGAACCCTTTCATGGCTAAGTCATTGGAGGCATGGGTTTATCCCATATGAGAACTTAGATAGCTTCAAAGTGTGTGTAGTCTTTGGTTCCTAGTTGGGAAGCCTTGGAGAGCTCTGTTTAAAGCCTTAGAATAAGTGTTAAGGGCTAGGTTGGGCATTAAAGTAAATGTTTTATGAATAATTAATAATTCCCTGTAAAGTTAAATTAAAAATTTAAGGTCTTTGGATAAGATTATGTAGGTAAACATAGACTTGGAATCAAGCTCAAAGGCATAAAAATAATCTATAGAAAAGGAAGCTCTAATACAACGTCCTTTTGATCTTCTAAGGAAACATCATCGATAAACCTTTATGCACATTGTGATAAGACATTGGAATATGTTATGTTGTATCAAAGGAGTAATAAGATAATGATGTTGGCCACCCTTACGTTTAGTAGTTTCTTTGGGCTACACCATAAGTGCTTTTATATATGTTCTTAAGCAACATGATGACACCTTGGTTTGTGATCTATTGAATTCATGGTACCTCTAAAGGGGCTTTATGATGGGTATGATGACTAACAATTAATTGAGTCATAAAGGTTACTAGTGATACTAGTGTGAACCCAGAGTTAGTTGTAAAGGTGATCAATTGAATGTTTAATTAACAATTGGGTAAAAATCTTGACCATATAAACACTACATTAGTTTTGATAGGTAAGGTCCTAGACATAATCAGTAAGAAAAAATGGGCTAAACTTTATTAACTAGCTCAATTAAGATTTTTTGAAAATCGTGAGGAATTTAGATGTATTAGGCCATTAGTTATCCTTGCTCACTTAATAGATAAATAGTCTGGTTATCCTACTTCTTTGACCTAGAGTAGTTATGCATAAATGCTTAAGCCTAAAATAAGAATTTTAGATTATAGGATAAAAATCTTTAAAATTGCTAGGAAGCCATTATATAAAAAGATCAAGGAGAGATTTTTTGCACATTTAGTCGATTAAAGAATTACATAATGTGCTATGCTTTTCAAGGGAGTACGTATGTTTGTTAAGGACCCATAGGACCTTAAGGGGATGGCCTATGTGACGAACATTTTTTCTTAGAGTATTTGATTACATGATGTGAAAGAAGTGTAGGCTTTGTCATGTTTCTTTAGGATAAGAAAGTGTGTTACATTAGTTAGTGGACAATAAGAATCCAATTTGTCATAGTATAAGCAGACATATTTTAACTAACTAGTTGATGATGATGTTGTTATTGTAGTTAAAATATGAGTTATTAGTCTACAAGATTTACTCCATTGTTTCATTCATATTTTTTTGGCAACTACATGTTACTGTAATAAGATAGCTAAAAGATTCTTAGTTGAGTCTCCTAGGTCACCCCTTCATATTTTTGTTGGATCAAGGAGTCAAAACTTTTGGGAAGCAAAATTGGAGATTGTTAGAGTTAGTGCAATAGTTAGATGATTCATCTTTGTTATTTCACTTTTAATAGTTGTAGATTTGATAATTATTTACAATTAGTTATATTTTAGTAGATGTGAACTATATCAGATAGTATTATTAGACTTAATAGTGACTTATTAATTCTTTTATTAGGCTTTCATAAGGATAAATGTTGTTGCTTAAATAGGTGCAACATGGGACTTGCATATAATAAATTTTTGTAGAAATAGGATGTAATAACTAAGAAAAATAACATTTCATTTATATGATATTCTTCTTCATCCATATATAAAAAATAACAATACATTCTTGAGGTTAAGAATGGTGGAAATCATAGTGCGACAATAGTTTTTTTCAAATTTGGTGCAAGTAGGAAGACATCTCAAACGAGGTTTTATTTTTATTCTCTTGTTGGTATGCTCCTCTCCCTTACTAGGTAGATTTCATGTGTGCATTAGAGTCATGGCCCTTCTTTTATGGTGAATCAGGGGGGTTCTCCAACCTTTCCAATTACACCGTTCAAACTCACTGTAATTGGCAATGTTCTCACTTTCAAGACCCACCATTAAGATCGAAACATGAAAACAAGTTGGGTACATTGGATGTATTGTGATAAATAAAGCATATGCTTCTACGAATCTCACTAGACTTAGGCAACATTAATGATGCATGTACAAAACTCGTAAAATTGCATAGTTTCAAATGAGAATCATCAAATTGCTTCTAGATTTTTGAATTTAGCTTTTGTGAGCTCTTGTGTAGATCTCATTGGAGTACCTTCCAATCAACTTTGTCAACAAGTTAGCCTTACTCTCAATTGTGTTAATAGTCAACAACCCATTAAATTAAGATGTTATTATAGTTAATTCAGCGAGGCATTATGGGGCTTCAATCAACATAAATCTCAACCTTTCTAAAGACATTTCTTCACATATTAGAATCATTAGAAAGTTTAACAACAATAATAGTTTCTAGAAAAATATTAGGCACTAAAAATCTACCAGTCTAATATCTAAATTTTTGCAAACAAAGACAATTAATTATCCAATGCAACAAGGAAAAAAGTTCTAGATATATGCTAGAAATGGTGAAAGAAAAGATAATTCCAATTTAATAAGCAATGTGAAACCCCAAATTTTGGTGGTTTTTAATGTCGACACCCAAAGGTTAGGTAACGAAAGTACATCAATGAGGGAAAGCAAGGGAATAAAGGTTGATAAGGGTATCATAAGTAGCTTAAAATGTGAGAAATTCTACTCCCCCAACAAGTAAAAAAACTTCCTTAACTACATCACAGAACATCAACACTTAGTAAAAGAACCATATTGTACTATGAATGATCTCTTCGATAACTATAATAACAAATTCAATGAGCGATTAATTTTTCTATGAGGTTTTCTGACCTTAAACTCTCACCATTAGACCTTATTCTCCTAGTCAAAATAGTGAAATTTTAAGTATAAAAATGGTGAAAAAAAAGAAATAAAGAGAAGAAGAATAAAGCTTTTGTCACAAGAAAATTGAATACTACAAGAAGTTCTTCTTCATTCATCATTCTTGCTTTTTTATATTGGAACATTTTTTGTAAAAATGGTATAATATTTTAATTTTCAAATGACAGATTTGACCTCTGATCAAAAGTTTACAACTGACAAACTTTTGCATCATCGGCTTCATACCTAGTTGTCAAAGCCCAAGAAGCAATTGAATTTAATGCACCACTTAGCACTACATGAGCAAAAGCTAGGTGTAGTAGGTGATACATATCATGCACAAGACCAACATAGCTACCCACCTAAACCATGCTCATATATGTGTGGGAGATGCTCCATCTCTTATTCATATGTGCTACCCATAAACCAGGTTAGCCTACACATGGTTTGAATAATCTATGGTTCACTTGTAATCCCTTATTTTGTATGACATTACACTAACCATCTTAGGAATTAAATCCACAACTACAAATTGGTCATTATGTACTCATGAAGTCATTGATAGACAAGTGATAAAATCCATTGAGATATTATTCCAAGGACTTGTCAGTACTGGAAGTAATGAATACAGTTCTTATTTATGACTTTATGGTTTTGATGCAATAGAAAGTGTTCACCTGTCAATAAATTTCTTAACATCTAAATTCATGTGGGGGTAGTAAGCATAACTTTAAAAATTAAGTGTGATCTTTGAAACTTCAAAGTGACTCAAGACCTTGGTAATGTGATCTGCACATGCATCATTTTTATGACCATCTTAATATGTAAAACTTTATTTTTGATAAAATACTTTGAGCGCTTACCGTCTTTTGTCTCTTGATAAATTTTTCAAAAGTTGTGGTCATCTTTATACTTCATAACTTACTTTATAAATTCAATAGGTTATATTTGCATAATAGTTGTTAAACATTGTAAGATTGAAGGAGGTAGAGAAAGCATATTTACAAGTTTGTTCAAAGTGCCTTTCCTTATTTAATATTTAGGTTGAATTATTGTAAGTATGACAAACACTTGAAGTGTCTTACATGTTGTAGCTTTGATTGACTCTAAAAATATTGGAGTGGTTAACGATATGAATGTACTTTGAATTATTTTCTAAGGATGTATGGCCTCTAATGTTTTAAGGATGTATGTCCCTGATCTAGAAAAATTTTCTTTGCAAGGTGATTTTTCTTTCAAATATATGATGGCATATATAAATTTTTTAACACCATCCCTATTAACATTTCTATTTATTGTTTTAATGAAGTAACTTGTGCATGCATAACAAGATTGAAACCTCTAAGAACTTCTCCCTATTTCATTCATCATTCTTACCTCCCTATATAAGGGTTGCATAAATATTTTAATGCAAAAAGTATAATGTTTTACTTTTTAAAAGACACATTTGGCCATTGACCAAAAGCATATAACATGTAGATTTTTTCTCAACCGATCCCTTAAAAGAATGTGCATGGATTTCACATGCCACCAGACACAACGTGCTTGTAGGTGAGGCATGATAAGTGGTAAGAAATAGACTTTCAATTACTCAAAAGCTTTAGTGAAGATCTCTAGGAGAAAGAAAAGGCACCTAACCTTTCTTAGATGAACCCAGATGGCTTTATAGTTTTTATCAATCACATGTCAGAACAAAAAGCTACTAAATAAAAGCAAAAAATTGTTTTTCATTAAAATGGCCAAAAGAAGATTGTATGCATCTCAAAATACTAACATTGTAGATCGTAATGAATAATATCCTAACATTGAACACTAATGGTGTAGTTAATTCTACAACATATTCATTCCTTAAGAACATGATCAAATTGAAAGAAATTATGGTAACTTCATTTTTGGAACCTATTGAAGGTAACAAGCAAATTGACATCATTCAAAGGAGTTAAAGTCTTTATATTGTGAGAACATCTCTAACAAAATATGGTTGTTTTAGTTGTATTAGTTCCAAGGGAAAATAATGAAAATGAAGAACAATGTCTTCATATGGTTATAAAGCATAATACATAAATGAAGTTTTACTTTTTTGTGTATTCCAACAACTATTTCATTAATAGAAGAGATCTTTTGTGGGATTTCAGATTGATCATGAAGGCTAATTGTCTTCCTTGGGTGGTAGAGAGAATTTATGTCATTACTAAAGTTCAAGAATTTAAATATCAATCTTATGGATAGAACCCTAATGAATCATGATTAGCTAAAAACATTTCAAACATAGTGCTTTAACATATGAACTAGATTCTATTAGACTACTCCCTTTTTTTATCCTTCCTCCAACAATTAGATCTATTCCAAGGTAAATAAAATTCCAAACCACTTGGACTAGAAGAATAGAATTCCATCCAGTGTTTGCTCAAAATAAGAGTTTACAAATTGTTGAATAAAGAATGAGGGCGCTATCTTACAAGTGAGGAGACATAAAACTCACCATGAAGAAAGCTTAATTTTTTAAATATTCTAGATGATTCATGGAGTAGAAGATCGACTTTTGGAGAAAAAAGACATAACAAGCTATAGAAGAATTACAAAGTTTTGAATTGACCAAACATAAGAGTAGTTGTTCATGGCTACTAAAATGGTGGAGCTGTATTAAAAGCTTGAAGGCAAGTACTATGTGGCTCAGGGAAGTTAATAAAAGCAAAATGTTTTCCATATAAAGGCCACAAATAGGCAAAGTTGGCTTAATATAAAATGAATTAAAGATGCAAGTGGGAGTTGGATCTCAGAGGAGGATTTAATTGCCAAATATGTTACAGGTTGCTTCACCTCTCACATATTTATTGTCCCTATCAAGCAAAATAGGAGGAGCTTTGCTTTGTTATCCTTAGACTCACTGAAAGGAAATATGATACTAATTTAGCTAATTTGTAAGGTGAAATTATAAAAAATAATTTTTTTGATGGATTTTTTAAGTGCTTTTAAATTGGATGGGATTAATAATTTTTTTTACAAGCATTGTTGATCAAGATGACAATTATGAAGCTATCAATGACTTTCCTATTGGCAAACTATTACTTAGATAATTCATTAGTGCTATTATAATCTTCCTTCTAAAGACTTACTACATTACATTATTAAAAATTGTAGACAAATTTGCACTTATGGTTTCTTTGAAAAAATTTAAAGTTATTGGTTGCTAGCCTACAATCTTAATAGTCCACACACAAATCTTAATAAAACAGTAAACTTTTGGTAAGGAGAAATCACTAAAAATATCTTCATTACAAAAGAACTACTTTGATGTTTTAAATTGTAAGATCAAAGTTAATAACCCTTTCATAAAACTATACTTTAGGAAAGAATTGAACTATATATGATGCAATTTTCTTAAAAAGTACTACATAAGCATAACTTTAATAGTTAATTTATTAATCTAGTCATAAGTATCTATAATAAAAAATGACTACTAGTCATTAATTTTAGAGACAATGGCTATCCTAATCATCCCATGGCTAAAGCAAGGGAACCATCTATCCTTATTTCTTTTCCTTGCCATAGCTAATACACTAAGAAGTGGTTTATGCAATCTACTTGTATAAGGTGTAGTGAAGCACTATGCAACTTCGAGAGGTAATAAACAAGATTCCTATTTGGACCTAACAGTTAAATTTTATCCTCTTCTCAAGTGGTGAAAAACAATCCATTCAAAATATCAATATATTCTCCTTTGAGATTTATGGCACATTACATTTGGAAATTATTGTACAAAATATTTTATCTACATAGAGTAAATAAATAAAACACATGTAGGAGCACAACATCAAGAAGCTCTAAGGATTCAAAAGGTACAACCATTCAAAGGTAAGAAGTAGGTTCTTCTCTTACAAAACTACATTAACAAAACATGCATTAAGATAATTGAAAAGTGGAAGAAATTACTCTTAATGGTAGCTTTTGATTGTTAGCCATGTCACATAATTAATTCCACTATATACTCTAATGATGTTCTATCCTTCAAATAATATTGTTAATATAGTAGAAAGTGTGATGAATGAGTTCCTTTAGAGGAGTAGTCATCTATCTTCCAAAATGTCTTTTACTAATATAGTGCATCATATAAATTTATTACATTTTGCTAACAATTACAGGAAGTTGAATTTTTAATTTGAAAACAAATGGTCTTTCTATGCATATAGGAACTCTCAAATTCTTACTTTTATGGATTCTCTAAGGTGCATAAACTTATTAAACTAGTTTTCTATGATCCATGGAATAAAACATAGCCAACATGAAATCGTTCATCAATTGCTTCCACACTGGTGGAATTGTAGTCACAAAAACACAATAGCCATTAGTGTATCTTAAGTTCTTCCATCTCTCATATGTTGCAATATCTAGAAGTTAAAAATTTAAAACTAAATAATAACAACAAGTCCCATGAATTCTATGATAAATAGAGTTGAACATAATATATATGCCATAATTAATTGTAGTCTAATCATATAGAGAAGCTCAATAAATCTTCAATTAGTAAAATATTCATTGCTAGCTCTACATTCTAGGTGAAATTGCAAAACAATTAAAGTGGTTCAGTGGACTCCCCCAACAATAACTTTTGTCAAATTATATATTATTTTTTTGACTAAAGGGAACCAATGCATTGTAGGCTATGGTCATGTGATTTGAGACCAATTGGGTAAACCAATCAATGCATTCCAAATTTATGAAAGATCTAAAATAATTATAGAAGATTAGCCATGATAGTACTATTTGGTTTAAACTTAAGTGAAAATCTAGGCTTATAGAGCTTTATCATAGAATCAAATAGTAGATCAATCCTTGTAATGATTTTCCAAAGTATTGGAATCCCTTAGGGTAAACTAATTAGCACAATTTGCTAGAAATCACATTCTAGAATCATAAAAAATTCTAAAAATTTCAATTATTTAATTACAAATGATAAGGAGAGCTGTCAATATATTTATTGAGTGATCATAAAAAAGTCATTGAATGAATCCTTCCACAATAAAACTCATGAAATTCTTTATAAAGTTCATTGTGGTCATCTTGTATTTCTACTTATGCAAATCACTAACCAATTGGGTTGAAAAATAAAGAAGAAAAATCTTGGAAAACACACCACAAAATTTTATTGTATTTTTTACTTTTCCAAAGTAATTCAATTCCCATAAGAAGCTAGGGCTTTGAAAGTCATGGCAAACAAGTCATATTTTGGGCCAACGAAATTAACCTATTTGACATGGCTCATTTCATTCAAGGGAAACCCATTTCCATATAATACCTCAATTCTAATAGGTAATACCTATTCTTCTTATATTAAAGATAAGGATTTCTCCATTGCCAAAAGAATACCTATCAAACTCATTTCAAGATTTTTTTTTCAAACCTTAACTTGGTTCTAACAAAATACCAGAGCAAGGCATACTATTTTGACTACATTTCTAAAGTAAATGGAGTATAAATTGTATTAAATTACAATAAAATTTTTTTGGATTATTAATACAATGGTAGATTTGTGAATTAGGTAGCTATCTATGAAATTTATTTTTCTCTTTAGAAATTGGATTGGTAAAGAATGAGAAAAAATTGTCGCTTTCTTAATAATGTCTTGGTTATTTGGAGCAATAGCAAGTGGAAATATTTACTAATTCAATCACATGATATGTTTCTAGAATCCTATCATTGGTATGTGTTGATTCTTTAGTTAGTTCATCCTCCAAATATACCCAATGTAAGGACTAGTTCAATGGCATCAATTAGGCATAATGGTTTTATTAAACAATGCATCAAACTTTGTATTTAATTGGGATAATTATGTTATTTGTTTGAATTCATTACTCCTTAATGGCTTTCTGGATCAATGATATGGTCACAAAAGTTTAAACAAATATGATGGCATTAACAATTCATTTTAAAATGTATGGTTATGGAGTTCATTATTATATTGATTAACAACTTCGTTCAAAGAAATACTATCATCAACTTAGATGATAATCAACAAGAATGATTTAGATTGGTCTGAAACCTTTTTAATTCGTGTTAGGGGCGTTTTGTTATGATAATACTTCAAAAAATAATTTTGATTGCTTTGATGATAAATATTTTCTTAATAAGTGTGACATGATTCCTTAACCATCCTAGCTTAACATTTCATGTAAAGACTACCATGCTCTATACATAATTCTCAATGCTAATAGATCAATTTTGTCTTTTTTTCCTCCACCTGGTGTCAGGACCATTCTGATATAGTCACTTACAAAGGATTAGACAAATCTATTGACTCTAATTAGACTTTCCTATTTTTATAGCAATGAAATCCATTAATGTAGAACATAATATTGTTAGCATCATAAGATTGTTATTATCCAAATATGTGGCATGACACATACCATTTTGACGTATAGAATGCCTCTAATTTTATTCGAGGTTGTCCAATTATGATAACACATAAATACACTGGTCAAACTTATCCATTTAAGCACATCATCTAAGTTGGAGTAGTTTAGTTATTCAATTAGCTCGTTTATCACTTCACCAATGTTTTTGTAGGGTGTTTACTATGACGATTCCATTCATATAGTGATCCAATTTATTGTGTTCTTATGTTTGCTTATATCATTTCAATGCAAAAGTTATGCAATCGATCATGGTCAATATCGATACCTCTATGCATTTATTCAAGCCAATATACTAAATTGATCATATAGGTACTTCAATGAGACACCTCAAATCATTGAATGGTACCTAATTAGCTTACAATTTTAAATCAAATTAGCACATTGAAAGCTTAAGGATGCTTATCCTCTTTCTCACATATCAAATTTTGCCTTTAGAGGACTTCATTATAACAGTAATGGATTTCAACTACTAAACTCTATCTATAATAATCTCCATATAAAAAAGAAATCATTTTTTTAAAAGTGAACATTGAGCATTGTTTACATGACCTTATGTTGTGAAAAAGTTTATTAAATGATTTCAGAGGATGTTAACCACTTAAAATAAATAGAATTTGAGTAAATTTGTTTTATGATGTTTTAAAAATTTCTATTTTATTTCAAAATAAATTAATTTTCTTTAAAATTTAGAAATAAAATAAAAATTTGCAAATTTGAAAATAATTAAAAAGTACACCAACACATTTAGAAAGTTCAACTTAATTGCAAGCATACATCTACCCTAAATAAAAGCGAAACAAAAACAATGCCAATGAGTACAGGCCCTTCACAAAAAAATAGCCCTCACAAAAGTGAAATAAAGCAAAAGTTGTATAATAGTCTTTCAAATTAATAAAACTAATGGAGGAGGAAAAATTGTAATGACACAAATCAAAATTGACTCTTATAGTAATCTTATGCTTGACAAAATATTTAACAAATTATAAATGCATTATGCTTTGCTCTAATAAATTTAGAAATAAAATAATATAAGCATTGTTGATTCAAGTAAACGGGAGTGTTGGAGCTCAAAGACTAAAGGATACAACTAATGGAAATAATGGTGAGCACCTACAAATAACACCTCAATTTTCTAGCTTAATATAATTCTTAAACTTTACACCATTTTTTTATGTTAAAAAATATACAAATTATAAGCATATTACAAACTCTAAAAGTAATATCTAAACTTCCCAATTTTTTCCTATGGGCCGAACGAGTCTAATTTGATAACAACTATTAAAATATAGTCCTTTATGCAAAATAATGACTTGGCATGTCAAACAAATGTTTATAAAAAAGACATTATGATCCATCAGGCATCATTACGACCTTTAAAGTCTATAATATATCATAATAAATGAGAGTCATATGACTTATTTTAATATGGATCATTATATCAAAAATGACATGATCGAATTAGGTAATCGATAGCCACATGAATTATTTTACGTTTAACATTTAAATCAAAATAATGCATGATCATATAAAGACAATGTGAGCTACATGATTGATTTTAACTTGGACCATTAGATCAAAAATAGTTTCATAACCAAATAAATAAAATAAAATTTTATGCAGATTAGAAAGGTGGAGGAATTTAGGCCATTTGATCATGAAAATTATGTGATCGAATGATAGGAAATAAATCTGTGATGTAGAAAGAAGGATGAGTTTTCAAACATCTGACCATGAATAAATGTGATTGAATGATTGGATCTACATGTTTTGGAAATGAAGAATAACTTTGAACTATTTGATGTACTATGGTAATGATTTAATCTAAATAAGTGATGAAGAGGAGCTTCAATGAGACATCAAGAACTTTTGCAAGCAAGAAGTTATGTTGTTTACACCTAGCCACACCTAGCCATGGTGTCTAGTTTCATGATAACAAACTTGATGTATTAATAATGGATTTAGTTGAGTGAATTTTTAGATGTTAAAGATTTGATATGGATTTTCAAGAAAGAAATTAAAAAAGAAGAGGAGCAAACATTAAATCTTATGAAAATCATTTTAATTGGAAGAGAAAACATCAAGTGGACTATTTTGAATTTAATTTTATGTTTTTTAATTTTATTTTTTATTTTAATGCTAAGGTTTATTTAACCATTCATGCAAGCTACAAAAATGAAATCAAAATTCAAATTATCTAAATTAGAAAATATTTAAGATTTTAATATGTTTTATCATCATATGTTGATCATTATAAGGATCATTTTCCCTATTCTTCAAAATGATTATTTCAAAAATAATTAATTAAATCTAGAAATTGAAACAATAAATATAATTGAATTAACCATCCTAAATCTATATAACAAATGTTTGGTCTAAGGCAACAATGTTGAACTTATTTACTACTAAAATTAGATCGAGGCATCACACTTGAACATCGATGGAAGTATTGAATCAAGGCACAACACCTTATATTCATAAATCAATTAATCATGTTACTGTTAACACATATGACTAAATCCTAAAAAAACCCTAAGGTAGCTAACACTGAAATTAGTCTACTTCGAAAGAACACAAGATGTCTTATAATGACCAAAAAGAAGAGCAAGTACATCAAGTTTGATTAAAATGTAATGCCTTTTCTACATAGCTAACAATCATATTTAATGAATGATGTGAGCTATCTAATCATACAATTTTGTAATCAAATGTTGCGAACTCATTTACCTCTTTTTAACGATAATTTCATTAGCAATTTGATCACTCAATTTTGTGATTGCTTGGTTAACATTTAATCAACAAGTAAGATTAAATCAAACAATCATGTCACAATTTAGATCTAATCGTTAAGATGAAATCACAATTTGAAAACTGCTCTAGTTTGTTCCAAATTGTCACTTTATGCAATTTTCACTATCGAATGGTCCAGGATGATTCACATCATGTGGCTCTTACAAAACAACTATTTATCAAATATTTATTAACCATTATAACTTTTATACAAATAAAATTATGTTTCTAAATAGAAAACATCCTCGAAATCCTAATGGTTGATTGGTTAGTTTGGTAGGCGCAATTAGTCGATATAAAATGTTTATAAATTGGATAATTACTAAACAAAATAGATTGATGAAATTTTTACGAGAATATAAAGAAATTGCTTCTAGTAATGATATTAAAGCCATTAGTGCGGGTGCTCATCGTCACTTCCATGTTTTGTGTCCATTATCATCACATTCAAATTCTTACTTAGAATCACTTAGGCTCACATTTTTCTAATTGATTAAATTAAAATACTTGAATCTTATTGGGCAATTCGTTAAGCATAAGAATTAGATTTTAAAGATTCTTATTGTTGCTTTTTTCTCCTTTTATAAATCCTTCTTTATTGTAAAGGATTATGGTCTCTATTTAATTATTTTAAGGGTTTAGACTATCCACTTTTTTGTAAGATTTTATATAGGTGGTTTTACGTTCCTTAGCTTTTGATGTGTAAAAGTAGGTTTGATTTTAGATAAGACTGCCAAAAAAATATACTTGTGTACACTTAAAATTATTGTTCTCTTTTGTGTTTATAATTTCCCTAAAAATTTATTATTAAATATAAATTAATATATATTAAAAAAAATTAAAAAAATGTATAAAATTACTTTTAAGTATTTGTTCAAGCTTATTAAAAATACTTTTATATATTTTTTAAATATTTTTATAAGAAACATAAAATGTTTATAGTATTTCATCATCCCTTTTACTAAACCACACTTCACATGATGGAAGAAGCTCATTAGCGTAAGATTAATGTTGAATCCATAAATGAATTGTAAGTAGTAAATTGAAAGAATGGAGCATTGTGAAGCATAAGGAAGCAAGTTGATATTAGAAATGATGTGTTGATAGTGTAGAGGACATATGACCAAACTTAAAGAAAACACAAAGAAAATGAACAATTTTGAGAAAAAATTTTTTAATTCGTAATTTTTTAAATTGACAATTTGTAATATTGATTTCATTATTTTATGTATTATTGATATCCAAATTCATAAAAAATCATGCATTTTGACATAGTTTTTCAAAAAAACATCAAACACAAACATGTAAGTCATAATGAGGCGATAACACTTTTCAACATTGGTGTGAGCATGATAAACTTTGCAACATGATTCTATCATTCCATCATATTAGGCATTATGAGTGCAATTTCCTTAGGGCCTTTCTTTTATGGTGAATCTAGAAAAGTTCTCCATCCTTGTCAAACATGATAATGCAAATTTCTTTGAAAAAAAGCTCAAGTTTGACAATGACTTTGCTTCCAAAAATGATTCTCCCATCAAGCTCACTCTAATAGGCTATGTTTTCACTTAGATGACCCATCATGGAATTACTAAGATTAAGAATTGTCTTAGATCACCCATGATGGGGTAGACCTGTGCTCTTAAGATTTTCTTTAGAATTGGGCAACATTTGATACAAGATTTGAAATATTTGGAAAATCATAGACTTTCAAATGAGAAGATTTAAATGTTTCCCAATGTATTTGCTTAATATTGAATCTTTGAAAGCTCTAGTGTGGATCTTGTTGGAGAGACTTCAAATCCACCTGGTCAACCAAGTAGTAACTATTCTCAATCATTTCAATAGTTAACAACCCATTGAAAGTAGATTCTACACAATTCAACTTAATGAGGCCCCATAGGACTCTAGCCTATGTATTTGTCCATATTGTTAAAGATCTTCCTTTAGGTATTAGAATCTCTAAAAAGATTGGGAATCACAATTAATTTTGGAAAAAAATTTAAGTATTTAAAATTTTTTCAGATACTATCTATGCAATTTTAAATGAGGATGCTTAATGGTCAAATGTAAGTAAGTAAAAGGTTGTAGACTTTATTTGTAAGAAATGGTGAAGATGAGAAAATTGAAATTAGTTAAGTAGTAAGTAATGTGAACTGTCAAACATTGTTAGTCATCAAAGTAGATACCTAAAGAATGGATAATGAATGAAAATTAATGAAGCAAATAAAGGTATAGAAATTGAAAAGAGTATGAAGGGGTCTTGACATGCTTGAAGCACTCTTGCCCCTATAATTGAAAGAAATAATCCCCCTACTACACCATAGATCATTAACACTTAATAAAAGAGCTTAATTATATAATGAATCATCTATTTGTTCATTTTTATGATCGACTTAAATGAGAAATTTTAAAGTAAGAGTAAAACATTTAAATCTAATTTGAAACGAAGGAAGGATGTGTAGCTTAAACAATAAGTGGAGATTCAATCTCTTAAAAGCCTTAATAAGGATCTCCAAGAAATAGCAAAGGCTCTTAGGGATTTTGAGATAGACTATAATGGCTTTATAGTGGTTTCCAACAACAAGTCAATAAGAAAAGCAACTAAATGGAATGTAAAAGTTGATTTGCCACAAAAAAGACCAAGATCAACATAAATTGTAACTAATAATGTCTAGATTTTAAACATCAAGGGTGTAGTTAGTTCTATAGTATCTTGATGCCTTAATAACATGATCAAAATGCTCCAGATTAAGTTAATTTCAATGTTGGAAGCCTTTGCAAGTGATAGAAAAATGGACATTATTAAAGGATACAAACATTTCACGATTTTGAGGGCAATAGTTGTAACAAAATATAGGTGTTCTAGTTGTAGTACTTACAATGCCAAAAAATGAAAATAAAGAAAAATGCCTTGACATTGTTGTAGTACATGACATGTAAATGATGTGTTATCTACTTAATCACAATTGGTTCATAGAACTTCCTACTGTAATCATCCAACATATGAACGATATCTTATCAGACCACTAAACATATCGATCATTTCTCCATCATTAATTAAATGTAATACAAGAAAAGTTAGATTCAAAAGAACATGGGCTGAAAGCATAGAATTCAATCTAGTCGTTGCTTCGAATTGGAGTCTTCCAATTACTAGGTCAAGAATGAGGGCCCTAGGTTACAAAATAAATAGAGTTAAAGAACCCTTTAGGGAATGAACTAAGACTTAATTTAGTAATATATTTTATTAGACTTAATTATTAGAATAATATGTTCTAAAGAAGGAAAAAAAAATTCAAAGAGTTATAGATGATTTATTAAGATTGGAATTATAAGAGATTTTAATTTGCTTATCTTGGTTGCTAAATTAACAGAGATATACTAGAACCATAAGACATTTACTATGTGACTCAAGGATGGTGATAAAAACACTAATGTCTTCCACACAATAGTCAATAATAGGAAACGATATCTTAATGCATGCAAAATTAAAGATTTAAGCGGGAGTTGGGTCTCAAAGGAGGATTTAAGTGCCAAATATGTCATGGTTTGCTTCATCTCTAACTAGTCCTTACAAAATAGGTGCTTTGCTTAGTTATGCTTAGACTCACTAAATAGTACTATGATGTTGATTTAGCATGCTAACAACAAGGAAATATAAGAAGTTAAGTTTTGGATGGATTCCTAAAGTTCTCGAGGATTGGATGGGCTTAATGGTTTCATTTACAAGAATAATTTGATCATAATTAAAGATGATATTTATGATGATGGCAATGTTTTTCTTGTTGATAGCTCATCACCTAATGAATTCACTACAACTAATATAATCTTCCTTCCAATGACTTATTATAGTACATCTTTTGGAGATTTTACAACAATTTGTTTCTAGATACTCTTCTAAAAAATACAAAGCTTTTAGTAGTTAGTTTATAGTGTTTCCTACTCACTATTCTCTCGATGGAGCAATTAGCTTTTACTAATGGGAAATTCACTAAAATGATCTTACTTGCATAAGAACTATTTAATTGTTTAAATCACAAGATCAAAAGTAATAACTCTATTATCAAGCTAAACATTAGGAAAGTATTTAGTAGTATATCTTAGGGTTTTGTTAAACACATACTACACAAGTTTAACTTCAATAGTTAATTTATTAATTTATTCAAGAGTATTTATAATATACATTATTTTGTTAATCATTATTTATGAGAAAAAAATGGTTCTTTCTAATTGTCTCATTGGCTAAAGCAAAGTAACCCTTCATCCCCATTTCTTTTCCATATAGTGATTGAAGTGTTAGGAAGATGGTTAAACAATCCACATATATTAGGAAAAGTGGATCATGGGGCCCCTAGAAGAGGTTGTCAACCAAACTCCCATCTGTGCTTTGTAGATTTCTTTTTCCACTTTTTGAAGAGGTGACAAACACTCTATCAAAACTATCAAGTTATTTTTCTTTAAGCTTGAGAGCACATTAACTTTGTAGATTAACATACAAAAGGACTTCTTAATTGGATTTAAAAACATCAAACACCTGTTTGATAACATAATTTAGGAACTCTTAGGATTCAAAAGATGTTATCTTCGTATCCCTTAACATGAATGCACATTGTTTAAAGCTAAGAAATAGGTGGTTCACTTCAAATACTAGATTAATAATATTTGGAAGAAGAAATTACTCTTAATGAGAGTTATTAATGGTTAGTGATGCCCTCTAATTAATACCATTTTACACTCTAATGATACCTTATCTTCCCAACCAGATTATCAATATAGCAGAAAGTGTGACAAATGGTTTCTTATATGCTAATAATGATTAGGAGAGTAAGAAAATTTTGGCCAACTAGAAATAAATTAGATTCTCCTAGGAAAACAATGGATAAGTTGTTTAAGAAATTGCAATATTTTAAGGATGCATGTAATGCAAGGCTTTGCTAGAAGGTCTATAGCTCAAAGACTATCTTGGCTAAAAACATAAGTGGTAATTACCTTAATAAAAATTATTATGGAGCATGCTTCTAACTTCGAATGATATAAACAAAATCATTCTCATTATTTTCATGCAAGGAACTTAAAAGATATGGATGGACACAATTCACTATCAATTCAGCATGATACAATCTTATAAGTAATTCCCTAACTCATCAGATAGAAAAAATAATGTACAGTACTAGCCATCCTTGAAAAACAACTTGCTAATATGGAGGAACCTAAATAATTAATTTACATTTGTTAACTACTTTAGGAAATTAAATTCTAAATTTATAAAAAATACCTTTTCTATGCATATAGAGATTTTCAATTTCCTACTTTTGTGGAGTGTCCTAGTTGCACAAACTAATGAAACCACTTTTCCCTTAAGTTTAGCATAAAACACATCCAACATGATGCTTCTACAATGGTGGAATTATATTCACATTCATCAAGAATTTATAGTGATTGCCCAGATGCAGGTCATACTTGTCATGAAGTTAATACTTTATCTAATAATTTTTTTGATGATTATTGTGTGAAAGATGGTTTTTGTTTTACATAACCCAATTTTACATACCCCACACATCTCTTAGGGATTTTCTTGTCTGACAGATAGATATTGGAGGCCTCATTTGACATTTTGGTTGAGTCAAAATCAAAAGAGGTGTGTTTGAATCGTTTTATGGGCTAAGACTACCCAAACAAAGTTGCTTCAATCAATTCTCAATTTTGAACATGTGTCCCAACTAAATTAGGTAATTTTTATCAAGAGGCATATGCACCAATACTTATCGCAAAATGAACATGGAAACTTGTATGTTTGGTCTTATTTTAGGATTCTTAAATATCATTACAAATAATGATTCTATATTTAAATTGTTAAGTTTTCTAAAATGGCTCATTTTATACCTTATCATAAGACATCAAGTGCCTCTCATATTATGAAGTGATTTCTTGATGAAATTGTGAAACTACATGGCTTACATCAAACAATTATTTTAGATCATGTTATCAAATTTACTAGTTAATTTTGAAAAATACTTTGGTGCCTTAAGTTTTTATGCAATCATATTTGTACCCTAGTATTTAACATGCCAAAACTTGGAATTTATTTAGCATTCTACTTATTTTCATTTTAAATTAATCAATTAATAAAACAACAAGTTTAGTCCATAAAATCATCACCAAAGTCAAATTGATTTTATTCTCTTACCTTATTGTTTAGCACTTCTTAATTTGTTGAGTGTTTTACACGTTATATTTTCATTTTACATAAATATAATACTAAATAAATGAAATTAAATAACTAAATACATAAATAATTAGAAAATACTGAATGATAACTTAGAAATTTTGTTGAAAGTGATTATATAATGATTTGTGTTAGGCTTGAGAGACTCTAGTCGGAACCCTAAAAATATTACATGCCTATAATATAAGATCATTTACATTTATATAAAGACTAAGTATTAACATGTATATCTTGATTTACTTAAAGGTTAAAAAATTAGAGCTACCTTTAATATTTAATAACTTGTATCTTATAAAAAACTATGCCAAATATCTAGTGAGCCTTTTTAGACTTCACCATCATTGCCAAGTAAAATTATTCCAACAATAATTTAGCCACATCTTGTGAGCATTGGGATCAAGTGGAGCCAGCCTTAGAAGATCAAACAATCTTAACATTGAATCATGTATAACAATGATTTTTGGTAGGTTGATAGGTCCCTCATGTCAAAGCTCAATTTAAGTCCTTGGCTTTTAGAATTCTTACTTGTCCAGTAATCCTATGTTTTCTAATTCTAAATTAATAGAATCTTTGAGTAAGCTCTTATTCAAAGATATTATTTGAACCTAAATACTTCTCAACTATTTATGAGCTAACAATAGGCTTTTCATATCATTTTATTGTAGGTTGGGTTTGAACCTTACTAAAATGTCATAAAGATAGTAGTGTTGAAGCCCAAAAGTACATCAGGAAAGGAAGTTAGGCCCCAATTAATAAGAAATGGCATGTGATACAATGGCTTCTTCACTAACTATGACAAAGAAGTGAAAGGATTATGTAAGCTAAGACTAATTAACTTGGTGTTAGTTGTTGGCACATTTGGTAAGAGCCAAAAAGAAAAACAATTTTTATGCACTTTTCAATTTACATATTATTTCCTTTATATTTATTAGTATATCTTTTGTGAATTTTTCATTACAATTAAAAAAAATTATGTATCTAATGTGTGATTTTTTAAAAACATTTCACACACTAATTTCACTTGCCACCTTTTGGGTGCCCTTTGTACGAGTAGTGTTATATGTATATTTTAAGGAACCTTATGATATTAAGGACCATTTTATTTTTTTAATACTTTATCATATTTGGATATGGTATCATAAAAATGTAGGTATTTTTTGCACCATGTGCTTAAGAGGGCAAATATGATTTTGACCATACCAAACTATTTACGTAGCTTATAAGGGTTGACAACAATGATATAATTTTCCCTATTGTTACGTTTTTTGTTTTTGCTCTACTGTTCTAAACAAATTCATTAATAAAATATGTCATCATCAATGTTAGTTCTTGATTATCGCTCACTATCAATAACAATCTTCTATCACTTGATCATGTACTACACCCAATCACTACTACCTAATTACCCAATATCATCTGGTAGCCCACCATCATTAAGCCACCTGCTACTTCCCAACCACGTACCATCTCCTGGCTACTCATTAGCTACCACCCTTTGATCATCATCAAACGTTGTCATTTGTCTTCTTCATTGCTAACATCTTAGTCACGTCATCATTGATGTTCGATCATCATATTATATGATTGCATTTTTTCCTGGCATAACATTTTTCATACATTTTTATATTTTTTATTAAATATAATTGATCTACTTATAGTAAATGTCATGGAATTCTAAATATTTTAATCGATTCCTAAATGATTCAATTAAAAAATTATCATTCTATATATATTTTTTTCAATTGATGGGGTTTTTCTATTCATAATAATGTCATTAAAGTCTAATGATCACTTTTGTTTTATTATTTGACTTAACTAAAAAGTTGTCATTCTCTTTTTTTTGTGTTTAAGATATTTTCCATTGTTGTATTTTCCTCACTTTCTTTCATGAACTCTAAGCAAGAGAGGCTCTCTCATTAAATATAGTTATTGATTAAATAACTTTCTCTTATTTGTGTGCTTCCATCTTTGTGAGCAAAGAGTTTATAACAAATTCTAGTTAAAGAGATTCCAACTATCCCTTTCCTACAAGAGAAAAGGATAGAAAGTGATGGATCTTCTACCGAAAGAGCTCACAACCAAATAATTCACCTTTTTATCATCACTCATAAGTCTTCCCCACTTTGTACTCTTTTAATCTAATCACCAAACAGTCACCTTCCTTAACAAAGCTTGAGATCCTAGCCTACCATCTTGTTATCCCATTATCATCCCCACAAATCCAAACCTCCAACTCATCACTCTTTTCTATCTTTGATACTTTACACGTTAACTCCTAAGGAGATATAAGCCATGATCACCAAAAAAAGGCACTCTTTTTGTAGCATTTATCTTTTAAATGACAACCTAAAGTAAAGGTTGATCTTTCATCTATTCAAGGACTCCAAATAAAGTTTTTCTTAGAATTTTTTTTTATTTCAATGAAATTTTATGTGATAAAACTACTTAGTAAAACTTTATATTTAACTCTTAATGTGTTACCACATACTCTACTTAAAAATATATACTACTAATTTAGATGCTAACATTTACATAATTATGAAATATCACACACATCAACTAACCCAAATTAGAATATGATATCTTTTAATATTTTCTAAAAATCTATTAAGAATTGTAATTTAATAATCTCAAAATTAGACCATAGTAAAATTATAATTTATCTTATATCAACTTTGTTTCAATGTTATGTTTTCTACTTAGTATTAAAAAGTTATATTTTAAAAAAAATCTACTAATACTTTTTCCTACTTCAAAAAAATTTCCTTTACTCGGTGTGTCCATTAAAGAACTCTTAATTGGTTTTGGACAAATTCTTAGGAGATAGTGCAAAAGCCTTAATATGACTCTCTAGGAACTTTCTTGACAACAATAGAGTTTTATGCATGAGTTGGTTTTCTAATGTGAGACCATGATCACTTGTCATTTTTTTGAAATGCTCGTCATCTGAGCTTTGGTAGTCTATAGTTGCAGTTACATTTCCCTTACCAATTATTTTAAATAAAACAAATATATAAAAAATGTAGATATCAATCATTAAACTCCCTTCTTGATATCCTCATGTGTCTAACTTTTATATGATCACAAGGACTAGTAGGTCTTATCAATTATCAAACTAAATTTAAGAATCAATTCAAAACTAAAGATAAAATTAAATCCAAAATTACATGATAAAACTATCCTAATCAATAGCCCAACTCACCCAAATGGTTAGACAAATTCTCTTAAACCAATAATATGAACCAAAGCTTAAAAGATAAAGAGATAATATTAGAAGAAGTTTCACATCTATTAATCTATTAAAAAACACTAAGACTCGTAAAAACCATGGAAAATATGATGATCCTTCTAATGAATCTTAAAAAGATATCCATAAAACTACTCAAAAACATAGAGGAAGAAATGAACCTTCTAATGAGTCAAAGCTAAATGATGATCTAGATATGCCTAATAAAGAAGAAAGACTTAGGAGGCATATAAAAAGAAAGAGAGCATATCCTTAATTTAAAGTTAGATACCCCATCTTTTAATGATAATTCTAATCCTAAGGATTATATTGACTAATAGACTAGCATGAATGATTACTTTAATTAACACAAAATAATTTAATAAAGAAAATATTATTTTATTAGGAGTAAGCGTAATGATACTATAAATAGGTTTTGTAGAAACATAGAGCAGAAATATGTTAATAATTATGAGGAGGTATCCGAAACTTGTAGAAATCCTAACATTAGTTTATTCAATAAGCTTATTCTATTAACATATAATATTGAATTGTTAGATAAATGGAAAACATTTTGTTAAGGTGGTAAATAAATCAAACAGTACATTAACAAATTTGAGGATTATATACTTTCAAGTTATATAAATGAATCGAAACATCTAGTACTCATCTATTTTAGGGTAGGTTTAAAGTAATATATATTGGTCGAGCTTAATTTGAAAAATATTACTAAACTAGAGAATATTTATCATATAACTAGAAATATGAAAAAAATAGAACAACTTATTTTAAGAGAAGTGGCCTTCCAGTCTCTTTAAAGGCTCGCACCATCATTGCTTTCTTAACCCACTCATACTTGCACTTCATCCAACACCTCTATCATAGTTTCTAAATCTTGTAAACCTATATTATCATCCACTTCTTTACAACCTTCTTCATTCAAA
This sequence comes from Vanilla planifolia, assembly GCA_023846275.1. NCBI lineage: Eukaryota > Viridiplantae > Streptophyta > Magnoliopsida > Asparagales > Orchidaceae > Vanilla > Vanilla planifolia. Next base: position 2,348,442 of record JAIUJO010000022.1, read on the forward strand.
CACATTATGTTCCAAATTACCCAATCTAGAATCTCCTATTTTAAGGGCAATGAAACCAACTTGTAGCCATCAACTTCTCAAAGAAAACCATGGATGTGAACTTATATGTTAACAATGAACAATAAGAGTCAGGTCAAGAGGAAAATATAATGTCAAATAAGGATTATGGGCAAGAATTGAGAAATATGGAAAAGTTAGTGTCTTTAGGGTTGGGTACAATCTTATAACCGCATAACTATAGGATGAATAGAGGTGCACCAACATCTTCGACACCAATATAAAAATTTAGGAACAACCATGTAAGATGGTCATCAATGTTAATAGTCACATCACATAATATGCTACTAAGCGATAAATGTTTCTCTAATGAAACACCCAAACCTCTACTCTATCATGAATAGATAATCCTAAATAGCTTTTAAATAAAAATGTTATGTACCATTGAAATTGGAAAGATTTAGTGATGATATTTTATTCAATATCATATTTATGTAAGTCATCTTATCCTCAGAAGGGCAAGGCTTTTTTATTAGGATATGACTTTAAAGGGTTAGATGAACATGTGCTCTTTTATTTATCAAAGAATGGCCATCACATTATACCCTTCTCGAGTTCATCAAAAATTCCAGTCACTTTAGCCTAATAAATCTACAAAAACTTTTAAGATCATGAATAGAAAAAGAAAGAATTTGAGCTTGATCACACTACCTCTTGTTAAGAAGACCATTGATCAAGGAGACTTACTTACGTTTTTTATAATTAAAAATTAGCTACCACTATACTAGACTCACCGGTGGATTGTAAAGGACTTCTTAAATGACATTTTTCATATTTTTCTAAATGATTTGCATGATGCTCTACCACACATGTATGTAAAACTAATGATCAATCTAGTTCCCATGGTGAGCCTAACCTACCTTTGTTATTTTAGATTAAGCCATGAGACTCATACTATGTTAACTCATCAGGTAGAAAACCTACTTAAAAACTGATTTATCCCAAAAAGTATTAGCCTTTGTGCTATAATTATACTTTTAGCAAGCCAAAAGAATAAAACATGGAGTTGTGTGTTGATAATCAAGTGATTAATGAAATCATAATAAAATATATGCTTCTTATTTCTTATTTAGATGACCTCATTAATCAGATGTTAAGTGCCAAAATATTTTAAAAAATAAACTTAAAAGGTGGTTGTCTTTAGTTAAGGATTACATTAGGAGTTGAATGAAAGATAATATTTAATATTAAAGTTGATTTTTATAGAAAGTGATGTAATTTGGGTCATAACAAACACTATGTAAATTCTTGAGATTGATGACCTATAATTTAAAACCATACTTATGGTAATATATCATACATTATTTTGAAGGCATTTTGGCCTATAACTAGTCTATTTGCACAAATTATGTTACACTCTATAAAAGAAGAGCTTATTTATCAATCTAAGTAAATATGAACTCTTCACGATTGAGATTTCCTTACAACCCAAACAAAAGAAAGATATTTATGAGTGGCATACTGAGAAAATAATTTATTATATTAAAAGCTTTCCCACTATAGCCAGCTTTTATCGATGATTTTCAAGACTTTAGTAGTATCATCACATCAATTACTAATTGTTTTAAGTCTGGTAAACTTTGACCAAATTTGTAGACCTAACTTTTAAATAGTTAAAAGAGACTATGAAAAAGGCAACCATTCCAACACTATTTGATTTTTTATTACATTTAAGGTTGTATGCAATGTACTAGAAGTAGGGATAGGTGGTTTCCTTTATCAAGATAAACATTGTATTCCCTTCTTTAGCAAGAAAATTATTGATACTGAAAATAAGTATTATATATATATCAAAATAAGCTATATGTCATAGTTTAATCTTTAAGCTATATCAAAATAAGCTATTTGTCTTTTACTCTGACCATAAGGTGATGAAGTTCTGAAATACTCAACAAGACCTTAGTTATATATTTGTCATAAAACACAAACCTGACTTAAAAAATAAAGTAGATGATACATTTAGTCATTATGTTCACTTATTAACTATTTTTCTGCAAAGGCCCAAAATTTTACCAAATTAAAAATGATATCTTGATTATTCTAACTTTGAACCAATTTATTAAGAAATCAAATAACCTCAAAACCTTGTATTTAGAGATTTTATCTTAAAAAATGGTTACTTATAAAAGAATAAAAGTTTATGTATCCAAAATTCATCATGTAAAAACTTTTTGTTGGGGAAATACATGTTAGAGGATTATCTGATCATTTTTTATGAGATAAGATTAATAGAGATATTTCAAAGATATTTTATTGTCCTAGAATAATGTATTGTTTTACATCTATGGTAGCCCAAAGTTGCTTATACATAATTACAAAATCTTCAAAAGTAGGCCAAGGTCTTTACATTCCACTACCCCGTACATGACAAGCTATGGTGTACATAAATATGGATGTTTTATTTGGATTACTTGATACATCATCAAGGCATGACTTTATCCTTGTGGTCAATGATTATTTTACTAGAATAGCTTAACTTATCCTTTGTTGTAAGACTTGAAATGCAATCCATGTGACAAAGATTTTTTTCACTAAAATAATTAAATTACACGGTGTTCCAATGTCCATATTATCTAAATGAGATGTAAGTTTCACAAGGTATTTTTTGAAGATCTTATCACATTTGCTAAGAATTAAGTTAAAAGTTTCTTTAGTCTACTTCCCTTAAACAAATGGAGAAATAGAAGTATTAAATCATAGTTTGAGAAATCTTATTTGTTGTTTGATAGGGAAACAACCTAAGCTTTGGGAGCCACTACTACTATGAGAAACATTTGCATAAAATAATTTTATTAATCAATATATTGGTCTAAGGCTCTTCGAAATTTGTCCTAGAAAAAGCATACGTCTCCGATGATCTTATTCCCTTACTAGAAGACCTTCATACTTTTACTTCTACTTATTTCTTGCCTTCTCATATGTTTTTATTACAAAAAATAATATATACAAAACGTAATCTAAGTAATGAAAGATATAAGAAATAATTAGATGCTCATAAAATGTTGGGAAATTACATGAAGAAGACTATGTCAAAATTAAAGTTAGGTTAGAATGGTTCCCTTTTGGAGATTGCAAAAAATTTAAACCACATGGAACTGAACCTTTTAAGATTATCAAAAACTAAGAACTAATGTGTATGTACTAGCTTTGTTAGAAGAATATGTGATTAGTGTGAACTTTAATGTTAAAGATTTGGTCACATATAAGGTGCTACATCTAATAACTACTAGTAAGTCATTTGAGTTTAATTCTCTTATGTTGAGTGAATTCATTCCTACCACAATGTTAGAGCTAAGAGTATGGAAAATGTGAAAATCATTTTAGATCAAATGATAATTATAACCAAAGAGGGTATACTTAGAATTTTTTCAGTTCTTTGCAAGGGAATTTCTCTAATCAAGAACTCTTGGCTTACATTTTATAACTTATATTATATCACGCCACACTTATTAGAGAACTTTTATACCCATCACCCTAATACTATCATGCCAAGGTCTCTCCCACCTAGGGAGGATGTTGCAAGGACATCTTGTGTTAGTTCACAAACATGCACTTAATGGCATCACACTATGCCCATTCAAACTCAAAGTCGTACTCGAGCTAAACCTTATTTCGATTAGTATTCTTTTTGTACTATATGGGTTAACTGTAGCACTCTAGGTTTTCGTATGATTATCTCTATTATTTTTGTTATGATTGTCTAGTCATATTTTGTAATAAAATATGTCATCATCTATGTCACTTCTTGTACATGTATTACTTGCTATAATTAGTCATTCTCATTTCCTAATCAATAGTTGCTTCAGATCCCTAATACCTAGATGTCTAACATCACTCGGGTGCCTATAATCACTAAATTGGTTTTTGTTCCTTGGCTAATCACCATCACCTGGTTGCCTGTCAACTAACACCTCTAGCAGTTGTCAGTGATTGTCATCCGTCCTGTCCACAATTGACATCCTAGTCATATCATCATTAATATCGTATCATAATGTTGCATAAGTGCATAATTTTTTTTCGTCAAAATTTTTTCATTCTTTTTTATGTTTTATATTTAATGCGGTTGAACCATTTGAAGTTAACAAGAATTCTAATGACCTTTTAAGATTCTTAAGTGATTTAATTATTAAATTATCTTTTCTCATATATTTTATATTTAATGTGGTGAACCTATTAAGAGTTAATTTCATTAAATTCTAAAGTTCTCTTTTAAATTCTTAAGTGATTTAACTTTGAAATTATCTTTTCTTTTTTTCCATACTTATGATATTTTCGAAAGGAGCATTTTATTTTTTTTATTTTTTTCATGCATTCGGCTCTACTCTGTCTATAAATAGGATAAGTTCCATTATTATATTGTAGTTATTGATGAATAAAACTTCTCTTATTTGCTCATTTCCACTTTTGTAAGCAAAAATTTTATGCCCAACTCCAGTTGGAGAGATTCCAACCTTTCCTCCGTTGTGATAGACAACGATCGAGGGTGAGAAACCTTTCGCAAAGAAAGCACGCAACCAAAAAAATTCCTACTTTTGCAAACATCTGCTATATCTTCTGCCACCTTTTTAACTCCCCTGATCCAATCACTAAATCACCAACATCCTCATAGTGGCTCCATAGCCTAGCCTATCCTCTTATTATCTTTTATGAACTAAGCTTCACCGCTATCCAAAACCTCCACCTCGTTGCCCTTTTCCATCTTTAGAGCTCCACAAGTTTACTCCAATGGAAACTATAAGCCACCATTACTAAAAAGGTACACTCTTTTTATAATTTTTATTTTCTAAGTGATAATCTATTGTAGAGTTGCTCTTTCTATTATTAAACTACTATACATATATTTGTCTTAAAATTTTTATTTTATTTGTGCGAGATTAGTTGTGATATAACTGCTCAGTTGAACTTTATGCTTAACTCTTAATGTGTTGTTACTTTACTTAATAATTAATACTACAAATTTGGAGGCTAATCTTCAAATAATTATAAGATGGTACGCATGTAACCGAACCATGCTTAATGTATAATATCCTTTAATATACCTTAATAATTTGTCAAGAATCTTTAGTATTGTAGGCTCTAAATTAGACCCTAAAAATGTATAACATTTAGCTTAATAAGTATTTCAGAAATTATTTGATTATCCTTAAACTTTGGTGTAAATATTATGAAAATATAGAGGTAAAAATTTTATTCTAAGGGTGAGCTAACATACTTGTTCCAATAATGAAAACTACTTAAGCTAAAATAAAATGTCTAAACTTTAATACCTTATAGAAATTTTTTTATTTTTGTTGTTAAAATTTGAAAAAGGAATATTTTATTTCTTTATCTATTATGTTTTTTTTCTTGGCCTCTGACATTACATCACTTTCTTTATATTTTTTTCTTGGAAGTGCTTAGATGTACATTTTCAAAGGGCTTAGTAGAGCTATATCACAACATTCATTATACAATAATTATTAAATTCTTTTGTAATAGTGAATTAATGATTATGTTATGATTCATTATTTTATATCTCAAAATGGTTACAATAAATTTTATTATTTGCCATATTTTAGGATTATAATTCTCATGTTTTTTCCCTCTCAGCATGGATTAAGAGAATAATATAGTGTTTCGTTTCAAAAAAGGAAGAACTATCTTAGACCTTAGTTTTATGGTTTGTTAGAGTTATGTTTGAGCCCATAGAAATGTAGTGAAGGTAAGTACTTGTATCCAAAAAGTAATAAAGGTAATATTTCAACTCATGAAAATGTAAAGAAGCTTAAGCTTTAGCTTACGTAAATAGCATTTGCAAAAAATTCTCTACTTATGAAGGATTGGTTAGGTAGTGACATGCTAAAGCTTGGTAAAATCATGTAATATTTTGTCAATGCTTTTAGTTAGTATATATTTATCTTTCTTATTTCTTGATTCTTTTCAAATGTTTCAATTATTACATGCAATGCTTGATGATCCATTGTAATTCTCTAAAACATATTCAAAAAATCTAATAACTCCAATTTCACCCCCACCATGGGTTTTAGTTATAAGACATCAAGTGAGTTGAACTCCAAACCTTACAATAAGTACCACAATAACCTAAAAATCCTAAAAGTTGTTACCAAAGAACCCCATGACACTTAATGGTGGGTGAATTATAACTGTTGTATAAATTCTTATTTTATAAAAATTAAGAGCTTATAAACTCATATCCATATATGTTTGTTTAATCTTTTATTCTTGAAATACAATGAGCATTATAGTTAAATGCATGTAAGAATATCAAATAAAGTTTTGTAAGACAACTCAAATTTATAAATTATATTGTTAAATGAGCTTATTCATGGATTACATAAGGAAAATAATAATTATAGCATTACTATTCATCATATCCATTATGAAGTTATTTAGATAAATGATTCAAGTTAATATTAGATCATGCTTTTCATAGCTTCACTTCAGTTGACTTATGTATCGCATGTGTAATAGAGCTTGAAAAATATTACTATATCACAATACAAACATATCACACATTAATCATCACTTGGTTGATTTTGACACTTCTTTTAGATGGCTAAAAGCAAACTAAAAAGGCCATTAACATGAATACAAAAAATTACGTCCACTACAAAGTTTTGTTAACATAATGTTACGAAATATACATTCTTGGAAAGATACATAATACTTAGTGTGAAACCAAAAATTTCATGGTGTTGGATACAAAAATCTGATAGGTAGGTAGAGTCATTAATGTAGGAAAGAAATGTATAAGTGAGTACTATTACTTGGAAGTGCGTTCTGCAATGCCAACTTGCATAGAAGTTGTTTGATAGTTTGACATTCATTTGTGGTACGTCTTAGTGATATAAGGAATGCTTATGTTGTACAATAATATTTTTAGAATAGGAAATCTACAATGAGTTTTACGAATTGTGAGGGAAAAAGAATTTTTGCTTAGTTGTAATACCACAATTTGGAGGAATTATGAGTTCTCAAGTTCTTATAAATAGGCCTCATTTTTCTCCCATAATATGGTTAAGCAAAATATGATAAATTTGAATCATATTCAATCATCTAGCATCATTTCATTTAAAGGGTGGTCTTTCTTAGGACTTTTAATTGAAATAACAGTTTTGGATAATGTTCAGGTACGTTCTTCTACTACTGTAACATAGCACTTTCATAGATTCATAATCATACAAATCTTATGTTTTTTTTAAACTTCTAAACTTAATGAATTAGTGATATTTATTACATACACATGAAATTCAGATAAGGTTAATGTTTTCTCAATTTTATAGCGACAAAGTTCTTAAAAATTCCCTTCACTCAACTTGTGAACAAGGATCCTAAATCAAGTCCTTTTAATGAGGGGAAGACTACCAACCTTACATCAAAGAGTTATGTTTGGATAGAATTGAGTGCCAAAGAAAGGCAATTTGTTGGTGGAGATTTGAAAGATTTACTTCAATGCTTTGAGTGAAGTGTATTATTGAGGTAAACACATCTTGTATTCTTTTTTATTGAAGATTAGGCATAAATTGTTTTAATAAAAGAATGTTTATGTGATCCATTTTCTTTATGATCAAGTTAAGTAAAATGGTGATTATGTACCTAGGGCTCTAAAATTCTATAGAGGGTGTAAAATAAAAACCAGTGGTAAAATATCATAAAAACTTTAGTGTGGCTTACTTTCTTACATTTTTCTTCATATTTTCTTTTTATGAACCAAAATACTAAAATTTAAAACCAAATATGATTTGAATCATCAAAAAATTTTGTTAATCCAAATTCTCCACCTTTGGTTATGCCAAGGGCGAACACGTTGCATCAAAGTAGTTTGTTGCTTTTTGTACAAAAGTTATCTATTCTATAAGCTTAACATTATGGAGTGATATGCTATTGAAATATTACATTACTTATATAAAATTTTGCAAATACTCATTTGGTAGCAAGCTCACCACCCACAAATGTTCATAACACAACAATTTTCATTTTGGAAAAATTCTTCCCAACTATTTTGTTGAAAATTTATAATTAAAGTTGAGGAAATTGTTTAAATAACTCATGTCATTATTATGAATATTTCTTATGAACTTAATGGCAAAACATTATTCAAAACTTATAGATATCTTTTTTTATGCTATATCATAAGAATTTTCCTTAAATTAATAATGCAAAGCACTTTCTTTAAGGCTATGTGTGGGTTAGATGGGTATCATGGAAAAGCAAGAAATAAGGTAATAAGAAGAAAAGAAAGAAGAAGAAAGAGAAGAAAAAGGAGTGAAAGAGGAGCCACAAAAGTACATTGTCCCTTCCTTGGAAAATAGCTCATGACTTGGGTGAATGTCGTTCATATAATGAAGTTAATTCAAATGTTTTTATTTTATGATGAATCATCTCCCTCAATTGATGAATGGCAATACACATTTGGAAAACATAGGAAGAAATATTTTTTTTGTAAAGGAATATATCACATTTCCTAAAAATAGCATTAATGACTTAGAAATAAAATATGACTAACTTTTAAAAACATGAACCATTATCATTAATGATTATTTGAACATTTCTCTTTTTTCGTGAATTACATTAAAAAAGGATGATTATTACATTGTTCTTCTAGAACATGATTCAATTTTGAATGATTTCATAGTAGAAAATAACTTCCTTAGAAATGAAAATTTCAATTTGAAGAATAAAAAAATTCTATTATTTGATTTCTATGAAATCTATTCATTAAAGGAAATATTTTTAGTTTATACATCATTTAATCATATGCATTCATCATCATAAAGTCTTGCTTACATTAAAACTCAAGAAAGTTTATTAATGCAAATGCCTTATCATCTAGGACCAATTTGTATACCTTACATGTGTATCATCAAATGTAATACCCAATTATTCCCATGGACTAAATTGTATTTTATTAGCCTTAACTTTATTTGCTTCAAAATGAGAAACCTTGTTGCTTATTAAGATTAACATGTTCAACAATTTGATTTTGGAATTATTCTATGTGAGTAGATAATATTATCCCATCTTCGTCCTTTACATTATTGGCTAATTCTAAATTTTTTTTAAATATAACTTTTATTTTAATATTTATTCACAATTTTTGCTTATATGCCATAAAACATAGTCAAACTATGTTCATAATGATTAGCTTCAAGAATCAATCATGCATGTAACTCCTAACATTAAATAATAAATATTTAAAAAAAGATTAATGCTTTAATATTTAAAGATCATTGTCAATAATGATAAATATTTTGTAAATATGATTCAATTATTCTATTAATTATGATTCACTAGGAATTAAGTTGCACCAAATAAATAAGGATTCATCCTTTGTGAATAAACCTAAGTTAAATAAGGAATCTACATGAACTAGAATCCTAAATCCTTAAAAACATGTGTTGTGTATCATGTTCAAATTGTTAATATTCTAAATTCATATGTATTTAAGCCAACCTTTAAGTTTTACATCTCAAACCATTCTTGTACATTAATTTGTTATGGAACTAAAATTTTATATGAATTAGTGTAAAATATCATGACAAGTTGTCATATAAGAAGGCTTGATTATTGTACATTGAATAGCAACTGATAATATTAAGTTATGATTCGCCCAATGGATTCATTAATAAGGGATTATTACTAAATATTGCATATCCAAAATCATATTTTTTTATATTAACCTTAAATACATGAACAACAATATTATATTACCCAAAATAAAATGACCAATGGTTATGATAGGTAGGTAACAGCAGTATAAATGAATAATCCTAATTTTCAGCCAAAGTGGAGTGATCGAGACTCTTGTAGGTGAACACTAGAACATTTTTTACTTATACGAAGCCAATTGGCAAGTAAGTCTTCATAACTAGTTTGGAGGGCCTCACCTCCATCAACTTTTAATTTGTTGATGTTGTTGGATACAGAGCAAAACTTTCACTCATCTACATCAATGGGCAAGAATGTCAAATGGTTAACTAAATATTATTTTCAAAGAAGAAGAAATTGGTGAAATGGCTATACCATTCAAGCTTAAATATATTAGAAAATATTCACACAAAATCCCAACTATGGAAATAATCCTAGTGGCATTTGGGAATATCAAAGTTTTAAACAATTTTAAGGTTGGATCTCTTTATAATTGAAATACACTAATTACATTAGCTAGATTATTTGTGATGTTAGCTTCACTAGGCATGGAACATCAATGACTTTAGGTAAGCAGTCTTTAAGTGGCATCCTTAGTTTCACATAAATGTTTAATCATCATTAGCTTGAGTTTGGGTTTCATTTGAGTATCTATTGACACATTTGTTAATAAGGTATCATTGTAGTCCTTAGTTTTGGTAGTAAAAACCTCATGTGCAAGTCACAAAAGCTGGAATAATCCTAGCAAGATCAAGCATAGCAAGGATGAATGTTTGTGTGGATCTAGTAATGGAATTACCTAGTTTCATCTACATAACAAAAAAAGGTGAAAAATAAAATGAATTATGGCAATGAATTCAATAAGATAATTAGTTATTGAATTAACTTCTATGTTCAAGGTCACACATCTCTTTAACGTAAAAAAGTAAAATGTCATCTAAAATTTAAGTTGTAATTAAGGCTTCCAACGCACCAACAAGTGTGGATGAATCTATGAATTTGGCTAATATGGTAAATGAAAAGTCATTTCAATCTAATAGTTTATTGTTAGTTAAGGATGCTCATGAAAAAATAATAAGGCACACCCACATTATTACACACCAATGAAGGTGTATATAAAAGTCACAAATGATTGCTCTAATAAAATGGGTAAAATAATTAGCACATGCTCAAGGAAAACAAAGGTTGTCAATCAACTGGCATGGAACAACATGAAATTTTGATCGTGATTACTAATAATTAAATTTCCTTTAAAAAACCCAAAGGTAGAATAAACAACTATGTTTTGTTTCTAATTTAGTAGCATCTTAGGATAAAGCTTATTTGCAATATGACTTAACAATCATTTAAAAGATTTCAACAACAACTAGCTTAAAAGAACTACAAATTCTTATCCAATGAAATTTAAAGAGAAAGAACTCAACCTATTTTAGAATGGACATTTAAGGAGAGACTAGAAATTATTAAAAGAAGAATCTCAATTTGAGCAACATTTAAAGAAGTTCTTGATTCTCTCAAATAGCACAATAGATACCTTATTTGGATAGCATCCTAGTCTATAATATAAGAGTTGCAACAAATAAAAGCACTATAAGCTCTTTCAACTATTCAACACCCAAAAAAATAACTTTGATTACTATCATAATACCTTTGATTGATAATAACAAATTGCATAAACTTCTAAGAGATTAGAATTTAAGCCAACTAACTATGTTAGTAATACCTCAAATAAGATATAGGTATTGCAATTGAAAAGCATCCATTGTTTAACCTTAAATGAGAATGAGTAGTCAATTCACATGTTCATTTATAATCCAAGGGAGTAGAATGGCATGTGATATACCTTTATTTATGCTAAACTAAAGGGCTAAAGTAAAGGTACTTTATTACAAGTTAACTCAAACTATAGAGAAACTAAAGCTTTGTTGTTATTAATAATTGACTTTAATTTAAACACTACACATGATTTATACAAGGGATCCTCCAATCCTATGTAGGAAGTATTAAATTAATTCAATGATTAAATTAGTGAATGGTTCATAAGAGAACACCCATTCATAAAGCCTTTAGTGACATGGACAAAGAAAGGAAAGGGCAAATGGGTTTAGAAAATAATGGATTGATAGTTAGAGAATTAAGCTTTAATTGATCAATTCTCTCCAGTAGTAATGCAACGTTTATGTAGAACAAAATCAATTCATTCATATCTTTCTCAATCTTTAAAGGACACTAATCCTTTGCCAAAGTTGTCAAAATTTCAAAATGTGTTAGTGAAGCATCTAACATTCGCACAAAATGCAAAAAATTTTATAAAATCAAGTTGTCATGAAAGTATTTAATAAATTTCTCACTTCAAAACTCATTATTTTTATCACTTATAACTGGTAAGTAAGTTGAGCTCCAACTCCTTTTGTAATTTAGTTATCAGGATATTTAATTGTCAACAAAGAAATCTCTTAACGTAAAAATTTCTTACATTAAAAATAGATACATTACTTGCTGAATAATCTTAAGAATATGTTGTTCATTACATTTCATTGTATGGAGCATTGAAAAATAAAAAAAAAGATGAAAATTAGGAATCATTATTAATAAATATTTAATCGTGTTAAATTGTAAATATAAAAGTTTTTTTAAAAAAACATTGATATATGGTTACAAATAATGAAAATATGGTAATATAAATTAAACCTTTGAAGGAAATAAATTATTATTGTGTTGGCATGTAACATAAAAAATTTAAAATTATCTACCACATTTCATCGATAAACAATTATAGAGATGTATGCTTTTTGTTCAAGCAAATATTACATAAAAAAGGTTTTTGGATTGAGAAAAAATGATTAGCGACACAAAATATTAAAACTTCTTAAAAGAACATGACTTTTCATAAAATGCACTTAAATATATTAAATGTTAAATAATAAACATAATAAAAAAATTTACTACCAAAAATAAACTTAAATATTTTATGTATAATGAATAAGTTTTTTTTAATATTAATAAAAATATAAATAACTATCTAGAATGACAATGTGACATTTCAAATAAAACTAAATAAAAATGTCTATTTTATGAATGATTAAAAGATATGATAGAAATGAGATCCCAATCCTAAATCTTATTTACATAGGGTTGAATTTGACTTGTAAACATTATTTCAAAATAGTCACTAATAAAATTGAATACAATCAATATTAATGTAAAATACTAATTAAAATGTAAAGAATCTTCCCCGTATCCATCACAATATCATTGAATGTTTTTATTGGATAGTGACCTTTAATAATTATATTATCTTTTTATGAATGTTTTATTTATTATTTTAGATTTTTAATTAAAATTATATATTTTTCTTTACTAAAAATTTTCTGCACTTTTTAAAATCAAAACATTTAGCATCTTAAATAATTACTAATTTTTTTTATATTTTTAATTTTTAGCATCTTTTAATTGTATAGTGAGTGTTTTTAGCTTGGACTAAGAAAAGCTTTATTATTCATTCATTTTGTAAATTATTTTCTTAGTATATTAATTGAGTTATATTGTTGATATCGTTTTTAGTTTTAATATATTTTTACTTATCATATCTATATTTTAAATTTATTTATTTGTCAAAATTATAATTTTTAAGTTATTCTTTTTATTTATGAAAAGTCACATATTTTGTAGGTTGCATTGAAACCTAAAATTCTTTGATGTTACATAATATTAAATATTTATAATATCTATATTAAAAAAAATTTTAAGATTCTAATTTTTTAAAATAAGAAAGATTTTTATTGATCTAAAAGAAAAAGATGCTTTTGAAAATAACGTAAAAAATTTTATGTACAGTTAAAATGAGAAAATAGTTCATTTTATAAAAACCTAAATTTGTTGGAACAATTTGCTGAATTTGTCGCAATGTAAAGAAATAGTGTTTACAAAAGTAAAAAAACATACAAAATAGAAGAAATAAACTTACAATAAAGTTGATTATTAAAATTTGAAATATAAGAATAATTTTATGTTATATTAAAAAGTTTTTATATTAACAAATGAATAACAAATATGTTATTCAAAATAAAATAGATAGAAAGAAATAAGTTTTTATACCTCAACGGCCTTTTATATATTTTAAAATTTAGCTGTTATTTCTTAAAAATACCTTATTTTTGTTACATTATTTTAAAAAAATTGTGGAATGAACTTAAAATGTTTAATATTGCACTTGATTTATTACATGTCTTTCCCCCACTCTTATTATTTTTTCATACAAATTTATCACAAAATATTTTGGTAGCTAATTTTCTTAAATTGACAACATGATCTTAAGTATTTAATATTTTTTAAATTACACTTTTATGATACTAGCATTAAGATTTTTTTAATTATCTTAAAAATGTGAAACAATTTAATCTCATGCTTTCTTTACACATATTCCAGTTGTCGGAAACCTAAGAACATATTTAAATTATTATAACATAATACTTCTCTTAATCAAATATATTGTTACGTAATGGTTTTGTACATTTTTCGTTCAACATTCCATATAAAAAATTTTAATGTGCAATATATTATTGCGCATTTATTTCTTTGAACTTATTTGAATTGAATTTTGTATAGTTTCAATATTCTTATTATGCTAATAATTTTTTCTTTAAAATAGCTTTTCGTGTTGCTAAAATATTCTCACAATTTACACTATTCAGATAATACTTAATGAAAGTAGTTGTTATATAATTTAAAATCTTTGTTATTTTTGTGTTATTTTCTTATTCATTGTTGTAATCTTTGCATACATAATTTGTGATTATACAACCTTTTAAAACATAAAAATTCTAACTGTTATTGTTTGTTTTTATATCAAAACTTATAATTATTTTTGATATTTTAAAATTTTTAAAACATATTAGTGAAGAATTAGTTTTTTATTATTATCAAAATTTTATTACCCAAATTATCTTCTTGTTTTTCTTAGTTCTTTAGTTTTACCTAAATTTTAATATTTTAAAGTTTAATTTTCAAAGATGAAATAAAAGAAGTTCCTAAATTTCTCTTTATAATTTGCAAAAAAAATTCTTTCATAAAATTCTATAAATAATGAAGGAAACATAAGAAGTTGTTGTAATCACAAATATAACTAAATGTTTAACTTGTTTAAGAAGTTCTACTATTATAACAATGAACATAAGTTGTGAAACAATTGAGTTATCCAAGCTTTATCCTGAAACAAATATATTAGAAAATATTATAATAAAGAAATATAAGATATTTTTATAGTATAATATTTAAATTAATCTAAATATAGAAAAAATATCAAATATATTTTTAAATAATATTAAATAGTAAACATTTGAAATATTTAAATTGTTTGTGCAACAAACAAAAGAAATTGGTATATATTAAGGACAATGAAAATATACTATAAAAAATAAAAATTAAAAATTTAGCATGAGAAGATAAGTAACATAACTAAAAATAATAATATTTCAAAATTGTCACGTACAAAAAATTGAGAAATTTTGAAAAATAAACATATTGTGTTAAACAATTTTAAAATAAAATAACTAAATTAAAATAAGAAAATAATAAAGACCAAAAAATAATATGTAAAATAAAAAAATGAATAAAACTGGGTAGAAATTTTAAATTTGTAAAACAAAACTTACAAAATAAGAATAATGTTTTGTAAAAGTAAAACAATTTCACTACTACAATATGACATAAAAGATATTTTTACTAATAAAATGCAAACAAAATATTTTTGAAAGTTGAATAAAAATATTCTCATAGAAAAAGGACTTTTCCACAATGATACTTACAAATGATCCAGTATTTGTTAGCCAATTATCGAAAGTGTGCACTAAGCTATGAAAACATTTCATAATAGCTAAGTTGATGGATAATAAAAAAGAGAAAATGCCAATTAATACTAACATAAACCATCTACAAGTCCAATTAAACATCATTAATTATGAGTCATTACTTACTTTTAGTTACTTGTCTAAACAATCTATTTACTACTTAATTTTTTTAGAATATTAAAACTTTGATGAATTTTTCTTATCAAAATTTTCATATAGTCCACAATAAGAATATTTTTTAGGTAATTAGGCTGTGAAAGTTTTTTAATATTTTTATCATTCCATTATTTTTTTGGATATTTGTATTTTTAAATCTTTACTTTTTTATTTTTATTATAATTTGTATATTTGTTAAATTAAATCATTTATAAATATTTTTGTTAATCTTTGTGTGGATGTGAAAAATAATCTATATGCTCATTATATTGATGTTCTTATTTTTCTTCTACTTTTGTGTAGTTTATATACACAAAGTGTAATTATTTTTAAGTAAATTATTAAATATATTATAATTTTTGTCAAATTTCTTTGTTTTTTATTATAATAACTTTTTCATGATGCTTAAATTATAATATGAAATATATTTTTGAAGTATTGTGATATGTGAATAGAAAACCACTTTAAGACATATTATTCAAATAAATCTACATATTTTAGATTTTCTTTTGTCTGAATAGTTCATATATTTGTATTCCCTACGTTTTTTATCCTTTTCTTATATTGACATATTTTTGTTAATATATTAATGTTTTAAATTTAAATATAATGTTTTTCAAATTTTAGTTTTTTAGAATTTTTAGATGCAATAGAAAGAATCCATGATTTAATTCTTATGACCTATTTTGCTATATTATCAAATAAGAAGCATATTTTTAATAAAACATTTTATTCAAAATTTTCAAGTCATTCGTTGAAGAATATTTTAAAATTTTACCTATGTAATGGAAATAAAATATCTAAATCATTAAGTATTTTTTTACAACATATTCAAAAAAATTTAAAATTTCTATTAAATAAATAAGTAAAACTAATACAAATGTTATGTCAACCAAAAAAGAGAAACAATTAAGATAATTTAATATTCTAACAAATAAGCTACATGCATATGTAGTAAAAATCATTTAAGCAATGAAGTATATCTAGAAAAACAAATATAAACTCAAATATGAGAGTAAAGAGATAAAAGTTTATTATCAATGTAAATTAACTATAATTATGAAAGAAAATTTAATAATAATTACTCTAATCATGCTATTATCAGAAGTGTACTTTTAAAATCGACAAAATATTACAAAACCATTTGCATTAATGAATTATTCATATTTAATTTAATAAATTATTCATATGGGATATCAAAAAAAAGTGTTAGAAATAAAAAATTGTTAAGCACGCAAACATAAATAAAATAGTCAAGTAAAAAAATATGAAATTTTACAAATTTAAAGCATTACCAAATATTCGTAATATAATATTGATAAGTAACAACAAGAAAAAATATTCAACAAAATAATACAAATATAAATTTTTTGAAACTCAAAATCAAAAATAATAAATAAGATGTAACCCTTAAATGTTTAATTCTATGTTGATAAATTGAAATAAAAAAGATAAAATATTGAATAATAAATAAAGCAAAAAAATTACAAACTTTATGTAATAATAATAAAAATATCTCTATAATTAAGACAAGGCAAATAGTTTTTATAAAATGGATAAAAAAATGGTACAACAATAAAATGAAATGCCAATAAAGCACATGTAAATAATATAAACTATATTTTGATCTGCAAAATACTCCTTGTTATTTAGGTGCATAGAAGAAAAAGGATGCCCACATATGCTTAAGTATTTTTTATGTCTACCTCATGCATTTATAAACCATTAAAAGGCATATTGCACCCATATAAAGCATGCCCGCACAAGTTACTTTGCACTAAAGTTCTAAAATTATCGATTCTTGTATCAAGTTCATGATCTGGTTTAGTGAATTTCTTGGACAGTACACATTGACAACATTTTCAAATAAATATGTTTTGCACATAACGCTTAATATATTGGGCATTCAAATATGTTAATAACTTTTGTATTACTACTAATTTTAGTTTTTTATTTCTTATACAATGTTTTTTCCAATATTAAGAAATTATTATTCTGCTTGATAAATATTTACTTTTTTAAATAATATATAATAATTACGATACATTTTTTGTTTAGGATTCCACATTTCTTAATGCACTTATCATTATTAAAATTTTTATTTAATTTTTGAAAAATAAATTATGCTTTTTTCAAAAACTAATTTTCTTATTTATAGTTACTTATTCATCATAGTTTATATAATTTTAAAACTCTTCAATGATATGCATCGTTTTAGTAATTATCATTTTTATATAAAAAAATAAAGTTCTTTGAATGAAACACAAATAGTTCGAACTATTGAACACTTGATTGTGCAACTTTTTCTGATGACTCATTCTTTTATTAATAATTTTTTTGAATGATATTTTAATCATGCACCTCAAAATCAAATATTGATTATTAATTTAAAATCCTTGATCCAGTGCTCCATCATGTAAGTCACTTGTGAAAATAAGTCAAAAAGTGTTAGTAGCTTTACTCAAGGGTGGCCCATGATGTACATCAAGGAGTCATTTCTTTAAAACTTGGTGGACTGGTTCCCAATCTATAATTCATCATGTGCACTTCATTTTAGTTAAAATTATAAAACGTATCCCTTTATGTTAATATGACAAATATGGTTATATTATATTACTCATGAATATAGAATTTATAGACAATAAAACATGCATATCATACATGTTATATACATTTAGATATTTTTTAGGTTGATTTCATTTGTTAAATTAATCAACATCATAATTTGTAAAAGCAATAAAATTTCATATTATCTATGCTTTTCACATTTTTACCTTTCAACTATCTTATGATATAATCTATATGCATGGAATTAAATGAAACATAAGTCAAATGTGACCATGAGAGATTTTCATCAATTGCTTTGTTTGTGCTATTTTCATATTGTTATCATACTTCAACACTAAATGGCTATAAGAGAAGTGTGTTAAAGTGTGTAAATTTGAGTTTCAAACAAAATAATGTCATATGTATCATACAATATTGTCATTACAATATTGGATAGAGCTTAAACTAAGCAACATTAAATATGTGATGTAAAGTTTGTAGTGTCATATAAGTACGGTAACATTTTTGTAAATGTATAATTGCCTATTATATGCTAAGTATTGAAAACTTAAGTTATAGTTCAGCTAACCTATCTGTACTTATGCAATCTGAAATTCATACTAGTACAATTCACATTAATTGAGTTCGAATATGTTTTTTTGTAAGAGTATACAACATAGTCATACAAGTTTGATCAGTCTTCCAAATAACATATAGATAGATTCCTATTGTACCAGTTCAATATTAATGTTGTGCCTTTATGATATGGACTTATTTATGATTTTATTTGAGGAATTGGCATTCGTTACAATTGTTAATATTTCTAGTATTATTTTATTTGGTCATATTTTCATGCATATACAATCATTCATGATTACCATCTTGAGCTTCTCGTACTGCATATTATATGCTACACACTTACATCATACAATATTTTCCCAAGTTAAAGAATTTGCTTGGGTAGATTTATCTAGTCCTATATTATAATGTATTACTCATATAAATATGAAATATTGAGATATGTGAAAAAGAATAGATTGGATAGACACTTCATGCATGCAATCTGATGTGATAGCTAATGTTAAGTAAGAATCTTAGGTTTATAGCAGTATGATCATTATCTTAAGAGCATGATAGTTAATTTGATTTTTTAAAAATAGGATTTTAACTCTTTAAATTTCTTGATTTATGTATATTCATTTGATTTATATAAATAAAATTTATTTTTAATTAATATGATAATGAATCTATTACTAAGTAATGTTAGATGTCAAAGAAGAACAAAGTTGGTTGTGTTTTTCACTACAGTATCATCCTTTATCTTAATTGCTTGATTATTGTCATATTTGGTGTTTTACTTGCTTCATCAACGTTGCTATTACTTTGAAGTATCATAGATTAACATGGCAACATCTTCTCATAGTATTTAGTTGTTGGGCAATATTATTTTTTCATGAATTTTATAAATCATTTTATATTATTCCTTCAATTGTTGAAGTAATCCTATAAGATATTTTGTTCTTTCTTTAGTGACATTATTTGAACATGGAAACTATAAAAAATGCAGCATAATTGGGTGAGGGGCCACTTACATAGCCATGCATAATAACAGAGTGTCTTGCCAAGTTAAGTCCAACTTAGCCAAGATCAAAAATGTTGTGCTTTTTAAGGTTTTGCAAAAGAACAGGGTGTTTTTTTAATTACATAATATCTATTCATCAAATTATAAAAACTTTATTATCAAAATATACTATAATTAGAATTTTACTAACAAAATATATGTTTATGAATTATACAAATAATTTTTAACATTTAAAATTCATTTCTAATATTTTCATCTATATTAGTGAATTTATTTATTTTATATTTTGCATGTAATTACTAAAAGTTTTGCATTATCCAATCAATTTTATTTCTTAAATGTTTAAAGCTTATTTTTCTAAATGAATATTTGATGATGTTATCTAGAAATAATTATCTTATCTTGTAAATAAAGATAATACTTTATGTTCCTAATTTTAAAAATTTTTAGTCTTTTGTATTCTCAAGTTTTATAAATTTATTAATCAATTTGATGTGATTTAAAAATATTTTTTCACTATTTATACTTGTTTTACTAAATTATTTAATTGACTCATTATTAATGAGATTTTAAATTTTTTTGTGTCATTTATACCTTCTTTTGCCAAGGTAAGTTCCTTGTAATTGGCATGAGTACACAAAAACATTTGAAAAACGATGGTGTTATATCATCTAATTGATCTTTCTTTATTTTGTTTTTCTTTATTATTACAACATTGAATTGAACAAGTCTATATTTTGAAAATACATTTTATTAATGTTATAGATAATTTTTTGAATATTTATTTTTATTTAACAACTTGTATGCTTCGTTTACCTAATTTTATATTTTTTTTATTTTGTTCATATAGCTTTTGTTGTTTTATTATAAAAATACTTTTTAAAAAGGTCAACCAAAAAAATTAAATTTCAAAATTATAATTATAATGCAAAATATAATTTTTAAAATTAATTAAAATATTTACCTGATGTGCTAAAATTATTTTTAAAAAAGGAGAAAAATTTTCTATAAATTTAAGAAACTAATTTATTTTAGATTAAAATATTATACTTCTTAGTCATTCTAGTATTT
This sequence comes from Vanilla planifolia, assembly GCA_023846275.1. Classification (NCBI taxonomy): domain Eukaryota; kingdom Viridiplantae; phylum Streptophyta; class Magnoliopsida; order Asparagales; family Orchidaceae; genus Vanilla; species Vanilla planifolia. Next base: position 2,369,352 of record JAIUJO010000022.1, read on the forward strand.
TTTGTAGTTTTTGGAGAATGACCTATTCATGACAAATAAATCAAGATCATTTTTTATTATTTACACAAATAATATTTTATATTCTAGTTAAACATAACTATACATGAGTTTTTTCTTGTAATGATTATACTATGGTATTCTATTTAATATCTTCAAGGTTTTCCTCTCTTTAATATCTTGTTAAGAAACACTTTTTTAGCTTCAATTATCTTAATTATTAAAATTTAAATAATTTTTGTTTATTACTTTTTGGTTGAAATATTCTAGCACATGTTATCATTAATCTATATTTTGTAATGATTTTTTTATTGTGTCGTATAATCTAATCATAACACATCTCTAAAAATCCAATATTACACAAGACAAATCATAGGAAGGGCTAATCTATGTAGTTACATGCCTTCTTTATATTTATCATAAGAATGGTTAAAGTTGAGCAAAATGTCCATATTTTTTTGAAATGTTTCATAACCATTTTTTATTTTTCAATGTAATCTAATTTTGATATTTTCCATTTCTATTGAATTGTCAACTTGATTTTGATAACTCTTTTTATAATTCGTATTATGAGGATGTTTTGGTAAATGAATTATGCAATTAATTTTTAGCAATTTTGTTATGTGCTATCTTTGATGATTTTCTTTTATGATTGTGTTTTGTTGAAATTTTGTACATATTATTTGAAGTTTTTTTCTTTGATAATTAACAAAGTTTTTTGTTGCTAGACTATATAAGTATTTTCAACATTATCATATTTTAATGATTTAGCTATCTTAATGATATTTTTAAATTATTATTTAATATTTGATAATTCAGTTTAATTATTTGAGATTTTTAATTATGATGACAAATTCTTGAAACTCCTTTAAATTGAAAAATTATTTCCTAAAACATAATTTTGCATACTCCCTATATTTTATAGAAGTATGTGTTATCTGATTAATTTTAAACATAAAGGATTTTTTTATCTAACTAATTTGATGCATTTTTATATTTCTTGTATTTTTTTAAAGCAACAAATTTTTAACAATGTATGAATATTTAAATACTTTCTCAAATTATTAATCATAGTTTAATTATTTTTTTCATTATTTTTCCTACACATAATTTCATTCAATCACATTATTGCAATCCTTTTTTTAATCTATTATATAATAGAAAATATTTTCTTATACAATAGTTTACTATATTGCTATGCTAATTCTTTCGAACAATTAAAATTCTTTTTCTCGAGATAGTTTCCTTTTTATTCTTTTACGTACATTTTTAATAGAAAAAAGTCAAAATTTGTTCTCGCAAAAAGTGTGTCAATATCATGTCCCAAAAACTTATTTTAAATATTCAAATATCTTTACTATCTAAGTAACATTTTTTTGTACATTTTATTATTATTATTATTATGGATACATGTGTAATCTTTTAATTTTTCTAAAATACAAAGTTTATGTAATTTTATGCTTTTCCATCTATGTAAGGTTATATATTTTTTTTGGATAATACATAATATATAAAAGTTGAAGTGTGTAATTGCCTTAATAGTTATATTTTATTACATTGCTCTAATTTTTCTATATCTAATCAACATACTCTTTATTTTTATTGTTTAAAAATGACTTTTTTAACAATATATTTGAATAGTTTCTAAATGTTAAAAATTTTTTATAATCTTACTCATTTTCCTTTTTTTTAAACAATTTTTAATAAAAAAAATATTTACAATTCAATTATCAAAAAAATTTTACAACAAGATATGCATACAAGCTTTAATAAAATTATTTTTTTCATTAAATCACATTTCATTCTTTGTTCTTTTCAACATTTTCAATTTTATGAAAAAATTTCTTAAGCACTATTTAGTACAATATTTTAGCTATCACAATTTTACTTTTTAATTCCTTTTTACCCCTCTTTATTGTCTTATTGAGTTTCATTAACAAATGAATATTAATAATGCTTTTGTCAACTTGCTTTACTTCAAAAGTTTTAGCATATTTAATATCTCATAGAGATAAATTGTTCCATTCAAAAATATTTTTTGTTTATTTATAATAGTGAAATCAATCAGTGAAAATGTACACAAATGTATTTTTGTTTGTTAAAAAATATTATTTCTTCAATTAAAATTTAACAAATATATAAGGCATAAACATAAATTTTAAAATATATTAAATATAATTAAAATTATTTAATATATAAGGTATGTATTTTCTTGTAAAAATATCTTTTAGTGTAATCCAAGCTTAATGAACAAACAATTTTTAATAAAATTCTTTGAGTATCGAGATAAAAATATATTTCATGGCTAAATATTTAAGTTAGTCAAAATATGGAAAAAAAATCAATAAAAATAGTTTTGTTAAAGGAAAATAAGAATTATATCAATGAAATTAGAAATTTAATATTAGAAAGAAAAATATTCAATTTTTTTGGACATTTCAAATGATAAAGTTATATGAATAAATTATCAAAAATTAATCGAAGTGCCATAAAATTAATAGAAAAAATCAAATTTAAATAGAAAAGAAATTTAAAATTAAGAAAATTAAAACAAATGTCACATCACATTTAACAAGGTCCAAACATTTTTAGCATAATTAAGAAAATAATCATATTCTATTAAATAATGCAAGTAAAAATTTTTAGGCAATATAAAAGGACAAAGTGAAGATCGCCAAATGTATATGAACTTTACATTACTTAACATAATTTTTTAAAACGAAAATAAATTTTTTTTCACATGCAAAATGTGTGGAATAATCAAAGCATAAAGAATAACGAATTAAGGAATTCTTAACACATTAAAAAATTACATATTACTTAAAAATAAATCATAACACAAGCATAAAAAGTGTGCTATTATAAATCAGAAAGAAGCACATTTTGCACTAAGCATAAAAGACTAAAGTAAAACATTGAATTTTTAGGTTATTATGTAGAATAGTTTTCTTCTTTTATCTAGATAACACTATCATAATCAATGTAAATCTTATACTTGCTCATTTAGATAATTCCTATAAGCATATGAATTTTTATCAAGGTTGGAAAGCAAAAGCTTCTTGAAAACAAAATCAATGATATTATTTTTTAATGAGAAATTCTATTCATAATACATCATAGTATAGAATTATAATCAAACAAAAACTAGATAAGATTACTATATTCATGTACTGCAAAAAAGAGTATTACATATTTCTAATTATCTAAATATATAAAATGAAGCAATGCTTTTAAAACAGGAGTTTATGCTACTTATTTTTTTTAAATGGCAATTCCTTTTAGCTTTTATTCTTAGTAATAATAATTTCTAGTCTAAGATAGTTTAATAACAATTTTCCTAAAATAATTATTTGCTAAAACAAGGTGAAAGTTAGTTTTCATTACACATTTCAATTCTAAGTAAAATAAAACAAATGTCATACTTTTGCGTGTCTTGAACTAAATGAATAAGCAACTAGTCACATTACATATTTCACCACTTAATCTATATTCCTTGAATATCTTGAAAATCTTTCTTTAGGTATATCTTAGTATTATTTCAATAACTTTTACTAAATATATATTAGAGTTATAATAATTAAGTAGTGAAAAATAATTCTATGTTTTATTAATAGGAACTATTAGTCTCAACAGTGCCTAATACATGCCAGATGTCATCAAAAGGCTTGGAACGCATGTCCATAAACATCTAAACTAGCTACAGTACTAGGTAGGATTGTGAAAAGAGTTTATACCGTTCCAAAATCAAGTTATTACTACTCTATCCTCATATATAGTGTATAGTTCATCACTAACATCATGAGTGATGACTTCTCAACCAAACCGGATGGTAGCCAGCCCCAAATATGTTTATTTAAAGGATAATTCAAAGCATTGCAAAAAAAACATTGTTCACCTTTATAATGTAAGACAATCAAAGCCATATTTTCATGCATTATTCTTCTAAATTATACCAATAACCAAAATTTTATGGTGACATAACTTTGTGTTTGAATGATCACATCACCTTTAAATTTTTATAAACATAGACAATATCCTCATTTTGATCATACAGGATCACGTTCATATTGTTTGTTTTTGTTCTACACGTAGGATAAAATTTTAGTCCATCTATTACGATTCAAATCTAATGATCAATCCTATTTCTAAATACAACCAACCAAATCTCATCCATTGATCATGCAGTTTTCAAAATCAAATAGTCTAGATCATTTTGATCAAGAAGAACATGCAAAATAGCTCTTTTAGTCAAATTTCTAGCAGCAAGAATATTTTTTGCCCATTTGGTAAGTACTTTTTAAATGATAAAAAATGTCTATGAGTAATATATTTTTTGAATAATATGGAATAATGAATCTTTTTACAATCTTACCAAAATTTTCCAGTTATGTCATTGAAGGAGTTTGCAGCCTCTGATCATTTTGACTTCTATACACTACTTCTCTGAGTCTTGAAACTAATAAAAGTGTTATTCTTCTCAAATCAACAAAGTAATACATTTATTATTCCAAATTGATTTAATTAAGATACTTATTATTTATTATTCATTTTTAATTTAATGTTCCCTATAATTTTTCTTCTACCGCTATTTTAGGTCATTGTATGGTCATTGGATCAAGATTCTTTTTTTCTTTACTATAACGATTTACCATTCTATTAGCAAAAGGTTTATATTGAGTATTTCTTATCACTTATTTTTATGGTAGGTGGGTGAATGTTTGTTTTAAGTTACATGACATAAAAATCAATTGTAGACATTTAAATTCTTATTGTATTTTTTATTTGATAATTTTTATAAAAAAGTTTTGTAAGAAAATGATATTTTTTAAATTAAATTAAAAATTTATACAAAATCATTTTTAGATGTTTATTCAAGAATTATAAAAATACTTTTTAACTATTTTTGGAAATATTTTTGTAAAAAATAGAAATGTGTATTTTAATTATTCACCCATACCTTACTAAACAAAACTTCAATTTATGTCATAACAAAATTGTCTTTTTATGAGAAGAAATATTTAAAGAGATCCATGGCTCAAATTTTTTTTAATAAGTTTAGGAAAAGATTGTTCTAACAATAACCCTCGCTCTTTTGTGGTAATTTTTTATATTTATTGAAAAACAAGAATAACTAATTTTCTAAAATCTGTTGATAGGGAAATATGAGAAATAATACAAACGTTTTTTAATATTCTCATAAAAAAAATCACAATAGAAGTTTTTTCCTTTAAGTCATTTTGTATAATAGCCAAACAAGTGAATAAAAATTACAATTGAATGATAAAACCATAAATATTTTTTATTATCTTTTTAATACTACTAAATTTAATAAAATTATGGGGTTAGAAAAAACTTATACAATTTGGCACAATTTAGCGATGACTTATGAAAGATCATTCGAGAAGAATGAAATAAAAAGTGTAATAAGTAAAAGAAGAAGGCATTGAAAATATTTTTGAATGTGTGAAAAGCAATCATCACAAGTGAAAAGAAAGAAAATAATGAAGGACTCTTCTATATGATGGCTAGTTATGAAATGGAAGAGATTGTATCTTTAAGTGAGGAAGAAAATTACTTTAGAGCAAAATATGATGAGCATTTTCTTTATGTTTGCAAAAATTATGAAAAGTTTAATAAAAAAATAAAAGGATTTGAAAAAAGAATATAGTGAATATCTAATTCATTATAAAAAAATTTGAGGAAGGGCCAACATGTATTTGGAGAGTATGCAAAGGCTCATGATTTAAAATAAAAAAGTTAACAAGAATAAATCATTAGTTAAGGAATTCAGTGACTTCAAATACATATAGTCTACTTGCTCACTTTAAAAAAGTAAAACTAATTACTAGAAAAGTTTTTGTTTGAAGATCTTATATCATATGTATGTCGACATTTTATATAATGTAATCATAAGTTTACGTGGAACTATTGCATACAACCTAATTATATTTTACTTGCATGTAAAATTAGAGCTAATATACATTTGAAATTTCTAACTTTTGCATGGAGAGTGAGAAAATTATAACTTTGTTAAACAGAAATATGTTGAACCCAAAATAGATTGGTTCTCAAATTGAATAGTAAAAATCATGTATTATGCACATAAACTTTGATTAATAATTTTTTACTAAAAACATTAGTATAAACACAATTGAAGAAAAAAAGATAAGATTTGAGAAATAAAATTTAAAATATTCAAAAGAAATAAATAGTAAAAGGGATGTAGTTTAAAAAAACATAAAACTTTAAGACTTATTTAGGATTATCATAAAAAAAATGTTAAATATGAAATTTTGATTGATTTTAGAATTTATTTTATCATAGCAATAAATCTTTTTTGAAACTTTTAAATAAAAAATAATACAATATGCCTTAAATAATATTTTGTGATAATTGTTATAAAAAAGAATTAAAATAATTTGAAAAGATTTGTGTGAGTTGACAAAAAACTATCCAATAAAGTGTAATTATAAGGCAGTGGTTTTCTTAAAAAAAATAAAATAGTTCATTAATTACTTGAAAAATTCATAAAATGTTAAGTTTATTAAAATTTTACAAAAATTGACAATCACTATGAGTGATAATAAAAAACAAAAGAGAATAAAAATTGAAAGAACTAAGTTTAAATTAAGAAGGAGCATTGATTTAGTCATGACATGCATGTGACTTTATCTTTAATTTTTTTAGAGATTCTTTTTATAAATAATTGAAGATTGTCATTATTTTTATTAAGAGTTTTTTTATCATCAAAATGGAGAAATTCTTTGGATATTGACCACTAGACATGATGTTTTGTTTATTGATAACAAATCATATGTATTTTTATTAAATAATTTTAATTTAATTTTGAAATTTTAGAAAATCGATACTCGTGTTCGTGAGAAAACTTGAAGAAGTGGAGCAATGGTGAAATCCTATGAAGATCATCTTAGATGTAGCGACAAACAATAGAGAGATATATTTAAGTTTACTTTTAGGTATTTTAATTTAATTCTATTTAAAAATATTAAGTTTCATTAAAATGCTTATTAAGAGACACAAAAATAAAATTTGAGCAAAATTAATGTCTTTTAAAAAATATTAGGTTCGCAAAAACTTAATCCATTCTTTTACACAATCATGAAAATCTTTTTATTTTTTTATGAAATCTTAGTATTTATTTAGTAACTTTTGTAAAATATACATCATAAATTAAATAATTAAGTTCAAAATAATGTTTATTTTAATAATGCTAATTGTTAGCAATAAAATCCAAAAGTTTCTAAAGTTCTTAAACAACATTGGCTATCGTTAAGAGGTTTGAAATGTAAATCCCAAAACACATCTGCCAGTTGATGTACTAAGTACAATAGTGAACGCAATTTAGTTGGGTGTTTGAAATTGTTAGTACTCTCGTATTGATAGATACATCGTATAAATCAATACTAATAGCTCTGGTAATGACTTCTTGAGCAAGCCAGGGGCAAAAAACCATGAATAAGTTGACTTTGATGAACATGTAAAGCTTTATGTACAAAACATATTCGTTCACCTTCACAATATAGGACTAAAGCAAAGCATTCTTTTCGCACTAGTTCCCAAATTATGAGGCTAACAACAACGATTTGATTCTGCAATTTCATGATCGAACAACCATTAACTTATCCGTCTTTTTATAAAGCCTGATACTATCTAATAAGTGCATGATCACTTTTTATTCCGTGTGTAAGATCAAAATTTATCCATCATACAAAGATTTTAATCTAATAGTTTTGATCAAACACTTTGTTTAGACATCCCCATCAAATCTCATTTGTTTGGTCATACAACTACCCAAACAATTAGTCTCAGTTTGTTTTATTGAAATGATTCATGCACATCTTTTTTATCTACTTTTTTCAACCTTTAGAATATTTTCTTTAAATAATAATTTTTTCAACTAAAAATAAAAAAAATTGTGAAACAATAACGATTATTCTACTTGTTTACTAAGCATTTTAGTCCTAATTTTTTTTTATAAATAAATGAACTAATCATCAAAGTGGAATGATGAATTTTCATACAATTTAAATAAAATTTTGAAGCCCTGATATTCAAGCTGTTAGTAGCTAAAAATAATTGTTGATACTATAGCTACTTTCTTCAGTTGCCAAACGCCTAATTATAACCTTATTCTTAGCTTAGTTGAGTTATTAATTTTTTTATTCGTTATTGACTTAATTAAGATACTTTTGCCTCATTAATTATTTCACAAGAAAAAGATTTTTTGGTATTAATTTTAATTATGAGGCCATAGTAACTTGTTTCTTCTTATTTCATTGTTGTGAGAGTTTAGCCTACCTATCTTTTAGAGAATGTTTTATATTGGGTGTTTTCTGCTAGATATTGTTGGGGTGAATGTCGGCATTTTTTAAGCTTAGCCAACTAAATATTGCAACTACGTATTTTATTTCTTATTAATATTTTTTCTTATGTTATTTCATAAATTTATTTTATTGAAACAAATTATTTATTTTCATTTAAATTTAAAATTTTAATAAAATATTTTTAAATTATTTATTTAAATTTATTTTATAACAATGTTAAATTTTAATTCCTAATAATTTACCCCCTTTTTGTAGATCAAACCTTCCTCACAAGTGTATTATGAATTACTATTTAGTAAAAGAACAGCGAATTATTAGAAACAAAAAATAATTTTTCTAGAGAATTTTTTTCAAAAATACTTCAATATATTTTTTAGTAAACTTGATTATACTTTAAAAATTGTTTAGTAAATAATAATTTATTTTTAAATATGTTAACTCTTTTAAAATATGCTTATTTTTCTTTTAATATTATTTTTTTTAAAAAGTATGAAAAACAATTAACAAAAAAAGAAATGATAGATGATTATTTTTCAAGTGGTTTAGCTTAAATTCTAGCATACTTCTACCTTTAACAAAAACTAGCAAAAAAATAACTAATGTTAGTTTTTTGCCAAATGATAGGTACGTTAAAGTATTTCAATAATAAAACAACAAAACTTTACTACTACAATCATACAACAAAAAAAACCTAGAAACAAAATAAAATAATTAAATGATATAATACAAAAAAACTAATGCAGACCAAAACACTAAGCTTGAAAAATGTTTAGTGACGTATAGGTGTTTTAAATGAATTAATTAGATATAAAAAAATTTAGAACTTCACAAATTTTTTAGTAAATTAGAGATTATGAGTCTTATATGTGAAATACAAAGCATAAGGATGTGATGCCAAACATTAAGTGCTAATGGCTTGAAAGTCATCACTTGAAAAGTTTTATTTTAATTTTGCAAAAATTTTATCTATCAATTTTTTTCAAGAACTAACCTACTTATAGACATTTTTCTAATTGCCAAAAGTACTTATGAAACTAATCAATTTGTCGTTAGTAAGAAATTATAAAATTGCCAATGTCTTAAAATAATGGCTAAAAAAATTTCCCAAGAACTGCTGAATCAAAATGCTCTTAGACCATTTGATCATGATAAATACAATATGAGATGGCTTGGATTTAGTAAGCACTATTTGATTTAGAGTAGTAGATCTAATTTTTTATCTAATAGCTAGACATAGATCTTATGCATGGACAAAGCACGAAAAGGGCTATCACAAAATTTTATTATCAAATAATGAATCTATTTAGGTGTCTTTGAAAAGCTAATGAGAATACGATCATTCGATTGAAAAATTGTATGATGGAATGACAAAATTACACCAACAATTTTGAGTGGTCGTGCAAAAGGCACTCATAATTTAGTTAGAGATTGCATGAATGTTGGATTATTATTGCTTTATAATAATTTTCCTATGCCACTTGATAAGTGAATTGTTTGGTGTTAGTAACGCTTTGGTTTGCCCTAAAATGATTTCCCCTATTATTTGATGAGTTATGTACTAAACCAAAATTATTTGATTAATTACAGTGTTATTTTATCAATCCAAAACTCACCATATTTAGGAGCTTTGTTCTAACTTTATATTTTCCTTATTATTAATAATAGGTTCTCTTTTTTATTTTTTTAATTATATTATTAGTTTTACTAATCAATTATTATAATAGCAATACTTCTTGAAATAAGTGATTATTGTAATATTTCCAAACATATGATCAAGAATAAAGTACTTTTAAGAATAACGTCATCAAAGTCTAGAGATATCTTTTAGTTTATCAATTGATTTAAAAAGAAAGTTGTCATTCTATTTTTTTTCATGTTTATGATATTTTCCAATGGTGCATTTTCCTTTCAATTTTTTAATGAACTCTAAGTAAGAGAGGCTCTCTCATTAAATGTAGTTGTTGAGGAAATAAATTTCTCTTATTTGTGTGCTTCCATCTTTGTGAGCAAAGAGTGTGTACCCGACTCTAGTTAAAGATATTCCAACTATCCCTTTCATGTAAGAGACAAGGATCGAAAGTGATGGATCTTCTATTGGAAGAGCTCCTAACAAAAAAATTTCACCTTTCTATAAACACTCATAAGTATTCCCCACTTTGTACTACTTTAATCCAATCCCCAAACTATCACCTTCCCCAACAAGGCGTGAGATCCCAGCCAACCATCTTGTTATCCCATTATCATCCCCACAAATCAAAACCTCCAACTCATCACTCTTTTCTATCTTTCATACTTTAGACGCTATATTCGTAAGGAAATATAAGCCATCATCACCAAAAAAGGGCACTCTTTCGGTAGCATTTATCTTTTAAATGATAACCTAAAGTAAAGGTTAATGATTCATCTATTTGAGCACTCAAAATAAAGTTTTTTTAATGTTTTCTTTATTTGAGTGAAATTTTATGTGATAAAACCACTTAGTAAAACTTTACATTTAACTCTTAACGTGTTACCACATAACCCTAATTAGTATATGATATCTTTTAATATTTTCTAAAACTCTATTAAGAATTGCAATATTATAATCTCAAAATTAGACCACAGTAAAAGTCTAATTTATCTCATATCAACTTTGTTTCAATGTTTTGTTTTTCAACTTAGTATTAAAAAGTTATATTTTAAAAAAAATCTACTAATACTTCTTTCTACTTCAAAAAAATTTCCTTTACTTAGTGTATCCACTAAAGAACGCTTAATTGGTTTTGGACAAATTCTATCTTAGGAGACACTACAAAAGCACTAATATGACTCCCTATGATCATTCTTGACAACCATATAGTTTTATCCATGAGTTGGTTTTGTAAAGTGAGACCATGATCACTTGTCATTTTTTTTGAAATGCATGTCATCTGAGCTTTGGTAGTCCATAGTTGTAGTTACCTTACCCATACAAATTATTTTTAATAAAACAAATATATAAAAAAAGTAAATATCCCTTCTCGATATCCTCATGTGTCAAACTTTTGTATGATCACAAGGACTAGTAGGTCTTATCAATTATCAAACTAAAGTTAAGAATCAAATCAAAACTAAAGATAAAACTTTATCCAAAATTACATGTAAAACTATCCTAATCAACAGCCAACTCACCTAAATGGTTAGACTTTAATGACCTATCCTAATCTAACTTTATATTTTCCTTATTAATAATAATAACTTCTCCCTTTTTATTTATTTAATTATATTATTAGTTTCACTAATTAATTATTGCAATAATAATACTTTTTGAAATAAGTGATTAGTGTAATATTTCTAAAGATATGATCAAGAATAAAGTACTTTTTAAAATGGTTAACATATGATAAAGATTTTAGAATGTTAATGTTTTTTGTTAAATAATTAATTTAAGTAAAATTTAGTTTTTGTGCCTTCATAGAATTATTTTAATCAAGCTTAATATTTTAATCAAAATATAAATGTAATAAGTAAAACTAAATTAAAAATATTTGTCATTCGAACCAAGATGAATATCGTAGAATTTCACTTTTGCTTCTATTTCTTTTTAAATTTTCTCATGAACACAAGTATCACCTATCTAAAAACTAAAAATTACTTAAACACTATCATTAGTAGTGCTTAGAGTTTATGATCATCAAACAAAATTGCATGATAAGAAGATAACACAATAATCCCTCTCACTTGATGATAGCAAAACTTTTGAAGAAATTGATAGAAATATAAACTATTTATAAAAGTAATGTGCATGAACAACAATGCTCCACCTTCATGTTCAGTGTGACAAGAGTAAAACTCCTACTTAATTTTTTATTATTTTAATCGTTTAATTTCTATTCTTCCACTCTTTGGCAGCTCTTAAAGGGAGTTAATCTATATTTAGTAAATTGTTCAAAAATTTAGAATTTTGTGAAATAATTATATTTTTTTCAAATTATACCTTTATAAGTATTACTAAGATTTATTATATATGTTATCTAGTATTATGGATGACTTCAAATTTATTGCAAAGGCTAACTGGTGATGATAAGTTTAAGTTTTAACAAAAATAAAAAAATCTATCTATAACTTATTCTTTTGAAAGATATTTATTAAATTTCAATGTTTTAAGAATTTCTTTAACTGTTTTCTTTTTTCTTGCTTATTTTATTTGAATTTCTAAACTTAATTTCTCAAATTCTATACACACACACACACACACATATATATATATATAGAATATTTTTAAATGGAATTAATTCATCTAAGTTGGAATGTATAATACTTGATTTTAGTTAGTAAATTTAAGAACACGACGATTTTAGCTCCATCATATTTAGGATAATTGAGGCACTAGTTTCATTCATATGAAGTATTTTTCCTAAGGAGATAAATCCTTATAATGAAATAATAGAAAAAGGCTATTATGACCTTACATTGAAACTAACTTGGCAATTGACTAAAATAATTTGATGACACAAAAAGTACATTACTACACATAAAAGTCATATACTTAAACGAAAGTTTAATGAACCACAAGTTTTAAAATTTAATGAATGATAATTAAATAAAATTAATAACTTAGTGTTTTTGAGAAGATAGTAGAGATCATTAATGTGTCAATTGAAACATGCACCATAAAAAGTTGTTAGTGAGCATCGAGCAGTAAATGTTTCAATATGATGACTTGAAAATTTTTCTTTATATTTTATAAAAAATTTATTATTTTATCTTATTCAAAAATTTACCAATTTATAAATTTTTTAAATTACTAAAAACACTTGTCAAATTGACCAAATAGTCAATAATATTTTAATTAAAATATCTACCATACTTTTTAAATAATAAATTATAAAAATCATAATAACTAAAAGACTCATTACTTTGGAGCTAATCAAATGGAAGACTCTTGGATGATTAGATAATGAAAACTTCTCAATTAGATGGATTAGAATAAAAAATGCTATTTAGAAATTATGATTTGATCTAGTCCGTAAAATCTAAATAATAATCTAGTTGTAGGATTTTTCTCTTACTTGTGGGTAAATCTTGGATTATGTGATCACAAAACTATGTGATTAGATAGAAAATCAAAATAGGTATCTTTAAAAGGTGGATGAGATTAGAATCATTCCATCACATAATTGTCCAACTGGATAGCAAAAGTCACTTGAACAATTTTTAGAACAATCATGTGAAATGGATATAAGTTTTAATCCCGCATTGAATAAATGATGGATAATCAATGCCTTATTAGAGCTTTCTTGTGTTACACATTCTACATATTTTTTAGGGTTTCTTACCTTTGCTTTGTGCCAGATTTAAGTCATGTTTAGATACTTAAGTTATGAATAAAACCAAAAGTGTTTGATGGGTTTGAGAGTTATTTTATAAACATGATAAGCATTGCTAGCGATATTCACACACTATGCTCTAATTGATACTTTTGGTTTTTTAGTAATATGTATTTTTTGTTATTTTAATTATATTATTATGTTTCTACTAATTAATTTCTATAACTAAAATGCCTTTTTTGCAATATGTTTTTGAAAGAGGATTTTGAACGACATGATAAGAATTAAATGGTTATTTGTATTATAAGATAATATTAATATTTTAGAATCCTATTAGTTTTTTAAGATTATTAACTTAAATATAACTTAACTTTTGTTCCTTATTTGACTGATTTCTATGAAACTTAATATCTAATTAAAAAATTGAAACAACTAAAATTAAATTTTAAATAAATATATTTGTTAAATTCAAACAACAACACTTTTTGTTTTTTAAATTCTCCCATGAACACGAATATCAGGTTTCAAAAATCTACTAATTCACTCAAACAAATATATTAGTAATTCTTAGTTTGTTGTTATGAAACAAAATAGCATGACTAAATGTCAACAAAATAACATAACACAAATATATTAGCAATTCTGATTTGTCTCCCTCTTCCTAACCTTTATAACTAATTTCCATTTCACTCACAAATATAGCATCTATATTATTAGTTGCTTTCCTCTCACAGATCTCTCCGTTTGGTACATAATGTTTTTTGTTAGATATCCCTTGTGATAATAACCTTAGAAAGACTGCATTTTCTTGCACATTCTATTACAATTGACTTTTGAAAGTTTTTTTTGACAAATTCAATAAAACAATACTCCAATTGTGATTTATTTAATCAAATAATTCTTATATTTCTAACGACATTTGGCACTTTTGTTATTTCTCCCTAAAAAGTCACTTAGAATTAAATTAATGCTATTTTAAATAAGTGTTGGTATTTTTATGTTATATCCACTTCAATTTGAAGTAGAATTACTATTTATGGTTTTTTTCATTTGTTCTACCATATTTGACTCCTCATCCATATTATTATTTCTTTCAAGTTATAGTCTTTGTGGTCTTACACAAAAATATCCATAAGTAAATTTCATTTCATCACATTCAAAAAAAAATTTAAAATACACTTACATTATTCAAGAAATATTAAATTAATTTTAAAGTCTTTTAAATATTTTATATACTTCCACAACAATAGAATTTAATCATTCAAATTCAAAAAATGTTGGGGTGTCTATAAAGAGTATGTTCCTCTACTTTCCAAATAGCTACTAGTTAGTATAACTTGTCCGTTGTGCATTCAACATGGGATGCTCTTCTTCCTTATTTTCTTGATTTCTCATGTTAAGAATCCCATTGGCCTTTCCTCATTAAACAATCTTGGATGAACCACCGTGCTATATATGTAGTATTATCAACAATATTTATTAAAACTAAAAGACAAAACACATGATGTGCTCTGACTAATGACAATGGCAAAACTATCTTGTAAGTAATGTAACAATTTATTTCAATAGTCTATAAAGGAAAAAAAAAATTTATCTTTAATTATACTCATTTTCCAAACATTGTAATGCATTTCAGTAGAAATACCTTTATGAATACATGATCCTCTTCTTAAAAGTCCACTTTCTTAGTTTTATTTTTAAAATTTCCATGGAGTAAACCTATTTTTTTAATTCATGTTTAGATTATGTGGATATTCTTAATACATTCAAAAATCACATCTATATATAGAAGAGTACTTTTATTTGTTCATATCAGTATAACAACAATTTATATAGGATATTATATAATACTATGTAAAGTGTCATCTCTATGCTAGACTAATAATTATTATTGTCTAAGAAAATTAACTAAAAGTTAAATAATTATCAAAGCTACATCAAATACCTAATTTTCATAACCTTAACTTATTCTTAAGTCTTTTAAATTTTCTCTTTCATTGATTTCTATTTTCACCCTAGAATGTTGTCTTAAACATTTGTACACTACAATACGAATCATTCAACCTTTTTAAAAAATATGATGTAACTTTGGAATCCATATGTAATACAATTATTTTTGCCATGCCACATAAGTCTTACTATTTTTTTAGCATATATTTGACATATTATCTTGTAAAACAAATGTTGTCTTAATAAGAAACATATGAATTTTTAGCATAAAGTACATCTAGTTCACAAGAAATTACTAATCATTAGTCAATATGATCAATTAGGTTAATGATAAATTATCATCTAGTCATCATTTGTTGATGTTCATAGGTTACTCTTAACCATATCTATGAATGTATAATAATAAATTCACATTTAAAGAGGATTAAATTAGTTGTATGAATGCAAAACTATTCTTAAGTTTTCATAACTATAATTAAATAGGGAAATTTTGAAAATAATGCTACCTAACATTTCTTAATGCAATCAAATTCTACTATGCCTTCAGTAAATTAGTTTTGTCATATGAAACAATTTTAAAACCCTAACAACCTTGAAAAGCTTACATCTACTTATTGGAAGTCCTATTGAAGAAATGTACACTGTTGTACATACTTGCCTAATCAACCTCGTGTATCAACAAGATTATGTGAATGTTTATTTATTATCCATAAGTTCTACACCTGAGCCACATTTTATGGGATTAAGCAAAGAGAGTTGTTTTTTAGAACTATAACATGATTCCATTTTAGTTACAAAAGTAACCACTTTTATGAAGGTCAAGTTTAATGCACAAAGAAAAAGTACAAGGGGTTTTTTACTAGTATTAGGAGAAAAATACCCAAAGTGAGGTTGTGTGTTTACCTTAGAAAAAGGGCTTATGTTGTTTTTTGAACTTGATGTGGCAATGGTTCACTTGGTAGAAACTAAAACTAAAATGCTCTAGGTGTGCTTTCAATACTACTATTGGTCTTTTCATTTTTTCACTTGCCAAGAATGTGATTATTATGATACTACAACTTGCATTATTTGGGACCAATAATTATTATCATAAACAATTTACTAAGCTTTTAAAACATGTAAAGTAGGATCTTCAGAACATACAACACACATTTTTTCTAAGAGCTATAGTTCTTGTGAGAAGATCTAAGAAAAAATTTTTTTGTAGGATTCTTAGTGGGGACATCAACTAGAATTTTTCATACCAAGTTACAAATCAAACATTTATCAAACGTTTACAAAATCAACATTTTTATTCTTCTTATACAAAGTTAAGATAGACCATAACCATTTATAATAGGCTCAAAATGCATACCAAGAAATAAAAAAGATGCCTAAAATGGCATATTGAGTCCAGTTTTATCAATGCATTCATATGTTCTTCACTATTAGCCTAGCTACACCTTACGGATTACATGGACCACATTTGCCTAAAATAGATCAAGGAATAGGGCTTCTAGTTCTAATCTAGATCACAAGTTCATATGACCTACAAACATATCTTTGTTTGTTACATCAAGTTTACTAGTGCAAACCATCACAAAGCAACATAGTCTACAGGACCCTCAAACAAACTCAAATCTATAAAACCATGCTAACCAACCATCCCATTCCAACATGCATTGAGCTGCATGTAATCCACGACACTATTGCTGTCATGTGGACCCATAGAAATGGTCTATGACACACTAACTCAGATATAACAAGACACCACAAACTGTGCATCAACCCTATGACTCGATCCACAACACACAAACTTAGGTCCAGCCTACTTTACAAGAGTTGTCTAGCCATCTCACTTGCCAGATCCATGAAAATCAAATCCAAATATCACCTACAACCCTCATGCAAACTTACCTAATAATGAACTAAAAAAATAGCTACTTAGATGGCTATTTTGCAACAATTTGGTCCAAAGAAATTTTGGACCAAAAAAAACAGCTTTTTGACGAAAGCATTGGCAACCACTTTTTAGAAAATAGAAACTAAAAATGAAAATTGATGCTTTTCAAATTACTTTTTGGTAAAAGATTTTTATGATAAATTTTGTATTTTTATATTCTTTTTTTGCTTAGGCACTGTAAAAGTGGTGGTATACTGATGTAGGAGCATCAAAACTTAGCTGATAAGCACGTGTTTGTTAGTGTTGCACTAGCTTCTCAAGTCCAATGTTAAAAACTATATTTGAAAATTATTTCAAAAAAATAGTTAAAATAAATTGTTTATTTTATTTTTGCACTCCCAAAATTTGCCAACATTTTTCTACCATAATCATTGTCATATGTTAACATGGGAACACTTATTGACCCACGTTCTACTAGTATGGTCTCATTTCGCACTAACCTACGATGACCTATGCCAACTCGCTATTCCAACGAATCTTGTCAACCGTTTCTTTCAGCATGACCTGCTCCTACGATAAACCTAGAACAAATTTCGTGAGACCTCCATCTACACTGCATTGATTTCACATTACTGTTTTCCACCCACCATTTCATCACTCACTGTTATAGCCACCACAAACTTAGAGTTTATTTGCTAACTAATTAATGCAATTAATTTCATAGTGTTTTTATTATTTTTCATTTTTCTAAATTTGCTATGAATATATGAAAATCCTTATAATTAGGGATATTTTGAATTAAATTTATTATGTTTGTGTTTCCACATTTGTGAACAAAGCATTTACGCCTAACCCTAATTGGAGGGACTCAAATTTTCCTTGTGAGAGATAAGGATCGACGGTGAGTCCTTCGCTCAATAGAGCCTACAACCAAATCCCTTGTGAGAGAAATGGATCAAACCTAAGAAACCATCCAATAAGAGAATAAGTAACCAAATAAACTCTCACTTCTCCAAAATTCACATAAACATCAAAAGGTTTAATCTTTCAACAACTTTTATTCTAGATAGTAATCTAATGGTAAAGTTATTATTTTCCATCATAGTTTTTCACATAGAGTTCATCTAAATTCTATATTTTTAGATGTCTAAAATTGGCTGTTACAAAAATTATTTTTCTTTCATTTTATGCTTAATGCTAATGGAGTAGTTAATGCAGTTTAATAATCTACAACACAATTCTAGAATGCCAATCTTTGAATAGTTCTTAAATACCATATATGTCATCTTTCACTGATTATTATATAGTACCTTTTTTTATTCCTTAATAATCTTTTGAGTATCTTAAATGTTGTAGTATCCAATTTAGACATTCATAGAAGTTTAAACGTCCCATGCATCAACTTTGGTATGAAAGATTATGACTTCCTATCAAAAAAAATTTCTTTTATTTAGTGCATTCAACTTTGGTATTACACAAGTTTTTCTATAAAATAAAATTCTTTTACTTAACCCATCAACATTTTCAACTAATTTTTATTATTAAAAATATTATTAATTTTTATTAAAAATTTCTTTATTTTTTACTTAGAAAATATTTGGAGGTGGCTCAAAAGTACTGATATCACTCTCCATCATCTTTCCTAGGGACAATCTTGTTTTAGAAGTGGTCTTGCAAAAGTAGTGACCTTGATCATTTGCCATTTTCTTAGAAGCATATCCCATCTCACGTTTGCTAGTTTATAGTTGTGATTACTTTGCTTTCATATTTTTTTCTTGATATCCCTAGTACTAAAATCTTTCGATGACCATGAGATCTGGTAGGTCTTATAAAATAGTAAATCAAAATAAAGAATTAGTTAAAAACTAAAGACAACATTTAAACCTAGATATCATACTAGAAATATCTCAATTAGTAGGCCAATGCAAACAAATGGTTGGTCTATCCTCCTAAGCCAACAATGTGACTAAAATTCTAAAAGAGAAAGGGATAACAAAAGAAGTGACATACATAATGATTTAGAAGAAAGAAATCTTAGGAGAAGTAGAAACTATATAAGACTGATGATCTTTTCAATGACTTTGATCAGGATGTCCATAAAAGAGTTCATGATCAAAGAAGATGAAATAAACATTTAGATGAGCCAAACAAAAATGATGATCTAGATATATCTAGTAAGGAGGAATGACCTAAGAGTTATCGAGATAAAGAGCAGATCCCTATTGTGAAATTGGATGCCTTAATGTTTTATGGTAGCTATGATTCTAAAAATTATATTGACTAGCAAACTAGTGTAGATGATTACTTTAATTAACATCAAATGAGAAATTAAAAAAATATCAATTTATTAAAACAAAACTCATCTATACTACTTGTAGATTTTTTAGAAACTTTGAATGAAACTATGTTATTAATGATGAAAAAGTACCCTAAACATGGACAAATCTTAAGGTTTGGTTGCACAACAGATTTGTTCCAATTAGCTATAGTGTCAAAATATTAGATAAATGACAAAGATTTTTCTAAGGTGGTAGATCAATTTAGGAGTACATTAGCAAATTTCAGGATTATAAATCTAAATGTGACATAGATGAATCCAAGCATATACAACTATCCTAATTTAGGATAGGTTTAAAGCAATACATACATGCTAAGCTTAACCTGAGAAGTTACTACTTTAAAGAAATCTTATCACATAACTAAAAATGTGAAAAAAGTTGAACTTCTTATTTTAAAAGAAATGATGAGCCAAACTCTTTAAATAACATCGTAATTTCTCAACACTGTCATAGTCACTTCATCTACCTCATCCATAATAATTTGTAAACCTCCCAAACTCATAATGCCACCCACTCCTTCACAACCTTGATCAAGCCAACTCACATAATCTGGAATTTCTTATTTTATGTGCCATGAAAAGTGTTGTGTAGCTACAAAGTAGGTAAAGAGATCCATGACTATGAACCTAGAAAGTGTTTATGAATAAGAAAAGTTAAAACAAGAGAAAACCATAATGCATGATTAGAAAATTGAATAAGAATTAGAAAACAGAAAATTTAATAATAAAATTCATCCCTACAACTTCATAATCATAAGATGACAAGAAGTGCACCAATATCTTTAGCACCAACATAGAAATTAAGGAACAATCATATATGATGGTCATAGATAATGGTAATTACATTAATATAATATCCCATAATTGCACTAACCAAATAAGAGCTTCTTTATTGAAACACCAAACCTTTAGTCTTTTTCTTGGATAGATAAAATCTTCATACTTATTAAGTAATGATGTTATGCACTCTTAAAATTTGGTAGATATAATGAGTAAGTATTATGTGATGTCAAACCTTTGCAAACAGGTCATCTCATCCTTCAAAGATCATGATTCTTTTATAAGTATGTGGTTTTGGAGGATAAGACTAACATGTGTTCACTTGTTTATGATGAAAAGATCATCACATTGTACCTATTCTACCATAAGAGAGATGTCAATCACTTAAGATTAGCAAGTTCATAGAAAATTCTTGGCCCATGAATAAAGAAAAAGGAAAGAAAGAATTTAAGCTTAATCACATTACCAAAGTTAGAAAGATCATTATTCAAAGTGACTTATTTTGGTTTCTTGTAATTAAGGAGTTAGCCACCACCTTACAAAACCTATTAGCTATTAAGTAGGCTGATGATAGTAAGCTAATATCTTTCATTGATCTTATTTCATTACTAATAAGCTTTCAAACCTCTATTTTTATTTTTTACCTCTCATGAAATAATATAAAAAAAATTAATGTGCATAGTAAAAAATATAAGAAACGAGCAAAAGCTCAAAGAAATATTAAAAATTTACATGAAAGAGACTACATTATAATTAGAGTTAAGACAAAGTAGTTCCCTCTTGGAGTTTACAAGAATAACAAGCACGTGGACCTGGACCCTTTAGGACTATTCAAAAACTGGGAACTAATGCGTATGTGTTTGAATTGGTTAAAAGAGTATGGGTTTAGTGCAACATTTAACATTAAGGATTTAGTTTCTTATAAAGCACCACATCATTTATCTAGTGAGCCATTCGAGTTTGATTCAACCATGTTGAGTAAACTCATTTCTATAACTACATTAGCCTTCATAACAAGTAAGGATAATGTTGAGAAAATTATAGATCATGAGGTAATTTTTTCTGATGATTGTAAAGTTAGGAAATTTTTAATTTGTTGAAAAGGAAACTTCTAATCAAGAACTCTTGGCTTACTTATGATATCTACACCATATCATGCAGCACCTTTTTGAACACTAGTATACCCATCACCCTGAATTGAACAAGTAAACTCTCTTTCACCTAAGGAGGATGACCTACAAGTGTCTAAAAATAGTTTGCAAAATATGCATTTACTATTGTTGCACTAGTTCCACAAGTTCATTGATGAATTTTTTGGTTGAAATTTATCTTAAAAAATTCTTAAAATTAATTTTTTTATTGATTTTGTAGTCTACAATCATTCATCACCATTTTCTGTCATCAATGCTATCATTTTCCTTTGTTAGCTCTCACATTCACCTCCTGAGCTGACTCGCTCTGTCGCATGACTTGAATTTAAATAAGAACACTGATTGACAAATGTTTGACCTACACCAACCTACAATGACCCATGCCAACCTTCCAATCCACCAACCTGTTCTTTCTGCAAGACCTACACCTACCCAAAACTGAAAATGAATGGGTCCTGTCCTCTGCCCACACTACACTGATTTCACTCGACCATTTTGCCATCGCTATTACCATCATCTGAGACTCAGAATCTATATGAGAAATGTTTAATTCAATTAATGCCATAGCTTTCTACATTATTTTCCATTTTTTAAATTAGAGATGACTATTTAAAAATTTGTTTAAATAGGGATGTTCACCATATTCGAAAAAATGACAAAATAAAATTTAGTTCGTTTGTATGCTTTCACCTTTTATGAACAAAGTGTCTATGCTTAACCCTAGTTGGAGAGATTTCAACTTTATTCGTAAGAGACAATCATTAAAGATGAAAGGCTTTCCAATAAAAGAATCATTAATCAAATCTCTTGTTTGAAACAATGATCAAATGTGAGAGACTTTTCATCAAGGGATTTAATAACTAAACAAATTCTTGCTTCTGTTAATATCCACATCATCGCCTAAATATTTAATCTTTTAGTAACTTTTATCTTTAAGGCTGAAATCTAAAGTTAAAGTTACTTTTTTGTTAGAAAACTTCACATAGTATTTTTCAAAATACTTTATTTTATGTGTAATATTAAATGTGACAAAAACCTTTTTTATAGGATTTTGTGCTTAACTTTTAAGAAGTTGCTTCTTACTTAACTTAATAATCCATGCAACAGTTTAGGAAAGTCAATTTTTTAAAAGTTCTAAAATGTCACATGTGCCACCTAATCCTAATTATTAGATAATACCTCTTTTATATTTTCTAATAATATATTGAGCATGTTTAGTATTGCAGGCTCTAATTTAGACCTTTAATAGAACACTAAATCTACTTTCTATCATATACTCTTTGAAAAGGATGATATTTGCATGTCAAAAAGTCAATTATTTCCATTTTGTCTTGTTGAGGTCTAGAATTAATCATAATGAGAACTACAATGTATCAAATCATTATCCTCTAAAAGTTGTTATATACAACTCTATTACAATGCCTTTATATCACTATTGAACAACGGTTCCTTTTATTTTGATGTTTCTTTCACTTCATTGATTCCTTTCATTATGTTGTTTCCTTACACTGTGCTTCTCCTTTCACTTCATCATGTGAAGTTTTTTCGGATTGCCACTTCTATCTATTGTTGTCTTCCTTCTTATTCTTATTTGTATTTTCTAAAGCATTTGAACAAGCTTTGTGTGTATGTTAATTCGTTACTTTGGGTTTTTCGTAATGCTTACTAATATTTTTTTATGCTTTTTGATTTCTTTACCTCAAAATTATTTTTATCAAACACTATTTGAAATAGCCTTTCTTTGTGCTATTAACATGGTTGTAAGCTTAACATATGGAATGCCCCTTATGTTTTCTTAGTTCCACCTTCTTTGAGGTTTCTCTAGATAGTTGTCCTGTGTGTGTTGCCATTCAAGGTTTCTTGATAAGCATCAAACCTTGCTTTAGAGCCTAATTATGCCAATGTTTGCAATGTGAATAAAAAGGAAAGGCTAAAGTAAGCCTTCTTTTTAATTGTCTTGGCACCAAAATTTTAAAAAGAGAGAAAGCTTAGGGTTTTATTCTTTTCTTTTTACTAATAGGTACAAATATGCACACGAACAAGGAGCACCCACATAACAACCAATCATAAATGATGCTTAATGATCTTCTAATCGGAATACAATTTATTCAAGCCAAGTAAGAGGAATATGGATTTAGGGTTACCTTAGAACAAGCTCAAAATGAGCCTACCTTTTTCAAACCTAATATTGCCAACAACATTAACAAAATACTTCTTATAATCAAAACCATTTTTTTGGTTGATACCAAGAAAATGATTATGCAAATCTCATGAAGTCCTTAAAATATGGCACTCCCATCTTTGAATGTAGCATAAACCCTTTAGGTCACATAGAGTGGAATGTTTCCTTAGACAATTGCTTCTAATGGAATAAAGTTGATGAAAAAAGGTGTGGTTTTCTAAAAAAAAAGGGGATTACCACTCACAGAAATACATATGACACTAATAAAAAAATTAGTTACATGAATAAGGACTTGCCTAACATAAGGAGAAAATATGTTTATGAGTACATTACTGATTCAGATGACTATGACTTGTGTTGTGGTGTTAATGAATACCCTTTGATCACCTTGGGCATAGAGAATAAATGTTGAAGGAGCTCTATAGGCATATAATTCACAACTTGGAAGAGGTCAATAACATTGCTAATGAGTTTGATGCCTAAAAAGCTTTATTTAACCAAAAAAGTTCAACCATCAACTATGTTAAACTTGTAATCCACCTATGTTAGATAATCTAGAAGTTAGGTACCAACACATCCCATACCAATTCTTACCCTTAAACGCACTATGAAAACAAGCCAACCTATTCATTAATTACCTAAGCTAACCTATTCTCAATGTGAAAGGTAAGGTAATGTACTAGTGCAATAACACGAACTATAAGATGTATTGTAAAAGGGAACTTTGGGTAATTTAACACTAGGGGTGAATAAGAAATCAAAGAATATGCTTCTTATTCCTACTTAGAGAATGACTACTCCAATGAGGCCATTGATGACACTAGGCCGTTATAGTTATGAGACATACCTTTACCCAACCTAAGAGAAGTGAGGATTGTAGACGTGCCATCTCATTCCATACCTTTGTCAAGTTTGGAGAAAAGGTTTGTAGGTTCATTATAAATAGTAGCATTATAATCAATTTCATTTCTACAAATGGTTTATCATGCAGCAAACTTCAAACCATTAATCATGCAAAACCATACATTATTTTTTATTAAAAAAGTCCACTTATGTCATAAACAAAGAACTATACCAATTACATTTGCCAATACTTTCAAAGAGATTTTATATGATGTTGTTTATATACAAAAGAAAATATTTTCTTATGATGACCCTTGTTATATGACCATAAAGTCCTTGCAACAATGCATACCTTGATATTTAACTCATCATTTACAAAAGTTTAAGCTACACCCATCAACATCTATAGACAATATCCAGCCTATTAAAAAGAAACCACCAACCACTCCAAATAAGAAAATCTTATTTATGTCTTATAATGAATTAGATTTAGAATTTATTAATAGTACTTTTATTTGACCCATAGTAGTATCTAAGATTACTATAACTCCCACAATAGAATCTATATTATTTAGCTTCCCTGAAATTTTTACAATGGAACCCCAAGGTTTGTTACACCTTCATGACATCGAACTTGTTGTAGACCTATACAAAATTTGTCATATCTTTCGATGAATTCTTGTAAGAATCAAGAATTTACTTAACACGACCAAGACATATTAGACAAAGCATTCATAACTGAAAGATGTAGTCCACATGTCACTCCAACCCTTCAAAGCAGAAAAAAGATTATTCATGGAGAATTTGCCACTTAATTTTTCGTATTTTGAAATTTCTAAATATATATTAGTCTAGAATTAGTTTTTATTATTATAAATATTCTATTATACGAATTATCTACTTATTTTTATTAGTTATTTTTTTACATAAAATTGAATTTTTTTAAGTTTTTTTTCAAAAAATAAATAAATAATTAAACTTCCAAAAGCATCCTTTATAATTTGCGAAAGCAATTATTCTGTAAATGGTATTAGTATTGAAACAAAAATAACAATTTACTATGAGCATAAATATAGCTAAATGTTTAATGTGTTTAAGAATTTTTGCAATTATAAAATTGCACATAAATTGTACAACAAATTGAGTTAAGCTTTATATAGAAACAATTACATGCGAAAACACTATAAAGAAAAAATAAGAGTTATTTTTGTAATAGACTATTTAAATTAATCAAAATGTGGAAATAAAAATCATTTATTTATTTTCAATAATTTAAAATATTGAACATTTTAAATGTTAAAAATGTTTTTGTGACATATCAAGCAAATTGGTTTACAAATATGGACAATGAAAATATATATTAAAAATTAAAAATTAAAAAATTTTGAAAAATTTTCAAAAAAAATATAGTGTTTCGTAATGTGAAAATAAAATAACTAAATTAAAACAAAAAAGAAAAAAATCAAAAAAAAAGTGGAAAATTTTTAAAATAATATGCAAATTTTGCTAATGCATGTCTTGTGAGCACACAAAAAAGAAATCAATTATGAAAGAGTATTTATTTGTAAAAAAACTCAAACAAAATAAGAATAATTTTAATAAGGAAAAAAAATTCACAAATTCTAGGTAAAATATATGTTTATAAATAAAAAATTAAAAAATAATTTTGAACTATGAAAAAAATAATTTTCATAAAAAAGATAACTTACATGTAATGATACATACAAATAATTCAATGATTTTTAACCAATTATCGAAACTATTCACTAAGTTATAAAAAACATTTCATAATACCTACTAATTGTACTACAAAGAATAGGAAATGCTAATTAATGTTGTCATAAACTCTCAACATGTCAAACAAAACATCATTAATTCTTAGGTATTATTTACTTTTAGTGACATGTTTATATGATCAATTTATTGGTGATTTAATTTAAAATTTTTATATTTTGATTATTTTTTTATCAAAACTTTCATGTACTCCACGACGAGAATTTATTTTTACTAATTATGGTATGAAATGGTTTTTAACATTTTTGTCATTCCATTATTCTATTACACATTTGTATTTTTAAATCTTTAGATTTTTAATTTTTATTATGATGTGCAGCTTTGTTAAATTAAATTATTTAGAAATGTTTTTGTTAATCTATTGCATAAATGTGCAAAATAATTTATACGTTCATTATATTTATGTTATTTTATTTTTATTTTACTTCTGTATAGTTATGTAAACATAATGTAATTGTTCTTGAATTAATCAATGGAAATGTTATAACTTTTGTTAGACTTATATGCATTTTTAAATTATAATAAATCATTTGTTATACTTAGATTACAATATTATTTATAATTTTTAAACTTTCTGATATGTAAAAAGAAAACAACATCATGACTTGTTATTCAAATAAATCAAGATATTTTAAATTTTCTTTGTCGGAATAGTTTTATATAATTTTATTTCTTACATTTGTCAATATTTGATTGTACCAACCTATTTTTTATAACATATTAACATTTTAAATTTTAAATGTAATATTGTTTCACTTTTTTAGTTTTTAAGAGTTTTTATATGCATCACAAGGTATCCATGCTTTTAATTCCTAACCTTTTTTGCTATATTATCTAATAAGAAGCATATTTTTAATAAAACGTTTTATTAATACATTAAAACCTTTTATCGAGCATTTTAAAGTCATTTTCTAAAAAATATTCTAAAATTTTTCTTATATAATAGAAAAAATCGGAAATATTAAATATATTTTACAATATATTAAAAAACAATTTTTAGAATTTCAATAGAATAAATACATAAAACAAATACAAATATTATGCCATCAAAACTTGCAAAACTAATTAAGTAAATTTTAAATTTATGATAAACAAGTTATTTGCATAAGTAGTAAATTAATCATAATTATAAAGGAAAATTTAATAATCAATAGTCTTGTCATGTTATTCTGAGAAGTACACCTTTGAAATTAACAAAATATTATGTACTAAAAATTCTAAACCCATTTGCATTATTGAATATTTCATATTTAATTTAATAAAATATTTGTAAGGCATAAGAAAAAAAGTTGTGTAATTCGTGGAGACACATAAACATAAAGAAAATAGTTAAGTTAAAAAATATGAAATTTTACAAATTTAAAGCATTAAAAATTATTCTTAATATAATATTACTATATAATGATAAGAAAAGATGTTTAACAAAATAATGCAAATATAAATTTTTGAATGTAAAAATGAAAAATAATAAAAAAGATAATATATAGAATAATAAATAAAACAACAAATATGAGAAACAACTTTATGAAATATTAATAAAAATATCTCAGTAAATAAAGAAGGCAAAATATTGTTTATGCAATGGATAAAAAGTGTACAACAATAAACTGAAACACCACCCAAGGCCACATACATGATGTAAACCATGTTTAAATTTGCAAAATGCTCCTTGTTATCTAAGTATTCTTTATGTCCACATCTAGCATTTATAATCCTTTAAAAGAGGTATAGTACATAGATAAAGCAAGCCCACACAAGTTATTTGTTATGCACTTAAATACTTAAATTATAGATTGTTGTATTAAGTTCATGATCTCATTTAGCAAATTTGTTACACACTACTTCTTGAAGACATTTTCTAATAAATAAGTTTTGTGCCTAAATTTCAATAAGTTGACATTCAATATCTAAATACTTTTTACATTCTTATTAATTTTAGATTTTTTTCTTTGTAATGCAATTTTCCTTCTATAATAAATAATTTAAAATTTTCAAATAGTTTATAATAATGATGATATTATTTTTTTCTTTGTGTTTTCATATTTCTTTACTCCCTTATTATTATGATATTTTTTATTTTATTATAAAAAACATTAAACAATGCTTTATTGAAAAACTTATTTTATTATTTACAACTACTTATTCATGATAGTTTCAATAAATTTAAAACTCTTTAATAATAAACTTTCTTTTAGTAACTATTGTGCTTATCTACAAAAATAAAGCTGCTCAAGTGAAACACAAATTGTTAAAACTCTTGAACACTTGATTAAACAACAATTTTTTGTTGAATCATATCTTTGTTAATAATTTTTTTCTTAACTGATATTTGAATCATGTGTAGGAAAGTCAAACATTAATTGAGTAATTAAAGGGTATGATCTAGCATTTTATTATGTAATTCAGTTGTGAGTACAAGTGAATGAGTGTTAGTAGCTTTTCTTATGTGTGGCCCAACTTGCAAATCTTGAAATCATTTCTTTAGCACTTGATGAAGTAATTCCCACTATAAATTTAGTAAATATACTTTATTTTAATTAGAATTACAAAACTTTCCCTTCTTGTTGATATGAAAATTTTGCTTATATTATATTGGTCTTGAATATTGAATTTTGGAGATAATAAGGCATGCATTTCATACATGTTATATGAATATAAATGTCTTAATAAATATTTAATATATAAATTTCATTCTTTAAATTGATCAACTATTATAATTTATAAAAGTAATAAAATTACAAATTACATATGCTTTTCACATTTGTACCTTTCAACTATTTTACAATATTATTGATATTTCATGGAAAAAAATGAAACATAAGTCAATTTAGATCATGAGCAATTTGCATCAATTATACTATTTATACTACTTTGATGTTCTTATCATATTTTGAAACTAAGTGGCTACCTAAGAAGTGCATTAATATGTATAATCTTAAAGTTTCATAAAAAATAATGGCATATGTTATAACATACAATGAACTCATTAGAAGATTAGGCAGGGCATGAACGAAACAACATTAAGTATATGACTCAAAGTTTGTAGTGTCATATAAATTCAATAGCATTTTTTATTCATTTAAGAATGAGATTTTTAATTATTTAAATTTCTTGATCTGTTATTGTTACACCCCATTTTTTTCCTAGGCTGATTTTTGGCATACATTTTTTTTTTATATAGACAGCTCAGATCGTCCCGTACCAACCTGAGTAGCCTATCAAAACATAGGATATAACACATCAGTACACACCTACTTTCCTTAACAATGTGGATCCCATCTCCCGGGTACACCGTCAAATCAGGTTCATGACTCCTGAATTAACAGATGGACTCGCGCAATGTTACTCCTACTAGACCCAATACTCCTAACCCATACCGGTAGGAGAACCGATCTAATAGAAGTCTGAACCCCCACGGTTAAGTTCCATAGTCATGTAATGACCTCACCATCAAACAAAAAGATATATAACATCCACAATAAAATATGGCACTCCACACACCATACTCCAAGACAATAAAATAAAACAGTGAATGAAACTACATCACAAGAATAAGATCCAAGTCCAACAAGTGTAACATTATCCAACCAGAAACATAAGTCAGAATTACCCTCACATATTACATGACATATGAGAATAACAATCTCATTAAATACATCCAACAACAACAATCAACTAACCAGAGTATCTCAGACAATCACAAATCAGATATCCTCCACAAGCCTGCTGACCACGATCCCACCTAATCAGGTAGCGTCAAGTCTGCCGAGCCACTGAAATATGTAACACAGGAATGAGCTACGCCCAGTAGGAAAGACAGCTAGTAAAACTCACATGCAAGAGAAGGATAATAGCAAAATATAGGAATACAACATAACAATGTATGGTGGATAGGCACTCTCAGTCCCAGACTCCGACCAACCACAGTCACCCCCAGTCACACCAGAGTAGCTCTCCTCTGGGCTTCCAGGTAGCGTGCCAGTGGGAACGCCCATCTCGAAACACGCATGGTGCCTAAGCACCCGACACCGCAGCGTCTCTCGTCAATCAATCTCCTGGACACTATAGACAGATCCAGTCACAAAATCTCTAGCCAACGTGAGACACCCCTGCCACCCTAAGGCACGCAGGCCTACACACTTGGCTAGCCACTGCGAGACACCCCTGCCACCCTCAGGCGCGCAGGCCTACACACATGGACCAGGAGAGATCGACTCAGCCACCATCCCAAAGAGTCCTCTACCAACAACTTCCATAGAAGCTCACGCCCCTACAGTCATTGCCAATCTCTAACTCCAAGATCCGGCAACATATGTCCAGGTACGACAAGGCCCATACCAGTCCACATGTATACTGTGGAAGCTAAGTCTGAACCGCACAGTTACCTACCACAACTACCCTAAAACATCATATAGGGTCTATAGTAGTCCGGTCCAGTATGCCAATCCATAAAATATGCCAACACTGAGTAAACTGACTCAATCCATGCCCTTTGCCATCCAAGCAATACAACTATACCAGTTACTGACTGTTCTGGTAGCATCTATGTAGCATACCTCTGTATGACTGTTTTCAACTGTACTGTCGTCGCTGATAACATTTTTCCCTACTTCAGGAAATTTTTAAATTCCGTAATCAATTTCCGTCTTTATCCATTTTTTTGCAATTCGGAATAGTTTCCGAATTTAAATTCCACTTATGTCCTTTTTCCAAAAATTTGGATTAATTTCCGAATTAAATATTCTGCAAATTATTTTTCCGAAAATTCGGATTAAATTTCCGAATTAAATTTTCCCGTTTTTCCTCTTCCACGCCGCATTAAAATTAAATAAATCATTTCCGTAAATTCGGAATTAATTTCCGAATTATAAATCCTTCGGCTTCTCTCTATCCTCGTCAATTTCAGTTAATAATTGTTGATTAATTAATTTACGATTAATTATTGACTAATTAACTAATCCTAATCCATCTCCTTCCTCCGCCCGGCGCCCGCGAAACCCTAGCCGCCGCCACCGTCGACCAGTACGATCCTTCCGTCGATTTCCGGCGACTGCGAACAAGGAGAACAATTTCCTAACATGCTCCTAAGCATTAACAAATTTTCCGGCGAAATGGGAAATATTCCAGAAATTCCGAAATTGCAAAAGATACCGAATAGCGTTCAATTAAATCCGAATTTTTTTCATCCACATGCTCGTTTTCATTAAGCAAAATATTTCATGCTTTTAATTTTCTATTAAATAATGAATTTAAACCGAATTTCCTACCTCAACGACGCCGGCGACGGTGAACTTCGTCCGCAGCTCGCCGCAGCTCCTCACCGAACGAATCCGGTATCAATCGACTCTCCGTGTTCCCGTGAATCTCCAGGCACAAAAAGCCCCTTGCCAGGCCGCCGGAATCACGCGCCGTACGCCGGAAAAATCTCTCTATCGGTCGGTCGAACGAACCCTAATCGTTTCGCGAGGGTTTTATATTTCTGGCTGACACGGTGAAAATCCACTACGCACCGTTGACACGCTTTCGACACGGTAAGCACCCGATACGCGCTGTCGACACGCTATCGACACGGTAAGCACCCGATCAGCCGGTTCAATCCCAACCGTCGATCACGACCGTCCGATCCGCTTATCAGAACGCACGCGCAAACTAACTCGGCGAACCGCCTCCGCTGAACCGTTCCGGTCCGGTTCACGCGCGATAAAAATAAATTTCCGGTTTTAAAATAACCGATCATAATTGATTTTCGAATTTCCAAAAATCCAATAAATCCAAATAAACAGGGAAAATTACTTAAAAATTACCTCGGTGCTCCGAAAAATCCCCAGAAATTTCAGAAATTCCAATAGCCTCTAATTGAGCTCCTGGCTCATCCTACTGTCGATCTGAAATCATTCAAGCCAAAAATTAATTTATTAAAGATTAATATAAAAATTTTTTACTGGGTATAACAGTTATATTACTTTGATTCATATAAATACAAATAAGTTTTTTAAAAAATTTGACAATGAATTTATTACAAAGTAATGTTATATATAAAACAAGAAAATGAAAGTTGATTGTGCTTTTCACTATGGTATCATCCTTTATCTTATTTGCTTGATTGCTAATTTATATAGTATTTTACTTGGTTTATCAACTTTTCTAGATTAATTGGGTAGCTTTCTCTCATAGTATTTAATTATTGTATCTTATAACCTTTTAATGAATTATATAAATTTTGTTGTATTATTTCATCAAGTATTTAATAAATGTGTAAACTATATTACTGCATTTGCAGTAACGTGACTTGTACCTGGCCGCTATCTAAAAAATAGTAGCTACAATAATAAGTATAGTTATTTAAAACTTAGGTTACTTGATTAAGAGACAACATAGGCAATAGTTTTATAGAATCACTAAAACCCTTTGTGCACCTTTGCTTTTCTTCAAATTACTTATTGTTTAAGAATAACAATATTCTAACATAATGGTTTACTTAAGTTAAAAAAGGCTTTTTAAATTTTACTTTATTTTAACATTCATGACATCCAAGAGATTTCTTTTATGACCCATTTGATTTTAATTTGAATGATTTTGAATAAATAAGTTTCCCTAAAACTACCTTCTTGAAAGAATAATTAAAATAAATATGGAATTCTTAAAGTTACATTAGTTGGCTTGGTATGAAAAGAATCATAATGATATTGTTAAACATTGTTTTGATTTTTTCTTAAGAAATTAAAAGAATCATAATGATATCTTTATGATGAGTTGATGTGCCAAAACTAAGTTAATTTTAATTAAGTTTAAATTTTGTAATTCACCCTCTCTTCTAAATGTCACGTTCACAAATTTCTAACTCTAAATATTTTTGATGTTTTATTATTGTATTAATTTTTATGTTTTTATCTTTCATATTATTTGTTTATATGTGTTGATATGCATTTTTTAAACAATATATTTAATTTTTAATATAATAACTATTTACTATTTATAATATTTTATATCTTATTTTTTAATTACATAATATATATCCTTCAAATTGTTAAAACTTTTTTTGCTGAAATGACCTATAATTAGAATTTTGCTAATATAATTTTTTTAACTATACAAATACTTTTTTAACATTGAAAATTCATCTCAAATATTTTGACTTATCTTAATCAATTATTATTTTTTAATATAATGTCCTTACATTTTTGCATTATTTAATCATTAATTTCATTTCTTACATATCTAAAGTTTATCTTCCTAAAAAGACATTTAATGTTGTTTCTTTGGTACAATAATTTTTTTGGTAAATACACATAACTTTTTCTTTTCTTGATTCTCAAAAGTAATAACTTCTTTTAATTTTACTTTAATCTTTTGCATTATCAAATTGTGTAAATATATTAATCAATATGTGTTTCTTAAATTTTTTTGACTAATTAAACATATTTTCTAAATTAATTAATCCAGTTATCATCTCTAAGATTTTAAATTTTTAGTCTCTTTTATACCTTCTATTATCAAAGTATGTTCTATGTCATGGGCATGCTTACTCAAATACATTTAGAAAATATATTTTTAAAGATCAAATAAAAAAATTAAATTTCAATATTTTAATTACCATAAAAACTATAAATTTTTAAATTAATAATAAATTTTAAAATTTATGCTTAAATTTATTTCTTAAAAACTACAAAAATATTTTTTTAGATTGTTTGATAATGAAATATCCATCACTAATAGAACAAGATAATATTTATTATTTAGGTAAATTATATTTTATATTCTAGTTAAACATAACTATACTTGGTTTTTTATTTTGTTTTACCTTTAATAAATTTTTTTGTTCTTTCATTAGAATATTTACATTTCTTGTTTAGAAAAATATTTGTAGCTTAAATTGTGCGAAATCATTAACATTTAAATATTTTTTGTTGATTAATTTTTAGATGAATTATTCTTTCACTTCTTATCATTAATATTTATTTTGAAATACCTTTCTAAATTAGGTTTTGCAATCTAATCAAACTACATTTCTAAATGCCCAACATCATATAAGATAGACCATAGGAAAGGCTAGTGGATGTAGCCTCATCGCTTCTCTATAGTTATCATAAGAATGGTTAAAAATGAAGAAAATATTCATATTTTTTTTAATCTTTAACTACTTTTCTTTTATCATCCAATGCAATCTAATTTCAACATTTTGTGTTTCTATTCAATTATTGATTCATTTTTTATAAAGTTTACATAATCCTTAAAATGTTATGGCAATAAATTATGCTATTAATTTTTAACAATATGAGTATTTGCTATCATAATGAGTTTCTATTGTAATTATATTTTCTTGAAATTTTCTATATATTAATAAAAAAATTTTGTGTTTGATCATTTAATAAAATAGTTTGTTTCTAAACAATGCAAGTACCTTTGTATAATCAAATTTGAAGCATTTGTCTATTCTAACGATTGTTTTAAATTATTATTTAATATATAAAAATTCATTTCAAACATTTGAGCATTTAAATTATAATGAAAAAATTTTTTGGAACTTATTTAAAATAAAAATTATTTTCCAAAAAATATTTTTTAATAAAACTTATTTTTTGTAAAATTTTATTTTGGCACATTATCCAATTAATTTTAAAAGTTGAGGATTTTTTTGTTATGCTAATTATTTTAAGAAATAAATTTCCAAAATGTATGAATATTTAAATACTTATTAAAATTATTTAAATCATAATCTAATTATTTTTGGGAACAATTTTTTAAGCCATAATATCTATGAATCAAATTATTGCTATCCTTTTTTTAATATATTAAACAACAAAAAAGTGTTTCTAATTTCATACGTTATTAAATTATTATGCTAATTCCTTTGAACATATTAAATTCTTTTTATCAAAACAATTTTCTATTTTACTATTTTTTTGTACATTTTTATTTGAAAAAAAAGTTAAAAATATATTTTGCTATATGTTTGTCATTAACATGTCATCCAATTTATTTTCATTATTTAAATATTTAAACTATCTAACCTTTTTTATACATATTTCTCTTTTATTTTCATTATTATGACTAAATTCATAATTTTCTATTTTTTGAAAATAAGAAGTTTTGGCAATTTTATACAATGTCATCTATGTTGGGTTTTTTATTTTTCATTCATAATATGGTTGAAATTTTGACTAAATTTTAATTATCCTATTTAAATATTCAAGTGTGTAATTGCCTTAATAGTTATATTTTATTACATTGTTTTAAACTTGCTACGTCTATATCAACATATTCCATATGATTATAGTTTAAAAAAACCATTTTTGAATAAATAATTTTAAATGTTTTATAAATATTAAAAGCTTTTTACTTTCTTGTATTTAAGCATTTCTTAAAAATATAATTCTTAATTGAACTATCCCAAAATATATTTCATTTTTTCCTCTCATAATTTTTGCTCTTATTAATCCATTTATTAAGCACTTTTTAGTACAACATTTTACCGATGATCTTTATTCTTGCTTCCATTTTTATAGAATACTTTTCATTTATTTTTCAATATTATAATTAATTTTAGGTGCTTTGTTTTGAAATTTTTAGCAAATTTAACATTGGAAATCACTATTTTTTATATCTCTTAGAGATACAATTTTCTTTTTCAATAATACATATTTCTTTTACAATAATGAAATCAATCATTTAAAATGCATGCAAAAGTTTTTTGGTTTGCTAAAATATAACTTTTTTGCAATTAAAATTTAAAAAAAATTTAATGCATAAATATAAGTCTTCAGTTTTATTTAAAATAACTAAATCAATTAATATTAATGGTAAGTATTTTGTTGTGAGAAATATCTTTTGTTGTAGTAAAAGCTCAATCAACAAACCAATATTATTGCAATTCTATGAGTATAGACAAAAAAAAATTTTTTGTCTAAATATTTGAATTCATCAAAATAACGTAAAAAACTAATAAAAAAATTGAATTAGGCATAAAATAAGAACTATATCAAGGCTATTAGAAAAGTATTAAATATTAGAAAAAAAAATATTTAAAATTGTTTGGACATTTTAAATGACAAACTTCTATTTATAGGTTATACAAAATAAATTTAAGTGCCACAAAGTGAATAGAAAGTACCAGATTTAAATAAAAATGGAACATTAAATCAAAAAAATTAAATAAATGATAAGATACATTAATATGATAAGAACCTCCATAAATATTGTAACATAAGTTAAGAAAAAAATGATATTCTATCAAATAATGTAATTAAAGGTTTTTAAGAAATAAAAAATAACACAGTGAGGTCTACAAAATTTACATGAACTTTAAATAGTCAAAAATATTTTCAAAGACAAAAGGTGTTAAATAGTCAAAACATAAACAATAATTAATGAAAAAAGTTTGAAATATTAAAGTGAAATCCTATACTATTTAAAAAAATTATCAAACACAAGTATAAAAACTATGTTATAATAAGGAAGTTAAAATACATAAAAGACTGCAACAAAACATGTTTTTCATATATTAAAAATCAAACATGACTTATTATAAATTATCTAAATTGATTACGAGTATGAGAAATTATCACATCCTTGGTGTAACAAACCCAACTATAATATAAACTTATAATTTTTTAGGAAAATATCCAGAATAGTTTTTATCTTTTGCCCTGATGCCACAATTACAATCAATAAATTTTTACATGCATATTTAGCTAATATCTACAGCATATAAACATTTTTCAAAATTAGAAAGTAAAAGCTTTTTAAAAAATATCAATGATATTATTTTTTATAAGAAATTCTTTTCAAAATGCAAGATATTGTACTATAAAAAATGATATTAAAGGCTCATAATTATCAACATATATTAAATCAAATAATTGTTTTTAAAACAAAAGTTTGTTCTGCTTGTCCTTTTGATAATTTCTATCACTTTTAGCTATTATTCTTAGTTAAAATAGTTAATGTTCCCTAACAAAAATATTTCTGAAATAATTATTTGATGTAAGGAAGTAAAAAATTATTTGCATTACAAATTTTAATTGTAAGTAAAATAACTAAAATGTGCTAATTTTGAATGTCTTCAACTAAGTGAGCAGGTAACCACTTACGTTACAATCCTTCATGACTTAATGTATCCACTTAATCATATCTTAATATTATTTCAAAAACTTTTAGAAATTATATGTTATAATTATAACCACTAATTAGTAAGGACACTAATTTATATTAATTGGAACCAATAGCCTTGACAATGTCTATAACATATTGGATGTCTTCAAAGGGATTGGAATGCATGTGCTCAAACCACTCAACTAGGTATGGTACTAAGTAGGAATACGAAAATATTTTATATGGTTTATGGATCTAGTTATTACGACTATATCCTCACATATAGTGCGTAATGCATCACTAGTCCTAAGCAAAGTAGAAGGCAACCAACCCGAATGTGGGACAAACAATGCATTTTTTGTGAATCGCACTTCTAAACAAAAATTATTAGGATTCATAATTTCATGATCAAATGATTCCTATCTCCTCTACTTTTTTATGAAGATAAATAATATCCTTCATTAGATTATGTTATTTCACATTCACACAGTCTATGTTATTCTTCATCTAGGATCAAAATCCAGTCATTTGATTAGGATTCATATCAAATGGTCATAATTAAGTCCTATTTCTAAAAAGCCTCAATTAAATCGCATCCATTGGATCCTACAGTTTTCATGATCAAATAGTCCTAGTCATTTTGATCAAGTAGCTCATGCACAATAGCTCATTTAATAATTATTTTAAGATAATGTAACATTTTATTTAAATGATAAATATTTTTGTTAAAAAATATGAAAATAATAGGAACAATGAGATTTTTTTTTCTTATTTAGTAACTAGCTTTAGTTGTTAGAAAACATCTATGAATAAGAGAATTTTTGAATGAGATGGATTAATGAATTTTAACACAATGTAAGAAAAATTTTAAGTCATCACATTCAAGCCACTTATAGAATGTGATTATTATCACTTCAATACATTGTATCCTTTAGTCATCAAACTATTAAATGTAGTGTTCTTCTCAATCTATAAAGTTATTAATTTTTGTTGTTCTTAATCGATTTAATTAAGGTACTTACGCCTCTTTAAACATTTTTTGTTTTATGTCATTGATTCTTTTTCTTTTGTTGCAATTTTATATTATTGTAATGTTGTAGTACACTATATTTTGTTTCATTATGGTAATAGATTAGTCTACCCATCCTTCGGCAAAAGGATTATATTCAGTGTTTGTTATCTCCAAAATTTTTTTGTGGGGTACATAAGCTTGTTTTAAATCAAACAACTAAAAATCATTTTTGTATATTTTAATTCCTATTGATTTTTTTATTTCATAATTTTTATAAGACTTATTACTTAAATAAACTAATATATTTCAAGTTAAATTTAAATATTTTAAAAATAATTTTGAGATTTTCTTCAGCATTTAAAAATTACTTTCAAGATATCTTTTTGTAATTTTCTTAAAAAAAGAAACTATAATTCTTACCTATTTGTTGTCATCTTATAAAACAAAATTTCAATTAGTATAAGGGCAAGATTCCCTTCTTATGATATGAAATTCTACAAGTGATCTAAGACTCTAAATATTTTTTCATTAAGTTTAGGCAAAGGTGGTTGTTCTCAGAAGCCACTACCCTTTTGTAATGATTTTTATCTCTATTGAAGGACTAAGATAACAAGTTATTTAAAACACATTAATAGAGAAATATGCAAAGGAATATAAATTCCTTTTATTTTTCCCACCAATAAAATCTTACAAGATATTTTTTACTATAATAAGTGAAAAGGAAGAAGACAATGAAGGACACTTTTGCAATATGGTTAGAGAAGAAAAAGAAAGCATATCTTGAAGAGAGGAAAAAATTACTACAAAAAATAGGCTAAAAAGTTACATTGTTTTTGCAAATGATATGAAAAGTTTAATAGAAAATAAAAGAATTTAAAAGAACAACATAATAAATCTCTAATTCATTATTTTAAAAATTAGACAAAAGTTTGACATGTATTTTGAGAATGTGGAAAGCCCTACGATTTAAAAGAAAACGTTATTAAGCTTGCACCATTAGTTAATGAATTAAGTGATTTTAAATACTACTGCACTACTTAATCATTTCCAAAAAGAAAAGACTAATTAGTAGAGAAATCTTTTTTACACAAGTTAGAAGAACTTATATACATAAGATGTTGATTT
Organism: Vanilla planifolia; assembly: GCA_023846275.1. Taxonomy (NCBI): domain Eukaryota; kingdom Viridiplantae; phylum Streptophyta; class Magnoliopsida; order Asparagales; family Orchidaceae; genus Vanilla; species Vanilla planifolia. The sequence goes on from JAIUJO010000022.1 coordinate 2,409,130, forward strand.
TTTACATGCTATAATCATATTAAATGACACTTTTACAGATAACTTGGTCATACATCACATGCATGAAAGGTTAAAGCTAATATTTAATTAAGATTTTCAACTTTTAGATTGAGAGTGAAATGAATAGTAGCGTAGTTATACTAAAATATGTTAAACCCAAAATATCATGGGTTCTCAAATCTAGTCATTAAAATCAATTATTGTGCATGTAAACTATGATTAAGAAATTTAAACTAAAAAAGTAATACGAACATAAATAGTGAAAATGATGTAATTAATCAAATTCTTAAAATGTTAAAACTAATTTAGGATCATCAAAAATAATAACTTAAATATGAAATTTTTATTGGTTTTATAATTAATTTTTATCATTAAAGGGAAAAAAAAATGTGCAAATCCCATATAAAGGTGATTTTAAAATAATTTTTCTAATAAGAAATACACTTATTTTTCAAATATTTTTTATAAATATAATTTTATGTTAGTTGAAAAATTGAATTTATAAATATGTTAATTTATAATATTTATGATTAAGAAAAATAAATATAAAAGTTGAAATGGTGCACCAAAAGTTTTAGTAGACTTGGTTCAAATTAGAACCTACGTCTACTCATAACCTAGTTTGACAAAAACTCTACTAGTAAAGGAGTTATAAATTTAGATTTTTCCTTACGATTAACCTCAAAGCTATTTAATATTTTTTTTCCTAGGATTCACATATAACTTACTAGCATTTGAGGTCTCAACAATAACCCAAGCTTTTACATGGTCAACCCTAACCCAAGTTTTTTAAGATCAAATAAAACTTAGGCTTTTGCAAATACTCCATCGCCCAACCCAAAGAAAAATACAAATAAAGTAATAAACAATTTTTGATAAAAACTTTCAAATTTTTGTTTGCCTATTTAAGAATATAAAAGACTAATAAACTCAAAATTGAAAAAATGATTCAAAAAAAAAGCTTAGAAGAATTTGGCTTACTCAAAGAATTTGAAATTTCAAGTTGTAGTCTGTGGGTGCTACTAAGAGATATTTATGTCAATAGAATATGGTGAAACCCATCTTTGAGTTGTTAAAATCTTGTTCACATTTAATAGTTATTTTATTCATAATAATTTTCTATTTATAGAAAAAGTTTCCTAATAACCATTTAAAAATAAAGAAAAAACTATTTGAAAAGCTATTACCAAACATCCTAAAATGCTTTTTCAAATGGCTCAAAACTCTAAAATGACTACTTGAATGACATATATAATGACAAGTTTTTTACTCATTAGGCACGATTGAATGGAGTCATTGGATCACCTCAGAGGAAATTACAGCCATCCAATGAAACATTGTAAAGGGTAGATGTGTTTTAAGTAGTTCGATCTAGCTGGAATTGATCTAAGCCATTAATCAAGTCAGATCAGATCTGGATCATTTGATTAATCAACTATAAAATTGAGAATGATCTCAACCATAGGGTTCAAAATGGTTTATTTAAAGCCACATGATTCAAAAAAAGATTATTCAAGAGAAAAGTCATCTAATGAAGCTAGATGAGTTCACGACAATTGGATGTCAGGCAAGGAAGAATCACTTTTAGTGGATGATGTAGCAACCCTCAAATGAGCTCATTAGTTTGAGTGTTGAATCAATTAAGAACACCACTTAAAGGGAGAGGTGATCTCTGTGCATCACAAAAATGAGCAATCGAATGGCAATGAGCACTCTTAATTTTGGAAATAGACAAGTGGAAAAGAATAATCCCAAATTGTATAGTACAAAAGTGATGTGCAATTTATAAGCATTTACACGATGCTAATTTGTGAGTCAAGAAGGGGCAGACTCCCCCTTGTGTGCTCACAAGTTAATCACCTGATTAACTCATATGGTTACAGAATTACATGTAAATTTTGGGTGTTATATAGCCCAACTAGATTCAGGACTATAGTAGACTACCCTAACCAATTTTGTTCGAGTCACTGGCCCCAACAATTGCAAATCCCACTTTAGCTTAAGCTCAAGCCAAGAGCATTGGATTCTTGCATAACTAGGATGTACGTTAATTTTTTTTAATATTTAATTATGAAAATATTAACATAATTATTTTTTTATTTAATTAAGGTTTAGCGATAAACTTAATATAAAAATTGGGATAAATATAAGAGTTTGAATTAACCAAGAAAATAATGAATACAAATGACTACTTTTGCTTAAGCTCAGCCTTAGAACTTTGCAATCTAGCAGAATTGAGATGTAGCTTAAATTTGTCTTATTACTTAATTATAAAAAATTATTAATTTTTTTTTTGATTTAATTAATATTTAACAATAAACCAAAGATAGAATTTGGCAAATATACAAGAGTATGATTTAACAAAGGAAAAATTGATTGGGAAATAGAATCATGTTTCTTAAATAAATGAATATTTTAAGTAAGATTTTAACAAATAAAAGCTTTGAGAGATTAAAAAATTGAATCCTATTCATTTCCATAATCAAGAAGAAGATTGAACTATTTAGATGCCAAAATATAATTTGAAATTAATATGAAAAAAAGGTGTCTTAAAATCAATAGACTAACATTCTAATTTAAAGTAAAAAAATCTTATCAAAACTAATGCACATGTCTCTAATTTTTCTAAGGTTGCTGAACACTCCAAGGTACTTTGAAGACAATTAGTTTACCAATTTTCAAAAATGCATGTCTTATTCACTAGATGTAAACTTGTTTCACAAAAATTAAGCATATTAGAATAAAATGCTAAACATTTAAACCTTGATTCATTAAACATAGGAGTATTCAATCAATCATAATAATTAATGTTTTTTACAAATTTTGAATCAATCATTGTCCAATATACCTTAAATACTTTATATTAAAGTGAAGTGGTTTTCTTAAAAAAATGAACTACTTCAATAATTTCTGAAAAATTTCATAAAATTTTAGGGTTATTAATAATTTATAAAATTTAAATTAAAACACTTTAACTAATAAAAAAAGATAAAAATAATAGAAATTGAATTAAGTTTAAGGAAGTTATCATAAATAATGGTACAGCATTACTCAAGTAATAGAGCATATATAAGGGGTGCTTACCTTTAACTATTTGTATATTCGTTTTAGAAATAATTTACATTTTTATTAATTTTATTAAAGATTTTATTATCTCCAAAATAGAAAGGTTATTGTGTTACTCACCTCTTGCCATGGTATTTTCTTTGTTGATTATAAAATCAAAGTACGTTTAATAAATTGTTTAAGTTAATTTTTAAATATTTGATAGTCAATGTTTGTATTAATGGGAAAACTTAAAAAAGTGTAGCATAAGTGAAATCCTATGAAAACCAATTTAGTTTGAGTATCAAACTTTCAAAAGATACATTTTTTAATTAAATTTTAGGTACTTTAGTTTTAATGGGATAAAAAGGTTAGCTCTATTGAAATATTTATCAAAAGATACAAAAATTAAATTTTATTAAAATTAATATACTAAAAAATATTTGGTCTTAAAAACATAATTCTTCTTCAATTATTATATAATTTATATTATTTTTAAATTATATCATAGTATTTATTTATTAAATTCTATAAAATGTATATTTTAGTTTTAATAATTAATTAAAAAATAATTCTAATTAAAATAACAGTAATTATTAATGAAAGAACTAGAAGCCTTTACAGCTCCTAAAACATGTTGGCAGTTGTTAAGAGGTCTTGAATGCAAGTCCCAAAACTCTTTAGTCAATTACGATACTAAGTGGAACTGTGAACATAGTTTTTAGGGTCTCAGAAAGGGTTATTTCTCTTGTATCCATATACACAGTTTTTAAATCATCACCGACAGCACAAGCATAGACCTTTTTAGCAAAGTAGGGGGCAGTCAACCCAAATAAGCTATACTTATGGAACATGTAAGCTTTATGTACAAAAAATCTATATTAAATTTCATAATGTGGGACTAAAATGAACCCTTATTTTTACACAGCATACTTCCAAATTATAGGACTAACTTGAATCTTCTGATCGTGTAATTTCATGATCAAATGTTCTTGATCTTCTCCATCTTTTTATAAAGCCTGATATATTTAGCCATTATATCAAGATAGATTTAATGGTTTTGTTCAAATTCTTTTTCTAAACATCCTCATCAAATCTCATTCATCCAATATGTAGTTTTTTGGACAAATAGTCTCAGTTTATTTTAATCAAGTGACTCTTGTGCAACATCTCTATAGCTATTTATAAGCCATTAAAATATTTTATTTAAATAATAAATTTTGATCTAAAAAATAAGAAAAAAGATGATAAAATAATGCTCGTTTTTCTTGTTTAATAAATACTTTTATCTAATTGAAAAATTCTATAATCAAGAAAAGTTCAAAACAAAATGGATTGCTGAATGTTTATGCAATTTGAAGAAAAGTTTTAAGTTGTTAGTAGCCCATGGCAATTGTCACTGTTGTAGCTACTTTCTTTACTCATCAAAATCTTAATTACAACCATCTTCACAAGTCAAATAAGTTATTAACTGTTGTGCATTTTACTTCTTATTGATTTTTCTATTTAACATTTTTTAAAATTTACTATTATTAAAAAATAATACTAATATTTTTATTTAATAGTAAAAATTTTATAAAATACTTTTGAAAAACTTATTTTAAGTTATTTTATGATAAAATTAAACTTTTATTCAGAACAATTCAGCCCCTTCTTATTGATCTAAACATCATCATATGTCATTATGAAGTGTTATTTAGTGCTATTTGGAATAAAAATTTATCTTTGTTGGAGAATATTTAAAAGACTTCTTTAATATATATTTTTAGTAAACTTATATATGTCTTTAAAAGTATGTTTTATCAAATATTAAATTTGTTTTAAAAAAATTAACTATTATTTTAAAATTTGTTGATTTTTTTTTTCGTAATAAATTTTTAAAAAAATATCAAAAAATTTGTATAATTAAAAAATGAAAGGCTAATGATTTTTAGATGATTCAACTTAAAATGAAGCCAACATCTACCCCTATTAATACATAAAAAAACAAAATAACTTATATAACAATTTTGTCAAATGATATGTAGGTTAAAACGTTAAAAAAACAAAACAGTAGAAATTGACTACTACGGCCTCTCAACCAAAAAAACTTGGAAAAAATAAAATAATTTAGTAACAAAAAATAAAAAATTAATACAAACAAAAACTTTATACTTAAAAATATTGAGTGAGGTACAAGTATTTTAAATGAATTAAAAAAATATTGAGTGAGGTACAAGTATTTAAATTTAATTAATTAAAAAAATAAAAAATTTCATTGATTTGAGAAGATAGTAAACATTATGAGTTTGACATGTGTAGGGCAAAGAATAAGGATGTGATGATGAGTACTGGGTGCTAATGAATTAAATGTCATGAGTTGAAAAGTTTTTATAAATTTTGTAAAAAATTCATCAATAATTTTTATTCAGAAATTTAGTTATTTATAAAAAATTTTCGAATTACTAAAAGAACTTTTCAAACTGATCAACTAGTCATTATAGATAAAATATAAAAATCCCAATGTCTTGAAATAATGGTTAAAAGAGCCATTACGTAAGAACCGCTTGATCTAAAGGCTCTTAAATCATTTGATTATGAGAAAAACATGATTAGATGGATTGGATTAAACAAGCATTATTTGATCTGCACTAGGAGATCTAAATTGTGACAAAATGAAATGATTTAGCGATCATGCATGGATAGTCAAGAAGTGTTCGATTATGAAATTGCATTATCGAACAAAGAATCTACTTAGGTGTTTTTAAATGGCTAATGAGATTATGATCATTTGATTACATAATTGCTTGATTAGATGACAAAATCAGTCCAATAACCTTAAGTATAGTCATGCAAAATGGTTACATGTTCTAGTCCCACATTGCATGAATGATGAATTATTATTGCTTCATAAGAATTTTTTTATACCACATAATTAGTGCATTGTTTGGGTTTAGTAACCCCATGGTTCACTTTAAAGTCATTTCCCTTATTTATAATACACTTATAGTGTATGAAATTATGATATGTAAGTTATGTGTTGAACAAAAATTATTTTATAAGTTTTGCTGTTACTTTATCAATCTTATAAACCTAATTACCCAAATTTAGGAGCTATGCTCTAACCAGACGCATTTGCTTATCATTAACAAAAGGTTTTTCTTTTATATTTTTTAATTATGCTATTATTTTTTACTAATTAATTGTTATAATCATAATATGCTCCTAAAAATAAGTTATTAATATAAAATTTCTAATGATGTGATTAAGAATAAAATAATTCTTTAGATTGTTGACTTTTGATCTAGATTTTAAATTCTTCATGTTTCTAAAATGCTATATTTAAAAAAAATTAGTTTTTGTGTCTTCAAAGGGTGATTTTAAACAAGCTTAACATTCTAATCAAAATTAAATTATAATATCTAAAGTTAATTTCAAAACATTTCTCTTAGTTATTTCTCAATCCAACAAAAATGATCATCACAAAATTTCAGCTTTGATCTTCTTTCCTTTAAAAGTTTACCCTGAATAGAAGTATCGACTATCTAAAATTTAAATTTTATTTAAACAAATTTATTAGTAATACTTAGGGTTTATGATGATCAAACAAAACAGCACGATAAGGGATCAACTCAACTGAACAGTCTCTTTCTTGATGATAACAAAACTTTTAATAAAATTCATTAAAACAAAAATTATTTAAAAAAGTAAAATGCATAACAATTAAAGATATGCTTCCATACATGTACGCCATACTAGATTAACGTTCCCCCATAATTTATGCTTATTGTAATCTTTCAATTTTAATTCTTCCACTATTCATTATCACTTAAAGGGAGTTAATCTATATTTAGTAAATTATTCACAAATTTACTATTTTTTAAAATTATCAATGACCTAATAAATTTCATTAAATCTATTATGCTCAAAGTATACTTATATCTAATGATATAGAACTTTGACAATTTCTTCCGAATAGATTTAATTTTTTCTTTCTACCTATTACCAAAATTTATTATTTCAGCTACCTTGTGTAATCGATGGCTTAAAATTTGTTACAATGGATTATGGTTACAAAAGATTAAGGTTTAACATGAATCATAATTTCATCTATAACTTATTTGTTTTGAAGATCTTTACTAAAGCTTAAAGTTTTAGGATTTTATTTTACTATTTTTATTTATTTAATTATTTTATTTGAGTTTTCTAAACTTAATCATTAAAATCCAATTTGTACAACATACATACACACTTACATATATATTATTTTAGTTGGAATTAATTGATCAATGATGTAATATATAATATTTGATTTTAATTATTAGATTTGAGATAACAAACCATTTTAGGTGCAACATATACTATTCTTATTCACAAAAATATTGTTCCAAAAGAGCTAAATCCTCAAAACAAAATAAAAGAAAAATAAAACTATGATTATACAACATAATTAACATGGTAATAAAAAAAAATAATTCAATGAAACAAAATCAATATTAATAAAAAAAATCTTATGCTTGATGAAAGCTTATTAAGAAATAAGTGTTTTAATTAAGCCAATTATAATTAAAAAAAATTGAGAACTTAGCTTGTTTGAAAGAAGGTAGAGATTATTAGTTTGATAATTGAAGCATGTACCATAAGAAAATGTCAATGAGCATCGGCAACAAAATTTTTGAATATCACGACTTAAAAAGTTTTCCTAATATTTTGTAAAAATTTGTCAGTCTATTTTGTTAAAAAATTCACTTATTTATAAACATTTTTAACGACTAAAAGCACTTCCCAAAATTAACTAACTTCTCATTATTATTTAAACTAAAAAATCAAAAATAGTGTTTAATTAATAAATCATAAAAATCCAAACAACTAAAAGAGACACTACATAGGAGCCACTTGATAGGAAGGTTATTAGACAATTTGATTGTCAAACCTTCTCGATTGGATGCATAAGATTAAAAGAACTATTTAGAAATTAAGATTAAATTTGAATAGCTAAATCTAAATCATGATTTGTTTGTTAGATTTAACTCTTATGTGCAGATAAAACAAGGACAATGAGATCTCAAATTGATGTGATTAGATAGAGCATCTAATTTGGTGTTTTTAAAAGAGGATGATATTACAATCATTCGATCACATAATTATGCGAATGGATAGCAAAAATACTCCCACAATTTTTAGTACAATGATGTGAAATGTGTACATATTTTTTTAGTCTTCCGTTGAATAAATGAGGCATTATTGTGGCTTTATTAGAGCTTTCCTATATTACACATTTTGTATTTTTTTTGTTTGTCCACCCCTTGCTATGCTTTGGTTGTAAGTTGTGCTTTGATTATTGAGCTAAGAACAAAAATATCTATTCTCTGGCTAATGATAATAAAAAAACTTTCTTTAAGTAATGTAACAATTTATTTCAATATCCTCATTTTCCAAACATTATAATGCATTTTATTGGACTTACCTTTAACACTACCAAATCCTCTCTCTAAATATTAACTTTCATTATTTTCTTAACAAAACTTTCATGTAGTAAGCTATTGTTTATTAATTCATGCTTTGATTAAGTGTATCTTCTTAATAGTTTCTAAAATCATGTTTATATCAAGAAGGGTATGTTTATAAGCAAACTAATTAAAAGAAAAATACTTATCTTAACTACATAAGAAACCAAATTTTCAAAGACTTAACATATTCTTAATTGTTTCAAATATACTCTTTTGTTGACTTCTATTATATCCTAGAATGTTGTGTTAAACAATAGTTTCCTATCATATGCATCACACAACCTTTCAAAAAAGTATGATGTAAGTTTGGAATCTGCATGAAATACAATAGTTTACTCTATACCGCATAAACCTAACAATTTATCAACATATATCTGACCTATTTGTTTCTGCCAAAAAAATGTTTCCTTAATAGGTAAAATATTAATTTTTAGGGTAGAAAACATCATTTTTAATTAGTTTCAATTACAATCTCTAACTAAAAATCTTTTTCTTTTAATCTTCCTCACATCACCAAGCTAGCTTAAGACAATAATGTCTTGCTATCAATATCCCATAATAACAAATGTAGTAAAGTTCATTCTATTTGATATTATTGGTAAATATCATTCAGTTATACTAAGTTCCATTTGTGTTATATATCAAACAATTTTTATCTCCATATAAAAATGTTAGTTACCACTTTTACTTTTCTTTGGTGATATATGATCTCAAAATCCTAATGCCATAATAATTCAGCCATTCTAGTTATCTAAATGTCTGAATATAGATTTATTATCAAACCAATTATGAAAAAAATATTACATATACTTTTCAATAACAAGAAACCCAAATATGAAAACTTACGCATATTTTTATAGCAGAGTTACATCAATAAGTAGACAGGAATTGGAGATTAGAAACAAAGATAATGGAGGCTATATCTGCATAATTATCTTCAAATAGATTAACCGCTAAGCTATTTAATTAGGAAACTTAGTTTAATGAAATCTACTCAAGTGGTGTTTGATGACATTATGCAACAAAACAAAGTGTTAGATTTAGAAGACATTGAAGACTTTGGAAAAGTAAAATTGGTAGATAAACAAAGATCCTAGAATGACAAACTTTATCAATTTTTACTCAAACATTAATTTAGGTTGGGAATGTAGATGAAACTTTATTTATCAAGGATTGTGATGATTACTTCTTCTAGTCCAACATTATTTAGACAATACCATATTTGGAACAACAAACTGTGACTTAAGTAATGATTTGGTAATCTTGTAGGTGTAAAATCTGAGATAAACATAATCAATGAGGCTTCTTATTTTCTTGAATGCAAGTTAAGTAGGATGAGAAAGGTATCCTTGAACTTCAACAATGTATATAAATGAGATGTCAAAACTTAAAAAATAAGAAAGTAGTTGTATCAAAGGAGTTAGCATGGAATGAAAGTCACCTTAGAGATGTAATCTTAAGTGACCTCTCCTTTTGTGTACAAACCAATGCCTCTCTTTAAAAAGAGATTGTATATGGTGCATCTATTTCAAAATTTTTACCTCATATACAAGTGAACCTTAAGGAAAGAATTTTTTTATTTGGATATGTTGGATTGTTTCAACTTGTTTGTGAGAGTGAATTTTTAAGAATTAATAGACATTCTAAGTGACCACATTATTGTGGCAAAATGTGGGCACTCAATAATAAAAAGTAAATGACATTTTCGTCATCATTAAAAATATGAGAAGGCTAGTGGTAAATGGTTATAATCAACAACAAGTTTAGTTTTACTTCTTTCTTAATACATATCATTTAAATGTTGTTATTTAAGTGAAAGTGTATGTAGGATAGCTGGATTGCATTCAACATTTTCTTCATCAAAATCATGTGCACAAGCTATTAACAAAATCATATGAATTGCAAGTAGAACAAAGATCTTATTATGAACATACTTAGTAGATTTCTAGTCAAACATTATTTTAGGATTGGAATGTAGATTAGACTTTGTTCATTATGGACTATGCTGATGAACATCTTCTAATCGAAGACTTCGCAGATGATATCATATTTGGATGGACCAACTTGGACTTATGTGTATGATTTGGTAAGCTTATGGTTGTTGGATTTGACTTGAACATAATGTGTGTGGTCCCATATTTTTTTGGATTGAAAGTTAAGTAAGATAAGAACGGTATACTTATATCTTAAATAAAATATAAAAATTATATGTTAAAATTTTGTGATCTTGTGAACATCAAATGAATTTCTACTTTCAAGAGTCCCACCATACTACTGAACAAACATGGCAAAGAAAATCTAATATATTTCAAAGTATACCAAGAAATGATCAAGCTTTACTTGACAATTAGAAGACCTGAATATCTTTTTGTCTTATACTTTTTTGATTAATTTCAATCAAGCCCCAAGGACTTCTATGTAGAAGATATAAAAAATAAATTTTGATAACCCCTTGAAACAAAGTTAATAAGGTTTTGTATCACAAAATTATGTTATGTCATGATCTCACAAGATAAGGCTACAAAGATTATGTAGGTTGTTGAATACATAAGAAAAGCAATTAAGGTATTTAATGATTTTTTAGTACCTCTTAAACTAACGATCTAGCAAAAAATATGGAACTATTTTTTAGTAAGAAATGAACCGCAACATATGGAGTTAGGAGGATTTCTAGTAAAATGTTTTTGGAATTAAAAGGAAATTAGATGATATGAGATTACATTTACAAACAACTCCCCAAATTTATGACAATTTGAGTGCTTTTAAATCCTTATATAAGCGCTATAAGTTTGAAAAAATAGATTTTAGTAACCATTTCATCAAGGACTATGAAGAATGAAATATAGTAGACATTACATTTGTTGCTAACAACATGCAGCAACTTACCACATTTACAAGCTTCTAAGTAAGGATTTATTCCATAGAATTAGAAGACTTTTTATGATGATAATAGGGGGAGAAATTAAGCTTTGTTTTTAAGGAAGTTCTTGAGTGAAAGGGAGCTCAAGCATGTGCTTTAAATAATTCCAAATCTAGCTTGACTTGATAATATCTAGCAAATGTTTTCTTATAGTGCATTCAATTAAATTATCATAAACTTAGATGGTAAGTCATCATAAAACAAAAAGAGGTTATTGGTCCCATGAGCATTTCTCTATGATATTTTGATGTTAATGATATAATTAAGTAACATACTAATTGATTATCTAGCTTTTCTTGTAGATATGATAGGAGAACAACATTAGAACGGCATTAATGTCAAAAGAAGATGCCAATTGATAAAATATATTAGTATAACCATGCGTTAAATAAGAATGGAAAGGATTTTTGCTCGGTCATGAAACTAAGTGTTTTGTGTTGTAAAACATGTCACAAAAAATGAATAATAAGAGAACGATGAATTGTGTGTTTAACTAATTTTTATTCCAAAAATTAGAAAAAAATTTTGAGTTTAAAAAAAGCTTTTTTATAAAAATTTTGATTAAAATAAAATTTTTGAATAATAAACAATGTACAAAAGATTTTTAAGTGATTTGACAAAAACCTATGCCTATAACAAACCCCCAATCTCTAATTAGTATTCTACTCACCACTCCCTTTTGTAGAAGCTGGTAGAGTTAAAACAAATATATATTGATGCTGCAATGAGATACCAAAATCTGTGAAATTTAAGATATACAAAAAAATTTGAAACTTTACAATTTTTGCTAACAAAAACCCTACAACTTTAATTTTTAAAACAAGAGTAGTACTACAAATGAAGGAAGAGATGTTACTAGCAAATACAAAAATTATTATGAAAGGAAGTAGGAGAAATGGAAATCGATGAAAATCCATTGCTCCTATAATTATATAGAAAAGTGTTACTCACAGTTTGAACTTCACTTAGAATTGTATAAAAATTTTCAAGTTCGCAATAGTTTGAAGATCTAGTAAATGATCCCTTTTTATAATTAAAATAAAAACTCCAAAAATAAATTGCATAATAGCTAAAACCTACTTTTTACAAAGCTAATATTAACTAATAGTGGTGATGGTACAATTACTATCTAATTAAGTGAATATAGTGGTAACCATCAGATCAACCTAAATGATAAAAAGGCCTAGATTTACCCTTGACTAGATAAGATTTGTGTGTTGGATTAAAAAGTTGAATGGATAGTAACGATGTTCAGATTATTGTTCAAACAAGCAAAAAGACTCTCAACCATTCTAGATAAACGACTAAAGAATGTTAACTATTCATAAATACGAGTCTGTTCTAGACTGCTTGATCACAAAAATGCATGATTAGTCAGTGTAGAAATCTCAAGTTTGTTAATAGGTTTTGTTTTGTCTCACATTATAAAATAGTTGAAGTATGTTGCGCTCATCATACATCAACTATATATTACAATTAGCCTAGTGGGTTGGCCACCCCAAGGTGTTCCCAAAAAGTCATGTCCCGACTCATCAGTGGGCATGTATGGGTCTAACCTAACTCGAATTTCCTAAATTGATTAAAGAGTATACCATGACTCGTTTCACCTAAGCCTATTCATATGTAATGCCTTCAACAAATTAACCAAGATACTATGATAGTAAGCTAACTTAATCGATACTTGAGCTTGATCAGGTTCTTTGCTTGTGGGGGTCCCCAAGGCCCATGCCCATAGATGCTAGATGCTATTTGGCCTAAGCCCTTTAGGGTTAATGATTGAGAGTGCTTAAGAAAAATTATTATTATAATTAAAATAAAAATTGATATATAAAAATGTATTTGAATATTTATATGATTTTTAAGAACTCAAATGCTTTCAAATAAAATATTACTTGAACCAACGTCAAATATGCATAAAAGATGATAACCCTATTTGCCATAATTATAAAGAAATTAAAAGTTTGACATACTAATCACAAAAATTTTAAAATGAATTTTTGTTTTCATTAGCCACTCTAAAAATATTGTTATCTTTGGCTCCAAATTAAATAGATTTAGCCATCAAATCATATTCACTATTTATGCTATAGTTCATACTCCAATAGAGCCAGACTACAATAATATTGCATGAGTTTTAACTCAAAAAATCTAAGTTCAATAAAGTATTAGAAAATACTTTGCCTTTGTTTTGTGAGCATCAGACTAAAAGCTATAACAATCTCCCACTTGAGGATTACAAAACTAAAGCTAAAAGAAAAAAATAACATTAATGGAAAATTTTAAAAATTAATATTCAACATTGTAGTATATACATTATATGATAACCTATACTTCTCTTGAATTCTCTCTTACTCTCACCCTAAATTTTAACACATAGTTCTCCCAATTTTTTAAAAAATTCAAAGAGTTTTATTTCGTCTAAGCTTAATCAAAGTTTATTAAATACTTTGATAGCCAATGTCAAAGCTAAAATATTAACTAATTAGAGAGAAAATAGCACAAATTACAATTAAATTATTTTTTAATACATGCCCTCCAATAAAGTTATGTCTTAATTATATATGTTTTGTTCCCGAGTGTTGAACAAGATTAATAGCTAAATAAATTAAACTTAAATTATCACAAAAAAATTCGAATTATGTAAATTCTAAAGCCATAATCTAAAAATTGTTGTTTCATCCATAGAACTCGAGTTGTCCACAAATTTTTACGTTTTTCTTACAAAATTTCCTACGCCTATAATGTTTTAAACAATAGTGCTCTATGAATGAAGTAGATGTTTCTAGGAAATATAAAAAAGATTATGAACAAAGGTAGGAGAAATAGAGATTGACTAAAATCAACAACTTCGGTAATTGTATAAAAAAATTTTACTCATAATTTGAACATCATTTCAACTTGTATGAAAATTTTCGAGTTTGATTCATATATTTTAATGTTTGATAAATCATCTCTATCAATAGTTGAAATCAACAAACTCAAAAAATAACTCCCTAATGTCTATAATCTACTTTTCAAAAAGCTAATTGATATAGACAGAGAAGATGGTATAGTTGCCATCAAGTTAAGCAAACGAAGCCATAATCGTCGAATTAGCTTAAACAATAACGGGTTCAAATCTAATCACAGTGAGATAGGATCTGGAGCATTTAATTTAAAAGTTAGATGGACAACAACAATGATTCGATTGTTGTTCACATAGGAGAAGAGACTCTCAACTATTTGATCAACTATTATGGTGAATGCCAAAAGAAAGTTATCTTTTCACAAAAGTGGCCATGATTTGGACTATTTAATTACAAAAATGCACATCAGCATATAAATCTAAAGTTTGGTAATAACTTTTATTTAATGCCACATTTTTAAGTAGTTGAAGTATTTCATGCTTATAATACATCAACTACATACAATTAGCTTATTGGGATTGGCGGACCTTAGTGTTCTCCAGAAGTCATGGCCCTGGTCACCACACACATCCATGTGTCTTACCAAACATGGTTTACATAAACAAATTATCGAGTTAATCCTTACTAGTTTCTCCTACCTTGGCTCATA
Organism: Vanilla planifolia; assembly: GCA_023846275.1. Lineage (NCBI taxonomy): Eukaryota > Viridiplantae > Streptophyta > Magnoliopsida > Asparagales > Orchidaceae > Vanilla > Vanilla planifolia. Next base: position 2,424,139 of record JAIUJO010000022.1, read on the forward strand.
AGTAATGTGCTAAACCGATTGACACAGAGAATATAATAGTAAAATGACTTGACTAATACTCAAGCGTAACCCTTCTTTGATTCAACAAGTTCTTTACCAATGCAGGTGCCTAAGGCCCATGCCGCCAGGTTGTACAAGTTAGTTGAACTGAGCCGTTTAGGCTCAATAGTTGCATTGTGCTTAAGAAAAAATATTTTTTATAATAATTTTAAAACAATTATATGCAAAAAATGTTTGAATATTTATAATATTTTCAAAAACTCAAAAACCTTCAATTGAAATCCAACTTAAACAAAATTCACATATACATACAAGATTGATAATTTTATAATACTTCATAGATTCCAAAAAAAGATATAGAAGATGCTCACCTGGAATAAAATATGATCTTGAACCCAGTGATAGTAATGTGGACTTGGGTCCTTTTCCAGCCACACTCATTCGAATTCTATAGAAATTAGATCCTGTCATGGCAGGAGCAGGGTTGGTCAAATCATCCGCAGGTACATAATTTGCTTGGATCGATGTTATAGATCCTTCTTTCGTAGAAGTAATTCGTTCTTGCAAAGAACCCATTTTCATACTCAGGGTAGGTTGATAACCCACTACAGAAGGTATTCGGAATTTGCTGTTACACTCAAGTTTAAGGGCGATATAAAGAAGGCCTAAGACGTTCCTCAAATGCTTTTGCACATCGATATTTAATCACCTTGATTATGGATAAAGGTATTGTATTTAAAATATTCGTAAAATTTATACTATGCATTACAAAGTTGCATAATAACATAAGTAAAAAAACATCTTGTTATTGCTGATGAGATGGTTGTACCATTTTTTTGCATACGCAAAATAATTATTTAAGTGTTATGTACTTTGAATTTTAACAATTTTATTATAAACAAACTATTGTTTTTCAAACTTATTTAACATTTCATATGGAGGATAATACCAATCTGTTTAATGCATAAACTAATTATTTAAGTGTTATACACTTTTGATTTTAACAATTATATTATAAATAAATTAATTATTTTTCAAGCTTATTTAACTTTTCATATAGAACATCATTTTTAAATGTTTTGTTTTATTTACAATAATAAGAAGATTTTTTATTATGTTATAGGGAAACTTTATAATGTATTGTGTAAATTTATCATACTTATAATTATATTTTTATAATTACCAGGTATTATTTTTTTTTCTTTGTTATTTAAATTTAGCACCTTTTATTTAGCAAACTACTCTATAAATCGAACAAGTGGTCAAATATTTAAATATCATTAACATTGATTGCTTATTTATTATATTGTATCAATAGGAAAACTCTTTGTTGATGCATTCTTCATAACACTTATCTTAATTATATATAACTATTTTCTATAATTTTGCATATAATATAAATATTTTCAATATTTTGTACAAATAATTTAAGCTAATTTTCTCATCTATGGTATTTTTATTCTAACCAAAATGATTTCACATAATTTCTATTTATTTAATTTATATTATAACATTTATGTTCAAATGTTTCATTTTTAAATTGTTTAGCTGACATCACACAACCTAAATGTTTTGAATCATTAATACTTTCTTATTTATATATTTAATATTAAAAAGTTTTTACATAAATTCTTTTTGAATAAATAGGAAAGACATTTCTAAATTTAAATATTTTGAAATTTATTTTTTATTTTGTACATTTTTCTATAAAAATTGTAATATTTTTAATTATGAAGAATATTTTTTATTAAAATTTTTAAGTAATTCTTTCTCCAAAAATATTGCAAATTTTTTTAAATTTGAAAATTTCCAAGCAATCAATATTGAAAATCTTTCTTGTGAAATGTTATACATATAAATTATATGTCGTTTGGAATTTTCTTGTAACTAACAGATATATTGGATGAAATGATCAAACATCAAATTATTCAATAATTTTTATAATCATATATCTCTTAATTATTTCAAGATTAACATATTTGTGATGCAACACTACTAAGAAAAATTTTGTTCATTTTTTAAGCATATGGCAATAATTATTTAAATCACTTTTAATGGTGTAAATATTTTATAACTCTTTTATTAATTTTTATTGGCATATTTGTCATTATTTAATTAAATAAATTATTTTTTAATGTTTTATCCATAACGTCTAAAATTTGAAGTACACTTAATTCGTGATTGTTGGCCATTTTCTTTCTCGCCAATTTTAATTGAAATGGTATTCAATATATGTTTTTATTATAATTTTTAATTTGCTAACTTTTATAAATTAATCTCATTACATATATTTATCTTTTTTTATAGAACAATTTTCTTGTATTATTAACCTAGGTTCATTAGTTCCTTCACTCGATATTTTTAATTTTTAAAATAATGAATTTTGCTCAGTTATTTTTTTAATTTTTTTTGTTAACGTTTTGAAATAATAGTTCTTAGCAAAATAACTTTTAAAGTATGATTGATTTACGAAATAGTATTATCTTCATAATGTTTTGTTTATGATTTTTATTAAAAATAATATTTTAGCAAATATATAATACCTATATTTTTTTTGTTGCGAATATGCAATTATATGCAAATATTACAAATATTTTCATACCTAAATTTTTTATTTTTCTTAAAATAATATTATGTACATCTTTGATTATGCCAGCATATTTTTCTCGAATTTGCTATAAATAAAATTTATTTTGTTATTTATTAGTAATTTGTATTAATAGTTTAAAAATTGTTCACTCATAATTTCTTTTTAACAATTTTATGTTTTTATTAACATTGAAATATTATTTATTTTTTTTATAATTTATTAATAAATAATTAATTCTTTTTAAGTTAATAAATATTTAAAGTAAATAAAAATATAATTTTAATAAAATGATTCTAGCATTTGATCAATTTACATTTTGTTTCTTATTTGCTTTGCAAGCTAGGCTAGCCTATGATTGTCCCAATGTAATAGGATTTGTGAAGCAAAGAGAAAAAAACATTGTTTTGGCAAAACATCTAAGCTAGTCAAAATTATATAGAAAATGATAAAAGCAATTGCATAATACTAGGGAAAAAATTATTGTTAAAATAATGAAAATTTAAAATAGGAAAAAGTAAAAATTTATCTTGGTTATTAAACATATATATTATTCAGATTATATAACATATAAAAAATGATAATCATTGCAAACGTAAAGAATCAGTAAAGTTAAAAGAGGAAAATTTGTAGGAAATAAAATAAATAAGAATACAAAATAGATAATATTACAAATTGTTTCATAACCCAACATTAATAAAATGTGACAAGAAAACATGTTTTGCCCATAAAAGGTGCAAAAAATATTTTTTAGTAGTCAAAAATAAAAATAGTAGATGCTACAAAATATCTAAAAGTAATCAAAATATAGTGTACAATTTGTCACAAAACATTACTCCTATATGGAAAAAAATAAAACATTGAAAAATATAACAAAAATAACAAAAAAATAAAATATGTAGGTTATTAATAATAATTAAATGCTATATTAGCTAAAAATATATAATATAATAAAGAATGAAAAATATTTTATTACAAAAAAACTAAAACAAAAGTGATGCAAGAAAAGATGGGATGAGAATCCATCAACTTGATTTAGATCTTGTCTTTATGCCACAACGATAATGAAAAGTTGACAAAGAGTAAAAGAAAAGAAAGCAAGGCCAATGTATGTATGAAAATGTTAACCTTCATGTTTCAAAACTTTCTTTGTACATAAATCATCGTAAAAAAAATAAATTTTACAATTGCAATCAATTAAGAAACATCTCTATACAATCATTATTAAACCTCATAATATAACTTGTCTTATATCAATTAAACAAGCTAAGAGGTCACATTCTTTATATAATTGTACTGTTAATGTATTCATTGAGTTCAATATTTTCTTTAAAGCTTTGACTAATAATATTATCCAAAAAAATTCATATGCAAAAGAAAATAAACTTTTATGCTTAGATTGATATTTTAAATTAAGGACAAAAAACTTTTTGGAAGTAACAGAATTCAACTTTCTTTTTCCTTCGATGACCTATTTAGAATAAGGCCAAGGTAAGTAAACATAGGTAAAAAATGTTTCAAGAAGGCAATGCTTTAAATGATTAATTACTATAATGATGAGTAATATTAGGAAGACATTATTGAGATATTAATAAGTTTTATTTAGATCTAGCATAAGTGCATAAATTTTTTAAAGTTCTTCAAATTTGTATTTGTGTTAAAGAAAGTCAAAACTTCACTTTTGTGGTTATCTTTGATAAAATTTATTCATGGCATTTTGAATAATAAGATTGATACTTTATGTCATAGAAATTACTTTGTCAAAATGCCAAAATCCTATTTAACCAAACTATGTTCTTCCAAGTATAACATAAATGTATCCATAAAAATGCATCACACCAAATATTATATAAGAACTTTTTAAAGTTGACAGTAATACAGTATGTTTCAGTGTCTTAAACTTTAATAAATTTATCAAAGTTCATTGAAATGATTATAAGAAGTGCAATAGGATTAACATTTGTAGATATAACTAACCAAGTTAATTCCTATTTAGCAATAATATTCTCATTAATAAAAGTTGTAGCTTCCCAAAAACTTTTAATGTTAAACAAAGTAAGAGATTGCACATAATAGTTAGATGGATTCTTATAGTGGATTAAGTAGCATAATACAATAAATGTGTAACGTGAATCATTTTATGGTTCGAGTATAATGGAAAATCATGTAAGTAAGACATAATTATAGATGCTAATTTTTAGTAGATTGAATGGAAGGGATTGTGCCTTTCAAGAGTGACAAGTTTTGATAAGACAATATTAAAATGGATAGGAATTTTGTAATCTAATTTGACAAACATAAATATAAATCAAATCTTTGCAAAATGTACCTAATGTAAGAAAAGTAAGCCATTAGTGGCATAAGAATTACATCAAAATATGGAAAAATTTCATTAATAAATTGTTTGGAAATTTGCTTTGAGACTAAGCTAGAAATAATTTAAAAAGAGGATTTGATTGTTGTCAAGCAATGATTAATTTCAATTTATGTTGTAGTTAGATGTAATTACTTCACTAAGTTAGTAATTATCTTGGGGGTAAAAGAGACAAGTCACATGTGACTATTACTCTCTTGTGAGCTACTTGGTCAATAAGATGCAAAATAAGGTTGTACAACACAAACAAGATAATGAGGTCATGGGTGTCATTGTAGAAGTACTACTACTCAAGATTTATTTGAAGAAAGCTTATAGGAATGTGTTGGCATCATGTCTGTAATAAAAATGCAATGATTGAGAGCCATAATGAGGGTTAGAAAAAATTTCTAAAAATGAGGAAAGTATAACAAAGTCTGACAATGCAACAAGTAATGGTTATCGATCATCATGCTCATTTGACTAACATAAACTATGCTTTGATAAAAAAAATTGATAGTGAAGCTACATATCATAAGAATCTTATAGTTGGAATCTTATTTAGCTCTAATTCTATTAATAAGAAGAACAATGAAGAAGAGAAAAGGTAAGGAAAAGATGTGTATAATATGCACCCCACTATTTCAGTCTATATGCAAACTAGAGCTCCACAATGACAATGACGATATTAAATTCCAATTATTTTCACTACAAAACTTCTACTAAATTTCTTAGAGAAACAACCTTAATACTAAAAGAAAAATGACGAATATACTATAACAAAAATAATTAATGCGAACATGGAAATATTTGTAAATATTTTAGCCTTATACATATCTTTTTATAATATAATATAAACTTCAATTTTTAAATAACTAAAAAAAGTTATTATGTGTGCCTAAGCTGAAATTTTAGTGCATCTTATATTCCATCGAAAATGTTTTAGCTAAAGAAGAAAAGATATAATAAAAGATAACCTAGTTTAACATCAATACACATATAATGGTTTATAAAGAAATGGAGCTTCTTTACTTATTGTGTATGATCAAAGAGAACCCTTATACCGAAGTATATAGTACAAAAAAACAAAGTTTGAATCAGAGGGAATATAATAGAAGACAATCCTGCTACCTTCTTCATGGCTGTGAGCATGCACAAAATTACCTTCATGACTGATAAATCACACATCCAACAATTAATATCCATATTCTAATTACATAAAATTCATTTTTTTAGATAATAATACGAATCCATTGAAAAAACCAATAGTTTAATTTCTCTAATTCACATAAATACCAATGAAGCTTTGTAGCTACACAAATACACAGCTTCAAACTAGTCACACCACCTCAATTAAAAAAAGTGACATTTCATGGACAAAAGAAAAACCTAGCCAACAAAGTTAAAAGGCCTCTTACATCTCAACCATGAGCCTTATCAAGATGATTTCGTGGTGCTAACCAATATTACATGTTGACATTGTTTATCAAATTTTTGTGGACTTACTTTAAATATTTCAAATGTTTAAATAGAATTAGCTTTTTATGTTACAAAATTAATCTTCACTTTCATATTCAAAATATTTTTTTAAATAAGTTTTGCACATGGTTTTTATCTTTTTAAGCATACCATTTTCTCGATGATTTTTTCTATGTTATGAAATGTTTAATTTTTTTTACAATGAGAATTTTGTTTAGCATGTAATATCAAGAAACTTTTTCCAAGTATTTATTATATATATTATTTTAGATTAATGACAACTCTTTTCTTATGATTTTAAAATTTTTTATGCTTACCACACATATTTCTTTTCTTATAATAACATATATAAGATACTTTTAATTACTAGACAACTCTTTAACAAAAAGAAAATTTATATATGTTATATGCCTATATTGAAAAAAATCTGAGGGTCTTAGATTTTTCATTGTCTACATAACATTATGTATGATTGCTTTTCTTATTATTTTTATTTGCACAAAAACATTTTTACTTATTTATGAAAAATTGGGATTATTTGATAACAATTGTTTTATTCTTCTAATATTTAGTTATTTTTCTTTTCGATCACATAATATCTATGTTAATGGACTTCTAAGCCTCATGACTAAAGTTTAAATTTAGTATAACAATATTAATAAGTAAGCCACTAGCAAGTTTGTCAAGCCTATTATCTTACACTAAAGCAATGTGACCTATAGACAACAGTTTAGTGAATTACAGATTAATTCAATAAGCTTAAAATGAATTCCAAATGAACCTCAAATTAGGATAATTCAAAATCATAATTGGAGTAATAAGTGTGCTCAAAGCAACCAATCAATAATAGATCATGATCATTCATATGCTAAGACAAACTTTCAATTTGAAAAAGAAATGCAAATTGAACTTAGAAAGAATTGTGGAGGCTTGAAAGAAAGAAATATCCTTCGCAATGTCAAAAAATAAAAACAATTTTGGGAAAACTTTTTGTGGATATTTTCCAAACTTTATCATATATGATTCAATTTGCATGCAGCATGTTTTTAAAAAAATGTCAAAAGAAATCATTTGAATGTTTTCACACTTCACCCTTAAAATGATTTTAAAATGTTTTAAAGATCCAACTAGTGCAATGACAACAAGCATGTATTGCAAAATATTTATTACACACAAAAAAGATCTAAGGTATTTCCAATATTTGTTATGCAAACATAAATCCAAAGTGCATCGAACATATGTCTATGAACTTTGTGTAGAACAAAGAAACATTTCTTCACATAATTCTTCAAAACTGCATGACAAAACAATTGATTAGACATTATTATATATGTTTGCAAAGTCAAGATAAATACACATAAACAACACAATGCATATAGACACTATTCTTAACATTAGGTACATCTATCTCACTAGGAATTATTAATCACTAGTAAATATGATCGTATGCAAACAATAAATTTGAATAGCTAGTAGTCATTCTTAAGTTTCTCCTAAGCCTATCTATAAAAGTTAAAATTTAATTTCACAATTGGAAGGGATTAAATTAGTTTTAAGAAAGAAAAACTATTCTAAAGTTTTTATAGGTAGATTTGAGTAAAACATTTGGAATTCATGCTACAAAACATTTCTTAATACAATCAAATACAACTATTCCTTCATTAAATTAATTTTGACATTTAACTATTTAAAAACCCTTGCCAGATCAAAAGCTTACAAGTACTTACTAGAACTGTTGTTGAAGAAGTAAACCACATTGTTGTACAAAATTTCCTCATCAACCTCATGCATCAACAAAGTTTGTGGGAATATTTTTTTAATTTTTCATATGTTCTACACATGAGCAACATTTTATAGAATCCTATGTATTATGCTTTAAGCAAAGGGATTTGTCTTTTAGATATTATAACTTGATTGGGTTTTAGTTATAAAAGTAGCCATTTTTGTGAAGGTTGAGTCTAACCCATAAAGTTTCAAGATCGTTCGACTTTAATATAATAAAAGATCCAGTTATATTATGTTCCAACTAACAAAATATACAAGGGGTTATGTAATAGCACTAGGAGAAAAACGCTCAAGGTGAGGTTGTGTATTTGCCTTTTGAAAATAACATGTCATGCCTTCTCAACTTGCTATGCAATGTTTCACTTGGGTAGAAACAAAACCAACTAAAATACTCTTAGCATTTTTTCATTACAACCAATTTTCTTTTCTTGTTTTCACTTACCAAGAATTTGATTAGTCTTACTACTACAAGTTGAATGTTTGGGACTAATAGACATTATCATAAACAATCAACTAACTTTTAAAACATGTAAAGTAAGATCTTTACAGCATAGAACACACATTTCTCTTAAGTGCAATAGAATGTGAGGGACAATCAAAGCAAACAGTCTTGGTGAGTTTCTTAGTATGGTCATCAGTTAACATTTTTTATGCCCATAAGCCAATCAAACATCTATTGACACTTTTGGGGAATCCATTATATGTTCTTTATATGTAGAATTAAGATATTCTATGTTATAAACTGATCCAACTAGTGAAGAAAGTGAAAAGGATCCAAAAATGGCCCATTTTCATAGAAGCCTTTGTTTGTTACGAACCACAAACCATACTAGAGTTAATAGCAAACATGGATCATGTTTTTTGGAATAGACCAATGAACAGGTCTTTCAAGTCTAATCTAGATCATGAGCTCATATGACCTATAAACACACAAAGATCTGCAACTTTGTGCTTACACCTGAGGACCAACTTAAAAGTAGCAAAATTTCTAAGTTCCCCAAACGAAACTAGATCTACTAATGTTGTGCTTACTTACCATCACAATTTGTTTTGTACTGAACTAGATCTGATCCATGACAACATCGATGTCACATTCGCCCACTAACATGATCCCTGACACATCAACTCAAATTTGATGAAGTCATCATCGACATTACAATGATCCGATCACTAGAAAGAAAATAAATGTACTTGAATTTTACCTGCAACACATTTGATTGTGTGCCAATTCATTGATTTAATCCACAAAACTACAAGATATTGATTTCAATGATCCATGTGAACTTGACCTATAAAAAATTGAATGTGCAAATTTTTATGAAGTTAGTTTCAAACCTGTTTAGACCTTAGAAACTTTGCACCAAAACAATAACTTTTTAGAAAGATATTTTCCGATAACTTCGGCCAAACTTTGAAAAATACCTTTTAAAAAATAGATTTTTTTGAAACTAAAAAGGTAAATTTTCAAATTGATCTTTGGTAAGTGTTAATTACATCAATTTTACAACTTTAATTTCTTTTTATTTTGTCCATAGACTCTTTATAAAATTGGAGGCATACCCTTTCAAAGAGATGATCCTTACTTGTGTAAAATTCCACTTTTTGAATTATGTCTAGTTGAGGTCTAGAATTAATTACAATGAGAACTCTAACGTGCTGAATCATCTATGGCTTCAATATTAGGTGGAGGCATGCAAAGCTTAAATGATGGGACAGTGCACAAGTTTACCTATAACACTATTGTTTTCCCTTCTTGTGGATGTTGCAAAATTATTCCTTTCACTTTGATGTTTCATTTACATCATTGATTCACTTTTATTATGTCATTTCCATGCACTTCAATGTTCCTTTTCACTTTGATACTTAATGTTTTCTTAGATTTCTACTTCTACTTATTGTCACCATTTTTTCTATTCTTAATTCAACTTTTTGTTTTGTATGAATCTGCTTTATGTACAAGTTACATTATTACTCCATCTTTTCTCTATTACTTATTCTTTTTTCCCAAGGCTTTCAATCTACACACATGTGATATTTATATTGTTCTTTCCGTATAGCCAAATAGGTTTTGTCAAACTACATTCCAAATACCCTTTCTTTGTGCCATTCAATTGGTAATAGGATTAGCATAAGAAATGCACCCTTTGTTGTTCTTGGTTCTTTCTTGACTAAATTTTCCTTGCATAGCTTTCTCATGTTTGTTGCCCTTTTAGATTTCTCATGCTCATTATCTCATTTTCTTTTTTCTTAATCTATGTTTGCTAATCTTCAAATGCTTATTATAGTTTGTACTAGTAGTTAAGCATCAAATATTGCTCTAGAGCTTGGTTAAATTAGTGTTTACAATGTTAATAGCAAAGCAATGCTAAACTAAACATTCTTTTTTATTTTCCTTTATTAGCACCTAATCCTTAAAAAAAGTGATAAAGCTCAAAATGCGGAGATTTCTTTTCTTTTTCCGAAAGGGCTCGGCTTATACACATGATATCATGTAGAACTTGTCATATAGAACTCCCACACATCAACTAAGCACAAGTGACCCTCTATGATTGATTAATTGGACTACAAACTTTGGAAGACAAGTAAGAGAAATATGGTTTTTGAATAATTGAACTAGAACAAGCTCAAAATAAGCTCACCTTTTCAAATCTAATATTTTCATCCACTCTAATCAAATACCTCTTATAATCAACTTAGGTTAATACTATGATAATGATGGTAACAAACACGTGACGTCTATAAAATATGACATTCCCATCTTTGAAGGTATCATAAACCTTAAAAAATACATAGAGTTGAAAGTTTTTTTGGACCACTTCTTTTAATGGTTTAAACTTAATGAAAAACAAAGGTCTTGTTTGCACAAATGAAATTGGGAAAACAAACCCAATTATCTATAAAAATCACAAAAATTGTTAGCAAAGGGGATCACCACTCATCAAAATATATATTCCTCTATTAAAAGAATCACTTACTTGACCAATGACATGCCTAACAAATGGAGGAAATTATGTTAATGAGTGCATCACTCATTTTTTTAGTGCATTTCCATTGTGCTATCAATGTAGACCCTTTGGTCCCCCCCTTCCAGATTCTAAGTTGGGCTTAAAGATATATTAGAGAGAGCTTTTCATGCAAGACCTTAGAAGAGGCTTATAGGAATTCCACTAACTATGAAACCAGGAAAAACTTATCAAGTCAAAAGTGTTGAAGCATCAACCATGATAAACTTCAAGCTGAGCAACACCAGACGCTCCACAAGTATTGTACCAAAACATACCACCCCAAGCCCTCCCTATCCTTAAACTTATAGTGAAACACAACAAACTTATTAACTAATCACCCTAGGTTTTTGTTCTCAAATTTACAAGTGAAGTCATACAGAGGTCCAATACCAAAAATGACAAGTGTGGTATATCGAGGAAGACAATTATGGGGAATTGAAAACACTGAAAAAAATAAGAGGTCAAAGAATATGCTTCCTAATCCTAATTGGCCAATGAATGCTACATTGAGGATTGAGAAAATAACATTGACAAAACTAGATCATTATAGTCATTAGAAGCACCTTCATCTAACCATAGAGAAGGAAAGACTGAAGACATACCACCATTTTTTAAATCTTTGTCAAGCATAGAGAAAAGGTTTATAAATGTATCATAAAAAGTGGCAATAGCATCAATGCCATTTCTACAAATGGTATAGCATACCTCACACTTTGGATCATTCATCACCTAAACTCATCCACTATTTTTTTTATTAACAAAATATGCATCTGTGCCAAGAGAAAATGAATTATACTAGTTAAATTTTGCCAATAATTTTGAATATATCTTATGTGATTCTTTTCTTTTTTTAATATGAAGTATCATCTTATTATGACTTGTTTACATGACCATGATGCCATTATTGATAGCAAAACCAACATCTGCACATTTACACATCATGTCTAAAACTTTAACATGCACAAATTAACACCTAAAGACCAGGTCTGACTTATAAAATACCACCCAACAGCCTAAATAAAAAAAATCCTATTTATGTTCCTTGGTAAATTAGATAAAGAATTTATTGATAGAACTTCCATTTATGCTACAGAAGTACCTTATATAGGAATACCTCTCATTGCAGAATCCATTTTTTTTAGAATTTCTAAAATTTTTACAAATGAACCCGACGGTTTACAAACTCTTCATGATATCAAATATGCTGTAGACCTCATACTATGTACTAGTTTACTAAATTTATCACATTATGGATGAATCCTTCTAAACATCAAAAACTCCTGATAAGTGCAACACTAATTAGAAAAAGGATTTGTTTGAGAAATTCATAATCCATGCACCGCTCTTACACCTCAAGCCCTGAAAAAGAATGTTTCATGGAGAATTTGTTTCAAGAATAAAGAAATTAGCAAAATGTGTGAAGTATAGTTTCTTATCCCTTGCCTGGATGAACTTTTGGATCGAACAAAAGGAGCCACTATCTTGTCCAAAATCAATTTAAAACATAGAAAGCACCAAGATAGAATCTAGTTAAGGGATGAGTGAAAAAGGAATTTTAAAATAAGAGTTAGATTATATAGGTGATTAGTCATTACCATAATCGTATTGAACACACCTAGCACATTTATAAGAATAATGACCCAGATACCCTAATTAAGAAAGTTTGTGATGGTTTACTTCATTGACATCTTGAACTTTAGTTATGCCATTAAACATAAATCAAAACACCTTAGAAAGATTTGTTCCATGCTTAGGGAGATAACCCCTACCAAACATAAAAAATGTACATTTGTTTCCCATCATCTTAACATTTTGGGCTTCAAACATTAAAAGTTGATGGGTCATCTTTCTATGACAAACTTAAGGCTATAAATGATTAACAAACATGTTAGGAAATAAATAATATTAAGAGTTTTCATGTCCTAACAACCTTGCATTAGAAATTCATTCATAGTTTTATTATTATAAATATCCTAATAACTGGTCATTTTAGGACGAGAAATTTTAAGTGGACCCTTACAACTAAGAAAACAATTTATGAAATTCAATGAAGCAGTGACCCAAGAATTTCTTCTCCAACCTCCACACCATACTTGACAAAGTATCTATGTTTACTTAGTTGCCCAAGATGACAATCACTGATAAGGATGTTTGCTTCACTTGGTATTTTCAAAAAACCATTTTGCATCTTTTGCAAATATGGTTAAAATTCTTATTTTCATATCACCCATAGCTTCTGATCAAATTGAGTTAATAAATAATAGCCCAAGAAATCATATGTGGTGTTTGGTAAATAATTTTGATCATCTTTTGCCACAAGTCAAGAAAGTTTATAATAGTTCCATGAATTTGTCCACATGAATGAGGCACTTTTAATCCAATGATGAATATGAACCTTTTAACCTATTTAATCTAATCCTATTACCAATTAAAGAACAAACATAATTGTTTGCATATAAGGTAGGTTCATTAGCATATTAAGGAAATAATAAATCTTAGGAATGAGCAATACAATAGATTGGCCAATGCACACCACAACCTTAAATAATTCTTATAAGGAGAATTTGTGATGATCAGAATCAAGTATGAATGGTTTCCTCTATGAACTTTGTAGAAGTTAAATTCAAGAGTTGTATGTCCATTTCAAATCTAAATGGTTGGACCAATTAAATACATTGTCGAGCTAAGTGCTTGATAGCTTATCATGGTAAGAAGAGTAAGGAGATAGAAGCATTAATAGATATGAATGCTAAACAAACAAAAAGTTAGAGTTATCAAAGGTGTCTTTTTCATTGGAAAGGTTAATAAGGAATAAGGATACTTTGATCAAAATGGAAGTGTCATAAAAACTAAACCCTGACACATTAGATATTTATGATGACTAATATAGAGTAGGAAACTCACTAAAATGAAACACTTCTACTTCAAGGAAATACGAAAGGACCCCACTTAAGATTTTTATTGCTCAAGGACCAGTTAGACATGTGTCAACAATTCCAGATAATCAAGCTATCTTTTCCTTATGTGTTGAGTTAAAGGGAAGCTTAAAATTCTGTTCTATGCTCAAAATTCACATCATGAATGAATAAGAGAACAAAAAAAGCTCATTGAACCCCTGTCTATTGATTCCATCATTCCTTGTTTCCTTTATCACTCATGTTTGAGTTGACCTGATTAAACTTGATGTTGAATCGGACTATACTCCATTAAAATAGATTAGTGAATGGGTCATTTAGGATTAATCCCATGCGTGAGTTTTCATAACCCATAATTACACCTAGATCCACTAGGTTGCAATAACCTTTTTGGTTTACCCACTAGTAGTAATGGTCATCTACCTTGTAAACAAACCTAGACAATTAATACCAAGGTAACCCAATAACCACTTTGTGAAACATTGACCCAGATATAACCCGTGGCACCATCAACATTGTACTACCCCCCCCCCCCAAAATTAATTTATGACATGAGTATCTTGATATGACCTTTGACATTGCTGATATCTTATTGATTCATTGACCCAAAGTGCAACACATTCACGGAGAACACAATGACAAAATCAATGACATGTCAACCTTTATAAAAATCATGAGGGCCATAGCAAACCTGGTTAGCTTGAAACAAAAAATGTAGCTTTTTATAAAAGTACTTACTAACATCTTTGACCACATAACATTTGCTAAAAAAATGATAGCTCTTAAAAAAGTTCTTTTGAAGTTGTTTTAAGCATAACATTGGCAAATAGGTTATTAGAAAATAGTTTTTTTAAAATTAAATGATTGTTTCTTAGAAATCTATATGGAAATAGATTTTGAACACCAATCTTGAATTTTGAATTTCTTTTTTTGTTTTCTTCTATTTTCCTTATTTTTTAGACATTGGGAAGCCTATCCTTTAAAATGGATGATCTTTGTAAGTGCAAAATTTCCATTGTTTGGATGTGTTTTATTGAGTTCTAATTTAGATGGTAACAAAAGTTTAACATGATGACTTGTTAGAGAACTAATATAGTGAATAGTGGATCAAGGCTCAAACGATGAGTAAGCATGCTAATTTACAAATTATTATATGATATCACTTTCCTATGGTAGCTACATTATGGTCTCTTTCACTATGTTGTTTCTTTCACTTTATTAATTTCCTTTTATATCAACATTTTTGTTCATTTTATCATTCCTTTTCACATGATTTCATAATGTTTTCACAAATTTCTAGCCCAACCTATCGTTGCATTAAGTACTTTTCTTAATTTTGTTTTCATAAGTGTTTGAATTAATTTTACCTGCAGTAGTTACACAAGATTTTTTTGTAAAACTTAGTAATGTTTTTCATTTCTTTCAATCAACACCCAAGTCACCTTTACTTAGATCTTTCATTATCAAAGAGACAATTTTATCAAACACCTTTCCAGGTACACCATCTTTATGTTATTAGTGAGATAACTAGCCTTGCATACAATGTGACACATGCATTAGTCTTGGTCCTCTACTAACAAAAATTACCATGTTTTGGTGACTCATGTGTGTTGCATTTTTTTGTTTCTAGTGTTTATCATCTCATTTTTTATATTCTTATTGTATGCAAATTAATCTCTAGGTGCTCATTACAATTTCTATCACTCATTTGGCATCAATTCACTTTTCATTTTTGGAATAGAGGATGACTAGATTGTTATTGTCCATAAATTTGAGCTAAAAAGCCTTATAGAGAACGTTATGTCTCATCCAAAAAGGTTTTTGGTGACAAATATTGTTTGAAAACCCTTCCTTCAATGCTCTTGAGAGCAAATATCTTTTTGAAGAACAAACATCACAATTTGAGTTTCCATTTAGGTGTGAATTCACTTAGATGCCTAAAAACTGGAAAGATCAATGACATGAAGAAAAGCTCAAGATATAAATCTTCCCTTGAGTTCCAAGATATTGGGAAGTAAATTAAGTAAGCCATATCTTTAACTAAGATCACCTTCAGGCACATTATCTTTAGGAGATTTGGTAAGCCAACTATATAAGGAATTATTTGTTGTTTCCTTGGGCGTTATAAAAGCTAGGCATTGAAGAAGTAGGGAAAAGAATTAAAACCATGGTCTTGGAGAAGTGATGAGGGATAACTTATATTTTTTGGAGATGAGGGGCACATTAATTTGTGAACTCTCCTACATGGATCTAAGTAGGATGTACCTTAAGGCTATGCAATTAAACTAGAAATCTATGTTGGTTTGCACCAGATATTTTGGTATATATACATGATTCTACTTTTAGGATTTTTTTAAGTGGGCAATTGTAACTATATTTCATAACAATTTCTAGATCAAATGAGGGTGAAGATAAACTTTTGTTTCAATAATTGAATCAATGACAAGGTGATATCTTATGTTTTATTAATATGACTATTGAATTCGAATTTCACTAGGAAAAATGATTAGTTTTTTTCAAGAACTAGTATTTAACATGATTAATACCGTAACATGGTATAATAATTAATAGCATAATAATACTAGAATAGTTTTTAAGTCTAGTCTACGTAATGTGCTCTACAAATTCTACAATTTTCTTCCATGTTATCCAAACCATAATTGTTAAAATTCGTAGCAAAGAAAGTCATTTTACAAGTGTATGCCTTAAGGTTTAATGGGAAGGCTTGGTGGTGGGGTCTGGAACCTTTTTCTATTGAGCTAGAGTTTAAAGCAATTAACACATAATTTTTTATTTCACATGAACCAGACTTACGAATGATCAATGACTAAGGAATCGATATAACGATAAGATGATTTAGTATTTCTAGTATAATTTTGATATAATAAAAGACAATAGTGAAATAAAATCTAATGCAAGATGGATGATAAGTTCATTAAGCAAAACCTTAATAACATTTTTAATATTAATATTCCTAAAGAATCATTATCAACAAACTTTGTGTGTACAACTTTCAATAAGGAAGAAGTTAATCAAGTTCTACCAAGAAGTGAATTTTTTAACTCTGAATGCTAACCTTGATCAACATTTCTAGAAGTGTACAATCATGGCAAAAGAGGGAGATCAAAAAAGGATCACTCCATGTCTAAAAATTACTATTTAAGGGATGAAACATTTGGCATGGAGCAGGTAATATTTAGGTTAATGAATATGACAGAGGAAATTAAAAAGAATAACATAATAATAAGGACAATCTAAGCCTTAGATGCTTAATTCCAAAAATTCTAAGAAGCAAGTGGTATCAGAGCCAATGCCATAGGTTTGAGCTCTCAATTTGCCTATATGGAAAGATTATTGGCATGAAAAAGTCATGTCTATATGGATCTAGCAATGTAACTAGTGTGAAATGCAACATTCATATGTGCCTATGACAAGCTTTCTTTTGTTTTCTTAATCCTTGTGTGTGTGGATGTCCATTTATATTCTTCTATTTTAGGTTCCTTTAGTTTTTTTGGGCCTTGATAAATGCACTACAAGGCAAGGCTAAGTGCACTTCCTCTTAGCATTTGTTTTTGAAAAAAATGTTGCTAAAGCCTGTATGGACATCATGTCATTGATGTTCATAGAAACAATCACGAAATAAAGGAAAAGAAAACATTTAAGAAGGGACATGCCCTAGTCAGACAAAATTATTGAACATAAAGTTTGACACCTTATGCATAGTAGTGCTCCCTTCATGGTAAGTATGGGTAAACTTGAATTGTGTAAAAAGTCATAAAAAATGTATTCATATTAAAATTTTTCCATATGGGGGTACTTTAGTAGTATTAGTGAGCTATTGTGACAATATAGGTTTCAATTTCAATGTTAACACACATGCTATGAGGAATTTTTGAGGTAATTAGACAAATTTTAAAATAAAAAACATATTTTTTTCATCTTAATTGATATATTAATACACACACAATAGTTTACAACATAGATAGCCTCATTGTTGACCTTCATCTAGCCAAGATGGGGGTAAACATATATTATGAAATAACTTGTAGTCTATGTAGGTTATGAATGTTTTAAAAGTTCCTTATAGGAAACTCCCTAAAATGTAAAACATCTGGGGGATGATTTTGATCATGGAAGTAGATGTGAGTGTCAACTTCATGTGTAGTTTGTTACTCTTATCTTATTATATATGATAGAGTGTGGCAACAACATCACTAACTAATTCTTCTATTTTTATTTCCTTGTTCTTGATCTACATCTAGTCCAATAAATCCTAAAACTATTAAATTGCATCCAATAGTTAAGTATTTTTGTAATTTGGTAGTCACTGAAGAAAAAAATTGAAAACTGATTATGAATATTTATAGCTCCATAAACTATGATTATTTGTTTCATCATGACGGTTATGACATTCTAACATGTTAATTGCTTATTCCCTTCAATGTAGCAAACATTTTGTAGGAACAATAGATAATAGAATTCATTAGATCTGCATCCTTATCTTGCATTCAACCATAACTTCTATACCTCATTTATTAGCAAATCATGATCCTAATTTAAATTCAAAAAGCTTTAATGTAGATATTAGATAATTTATTTTTGTTGAACCATGTAATGCCAACCTTGTGAGTGTCATTTAATGTCATTGACTATATTGGTTTTGAAAATAATTTATTTTCCTATGGTAGTAAAACAAAACCACAAATATTATGCTAATTCCATTATCGAATTCTACTTGAGGTTCTTCCTCTACTTTCCCATGTCGAAGAAGCAAATTAAAAACGCTTCAAATTCATGCAATGTATGTTAAACAATTTAGATTATCAAGATTTTTTGTATATATGACTAGAAATGTTATTTTGCCTTCCAATTGTCAACCTTAAAATTGTAAGTGACTTGCTAGTGATTATTCTCATTGCATTCTTACATCTTCCTCTCTAACAAACTTATTCTCTCTTCAAGTAGACAAACAAGCTATGCAAACAAAGGCTTATTACTCTAACAAAACTAATGCATGAATGAAACTAGTCCAATTAACAATAAAACAATACATGTTATTTGTGTGTGTGACTTGAATTCAATCAATAGCTACTTGATCATAGGCCAAAACAACCAACTAACAAACTAACATATATTTTGCAAGAGCTCAACAAAGAACAAATTATTGAAGAGCTTGCATGTTTATTCATGCATGCACAAAATGCTGCACAAAACTATCCAATCAAATCTGATAAAGAAACAAAAGTACAATAGTTTCTTCAACTAATTTTTTAGTTAAGTTAGTAATTCTCATTCACAAGTTCTGCATGGTTCCTTTTGATAACTTTTTTAATGATTTTTTCGATCAACTTGTTAATATTATTTTAGATGTTTAGAAAGATCATAAAATCAACACTAATCTTGATGAACATTCACTTAGAGCATAACACCACATGACAGATAATGTTTCTCTTAGTAGTCCATATTGAAGTCAGACAATTTATCTTAAGATTACAATTGAGTTGAACTATTGAATTTTATTTAGTTTTATTTAGTTTGTTAAATGTTTTATTTTAATATTAGTTTTCACGGTTCACATAAGTTCCCCATGATATTTTCACCCTTGTCGACATATTGCATGATTTTCGCATGTTTTCGTTAAGAATAGTATTTTAGTTAGTTTTTCTTTTGAATTTAAGTTTAGTATTGCAGTCTATTTAAATTTCTATTATGAGTGTACAACTATAAGTTGCAACCTAGGTATTTTAGGTGATGATTTGATATTTAATTTATGATTTGAATTTATCTCTACCATTTTTGTCATACTTTCATCACAACCTTCCATCTTCAGTCCTACTTTATAAATTTAAACTATCCATCCTAAATTAATAATAGTTGGCCGTTAAGATCATTTGTCTTATCATTTTGTCCATTATGTGCTTAGCTTCATCAAACATTAGACATTATATTGCTCTCAACCGAGCCACCCCAAAAAGGGTTCAAGTTGACATAATCGTCAAAACTACTAAAATATACATATGTGAACAAATAAAAATATTATAAAAATAAAAAAATAAGTGAATAATAAGGAAAAATAAAATATGTAAAAAAATATGCAAAACATATTGATCCTAGATTTGGCAAGAAAGTGTATTTTACAAAATAATTAAACTAATAGTGATCGAGAGATTAAAAAAATATAATAAATGTCAAAAAATAAAAATAAATAAAAAATTAAAAAACTAAAACCTTGTTAACATTAGAAATAATGAGTTATATTAATTAGTTGAAAATTGAAAAACATTTTATGTTTTGCTAATTAACAACTCATCATGATTAAAATATATCATTACAAATAAAATAAAGAAAAGTGTATTAGAGCTTCAAATGGTATGCAAAGGTAGGTCATTAACTTTACCAAGCAAATCAAAGGACAAATATATTTTTTTACGATTAGTCCATACTAATTGCAATAAATCCAAAATATGCTTAACAATTTTAGTAATGTAAGTTAGTTATAGGTCCAAAGACGCAATAGAGATGGTCAAAACCATTCTTCAAATTTATAACAAATTTTATTGAAGATGAGATAAACATCTCAACATTTGATTCTTTAGCAAACCACCTGTTATTCCATAAAAGTTTAAACTTTTAGACTTTAAATAAATTAGTTATAAACTTTTATGTTTTTGTAAATTCATCATGCTTGTCATGATCAAATTATTATGTAATTGGGTCAGTTTTTAACATTTAAAAAAATTATGTTATTGCGATGAATAACTCCATATATTAAATTTATTTTTTCTATGCATTAATGTTTATTAAGTTTTCATTTTTGACATCGATATTTATTTTCATAACATTTAAGGAAGCCTTTTTAAAAAAGTGATTTACGAATTAACATTTAAAATATTTTATTTTATGTTTAGCATATTTTTTATTTATGAACTATATTTTCTAACTTTTACATCTTTCTTATTTATACTAGTTTTAATTAAGGTATTACATTCTAATATTTTTATTACAGCAATTATTATAGTTTAATTCAACTATAATGTCCTATGTATATAGTCTACAAAGAATTTAAAAAATTTTAAATTATATCAGTATGTATTTTTTTAATAAAAAAAATTATTTGAAATAATATGATCTTTCCTTATTAGCATTATCTCAACATAGATTTAATTATTTTGAATATTTCGTTAGTGTGACAAATTTTCTTAGTAATTTTTAGGTTTTTAAAAAATTTAATCATTTTAAAAAATTTATAATTTTGTCATAATTTGAATGTTGTCATTGTGTTTTCAATTTAAATTTTTTAATTTTGGGTATTATACAAGAAATTTTCTTTTTTTGTTATCATTCTATTTCTTGAGATTTTTATATTTATATAATACTATAACTTTGGTACATTGTTTATGATTTTTAAATTATTATTATATCTTTATTAGAAATTTCAACATATTAAATAAAATCTTCAATATTTAATTTGCATAATATTTACTTTTTCCAATTATTTGAAAGATTTTATAAAGTAACAAATTGGTTATGATTATAGTATTAAAAAATTTTGAATACATAATGTATATGTAGTGAATATTCGAAACATTTTTTTACTTAATGTTTCAATTTATAATAAGTTTTATTGAAATCTCTACAATGATTAGACAATCAAGAAAACAATTTCATACATTGTATTAAAAAATTTTAAAGTTTTAAACAATTTTTATAATAACGATATTCCAAGCTATATAGTTATACTTAAACTAAACCAATTTCGAATTACTTGTCGAATAAATATAACTTTAAATATTCTTGTTCTTTTTTCAATATTTATTTAAAAAATTTTCATCTATAATTTAAATATAATAAATATGCAATGCAATAAAAATTATAACATAAAAAAATCCTTATCAAAAGATTTCCAATATTAAACTTAGAGACATTAGTTGTTATATGTATAATTCAAAACTTTGAATGAATTGTAATTTATTTTGTTTTTATAATCCACATGATTAGAATTTATTAAGTTGACATAATAATAATTATATCATAAGAACATAAACGTTTTAATTTATATGATTTTTTATGTAAATATTTTGTAATTTAAATTAGAGTTTGAAAGCTTCCTAATGTTCGTGTTAAAAAATATGTTTAGTAGTATCGTTACATAGTTTGGTTAATTGACTTACATTATTGAGTCAAACAAATATTTTCCAAGCTTCAACAAACAAATGTCCTTATTTTTGTAAGTAAGAAAAAAATTATGATAATCTTATAAGCTCAATATTTAAAAGTCTAACAAATAACCATCTTATTAGTTGGTATCAATTGTCAACCTATTTAAGTCAATTCTTGATGTTAAACTTAAATTAATCAATTGTGTAATTATCTTAACAATTATTGTTAATTTGGTTGGCATCATAACTTTATTTCAATATTTTGCATCATTCAACTAGATATCTTATCCAGCTTTCTAAAATTGGTAACTAAATTTGTAGTTTGTAATAAATTGATGTCTATATTATTTCAAGTTATCTTACACTTTTATCTATAAATATATTTTAGCAAGCGTTAATCAAAAGTGCTATAACATTTTTCAACCCTTAGCATCTCTCAAATTATAGTATAGTAATGTTTCAAAGAGAAAGTTAATGGATTCTTCTTAATCATTTTTTAAAGTTTTAGGTTCATTCTAAGATTTTTTATTAAATAAATTAGTCATTATTATATTTCATATATTAAATCTTAAATATTACTACAATCTGTACAAAAGATTCCATGAGATCTATTTTGTATGATTTTTTATCTTACCCAAGAATTAATAAATATCTTACCATTCTTCTTATCAATTCATGCCAATACATTTATGAATTTTTTAGCTAAAAGTTCTTTGTTATATTGTACTATAGCAAATGTAGAAATAAAATATCAAAATATGGGTGAAGATTAATGTCATCAATAATCTTTTAATCATGAATACACAATGTGGTAAGAAAATTGTGATATGAATATAATTTAGAGGTATATTTATAACAATCAAGATTTAAGGACTCGATTATATGTAAAACAATAATGAATATACATGTGATTCCCAACTATCATTTTTAGTCTTAATTGGTAATGGGAAAAGGCATTTATTATCTATATTTTAATGAAAAAAATGTGAATGATATGTAGCAATAACAACTATAGCTCTTTATCACTTTTATTTGATAAAGGGAGTGTTATGCCTAATATTTTTAGCCATATAATTATTATATATTTAATTAAGGCATACGATTTTTTCTTAATTAAAATTTTAGATTTAAATGTATTTTAACATTCAATATTGACAAATTGAATTTTTAATTTTTAAATTTTAAATTCTAAGATTGGAAGCATATTGGAGTTCTAAGATTTAAATTGTAACGCATGAACCTTGGTTAGGCTTAATGTATCAAAAATGAGCTTAGAAGTTTATTATAATATTACCCTTTTCTCTCATCCTTATTTCTAACCTACCATGAATTCTTGTAAAGATATCGATAAGATACTTAACTATTAGGGTTTGGTGGTTGAAGATATGTGGATTAAAACAAGAACTTCTTTATATCATGAATATCAGAATATCGTAAGAAACTAAGCATATAATGGAAAGAAGAATCTATTACCATATCTTACATAGATTCTTAAATTTAAGGAGATTTATATAGAAGACCAAAAGTGGTGTAATTAGAAGAGAGTTAATTTAAAATAATGAATTGTGGCTACTCCAACCCAAGACTAGTTTTTCTTAAAGTAAATTCTTGGTTTAAGGTGGAGTGGGAAAGGCTATATAAGCTATTAAGAAGTGCTTGTAATTTTAGAAACCTCAACCATAAAAGGGGAATTTTCAGGAGCCAACTTAATTAATTACTAAGTAAAAGAACTGAGTTAAGCTATTTGTGAAGACGAAGGAGGATTAGAGCTTTCAAGCAAGGAAAGATCTTACAAAAGAGAAGTCGTCTACATGACTTTTCGATGTAGGATAATACTTGAGTGCATATAATAACTTTAGCTAAGATCTAAGCTAAAGATAAAAAGGAATTTCTTTGTGAAAAGGTTTATGAAACCTTCGAAATTGATTATGATAATAATTAGTTATTCTTTTCATGAAAGTTGTTCAAGGAGGAGGAAATTCTTTCTACCCAAGAATAAGGGAGATTTATTTTGGTAAATGAATGGTTCAATTTTCACTCTTTCTTATGTAGTGTTTCTAGTTGAGTGATAAAAAATGTATATTACATATTTTCCTATTAATGCAAAGAAGATTACATGATCACATGTTGCATGTTTGGCTTTGGTTCGTAATATATTTGGAAGACGATTTTAGAATAGCAATTTATTGATGAAAAACACTTCCTAACATTGACAACACCATGTAAAATAAGTGAAAAGCATGTTAAAGTTTATTCCTATTTGGTTATTTATGTTGGTTTTCTAAGCATTTATGTATTGACCCTAATTATATTGATAATTATTAAAAAAACTAGAAAATCATGGAGATCAAAATTTTATTGAATGTAATCCCCATAACCTTGACATAATAGCCACCTTTTCCTTATTGTACATTGTTAAGAGTTAGGATCCTTAGTGTATTTCATCTTCTTTCTAAGTATAATTCATGTTTGACAATATAGATTGAACATAATGTTTATCCCTTGATTAATGCAACAATAGACAGAGTTTAGTGCCATAAGGAAGAAAGAAGTGTAGAAAATTGAGAATTTATTATATATTGTTTACATAAACTTATTGTATGAAATGAATTTTTGATGTGAGCCACTATGATTATTTTTAAAATTACACACAAGTTTGGTTAATAACATGAAATTGTATAAATAGGTACTTTATCACTAAGATGATGGATAAAAGTATAAGAAATGTAATGTGATATAGGTTATGCCATAGATTAAGTAATAAAAAATTTATAGATGCTTGAAAATAATTAAAAAAAACTTTGGATAATGTTGTAGTAACTATTCTTTTATCTAGGGCCTACTTATGAAGTATGGAACCATAGGCTTGGCTAAGTTATAGGAGGCAATGGCTTAACCCTCAAGAGAACCTAAATGGATTTTAAGATATGTGTGATTCTTGGTTAGTATTTAGAAAGCCTTCAAAGGCTTAGTTTAAGGCCCTAGAAGAAGTCTAAGTCAAATAGGGATATCATTAGCAACCAAAGAGTTTAGTTATGACTAAAACTATTAAGGTTAAGGTTAGACATAGTGGTATAGATTTCAAGGATAATTCATAAACCTTAGCATAATCAAATTATGACTTTAAGGTTTTTCTATATGAATATGTAAGGTAAGCATAAGTGTGGAACCACTCTCAGTGGCATACAAAAAACTTAATAGAAAAGGAAGCTATAATAAAAGATATTTATGATAGAATCATGAAATACCATTTGTCAACCTTTATGAACAATGTAAATTGTGCATTGGTTAGCTAGGCTATCGGCCAAGACCTTCCAAGAAGGTGGAAGAGTTTGGAAAAAGACATAGGGTTGTGTTAGGTTTAGCTATTTAAGTAATATGGTAAAGATGTTTGCCAAACCTTAGATTGAATAAGTTATTTTAGTAAGACCATAAGTAATTCTATTTAAGCTCTTAAGTCACATGATAAAACTCTCAATGGTGATTTTAGGAATGTGTGGAAGCTTATGAGACACCTTATGATCATTATGATCATAATGTATTGCCTTGGGATCACATGGGTCACTAGTGTTACCTGTGTAAATCGAGACTTAATTGCACTAGCAATAAGTTAAATATAGAATCTAAGGTTAAAAGTCAAGCCATTATGAACTCTATTGTTATATTATGTAGGAAATGTCAAAAACAAAATATAAGAAATATTAAATATAAGAAAAATAATCTATGAAATTGTAGATAATTGAATTAGGATTTAGTGGGAACCTTAAGGCATTTAGATATAGTGGACTCTAAATGATCGACACTCATTAAGGAGATAGACATGTTAGCCACCCCACTCCCTTGGCTTGGTGTTAGTTAAGTTTGAATAGTCGAGCTTA
Source organism: Vanilla planifolia (assembly GCA_023846275.1). Lineage (NCBI taxonomy): Eukaryota > Viridiplantae > Streptophyta > Magnoliopsida > Asparagales > Orchidaceae > Vanilla > Vanilla planifolia. The sequence goes on from JAIUJO010000022.1 coordinate 2,450,300, forward strand.
TAGTTGGAGTATCACATTTCATTATAAGAATCTTTAGATTTTGTAGGAAGCCATTGAATGAATACACCAAAAAGGAAACAATTATAAATTTAGTCCCATAAGAAATCCAAGTGTGTGCTTTCTTTTATTTGGGACAACTTGTGGTTTTTGAAGGCTCTTAGAATACTAGATGGATGCCCACGTGATTATCATTACCATGTGAAATGCTAGATTACATTATTTAAAAAAGTGGTTATGCCTATCATGGTTCTTATGCATAGGAAAATATATTATATCATAAGTGGATGCTAAGTCTCTGGTCAGTCACAGTGTAAGAAAATATATATTGAATTATTTAGTAGATGGTTATATCATTTTGTTAGTTAATAACTGATGTCATTTATTCATAAGATTTACTGCATTGTTACATTCATATTTCGTGTTAGTAAATAATAGTTTTATTTTATGGCTCAAAGATTGCTTATTGAGCCACCTTACTGTCCCTTTATAATAAAATCAACTTGTTAAAATTTGAGTAGGAATTCAACTAGAGATTATTAGAGATACTGAATTAGATTGATAATTCATTTTATTTATTTCATTAACAGTAATAATACATTTGATACTTCTTATCATTATATTTTATTGTATACAGGAGTGCACTAGATTGTCTTATAAGACTTGCTGCTTGCTAGTTATGTTTTTCTATCAAACTTTGATAGTTACTCATGATACTTCCTTAGACTAGATTAGAATTGTGTGGTTTTATTGTTTTTATAGATATTTTTATTCATGTTATGGTCTTAAGCATGCAAAAAATTACTAGGTCCCTTGTATGATAATATTTTGCTCAGAACTTGCTTGTCAATATGATAACGTGATTTTTTAGAATTTGGTTACACTCATGGTTTCTTTAAAATCTTAAGTTTGATAGTGAAAGATCATTTGAGAGTTAGGCTAAAGAAAAATGATGTGTGTGTTTGTGTATTTTTTTGTGTGTATTATGTTATTAAAATTGAATCTTTTTTATTAAAAAAATAGTTATGTGATCAATTAAATATCTACATTGGATGTTTATTTTTACTATTAAAGGTTTACTTTCTCTATATTATAAAATGGTCAATTTTGTTATCCCAAGGGCCCAGTGGAAGATCAAAGAGAATTTGATGATAATAACCTAATTATATGAGATTTTAACATAATCATAAAGCTTGGATATATTTTGCATAGATAAGTGTTGAAGAGGACCTTTAATGAGACATTAAAAACTTTAAAAGTATGAATTTATTTTGTTGACGATTAGAGAAGAAGAGTAGTAAATACCAAATCCTTAGAGTCACATGCCTCAAATAGATATATTTTAGGTTAAACTTTAAGTTTTTTTTAAATTATCTATAAAAACTAAATTAAAATTTAAATTTATCAACTTAAAAAATAGATATTTAGTTTTTAATATCTTTTAAATCTTACCATGATCATCTAAAGATTCATTTTTCTAATTTTTGTTATTGGTTTTCCACAATAATTAATTAAATTTAAAAAATTAAAAAAACAATTCCACTTGAATGAATTAACCTAAACCTACGTAACAATTTTTAGGCATAGAGTATTACTATCAATCCTGTTAACTACTGTAATTGAATCGAGGCAACACTCCTAAACATAGATGGAATTATCTTGAATCAAGGCACTACTCCATGCATTCATAGATCAATTAATCATGTTTGTGGAAGTGTCGTGACTATGTCTTGAATAACCGTTGTGGCATTAACTTTGAAATCAAACTATCTCTAAGGCAAAAAAATGTCTTATAAGGGAAAAAAAATAATAGAAAATGCATCATGTAGGAGTTAAATTTAAATCTTTTTCCTCATAGATAAATTCTAAATTTTTGTAATGATGCGAGTTGTATAATCGTGCAATTTTATAAGCAAATGATCATTACCACAATCATCTTTTTTAAGCGATAATTTTACTAACTGCCTAATTGCTCCATCAAATGATCGCATGGTCTAGATTTATTGCATAAGCAAAATTAAATCCAACTAATAGATCATAATTTAGATTTAACATTTCATATGAAATCAAAATATCTAACTACTATAGTATATTTCTAACAGACCATTTGTGTAATTTCATAGTCAAGCATTCCAAGGTTCTTTTTAATCATGTAGCTCCAATGCAATGATTATTTTAACAAATTTTTACTAGTTGTTGTAAATTTTATTTAAAAAATAATAAGTTTTAATTAAAAAAATATCTGTCTGTTAAAAACATCAAATGGTTAGTTTGGTAAATACTTTTAGCTATTAGAAAATGTTTATAAATTGGGTAATCATTGATCAAAATAAACTGGTGAAATTTTTTAAAAATTTTAAAGAAACGTTTGAAGTAATGACGTTGAAGCTATTAGAAAACAGTGCTAATGATTTCCTTTGTACATTGTTTCCTTCGTCACCAACTCAATATTCTTTCCTAAAGATGATAAAGCTCTCATTTCCTCTTTTTCTTATTTTGTTAAATTAAAATACTTGTGCTTTGTTTAGCATTTCTCAAGTGTTGGAATAACTTTGTACATATTTCAATTGCCACTTTCCTTTCCTCTTTCCACAAATCTTACTTTGTTAAATAGTCGTCGAAGCCTATTTATTTCTATTTAATTGTTCAAATAGTTTAACATATCCAATTTTTGGTAAAAACCTTATATACATTATTTTTTTTGTCTTGTAAATTTTGGAGTGGACATAGGTTTGATGTTAGGTTGAATGATCTGAAAAATGCTTAAGTGTGCTTTAAAATTTTTGTTGACCTTCTTATTTCACAATTTCCTTAAAAAATTATTATTTAATAGAAATTAACATATTTTAAATACAAATTATTTCACAAAAATGCTTTTAGATATTTGTTTAAGCATATTATAAAGATATTTACACTTTCTTTAAAATACTTTTATGAGAAACAAATAGTTTGTTTCTCAGTAATTCACGCACTCACTTGTTGAAATACTCTCAACATGATGCAAGGAGCTCATTTGCTTAAGATGAATTCACAAAACTCAAATGTACTACAAGGAGTAAATTAAAAGTAAGGAAATTAATGAAGCATAAGAAAACATGTTGATATTTGGAATGAATATTTATTAGCATAGAGGACATGTGACCAAGCATAAATAATAAACAAAAAAAGAACAATTTTGACCAAAAGTTTTGATTTAATAAAATTTTGAATTAATGATTCATAAGGATTAATTCATTATTTTAAGCATTCTTAATTTTTTAATTGTCAAAATTTATTTTTTAACACAAGTTTAAAAAGAACATCACAAACAAACATCAAAGCGACATTGAGGTGATAGAACTTTTCAAGTTTTTTGTGAGGAAGATTACACTCCAAACATGATTTTAGGAACATTCTATTGTAAGTATGCTCCTCTCTCTTATTGGGTATATCTCATGCACATTAGCTTCATAGCCCTTTTTTAATAGTGAATATGGGAATGTTTTTAAACCTTGCAAATCATGATAATGACAATGACTTTTTGAAAGTATGAAGAAAAGGTTATGTTTGATGAGGATGATTTCTCTAAAAAGGTTACTCCCTTGAAACTCACTTTAATCAGTAACATTTTTAGTTGGATGACCCAACATGGAATTTCAAAGAGTACGAATTCAAAACAATTAGCATCTTTGAATCTATCGTAAAGAGATAAGAATGTCCTCCTAAGATTTTCACTAGAATTGGAAAAAAATTTATGTTGGATGTACAATATTCAAAAAATTGTAGTCTTTCAAATTTGGGCCATCTAATGTTTCAAAATTTTTAGCTCATCACTAAACGTTTCATGTTCTAATATGGATCTCATTGGAGCGCCATCCAATCGACTTGGTCAGCAAGTAAGCCCTATTCTCATTCATGTTAATAGTTAACAAGTCATAAACAGTATTTCTATGATAATAAACTAAACAAGGCTCCATGGGGTTCTAGACTTTGTTTTGGTCAGTTTTAGGAAAAAATTTCCCTTTAGATATTAGAATCTCTATAAATATTAATGCAATAATGGTTTATTGAAAAAAAATAAGTAATGAAAATTTTCCCAAATATTATCTAAGTAACTGTAGACAACGATTCTCAATGGTCCAACACAAGCAAGAAATAACTTCTAAACCCTTCTATGTAAGAAATGGAGAAGATGAGGTACTTATAATTAGTGAAGCAATAATAATGTAAAACATCAAACTTTGGTAGCCATCAATGTATAAAAAAACATCAGTACCGCACTACACCAAAAAATATCAACATAATGAAAAAAACCTAATTGTATTGTTAATCATTTATTCAATGACAGTACGATCAATTTCAATTAGCAATTGAAAAGTAAGAGTAAAAAAATCAATCTAATTTTAAACTTAGGAAGGACATGCATGTCAAATAATAAGCAGATATTCAATCTCTCCAAAGCTCGATTAAAGATCTTTAGGAAAAAGCAAAGACACTCAACATTTTTAGGATAGACTTGAATGGCTTCACAGTGGCTAATAGTGACAAGTCAATAAGAAAAGACACTAAATGGAATGCCAAAAAAGTTATTTGCCTAAAATAACCAAAAGAAGCTTTCAAAAATCTCAAAATGTAGGCATTATAGATTGTAATTAATAATGTCTTACATTTCAACATAAAGGGTATAGTTAGTTCACAGTAGCTTGATGCCCTAATAATTTGTTTAAATTACACAAAATTAAGTTAATTACAACGATGGAATACTTTTCATGTAATAGATAAATGGACAACCATTACAAGAGACTAACTTTTCACTATTATGAAGCAATATTTCTAACAAAGTGAAGGTTTATATGTTGTAGTGCTCATCTTGTTAAAAATTGAAAATTAAGAGCACTTTCTTCACATGGTGATATTTAAATGATGTGCTATCATTTTATGTATGCCAATAACGCCTTTATTGATAGAGTAGATCTTTGTAGGGATTTAAGATTGTTGGGGGAGACCAACTATTCGTCCCTAAATAAAAAGGATAGTCAAATACCTTTGGTAAGATTTAGAAATATAATGGTCATTCTTGTGGATAGAACCCTAATGATTCATGATTTTCTCAAAGCCTTCCCAAAATAGTGGCCCAATATATTAACAAGTTCTTGTTATATGATCCTCTATTATTGATCATTTCCCTAGTAGCAATTAAATCTAATCTTAGAGGAATAGATTCCAAAGCACTTGGATTGAAAGTATATAATTCTCTCCAGTTGTTGCTCTGAATTGGTGTCTTCCAATTTCTAGGTCAGGAATGTAGGTCGTAGTTTACATGTTGAAGAGGGCTAAATACCACCTTAAAGAATGACGTAGAATTTAATTTTGGTAATATACTTTTGAAGTTTGAAGAAGAAGAATACCATATTATAGAGAAGGCAAATAACTTCAAAGAGCTATAGATGACTTATCATGGTTAGGAGTAACAAAGCTTTAGCTGAACAAACCATGGTTGCTAAAATAGAGGAGATATATAGAGAAAGCATTTAAGAATACTGTGGGATAATTTTTTGGAATTCTATAGGAAATCTTAGAATTCTAAAAGCCACAAAAAATTACAAACTAAATACTTAGAATTTTTCAAAAAACAATCTTCCTTAAAAGCTACTAATTTAATTATTGCAATTAGTTCCTAAATGGGCTCATACATTTCGTGCAATAGTAGTGGAGAAAACTGAGGTAATAGGCAACACGAAGCATGATACGGGTGGATCGATGCATCACTTTGAGTTCCAATTTTGGTGAGTAGCATCAGTAAAAAGGAATTGACAATTTGGGTCTACTTTGGGGTTATTGTGGATCAAAGAGAGTTAGCACGAGTTGATGAGTCAATGCTAATGGTGATGGTAAGGACGATTGGTAGAGGCGGATGACAACAAAAAATGCCCAAAACTAAATTTTAATCCCTTTTAAAATCATTTTCCAATCAAAATTTCTACTAATCGACTTGTGAGATGGTTGAAGGGAAGTTTTATACTTAATATAAGATGAAAATCTCAAAAATGTTTCCAATTGTTCTTTAAACAACTTAAACTAAATTGTAAATGTAAATAAATTGATGAACTAAAAAGATATATCGATATATGCAATAAATGATGGTCTACTATAATTCATCTGCACAACGACAATAATAATGGAAATTAATGAGAAGTATAGTAACCAATCCTCTAAGAGCTTAAAGTACGAGTAGAACTAGTACATTTTCAAGTTGAACCTCTACGTGATGTATTGGATGCAACTACAACAAATGGATAAGAGCTAAAAGATAGGTACTGTGTAGCATAAGAACTTTGATAAAAACACAAATGTCATCCACACAACATTCAATAATAAGTGAATGAAAGGTAATATTAAAAAATTAAAGATCCAAGTGAGTGCTTTGTCTTAGAGAAGGATTGAATGCCAAATATATTTTAGATTGCTTGATGTCTCACTATTTCCTACTAAGAAAAATGATAGGTGCTTTAATTTATGATTCTTAGAGTCACTGAAAAGAAATATGATGCTAATTCAGCTGCTTAATAAGGAGAATTTACAAAAAAACATTTTTTCAATGGATTCTTTATGTGCTCGTAGATTGTATGGGTTCAAGTTTTGCTTTACAAGAATTTTTGGTCCATATTTACATATGACATTTTTTATGCTAATAATGATTTTCTTACTGATAGCCCATCATTAAAAGAATGTGGTAGTGCTAATTTAATTTTCCTCCCAAAGAATAATTATAATACCTGTTTCAAAGACTTTATGACAATTTGGTTGTATAATTTCTCAAAAATATACTAAGTTGTTCACAGCTATCTTATAGAGTTTCTTACCGACCATCATCTCAATGGAGCAATCAGCTTTTGCTAAGTGGAAAACACTAAAAATATCTTATCAACATATGAAATCATATTTTCATAAGAGCAACTTCATGATTTAAATGAGAATATCAAAGCTAATAACTTTATTATCGACCGAGACTTTAAGAATGTCTTCAATAATATATCGTTGGAGAAACATGTATTTGACAAGTTTAACCTTAGTAGTTAATTAATTAATCTAGTCATGAGTATCTATAATATGAGCTAGTTGTTTGTCATTATTAACGAGAAAGGAAATTGTTCCATCTAACACTCCCAATGGCTAAAGCATGATAGCCCTCTGTCCCTATTTTTTCTCCACATTGTACCTAAAGAACTAAGAAAAGGTTTAAACAATCAACCTATACAAGGTAATATGAAGCACTAGGCCACTCCAAGTGGCTGTCATCAAAGGTCTCATTTGTGCTTTGTAGATTGCCTTTTACTCTTCTTAAACATGATAAACACTTAATAAAAAATACCAAGTCATTCTTCTCTAATCTCCAGGGCACATCAAGTTTGTAGATTAATGTACAAAGGATACTCTTTATTAGATGTTCAAACATGAAACCCAAGCTGGAGAACATTGAAAAGGATCTTTTACTTTAGAAAAGATACTACCTTCCAATCCCTTTACTGAAAAGCACATTATTCGAAGGTAGGAAATAAGTGGTCCACTTTGAACACTAGATTAACAAAATATGAAAACATAAATTACTCTCAATGGGAGGTAGAACTTGTTAGTCATGTTCTCTAGTCAATAGCATTTTATAAATCAAATTATATCTTATATTCTCAATAATATTATTAATTTTTAGATAGTGTGATAAATGGTTTTCTTTGGGGTAATAGTGATTTGATTAGTAAGCACCACTTGGGTAGCTATAACAAGAATAGCTTCCCCTATGAAAAGTATCGATTATAAGTAAAGAAATTGAAGGATATTATGGATGTATGTAATGTAAAGACCTTTTAAAAGGTCTACACCTCAAACATTATCTATTTTACATACTCGTGATGTAAGTTCCTTTACCAAAAATTTTTTGGAGCATCCTTAATGATAAGGAATCATATATAAAGAATCATCTCACTATTTTGTGTTTTGCTATACTCGGAACAAAATAGTTAAGGATAGTAGTAGTTATTGGAGCCTCACTAAGGATGGTAAATCCACAATCAATTTAGGATGGGATATGCTTAGAGTTAATTAATTGCCTTATTCATAAGTCATAAAAAATGTGGAATAATTATCAACCTTCCAAAATATCTCTATTATTATGGAGGCTCCTAAATAACTAATTACCTTTTGACAAGAACTTGAGGGAGTTTAATTTCAATTTATAGACAAATGCCCTTTTTGGCCTTATAGGGACTCTCAAATGAATCATATGAAACCTTTTTGTAATGAATCTTGGCATTAAAAAACCAAACATCATTATTCATGAAAAGCTTCTGCAAGGATGGAAGTGTAGTCACGCAAGCTATGTAATTATTGAGAATTTCTTACTCTACAATCTCTGGTATGTTGTACTATCTACATGATAAAAATTCAAAACAATTCAGTGAGCAAATATTCCCTATGAGTTTTCTAATAGATTTAAACATAATACTCATGAATTTTGAAATGTTGCTTAATTATGTAAAGAAATTCAATTGATCCTCAAATGGTAAAATATACATTGCTTCCTTGAATTTTTGAGATTAATTGAATAATAAAAAAAGTGGTTCAATAGACTCCTCTAGTAGTGGAACTAGATAAATTAAACTCTAGTGGTCTAACAAAAAATAACATAGGCCCTATATGTGTTCAAAGAGTACTTTGTAGAGCGATTAAAGCACTCCTAATTTACATAAAATCTAAAAAATATATAATTTGAAGCCATTGAAAAACTACTTGGTTTAAATTTATGTGAAAATCTGGGGTTATAGAAACATCATTATAGAATCAAAAAATTAATCAATCCTCATAATGATTCAAAAAAGGATTGGAATCCCCTTCTATATCTTAATCCAACTAAATAAAATGAATCAATTTCCTTTCAAACTAGTTAAATTATAACACATATTTAGGGAAGAAAATGTAGTAACAAATTAGTAGGCTTAAATAGTTATTAATTATATTCATTTAAAGTACTAAATTCATAAAAAATTCTGAATGTTTGCAAAGCTTGAATTAAGCTTGATGAGGAGAGGTGTTGGTATATTATATAGTGATCATAAGGAAAGTCATCCAACTAATACCTCCACAATCAAATGTATGGAATTCTTTCACACGATCATTATGGCTGACTTTGATTTGTTCATATGGAAATTACTAAGCATTTAGAATTAAAAACAATGAAATTAAATCTTGGAAAGCCATTAGATTTTATCATATATCTTTCATTTTAGCTTAAGAAATAAACTTTGATTAACTACTTTGGTTGACATAACTAATGCCAAGTTAATCATATTCTAGGAAAAGGAATGAACCTATTTGGTGTGGTTTGTTTCATTGTAGGGAAATCAATGTCCATATAATCTCTCAATTTTTACAAATGATGACTATTCTTCTTATATAAAAGATCATGATTTGTTTGTGTAAAAAAGAATACTAATCCAACCCATTCCAATATATTTCAATCGAACTTGAGCTTGATAATTGCAAAGATACAAAAGAAAGGTTCATAAAATTTTTGAGTATTTTTTCTAAAGTAAATTGATTACATAATATATTACTATTACAATAATTTCTTTTGCAGTATTGACACAATAGAAAACTTGTGAATTCAAAGCTACATAAAAAATTTTATTTTATTTTAGGATTAAATGTGCACAGAAAGAGAAAAAAGCCATCTCTTTGTCAAAAATTGTTTTCATTTGATCTAATTGCTAAAGTAATTATTCATCAATTTTAAATACAAAACATGTTTTTGAATCCTCATCATCTAGTACTCCTTGATTCATTGGCCAGCACATCCTCCAAATAAACCTTAAGTAAAGACTTATTCAATGGCACCAGTTAATTATGATATACTTAATTAGATAATACAATAGACAATCTATTTATTTTGAATCATTAGAGACTTTCTTTGATTCATTGCACCTATATCATGGCTTTCAATATTACTAATGGGTTCATTAATGACTAAACAAATACGATGACATTTATCGACTATTTCAACATGTATGATTATAGATTTCATCAAATATTGAATTATATCTTACTTCATAAGAAGTGCAATCATAGCTAAGGAGTCTACCCAGCATAGATCCGTTAGATTGCTCAAAAACCATTTAGTAATGCATCAATACTCAGTTTGAATACTCCAATTAGGAACAATTTCTAAAACATGTGCATTAAGATTCCTTAATCAGCTAAGTATAATATTTCACATCAAGATTACCATCTACTATGAACATTTCTTAAGGCTGATCAATCAGATCTATCTTTTGTGCTTCCTCTTTGTGTCAAGGTCTTTTTGACACTATCACTCATTGCAAAGGATTAGACTAATATGTTGACAATAATTTGTTTTTCCTACATCATACAATCACAAAATCCATCAATGTAGTACATGATATCTTACTTTAAGAGTAAGATTGTCATCAGCCAAATATGTGGCATGGCACGAACCATTTTAATTTCACTAAAATCCCTTTGATTTTTGTCAAACTATTTCGTTAAAATAATACACTAATACATAAATCAAACTTATCTTTGAGGCACATCACCTTAGTTTTTGAAGTTCATTTCCCCAATTAGGTTGGTTTATCACTTCATCGATCTTTTCATAAAATGCTTGTCAATATGGTTCTCCTCATAAAATATCATGGTTCCTTAGACCAAGACTAGTCATTGCACCCTGATGTGTGCTACCTAACTTCAATGCATAACTTATGTGGAATCAACCATGCTTAGTATGGTTACCTTAATACATTGGACCCATTCAATCAAATAGATTAAATTGATAATATTAATACTTCAATGAGACACTCCATACTCATTGAATGGTAACTTGTTAGCATGTGAATCACAACCTTTTCAAGTCTCGATATAAATAATAATGCATTTTAAGTAATAAATTATAACTACTATGACTTCAATAAGCAGTAATGGTGGAAACATTGACTAAATGATCTTAGGAGATGTCTACTACTTATAACAAATATAAATAGAACTATACAACTTATGATTAATATAATCATCCACTAGTGAAATAGCATATCATCATATAATTATTCAAAATTTTGAAAAGCTAAATTCTTCTTTTTTTCATTATCAGACCAACAAAGCCATGTATTACATTATTAAGGAAACATTGGGGGTCATTTATATCACAAACATAGCCTTAAAAACTATATAAGCTTTTGATATCTACATTCATATCATGTCAAACAACATATGTAATAAAATTGGACATTATTTCTTCCATGAAGAGAAATTTATAGAATTGTTTTTGCTTTAGAATTATCTAATAGAATATAATTCACTCTTTAAATAAAATTCAGTAGTTATGTTGTTACATTTAAAAAGCATTGGTAAGTTTGTGACAGAATAGCATTCTACACATCACATAGAGTTTCCATTAGATGCTAGTCCTACATGGACTTAAAGCAACTCCAAGTTTGGGATCTCAATATTTATTTTCTCTTTGATATCATTCCTATTATGAGGACATTGACAATTGACCCTTGTTCATTGCACATCTTAATTTTCCTTTGATGAAATTTTTAAGTTATTTGCATTTATAATTTTTTAGTCATCTAGAGATTGATTGGTAGCTTTTTAGATTCTTCTAACTTTAAATGTTATTTAGTGTATCCTTATAGTAATATGATAATTCTATTTGCAAAAATTTTTTTCAAAATGACTTTAAAAAGGCTTAAAATTGAGTGTTGGGTTGCTTTTTTGTTTTGCTCACTATCATCTCTCACCATTGCCAATATTAGCTTTAATTCATGTGTTCTGCTAGAGCCACCTTGACTCAAACTCATTGATTGGCTCAAGGCACACTGAACAGTGTTGAATTGTAATCCATGAAATTTCTTGACCAGTCAACACATGTCGACTTATTAGCTCGTGCTGACCCACATATAAGACTAGAGGTGTAATTGTGTCTCTCTACCTATGCTGCATTGATCGTGTAGGCCACCTGCTTTCCACTCACTAGATCGACACTCAAAATGCACATGCCAATTTAGGAGCTTCTTATGCCAAATTAATTTTGCTTCATTTCAAAGAATCTTTTTGGTTGAATAAAAATTATGTTTTTCATAATTTGTAATGAATTTTGCAATTCTAAAAATATACTTTTGAATTCTAAAATATGTTCATCATTTTTTCAATAATATCCTTTCGTGCCCTAGCCCAACAAGTTATCATTATGGCATTAAGATATCTATAAATAGAGATACTCATAATATTGTTAGTAATGTAATTTGAAAGTGCTGCAATTAAGCTAGTCCAATAGAAGTGTGTTGTTTATATTCAATATAATAGTGTGATTTTAAAGGCAACCTAAGCAAGAGAGTGAAGGCTTCAAAAATTGAGATCCCAAAAAATAATTCAATATTACAAAAGCATCAAATCTCTAAAAAAGCTCTTAATCATTTAATTTTAACTTTTGGGAAATTAATCATCTAAACAAAATTTTAAGTTTGTCTTAGTGAAGATGTGATTTTCTTTTTTAGCAATCTAAAATCTCCACTTGTGCACCTTGAAACTTCATGATTAACTTGAGTATTCTGGATGTTTGTTACTAAAGCCACTTTTTCTTTACGATTTTATCCCTATCATAACGATCAATGCATGTTCTATGTTTCTGGTAAAGTTTTTACTTGTCCAGTGATACTAAGTTTTTTTATTGTAAACCTATAGCACCTTTCGGTTGGGCTTCATATGGATATGTTCCATGAGCATAGGAACTTTTTAGTTATCGATGTCGAAAAAAATAGGTTTTGGCATATCATTTTATAATAACTTGGTATTGAAGAATGGTTAGCTATAGGAACTTTGTGTAATTTCTAATATGATTAAACCAACATTTTTTTAATTTTATGTTATTATTCTTAATAGCTAGAATTTATTATACATTACATGAAATAACATTACAAAATAAACAAAAAAAAATTTTTCAAGTCTATTGCTACAACAATTACTTATTTTTATGTTCTTTTCTATTACATTTCACAATTTGTTTTTTCCTTTATCTTTATGATCTTGCAATGATATATGGTTAAACTAAGAAAATATGACTCGTTAACACTTGATGATTATTTGAAGATCTCTTTCAGCAGTGAATTACATGCAAAAAAGAATTACTATGATAATGTTCCCTATGAACTTGATTCAACTTTCAATTACTTGATACTAGAAAATAGGTTGCCCAAGAATAAAAATTTGGACTTCAAGAATAAAAACTTTTTTAGAGTTTGATTTTTATGAATTCAATTATTTGATCAAAAATAGTTTTAGTTTATACATCATATATTCATATGCATGCATTATCGCAAGCTCTTGCTAACATTAAAGTAGAGAAAATTTATGCTTGAAAATGCCTTATCATCAAGGACCAATTTGTATGCTTTACATATGTAACATCAAAGGTAACACAAAATTATTGCAATAGACAAAGTCAAGTTTTATTACGCTACTCTTTGAGGAAATTCATTTGTCCAATTCCATGTAAATATGCTCAAATTCATAGGTGACATTTTTTTTATGTGAAATTAAATGACATCACACTAACCACACATTGCAACCTACAATGAATATAATGTTTTTAAGAGCCTTAAATACAAAACTTTATTAAATCATGTAGGTCTCCCAATATTATAAGCTCTTATAGAGGCTAAAATTGTTTGATTTAAAATGACATACCAAATTTCTTATTAAGATTAACATCTTGAACTATTTTATCTAGGAACAATTCTTTCTGATTAGATAATATCATCTCATCATGGTCCTTCAAATTATATGCTATTTGTAAAATCTGTTATACATTTAAGTACTACTTGAATATTTAATCACCACTAATTGTTAGATGATAAAAAAATAAATAAAACTACATTCATAATGATTAACTTAAAGAATTGATTGTGTACCCAACTTCTAACATCTGGTAATAAACATTTAAACTTAGGAAAACGCTATAAGATTTTAAGATCATAATTGATAAAAATAACCATTTGTCAATATAACTCAATTATTCAATTAATTTTGATTAACAAGGAAATAAGCTACACCAAAGTGATAAGGATGAGTCCTTATGAATCAAAATAAGTTGAATAAGGAATCTAGATGAACTAGAATTCGAAGTCCTTAAATATATATGTTGTGTATTTTTTTTGAATTGCTAATAATCTTGATTCACATGTATTTAACCCAATCTTAAATTTTTAAATGTCAACAATTTTTGTAAATAGAATAGGTATGGAGTTCAAACCATGCAGGAATTAGTGTATCTTCTCATGTCAAGTTGCCATGTAAGAAGGCTTGATTATTGTCCATTTTATAATTGCAAATTATGTTAAATTATGATGCACAAAATTAATTCATTGTTAAGGAATGACTACTTAATATTACATATTCCAAATAATCTTTGTTAATGATTATATTGAATACATGAGCAACAATAGAAAAAAACAAGAAATTAAATAGTCAATGGTTGTGATGGACAGTCAGTGATAGTATCGATGAATAATCTTAATTGTCGGCTAGAGTGAGGTCCTTGGGACATCTGGAGGTGAGTTCCAGCACTCAACCATATTTTAGTTATACTAAGATAGTTGGTCATCAAGTCATTGTTGTATGTTTAGAGGGCCTGACCTCCCTTAACCATTCATTTGTCCAGGTGGTTTGCTAGGTAGCTTACCTTTCATTAGTTTGCATAAAGCAATAAAAACTTTCGTTGTTTGACCAAAAATTATTTTCAATGAAGAAGAAATTGAAAAAATTGACAAACCATTCAGGCTTGAATTAATGAGAAAAGTTTTGCTCATTTTTCCAAATATTGATAGTGGCATTTAAGAAAATCAAACTTTTCATTGACTAAAAGGTATCATTTTAGGATAACTAACATGTACAAACTAATTTGATAGATTATTTGAGATTTTGGCTTCACCAAGAATGGAACATTAGTGTTATTAAGAAAACAATAATGAAGTGGCATCATGAGTTTCATGTGAATGTTGTTTAAATCAACATTAATTCTAATTTAGGTTTCATTTGAATTTTTTAATGTGGTAGCTCTGTACTACTTAGCTTCTGTAGTAAAAAATGATATTAAAGTGATTATATTTACTATAAACCTAAGTAGAATGTGCACAAACAAGATGTGTGTTGAAGTGGATTTAGTGAAGGAATTACCTAGATGAATCTAGACAACAAAAAAGTTGGAAGCTCAAATAAATTATGGCAGTGAATCCAATACATTAACTTTGTTATTAATTAAACTTCTATAGCTAAGGACACACTCTCTTCAATGTAAAAAAATTAAATCTCACAAAATATGGATGCAAAACTAAGCACCGACAAATGTGAATGGATATAGTCTCACTAAGCCATTATTTACGAATTAGGCAACATTCTTAAAGAAAAGTCATTGCATTTAGATTGCTCTCATGGAACCCATGGCTGACAATAGCTAATTGCATAATCTATCTAGGAGATTTTAATTTTAGCACTACATTGGGAATAAATCAAATGGGAGTTAGGTATTATGAATTAAAAGCATCCATTATCAAACCTTAAATGAGGATGAGTAGTTTATTTGCTTGCTCGTTGATAATGCATGGAGACAAAATGGTTCCTATAATACTGATGTGTATGCTAAATTCAACAGGAAAATGAAGAACACTTTGGTACATGGTGGCTCAAATTGTAAAGGAAATTATAGTTCCATGGATAAAAATAGCATACTTTATTGTAATAGCCACATTTGATTAATACAAGAATCCATACAATCTTAAATGGTAAGTAATGAACAAACTCATTGATTAAATCAGTCAATGGTGCATAAGAGAACTCTCATTCACTAGCCATCTATTTACATGGATAAGAAATGAAAGGGCAAATAGTTCTAGAAAAGGTGACATTGATTGTTAGACAATCATGCTTAGTTTGATCTATTCTAAGCAATAGTAATGGAATATTTTTCTAGAATTGGAACAACTTATTCACATTTACTTCAATCTATAAGGGATCATACTCTTTTGTCGAAGTTGTTAAAATTTCAAAATATATGAGTTCAGTATCTAAAGTTTATCAAAAATATAGATAATGTTAGTGAAATTCTATTATTATTAAAATAATAAAAAAATTTCTCACTTCTAAATTCACCTTCATTATTGTCTCTAATGACAACTAAATTTGACCAAAGTCCTTTTCTAATTTAGTTATCAAGATATACAGTTGTCTATATGATTTACTCCTTTTTTGTAAGAAAATTATCTGTGTAAGTAAAATTGTCATCTAACACAATTATTCCATATTTTTTATGTCCTATACTCATGCATTGTACAGGCCACACCATTTATTTGAGATAGTACAAAGGGTATACATAATCATCCACAAAAGTCAAATTTAGATAAACCTTTTATTAAGTTATATTTAATTAATTTTCTCAATGTATGTGTACTTGCATGGCAAAGTCTTCTATCTTAAATTAAAGTCATTAACATATGATAGAGAAATTTTTTTTTGAATATTGTTTACTTTTTTTAAATCTTGTAAACAAGTGTTATTTCTTTTATTTGTAATTACTAATCTATTTCCATCTTTAATAATTTTATATGTAATGGAATCAAATAAAATACTAAACTTTTTATCACATAATTAACCTATGTTTTATAAGTTATGCTTTCAACATTAAATTAATAAACTTTAGTAACAAAAAATGAAAAATTTCCAATAGTACTTATTCATTTGTTAAATTTCATTGAATTCTCACTAAATACTATTTTTCCTTCAACATAAGCTTCTCATTGGATTAATAAATTGACTGTTCTGGTCATGCACCTCAAACATCAACAATCCAAGAATCATGCCTTACTCATCTTTCAAAAGAAAATCTTCCTAAAATAATAGATTAATTATTAGACTTATTAAGCCAAATCTTTGTAGGTCAAGCATATTTCTAAGCGAATGAATTATAGTTTTCCCTAACTACAAACAAACTTTAGGAAATTTAAATTACATATAAGCTTTAATATACCAACATGTGATGTATAGTCAGTTTGCATGTTATAATGACATGTAAAATTATTATTATTGCATTGTAAAATATTGGAATTTCCTTTATCCAATGAACATAAAAAAATTCTAACATTTCAAAAAAAATATTTCTATGAATAAGTTTTGCATTTAATAGCGAACAAGTATATTTCAAAGATTTAAGATCATTAATTCTTTAACTAAGGCCCTTAATTGTTTATTCTAATCCATCATTTTCCTTTTTCTTGTTCATTAATATGTGTTGGCCTTATTTCTATTATGTTCACAAACACTTAAATATTCACTACACTTTTCTTTTAGTTTCTTATATTCCTTACATAAAATTTCATATTACTACACAAATTAATTTTTAAGGTAATCCTTCATTATAATAACTAACCTCTACTTGTCTTAATGTTTTTCCCATTTCATCTTCATTCACTTGTTGTACCATCAAAAATAGCATTTCATTGTTCTCTTCCTCTTCACTAGTATTAGTCTCCTTAAAGTCACTTCAAGCTTTATTGAATGCCTTCTTCTTCTAGTTCTTGCACATCTTCATTGAATTCTTCTCTTTTTTTCAATTCAAGCTAACTCCACAAGACATGCTGGTTTGATATGACTTATTTTGTCAGACTCATAGCAAAAGATCTCTTTTCCTCTCACTCTTTTTTTGGACCTTTCTTTTATATACCTTCTTGTAACACCAAAAATTTTAGAAAAACCTTCCAAAATTAGAGCTACACTATCTTCTTATGTAATCTCCTTTTCTAAGGCACCTTGCTCTTTTTTTTAGTGCTATTGTTTACGATTTGTTTATTAATTTATTTTTCTAAATAAATCCTTTCTCTTTTTTTTTCCTATCCATCTCTAGTTTATTAGTCATCAGCCAACCTATAAAGTCATCCAATGTTATAATAAAAATGGTTTGCTCATCTTGAAGGTTGTGGTGAAAGAACATTACTCTTTTAGAAAAATTCTAAGGATCTTTTTTAGATGTTCATTCACAGATATAGTCTTTTCCAAAATAATAAGTCCATTAATAATGTTAATAAATCAAATAAGCATTCCTTCAATAGATTCATTAGAAAACATTTTCAACAACACTTAATCATATGTCATCATATCAATTTTACTTTTTTAAGCAAAAAGATGTAACTTTTTTATGTTACCATTAATTTGTGGCAAATTTCAAAAGTAATTTCTAAACTCATAATTCTATTAGCCTTAAAAATATTCAAAGTAAAAATTAAAATATTTGTAGCATCATCATTTAATTAAATTCTATTTTTTTTTCTTTGTATCTATTTTTTAAATTTTTTTTGTTTTAATGCACCCTATGAGTTTTTTTAAGTGGGCATTTCCCTACTTACTATTTTAAAGTGAATGGTAGTCTTAATATTTCAATAAAGATTATAACATAACATACTAGAGGAAGCTATTATGTTACCCTTGGCTTTGATGAGTCAAGTCCTAAATATTTTGTTTTTCTATTTTAATAGACTTGTTTAGTGTAAAATAGGTTCACATGTAAATAATAAGCTATTCATGTTTGAAGATGGTGAACTTGTGATATTTAAAGTACCTTGGATGTTTAGTAAGATTCAAGGATTAAATATATATGTTCATCAAATTTAAAAAGGTTTTCTTAGTATAGAATAATAGCTTATTGTTTTTATGATAGTCTCATTTCATTTTAATTTCAAATCATATTCAAGTATCAATTTGTTCAATCATCTCCTTAATCTAGCAAACAAATAAGATTTTATTTTTAAATCTCATAATACTTTTCTTGATTAAATCTTATCCATATCAAATTTCCTATTAGTTAGTTTGCTAAATTTTGATTAAATTAAAAAAATTAATTATGTTAATTTTTGTAATTTAAATTATAAAAAAATTTCCACATCATAGCTTATGCCCAATTTCAAAGCTCTCAAGTCTGGCTAGCCCGAGGGGGTTAGAACTAAATCAGTTCGAGGCATTGGATCGAGCTAGGCAGCACTCGTATAAAGTATACTAGAGGACAAAGGGGAAACCATCCTCAATTAGGTTTGAATGTCAATCTTGTGTGAATTCTTAATCTTCAATCTTGTGTGCTTGCCTTTGTGTGTATGCATGTGTGTGTGTTCATATGCTTTCATGTGTGTGTGGGCATGTTTATTTATGTATGTTTGTGTGTCTACATATGTGTGTTTATGAGTCTGTGCATGCTTGTGTGCTATTGTGCTTAAATTATGTCTATATGTGTGCATTTGCATGTGTCTAAGCATGAGTGTGCATGTGTGTGTGTATCTGTGTGTGTGAGCATGTGCATTTGTGTGTATGTGTCTTATAACATGTGTTTGTTTGTTTGTGTGTGTATGTCCTATCATGAGTTTGTGTAGGGGTGTGTGTGTGTGTATGTGCATGTATGCGTTTGTGTGTTCGTGTGTGTGTGTGTGTGCATGCATGTATGCTTGTGTGTTTGTATGTTTGGGCATATTTTTAAGCATGCATGTGTGCATCTATATGTGTTGGTGTGTGTGCATGCATGTGTGTGTATATTTATGAGTGTATTCACATGTTTCTATGAGTGTGTGTACTTATGTGCATGTACGTGTGGATGTATCTGTGTGCATTCATGTCTATGTGTGTTCGTATGTGTGCAATTATTTGTGTGCACAAACACATGTGTGTGTGCATGTTCATGTGTGTATATGTGTATGTGTGTGCACATGTGTGTGTGAGTGCATGCACATGTGCATGTATGTGCATGTGTACTTTCTTGTGTTTGTGCATGCATGCAAGTGCATGTCTATTTGTGTGCATGTGTATACCTATGTGTGTGTGTGTGCATGTGTGTGTTTGTGCATGTGTGTGCTTGTGTGTGCATGCATGTGTGTCATAGTGCAACTACATGTGTGTTTGTGCATGCTTTTGCATGGATGGGTGCATATGTGTAAGTGTGAGTGTGACTGCATGTGCATGCATGTTTGTGTGTGGGTGTTTGTATGCATATGAGTGTGCAAGTATGCATGTTTGCAACCATGTGCATGTTCTTTGTGTGTGCATGTGTGAGTGGCTATGGGTGTTTGTAGGTGCACATGTGTGTGTGTGTATGCATGTATGTTTGTATGTGTTTATGCATGCATGTTTGTGTGTGTTGCACGCATGTGTACGTGTATGTATGGGTGTGGGTATGTGTGTGTATGTGAGTTTGTATGTGTGTTTGTGTGTGTGTGTGTGTTGGTGCATTTATGTTTGCTTATATGCAATCCTTTAGATGCATGAGTGTGTCTGTGTTGATTAGTGCGTGAGTACATGTTTGTGTGTGCTTTTGTATGTGCATGTGTGTATGTGTGATTATGTGTATATACGTATGTGTGCAGGTGCATTTATATGTGCACATATGTGTATGCATACACTCATTCTTATGCATGTGAGTGTGTGCTGTGCTTGCATGTATATTTATGTGTATAGTTGTGTGTGTGTGTGTATGAATATTTGTATGTGTGTACTTGTGCATGTTTGTTTGTGTATGCATCTGCATCTATGTCTATGCATAGACACACACACATTTGTGTGGGTTCTTTATGCATGTGTTTTGTCTGTGTTTGTGCACGTGTAAGTGTGAGCATCTGTGAATGTGCTTGTGTGTATTTGCATGTGTGTGTACTTGTGTACTTATATGTGTGTCTGTGTACATGTGTATGTGTGTGTCTACATGTTCGTGTATTTATGCATGTGTGAATTTACACACACATATGCACATGTTTGTGTGCATGTGTGAGCGTGTGTAGAAATGTGTGTACATGTGCATGCATGCATGTGTGTGTGCTTGTGTTAATGTGTGCCCATGCACGTGTGTATATGTCCATATGTGCATGTTTGTGTTCGTGTGCTTATGTGCTTGTGTGTTTGTGCACTTATGCGCATGTGTGTGCATATGTGTATGACCATGTCCATACATGCATGTGATTATCTGTCTATGTTTGCATGTGTGTGAGCTTTTATTTATGCATTCATGTGTGTGTATATGTGTTTAAGTGCATGTGTGTTTGTGTGTATGTGTGTATGTGTGTGTGTGGTTGTGTGAGTGTGTGTACATGTTATGTGTGTGCCTATGACTGTGCCTGTGTGAGCGTATAAGTGTATGTGTGTATCTGCATAATGTCTATAGTTGTGTGTGTGTGAGCATGTGCATATGTATGTGTGTGTGTTTGTCTGCTTGAGCATGTTTTCATGTGTGCATGTGCACATGTGTGAATGTGTGTGTGTATGCATTTGTATGTGTGTGTGCGTTTGTATGCATGTGCTTGCATGAGTGTGTGTGTGTGTGTGTGTGTGTGTGTGTGTGTTTGTGTGTTTGTGCATGTGTGCATAAGCGCTCATATGCTTACACATGTGTGCATGTGTAGTAATGTGCATACGTGGGTGTTTGTGTGTCCATGTGTGTGTGTGTGCATATGTGTGAGTGTGTGTGTGGGTGTGTGCCTATTGGTGTGCATGTATGTCAATGTGTGTCTATGCAAGTGCATGTGCATGTGTGTGTGCGTGTGCATTAGCAAATATGTGTCTATTTAGGTGTCTCTATGTGTGTATATGTGCATGTGAGTGTGCACCTATATAAGAGAGTGTATACGTATGCATGTCTACATGTACATGTGCATCGGTATAAATGTGTGTGTGCATGTGCATGTCTCTACATGTGTGTGTATGTGTATGTGTGTGTACGCACATTGTTTTTTGTGCAGGCATGAACATTTGTGTGTTTGTGTATTTATGCATGCATGCTTGCACATGCTTGTGTAGTGTGCTTGTATCTGTATCGATCTACATGTGCGTTCTTGTGTATGTGGGTATCCTTGTCAGTGTGTGCATGAGTTTATAATTGTGCATTTGTATTTGTGTGTGTTCCTACATGTGTACATGTGTGTGTGTGTGTATAAGTGTGCATTTGTGTGCATGCATGCATGTGCAAGCATATGTGTGCCTACGTGTGCTTGTGTCTTCATATGTGTGCATGCTCATGAGCCATTGCATGTGTGTGCATGTGTTTATGCCTGTGTATGTGCTTTTTTATGCATGTGTGTGTTTTGTGCTTATTTAGGTGCATGTGTGTTTGCATGGTAGTGTGTGTGCACACTTACATATCTCTATGTTTGTGTAAGTGTGTGTGTTAGTGCTTGTGCTTGTGTGTCTATGCATGTGCACATGTGTGTATGTGTATGTGCATGTGTTATTGTGTGTATGTCTATTTTTGTCCATGTGTGCATGTTGCACATGTGTACAACCATACATCTGTGTGCATGTATATGTGCATACAAGCAAGTGTGTTTGCTTATGCATGTGCATGCACCTGTGCTTATGTTTGCATATGTGTAAGCACATTTGTGTATGTATGTGTGCATGTGTAGAGGTGTGCATGTTTTTATACTGTGTATTGTGTGTGATGTGTGAGTATTTCATTGTATGCATGTTTGTGGGTGTGGTTGTACATTTAAGCACATTTTTGTGCATATGCATCTGTGTGTGTTTGTGTGCACACATTTGTGTACATGTTTTGGTGTGCATGCATGTTCGTGTGTTAGTATGAACATGTACATGTTGATGCTTATATGATTATGATCATACAAGTGTGCCAATGTGTTTGTGTGAGTTTTTGTGTGTGCATATGCATGAGTGTGTGACCATGTGTGTCTATGTGTATGCATGCATTTGTGTATATGTGTGTTCTTGTGCATACATGTTTGTGCATATAAGTGCCTAACAGTGTGTGTGAGTGCACATATGTTTTATGTTTGTGTGCATGTATGTGAGTGCATGTATGTGTACATGTACATGTTTGTGTGTTTGAGTATGTGTGGGTTCTTATTCATGTAAATGTTCTTGCACATATATGCGTGCATGCATGTATTTGTGCATGGTTGTGTGATATGTGTGTGCATGTGCTTGTGTGAGTGTGTGCACATGAGTGTATATGTGTGTGCTTGTGCTTGCATTCATGTGCACATGTGTGTGCTTGTGTGCATGTGCATGTGTGTTCATCTATGTGCATGTGAGTGTTTGTGCAGAAATGTGTGTGTGCATATTTGTGCTTATTATGCACACGTGTGTGTGTGCGTAGTTGTGTGTATTTATGTGTGTGTTTATACACATGCCTAAGTGTTGATGTGTGTGTGTGTATGCATCTATATGCGTGTACATGTGTTTGCATGAGTGTTTATATTTGTGTGTGTATGTGTGTATGTGTGTCTGGGTGAGTGTAGATTTATGTGTGGTCAGGCATGAGTGTACCTATGTGCATGTACATGTGTGTGTGCACGTGGGTGTGTGTGTACGAGTGTATGGGTTTGTGTGTGTGAATGTGTGTGTGCATTTGTCTATATATGAAAATGTGTGTCAAGGGGCGCATGGAAGGGGAGGGGTGAGTGTGTGTGGGTGTGTGGGTGGGTGTGTGTAGGCATGTTTAAGTTTGTGTGTGTGTGTGTGTGAGTACATATGTTTGTGTTTGTATGCCTGTAAGCACATGTGTTATTGTTCTTGTGTTTGTGTGTATGTGCACGTGTATGTGATTGTCCTTGTGTGTGTATGCACATGCTTGTGTGCATGGGTTTACAAGTGCCTTTATGTGTCTTTTCATGTGTGTGTGTGCATCTCTGTACACAACCAGGCATGTGTGTTCTCGTACGTGTGTGCATATGTAGCAGCATGCATGTGCGTGCATGTTCATGTGCTTGTGTGAGTTTGTAAGCATGTGAGTACATGTGTGTGTGAGATTGTGTTGCCATGTGCTTGTTTGCATGTAGGGGTGCTTGTTTGTACTTATATTTGCATGCGTGTGTACACATCTTTGTGTGCATGTGCATGTTCATGTGTCAACATGTGCATGCATCCATGTGTGTGTGAATGTATGTGTGTGCATACATGTTTGTGTGTAAGTGTGTGAGTACATGTGAGTATGTGTGCATAAGAGATCGTCTATGCATGTATGTGATTGACTTTATGTGTGCACGCACACGTGTGCATACTTATTTCTACGTATGTGCACATCTTTGTCTGTGTGTTAATGTGTGTGTCTGAGTGCATGTTCATACACTAGTGTGTGTCTGTGTGTGGGTTTATATGGGTGTTTCTATGCATGTGTGTGTGTGCTCAGATGTGTGCATACACATGTGTGCACACACATATGTGTTGGCATGTGTGCGTGTTTGTGTGCAATTATGGGCATGTGTGTTTGTATTTGTGCATGCATTAATGCTTCCATGTGTATGTGCATTTTTCTCTTTGTGTTTGTGTGCATGCATACATGCTTGCATATGTGTCTGGGTGCATGTGTGCATGTCGTGTACATTTTTTAGTATACAAATATGTCAAAGCTCATGTACAGGCGTGTTTATGTATGTGTGCATTTGTGTGTGTGTGCAAGTGTACGTGTATGTGTAGGCATGTGTGTTTCTGCATGTCTATGAGTATTTGTGTGCATGATCAAACATGTGTGTATGTGAGTGTTTGTGTTTGTGTGTTTTTGTATTTGTGTATGTGTACAAGCATATGAGCTTCTATGCATTTGTGCATGTTCATGCAAGTATATGGCTGTAGTTTGCATTTGTGTGAGTGTATCTGCATGTCTATATATGTGCATGCATTTTCTTGTGCATGAAAAAGTGGACATATGCTTATGTGTGCAAGTGCAAGTGCTTATGTGTGTGTGTGTGTGTATGTTTGTGTTCATGTGTGTGCATGTGCATACCTCTGTGTTTTCTTATGCATATGTGTGTTTGGGTGCCTGTGTATGCATTCATGTGTGTGTGCATACATGATTGCATAGTTGTTCCTTTAAGCATGAGCACATTCTTGTGTGTGTGTGTGTGTGTGTGTGTGCTTATGTGTTTATGTGTGTGTGTTTGCTCATGAGTGCGTGTGTCTGTATGTGTGCATGTGCATGTTTGTACATAAGTGTCTACATGTCTGTTTGTCTACATGTGTATGTGTATGTGTATGTGTTTGTTTGTGTATATGAGTGCATGTGCATCTATGCTTGTCTGTGTGCATCTGCATATGTGCATGTGTGCAAGCTCCTATGTGCATGTCTATATGTATGTACATGTTTGTGTTCATTTGCATGTCTCTAGGTGCAATGTATGTATATGCATATGTGTTTGTGTGCATCTATGTACATGTGTATTTATATTTGTGTGTATGTGTGTGCATGAGTATGCATGCATATGTGTGTGTGTGTGCATGCATGTATGTGTGTACTAACATACTTGCATGTGAATTGCACATGCTTGTGTGTAAGAGATTATGCATCTATGTTTATGCATGTCCATGTGCGTGTGCATTTGTGTGTGAATATGTGGGTGCATGTGGGTGTGTGGAGTGTGTGCATATGTGTTTGCATGTTTTTGAGCAAATATGAGTATGTGTGTGTCTGCACTTGCATGTGTGTATACATGTGGGTCTACATGTACAAGTATATTGGTGCATACGTGCATGTGTGTTGTTGTGTTTGTGTGTGTGGGTGTGCATGCTGATAAATTTTCTTGTGTGTGTGTGCATGTATGTGTTTGTGTGCACATATTTGTGTGTGTAGGTTAGTGTACAAGAATTTTAGTGTACATATGTGTGTTCTTGTACTGCATATTTGTGTGTGCTGAATTGTTGATGCATTTATGTGAGCATACATGTGTGTGTGTTTGTGTGTGTGTGTGTGCATGAGTTCATGAATAGGCACATGCACAGGCATGTGTGTGTGCATGCATGTGCTTGTCTTTCTATATGTGTGTCTACTTGTGTGTATGCATTTCTACGAGTTGACATGTGTGCTTATGCGTTTCTATGCATGTGCATGTGTGTCAGCGTGTGTTTGCCTATCATGCATGTGTCTGATCATATGGGTGCCCTTATGCATGTGTGCTTTTATGTGCATGCATTGTTGTTTGTGTGTGCAAGTTTGCATATGTTCATGTGTGTCTTGTGTTTGTGCTTATATATGGGTGCATGCATGTTTGCGTGCTATGCGAGTGTGCAATAATGCATATGCATATGTATGTGAGTGTGTGTATGTGTAGGTGAGTGGGTGCACATAAATGTGTGTCTATGTCCAGCTGTGTGTTTCTTTACATGCATTTGTGCATGTATTCGAGCATGTCTACTCCGACATGGTTGTATGCATTCATGTGTCCAAGCATGTATGCGTGAGTGTGTGCATGATGTATTAGTATAATATAGTGCATGTGTGTGTGTGTGTGTACATGAATGCATGTGTGCATGTGTGTGCATGTAAATGCATGTATATGAGTGTAAATGCATGTATGTGTGTGTGTCTATATTTTTGTGTATGTATGTGCTTATGTGTGTGCATATTTTTGTATAGGTATATGCATGTGTGTGTGTGTGCTTACATGCACCTATATTTTGCATGAAAAAGAAGAAGAAGAAGAAGAAGAAGAGGAAGAAGAAGAAGAAGAAAAAGAAGCAGAAGAAGATGAAGAGGAAGAAGAAGAAGAAGACAGAGGAGACGAAGAAATAGTAGAAGAAGATGATGACGAAGAAGAACAAGAAGAAGAGGAGGAATAAGAAAAAGAAGATAAAGAAGAAGAAGGAGCAGTAGAAGAAGAAGAAGAAGAAGAAGAAGAAGAAGATGAAGAAGAAGAAGAGGAGGAAGAAGAAGAGGGAGATGAAGAAGAAGGAGAATAAGAAGAACATGAAGATAAAGAAGAAGAAGAAGAAAAAGAAGTAGTAGAATAAGAAGAAGAAGAAGAAAAAGAAGAAGTGGGGAAAGAAAGAGAAGAAGGAGAGGGAGAAGAAAAAGAAGAGGAAGAAGAAGAAGAAGAAGAGGAGGAGGAAGATGAAGAAGAAGAAGAAGAAGAAAAAGAGTCAAAAGAAGAAGAAGAAGAAGCAGAAGAAGAAGAAGAGCAAGGAGAAGCACAGGAAGAGAAAGATGAAGAAGAAGAAGTAGAAGAAGTAGAAGAAGAAGAAGATGATGATGAAGCAAAAGAAGAAGAAAAAGAAGAAGAAGAAGAAGAAGATAACCAGAAGAAGAAGAAGATGATGATGAAGAAGAAGAATAAGAAAGAGAAATAGAAAAGAAGAAGAAGAAGAAGATGAAGAAGAAGAAAAAGAAGAAAACGTTAAGAACAAGAAGAAGAAGAAGATGGAGAAGAAGATGTAGAAGACGAAGAAGAAGGAAAAGAAGAAGAAGAAGAAGAAGAAGAAGAAGAAGAAGAAGAAGAGGAGGAAGAAGATGAAGAAGCAGAAGAAGAAGAAGAAGAGGAAGAAAAAGAGAAAGAAGAAGAGGAAGAAGAAGAAGAAGTGAAGGTAGAAGATAAAGAAGAAGTAGAAGAAGAAGAAGAAGAAAAAGTAGAAGAAGAAAAAGAAGAAGGAGAGGAAGAAGATGAAGAAGAAGAAGATGAAGAAGAAAAAGAAGAAGTGGAAGATAAAGAAGAAGATGAAGAAGAAGAAGATGATGAAGAAGTTGATGATGTTGATGGTGATGACGAAGAAGAAGACGTGGTAGATGAAGAAGCACAAGAAGAAGAGTAGAAGTAGAAGAACAAAAAGAGGAAGAAGAAGAAGAAGAAGAAGAAAAAGAAAATGAAGTAGTAAAAGAAGAAGAAAAAGAAGAAGAAAAAGAAGAAGAAGTGGAAGGAGAAGTAGAACATAAAGAAGAAAAAAAAGAAAATAAGGAAGAAGAAGAATAAGATGAAGCAGAAGAAGTAGAAGAAGAAGAAGAAGAAGAAGAAGAAGCAGAAAGGAATAAGGAGAAAAAGAAAAAGAAATGAATGAGGAAGAACAAGAAGAATAATACGAAAAGGAATAAGAAATAGAAGAGGAAAAATAAGAAGAAAAACAAGAAGAAAAGAAGAAGACGAAGAAGAAGTAAAGAAGAAGAAGAACAAGAGGAAAAAGAAAAAGAAGAAGAAGAAGGATGACAAGAAAAATAAAAGAAGTGGAAGAAGAAAACGTGGAAGAAGCAAAAGAAGGAGAAGAAGAAGTAGAAGAACAAGAAAACAAAGAAGACAAAGAAGAATATGAGGAAGAAGATGAAGAAGATGAGGATGAAGAAAAGGAACAATAAGAAGAAGAGCAAGAATAAGAGGAGGAGGAAGAAGATGAAGAAGAAGAAAAAGAAGAAGAAGAAATAGAAGAAGAAAAAGAAGAAGCGGAACAAGAAGATGAAGATGAAGAAGAAGAAGATGTAGAACAATAGGAGGAGGAGGAAGATGAAGAAGAAGAGAAGAAGAAGAAGAAGAAGTAGAAAAAAACAAGTAGAAGAAGATGAAGAGGAGAAAGAAGAAGGAGAAGAAGAAGACAAAGAAGAAGATCAAGAAAAAGAAGAAGAAGAAGAAGAAGAGGAAGAAGAAGATGAAGAAGAAGGAGAAGTAGAAGAAAATGAAGAGGAAGAAGCAGAAGAAGAACAAGAAGAAGTAGAAGAAGCAAAAAAATAAGAGGAAGAAGCAGAAGAAGAAAAAGAAGAAGAAGATGAACAAGAAGAAGAAGGAGAAGAAGAAAAAGTTAAGAAGAAGAAGAAGAAGAAGGAGAAGGAGAACAAGATGTTGAAGAAGGAGGAAAAGAAGAAGAAGAAGGAGAAGAAGAAGAAGAGGAAGAAGAGGAAGAAGTAGCAGAAGAAGAAGAAGAGGAAGTATAAGACAAAGTAGAAGAGGAAGAAGAAGAAGATGAAGAAGAAAAAGAAGAGGAAGAAGATAAAGTAGAAGTGGAAGAAGAAGAAGAGGAAAAAGCAGAAGAAGAAGAAGAAGAAGAAAAAGAAGAAGAAAAAGAAGAAGGAGAGGAAGAAGACGAAGAAGAAGAGCAAGAAGAAGAACAAAAAGAAAAAGAAGAAGCAAAAGATGAAGTTGATGACGATTAAGAAGAAGTAGTGGAAGAAGAAGAAGAAGAAGAGAAAAAGGAAGTAGAAGAAGAAGAAGAGGAAGAAGAAGAAGAAGAAGAAGATGAAGAAGATGAAGAAGAAGAAAAAGAAAATGAAAAAATAAAAGAAGAAGAAGAAAAAGAAATGGAAGGAGAAGTAGTTCAAGAAGAAGAGGAAAAAGAAAATGAAGAAGATGCATAAGATGAAGCAAAAGAAGCAAAACTAGAAAAAGAAGAAGGAGAATAAGAAGAAAAAGAAAAAGAAGGGGATGATGAAGAAGAAGAAGAACAACAATAAGAAAAAGAGTATGAAGAAGAAGAGGACAAATAAGAGGAAAAACAAGAAGAAAAGAAGAAGAAGAAGAAGAAGTAGAAGAATAAGAAGAAGAAGAGGAAGAGGAAAAGGAAGAAGAAGAAGAAGAAGGAGCGAAAGAAGAATAAAAGAAGAGGAAGAAGAAAATGAGGACGAAAAAGAAGAAGTAGTAGAAGAAGAAGAAAAGAAAGAAGAAAAAGAAGATGAGGAAGAAGAAGAAAATTAGGAAGAAGAAGAGGAAGAGGAAGAAGAAGAGCAAGAATAAGAGGATGAAGAAGAAGGAGAAGAAGAAGAACAAATAGAAGAAGAAGAAGAAGTGGAAGAAGATGAAGAAGAAGATGAAGAGGAAGAAAAAAAAGAAGAGGTAGTAGAAGAAAAAGAAGAAGAATTAGAAAATGAATTGGAAGAGGAAGAGGAGAAAAAAGAAGAAGAAGGAGAAGAAGA